>JADWPL010000002.1:457883-1685922 GCA_016109495.1 Phialophora tarda | reverse complement strand
CTGTTGCTGTTGCTGTTGCTGTTGCTGTTGCTGTTGCTGTTGCTGTTGCTGTTGCTGTTGCTGTTGCTGTTGCTGTTGCTGTTGATGTTGCTGTTGCTGTTCCGATACTCTCTTAGCGTTCGGTAGTATTAGGAACAGCTTCAGTCAGGAACAGCTTCAGTCAGGAACAGCTTCAGTTAGGAACAGCTTCAGTTATATATCCCCTTAATAGGCTCACTAAGTGCTGGTAGCTATTCCTGACAATGGGGACAACATTAAAGCTGTATCAGTATGTACTATAGACGAAGTGGAAGGAAACCTTGAACATTTAGATTTTGATACACTTGTTTCTCTTTCGGCTCTACTAAGGAGCTCCTACACCAACGTATTGAGCTTTACTCAAGTCTCCTTGTCTCCTCACCAACTCCCGTATCGTACATGAGACTGTAACCTCTCGTTCAACCATTTTCTCGTCTCACTCGAACGGCCCTCTCCAAGTCCTAGAAACCCACTACTGGCCTTGTAACAGTGCATCATCTCCTTCTGACGCGATGCTCGTCTCTCCGCCGTCCTTTCTTTCCCTTCTTGGAATTCTTCCCGCCCTCTAGCGGAATGTCCTTCATCAAGTATCTCTGCAGTTGGATCAGATATTCGTCGATGTGATGCCATCTCTCGCTCTCTTCCGCCACCTCGGTAGGAGCCGTGTCTGTGCCAGTGAAGAGTCCGCTTCCTCCAACGCCGACACCAGCACTCGCCGTCGGCGTATTGCGTGCATCTCCCGTCTGGGGAGTAGCACTGGTTGGCTGATCCTCAAAGTCGGCATCGTCAGTAACTTGGATCTCCTTTGCGGCGACCTTGGCCGCCGCCCGATCTTCCTGGTCTTCAGCCTGTTCAAGCACAACCATGTTCTTGTCTCCCGCCGTGCCGAGAACACGATCCATGGCTCTGCCCGCCTCGTCTTGCTCGGCCTCGCCGTCGCCGGTGTCAAGCATATCCCGATAGCTCATCTTGGCCATGTAATCGGTCGTGAAATCTCCCTCTTGGATGACCACATCATCGAGCATTTGCTTTTGATTGGCTTTTCGGAGGATGTTGCTCTCGATGGTATGTTCGCTCACGAAGCGGTAGATGTGCACATCGCGAGTTTGACCGATTCGATGAGCCCGATCTGTGCACTGCCTGTCCATGGCGGGATTCCAATCTAGATCGTAGAAGATGACAGTATCTGCGCCTGTCAGGTTGATGCCGAGACCGCCGGAGCGGGAAGACAGGATGAAACACAGGATACGATTGTCGTTGTTAAACCGCTCGGTGAGAATCTGGCGCTGCTCGATTTTCGTGGCTCCGTCGAGGCGCAGGTATCTGTGGCCGTGAATGTTCAAGAACTGCTCCAGGATGTCCAAGACCTTGGTCATTTGCGTGAAGATCAGGGCGCGGTGGCCTCCTGCTTGGAGCTGCCGGAGGAGTTTGTCGAGTCTCTGCAACTTTCCGCAGTCGTATTGGAGGAGGCGCTTGTCTGGGAAGGCGATCGATAATTTCATGCGAGCGAGGTGGAACGGATCGGGATTGTCTCGGTCAGGCTTCCACGTTGACTGTGCTGCTTCTCGAATGAGCTGGGCGCCCATTTCGGTTACAGCTTTGGTGGGGAGGTCGGTCGCCACGACAGAGGGAGTGACACATGCATACTTCTCAACGAAAGGTTGCATTTGCTCGGACCGTGACTGGACGGAGTGGACCAGGTTGAAAAATTGGACCGGCATCTCGTGCTCCCACCATTTCGACAAGACTCTAGGCGGCGAGAGCCTGGACAGTCGCTCATATTTCGTGTTGATGGTAACGCGTCCGATCAAGGATCGGCCAAAAATTGGGCGCTGGTGGTGCCTGTATGCTTCGTAATACATGGTGCGGTCGAGTTCCTGAAGCCGAGCTCTCCGCCCGACATTTTCCAGCGATCCGAGCACACCAATGCGATTGTCTCCACGCCATGACGAAGCACCTGGAGCGTTGCTGTCGAAGGCACCGGAAGAGGATAAGACCCTCCTTGACTGCGCTTCACGTAAACCCTTGAGTTGGTGGTACGCGTGTCGTTTAGTAGTCTCGATTACCTCGACCATGGACATCCCCTCATTGGAAATCGGGGCCAACTGCAAAAAGTCGAGGTCTAGATCGTTCGAGGCGTCCAGCATCAGCCTCCGACGCACCAAGAAATCCTTAATTTCGAAGTCGGCGGACGCCGATTTAGGCATTGCGAGCGACGTATTGATGGGCCGAGTCTCGAAAAGGTCGGGATGGTTGCACACTTTGCGCAGCTGCATCAGTGCATTAATGATCGACAAGTAGTTCCCAGAGGCCAGTGTCTCCTTCGTTTGAGCTCGCGACATGAAACCGTCGTAGAGTTGTCGTTGGCGCTTGGAAAGGCGACATATTTCCACATGTTCGTACTTGGCAGGCATCTGCTTCTCAACGTCTGCTTTGAGTCTGCGCAACAGGAATGGCCGGATGACTTTGTGCAGTTTTGCGACCTGCTCACGATCTTCGTCGTCCAGAACCTGGCGCCCGTGCTCCAAAATCGATTCGACCGGCCGCTTGAACCATTCCGACCACTCCTTCAAGCCTGCAAACGCATCGTCCTCACCCTCATCTTCTTGACCATAGTGGAGGAAGAACAGTAGCGACCACAGCTCAGTCAAGTTGTTTTGAAGAGGTGTGCCGGTCAAAAGCAGTCGAGCTCTGGTATTGAAGGTCATCATGGTCTGCCATCGCTCTGAGCGAAAGTTCTTGATGTTGTGCGCTTCGTCCAGGATCATGTAGTGCCATCGTCGTCGTTTGAAAGAGTCCTTGTCTTTCAAGACGAGCTGATATGAGGTGATACAGACATTGAACTTGTCGTCCGCCAACCAACCCCGTCGCTTTTCCTTTCGTTCTGTCTGGTCACCGTAGTACGTCAGGATCTTGAAACCAGGCAAGAACTTCTTGAACTCCATTTCCCAGTTGAGCATGACACTGGTTGGGACAACAATAAGATGGGGACCCCAGACTTCGTGGACTTCAGCAAGGTGAGCCAGAAGCGCAATGCTCTGAATGGTTTTGCCGAGACCCATCTCGTCGGCTAGAATTCCACTCCGTCCTTTCGCATAGAGATTGGCCAGCCAGTCCAGGCCTTCGTGTTGGTACTCTCGCAGAGTACCTCGTAATAGACTCGGGACAGGTGTCTCGATCGTTGGCTTGGTGTCTGAAGGCGTGACAGGCGGAGCTGGATCGATTTGAGCATCGATTGAAGAGATCGAGTCGGGATCGGAGACTTTGGTGGCCGTGGTGTGGGGAGAAGTATGAGTGCTAGGGTCCTGGCTCACAGCATCCTCCGAGTGAAGGTGAGGTATCTCTAGATGGGAAGGTGATGTCGCGTCTCGCATCTCAACGTCTTCGCCTTGCTGAGTTGCTACAGCCTCCAGCTTTACACTGAGCCGTTCTGTGACGTTGTCATCCAACTTTTCCGAGTAGGTATGATCCGGCACGTCAGGCCGTTCAGACTGGTCGCCACCCGCCATCGGTTCGTCTTGCAGTTCTTCGACAAGGCCAGTGCTGCGACTCGGAGACTCTCCTTTCTCACCATCCTGCTCGACTTGTTTCTCTAATTCCGCCCGTTGGGTCTTCGAAAAGAGCATTGAGAGAAGATCAGGTTCGGCTTCTTCACCCTCACTCTCGTCTTCCTCATCAACGTCCTGTTCCTCGTCCTCGTCCTCGTCGTCGCTCTCGTCTGTGTCAAACTCCGAATCCATCTCGGTCTCAGGGTCTGACTCTTCTTCACCCAGTTCTGGACTGGGCTGGTCTTCATTCGGTCCCGGTGGCTCTTCTGCAGTCTCCGCAGGTGTTGGCAAGTCACCTAGATTGTCGTACTTCTTTTTCAGTTCCTCGAGTGACATCTCGGCATCAGCATCCTGGCTATCTGGTTCTGATTCGGATTCTGTCTGACTGTCCGACATCTGCTCACTGTTCTCCGATCCAGAGTCCGTGGCTTCGTCCGCAGACATGTCTGTGTCGGTATCCGTTGTCGAATCATCCTGCTCCGCGGCCCTACTCAGCATTTGATCAGTCCGATCCAACACTCGAGCGAGGTGGCCTTTCATCTTGGCTTGTTGCTCCTCCTCATACTCTTTTTGTCGCATGGCGTTGACTTCTACCTTAACGGCCGCCCAAAGTTTGTCAATATCCTTGACCACAGACCGGTAAGCCGCAATGCAAGCCTGGCGTTTTTCTTGCACGATTTCGGCGACGGTCTTGACCTTGTTTCGACTCTGCTTGTCCTCGACGTATTTCTTTGCCTCATAAGCCAGGATCTGGGCTTTCCTCCTATGGTCCTTGGTCTCCACTTCGAGAAGTTTCCGAAAGTGCAGCACATGGGCAAGAAGGTGGTCGTGATGGGCGTATTGCCTTTTTGGCTCGGCTTGTTGCTTAGGCAGGGTGTCGAGCAACTTTTTGTCCAGCGCTCCTCCTCGTCGTTGTGCCTGTCTCACTTTTGTCCTCACCATGGCTTCCTTTTTGATCTGGTCTTGTGTCCACGTGTCCTCCGCCGGCCGCGGCTCTGTGTCATCTTTCTCTAAGAACTCCTCGAAACTCGCGAACTTCTTTGATGGTGGGATGTTGGCAGGAGTTGCAACGGTGGGCGGGGGTAATTCGACACGAAAGAGGACTTTGCGCAAAGTCAGTGGAGGGGCTGGTGCTCTGGAGGGCGACTCGGGCTCGCTCAGAGAACTGTCAAGATCGGTCGAATCACTCTCTGATTCGAGTTTGACTGTGCCGTTAACGCGCCGTTTCTCTTTGTGAGCGCCATTCACCTTAAGTGAATTCCGCCGAGGGCGGCGGCCAGCGCTGACTGGATGGCTAGGAGACTTGGAAGACTTGGGCCGAGGGGTATTTGAAGAATTTGAGCGAGCTTTCTCGAGTTCTTTGATCTGTCTTTGCAGGCTCTCTATTTTGGCGATATGCGCGTGGGTGGCAGAATCGCGGCTCTTGGTGGGAGGAGGAGCAGTAGTCCGCTTGACGGCCGATGGCGATCGCAAAGGAACGACAGTCTCCGAGTTGGACTTCTTCGCCGACATTTTGATGTTGTACACGGGTTTGGCATGTTTCTGATGTTCCTCCTTGACTTTGTCGAATGCGGCGCGGGTCTGCCTCCTGTTGGACTGGGGCTGCAGATCGAGAGGGATTATGTTTGTCCTTCCAGACTTTCGACGTCCATCGACCACGAAGGAGGTCGGGCCCTCTGCGACGACCCGTTTCCATGGAGGAGAGATGGGCCGAGGAGATTGTTTATGCTCGGGGCCTGCAACCTTCCGCTTCTTCGCGGGCGGCTCATGATTGGGATCGTCACGGCTGTCGTGGCGTTCGACCGATGAGTCGGGAGGGGTTCCGTGGGCGCGAACGGGCGATTGAGATCTGTCATGCGGCAGGTCTGATAGACAGTTAGTCAAAGGAGCCGACTGTTGCTTGCATGATGAGGCATACCTTGATGTCGTTGTTGTTGATGCAGCGTGTTGGGGTGCGTTAGAAAGTCGCCGGTCGGGGTCGGCATCTGGCGCGGTCACTCGTCCTGCGCCTGTCATGGCAAAATTGTATCCTTACAAAATGACCAATTTGGCGACGAGCATGTTCCACCAGGAGAGGGCCAAACCGGTCAAATCGCGGGCCAGAATGTAGCGACAGTCGAGTAGAGGCGGCTGACGAAGTTTGAGTGTTCCCGCGACAAAGATGGGCTGCTGGCGGGCAATGCAAGTTGGGTGCGTTGGTGGAAAATATCGAGGTGGAAGGAAATCGGAAGTGAGCGCAGGGCGAGAAGAACAGGCACTGAGCATGACAGCTTCCTCCCCCCTCAGCCCAATCAATGCCCAGCATTGCCATTCCTTTGCCTTCAACCAGCCCGCAACCTCACCTCTCCACAATCCCGACAATTGCCTTAATTCTCTTGATGCACTGATCTGGAACTGTGAGACTCATTGTCCAGCTCCTCGGGGAGCCTTTCAGTCCAGGATGTTCTCTCGACGAGCCGCGACCTTCGCGGCAAGGTCTGCTCGCTCGATCGCCCGACCTCATCCACGACCGCAATTCCAACCTCGATTGGCCGTCCCGCGAGCCCCGTTCTCCAGTACAACGTGTGCAAGGGCCGCGCCAGCCGATGTCGAGAAGCAGCCGGACGACCCAGACATGGTGCGCAACGCCAACTTTGAGACTTGCTCGGGTGGATGGTATGCTAACTACTGCGCTCAAGAACAACAACTACATCAACCCTCCCCGAATCAAGCGGTCACACCGCGACCCCTACGCCGACTGGGACGATAAGCAGGAAATGCGCAATTTCGGCGAACCCGTCCACGAAGACAATGACGTCCTAGGTGTCTTCTCACTGCACGACTATTCTTTCATGTCCACCGCGAGAGGTCTGTTGATGTGGGCGGGCTTCATCTCGGCCGTGCTGGGAGTATATTATGGAGTGTCGGCCACATATCCTGGCAAACCAAGTGCCCCCAAAGAATACGAGGGCGGCTTGTTCGAAGAGCTTGGGGGTCCTGGCGCTGTGCGGGTGAGCAGTCTATGCACCCGATAAATCCTGTCTTTCAGCTAACGTATTATAGGCACAAATGGCAGGTGATCCTGTGGACGAGGAACAAGTAACAGGCGATCTCCAACACAACCCACAAATATCACGAGACGTCGTGCTGAACCAGGGCCGAGAGACCCAGGTCTGAAGGAGTCCTCATAGAGGTAACTCGACCATGTGGATGATTGACATGGTGTCCGTTGGCAGGAGCTGTACATAGGTCAAGACTTCGGAAATTCAATATCATACTCTGGTCTCTTGCGCACTCAACAGCTCCTCTCCATGGACAATACCTACAACAGGATCCCAGAAATTATTGGGGGCCGGCGAATCCTAAACTCTGGCGACTACCTGGTCAGCACTCCCACTTAGTTACATTCTTACCGGCAGAGAAAGCCTCTACGTCCGAGTGGGAGAGGCGTAAGGGACCTCAGATCTACGGCGCCCCCAACCAAGCCTACAAATAAGATATGACGGTTAAAATATTGTAGAAGAATCAACACAATGCATTCTCTGCCGTGGCTTGCACCACAAACCTGTTCCAATCCCCAGTCGTGAAAAGCTATGAAACGTTCAGACGTGCCGCCCTATATATGTGTGCTTTGGCAGCATAATCCTCCCATCAATCCAAATACTCACAGGGCCATCCCCCAAAAATGGAATTGGAGGCGCCCACGCCGACAGACCCTACCGGCGCTTCCTTGTTTCCAAGTCACTGGGTTCAACTCAATGCAGGAATATATACCCAAGGGAGAGACATATACTTCTCTGTCCATCCAGCTCTGTTCTTTGCGTCTGCGATGCTTCAATTGATTCGTTCCCTTGAAATACCCGTCTGCAGTGATGCGGAATGTGCGCTCTCCTCTACAACTTTCTTCTGCTCTAAGCGACGGTCCAGATGCCCAGAACCACCGTAAGAATCATAACCCAATAGCCACTCATCTCCACAGCCAATCTCACCGCCGGACTAACTTGGCTCGAGTCACTTGGATCGGTGCCACCGGAGGCAGTCGTTCCATTGGCCAGACTTCCGTTGATGTAAGTGCTCGTCGTGCCATTGTCGTATGTGACTGTGCGCACGGTGCTGGTGTTGACAGGCGCAACGGGTGTCGTAGAACCGTTGGTGACTACTTGAGTCAGAAACGTCGAGTTGTTGTCCGGGTCACATCCGCAGACTTGATACCGCTGGCACAAACATGTGACGTTTGACGTGCGATTCCGCCCGTCGTCGCCGATCCAATGGTAAGGATACCCGTAAGGGTAGGCAAACACACTGCCGTAAAGCCAGATACCCGGGAAGAAGGCCAGCGCACCGGCCCCGATGAAGAATGGCGCATAGCCTAGTGAAGGGCTTCTTGCGCCAGCGGTGTAGGGCACCACCGCGCCACCTGCGTATCGATTGCCGTATTGTTTGGGCGTGCCGCTACCAGAAATCGTTCGCCCGCCCACGTTGCTCGCCGGGGAAAATGAGTATGGTTGGCCGTTCGGCCGCGTTGAGGACCCTGAGCCCGAACTGCTCCCAGAGCCAGTGCGTCCACCGGAAGAGCTTCCCGAGGAAGAACTGCCTCCTCCGCCTCCTTTACCGCCTCCGCCGCCTTTGCGCTTTTCGAGGTGTGCGAATTGGTCGAGAGGGGAGGAGTCGCGAACGGAGATGTCTGTTGATGGCGCGAGGGGCGGAGCGGAGGTGACGAGGGAGGTAAAGTAAAGGAGGGAGGCTAGCTGGAGGACCTTCATTTTTGGGACAGCTGATTTATGCGACTTGAATGTAGGATGTCAATCGATGTCTGCCGTGTCAGACTCAACTCCGTGTTGTGCCGCAAAGGGTCGTTCACTGCGCTCGCTGAGGTCTGCGCCTGCGCAAGTTGAGACAAAGAGGTGCGATGGGAGCAAAAGTCTCAGATTCAAACGCTCGACGTATAATATAAACAATGAAGCAAAATCTTCAGAGCGATATAGGGCACTGCCACTCGTTAAAATGCAAATACCAGGACGAACAGGGAACGGAACGTTTTGGATCATCAGTGGCAAGCTTTGGCTCCCCCAGATCTTAACTACGAGTACGTAGCATGACGCTTGTATGTTCGGCGTGGCGGTCGCATTGGCCGGCGGCAATCGCGCTAACATCACTAATCGCTATCGATACGCTCGGGAATACGCCGAAAACGTCAGGATTCAGCGACCGGGAGGCAGTGCCCCAAACTCGCCTTTCAGAACATAACTCGACGAGAGCGCGATCGGCAAATTGACTCTGATACAGATCCAATGCTTGGCTTATGCAAGCACCCCTTGTGATGAGTCGAATCTGCCCAGCGGTAAGCCTTACATCACGATCCCGCGGCGACCCTATCAGCCTCCAGGGTTGCGATGTGGATCAAAGCTTGAAGTGTTCTCGAAGGTGAATAACGTCCTAGCACGGCACACAGAGGCCGGCTGGGCGTCAAATGCTTATACACGGGCAAGAGTCAACAAGAGGGGCCTGCATACACAGCCGCCTTGGTCTTCTGTACAGAAACTGTCAACCCTGCGCGAGCATCCCTGGGCGCATCCGACTGATCCGCTACTCCGTACCCAGTCGGGACCAGTGCCACTCGAATACTTGTACAAGGTGCGGAAATACCTTCGCTTCAGCTAGTGTCCCTTGTGGTTGCCTCGTACCTGGGGGTCATGCAGAGTCAGTAAGAGCGTTCGAATATTTTACAGTCGTGAATCTGGCAGAATATAATTCCACGCCAGAAGGCGATAGGACATACCTCTTTCCTCTAAAAGCCCAGACACCCCAGTTTCCGCAACTGATATCCTGGGGATCCAGATCGTTCAAATCCCATCGGAGGGACCGGAACCGATTCTCCCCAGGTTCCATGAGAAGATCGACTTCGCCCGCGCATTTCTCCATGACCCACTGCCAATCACGGTTCATGTCCCATTCCGTATATCCGGTGCATATTACAGGGACTTTTGTCTCAAGCAGCTGGGGCAAGGTCTTTTCCCACTCATGCGAGGACGCCGGATGGCCCAGGCCGGGATGAAAGAGCATGAAGCAGTCGAAGTAGGGGTCGTAGGGGTAGAAGGTATTGGCTTCGTGTAGGGTATGGAAGTAGTCGACGTAAGTGGTGATTTTCATTTTGGTGGAGACTCGGTCCTCGACAACAGCCCCGAAGGGGTTGCTAGGTGTTCGCTCGGGAAGAGGAAACTCCGAGTCTCGGTTCAGCATCGACTCGGGTCCAATGAAGATGAGATGAATCAGCGCCTGTGGGAACAGGTAGGACAGTTGAGCCCAGACCTCACGGGGCAGTGAAGATTCAGCTCGAGCTCCTAGCACAAAGAGTCGGACTGGCGGACTTGTGAGCCTCAAACCTTTGATGTCCTTGCCCTGGCCGGTTTTCGGAGGGTGCAGTGTATATCGGAGTGCTGTCATTGTCAGAACACACCCTCTGTCAGCAGATAGACAACGGAATCTCACCTGACAAACTCTTCAACCCTTCTGCAGTAAGTCGACCCCCAGATCGGATTGTGTATGGGCTTAGCTCATGAAGAACACTTCCAATAGTTACAGGATAAGTCAGCAGCTTCGTCGCCTGCCGCATGCTCCTATCGTGGTTTATTGCCTCAAACTGGCGCGTATAGAGAAACGTATCCCAGTTTGTCATGTTGACCAAGGCCTCGTCGATCTGCGGACCCGGATACTCAAACTCGGGAAACCATCTTCCAGACCTTAGATCATGGTCGTCTTCATTTATCTGCCTCAGAGTATCACATATTTCCAAGTGTGCTTCAAAGTCATCAGCCCAGTGTTCTTCTGAGCAGTAGGTGGCTATGCCGCAGTCTGGGCATTCGAAGGACACATGTGCCGGCGGTTCGTTACTGACGCCCTCGATCTTCCTCGATTCAGGATCGTGCGGCGAGGTGGGCACTCGGGTCTGTTGGTGTGCAGGATGAGGACACAGCGCATGCTGCTTCATAAACCGTGCTCTCTGCCGAATTGCTGCTATGGGCGATCTGGAGAAAGGATGGAACAGGTTTTCGGGCCCGAGGACTGTTCGGCCATGGGCCCGCCATTCGCCGTAGTCAGTCGGCGGGATATTGTGTCGCTCGAAGTTATCTTCTTCTGCTGCGGGTGCTGCTGCGGTAGATGCCGACCGGATCGATCTTTTCGGACTTGTGGTGGGCTCTGTGCTCGACTGATTTCGGGGCAGCGACTGGAACGCGGAGCTCGAGGTAAAGCTGCGACGACTGGGTATTCGCTGGACGAGTCTAGAAGTCGAAAGTTGCCGACCACCGCCTGAGAGCGCTCTCGCACATCTCAAGCAGGTGTATAGCCCTTCCATCGCCTGAGCTGTCTGATGCCGATAGGATACCGAAGACTTGGATTCTCCGTACGCAGTGCTGGGTACTCCGTAGTGTGTACATAGTAGACATCATCCGATCGCCAAGCGGATCCGGCGTGACATTTCTCCGGTGTACGGAGCATCACGCTTCCCTCTAGCCGCACTTCTCATCCTTTAATTCCTACCTGCTTTGGTTCTCTGCAGGCCTACCGATGCAGCAACTCTTCACCGAGTAGACCCACAATTTCGAAAGGGCTGTTAGATCACGGTCACCCAATACAGCGCTTGGCAGTGCCAGACAGTTCCACGAGACGGTGCATGATATTCAATTATGCTACAGTATGCCGGGCATGGAACGCTGGCAACTGTACTGGATCTGATAAATGCTAAAGGGCAGTGCTGGTCGCTAGCGCTGACCACACTCGGCTCGAACCTGATACAACACGAATGCTATCCTGACAGGCAGATAGACATAGGGTCTCTCATAGCAACCATCAACGCCCAAGTCAATCCCAGCACCACAGTCAGTGTGACCCCTGTGTTCTCGAGGGTAAGCAGCTTCTATTAACATCGGGCCACCCGCTCCCACGGCATCCGACGGCGCTGTAGTCCCTAGAATCTAGAACGGCAAGTGCGGCAACGGGATAAATAGCTTGACGGCCGTGAAGACCACCTGTTCCATCAACTTGGCCGCGACCGGGTTCTCGCGTTGGAACAGAAGGTATCGGTCGATGTAGCCCATCTCAGAAATGACCTGTCTCATGTACTTGTTGAGGTTGATGAATGGCTGCTTGAAGCTGCCGATCGTCTTCATGATCTCCGACACATCCTGAATCGGTTCGTCGTCCCGAGCTGACGAGTAGCGAGACGTTGAGCCTCTTTGCCTTCCCATCGAGGCTTGGAAGGCCTTGTCTGCAGCGATGCATTGCTTCTCGAGCTGTAAGCGCAGACTCTGGATGGTCTTCATCTCGGGTTCGGCTTTCTGGAACGCGAGCGTTGCCTTGGGTTTGCCCGAAATGTGGTAGAACTGGGTTGCCAGGTTGGTGATGGCGCTGCTGAGCGGTTTGAAGGTCTGCATGGCTTTCCCGTGGCGGAATTTGTCGGCGGGTCCGCCAGCGGTGGCTTGGTAGGGGGCGCTGTTACCGGCTTGGTATGGTGCGATGGTCTGTCGTTTGGGCGGCTGGATATTGGCGGAGTTAGTGTGATGAGAGAGGTCTGGGGATGTTGGCTCGTCGGCAGTCTGCTCCGGCTCGGGCGGGTGCTCGGGGGGGTGGTGTTCCTCGGGTTCTTCTTCTTCTCCTTCTCCTTCTTCTTCTCCGGGCATTTCTTCCTCCTCATCCTCCTCGTCGCCCCAACCACCTGGCATGGTTGCGCCGTGTGCGTTGTGTGCGTTGTAGTGTCCGGCAGTGGGGTCCTCTTCTTGTTCCTCCGGGTCTTGACCCCAATCGAGGCCATCATCTTCCCCGTCGTCAAAATGGCCTGGCATGTGCTGGTTTGCACCCCCAGAGCTTGGATAATGATTATAATACTGTGCGTCGTGTTGACTTGGGTCTTCATGCTCTTGGCCGGGCGGATAGTGGGCATACATCTGTTCATCTTCATCCTCGGGCTCGTCTTCGTCATAGTCTTGATATGTATGTGCAGACGTAGGACCATGCTGAGCTATGGTTGGATGTGGGGCATGGGGCTGTTGATGGGCCGTGGTTGATTGCCCGGCGTAGGGCTGTTGATGAGCTGTGGCTGGGTGTCCAGTGTAGGGTTGCTGGTGAGTCGCGGTCGTATGTCCAGTGTAGGGTTGCTGATGAGCTGCGGTCGGATGCCGAGCGGTGGAGGGTCCAGCGGTTGGCTGGTGATGAGCGTACATGGTCGACATTCTCAATCAATGAACAAACTTTCTACTCTGAGGGCTTCGAAAATTGGATCGACTTCTGTACAATATCTTCGCAAAATGCGAACTTGGATCTCTGGTGGTTTTGGAAGACATTCTCGCACAGGCTCCGGGAGCCTCCGGCATAAATAGCCCATGAAGAATCCCGCTCTGAGTTGATGTCGACCAGCTTTCGGCAGCATTCTGACTGTCAATGGCAGGGCTAGGGATCAAAAGCAAATCCATCTCTCGAAATAGATTGCCTCGGACGAGCGAACTAACCAAGATGTGTACTGTCCGATATCCTACCTTGGGTGTGAGGCTGAGGCAAAGAGGCTCTGTGCAGTAGTTGCGATAGTGGAATAGCTTGATGTCGTTCAGAGTAGACCAATGACCGTCTCAGACTCCTGCACGGGGAAGATCTCCAGGCTTAATAACTCACAATCACTTGGCCCCCACAACCACTTTCATCAAGCGGTTGAGCCTTGAACGCTTGCATGCAACCATCAGCTTACACGCAGTATACCGGCAATTTGCGCTATCGTTTAAGAGTTGGTGTGCGCAACGTATCACGTTGTCTGCTCCAACAGGAACCGGACATCGTGAGGTGGTGACGATGCCCAGTTGGTCGACGGGCTGGAAGGAGCCGAAAATGGGCCCATGTTGATAGGGGGCCGCAGATTTGACTAAACAAGTGAGGATAAGGCACGATACAAGACCGAACGACGGAGCCCCAGAATAAATCGATGTACACCCTAGTGGGCTGTCAAGTGCGCCTCTCCGCTAACACATATTCTGCAAAAGGAGAGTGGTTACCGATCAGCGGGGTTCGGGTGGCAGCCTCCACGGCCGAGGGGTTGATGGCACTATGGACGCCGAAGTGCCTTCCTCACTATCGCGATGTCTGAGGCTTGTTGAGCACCCTCGGAGCAGGGCATGGCGTCAGCGGAGGCCGACCACTCGATCAATAGGCAGGGCCTAGGGATCTGTTTTGGGATACTAATGCTCTAGCAAGTGACAGGCTTGTTGCACGTCAGGAAGTGTTCGGAGAGTCACTTGACGGTTGCCCCTTGGGAAGATGTAGTTCTGATAAGAGTCCAGGGCAGGACGCCTGGTTTTGCTATTATGTTACGAAGCAGTGATGACGGCGTGTCTGTGTGCCAGTAAAACCGCTGAGGAGGATTGGATAAACGACTCAGCCACAGAGGCTGCTTTTAACTGCAGCCACAGTCCAGTGGCTTGCCCGCAACCGCTAGACTGCAAGGCTTCCAGCACGGGCCAATGAGAGCCAACGTGATGCGGTCTCCACCGTAGCCGATCTCGGCGGAGCATTTCGTCAACGGCAGCAAGAATATTTTCAGATCCGATCGACTCACTGCTGGCTCACGTTCCCAGGCTCACAATGGCTCCCGAAAACATGTCTGGGGACGCGCTGGACTGGTGGGCACACCATCTACAAGATCAAACAATATCGCCGCTGACAAGAGACTACCCTGAAATTTCGTCTGAAAATGTACACAAGCGACCTATTGAGGCGGTGGAGTCACTGTCCGCTCCGGCCTCCACCACAAATGCCCTAAAGTCACTGTCGAGCCTGGGCTCTCTGACGACTATCATTCAGACAGCCTTAATCATCCTCGTGAGCAGATTGACAGGCGACGAGGACATCAGTATCGGCACCAATGCCAGGCTGAATGCTCCTTCTTTCGTGCTGAAGACTTCCGTGGCGGCTTCCCAGTCATTCTCTCAGCTGGCAGAACAGGTGGCAGAGCTCTGTGCTGCAGCCGTGGACAAGGTCGTCCCGCTTGATGCAATTCAGAAGAAACTGCAAAGACCCGTCTTGTTCCGGTTTGCGGCGCTCAACAGCGACAATGATGGCGCTGGGATGCCAGGTGGGGCGGAAACGACAGACTTCCTATTGACGTACTATTGCTCTTCCACAGGTGACTTGCGTCTGACTGCGCGCTACAACCAGCGTCTTGTCTCGAGTAACAGAATAGCGGGGATTCTGGCCCAACTCACCAAACTGCTGGAAAATGCTGCAGCGGACGCGAACGCTCCCGTCGGAGGCATTCCATTTACCACTCCCGAGGAACAGGCTTTCATTCCTGATCCTACCAGTGATCTTGAATGGTCATCATTTCGCGGTGCTATCCACGACATCTTTGCTGCGAATGCCGAAGCTCATCCTGACCGGACGTGTGTGGTGGAGACGAAGTCGGAGGACAGCCCAGAGAGGAAGTTCACTTATCAGCAAATACACGAAGCCTCCAACATCCTTGCCCACCACCTGGTCCAGTCTGGATTAGAAAGAGGCGATGTGGTTATGATTTACTCTTACCGAGGGGTTGACCTCGTTGTGGCGGTGATGGGCACGCTGAAGGCTGGCGGCACGTTCTCCGTGTTAGATCCTGCCTATCCACCAGACAGACAGAACATTTATCTCGATGTCTCACGCCCGAGAGCGCTCGTGATAATCGACAAAGCCACGCAAGATGCCGGGGAGCTTTCCGAGAAGGTGCGAGGCTTCATCAACGACAATCTGGAGCTAAAGACCGAAGTCCCCGCCTTACGCCTGAGTGACGACGGCCTACTTCAGGGCGGCGAAGTGAATGGGGAAGATGTCTTCCAGGCCGTGCGCGACAGTAAAGCGAAGAGCCCAGGTGTCGTAGTAGGGCCAGATTCCACTCCGACCCTATCATTTACGTCTGGTTCGGAAGGCAAACCAAAGGGTGTCCGAGGCCGGCACTACTCATTGGCATTTTACTTTGACTGGATGGCAAAGACATTCAATCTCTCCGAGGGCGACAAGTTCACCATGCTCAGCGGCATTGCCCACGATCCGATCCAAAGGGACATGTTCACGCCATTGTTCCTCGGTGCGCAGTTGCTGGTCCCTTCTAAGAACGATATCCAGAACGAGCTATTGGCTGAATGGATGAAAGGACATGGCGCAACCGTAACACATCTCACACCTGCTATGGGTCAAATCTTGGTTGGAGGCGCAACTGCCAGATTCGAGAACCTCCATCATGCCTTCTTCGTTGGAGATATTCTGATCAAGAGAGACTGCCGGTCGCTACAGAACCTCGCACCGAACGTCCGGATTGTGAACATGTACGGCACGACCGAAACACAAAGAGCTGTCAGCTATTACGAGATACCTTCACGGAACGAAAGAGAGGGCTTCCTCGATGGCATGAAAGACGTGATCCCGGCAGGCCGAGGCATGTACAATGTCCAAATGCTGGTGGTCAACCGGTTCGATCGCACCAAGATGTGCGCTGTCGGCGAGATTGGAGAAATCTACGTTCGTGCTTCAGGCCTCGCAGAGGAATATCTGGGAACTCCAGAGCTCACTGCCAAGAAATTCGTCAACAATTGGTTTCCTGGCCATGAGAGGGGGCTTGAACTGGACAGGGCTAGATTCGAAGAGAAATACAAAAACGAACCCTGGGCGAAGTACTACCTCGGACCCCGAGATCGGCTCTACAGAAGTGGTGACCTTGGCCGTTACACGCCGACGGGAGATGTGGAATGTTCCGGTAGAGCAGATGACCAAGTCAAGATCAGGGGATTCAGAATCGAGCTTGGGGAGATTGACACGCACTTGTCCCAACATCCGCTGGTGCGTGAGAACGTCACCCTCGTTCGAAGAGACAAGTTCGAGGAACAGACCCTGGTCAGCTACATCGTCCCCCAGATGAAAGCATGGACACAATTTCTTTCAGAGAAGGACGTCGAGGACATTCCGGATGACGGTACCCTGTTTGGACGAGTAGAACGATTTCGAATGTTGCAGAAGGAGGTGCAAGAGTACCTGCGTACCAAGCTGCCAGCATATGCCGTCCCTTCGGTAATAGTGCCCATGAAGGCCATGCCACTGAACCCCAACGGCAAGATCGACAAGCCGAAACTGCCATTCCCAGACATGGGCATGCTGTCAGCACGAACTCGGCGGAAATCGTCAATGCTGCAACACCTCACGGAAGGCGAGCTTGCCCTCGCGAACATCTGGGCGAAACTCGTGCCGGGCTTGATTCCCAAGACCATCAAGCCGAGTGACTCGTTCTTTGAGATCGGCGGTGAAAGCATGAAGGCACAGCAACTCGCCTACCAGGTCAGAAGAACGCTCGGCGTCAACCTTGCAATCAGCAAGATCTACAACCGACACACGCTCAAGGAGATGGCCGCTGTCATTGACAATCTTCGCGCGGCCGACTCTCTTGAAGGCGGAGACGCGGTCGATACCAATGGAGCCCAAACCAACGACGTCAAGACTGACGAGGGATACGGCGACGATGCACCAAAACTGGCAAAGCTACTCCCGGCGTCATTCCCCACCGCATCTGCCAAAGTCCCAGCCACGCCAGTGGTGTTCCTCACCGGCGCGACCGGCTTCCTCGGCTCATACATCCTCAAAGACCTCCTCGACCGCAAAAACCCTCAAATTCAAAAAGTCATCGTGCTAGTCCGCGCCAAAGACGAATCTACAGCCCTTTCGCGCGTCAAGACCACATGTCAAGCATACGGCGTCTGGGAACCTTCGTGGGAGACCCGTATCCAATGCCTCGTCGGCTCCCTGGGGCCTGCTCATTTCGGCCTCCCAGACCCGCAATGGCGACAGCTTGTTTCGGAGGCCGACGTGGTGATCCACAACGGCGCCCAAGTGCACTGGATAAACACGTACTCGACGTTGAAGGCGCCCAACGTAATGGGGACCATTGAAGCGATGAAGCTCGCCGCCGAGGGGAAACCCAAACTCTTCGCCTTCGTGTCATCCACCTCGGTCCTCGACCACGAGCATTTCGTGTTCGAGTCGGAGCGCATCATTGCCGCCGGCGGGGAAGGCATCTCCGAGGACGACGACCTCTCCGGGTCCCGCACCGGATTGGGCACCGGCTACGGCCAGAGCAAATGGGTGGCCGAGTATCTGTGCCGCGAAGCCGGCCGCCGCGGACTAACCGGTTGCATCATCCGGCCCGGCTACGTGCTGGGCAACTCGCAAACCGGCGTCACGAACACGGACGACTTCCTGATCCGCATGCTCAAGGGGTGCGTCCAACTGGGCACGCGCCCGAACATCAACAACACCGTGAACATGGTGCCCGTGAACCACGTGGCCAGGACTGTCGTTGCGTGTGCATTCCATCCCCCAAGTGGGAGGGGGGCGTCTTCCTCGTCCGACGGCAAAGGAGGTTCAGGAGGCGTCTCCGTCGCCCAAATCACAGGCCACCCCCGGCTCCGCTTCAACCAATACCTCTCCACGCTGCAGACGTACGGCTACGAGGCCCGCCTGACCGACTACGTCCCCTGGGCGTCGTCGCTCGAGCACTACGTCTCCACGCACGAGGACTTTGCGCTCATGCCGCTGTTCACGTTCGTCGCCAACGATCTGCCCAGCGACACGCGCGCGCCCGAACTCGACGACTCCAACGCCGAGAGGGCCCTGTACGAGGACGCCGAGTGGACGGGCGAGGACGTCAGTGCCGGCGCCGGCGTCACCAAGCGCGAGGTCGGCTTGTATCTCGCGTATCTCGTCGAGATTGGGTTCCTCCCCAGGCCGAGTGCCAAGGGTGGGGACGCGAGCAGCGTCAAGACGTTGCCTCAGGTCAAGGTCGGCGAGGAGCAGAGGGAGGCCATGAAGAGGGTTGGTGGACGGGGTGGCTTGGCTTGAAATTGAGATTGACGAGCGAGTGGTCGGCTTAGTGAGTGGGTGGGTGGGTGGAAATAAAAGCACCGACTCCATGGACATCTATACATACACACATGTAGACGGCGCTGCGAGATGGGGATGCGACGCGAGGGGGGAAAGAGAGACTGGAAACGAGAGCTTAGAACGAGAATCAAGGCTTCAAAGCCGGGGAACTGAAGAATAAAAAGTGCTTTTCAAGTCCTTGCATACATACAGCTTCAGCTTCGGTTTCAGCTTCATATGACTATCAACCATCCTACGATCGCTATCTGGTCATCAATGTCGTGCCTCGCATCCTCGGAACGAGAGGTCTCATTCCCTCCCGAACGGGGGGCATCTCTGGCTTCATACATTGCCAGCAGCCACGAGAAAGCCACAGGCAAGATGGGCGTCGCCCGGACATTTCATATGCGCACGATCTTCTCCATCGAAAGTCCGGTCGTTCACCTCCCGGGCTCGATGAACTGCGCGTGATGCCCGGATTGCTGAGTCGTGCGCATTCGTGCTCGGGCGGGAGAGAAGCCTCGCGCCAGTGGTGATCGAAGCATGTCATCGCACTCTTCCTTTCAGGGCGCCCTCATCCGTTCGGGACACTTCGTCGGTCTCATTCGTTGACCGTTGACCGTTGACCAACCGCGCACTCCTAATCCTCATCCCAGTTGGGATTGGGCCCGGGCGGTTTAGGACCACCGGCCTGCCGCGCGACAATGATCTGATCCACGCTCAATATTGTCCTCGCTGCCTCTGTGGCCAGTCTGATGGCCCATGACTTGGTGACTAGCAAGTCAAGGATACCTTCCTCTGTGGCGTCTAGTACGCCTGATGGGTCCGAAACCTCCAAGTCCACGCCTGTCGTCCAATATGGCTCTTCGGATTCATCCGAGCTTCCGGACTCCTCCTCGTCATCGTCTTCATCGTCACTCTCGTCGGGTGAGCCATTGGTCTGCTCTCGGGGTTTCACTTCGCTTGAGCTGCCTATCCGCCGTTGATGTGCTGTGTACAGTCTTGCTAACACCTCGGTGGCGTCCAAACCGGCACTTTCAGCCAACGTTCTTGGGATGACTTCAAACGCCTCGGCGTATTTTTTGATCGCATATTGAGCTAGCCCGGGTGTCTTGTCTGCGAAATGGCTAATTCGCTCGACAAGTTGCATCTCGGTTGCGCCTGCGCCGGGTACGAGCCTAGGATCGCGGGTGAGCGCCTTGATTACATTGACACCGTCGTCAATGGCTCTTTCGACATCGTCAAGGTGGTTTTGCGTTGCTCCTCTAAGGACAATGGTGGCTGTCCGGGTTGTTGCCGTGTCGGACTCCTGCCGGAAGACAGTCACTCTGTCGCCTCCAATTTCCGTGGTTTCGACAATGTCAATGCTACCCATCTCATCGGGCATGGGCGCGCCGAGTCGAGCCAGTGGAGTAGCGTTACAGACACTACACAGTCGTCGGAGTTCGAATTTGGACATGATCTTGATGACGAGGACGCCGAATCTGTTCAGGTAGTGCAGGGCTAGTTCGCCAACTGTAGCACCAGCGACGATGACGCGCACGCCCGTGTCGTAGATCTCGCGGATCGCATTTTCGAGTTGTGTTTCCTCGCCTTTTGAGAAGTCCATCATTTCCTGTGCATTCTTCAGAAGCACCGTTCCCTTTGTCTCCGTTTGAGAGATGTCGATCGGGCACGAGAAGACTGCCACTTTGGCCTTCTTCGCGCGTTTCACGGTTCCATCTGGTTCACGACCAAAGACCATACCCTTGACGACTCTGGAGGCGGAGAGGTCCCCGCCCATGATCTTCACCACGCGGATGTTGTCGACGTTGAAGTTGACCGGATTTTTGGGCAGGACGGCAAGCACGGCGTGAGCGATCAGCTGGGAGAGAACATCCTCAGTGCCGGATTGTTTGGAGGCAACCACGGTCCGGAGGGCTTTGCTCAACTCCTCGGCGGACCGGACGTCGGCGACGGAGTCGACTTCGAGATCCTCTAAACACTTCAACGCATATACTTGTGCTTTTTCATAGCCCGACACGATGTCACTTGTTTTGAGACCCATGCGGATAAGTTCCTCGGCCTTCTTCAGTAATTCTCCGGCGAGAACGATGACCATGTTTGTGCCGTCACCCATCTCTGCTTCTTGCTGTTGACTGGCCATGACCAGTAACTTTGCGGCCGGGTGTACGACGTCCAACTCCCGCAAGATGGTGGCCGCATCCGAGGTCAATATCATCTTTGCCAGATGGTTGATGACAATCTTGTTGCGTCCATAGGGGCCGAGTGAGGTCTGCACCGTTTGAGCAATCGTTCTGCAGGCATCGATCTGTCCATGTCAGTCAGTAGATGAGGGGCTTGAGGAGATCGCAGGCATACGTTGCGAATAACAGCCCCATCTTCGGCGTCGTAGCTGTTGTAGCCAGCCTTGAATAGCCCGGCCTGGGAGGCCTGCGGTATGGTGAGCGACATTTGTGAAGAGGTGAGGGGGGATTGAGGACAGTGATTGCGACAAGCAGAGCCGACAGAACACCAGTACGTACTGTAAATGCGGCGGACAAAAATTAATTGGCATTGGCAAGGCTGAGTGTCGGCCTTGCCAAGGCTGCCACCCGAAAGAAGGACCAACCAAATCGCGCCCGCCGCGTCAAACGCGCCTACGCGATCTACCGCTCACCATCTTCTCTTTTATTATCAAAGCAACCACTTAGGTCTCATCGTTCCTGGTAGGGTTATTGCCACGCAACCTGGATTGGGGAAGTGTTCCTTACTCGACCCGGGATGCGTCGTCCATGGTCAAAGGTGACACAATGATTCCGTACGAGGAATGAAGAATCAACTTCACGAACTTGTTTCTAGAGTAAAATTATAAAGAAGATGAGTAGCCATGTTCGTCCCCTGCGATGGGATGGATGGCGATACTAGTTCCTGCCGACTGGATTGATCGTTTGCTTTCTTGCAGTACCGCATGCATGGGCCAGAAGGACGGGTGTGCCATTCCTGGGGTAAGAATACTATCTAACGGCTTAAAAATTCAGCTCGGTGGATGACGAACCGGTTCCCGGACAACTCAAAGGATCATACAGCTGCATGCGACGTGCAGTCATCGTGAACAAATGGCTCCTCGCCTCTTTCTATCCGCCACCGATTCGTCGCCTCTAACGGCCCCGCCAACCCTTTAAACAACCAGCCCCATTTCCTCAGAAACCCTTCCGACATCTCCCACCCCGCGATGTCCCAGGGCGGCGACCACGCAATGATGCCGCGTCGCTCGACCTCGTCGTCGGGAAAGCCCTCGTACAGCCCGCCGATGCAGTCGGCCCACAGCTCGTCCTCGTCAAAGGTGCCGGCGGCGCGGATCAGGCGGTCTCGTCCCTCGGGACACGGGAACAGGTCGATCCAGTCGCCGTGCGGCACCGTTTGTTGAAGGATGGTGGGCAGGAGTGTTGAAGGGAGTAGTTCGGGCTTGGTGGGGTAAGGGATGACGTGGATGACTTCCTCAGCACAGTCGAGCGGCGTGACGAGGATGCCTGAGATTAGAGTGCGGTTGACGGCCAGGGCGCGGAGCGCGTTGAATTGGAGGAGTGTGATGAGGTGGTCCGGACAGAGGGGGAAGACAATGTTAAACTGCACTTTTCCAGGTTTATCTGGCAGCAAGGGTTTCCTCGCATTGTATACTTGCTTGACGCGGGATGCTGGGGCGATGGAGACGGATTGCTGCTCCATGTCCCAGTATTCCAATAGCGCTTCTGATTTGATCAGTGTCCCGGCTGCGGCACTGGATGCTTCGGCTTGCTTTGCTAGGACTTTGCGTTTTCCTTACTGGACCGTCAGTTTCGATAATTGGGTATCCCCTGATCGGACTGGTTCTGACTCCTGAATTGGGACAAGAGAGAAAACACGGCAGTACTTACGGTACGCCCTCGTGTTGAGTCTAGTCTGCGCCCGTCTGCGTGCTGCGGCATCCTTGGTCCCAGTCCAATCGTCTTCCCTCCTTATCGCCTGTAGGCGGTGAGCAAATCATGCCGCCTTGGTGATTCAAGGCGCCCTGGGACGTACCTCAGCCAACTGTGGCATCGACTCGAGTTGGATGCGTGGCGCTGTTGAATTCGCAGGCTGGGACGTAGCACTAATCATGATGCTAGCGGACGTCAGAGTTGCGGTGATGATGAAATTGGTGATGAATGGCGCAAGACTGGTTATGCAGCCTGCTCACAGTGATATGCCCACTGTCTCGCCGCTGAGGCGCAGACAGACACCCTCGGGAAATCATAACGTTGCGTTTGTTGATTAACGGGTGCCTATGTGATGTGGTGTCGGGAACTCGTGGTGCTGGTCCGTAATGTGAGCAGGTTGCATGCCGCTAGACCTGCTCAAGCTAGATGCTCTAGCAATGACCAATGATATGGCACCATTTCTGACCCTTCGCATTTACTGTGCGCCACAAGCTTTATGCAGTTGGCTCACTCGCTCACCAAGAATCCTCCTATTGGTCTGGCTCCTTAATTCCGAGTGTTGTGTAACGTGATTGGTCGAAGGAATACTACGGCTTGCCTACGATATCTTATGCTCGAGCAATATAAAGATATGGAGCAATACTTGGTTTTGACGCATCTTTTCGTATCATAGAAAACACAGAACGCAGTCCGAGACATTGAATTATCTGTTTCTTAGGATAACACCTCACCTTCACGCACTGACTCAAGTACCCGTTGTGAACATGACTTTCCATCCCGACACTCTCCCCGACCTCAAGGGCAAAGTATTCATAGTCACAGGTGGGAATTCCGGCATGTAGGTATCTCCCCTTCCCTCTCCCCTCTCCCACGAAACCCGAATCGCTGATCTCACCAACCCACAGAGGCTACTACACCGTAGCCCGTCTGGCTGAACACGGTGCCCACGTCTACATGTGCGCCCGATCCCCCGAAAAAGGCACATCAGCCATTGCCAACATCAAGAAAATGCACCATTCAGCCAACATCGACCTCTTGCAAATGGATCTCATGGACCTCACTAGCGTCGTCGCGGCCGCCAAGCGCTTCCCCGCCCTCGAAACAGCCCTGCACGGCCTGGTCAACAATGCAGGCATCATGGCGGCACCCTTCGAAATGACCAAAGATGGTCACGAGGCCCAGTGGCAGACCAACTACCTCGCGCACTGGGTTTTGACGGAGCACCTGCTTCCTCTGATGCTGCGGACCGCCAAGACGCTCCCTCCCGGCAGCGTGCGCATCGTCAACCTCACTTCCTCCGGTCACTTGGGCGCACCCAAGGGTGGCATCAATTTCAAGGACTTATCACTCAAGGAGAGCGGCCCGTGGTCGCGCTACGGACAGAGTAAACTTGCCAACATTCTGCACACCAAGACCTTGCACAAGACGTACGGCCCCGGCTCTCCCAGTTCGCGGAACAGGGAGGGCGAGATCTGGGTTTCGTCCGTTCATCCAGGTTTGGTCGAAACGAACCTTGCTACGTCGGTGGGGGAGTCCGGGTCAGGTATCATGAGTGTTTTCTCGGCTTTACGCATATTTGGATTGATGTTCCCTGCCGATAAGGGGTCGTGGACCAGCTTGTTCTGTGTGGCCAGCCGGGATATGAAGCCGGAGCAGAGCGGCGCTTATATGGAAATATTCCGGCGGTTTGGGGAGCCAAGGTGGCAGAGCGGTGCGGCGAAGGATAAGGAGCTTGCAGAGAGGTTGGAAGCGTGGACTAGGGACGTAATGAGGAAGGAAGGGTGGGTTCAGTGATGGTAGCTTCGATTTTGTTCGATGATATTTATGGGTATTCTGTGTAGATTGTTGCCTTGATGTGTAGGCTGTTCGGCATTGAAAACGTTCGCAACCGTTCTGTGAATGAATTGCAGTCAACGTTAGGTAAGTAGCTGTTGAGGAGCGTTCTTTTCATCGAAACGTGACGACCGCATCCGTATCATGGGCCAGCAAGTACAGGAGCACCGGTAGCCTCTTTGTTGGTGGGAAGCATTCAAGTCAAGAGAATGCAACATTGGAGAAACCTCTAATCCAGTGCGGTAGCAGGCCGACTTTGGCGGAGACGGGGAGATAGAGGTTGTTTTCTGGTGGTGGGCAATTATGTGGGAAGCTGTCACGGTCATGGTCGACAGCTTTGGGGAAGCCTCCCCAGTCGTCTTCATCTGGATCCAAGTCAGCATGGGTATGGGACGGCGACGCTGGAGCCGGGTCCAAATATCAACCCTGCTACAGCCCCGGGATGCCGTCCCGAGTCAGAAAGCCTTGTTGAGCTTATTTTCCACCGGATATGGTGCTTGCTTGTAAGAAAGCGTTCATTGTTGGTCCAGTACATTGGGCCTGGAAGTAGAATGCCATTGTCTGCCAGTAATTTGGAGCCACTAAAGACTGGGATTAGCGAGTTGATGGTGGAGAATAGAGACTGGCTCGAGGAATGTCCTGTGAACGTTCCTAACGTGAGGATGAAAACAGATGTCTTGATATACGGTCTTATTCTTGACAAAATTGGAATTAGTGCCATACGGATACGTGCGGAGGGGAGGGATTTGGGTGGAATCGAGAAGCTACCATTAACATCTGACGTTCGAGCCTGTGGACCTAGGGGGCACACTTGTCCCGCGAGATTTCGGAATGGCGAATCTGTGATGGACGATGTCGCCTTCGATTTAACAGACGATCAGGGCAAAGGTGTGAATGTATCAACCGGCGGCCGGTACGCTAGATCCTGTTGACCCGATGAGGGTTCGAGTATCCTCATGTTCTCAGAGACTGTGTTCATGAGCACCAGGGCCCGGGGTTCGTCCATATGGTTGATGGACATGTCGACATCCGGCAGACTAGTCGCGATCTCTTGCACCGGGTTGAAGTAGCTGTCCATGAACGGTTGCTTGCTTGCGCTCTGTAGGCCTTCCCGTTCCGGGCTCGGACAAAGTTGGAAACCGCAGCAGCGGATACACGGATTTGGTCTTACGGAAGGCTCGAGAACGTGTTCAAGTGATGGTAGATGTGGTGGAACAGATCTTCAATCATGAGACAACAGGGTGCTTCCCCGTTGTGTCTGGATCGAGGCTGAAGATCAGAGGCAGCGGGTTGGTACAGCAGAAACCGTTTCGCGACACGACATGCTGAGGGAGGAAGGATGTTCATAGATCAGCGCTCCACCAACTGCAAAGGGGCAACTTGAAACAAGCGGAAGCAAGCGATCCTTCGATGTTCTTGAGGCGACGAAGTCGAAGCCCTCTGCGTATCTCCCCTTTTGCTCCCTGCTGGACCGTAAATGACAGCTCTCAGCCATAGTGAGGCGAACCGACACCAGGTTTCTTGTGTAATCTGAGTTTCGAGCCTGGTCATTTGTGGAGTTGCTGGGACCTTTGGCACCCGCTCTTCGCGGGTTGCTTTGCTTTGTGAGTTGCGCGTCAGGTAGGATAAAAGCGGCGTGAGCAGTTTTGCTCCGTCTGGGCCGCCAAGACTGTCGCGTTCGCTCGTTTAGGCTGCGTCCTCCTTCCCCGGATTTGCGAGTGACTGGAGCGACTTTCACAGGCCAATTCGACTGATGATACCGAGTTGTCGGGGAGGATGAGTGCCCTCCTCTATCTTAGGACTCCCTTCGAATTCCTCAACCATGCCCGGCATGGTGAAAGATGACGGTGACGAGAGTGACCTTGACCTGCTGAGCGGAGACGATGCAGCCGATATATCTTTCAGGTAGGCCTATGGTCATTGGGTCTTTAGCCACAACTGACGGTCAATCCAAGGCCGCGCGACTCAGTGCCAGGCGGCCTAGCTATAACTCCTCCTCTTTCTGCGCCGTCGTCTTCCAGCAAGACGTTCCCGTCTCCGCAGTCCGCCGAAGTCGACTCTGGGCATGGCTCCGAGGACACGGACCCAAAACAGGACGCAACTCCCGACTGGTACGTCGAGGGACCTGGCAGACGAGTTGGGTACGATGACCTAACTGGGATTGACTGGATCTATGAATATACAAAGGAGCGGCAACGGCTGCGGAAGTTGCTTGCTGTCCACCAGGGGCTTGTCGGGAATGTGAGACAACTACTGGATGCAAGCCAAGTCTGGGTTGTGCTCATTGCCAGCGGAATAGCTGTTGGGTGTGTAGCTGCGTTCATCAACATCGCCTCGGACTGGCTTGGAGACATCAAGACGGGCTATTGCAAGAAAGGTGTGGGAGGTGGTGACTTCTATCTCAACAAGCAGTTCTGCTGCTGGGGCCACGATGAGTTCGCTCAATGTCAGGATTGGACCCCCTGGCCAGAGGCACTGGGAATTGGGGCTAAGGCAGGTCGGTTCGTGATGGGTTATTCCTTCTTCATCATCTTCTCCATCTTATTCGCCGTTTCCGCCGCAGTGCTGGTCAAGCACTTCTCTCCATACGCCAAACACAGCGGTATACCAGAGATTAAGACAGTCTTGGGCGGCTTCGTCATGAGACGCTTCCTCGGAACCTGGACCTTGGTCATCAAGTCTCTTGGCCTGACACTGGCGGTGTCGTCAGGAATGTGGCTGGGCAAAGAAGGCCCCTTTGTCCACCTGGCTTGCTGCTGCGCGAATATCATCATGAAGCCATTCGAGTCGCTCAGCCGCAATGAAGCCAGAAAGCGAGAGGTTCTTTCTGCCGCAGCTGCATCGGGGATCTCGGTTGCCTTTGGTGCGCCCATCGGTGGTGTTCTGTTCTCACTCGAGCAGCTATCCTACTACTTCCCCGACAAGACGATGTGGCAGTCATTTGTTTGTGCTATGGTCGCGGCGGTGACGCTCCAAGCGCTGAACCCCTTTCACACCGGAAAGATCGTGCTCTACCAGGTTACCTACACCATAGCCTGGCACGGCTTCGAGCTGGTGCCATTCATACTTCTCGGAGTCATCGGTGGAATATATGGCGGCTTGTTCATCAAGTTGAACATGTTCATGGCGCGGCTGCGGAAGTCGCAAGCATACCCCTTCCGGGACAGGCCAGTTCTGGAAGTGCTAGTTGTGTCTGCGATAACGGCGGTCGTCAACTATCCTAATCTCTTCATGAGAGCTCAGATGTCTGAACTCGTGTACTATCTTTTCGCAGAGTGCGACACTATCGGCAACAACGACATCTTCGGCCTCTGCCGGGCCACAACAGGCGGAGCTCTGTCAATGGTCTGGCTTTTGATAGCCGCATCTCAGTTGGGATTTCTCCTTGCAAGCATTACCTTCGGGCTGCAGATACCAGCAGGCATTATATTGCCTACCTTGGCAATTGGCGCTCTCTACGGACGAGGACTGGGAGTCATTGTGAAGCTATTGCAAGAGCATTTCTCGACCTCCTTCATATTCGCCGCATGCGAGGCGGAGGGCCTCTGTGTCATCCCTGGCACATATGCTATTGTCGGTGCCGCATCAGCCCTGGCTGGAGTAACCAGGATGACGGCCTCCATCGTGGTCATCATGTTTGAATTGACCGGTGCGCTCACCTATGTCTTACCAATCATGATTGCTGTCATGCTTGCCAAATGGATTGGAGACGTCTTCTCTACGCGAGGCATCTATGAATCTTGGATCCAATTCAAAGAGTATCCTTATCTGGAAAACAAAGACGACCCAAACATGCCACATGTACTGGTATCCAGCGTTATGACGAGAGTGGAGGAGATGAACTGCTTCGACGCCAATCGACCTTACACTGTCGCGTCATTGCAGAGCATTTTGCGTACCACTTCCTACCGCGGCTTCCCCGTGGTAGCTTTCAAAAGGGCGACAAGCGAAACAGTCGATGAAACGCCTGCAAACCGGCACGGGCCCCGCGATAACACATTCCTGGGGTATATCTCCCGTGGCGAACTGGTGTTCGCTCTGGAACGTTTGGTAAATCCCAACAGCAACGCGTCCGTGCCTCACACTGAAACCGTGGACGAACATACCCCTTGTTATTTCATCCACCATGCGCACCTCGCCCGAGGCCGTGGTATAGATCTGCGGCCCTGGATGGACCATACCCCGATCACCTTGAGTGCCAGTAGTTCACTGCAACTAGCGGTGAGTATGTTCCAGAAACTCGGGCTTCGCCACCTGCTCTTCGTGGACCGTGGTGCTTTGAGGGGCATTCTCACCAAGAAAGATGTTTGGTGGATATTGTCTGCCTCGGAAGGTGGAAGTAAGGCTACAGGCTTCTTTGCCGATGCGGAATCTCTTCATGGCCCTGGCCTGGATTCGGGGGACGACGAAGGCCCAGAAGAAGCGAGAGGTCTCTTGCAGCAAAATTCAGGCGCCCAACATCATCAAACAATGCCTGGATAGAGAACACAGTTTTTCTTATTGAAGCTCGACGCTTCGCTTCGGCAAAACTGATCTGTCTATTGAAGCCACGACTCTTCGCTTCTGCGCGTCGGAAGTCAGTTGCTCTTTTCAGCCAATATGGTCAGGCCACGAGCTAAGTTCCTCAGCTAAAATAATGTGCCGGCACCGTCACCGCACCGAAAGAAGGGAGCGGCCTCGCCACGCGACAGTGCTGGGTGATTCCGTCTCCCGTAAGTAGGTCTCCTGACAAGGCCAACTATGTCAGGGGTAAGTGAGCAAGCCTTGGGACTTGTCCATAGATGCAGTACTGGCGTACTTGCATCTCGCAAAGTTCAGTTCGGGGGCCTCCCCGGAAGGGCACAACGAGAACGCTTTGGAGTGTCCTCGATCAGAAAGGGCAGGGGCTCTGCTGGTCGTCTGCGGCCTAGAAAGAATTGGAATGTCGCTTAGAAAGACATTCAAGCACCAGCGAGCACGCTACTGATGGCGAGCCTTTCACACACCCAGTACTATGTTTTCTAGCCTCTAGGTATACTTTGGCGAGCTCCAGAGTCTTACAGGCCGAATTGCCACGAGCCAAAGACGCAATTGGTTTCAGGCCATTCAACACCAACAAAAAGGGGCTCGTCCATCATTGGTCGTGGTCAAAGGCCGGGCCCTCCATTTCGCCTACTGGGTACAAGACGGGAGAAGATGCAGGTGAGCCGAAGCCCCGCGAGTTTATTTGGGTCCTCAAAGCTCCTCTGCTCCTCCTGACGATCCGCTTTTGCTCAAGCGAAATGATCAGCACCACGTTCTTCAGAAATAGCCTGGGGCCCGAGGCGAGGCTGGCCGGATCGGCAGTTCAATTTGTGTGCAATGATACCGTACTCGTACCCGTGTACACACTACAACCGTAGTGCGTACGGTGATTCTCCAGCTGCTTACGGCCTGCAATTCTCAATGCATTTGTGCGATGGACTGTGAGCTAGCTTGCACTGGTCGGAATGAGCCATGCAGTCAAAGTGGGCACGGTGCAGCTGCAACGCCCAGAGTTGCACCGAATCTGCCCTCAAGCCTGAAGCTCCTGCATCTCTGGAAGCAACGATCCAAAGCGGTTGTGATCGACAGACGCCACGAGGCAGCTAAGCGAGCATTCAGTCATCCGCTAGAAGCCGGTGGAGAAGATACGGGTCGGGGAACGAAAGATATCGACAGCACCCAAAGTAGATGTCCCGTACTGGGTACCCAGGACTGTGGTATGTTGACGGCCAATTTTACGAACTTTTGGATTTGGATGTGCCGAGTGACATGAGACGGGAAGCGTCTGTTACCAAGCGCAGGATTCATTTTCCGCTTCGGCTTCTATCGTCGAGAGACTGCACGGAAAGTCCCCCAGCAGACAATTCGAGAAGCCACTTCCATCGGCCCAGCAGTAGAGGCTTGGGTGCTGCTCCTGCATTCCGAGAGTGCCCAGGGGCATCGCTGCATTCCACTGACAAGCTTCATGCTCAATCCCACTCGACGTGTTGCGGCGTGTCCTCGCGTAGACGATCTAGATCAGTTCCTCACTGGACCTCCTACTCCTTCAGTGTTTACCCAAGATTGTACAGTCGCCACCAGGATAGGTGAACCTTGTCTTGTGTTGCAATCAACTTTAGCGGACGCCATGTCGTTTCCCGGATGTCGATCTCTGCGAATTGACGTACATAGGACGGCAGATAACCCACGCCGTTGTCGATGATCCACACAGACATGTGCCGACGCTCGTCAGAAGGGAAACACCCATCAGAAGCATCTACGTAAGTACACTTGAAGATACCAGAGCAATGCCACTGATGCCACCACGCGTTATCACCATTGTGCAAGTCCTTCGGAGTTGTTCCTTATTGGCCTGCCAGTTTCCGGCTTCGCGTCTGTAGTTAAACCAATACCCACCTTCATGCAGAGGAATTGGGGGGAGAATCCCGGAAAGTTTCTTCTGTGCACGAAGAGCCTCGAGGTGAGCAGCTCAAGCGTCAGGCCCCAAGTGCGAATCCTTCAACGGCTCGTAGCGCAGGTACTTGCGCTCTACCAACTATGGATGGCCAAGGGGCGGTGCGGCGAGGCTGCACATTTTAAAATTCAGTCCGGCTCTGGACAAAGGGAGATTCAGAAAAAGCCCTCGTGGGCTTGGCATAGTAGAAAGCAGAAACGAAGTCGGGCGGTTGTGGTCTCTGACAGATCTTGAAGTACGTAATCGTGCATCAAAAACGTGGTGTCGGCCCAGCTCGTGCTAAACCGCTGATCGTTGACTGAGTCAGTGGAAGGTGAAAAAGGGCGGACGGGCAGAGTCTCAGATGACGAAAACAATCGAAGCCTGAGCGCCACAAAGTCAATATACTGGGTAGGCACTTGGATTTGCAGGCGTTGGGAAAAGTATCCCCAAGTGGGCGTGGCTTGACATGCTATCCCGTCGCCGAGTCTTCTGTGTGTTTCAGAGGCCAAATTAATATCATCGAGGACGAGATTCCCTCCCAAACGACGTGTCGCCCCCTCGCCGTCTCGCCTATAGACTCTGAACGGCCCCAGGGACGAAGTTCATGTGCGTGCTGAAACGAACTCTTCGTGGATTATAGTTCTTTCTAGGCTGTCCCGGGAGTTTGAGAAAGGCTCGCACCCTTCGTCCTGGGCAGCCGGGCTGTGGCCGCCGATTGGAGGAGTGAATCGGAAGAGCCATGCGAACACTAGGCAGCCGCTTCCCCGAGTGCCCAAGCCATTGAGCGAGCCATACTGTAACAAGAAGCTCTGGGTTGAGGCCGGAGAAGGGAGGCGAGTGAGTGAACAGACTTGTTGAACTGGAGGTGTTGCCGACACGGACGAATCAAACCACTCGCCTCGAGCCCTACTACGTATGTGCAAACACAGTGGTGACAGTGGTACTACTGTGTATACGGAGAGATAGATGAAGACAGGCGGCTGCAGCAGCCTGCGCACGGAAGACTTCTGATTGGGGTCCGTTGCATTGGGCTTGAGCGCCACAGTACGCGGATCTTGAGAGTGGGCTAAACCAGGCGAGCTCGAGCATGACTGGCGGTGCCTGGCATCAATTCCCGTTTCCACAGAGTTTTCCACCAGGAAGGAAAGGTATGCGCCGGATGCTCGTGAAAATGTCCGGCTGTAGGGTCCCTTCCATGTTTGCTCGAGGGGCCGACGGGTATTGGGAATATAAAACCTGGAAATGCACGTTCCCCCGGCTGAGGTCACACCTTCCATATGGCAGCGGCAGGGGACCCCCGGCTTCGGCTGTAAGCAACGTGAGGATGAGCCTTCCCCAGAAGGGGGCCGTGGTCGATTGTTGCGCAGGCGGGACCGTAACTCGTAGAGTGTTTGCTCCCTTTCACGGAACATATGTACCTCGTTAGCATGATGGCTCTGCTGCAGCTTGTCGCTGTTGTACATAGAACTGTGTGGACGGTAGGCAAACAAAACGTTCAGGAACAGTCTGGGCGATCTGCAGATACAATACTCCGTACGATGCCCCGGCAGGATCTCGGATAGCTGGAGGAGCACGCAAGCCAGGAGCGAGGCCAGTGTCATCCTCCGCTTTGGATCGAGAAGGACGACAAGCAAGCATTGTTCCTACATCGTCATCGGCTCCGGGCACCACTGAGAGGTCGAGCACAGCACACTCGTACGTACGCGTCCTCCTCCGTAAGACTCGCTTCCTTTTCTGCAAGTCAACATCATGGTTTATCGATCGGCGGAGGATTTTGGAGGTGAAAGAAAACGTGGCGTCAACCATGATATTATTAGCCGCTTCTTGCCCAGCGTGGACGTTTCCACGACTCGAAGCACTGTTGCAGTCATGCCGAAGGATCTTCGACTTGCTCCACCAGCCCTGGATGCAGGCGTCTGTACTGGGTACTGGGTAGCTGGCGCAGGACATTGTACCTTACATATGACATTTCGATATTACAATTTGGCCCTCTGCTGCATGGCCAGGTGTTCCTTGCTGGGTGTAAGCCTGGTTGACTACGTCTTCACCAACCCGACTGAAGCATACAGCTCGTGCACGCTGTGGCCTTGACCTGTCATCAATGGCTGCCCTGCGCGGTGGACAAGGTGCAGCAGCTAGACCGAGGCGACGAGCTCGACGCCTCGACTCTGAGAGGTTGGTTTCAGGGCGACCCCCGGGCGACAATCGTTGCATCTGCTCCTTTCCTGCTCGAGAAGGCCGGACGCAGATCCTTACTACGTGACTGTGGGAGACGGACACCACAGGGGCCGCAAGGGCTCCATCGCAGCCGGGCCAATGCAGCGCTAGCACCGTCCGAAGCCTGACCAGGCCAGGGGGGTACCTTGCTTGGCTCCATTGCGCCTAATGCCGGTCCCAAGCCGCCGGCTGCAGGTCTTGCCTGCCCAGGCATAGTCCCAGGCGCTCCGGTGCAGCACCATTGCCCTCCCAGTCTCGAAGTGCTGAAGTGCCTGAACTCTGCGCCTCTCCACACTGCGCACAGTCGCAGTCTTTGACATGCTCTTGACATGACCTCCGCCGTCAGAAACAGTGGAGCCCCCCAAGGTTACGCCATGGCTCGCAACCCACCAGGCCGGTCATTGTTCAAGAATCGATCGTGGCTCATGGTATCAGTGCTAGAGCGCTCGTGGGCAGACTGTGTAGTAGTCCCCACCAAACCCAGACCCGGTTTGACTCGGTTTGAGCGCAGACGCATCCACCAATTTGCAGCTGCGACTTCCTCCCAGCAACATCCACGTCCAGCTTTCTCTAGCCATTGCAACCCCTCTCGACTCACTCTCCTTCCCCGTCTCCCGAGTGTCCACAGAGGATTCAAATTGAGAGGCGTCCACGTGCTTACCCATCCCCCTAGTTCTTCATGACTTCCCTCTGATGAAATTGGCTGGACGCTAGAGGAGAGCACGGCCGGCCGGGCACCTGTTTTCCATGCCCAGGCACGACCGCTCCTACTCCAGCGCCGAGGTGTCGAGAGTGACTACCGAAAACCTGTATGAATTGGGACTTCTGAATCGCCCTCCGTCCAAGTCTCGGACAAGCACCAACGACCCCAAGACGGCCCACTGTAAGACCTCTGCCACCTTTTCCTCCTTCGCTGCAAAAAGACCCTCCTGTGCCACCGCAGACAAAGCGCAGGACAGACCGACTGACTCATGGTTTTGCATTTCCCAGACCAGGTCTCGCGGGCCCGTCACGACGGCTTCCCTCCTCGCGCGAGCTCGTCGCTGGGTGGTGCTGCCCACAGCTCGCCCTTTAAGCAGTCCAGTATCACCTCCGGCACGCTGGGCCGGCCGCATACGCCCAACGACCATCGCCCTCGCACGAGCACGAGGGATCCGCGAGCCCCTCCGTCGCCCACGACCAGCGTTCCGGGAGCTGGGAATCCCATGGCCGGCATGCTCGACACGGACCGCGCACGATCCCGGCGGGAGAGGACTTTTGTTGGCGGAGAGTGTGCGGCCTGTGAAGAGCTGCTGGAGCATACACTGAGGGGCGAGAGGGTGCTGCAGTTTTCCTGTGGCCACGTCGCCCATGAAGCCTGCTTCTACGAGTACATTAAGGATTCAGACTCCCAATACTGCCCAAAATGCGATGCTCCCCTCAGCCTGGATTCCTTCCGGGGCGGGAGCATCCTCGATCTGAGTAGGTCGTCACCTCTCGCTTGCCTGACTCTCTAACATCAGCCACAGCCAAGTTGAGTAACATGGTCCGAGCGGTGGCGTCCAAGGACGTCGCGTCACCCCGAAGCTCACAGAATACGCCAATGCCCTGGGATGCTGGCCGACAAGTTCCCCAGGACGATTCCTACAGCGCTCGCGGAACGACCACCGACCGAGATAGCCGACAAACCTCGAACCGCGACAGCCGAGACAGCCAACGGATGCGCATTGAACGACTTGGAATTGGTCATGCATACCAGGGGATCCAGACTCACTCCCGCAATGACAGCGGCAATGCGTCCTCGGCCGACTACACGAACGACCATGGCAGTCACCCGCCCCGGAAGCACGACTACGATCTTCACGCCATGGAAACTTCGGTCCCAGGCGCACAAGTCAAGGAAACGAAGCAACCAATACCCGCCCCTATTGTAACCGTCCGTAGCGAGTATCCGACATTGACGCGGTCGCGTCAGCAGCAAACCGTCACCTGCCTCGTGACAGTGGAAGTCCCTGAAGGAAAATGGCATGGTCAGATGGAGGAAGCTCAGCAGCATACGCCACCGGTTCCTCCGCTCCCCAGCGATTCAGGCGTGGGCATTACCGCAATGCATAGACAGCGAGATATCCAGCAACCCTCGCTGAATTACGAGTCACCGGACGTCCTCGAAGAAATCACCCACGAGCTTAGGATGCGTGTGGACAACTGGCACGGCCTCGAGTTTCAGAGGTTCGGAAAGCTGCGGTTGCATGGCGTGGTGCGCGTGGGCAAAGACCGTCACTCATGGCAGGAACTCGAGTGCTACTTGTTTGGCGAGATGCTCATCTGCGTCAAGGAAAAGAAGAATGCTCAGCCTCTTCCAATGACCGACTCGGGCCGCAAACTGACCCGGTGCACTCTCAAGGGTTCGATCCTGATCAAAAAGCACCTGAGGCAGGTACACGCGTCTCCTGACGATGGCATCTTGACCTTGAATCTGTCAGTGGCCGAGCTGCCAACCTTCCATCTCCTATTCCCGGAACGAGAACAGCTGGAACTCTGGCAACGTGCCCTACGAGACCTGCATAACAGCGAGCCCTCTCCGCGTTTCCATTCCGACTATGAGCAAGATACCTCCGGCACCGACGAAGAATATGACAGCCAACGAAACCGCCACGTTCGACGAGTGCCTTCCGTGGCGTCGTCGTACGGTGGCCCCAAATCCGCAACGACCGCAGCCACCGAGTACTCGATGCCGAAGAACGTTGTCGACCGACGAGTGGCCCCCTCCCTGCACGTACCGATCGATATCGTGGTCGTCATCCCGGTGTCGTCTTCCATGCAAGGCCTGAAGATCACTCTGCTGAGGGACACCCTCCGATTCCTCGTACACAATTTGGGCGACCGAGACCGGATGGGCCTCGTCACCTTTGGCTCGAGTGGCGGCGGAGTCCCCGTTGTTGGGATGACAACCAAGACATGGGGCGGATGGAACAAAGTGCTCAACTCGATCCGGCCTGTTGGACAGAAGAGCCTACGTGCGGATGTGGTTGATGGTGCCAACGTGGCGATGGATCTGTTGATGCAACGCAAAGCGGCAAACCCCATCTCGACCATCCTCCTGATCAGCGATTCATCGACCTCGGAAATCGACGGCGTTGATTTCGTCGTCCAACGGGCGGAAGCCGCCAAGTAAGTCTTGTCCGGTCAAGTACGCGACCACTCGCTAATTGTTATAGGGTCGGCATCTATTCCTTTGGCCTCGGACTCACCCACAAACCCGAGAGCATGCTCGAGCTGTCGAACCGCACTAAGGCCTCGTATCTCTATGTGAAAGATTGGATGATGCTACGCGAGTGCGCTGGCGGAGTCCTCGGCGCGCTTCAATCGACTTCGCACCAAGATGTGAGATTGAGGCTCAAACTGCCTGAAGGTTCGCCCGCGAAATTTGTTAAGATCAACGGCGCCCTACAAACGACGAAGCGAGCTACCGGCCGGGACGCGGAAGCCACGTTGGGCGACCTCCACTTCGGCGACAAGCGAGACGTGCTCGTTCAATTAGTGATCGACCCGGACACCACCACCTCAGAACCTGCTCCGCAGGATGCTTGGGAATCCATTGTGTCGGGCCTCGAGGCTTTGGGGGGCTCCGTCGACGCGGACGACCAGAGGGTTCAGAGTGTGGAAGAGTTGCCCTTGCTTCAGGCTGATCTGTCATTCAGTGACCTCCAACGAGACGACTCCATGGTACAGCAGCTAGCGCGGCCATCACTACTCACCATCACCATGCTACCATCCAACCGACGCTCCCGACAGAATGGAAGACCACCGACGCCTCCCATCCCTCCTCATCCATCCATCGTCCAACGACGGATGGAGCTGTTGACATCAGACATGTTAAGCCGAGCACTCACTCTCGTCCACCGTGGTCAGCATGAACGGGCACATCACCTGCTCAACGAAACACGGACCATCCTCAAAGGCCTTGGTAAAGGCAGTCTGCCGCCCCTGCCGGCGGGAGCGAGTAATCCGGCCAGCAAGCGCCACAGTCCGCTGTCCAAGCAAGGGAGCCCCAGAACTAGCACCTCAGAGCATGGGCGTGACCACAGCCCCCACTCGGACACAAGTACACCTATTCCACGTTCCGCCAACGTCGACCACACGCTGATGAATGCCCTCGATGCCGACATCGAGGCCAGCCTGGAGTGGATCAACCACCCGGCCGTGTTCTCGCGCGACTCGCGCAAAGCCGTGCTCCAAGCCATTGGCGTCATATCCTCCCAACGGGCGTTCACGTTCCGAACGGCCTCGGAATCCATCTGGGCCGAGCGGTTAAGCGGAGTCAAGAGACTCACCGAACATTCCCGGGAGTGGCGAGAAGCAGGGGACGACGCGCTGACTGAAGAGTAATGCGGATGACACGATACGATTCTTGATGTATAGATTCTCCCCATGTGTGTGTGCGCGTTGTACATTTGTTCTCTGTCTCTTTCTGTATCATGTGTGGGTTGAAACCCAGCCCCTGTATAGTCTGCGGCGTGCGAAGATGTCATGTCATGTAAAGAGGAGGGAATGTTGCCTGCCTGCCTGCCTACCTGCCTGTGCCTGTCCCAAAAGTTAAAGCGACCTGGATTGTTTTTGGGAAGCCTTTTTATACCCAATGTCTGTCTTTGCCACAAGAAGCGCGCGCGGCCCCTGATGATAGCGATCAGATCACTTGTCCATAGACTTAGTTATATTATGCTATGCCATGCGAAAGGTGCTTGCTTCCTGTGGTGTGTGAGGGTCATATTACGCCATGCTCGCTCGGTGCTTGCTGTGTGGTGTGCAGTGCGATGATCATATTATGCCATGCCATGCTATGCTCGGCGCTTAGATACTTCCTGTGTGGTGCAGTACGAGTATGAGAGTCATGTTGTAGAACTACATACTCCGTACTCCGTAGAGGGAACATCCAACTACATACTCCGTACTCCGTAGAGGGAACATCCAACTACATACTCCGTACTCCGTAGAGGGAACATCCAACATTCCGCAAGTATTGTAGAAGAGCTGTGCTACAGTGATTGCCAGCCTCGCCTCATGTACGCCACTGTTACACAGTCACACAGCAGAGGACGCCGCAGTGGAAGTTTTCCCTTTCAGCGGAAATACACTTAACGCAGCCTGTTACTGGTAGATACTCATACGCTGTAGAGAGCTAACTCTTTCTAGTTAGGCCGCGGTAAGTTGTCTGCTGTGCAAAGTACACTCGGACACGTACAGATCTCCCTTCTCTTCTCCTCCATGGTAGCTTACATTGGCAGTACTGTGCAGATGGATCGTCACGAAGACAAGCCACACAATGGGTTGATCGTCGAGCCCAGAAGACTCGAGACCCAATGGACCGAGAATGTGAAGAGATCAGAGATAGCTCTTAATGAGTCCATTTTGCATGACAGCACGGTCCATTGCCTGGCCATGTCAGAGAGCGTCACAGTATGTCTCTGTACGGTGGTGATGGTGATGGAGATTCCTCAAGTGCCATCTAATGTGTAGCGGTTGAGGAAGGTGGCGCGAACGCTAAGGTAGTTACTAGCGTACTCTCTCTAGATCGTAGCCAGCAGGACTCAAAGTATTCGTACGAAGCCTTCACATGGCATTCTGTCTCTCTTGAGAAAGCGAAAGCCCATGTGCACGTACCTGACGCTCTTGACGATGCGCTTAATAGTGAAATGGAAGAGATGAGGTGATTCAGGCTTCTTATAGCGACGCCTAAAGCGGCGGGGCGCCACCTTAGCGCAGCCACGTGCCAGGCTAGGAAGCCGGCAACCATACCCGAAACGGCGTGCACTGGACGCGGATTTTTCTGGCCAAGATTTCTCGAAATCCATTCCGACATCCACGCTCTAAACAACTTTGCATTGCGCTCTCCCACTTGCTCCAGAACATAGGAGCAGGCACCGGAAAGCTGCAGCAGCGCCGAACCATGGAAGACATAGCAGTGTACTGCTCATGGGCTGATGTGCAACTCCAGGAAGACCATTCATTTCTTCGCGCCGTGCCGTCCGAAGTTCGGTCACTCATTCTACAGGCAACGTCGCCACGCTATCTTGACATTCTAGCCAACACTGTGCGACACCGACGATACACCGATGCGCTCTTCCTACTTTACAAACCCCTGTTTCCGGAGTTGCTGGCGAGATGGAACGCCGAGACTTCGTCTTCGAGTCTCGGCGAGATCATCTCGACCTTGTCATGTCTAGCTCGGGTCTTACCCCTTGCTCCCTATCTTCGTCCTCATGTCACGTCACTTCTCCGTACAGTCGAGCTGCGACATTGGCTGTTTGACTTGCAAGATTCCGACCCTAAGCTCGAAGACGACGCGGTACAATCACTTTTGCTCTCGCTTTTTCGCTTCCTGTCTTGGGACCGGGACATGCTTTCTGGGACGGTCGCTCCCCTCTTCTTGTCGTCGTTTCTGCAGCACCCGTCTCTTCCGCTCAGGTACTTGGCCATACAGTGTCTGTGTATGATAATGCATTTTTCAGATGGTTATTCGGAGGAGTTGGTCCAGACGTACATCCGCGTGCCAAATATGCCAGACAAATGGGTACGCCCGAAAACAGGCGAACTGGTATCCCCGATAACAGGCGATTGGACAGGCCCGATATCAAGCGAGTGGGAAGGCAGAAGTATTGATTATCGACTACTAAAGCTTTGGGAAGAAAAACGATGGGATGAGCTGGCGAAGGCAGCAACTAGCGTCGAAAAGTCCTGGCAGTCGTTGTCGCAACCCCATGCAACCACGCGACAACTGAATTCTGTTGACCTCTCGCCGCACACCGCCAACATTGGTGGAGTTCTACACCCTCGTTCTTCTGAACGCTCTCCACCCGCCTCAGAATCTGCCTTCGTTCTCACAGCCACGGCGAAGCACAATTTACATCAGCTCGGTCAATGTCTCTTGGACCCAAACCCAATTCTCATCTCGGGCCAAGCCAGTTCAGGCAAAACCTCGCTCGTCCAGGAGGCTGCGAGACTCCTCGGCCAGCAATCATCGATGATCACATTACATCTCAACGAACAGACCGATGCAAAGAGCCTCCTGGGTATGCATACTTCGTCAGCCGATGGCACCTCGTTCACCTGGCAACCTGGAGTCTTGACGAAAGCCATCCAGCAGGGGAGATGGGTTTTGGTAGAAGATATTGACAGGGCGCCGGCCGAGGTCATGGGAGTGCTACGTCCTGTTCTTGAGAACGGGGAGCTCTTCCTGCCCGGTCGCAAAGAGAAGATCCGACCAAAGGCTGGCTTCCGCATACTGGCGACAATGAGGACCAGTGCTCAATCTTCCTCTACCACGCCTTCTCGGTACTCGTGGCTACTCAACCCCCGACTTTGGAGCACAGTCGAAACCTCGCCATACCCATCGGAGGAGGTTGAGTTCCTGCTTCGTGCCCGGTATCCTTCTGCCGCTGTCTTCATCACAATGGTTATGCGGACTCATGAGAACCTCATCCGCTTATATGACGTTCACCACTCTCTGAAGGGTCTCCAGACGCGTCAGCCTACGCTGAGGGACCTGCTCAACTTATGCAGGAGAATTGTCCGCAGGTTACGCATTCACGGCCCGGTCTCTGCGTCAACCGCGCTCCCAGAACAGACCAAGCTGGACATTTTCAAGGACGCTGTTGATTGCTACGCGGGCTATCTGAACAGCGAAGAATTACACGAACTCGTGGCAGGCGGTATTGCTGCGTCCATGGCCATCTCACCCCAGCAAATGCGGTTCTCCCTCAACGAGGGACTGCCAGGTGTAGTTGAGAACAACGAGATGATACATGTCGGTCGAAGTACTCTACACCGGATTCCCAGCCGTCGTCGGCAGCCAAAGAGAGCTGCTTTTGCCCTCACCACCTCAGCCCGAAGAACACTTGACCGTATCGCAGCCAGCGCCGAGTGTTCAGAACCTACCCTCCTCGTTGGCGAAACTGGTGTCGGAAAAACTACTCTGGTGCAGCATGTTGCGAACTTGGTGGGCCAAACACTCACCGTGGTCAACCTTTCACAACAGAGCGAGGCGGGTGATCTCCTCGGCGGACTGAAACCTGTCACCACTCGATCCCTGATTATTCCGGTGGTGGAAAAATTCAATTCCTTGTTCGATGACACCTTTTCTAATAAACGGAATGAGAGGTTCCAGATTGCTATAGCAAAGGCCATCGCAAAGCAGAATTGGCCAAGGCTGATGATCCTCTGGGAACAAGCCGTCCAGCTGGCCGCGACGGTACTCAAAGCTGTTGATGCCCCGAACGCTGACGGAGTCGCTCGCCCAAGCAAGAAGCGAAAGCTCGAAGCTTCAACTGAAGCCCTGCGCCAGCGATGGGCTGACTTCTCTGAAAACTTCAAGCAAATTCGGTCTTTCGTTGATCACGGCGACAGGACGCATGCGTTCGCTTTTGTTGAAGGACGATTGGTTCAAGCTGTCCGGGAGGGCCAGTGGGTACTTCTGGACGAGATCAACCTGGCCCCGTCGGATACTCTTGACCATATCGTCGGGCTTCTTCGAAACAGCGACGAAGGAAGACCGTCGCTACTCCTCGCCGAGAAAGGCAATATTGAGACGGTTGTGGCCCATCCCAACTTCCGACTCTTTGCTGCCATGAACCCAGCAACGGATGCGGGCAAGAAGGATCTCCCACCGGGACTGCGGTCGCGATTTAGCGAGATCTATGTCCCGTCTGGAGACGACAACTCGGAAGACTTGACAAAGATCATCCACACGTATCTAGGCTTTCAGCTGGACAGCGACAAGAGGGCGGCCTTGGACCTTGCCAAGTCCTATCTTGCGCTGAAGAAGCTCAATGAAGTGCACCAACTGACCGACGGAGCGGGCGAAACACCACATTTTAGCATCCGGTCGCTTGCCAGATGCTTGTTATACGTCTCACAGCATGGTGCGAGTCTTGGGCTGAGACGGGCCATGTACGAAGGATTTGCGATGAGCTTCTTCACGGTTTTGAGTAGAGCGTCGGAAGACGTAGCTCTCCCCCACCTTGAAAAGCATCTTCTCTCGAGCATCAAGAACAGGAAGGCTTTCTTTAGGCAACAGCCAAAGATCCCGCACGAGGGGGAGGACTTTATTACGTTCAGACACCACCTTGTCAAAAAGGGTCCAGGGAGTCCTGACCTCCAGCCGCACTACATCAGAACGCCGTCAGTCGAGCGCAACCTGCTCAATCTGGCTCGAGCTGCTTCAATGGGGCGGTTTCCTATTCTTCTACAAGGGCCAACGTCAGCCGGCAAGACAAGTATGGTTGAATACCTCGCGAAGTTGTCAGGCAACAAATTTGTGAGGATCAACAACCATGAACACACAGACCTGCAAGAGTACCTCGGCTCCTACGTCTCCGACACTGAGGGCAGGTTAGTGTATCAGGAAGGAGTTCTGGTGCATGCGCTACGCTCCGGCCACTGGATTGTGCTTGACGAACTGAACCTTGCACCGAGTGATGTACTGGAAGCGCTTAACCGTCTGCTTGACGACAACAGAGAGTTGCTGATACCGGAGTCTCAAGAGATCGTGCGACCACATCCGAACTTCATGCTTTTTGCCACTCAGAACCCGGCTGGCTTGTATGGCGGACGAAAGCGTCTCTCTCGAGCCTTCCGAAACCGCTTTCTCGAGATTCACTTCGATGACATTCCGGAAAAAGAGTTGGAGGTAATCCTCCGCGAGAGGACCCAGATTGCCCCCCCGTTCTGCGCCAGAATTGTCGCTGTCTACAAGTCTTTGTCTCTTCTCCGACAATCCTCGCGACTATTCGAACAGCGAAACAGCTTTGCGACCTTGAGAGACCTGTTCCGGTGGGCTTCAAGGCCTGTGGACGACTGGCAGTCCTTGGCATACCACGGATACATGCTCCTGGCTGAGCGAGTAAGAGATCCTGCAGAGCGGGCTGCGGTCAAGCGGACACTGGAGAAAGAAATCAAGATCGAGCTTGATGAGAATGTTCTGTACGGAATGTCGAAAATTCCTGATTCTGTTCGGCAACTCGGCTCTCTCGTATGGACCCCGGCTATGAGACGAGTGTTCGTGCTGGTTGCCGAAGCATTGAAGAATAAGGAGCCCGTGCTCCTGGTCGGCGAGACGGGCTGTGGGAAAACGCAGATCTGTCAAGTGATCGCGGAAGCGTTTCAGAGACCTTTGGCCATCTACAACGCGCATACCAACACTGAAACTGGAGATCTTGTCGGCTCTCAACGACCAATCCGCAACCGGTCGGATCTTGCCACCGATATATCCGCAAACTGGCGAGCTCTGATACAATTGGAAGCTGATGACTCTATGCTTGCGGATCTGGACGTCGACCAGATTATCCAAGAATTCGCCAGGCTGGATAAAGCCCGCTACAATCCCCACGCGGTGGAGCAGGTCCGATCCAGCATTGGAGCGTACCAAGCTTTGTTTGCTTGGAGTGACGGCAGTCTTGTCAGAGCTATGAAGAGGGGTGAACATTTCCTACTCGACGAGATCTCTCTTGCTGAAGATTCGGTTCTCGAACGTCTGAACAGCGTTCTGGAGCCATCGCGAACGATCTTACTCGCCGAGAAGGGTTCTATCGACAACCTAGTCATCGCCCACCCGGACTTTCAGTTCCTGGCCACAATGAATCCGGGGGGTGACTATGGAAAGCGAGAGTTGTCGGCAGCGCTGCGGAACCGCTTGACCGAGATTTGGGTGCCACCTCTGTCTCAAGAGGCCGATATCTTGCCAATTCTCCAGCAGAAGCTCGAACCAGCGAGACGTCACTTGGCCGAGAAGATGCTCAATTTCGCCACGTGGTTCCGCGCGGAATTCCACGGCGCTACGTTCCAAAACATAGCTCTGCGAGACCTGCTTGCGTGGTCTGAATTTGTTAACCGTGCTGATTCTCTCCCAGAAGCCCTGGCATTCTCACACGGTGCTTTCATGGTTTACGTTGACTCGATCGGCGCAAACCCTGCAGGCATGACTTCCTTGGGAACGACAGACCAAGATCAGTCCAGACAGAAGTGCTTGGACTGCCTACAAAGCATGGTAGACTTGGATGTTGTCGAGCAGTATCGGCAAACTCCCGGGCTTTCCACCACCGATGACCACCTTGTTGTTGGCTCGTTCTCTTTGCCTCGTGCTGCTGGCGCTGACCGCAGTACACCAGAATTGGTTTTTGATGCCCCAACAACTCTGCGGAACACCATGAAGATCGTCCGAGCTCTTCAAATGACGAGACCTGTTCTGTTGGAAGGCAGTCCTGGTGTCGGCAAGACCGCGATAGTAACAGCGCTTGCTCAAGCCTGCGGGAAGTCGTTCACGCGCATCAATCTGTCTGACCAGACTGACCTCATGGATTTGTTTGGTGCAGATGTTCCTTCTGACGATGACGAGATGGGGAAGTTCGCATGGCAAGACGGGCCTCTCCTCCAAGCCATGCAATGTGGTGGCTGGGTCCTGCTTGATGAGATGAACTTGGCCTCCCAGTCAGTCCTCGAGGGTCTGAATGCCTGTTTGGACCACCGTCGCGAAGTCTACATCGCAGAGTTGGATAAGTCTTTCGCCTGCCACCCCGACTTCACCTTGTTTGCCGCTCAAAACCCGCATCATCAAGGAGGTGGCCGCAAGGGCTTACCCTCTTCTTTCGTGAATCGATTCACCGTTGTCTACGCCGACGCTTTCCAACATGAGGATCTGATGCGTATCTGTCAAGTACGATACCCCGACGTCGACCACGAGCAACAGACGGCACTCATCGGCACTGTGACTAGACTAGGAAACGCCATTTCTCACTCGGCCACGTTTGCGCAGGGAGGCCCATGGGAGTTTAATTTGCGAGATGTGAATCGGTGGCTGCGACTATGCGCAGATGAGCCCGCCGTCCCCATAGCTTATCACGTTCGGACTATTCTCGTACAACGTTTCCGCAATCCTTCTCAGAGGGAGATGATCCTGAAAGAAGCTGAAGCAGTGTTGGGGAGCATCACTCCACAAACCTTCTACAACAATATTACCAGGTCAGATCTTCAAGTTGGCACAGCATTTCTCCCCAGGGATAGTGTCCTGCAAAATGCTCGGTCGTCAAACTCGGTTCTCACGGTGGCACAACTTCCTGCTGCGAATTCTATTATCACTGCTGTCAAGAGGAATTGGCCTGTGATCCTCGCTGGTCCTTCCGGTGCCGGGAAGACTACGCTGCTTAGGTATCTGGCAGCTGCAGCGGGCGTTGAGCTGATTGAATTCTCCATGAATGGTGATGTGGACGCCATGGATCTCGTGGGCGGCTTCGAACAGTACGATTCACATCGGGATGTGGTTTCCTTTCAAGATCAAGTCAAACAAGTTCTGCGACGACGTATTGCAGCATCAACCGAGATCAAGGACAACGCAGAAACACAGACGCAGCTGCTGAAAGTCTGGCAATACTTCGAAGGCGATGACTTGAAGATCGAGGATATTCCGATGCCGTTAGCTGAGCTCGCCAGACTTCTCCCAGAAGTAGAACCGTCACTTCAAAAGTACTCCGAGAGCCTTCAACCGACCGGCCACAACGGTTTCCGCTTTGTCTGGAACGACGGTGTACTTGTCGACGCCATTGAGAAAGGCTCATGGTTGGTGCTCGATAACGCAAATTTATGCAACCCTTCCGTCCTTGATAGGCTTAACTCGTTGCTTGAGCCGGATGGACTGCTTACCATAAGCGAGCAACATAATGGAGGCGACGGCACAAGAGTCATCAAGCCCCATCCGAATTTCAGAATCTTCATGACGATGGATCCGCGGTATGGAGAGTTGTCACGAGCGATGCGAAACCGGTCCCTCGAAGTCTTCTTGCCTGGTGACCACGAGGTTCAATTCAAGGCCGGGCCTATCCAGTATCCACTTTCTTCTGCCATCAGTCGCTTGAGACATCTATACGAAGCCGTCAATCAACCATCGTCGCCTCAGATCATACAGGCTGCCGTTGACAACCTGACTTTGGAGGATATGAAGTTGACCTCTGCTCCCCTTTGCACGCTTCTTGATATGCAGGACATTAAAGCTCTGCGAGTGGACCCTGACATTGTGAAGCTGTCGCGTCGGCTATCCGGCTTCGAAAAGATCGCCGAAATAGACCAGCGGTGGCCACAATTGGCTGTCCTTAACGAGCCCCTGATCTTACTGCATGGCTACGAGGATTATGCCGAAATCTTCATACGGAGTTGGTACGTGGCGCGACGCATGGCGGAGATTAATACTTTGATAATGGACGCGTGGAGCCGTGCAGGTACCGTCGCCCTCAAAGACAAAACAATCCTTGAGCGGTCAGCTTCTGAGAGAGACACAAGAGTGAAGAAACCGGGTCCCTTTCCCGCTGTTGCAGGCATAGTTCTGGCTCTACTCGGACACATCACTGAATTTCTCAGGAATTCGGTTTATGGGCCCGAGACACAGACAGAGACGGTGCTGGGTCGGGTTGTGGCATGCGAACCGCTTCTTATGTTCACACACCAGATTGTGGATCTTTACAACAGCAAGACCCTTGACACGGCTTGCTTCCATGCGTATATGCAGATTGGGGCACAAATGGTCGGTGACCTTGAACGAAGCTTCCCTCATCTCGCTGTCGCTTTGTCCGGAGCCCTTCAAGACTTATCAGTTGGGGACCATGTCCTGACCACGGGTTTCGGGCTCCAGCTCATGTGGCCCGCCTTCCGGCCCAGGACGGCTGCGACGCAATCTCAGCTTCATGTCCAGCTTAGACTTGAGGTGGTCATTGCGAGATTCGATCAGATCTGTCGCTCCCTTACCCAATCTAGAAGTTCCTTGTCGGCAGTAAGATCCAATCTGCGGCGCGCTTATCAGTCAATTATTGAGTCGGAGCAGCCGGAGAGCTCATTGCAGGTCCTTGAGGAGGCTGTGACTGGCTTGGAAGCCCAGGCAAGGAAAGGGTACAAACTGGAAGGAAAATTCGAGAATGTGATGCAGTTCGTTCATGGGCTCATCACTCTCCAGAGCCAGGGAAATCTACCGGATCTCGATTTACTGACCATGTTTATGCCAGAGCCTGACAAGCCTCTACTCGGTGTTGGAGAGGAAGAGCCTGTTCCTACGGCGTTGGCCCGCCTTTCATCATTTGAGGCTCGGGTCTTGCAGGGTGGTGGCTCCATAGGTGAGCGACTAGTTCAACAGCTGCTCGCCGTACAAAAGCAGCCTCTCGGTATGCTGAGCCATGCGAAGGAGGAGCTTCAAGTGCTTGCCAGAGTGCTTTCCTCCCATTCCAACCTTTTCGGGAACCTGATTCGACCAGTGGCTGAAAATCTACGTCTGGTACTGGGAGGCATGATGTTCTCGCTTCGTGATCTTCTAACACCAGAGGCACAAGCTTGTCTCCCCGAGCAGGGCTCACCAAATCTCACTGGGTTGGCGGCTATCTCACTTGAGGATACGATCATCAAGCAGGCGGTGCGCCATCACAATCTCGATCGCTTCCGCGACGTATATGGACGCTTCATCCATCCAGTAATCATACATCTAACCAGAGACGGTCCTGAATTCGGCTCCTTGGGACTCAACGAGCTGAAGACATGTCTCATCAACTTATCCCTTGCCGGGCTGACCTTGATGGTGCCTGATAAGCTGTTTGACCCGGCGATGTGTCCAACTATTGCACACGACCTTCATGAACGCCGAATCGTTGCGCTCCAGAACATAATTGACGGCCAAAAGGCATTCCACCGACAGCTGACGGGGCACGGCACAGCACTTCTTATCCGTGTCCTTGAGCGGGAACTAGTCGAAGTAGGAACCAGCTCACCCCCACGAGCAGTGCTCAGGCCGAGCAAAGAGGAACAATTCAAGCTTCAAGAGGTCTTCAACAGGGTCGTGAATGTGATCTTGCACCATGGAGACGCTGGTGCTGCTCCAAGTATACAGCAAGGAAGTGCAGAGTGGATCGAACAATGGTCTAGTCCACAAGGAAGATCAAATATGAACATCATCATTGAACGCCTCGAGAAGGTGGATCGAACGTACGACGACTTCGCGAAGCCAATATTGTGGTTCCTGAAATGTCTGTACCAGGGGTTGGAGCTGGAAGCAGTGGACGGACACGCTGTCAGTGGCCTCGTCATGGCCACCCCGCTGCTGTCTGGAAATCCTACTGTAGTCGACCACTGGATCGTCAATCCGACCTCGCCTTCCGACATAAAAATCCACTGGCTTCGCCATATCCTTCTGAGGACTGCTCTGGAACAAAAGCATTGTTGGCTCCCCGTGGACGATTTCCTCGGAATCCTTGACAGCTTCTACTACGAATGGAAAGAGCGTTTGACCCATGACCAGGCTGAAGCAGAGGCAAAGTCTCGATACTACACTTACCGTGGGGATTCCGCCCAGCTCGAAGAAGACGATGACCGCGAGATGAATGAAATGTTCCCGAGATTCGATAGTGACGGAGAAGACACTGAAGCTCACAAGAATGACTGGGATGCGCGTGCCACTGCCGTTAAGCTGAGCGAGCTGCACCAGAAGCTCTACTCCGAGCAGCATCCGCAGGGAACCATGGAAGCATTCATTCTCTCTGCCGTTGAAACCTTGTCCAAGCATGCCGAGACCGATACTTCCACTCCAGAGATCTCCTTCATTGGGCTGCTACCTGCGATCTTGCTGCAAGTGGACGGGAAGATGGCCGAGCTGAATGGCAGCCAAGAAGGCCACAGCTTCAACATTTACGCCGACTCGGACATCACGCAGAGTCAGAAGCTCTTTGACCTTGTTCACCAGATACAGTCCAGATTCTACACAATCCAGGAGAAGTGGCCAGAGCATGCTGTCCCTGCAGAGGTCCTGTCATTCTGCACTGAGGTCCTCCATCTGAGCTTCGGTGATCCGGTCGCCAAGATGCTCACCAAGACAGAGAAGCTCCTCGAGATTGTGACGCAATGGCAGAGCATTGCCAGCAGGGAATGGTCTGTCAGTGAGCTTGTCGAGAAGCTGTCCTCCCAAATCATCAGCTGGCGACGCCTGGAGTTATTGTCATGGTCAAGGCTGCTGGACGAAGAGACACGGAGGCACGAGCAAGATGCCCAGGCATGGTACTTTATTGCCTACGAAGCACTCATTTACAATTCCAGAAACTTCGGGTTTGTCGACGGTGATCCAATCAATTACCGAACGACCCTTGTGCAAACACTGGAAGAGTTTCTCAGGTCGGCAACGCTGGGCCAGTACTCGTCGCGGCTGAAACTGCTGGACACACTCAACAAGACCTTGCAGGGGCAGGGAGGCCATTCTAAAGCGCTGCAGACAATCACCACTTCCGTGCAGGCTGTCATCGAGCACTACCGACGTTACGAGGCCGGTGTAGAGGCTTCGTTGCGGAAAGGTCGGTCAGAGCTCGAGAAGGCCCTGAATGAACAAATCAAGCTTGCAAGCTGGAAGGACACTAACATCACGGCGCTCCGTGAAAGTGCACGACGGTCACACCACAAGCTGTTTAAGATTGTTAGGAAGTATAGGGCCTTGCTCAACCAGGCTGTCGTGCTCGGTCCCTCAGAAGAGGCAGCTGGGCAGATATCACCAGGCGCGCGTGTTGCAGAGCTAGACTGGCCTCGGAGCAGTGAGGAGCACATTGTCGCTGCGGTTGAACAGTGCCGGCGGCGACTGCAAGACTGGGACCAGCGACCCGAGCGTCTCACCAAGTCTCTCGGCGCTGCTAGGAGCATGCAGCACTTGTACCTGTCGAAGACTACCGATTTTGACGTACAAGGCGAGATAATAACCTTTCGACAAGATCTGACGGAGAGCCTCAAGGAGTTACGGATGCAGACCCCCGGGATGCTGACGGAGGAGAATGCTCCGTTTGTTCGACATTTACAAGAGAGGAAGAGACGTTTGCTTGCCGACACTCTCAAAGCGGTCGCTCACATGGGTATCAGGAGGAATCTCCCAACTTCTGAGCTTGAGAAGCAGTCTTCAACCGCCTCGATCTTGGCTCTGCCCAATCATGTCGCAATCGAACAACGTTCGCCAGTTGCGTCGGCCGCTGACAGCACGTTCCATGGACTGCTCGACGTCATGTCCCAAGTTCGCGCTGCTCGGACAGAGCACTCCGACGATCTGACCGACGGCGAAGTCAATCGCTGTGTAGGATTGTTGGAGGGGCTCTTATCTGTGACCATCGGTCAGCGACAGGCCATTCCAAAGCAAGCGTCTGACTTGGCTGCGCTTCGCTCACAGTTGGCGTTGGTCCAGTCAGTCGCCGCTTCGCCGTCAGATGAGCTTGCACGTGCTACAACATTGAACGACAACATTCAAGCGGTCGAAGAACGCCTCGCCTGGCTGAGAGGGGTCCTGGCGGTCGGCTGTCGCATTCTGAAATTCCAGGCAGAGCATGCCGGTCTTGACCTCAAAGACCTGATCACCACCATACAGGCTTATATGGGCCAGATAGAACACTTGAGGAAGGCGCTCGGTGATCTCCCTGATGCTCCACCAGGAATGGCGTGGAATGGTTCAGGCGGCCTCATTGACAGATCCGTGCAAGTCCTGTCCCAGATGGGTTCGACTCTTCGAGATTGGACAGCCAGGGAGCCTCGTATCGAGTTTCTTCTTTCCAAGATTCTCGTGTGGACGGAAGGATTGCCCGCAGTCCCGAATGGAGTTCAGGATATCCAGCCAGAAATCACACTTGAAGAGTTCGACCGGGATCTCAAAGACGCCGTGAATCAAATTTTCGTCACTTTGCAGCGATTGTCTGCTGGACAACCAGATATGCCTAGATCCGAGGAAGATGCGGGTTGGCTGACCAAATCAGACAAGGACGTCGTGGAAGGCATTCGATCGCTACAAGTTGGCCGACTCGCTCGCCGGATTGATCAACAGGTGATATCTAAGCTGCAATCTCTGTCCCTGGCCGATTTTGAAGCTGCGAAGAACTTGCTAATCGTCGCAATGCCAATCATCAAACAGTTCTACCACATCTGCGAACATCTCCACAACCGGCAGACTGCAATTTACCTGGAAACATGTCGTCTCGCGTTACAGTTAGCGAAGTCTTTCACGGCACTTGCAAGCCAGGGTTTTTGTCGTCCCTCAGATCCCGCTGAAGGGCAAGAAGAACAATCTGGCAAACTCGAGTCGGGTACAGGGTTGGGAGAGGGAGAGGGAGCAGAGGATATCAGCAAGGACGTGCAAGATGACGAAGATTTGTCTGAGCTCGCACAAGCGGGACAGAAGGAGGAGAGAGAAGAGGAGATGGAGCACGCGGAAGATGCTGTCGACATGGGGAATGAAGATCTGGAGGGCGAGATGGGTGATATGGACGAGAAGGCCTCAGATGATGAGGATGGCGAAGATCGGTCCGGAGACGAAGACGAGAAGGAGATCGATGAAGAAGCGGGCTCTGTTGACGACCTTGATACGGATGCCGTCGATGAGAAAATGTGGGATGACATGAAGAACGAGTCGGAGCAGCAGGACAAGGAGATGAAGAACGACAAGGCGAAGGGAAAGAAATCAGACGACGAGGCTGCTGCCGATGGAGACAACGCCGAGGGTGATGACATGGAGGCAGAACAAGAAGAGTTGAACCAAGAAGATGAGGATGGTGAAGGCGGAGAGCGGCCTGAAGGTGAACAGATGGATGCGCATGTGGATGAAGAGCAGGCTCTGGACCTGCCTGAAGAGCTCAACTTGGCGGGTGAAGACGAGATCAAGGATGATGAAATCTCGGACGACGGGATGGACGAACTGTCGGATATTGAGGATCCTACAGAGCAGGTCGATGGTGCGGAAGCCGAGGAAGTCGAAGACGCCGAAAAGCAAGATCAGCCATGGGATGATGCGGCTGACGAAGACAAGGCCGTCGCGGATGAGGCCGATGTCGACAACGGCGTTGCTCAAGACGACGAGATCATGGAAGATCAGCCGGAAGAACCGGAAGATGGCACAGAGGACCACGATACTCGCCAAGACGATACGGCTCACGACGCTGAAGAGAATGCCGGTGGAGAATCTGGAGCTGCCAATGAGCTACGAGATGACCTTGGTGCAGAACAGGACGTTGAAGGCATGAATCACACCGACAAAGATCCAAATCCAGAGCAATCCCAACCAGGCAAGGCGCCCAACAACGAAGAAGGTAAGAGCGGAGAAGGAGTCGTCGAACGTGGGGCAGGACGAGCGGAGAGGCCTGATGGTCAGGAGAGCGAATCGTTGAAGAAGTTGGCTGATGCCCTTAGCCAGTGGCATCAGCGACGTGAGATCCTGCCAGCAACCGAACGAGACAATCAGCAAGACCAGCAAGAGAACGTGGATATGGCAGATGCGGATTTAGAGCACGTCCCGGACGAAGATGAAGGAGATGCACAGGCCCTAGGTGCTGCAGGAGCCGACCAAGCGCAAAATCTCGACCAGAGCAAGGCAATTCAGGACGACGACAATCGTATGGACGAAGACACGGCCCCACCAGACGTTCTGGAACCAGAGGCACAGGAGGATATCACCGAGAGATTCTCTCGTCTCAAGGCTCAGTCCAAGTCAGCCGAGAGCAGAGATATTGGTGCCTTTGTTCCGGATCGCCAGCCACAGCTGCCAGGAGAGGTGAATCAACAGAATGACACGGACGTTGCGTCGGATGATCTTTGCCCTGAGATTGAACAACTCGAGCTCAACAACGACCAAGCGGGAGCGACCCGTCCACCGACCAGCAGCGCGCATGCCGCTCAACTTTGGCACGAATGCTCAACAACCACGCATCAATTCTCGCTCACCCTGACCGAGCAACTCCGCCTCATCCTCTCACCGACCACGGCAACCAAACTTCGCGGGGACTACCGCACCGGCAAGAGACTCAACATCAAGCGCATCATCCCCTACATCGCATCCAACTACAAACGAGACAAGATCTGGATGCGCCGGTCTGTGCCGAGCAAACGGAACTACCAGATCATGATCGCCGTGGACGACAGCAAATCGATGAGCGAATCCGGCGCCGATGTCCTCGCGTTTGAGACCCTCGCCCTGTTGACCAAGTCCCTCGCCATGCTGGAAGTCGGCGAGATCTGCGTCGTCGGTTTTGGAGACGCTCCGAAAATCACAGTCGCTCACCCGTTCGGCGTGCCTTTCTCGCCGGCGGAATCGGGACCAACTGCCTTCCAAGCATTCAGCTTCGGACAGAGAGGAACGGACGTCAGGCGCCTGCTCGAGCAGAGCATCCAGCTCTTCCGAGAGTCCGGACGACAACGCCAAGCGGGGAGTGAAGAGCAATGGCAACTCCAACTCATCGTCAGCGACGGTCATATCTCCGACCACGACGCGGTAGCCCGGCTTTTACGACAAGCCCACGATGACGAGCGGATCATTGTCGTCTTCGTCATTGTCGATGCCGGGCAGGAGAGTATTCTCGACCTCAAGGAAGCCGTGTACGAGCGGGATCCGAACGCTACAGAGGGGAGTGGAGGGGACGAGCCGAAACTTCGCATGAAGCGGTATCTTGACGGATTCCCCTTCCCGTATTACCTCGTCGTGAGGGAGGTGAGGGACCTGCCCAATGTGCTGGCTACCGCTTTGAAGGGCTGGTTTGAGAGTGTGGTCAATGTTCAGTGATGAAAGGTCTGGAGCTGGACGAGTGCGGATGAGAGGCGGACGAGGGGTTATGCGGCAAGAAGCGAGGCGACGACTGCTGTACTCGGAAGACCGTGATGAGGTAGATGATGGATTGCACGGCTTGGCAAGAAATCAAGGTCAGCATACAAGGAAGCGTTCGTACCCACGTGGAGCAGCGTGTACGCAGTGAAATCGAGTTAATTTGGTTTGCTTTTCCTTTTATTCATTCCATGGGCCGTAATTTTCTTGTTGTCCATCCCTTGTTCGAGCCCGCTATCTGGATGGACATGACATGGCTGTATGCATGGTACGCTATGGTAAGGATGGACAGTCTGGTCTGTAATGCGAATCAGGGACACATCGCTTTTAGAATGAGTGGACATGTAGTCAGGAAGTCCAGCTCAGCTCAGTCCAGTCCAGTCCCGTTGAATACGGTTTATTACCCGTGTTTTGTTAGAGCTGGAGGAAGCCTGTTTGGTTAGGTGATCCACTCATTCTTTGGATCTGCGTCCGTCTTTGATGCGTATTCGTGTACGTATGTACATCTGTGGGGGCGGGCATATTCGTAAACGCCATATCAATCGACTACCCGGTCCTGTCTCATCCCATGCCACGCCACGCCACGCTATGCTATGCCAATGCCATGCATGTAGGCGGGGTACGTGATTTGTACATGACCAGCGTATAGCGCCGAGGCTTTGTCTGGAAGGAGACGGAGACGCCAGGCTCTTTGTTCTTTGTCCTCTGTCTTTTTTTCTTTTTGGGCGTGTAAACCTCTGTGTGCGTGTGGCAGGAACGAAGCAAACCACGGGCCCAGAGTAGAGTAAAAGGAATAAATCGTAGATCGTAGATCGTATAGCGTGCACCACGGAGGGACTGTGGATTCGGGACCGTGGACCATGAACCATAGATATTAGATATTAGATCTTGGATCAGCTCGTCATAGTTGGTCAAATACATAGCTGAATGCACAGTGCCGAAACACTCACTTACGGAGTGCTACATACATACGCACAACAGGGTAGTGTGTACCCACCCAGGTACTTTACCAGTCAGTCAGTCAGTCAGTCAGGTCTGACCAGGTCAGATCAGTCAGCCCGGCGATTGAGATAGGACGGATATAGAATAGAATATAATATAATATGAATGATGTAATTCGATGCAAAACAATATAATATAAGGCATAGGGCAAAGGCAAGGGTAAAGGGCAAAGGCAAAGGGACAAAGGTAAAGGGACAAAGGCAAAGGGCATATGCTGGGGGCCAGCGGCAAACTCAACAGGACCCATCGCACGATGGAAGATACAGAGGTGGATGGAGATGTAGTATTACCCGGACGGGTTCTTACTTCTCTTCACTCTTGCGATCTCATCTCAACATACATCTCACGTTGGGACAAAGAAACATATCATCGACGAAAGCAACACCAGCAGCAACACAACTGCGTCCGTATAAGCACAATACACACAGACACACTCACCCACACCCACACACACACAGAGAGAGAGATATATAGAGACATCGTCTCGAGCAGTACAGCGCATATAAGTCGGCGACCTGAGGAGGTCTGTACCTTCGTTCAGCGTAGGTCTTGACACAATCTCGACATCTTCATCATCATCGAGTTCACCAACTTCGCCCCAACCCAGACGATTTCTTTGCAATCGCCATCTTCACATTCCAATCATCATCACTACTGTTCAATATGGCGGCACCAATCTCAAACCCCAGCACCAGCACCAACACCAACACCAACACCAACGCAAATCCACACCCACATCCAAACAAAAGCGTGCCTTGCTCGGTCTGCGGAGCTCCAGGTGTGTGCCATCACAAGTATTCGCACATACGATACCACGCCGTAGGTATCCAAGGTCCGTTATTCCAGCCGGACAACGATTTCGGTCCGTTCGAGGCAGAGTGGAATACCCCCACAGAGCAGTGGCGGGAAGAACATAGAAACCAAGCGGCTCGTCTCTCGGACGTAAGCGATGGTCGCCACGGTCATCGTTCCATGGGCTGTACCGACAACAACGGCCCTCAAGCTCGTGCTCCTTCTCCCCCTCCCCCTCCCGCTGCGAGCAGAAGCAGTTCTGACGGCGGCAAAGGCGAGAATTCACTCATCAGAAGACTATTGGACAGGGGCAACGGGAGCAAGAAGAATTATTGCAGCCAGTGCCTGGAACAGCATAGAGCGTGTGATGAAGTCAAGCCCGTATGTGGCCTGTGTGCAAGGTCAGGACAACCGTGCCTTTGGCCGCCGCACCCGATGCCGCTGGTAGGGCTCGAACAGTTCCAGACCGGGGGAGGAACATGCCAACCTGCGCGGCAGGGATACCCAGCGCCTGAAGATCCGTGACGGGTGCGCTGAATAAGTCTGAATCTGCTGTGCCTGATCTGGCGGTCAACGCACTTATCTCCAACATGCATACCTGCACGGCCAGACCAATCACACTCCCTACTCTGCACATACAACCGAACCCATCAAAGCGATCTAATTCCAACCAGACAATCTTTCTCCTGTGTCGGATGAACAGAATGCGTAGCAGCTCGGTAGTTGCTCTCGAGTGTACTCTGTACTTGCCCTATGGTCGATTCCCTTTTCCAGTCCATACAATCTGCTTGCCACTTCTCGGATATGCGATACTTTGGGCTGTCCATCTTGGCGAAGGAGGGAGGAAATTCGCAGCATTGCAGCAAGATATGACACAGGACGACGTTGTGCCAACCATCATGCAATAAAAGGAAATATGTTCGCCTCCTCGCGACGTACTAGGAAGAGCATGGCAGCGTGACACTGTTGCTGCTGACAGTTTTACCAAACACATACATTTCGCAGCCCCCCTTGGATATTGAGACAAGGCCGGTCGGCTGCAGAATACAACTCCCTGGCACCCTTTCCAAGGGTTTATTTCTTTCGATCTTTCAGAATTACCTTGCGATGTGGTGGTGAATACTTCCCACTCCCACTGCCTCGATGCACGCAATGGAACACGGCCAGTTTGGTCGTCCTCCAAGTGAATGATTACCCAGCAACAAAGGATCATCACTCACACCGATGAGAGGCAGCGGCCAGAGGCAGTTGCAGTGTGCAGAACTGCCTCCATCGTATATATATATTGCTTCCTTCGCGGCTACCCTGACCATCATGACCATCAACAATTTCGTTCGCAAATTCGATACTGTCGACAAGATCGTTAAGCTCAGTCCTCACCCTCACTCCAACAGCTCACGTCTCATCTTTGTTTGCCTTGTCTTGTCGTGGACATTCAGCAACATGTCTAACCAGAACAACACCGTTTCATGCCCCAGCTGTGGAGCCCAAGGGGTGTGTCTGCACAAATATTCGCATGTAAGATGGCAAGTTATTGGCAATGAACCTGGGCCGCTTCTCCAGCATGACGATGACTTCGACATTGAGGTAAGTCCACCCTTCTTTGCGTGCTCCACATCCATTGGCAATGGTAACTGACATAGTCTGCGACTACCAGGATAAAACTCGAAGAGCCCTACAGGAGTGGTACGAAGGTACCAAAGCGCCCCTTATTGCCGCCAACGATGAGAGCGAGGTACATAACCCTGCTCCAAGCGTTCCAAGCAATGCGCAAGATCATGCGAGCGGGGCTAACACCGCCAACAACGGCAGTGAGAAGGGCGCCAGCAAGGGTGGCAAGCCGGCAGGACAAACCAACACCGCCACCAAACACCGGTGCACACGGTGTATCGAGGAGAAGCGAGGCTGTTCCGGAACCCCTCGCTGCACGGCCTGTGAGAGCAAGAAGAACTGGGTCCCATGCCTGTTCCCGGAACGTCCCATGACCCGGGAGACGTTGGCGCAGTATCTGAATGCTGGAGGGGAGTGTCGGGTTGCAGGTCCAGATTGGCCCCCCGCCGGACAATAGGCGGCGATTAGGATTTCCGTCGTGGTGGCTCAAGACGTCAACAACAGATCAGGCAGCAGATCAGGAAATTGAGCTGATACTGCGAGAGGATTTCCACCTCATACCGTGATAACGGCGTTGATGAAACCGCCCGCCTTTGACACTCAACCAGAGACTTGTCAACAAGGCTCGAATAAGCCTCCATCATCAGATGACGCAAATCCTATGCCTTTGTCGCCCTCTGTCCTCAACCACGGCATTGATTGTTCAAGCCCGCCAAGCTCAGCCACCAGGAGAGTGCCAATGCAAAAGCGGTCTTGGAACTTCCGCATCTTGCAACGGAGCTCGGCTGTTGTCATTATGACATGCATACGTCAATTCCAATCAGGCGACTTGGAAAGGCGGTACACCAGTCTCCTCCCCATCTTGCTGTGTCTCACAGGTGGCGGCCGCATGATTTTCGTCAAAAGAGAAGGTAAGAGATTGACCATACTCGGCTCAGATGCATGAAGGTACTGGTGCTAATTGATGAAACAGCACTCGAACAGGTGGTAGGACGCAGGGACGATCGGGGTAGCGCCGATACGGCACGGACGATGATTCCCGGGCCAGGGAAGCAAAGGGTACCAGGCAGTGTACTGAGTTTTGCATACAGAGCAGAGATGAACGCTAATCAGCGAACACCCAAAGGCACAAGTTGAGAGCAAAATTACAACTAAATAAGAAACCGGGGAGAAGAACGAAAGAAGTAACGAGCAGTTAAGGATAGGTTGAGGAGGTATCCTACTGTGTGATGATGGGAGCACTAGACGGGGTGAAAAGCAGTGGGCGTACCTCGTACTCAGATAGCTAGCTGCTTTGAGACTAGCTAAACGAATAGGCAGCTCACTACCAATCACCAATCACGCACGAGTCCTCACGCCCTCTCACTCTTCCCTCACTCCTCCCTCACTTGTGATATTATGACAGACACCAGTATAATGCTACGTACTGTGTACTCCTTACTTGGACGAAGGCATTATAAAGCCCCCGTATCGTCACTTAACATATACCGAGAAGTCACCTCAGGCTTATCTAGGACTTTGACTGAACATACTAAGCCTTGCATTACCAAACCGAAGAAAGAAGCCACAAAGGACACAAGATGTCAAGGAACAAAGAACCTTTCATTGCCCTTCATTGTCTCCTGACCCACACAGTGACCCGCCCGCTCTGTCACTTGCTTATTGCACTTCATTCGCTCGGCTTCTATACGAAATACACAGACGCAATACGGAGTACGTGGGCTAGGAATGCCCGAGTCTGTTTGCCTGTTGTCCTTGCTCGCCTGACGGCTTCCGAATGGGGTAACCTCTACGCCATTTTCCAGCCCCCATCATCTCCTTCGGGAGCCGGGAATCTCGACGACAACGACGGTCAGGTAGGCAGTAGGCAGTATTCAGTAGTCACGCGGACCGGTGTTGCTCCACCACCAAAGGAGGAGCAATTAGTCAGAGGGTTGTTTCTTATACCCCGTACTGATTCGTGACGTGTAAGGTGAGCGTCTCGCCGTGTTCCCATGTATAGAGACACAGCAACGTTAGGTCCCTGACCCGAAGCTCCCTCACGTCAGTCTCATGGCCTTCTGTCGACCAATCTACGGCATATCAGCCCTCAGGACGCTGGCCTCCAGGGAAAAGAAACTTCCCGACAAGGTAGAAGGGATATGGAAATAGAAATGCGTGCGCCGTGGTCCGTTTCCCGTCCCTGGACCGGGCTTTTAGCTTGACTTTGGATCGGATCGGTGGTTGGGCCAGCGGCACTAGGTACATGATTGCAGACATAAATACAGTGCGCGCCGTGTTTCGTCCCCGGAGAAGTGAAAGAAGCATCTGCCGAGCAATCTAACAGACTTGGCTTTCCTTGACTTGAGTTGATCAGCAACAATCAGACGCCGCTGAAAACGAACACCCGCTTCGAGAATCGAGATTCCAAGAAAAGCAAGCAAGCAGCGTAACATGGCATCCGGTGGTCCAAACGGCGCAGAAAGCCAGGCAGGGTAAGTAAGATGGTGCTGCTCCTTTGCTTTGCTTCCTTGCCCTTCCGTTACGAACGCCGAAGTCGTCAGAACAGGACAGGAAGAGTTTTGCTCCTCCTCATCGTCGAGTTGATCCTCTGGGGCAACGGATAACTGACTTCTATGTTGCGCAGCGCACAAGGCGTCCTCAATGAACTCACCCAGTATCACACCGACATTCCGCAGATAGTCAACCTCTTGAAATACATCGACAGCCTCCATCTCACCAGCATGAGCGTCGACGGCGACCTGGTTGCCGACTTCCAGGTCATCGCGGGCGAGCTGGGCGTAGTCCATACCGACGATGCCTTCGACGCAGACCAGTTCGAACACGAGCTAGAGACGTACGGCGCCGAGCTGCCCCACACGACGGGCATGCTCCGCAGGCTCACCTCAGATGGAATCTTCGACATGAGTGGCGATCAGGAGTTGGAACATGTTGCTCAGACGATTCTTCACTGGCAGTACAGTACTGGCCAGGATATCCAGGGCGTGCATGCCGGGTACACCGAGTAAGGAGTCAGCTGCGGAAATCGCGTCGAGTTAATTCGGCTTGTCGGGTTATGGGATGTCATTGTTGGTACAGGAGTCGGCATGTTTGCGTTCCCTTACCGACCGCTCTTTTTTTGGCCAATGTCAAGACCATTTAAATCATCATCTCTCCTTCTGTTCTTTTGACCCTGAAGAGATATACATACACGCAGAATGGGGGTATGTACTCATCATGGCCAAGCCTAGATCGAGGGTGTTACAATGTTCTTCCCGGCCATATTGTTGGCTGGTTCGACTTCCTGGACAAATTTATCGCGTCAGGCACGAGTCCTCGATCAGCCATGCTGCGGACAGGGATCGCTATGGTGCTTGGTGTTCGAGAGCCTGTTGCCGGTGGGGAACGTCGTTTGATCGGGTTGCACCTGGAAACAGGGGCACATTTGGCAAGCAGATGATTGCCCAAGCCGTACAAGACATGAAAAGATCCGCGTGGGTTCTTCTTCCTTCCACAGCATCATCTGCTTCTTCGTCTGTCATTAGCACTTGTTACATATGAACTAACACCTACGCTTCCGTAGTCGACCCCAGTGGTCTAAAGTGAAAGGGTTCAGCTCATCACCGCCCCTCGCGAAGGTGGATGCGGCGGAGGCTGCGCGCATATTCCAACTGGAATTCCACACCGCTCAAGACTTCTCCCAGCCTCGCGACAATCTGGTCACAAGCAATTTCAACCCCCTTCGGACCTTAAGCACGGTCAAAATCAGTAACTCTGGAAGTTTTCACAGGCATTACTGGTCACAGGTCCTGCGGTACCTCCTCAGCCGGGAGGGCCCGAGGTCTCCAGGGACACTGTGAGGCGACACAACCAACCGCCACCAATTCAGCTCCGACCAAAGAATGCTCCTCGATCTCCTACGACTTCTTCAAGCCGATCTCCCTCGGGCGACGACAACACAACTGCCTCCGAAGGCGCATCACCAGATGAAGAAGCAGAAGCTATCGCTCCACTGATGCCTCTGGAACAAATGCGCAGTCGTCAGTGCCTCTGTTGGACCTTCAACACAGCAGGAAGGCCGTGTCGACAACGATGAGACTACTATGAGGCTGGGGCCGATAGCTGGATGAACGAGTCTGCGGACCTTGATAGAAGGGCCAATTGAGGAGATGGAAATTAGTTATCGTATCGTTTGTCATAGACAATAGAGACTGGTGGTCATGGGGGTGGCGGAGATTCTTAGTGGAAGGGTGAGGTCCGAAAGATTCAGATGGACGATGAGAGACCGACTGGGTTGTGTCATTGCCTTTCCACATGAGTCGTCGCTATTCAGTGACACAGCAGGCGCGGGGCCAACGGTGTTGTCATTCAAGATTCTGTCGGCGAAGATGGACTGTACCTGGAAAGTCGGTGGCTCGCTCGAACGGCGTTCCGAATAAGATTGCGTTACCATCCATACTTGCTTCCGGCTTCCTTTTTATTCTTCCGTCCCGTAGCAAAACTCTCCTCCAGAGCGTCTCTCTGCCCGGTCGCAGCATTGACGAGCTGTTTCAGACTGTGTTTACCCGGAGCAATCGCCCTTACAGGATTATGCTGCACTTGTTCGCCACTTGCTCGGAATGCTTCATTAGCTGCGTATTCTTGATCAGTGTTGAAGTTTACAACATTGACTGCGCCGCCTTGGGGTCCGCGCCGGCCGAAGAGTTGACGGCGATCCGCTTTGGAAAGATTCAGATCGGCGGCAATGGAGTCGAGGGATTGAGGTTGAGAAACTCCGGAGGTGTTGGGTGGAGCTTCGAGAGGCATTGGAGATATATTCTGGTCGTATGGCTCGTCTAAGACTTCAATGATTTCATCTTCGTCGTCAAGTTGAGACTTTAGAGACGCTTCCGGCTCGTCACTCATAGAAAATAGACTTGGCTTTTTCGGAGGGGCGACAGGCTCAGAATTCTGAGAGGTTGCGGCGAGCGATGCAGAGGGCACAGAAGTCGGTGACCCAACCTGTGCCGGTGTAATTGTAGATTTTGATGTTTCAATTTTCCGCTTTGGCTTCTTGTGATTCCGCGCCACAGACAGCGGCTTGAACATAAAGGGGTTCCCTTGAGCAGCCTTCTGTGTCGTCGTAGATACTGGCGGCTTCGTGATCTTCGGTATCAAAGGTATGGTGTCATCCACCTCGACTGCGGCATTCCTGGTCTGTTGCTCTTGCTCCGTAAACAGCTGTCGTAATTCGGCGTCTGACTCTCGACTGAAGCCCGGCTCAGCACCTGTTTTCAAACTGAACACTTTCCTCGCCGCAGGTTTCGCAGGAGCTTTGACATCGGCGTCTCGCTTAGGAGGAGGCAACATTGCGTTGAAACCACTAAAAGCACCTCCACCGCTGCCGAGCCGCGGGCGTTTTGGTGCAGGCTCGTCGTTTGTCTCGCCGTTTGCGGGCACATCTTGGAGCCTGACCTGGATCTTTCGGGGGTTCGCCTTGTTGACAGCGAAATTTGAGGTCGACGTGACTGAAGGCTTCGTTATCGGCTTGTCAATCTTCGGTCGAGGCTGGGGTTTTTCGTCTTCCGAGCCTTCGGAGTCTGAGTAGGCGACGAGCGCCATCGCCACGCAGTCCGGAGGATGTCAAGGGTACGAGATATACAAGTAGAGAGGTGAGCGGGGAGTGAAGTGCAATCGACAGACGTGGACAATAAATCCAAGGTCACATGACGATGTTGGGGCCTTTGGTTGTGGTGCGTCATTTTACTTCGGCCTCACACTCTCGGTGACACTCCCCCAGGTTCGCCTCCAACTGGTAAAGGCAAGATATATCCCGAATGAATCTATAATAAGGCCTCATCGAATTTGAGAAAAACACATATCCTTCCTATCAACGTGCCGACCCCTGTCCATTTTCACAGCCGCCTCGGTTGGGCATCTCTGGCATTCTTATGTTCGTCTTCCGGGCAGGCCTGCGAGCTGCTCGCCAGAGCTTTACACGAACACGTAACAGCCATACAGCATTTAATGCCAGACTAATTTCACAGTTTCAGACAAAGCGGTTTGCCTCGCGATACTCGCGGTTCGGTGAGAAGCCCGGAAGCGGCCGGCAGCAACAGCAGCAGCAATGGAGCACCTTCGGCCCAGTTTACCGTGCCCAGTACATCTGGCGGAATTACCAAAGGCCACTGATTGTGGTCGGTGCCGGTGGCGGCGTGTTCTACGTCTATAACCTCGAAGAAGTCCCTGTCACCCAGCGTCGGCGGTTCAACGTGGTCTCCCCGTCGTCTGAAGAAAAACTTGTCGGTGGCTCTGGAGCCTACGAATCTCTCCTGCAAGAGTTTCGCGGCAGGGTCCTCCCAGCCGACCATCCCTTGACGCTGCAAGTCGCGCGTGTCGTTGAAAAGCTGCTCCCTACGACCCGTGGTCTTGCGGGTGATGATTGGCGAGTGCATGTCATCGACGACCCTCAGCAGAAGAATGCCTTTGTGTTGCCCGGCGGAAAAGTCTTTGTCTTCTCGGGCATTCTGCCCATCTGCCAGGATGAAAATGGGCTGGCTGCTGTGCTAGGTCATGAAATTGCGCATAATGTCGCCCACCACGCCGCCGAGAGAATTTCAAGATCCAGCTTCATTATGCTGGGTGCCTTTGCCGTCTCCTTCATCTTCGACGTCAGCGGTCAATTCGGAAATAGCATAGCGAATCTAATCCTGTCCTTACCGAATTCGAGAACACAGGAAGCCGAAGCAGACCATATCGGTCTCCTCATGATGGCAGAGGCCTGCTACGATCCCGAAGCCGCCCTGAATTTCTGGGCTCGCATGAAGAAGGCAGAACAATTCGAGCCTCCCCAGTTCATATCCACTCACCCCAGCCATTTCAACCGCGCCGAGCAAATCAAGAAATGGCTCCCGGACGCCCAGCGAATATATGCTGATACAGGGTGTGGATCTGTAAGTCGCTACGCGACCGACTTCAAGGAGGCCATTGCTTTCGGGCAGTCCCGACGGCAGAGCCAGCCGAGGCAGCAACGACCGGTGGCGGTTCGGCGCAACGGCGACGACGAGGACGACGACTTCTTCTAACAAGAGCGGACAGAGGAACGGTGCAGCCCTCCGCAATACTCTTTACTCCGCTCTTTCCCAGGATTCGCTCACTCATACGCGATCAGACGGGCTCGGATTATACATGTATAGAATTCAGGACAAGCATTTCTATATCGACTCATAATGCTGGCTTGTACGGAATACCCCACTCATCCTCTGATTCTCGGTGATAGGAGCCTTGGTGCAACGAGGTACCGACTGGTGTTTTACTCCGCACGCGCTACTTCTTTAGGTGCATACAACTGCATCGATTGACGTGGCAAGCACGAACGACAGGGATACGATGACTGTATAAAAGGAAGGACTATCTGCTCAATCGAGCCATTGGTGCGCCATCTTGAACTCTCATACAGATCTACTGGACTCTCATCTCAGCACAGGAGGACAGTGAACGCAACTCAACCTAAAAACCACAGCAATCCATCAAATAATGGCAAATAAGACAGACGTGCCCGGCATTGCCATCATTACCGGTGCCGCGTCCGGGATGGGCAGAGCAATTGCCCTCGCATTCGCCGTCGCAGGCGTCACAGGCTTCGCGCTCCTCGACCTGAACGAAGCTGGCCTTGCCGAAACCAAAGATCTCGTCTCAAAGACCAGTCCCTCGGCCAAGGTCGAAACGTACAAGTGTGATGTGACGCAGGAATCCAGCGTGATATCCGCCTACACATCCGCCAAACAGGCCTTTCTCCGAATCGACTACGCGGTGCACTGTGCCGGCATCGTCACCTTCCAAGGCCCCTCCGCCGACTGCACGCTCGACGCTTTCGACCACCAGAACAACGTCAATTACCGCGGCCTATGGCTGTGCTCCCGCGAAGCCCTTCGGATCATGCGCGGCCAGAGTCTCGACCACGAAGCATACCCGGACGCCAACATCCCGCCCCACCGTGCACAAAAGGGCAGCATCATCAACATCTCCTCCGGCCTGGCGGTGTACTCCCAGTCCGGCATCCCCGCGTACTGCGGCGCCAAAGCTGGCGTCACGGCCCTTACCCGCACCGACGCGCTCGACTACGCGACACAACGTATCCGCGTCAACAGCGTCCTTCCCGGCGTGGTGGATTCGCCCATGACAAACCCGAATCCGGAGATTCGGCAATGGATGTACGACAACCCCGTGAAGAAAGCCACGCCGATGAGACGATTTGGTCTGCCCGAGGAGATTGCCGACGTTTGTGTGTTTTTGAGCGGGAATAAGGCCAGTTTTGTCACGGGGGCGTGCTGGTCTGTCGATGGAGGATTCTGCGCCGGCTATTCTTATGAGTAGTGCTGAGGGCGACTTGGGCTGTACAGCGTATTCGGTGGATGCACACCAGGCCCCCAGGGAGGAAGCGAGGGATGCAGCGATTAAGCACAACGGAGCCGACGCGATTGCCTGTTAGGAAAAAGGTAGATTGAGCCTCGCGTATGTGGGTCGGTATCATCATCAATTACTGAGTTCGTCATGACCAGAGCCACCCCTGGCGCTTAAAAATACACTATTTTGCTCTCAACATACTCTAGGAATTGATGGCCGGGAAGCCGCCTGGTGTGTCGCGTCTTGCCTTTTTCCACGCATCCATTGCTGTCTCGTATTCCTGCATTTGCCCTAGATATCTGTCCTCCCATAGCTTCCTGTTGTCAACGCTGAGATTGTCCCACTCGAACTGGATTTTGGCCGGAATCTCTCCCGGCGGATAGTCGGCTTCGAGTTGAGGTCGCATGTGGAGGGTAAATTGCGTATAAGGGTCCTCAGGCCGTTCCGGTCGTGGGGGAACACCGCGTCCAACGCCGTTGACATCGCTGGACGGGATGCTTGGAGCTCGGGATTGGCCTGGCGACTGATAAGACATGCCTAGCTGCTGGTTGATGCCCATAGGAGACGAGTGTGGATACCCGGCGTCTGGATATTGTGGGGGGATTCTGCTGGTTGGGCCTCCCTGTGGAGTGGAAGAGTTCACGCGGAAAGAAGATGTGAGCATCGCGGCATCGTGAGGCGGCGCTGGAGAGAAGGAGCTCGCAGGTGCCAGGTTCGGTAAGGCCGGTTGCTGATACAAGCTGGGCGTGGGCTCTCCCGGTGCGGTTGTGTTCAGCACGGTTTCGCGGTAGGCGTTGTTTGCTCTTCGTCGCCGTTCAGGTCTTTCCGAAGGCTGTGTCGGGTAAGCGAATGCCATGGGCAGCAAAGGGCCTCCTAACCTCGGGCTCATCTTCATCAGTCTCGTCTGAACTGTCGTCCAGCAGTCCTTCTCCATCGGGTCTCTGGTGTTGTAGCTCGGGCGCTACCCCGCTGCCTGCAAAATCTGCTAGGTTGCCATTGCCATTTGCCATCATGCCGAGCTTTTCGAGTTGTTCAGGTGTCAACTTTTTCGCCGGGGTAGTCATGATTTCTTGCAGTTTGTTCAGGAGGACCGTTCGGTTGAGGCGCATCTTTTGGACCCGTTGTGTCTCTAGGGCGATCTTTTTCCGGGTGGCGTCGTTGTTTGCCTCGATCTCAGCGAGTCTTCGCTTCAGCGCTATGCATTTCTTGCGGTAGGCGAGCTCCTGCGTGGGAGCGAGGGGCGCATTGCGATGCAACGGCACCTCGCTGGCTGGCGGGAAGGGGGTGTCTTTGGTGTCCATATCGAGCACCACAGGATATAGGAGTGACAAATGTCTTTGCGCCGATAGAGATGTTGATGCGTAGACAGGGGTGTATATAGAAGAATGCAATGCGCTCAGGTCTCAGAAATGGCCTTTGAGAAGTTACACGCGTTTCGCGCTGCGGGTTGATTTTGAAGAGGGAAGGAAGGTCTGCCGGTTACTGCACAAAGGACGAGGTGAGGCGAGGTTGAGGTACAAATGAATGTCATTCCGAACGCTGGTTCCCAAGGCCTCCTTCATCCGCACAACATTCCTATCTCCGTGTCGGACGCTGCGGCCTCCTTGAGCCTTATCGGCCTACCAGAACCTCTCATCCCTAGTAGCACCGGCCATCCAAAAGAGAATCGATCTCGAAGGCCTGATGAGCCTTCTCTCGCGAGCAAGTGTGTAACCCCACTCTATGGAGTACTCGGCGCTTCTCGCAAACATCACACATGCCATCGTTCCAGACTTACGCGGATGACTCTTTATTTTAACTACAAATCCCCGAAGCCGTGGCCGCTTAGGATGCTGTAGCGTCTTGGTCTTCCTGCTTTGCGAGTCTCACTACCTGCACACGTTGCCATCGTCGATTCTTCGCAGCCACAGCTTGTAGGAGGAGCTTGGCAGAAAGATCGAGAGATACATATTCGCTCAAGAAGTGCAAGAAGCCCCAAGTTTTGCCCGAAGAGGCTCAGCAGCCGAGACTGAGTACACCCATCCAAGCGACGAGGATCCAATTCAATCGAGTCGCATTTCGCTCTAGACGCACGGAAATGCAGCTTGCACCTTGGCAAGGACAACTTGGACTACTAATTCCCGTATTCGAGGCGAGCTGCTGTTCTGGACCGTGCTAACCTTCACCACAGCCTCCACGAAAGCGTCTGGGAGCGTGGAAATCTTCACATACGCAAATGATGTTATCATGAACACGAGCTTGGACGATTCTGGCCCCCATATTGGATATGGTGTCGTCCGCAACGCCAGCCTTCGGACAATACTTGGTTGGGATTCATAATGCCTCCGACTCGCAGCCTGATCGCATTCTGCGCGAGTGTTCCCATTATTCGTCGTCTCAATTGCACCTTTATCCAACATGGTCTACTGGGCTACTCTTCCTAGAACATGGGAGCTGGAGGACGTACAGGCAGTGTTGAATGTTATCATCACTACCCTAGGCGGCATCACTATCTATGTCTTTACACGCTCTTGCTGGTTAATCAGTGGACGGCTAGCCGCAAAGGGCAATGCTGTGCCAGTTACATCTCTCCTCAGCGTGAACACGCCCGGCGAAGCCATTGACGCTTTGAACGTTTTGAGGTCTCACGTCCTGCGGCATTGGAGGATCCTCGCTCAGTGCGTCGTGGTCATTGCTTTGTCTCTGTTGACCGTTCTTTCCGGACCGATTGCCAGATACTCGACCAAAATGACCGAAGTCACCATCAAAACCGAGGTCAATGGCAATCTTGCTTTAGGTCACAACAGCATGGCTGATTCACAGGTTGTCTGGAACCTGACTCAGGAGAGTCTTGATTATGCCGAGTTCCCTACAGACCAGCTGTTGGACTATTTGCCCGACACAACAAGTCCCTGGATCTATCGCCCAGAAGAATGGAATAACACATGGTCCATGGCCTGCGACGCCACTGAGTCGACACCCGTGGACCTGACATTGGCCGCGAACTGCACCTCATTCGAATCTAAGTTCGCTCCGTCGCTGCCTCAAATATTTCCCCAAGCTTATTTCGGCGAGGAGTTCTACTACAACTTCGGAGATTATTACCTCAATGACACCTACATACAGGATCTCCTCGTCATCATGTACGCGGCTAACTACTCGGACTACGAGGAGTCGACAGGTACCTGGCGCACGATCGGTTTGTCAATGGGTGCTTTGCACGTCCACGGTATGCCCAAGAACGACTCTGCTTGGGACATGTGTCGGTACGGTGAAGGGGAGGTCGAACGAGCATCGTACACTCGGATCGACTGTCGCGTTAAGCGCGACCGCGGTACATTTGGTGCTGCATTTTTCGGCGCCTATCCCGATTCCCAGGATACAGGCAATATCCCTGACAGCTTTGTGGGGAACTTCTTCCCACAATTTAAGCAGGAGGCAATAGAAGATATGGAGATCTCGATCCTCACACCCCGACACCTGCAACGCTTCTATCAGGTCTACATGATCACCAAGGACACTCAGGGCAGACTACCAGTTCAACGCCTAATGAGTGTCAAAGTGGTCGCAGTGCAATTGTCCACCGTGTTCATTGCGGTCTTCGCGCTCCTCGCCCTCTTTAACTGCCTTGGTGGAGCGACCTATGGTCTCTTGTTGTTGCACAAGCGCGAAGCTCTGGCGTCGGTACCCCAGTCGAAGCTAGATTGGCTGCTGCAGTCAATCAGCTCAAAAAATCCAGTTGTCAGAAGTGTGGGCTATGCGCCTCAGGTGCCGACGTCATCTACAGGACGACAAGCAGAGGAAGGGCGGCGAATGAGTGCAGAGAGGAAACGAGCCCAGTTCGAGGGAGCCGTCTACGACGCGACATGGGCAGAGCACAACCAGCCCTCACCTGACTTCACCACATGGCCTCCTGAGTTTCCTACTAAGATGGGCGAGACACGCCATCCTGCACCTTTCTACACGCTAGGACCGTCATAATCGCGCGAGAAGGATGAGAAGAGAGAACGGGGGGTGTGGAGAGCATCAGAGGAGAGTTGCAGATGGGGTTCCGGTCTCCTAACCAAACTATCCCGCTCATTCTGGCGTCAGTAGCTCCGACTACCAAGCAGGGTTTATACGAGTTGGACCTGGCTGTGTAGGCTCTCCCACTTGGCGCTCGACAAGGCTGTGGAAGACCAAGGTTCTCTACTACCGTCTTCCTTTTGTCATTCATATCACGGTGAATAGAACTAATCATGATCTGCTCCTCAAAGTGCCACACGGACATTTGACTCTATCTCGACACTTCTTCAATTCCGTGACCTAATCGCAACAAATTGCTGTACGGAATGAGAAAGAGAGGGGATGTTTCCCGTCCACGAGTACGTAGTGCTGCTCAAGATCCACAGCGGCGCAGAATAAGAGGGCTGCAGCATCGGCACAACACGCGATGGGCAGCCTGCAGCAGGGGAAACCAAATTTGACATGGATCCGCGTTCCTGCTGTCTTTGGTGGCTGCTGACTGAGATTCGAAGCCTGCACATCGTTAACGGTCGGCGGTACGTATTGCACGTTCATCGCGACGTATTGCACGTTCATCGCGGAGGACGACTGCAGATCCAGGATGCGTAGAGCCGGACGGAGCGAGCTCTGTCACTCTTTCCAAACGGTGATTCCCCAGATGAGGCTCCTGGCTGCGCGGCGTCTCATGCACATTGGTTGCTTCCTTCACACCTTCGGTGCATGAACGGGAGGGGAAGGTGGCAGCCACCGCAGCCGACGTGAAAGGAGGTGTTTCTGATGATGAGATGCAGTGATTGCCCGCATCCCACGTCGAGGGCGTCTCCCTCGCCCTCCCCACAGCCGGTTTCGTCGATTTTTCAAGACTTTAATTGCGCGAGTCGGCGAATGAGAGGCGCAGGAGGCAATTTCGTCGCGGGCGCATTTTCAGGGGCCGCCGCCAAGCACGCGCCTCTGCGGCGTCGTTCGTCAGTTGCCCTGGCGCGCTTCACACCACACACTCTCTGATCACGCTCTTTACAGTCAGAATAGCAGGCCATTGCTCACGGTTGCGGTCAAGTCTGGATCCTGACCGGGTTGCACATTGGCTGACACCCCGGAATGGGCGGACTAGACGTTCCCAACGGCAGCCAGCCCGGGACGTGCAGAATGCCTCCATCATGCACGTTTGATTCGGGACGCCGTGAGCGCAGCACGACGAGGTCAAGTTACAGGAGACACCGTTGGCCCTTATAGCGCTGAGTCTTCCTCTTGCTTCCTCCGACAGAGCCTCACCATGCAATATTTGTCTTTGTGCCCAATGTGATATTGAACCTAGGCTTCGACATACTAACTTCACCGTTCTCATCGGCCACGCGACAGCGCTTACAGACTGTTTGTGGCCTGCGATTGGCCGCGGGAGGCAAATCCTCGCAGTGACTTGAAGTCTTCCACCATGAGCCAAATACCAACCGAGTTCCTGCCTCACGACTCGTATGTCGGCGAGATCTACCGGGTCAATATCTCGTTCATCTGTGTCACCTCGGTCATCATTATTGTACGGTTGATCGTCCGCGGGTTTATGGTCAAGCACGTCGCCGTGGATGACTACCTCATGGTGGCGGCTGGGCTCTGCGCGAATGTCTTTTCGGCCTTGGCCATAGTCGGTATGGGTCTGGTCCTGCTGTTCGGGAGAGTTCTCCAGCTGACTGTCTAAGGCATTCGATACGGCCTGGGAAAGCATATCTACGACCTGCCGCAGAATTCGCAGCTCGTGGACAACACCAAGAACGTCATCCAGGTGAGTACTCCGTACAGTCACCCCAACTCTGAGGATCGGCTGACACACAGCAGACGTTGTGGATATGCCAAATCATGTATGCAACGGCTCTGATGCTTGTCAAGATCTCCATCGTCACCTCCTACCTCAGAGTGTTTCCTACAACGCTCTTTCGCAGGGTTATGTACGCTCTCAGTGCTTCTATCGTCGCCGTCTGGATCTGCAGTATCCTCGTCACAATCTTCCAATGCAAGCCGGTCCGATCCGCCTGGGACTTCACACTCGCCCGCGATTGCCTGGATATCGTCTCGTTCTTCTACTTCACCACGGCTTTCTCCATCTTTACCGACTTCCTGCTTTGTATTCTGCCGCTGCCGGTTTTCTTCCGACTCAATCTCCCCTCACGGCAGAAGTACATTGTCTCACTCCTCTTCGCCGTCGGCCTGTTCGCCACGGTTGCGTCCGCACTACGTATCAGTGTCCTCAGGAGTGTCAACAGCCTCGACGTGACGATGGGATCGGTCTCGACAATGAAGTGGTCGGTGGTTGAGGTTGGAACCGGTATCATCTGTGCATGCATACCGACTCTCAAGCCGCTTTTCAAGAACTTCCTGCCGGACAAGAGCTCGGCGAACAGGTCGCGTGAAAGATCCGGTCCTGGGCGCCTGGAAGCATCCGGCCTGAGTACACCCAGGCTGAATACCGCTCATGAGGAGAGGCATGAACTAACAAAGCCCGCCGAGGGCTGGACGAATTTCAGTCGAAACACGATAAATCTCAAGCAAGGGCCAGTGGCGACGACCAAGAACTTCATATGAAAGGAGCTTAAGAAGCACAATCTTGTCATGAGGACCTTCAGGAACTGCATTTCGCATCGCCGCATTCTTACCAGCAAGAAAGTCGGGAGTCGGGGAATCACAAAAGTATCAAGACCGTCCTTGGACATAAATCATTTGCGCAAGCAACTCTGTATCTCGAGCGATCAAACCTGATTTTGGCGTGGCGATTGGAACCCGATGCACACTATCCCTTGTCCCTTCAACAGAAATGGTCCATCGATCTGAGCGGCATCATCACAAGTTCCGGGCGACTACTAGCCATGCAAAAGATGTTCGACTTCAAAGGAAACACACAGTGATTACGAGACCACGACTTCTTGCATGACGAATGGCACATATACCCGAACCCGACGAGCACGCATGGGATACAACACCAAGGGAGCTGGCTCTTCCTGATCCTGGAGTGGAGAGGGGTGTGAAGGGTCACTCTCAATCCAGACCAAGGCGACCACTCCGGCCAGTTTCTTTTCCTTTCTTGTTCTGTATTCTTCCCTACCGTCATGTCATTTTAATCCGAGGGGCATCTATATCCTTGGTCAACGCTTCTGTGCGCGGGGAACACTATATCGAATCATGTCAAGCCATAGGTGAAGGCATAGCTGGAGGAAAGGTGCATTGGGAAGGATGTCTGAACATATGTATTTCCTTGAACGGTTACGTGTGTGTGGGATATGCTCTAATGAAACGGGATCGATCATTGAATATCTACTGTGGTTCCGCTCTCGATTTCGTGACTCCGTTACTAACAGAGCTTTCCTTCTTCGACTTCTTACTTTCTCTTTATATTCCACTAATCACCCACTCACTCACTCACTTACTTACTCACTGACATGCTCACTCACTCACTCACTCCTAGCGCGAATTGGGTTGAACGACGCGAAGATCCAGCTAATTCAGTATTTTCTAAGGATCTTATAAATGAACAGATCTCACGAAAGCAGGATCTATACGTATCTGCATATAACGTTCATATAATTATACTTACAAGAAACCGAGTACGAGTACGAGTCCATCCTACCAGGTCGAATGCTGTCCGGTCCAATGTAATGCGATCTAATTACCATGCATAATCATCATAGTCTATAGTCTATACTCTACCCAGTACGCTCTAAGATCCAAAGGCCATCACGCCGTCAAGACACTCCTGACCAAACAATCCCCGTCCCCCGAACAGACATTCTGCCTCGCCAGATCTTTGTCGACCGGCCCCGTCGGCCCGGCCGTGTACTTCCTCTGCCCGAACACGTCGACCTGCCCGTCCGCGTCGTCGGGGAGCTGGTCGTCGCCCCACCGGCCCAGGAAGGCCAACCACCCCGGCGTTGGATCCGCGGGGTCCGTGGCGTTGTTGTCGTACGCGGCAAACGCGCCCGTCGAGACGTTGTACGTGTACGCGTACGCGTTGGGGAGCGGGTCCCAGAACACGCCGGCGTCGGTGTGGTCTTCGAGCGGGCCGCCGGGGAGGTTGAGCCCGGGGATCGTGTGGTCGTGCGAGCCCTGCACCGCGTAGTTGGCGTGGCTGCCTTGGGCGACGTACACGACCGGTCTGGTGTCGCCGCCGCCGCCACTGCCGCTATACTTCTCCACGGCCGCGTACGCGAACGCCTCGCCGGACGAGTGTTGGCTGAACCACATGGCTTGGGGGACGCCGTTGACGAAGCGCAGCATCGTGTGTTCCCAGTCGCCGACGTGGTCGCCGAGTTCGAGCGACGGGAGCCCGAGGACCCAGTTGCCCTGGTTGTACGCGTAGAAGGAGAAGTAGAAGGCGTCGACGATGTCGTTGGGCTTGGCCACCGTCACGATCACCGAGGCGATTGTGTCGCCCGTGGAGCCGGATGAGGAGGGCTTGGTGCCCTGGAACCAGGAAGGCAGGGCTTGGATGCCTTCGTTGGAGGTGAGATAGACGTCCTGTCCGCCGTTGGCGAACGAGTTCAGCACGTCCAAGTTGTCTAGCGTTAGGGGCGCCGATGTTGCGATCTCGGTCCCGGTGTTGTCTTCTGGGTGGATGTGGCTGAGATGGCCGGCGATGGAGCTGGGGAAGTAGGCCTCTTGCGAGTGGAGGTATGCGACGGGTGCTACGTGGTGACAGTGTATATCAGCGGTTTTGTAACATTTTTGCGAATCCCCACGTCTTGGTTGAGATGGAAGCAGACCGTACCATATTGGCGGACGTAGTCCGGAAGATCACTCTTCTGTATCTTGGTAATGGGCGAGGCCACCACCGCAGTGACTAGGGCCAATGCCCAGGATATCCGACAAAGCACCATGGTTAAAGTGATAGATTTGCAACGGAGTGGTCGACAGCAACGTCCGGGTATATCATATATTTATGTCGAGAACAGAACGAAAGACCATGTCACATTCATCGTAGAGACCACTGTGGATTACCTTGACGCGGCCATGTCAATGTAATCTCCATGAAGATAATGTATCTTCCAGTGCTTGACGTCCTTAGAGAAGCAATCATGAGTGTATGCAGAGCGCGCGTGGCGCAGTGTCATACCGGGCCATCTTCCATGAAGAGGCTGAGATGACCTGGACAGTTGACATGAACAAATATAGGTTGGCTGGGCGAGGGGCCTGCTCACTCGAGTAAGCGAAATACCTGAGAGCTGGCATTGATGACCGGCATGGGACAATTTCCGAGACGACGGCCAATCATGTTCGAAAGAGGGCCATTCCCTGAGTGAGCGTGTTGGTAGGGCACGCGGTCCGTCACAAGGTATAAATCAACGTGCACGTCTGTCGAGTGCCATTCGCAGAAACAGAAGCGTTCGAGCAACAAATCTTCTTCGGGTCCAGTTCTGTTGAGGGTGCAAGCCGACTGCGATACTCATGCGGAGAAGAGGGTGTTGCATCTCGGTGGTGTGACCATTTCCCGTCGAACGATTGGCCAGGCTGGCAGATTGCTTGGCGAGTTCAGGGCACGCGTAGGAATTGCTGGTGGCATGACTGAGACGAGTGACACCCAGGCTCAACGTAGATGCACCGGCGATCAAAGAAATAAACAAGATGAGTCCCTGAGCCATGCTGGGTACAATGGATAGCATAGAACCAGTTCGGGAAAGGCAAATCTGAGAACAGTCTCTTGTCTTGACCTAGCTGCCTCGTTTTCGACTTCCTGCTTGCATATGTACAATTGTTGCAACTGACTCCTTGGAAAGACCAGCTGCAGCATGTTGCTTTCCTCGTCTCTATTGTCTCAATTTACCAGATGGACTTGTGACCGAACAGCAGGCGGAACATTCCCACGAGCGAAAAGGTGAAGCTGCCGATCAGGAGGGTGTAGTACGGGTAGAGGATATATGGACTCCGATGTGTCTGGAAGAGAGATGTCAGCAACCTCGCCAAGATACCGAGTGGATAGCGAAAAGCGTTGCCAACACTTTTGCTACCAGGGGCCATTGTAGAATGCACAGCAAAGCCGTATTTCCTCCACGGGTTGCGGAGATATAACCGAATCCGGGAGGCAAGGTCTAAACCGAGTCTCTCTCCTGATCTCATCCTTGCGATACCATCGGCCCGAGTCTCGGTGATATGGGCCTCCACTTGCGTGTATCTGAAATGAACGAAGAGGGCTTGACTGACCTTCCACCATTGTCGTTTGCCGTCATGGTTCTGGAACAGGCGTTGGTAGTATGGCACTCGGTTCTCGCGAAAGACAAGCACCCTGTCAACAGAGCCGTCAGCAGAATGACACCACCAGAGAGCAGCGTGGTTGCTTGATGAAGCCGGAGTCGAGGTGGTGTGAGCGACGTACCCAGATTTCTGTTGAGCTGGAGCTCGCTGAGTTGCCCTGAACATGCCAGCCCGGGTGGCTTGCATCATCCGAAGAGCTGTAGGGTTGACCATCTTGTCGGCGGGAGACTTGATCGGACAGTGAGAGGAGAGTTAAGATCAGTGAGCAGCTTCGCAGATGATGTCGCAGCCCAATTGAAGTTCGGAAGGCGCAGGAGCAGAGGAGCTGTTTTGCCAAGGCGGCTAAACCAGATTAAGCCAAAGCTGATATGCTCAGTCTCCTGTGAAGTTAACATTCCAAGCTCGAATGGTTTAATGTGTACCCTGTCGGAAGGTAGGGCCAGCGAATCAATCCAGTAGAATACACAATATCTTAGGATTCCGTGAAGCACTAGCAGGGGGGGAGAATCTTGATGTGAGCCACGAACAGGCGAAGCCAAGTTTCCTTGAGCCGCCAAGACCTCATGGGGCTGTCTCGCCTTCGAAATCAGTTCCTCGTCCATCCATCACAGCGAACCATCAACCTTTGACAACGATCAAATCGCTCGCACCCCCCCTCTCGACCATCTCCTGCAAGCATGCACTTATAGATTTGCAGATGACGACGCTGGAACCCTGATGTTTGTTGCTACATGAGATTGCTATGGGGACCTCTTGCGCGATGCCCGAAGACGCGACGACATCTTTTATCCGCATCGCCCAGACGATGGCGGGTTCATCAATCGCCCACAAACTTGAGTACAATGCAGGACTCGACTCTTTCACAGATTTACCGAACGCCAAAAAATCGGGTTTTCTCAACGACTTCAAAATGTACAGATGACCATGGCTCGGGTGGACGGCAGGACGACTATTTCTTGGCGACTTTTTCTGGTTCAACCCGTCCCCCTTCGGATGATGTGCAATGGGAGAGCCTTCTCGACCGTGGCCTAGCATATGGCATCAAGACCAGAGCCCAGTTGTGCCAGGAGGCAGATGTAGGCGATATGTCACGTATTGGCGTTCACCTGACCGACAAACCTCAATATCGACATGACATAGAGCTCTGGGAAATGTTGCTAGTTGCTCAGGCTCTTCAAAACGGGCACGAGGGTATCAAAGCCATCTGGCGGGGAATGAAATTCCGAGGGGAAGCCATTCGCCTGGAGGGAGATGACCCTCGCATTGATGCTCTGTGGAAGACATTCCTCTCTGCGGGCGCTGAAGACCACCAATTCCTCTGGTCAATGTGCAAGGAAGCCAAACAGTTGAGGTACAAACGTCCTCGCTTATTCGCAGAAATTGTCGGAGCCGCATTGGAGGGTTCCAAACCTTTGGAGGCTCCCCAATTTGCAGCCTTTCTCGGAGAGAAACACTTCAGAGAGCGGGATGACCTGCTAGCTACGTTTTCCGCTGCATGTGAATCACGAAATCCAGATGCTTTGAAAGCATTCTGCCAGGTGTATGACATGATACCCAGAAGCTGTATCTACGCCGTGGTCACCTCCACGCTCTGGGAACAGGACCGGTCAACCGACGCCTTCATGATGCACTCGTTCTTGATCTCAAGAGGAGACTTCCCTCCTCGGTTCGAGTTGCTTGAACCGTTCATCAACTACCTGGCTCTGCATGACGAAAGCCTGGACAAGTTCTTATCGCCGCTGACCACGGCTGGGGTCTCCTTCGAGGCTCAAGCTAGGCGATTGTGGTCAATCGGTAGAAGTAGACTTACCGGCGTGCCAGCAGAATCCCTCAACATTGTGGCGAGCAAAACCATGGGTGCGACGCCGAACAAACTCAGCGATCAATTTGTCGCACGTGCGTTCGCCACTCGAGCTTTCTCCTTCGACTTCGCCGTCCACAGTTTGAGGATGATTGGGCTGATTGAAGTCGGACCACTGGCGGTTCGGCAAATGGCTACAACTTCGCCGGATCTGACGACACTCCAAGCTCGATTTCAGAAACTGCGAGAGCTCGAAATTGACACTGGAGCTTCTGTCTTCGTTCGAGTGCTCATAAATGTTTGCGATGCAGGCCACTGGGAGATGGTCGAAGCACTGGTAGATAACGACCTCCACCATGAGGTCTTCGAAGATATCGACGTGCAAAAACGGCTGTTGACAGAATACTACCGAAAACAGGACTGGCGCCAGTTGAATCGGACGCTGGCAATCCTTAACGACGGCCGGTTTGACGACTCATCCAAACGCCGTGCTGCGAATCTTTTGCTGGTAGCCATGGTGGAGACAGGTGACTGGAGTTCGGTTCTCAATTGCGCAACATCGGTGCAAGAGCGTGGATGGCAGCTCTCTTCAGCCTTTCCGAGAGCCCTTGTGCCCTTCTTCCGAACGACTGCCCAGCCCTCACCTACTCCCCTTTGTCAGCCAAGCCTCGACCAAACCGTGCTGTTGATTGGTTTGATGCAGAAAGCACTGGCGTCTAGGACCAACGTGAAATTCAAGTACTGGCGGCAGGCAATGAGGGCGCTGGGGCGACAAGGACGCCTGGAAGAGCTGGAGGCGCTCGTCTACTGGATCGCCGAATGGTTCAGATATGATGGCCTCCACCGGCAAATCCTAGACGTTCCCATATCACGCGACTGGGTGGAGTGGAAAGATCTTTTCAATGGTAAATTTCAGAAGTCTCTCATATCATGGTGTTTTCGGCCACGCAAGGGAGTGCGGATCGTGTCTGCGGAGAGGTGTCTTCGGTGGACTCGCATACTGAAAGGACTTCGTGACGGATACGGGATCGAAGTCAAGGAGTATGTGATTCGATGGGAGTTTATCAAGCGACTACGGCGGCTTTTCGCTACTGGCATGCTCCTGAAGAGGCCTGACGCGGCGATGCGGGCTCGAAATCGGGTATCTATCACCCACTATTGGACCCTCTATGACAAGATGTGGGACATGAAGCCAGCTGGAAAGGTCAGCTACGATGACCGAGTCAAGGTCTGTCTGCATCATCGGAAGTTGAGCCCATTGAAGAGAAGGCGCCTGCATGATCATTGGACGGGCAGAAGAGCGACACGAAAGTTGATCAAGCCGCTTCCGGATGTAAATGAACTGGACAGCGGACAGAGAGACATTGTCGGGTACCGGGACATGTTCAATGCGTCCTGGGAAGAGTATCGAAAGTGAATGCTATATTATTGAGCACAAAGAATAGATGGCTTCTGCCAGACCCCCACAACAGAGTTCACTCCTTTGTAAAAGCGGCCGCAAAATCTCCACCCGCCTCACATTCACGAAACCACGCCGCCCTTGTCTCTCTTAGCAACAGCCACGCTAACGCTTTCAGGACTAGTTGCTCAACAGAGCCCATAACTCACACTCACATCCTGGTAAGCAACACATTTCTCTGTGAACAAGCAATATTCCTACCAGCATGGCGGAGTTTGGTGCCTTAAATGAGCTGCGAAACCAGCAGCGACCAGCTCGTCGCAATGACAAGACTTATGGCAAAAAGAAGGCCCCGACCGCTGAGAAACGGGCCATGCATTTTGATCTCTTCGGACGTGGCGGAGACGAGAATGAAGCGGTACAAAAAATGGGAGAGACAAAAGATGATGAGAAAATTGTGAACAAGACGGAGAAACTGACTCTTACGGAATCCGCCAGAGAGACTCCTCTGCAGCCAGGACCCGAGTCGACTGTCAGCATCGAGCAGAAACCAACAGACCACAATCCACGGCTTCGAGGACGAAGAAAATTAATCTCACAGAAGAAGATGGCTGTACGTTCCCCGACTGCGATGGACTTAGGCTAGCCACTGACACCCACAATAGGCACTTACACCAGAAAAGCTCCAGGCTCTCAACCCACTGCTGAAGATTGTCCAACAGGACGGCGTCAAGGACTTCCAGGAGTTTGGCCGGAGCATTGGAAAGAAATACCTTTGTACCAAGATCGGAGAAGGATCATACGCCGACGTCTACGAACTGCAATCCAAGGACCCGGATGAAGTACAGGAACTGGAAAAAAGTGGCGGCCTCATCATCAAAGTCATTCCATTTCGAGTCGAAAGCACCAGCAAAGACGACATCTCAGACCTCGACGCGATAACTCGGGAGATCCAACTCTTTCAAACAGTCGACGCGTTGCACGGCTTCGTTCGGTGCCGGGGTATTCATATCGTCAGCGGCGCATACCCAGATGTTCTTCTCGAGGCGTTTTCCACGTTCAGATTGACACATTCCGCCACCAGCGCGCAAAATCTAGATCCATCCGTGACCGCGTCTAGAAACAAACCGCTGTACGCTGTGCTTGAGATGAATCATGCAGGTACACCACTGGGCAAGTTGGGGCATACTAGACCAGCGTCGGCATTCCAAGTCTTCGACATCTTCTGGAAAACCGCTATTAGCCTTGCTCACGCAGAAAGAGAGGTACAATTTGAACACCGAGATCTCCACAACGGCAACATATGCTGGAAGTCCCTCGCCAGAGATGGGCAGATCGACGTCAGTCAAGAGTTGATTGAAGAAATGGAGGAGAGGCCCGAGGTCGTTCTCGGGCTCTCGAATCTAGAAGTCACCATCATTGACTACACCCTTTCGCGAGCCACCATTGGCGACGTCACAATTTTCGATCCCATGAAATACTGGGACCACGAGTACGTCGAAGTGGAAGGAGAGACTGAAGGAGAGAAGCGCCAGTTCAAGACATACGGCGCGGTGAGGGACTTGGCGACCAAGGCCGAAGCCGAGGCGATGGCGCTTGCGCAGTTGGAGGGGGCCGACTACAAGGCCATCAACAAGTACGAACGCTTCGTCCCGAAGTCGAACGTCTTGTGGCTGAGGTACGTCCTGGCGGACCTGTTGGCGAGAGGTGGTGGTTCTTGTGGAGGGAGAGGGGCCTACGTGCCCGGCAGCAGTAAGGCAGCGAAGAAGCTGCAGTTGGAGTTGTGGAAAGGGCTGGAGGAGGTGGAGGCCTATCTCAAGGGCACAACGGCGACGTTGTTGCCCACGAGTGCCGATGATTTCATCGGTACGGCAGTGGAGAAGGGGTGGCTGGCGGAGGGGGATGTCGCTGCCTTCAAGGCGCAGACTGAGCAGTAGGGGAGGGGGGTGTTTTCGTTGTGTTCAAGTATTTTTTAGCGCGGCGTTGGGGCTGGAGCGCGCCATAAGGCGATATAATCATGCGCAATGAACGATGTCGATGCTACACACGATGCTGCCTTCTTTGCAGGCAGATATCGTCGTTGTCAACGACGGTCTGTCGGATGATAAGGTGGGACGAGGTCGCCATTGAGTCAGGTGGGTGGATGCCTGGGGTCCGGCCAGCGGCAACTCGGATCTTTTGTGAATGACGCATCCTCAAACACGCATCGTCCGTCGACACGGCCTCCATCACACGACCTGTATTCCTGCTGCACAGCCTCTGTCACTCTAGGAAGCAGCCACCTCGATTTCAAGCATGAAGACTTAGACTTCTTTCATTCGTGACGGCTGTGACCGTCCTCGCATATGCGCAGACCGACCCCGGAAGAATCAACATTCGAGTTACAGCACTTGTCCAGCAATATGGGCCTCTTTCGCTCGCGGCAGGAATACCAGCCTGTACGCGGCGATGTAGACGCAGATGCAGAGAGAGATGACGAGAGTGCAAGAGATGAGTCTGAAACCGAAACAGTGGTCGAAGCACCCTTTTCGTGGGTGGAATATATGATCTTCCTCCTGCTGGGGATTGCCATGTTATGGGCCTGGTAAGACGATCGAGCTCTCTTGACCAGCAGCTATCGCTCACCAATGACACCAGGAACATGTTCCTCGCCGCGGCGCCCTACTTCCAGAAGCGATTCAGTTCGAGCCAGTGGATCCTCAACCACTTTCAAGCGGCTGAGGTGTCGGTCTCGACCATCACCAATCTAGGGTCGATGATAATATTGACGAAGCTGCAAAAGGGGGCATCATATCCAAAGAGAATTTCATCCTCGCTTTCTATCAGCACTGTCGTCTTTGCCATCTTGGCTCTGTCGACGCTCATCCGCACTGCCGCCGGAGTCTATTTCGGGTTCCTGCTCGTGGCCATCTTCTTTGCGAGCTTCTCTACGGGCCTCATACAGAATGGTCTGTTTTCCTTTGCCTCGGGCTTTGGGAGGAGCGAATATACCCAGGCGATTATGACAGGTCAGGCGGTTGCGGGTGTGCTGCCACCTCTGGCTCAAATCATCTCGGTCCTCGCAGTGCCTACGAAGAAGAACCAGGACGGTGACGGCGCAGACACAGCGGATGCATCGCCCAAGTCAGCATTCGTCTACTTCTTGACCGCTACAGCCGTCTCAGTACTCGCGCTGCTGGCTTTCTTTTACCTCCTACGACGAGAGGCGAACAGTCTGGCCTTAAGATCAGCGGCCAAGGCGACAGGAGACGGAGCTTCTGAAGGAGACGCGCTGACCGGAGCGCCGAGGAGGACCTCATCACAGAGCGAAGCAGGCGCTGAAACACACGATCGCCGCTCAGTGCCCCTAAGCACGCTCTTCGGCAGGATGCCTTTCCTCTCCACCGCAGTCTTTATCTGCTTCGCCGTGACGATGGTCTTCCCGGTCTTCACCGCCTCGATCTTGTCTGTCAACAACATCGACTCCGCCATCTTCATCCCCACAGCCTTCCTGCTCTGGAACATCGGCGACCTGGTCGGGCGGCTCGTGACTCTGTGGCCGAAAATCTCGCTAACCCATTACCCCTTCGCACTATTTTGTCTCGCCATGGCACGATTACTCTTCATCCCACTGTACTTTCTCTGCAATATCAAGAACAGAGGGGCGGCCATCAGCAGTGATTTCTTCTATCTGGTCATTGTGCAGTTCCTTTTCGGGCTGACGAATGGGTATTTGGGCAGTGAGTGCATGATGGGCTCCGGTGAATGGGTGTTACCCGAGGAGAGAGAAGCGGCAGGCGGATTCATGGGGCTGATGCTCGTGGGCGGCCTTACTGTGGGCAGTCTGCTAAGTTTTCTGCTTGGGGACATATAGAATTGGAATTTTGATATAGAACGGATGAATACTCAGGAGACGATCGGCATGGTTAATGAAATGTCGTGCGCGCTTCATGCGGCATTGAACCGAAAGGAGCCACGAAGGGTTCCATGTATAGTTTGGGGGTCCGACATGATCCTTCTGGCGGGACAGTGTTTCGGGACGGACACGCCCTCCGCCAATGTACAAGCAATTCGATGAGTTGGACGACAACTGGAGCTGCGATGTGCTCCTTGCCTGTCACAGTTAAAGTCCTCTGAGTACCACAATCTTGTCGCTTCCAGCCTACGCGCATTGACCCTATGGCAACATCTTCCGCACTCGAAAGGGTGGATATTTTTGAAAAGGGTTTATCAAGCACAGCCTTGTCAAGCCGAGACACGTCTCGAATTCTATCGCCATGTGGTTGCCGAGAACCACAGGAGGATGGTGGGATGGTACGAGAACATCCTTCGAGCGACTATCGACGAGGCTGTGTCACGCCTTGCCCAGGCGCCCCAGTCTCGCCGATCTGGAAATCCTTCCCCTTACTGTTGCATCCAGCGGGCGCACAGCTGTCGGCTTGTGGTCACACGAACATCTCTCATACGAAGCACAATGTTCCAGTCTCTAATCTTCCGAGGAACACAGAGATATGTCGCGGCTGCCCTTCCCCGCAAAGACAACATGCCAGGAGCACCGCAAGCGTCGCTTTCATGTGCAGAATAGTATCACGTGTCAGGGGAAATTGAATCTCCAGTGAGATGGAGGTGAGGTTAGCGTCATCTCTAGGCCCGGCAGTCGGTGGGCGAAGGCGCCAGTCGGACCACCCTGCAGAAATGTCCGTAGCGTGTTCTTGAGATTCAGGAACAGGCAAAGGCCGATGGAGAATCGTGAAAAGCCCATGAACCCTCAGCGCTGAACTTGAACGCGCAGCATCTCAGCCAACGAGACCAAGATTATTGTCCGCTGCGTAGTCGCTGGACCGCGCCTGCTGAGGGCATCGAAATTGACGAGTACCACTTCCACGTACTGTGGCAGGCAGTTTGTGCAGAGCGACTTCGCTTGAAACGCCGTCTTCTCTCCTGGAAACCATCCACAGCGCACACGCATTTCTGCCTTCCAACGATCTGCAACGCAGGCCAAGAATGCCCAAGCAAAACACCTGGTAGCACTACCGTCTGTTTCTGTGGTCTGAGCTCTACTCTACGCAGGGACGACTGCTCCAAGCGCCGTGATGGAGCTGAGACGCGCACAAGAAGGTCCAAGACCGCTCGCTGGTCTTTCCATCTGAATTTCGTCGTAGACAAGCTTGGAGAGAGCCGTCAAAGTGTCAAGGATGGTCCCTGCTGAGGCCAATTGAGGCCCCTGCATCCAATCACCGCGGCCTGTCAACGTTTTCAGCTTTTGGTCATTTTCTATTCTCGAGCCTGACCAACGCGACAGCTCCAGGCGCCGCCCACCAATCAATCCGGGCCAGCTCGTTTCAGAAACCTGGAGCATGCAAGCCTCCTGGTCCCTAATGCACAAATTCGGCTAGCTGCGTCCAAGCTCAGGCAAGCTCGCTCCTGGTGACTTGTCCGTGTCGCCGCGCTGGGGCTGCTTGCTGGCTATCGTGTCACCTCAGCCCTGGACCTGGACGGGCAGAAAGAGAGGAAGTCGAGCTCATCGCGTCTCGTTCTCTGGATGCACTTCTTCCCTCTTCCTTGTCCGCGACCGTGACTCGATCCATACATATCCTTCAGAACAAGTGCTTACGACCACTGACCTCTTCTTGCATCCTTCTGCCAATCTTGTCACTTTCACCTTCTGCATATACCTAAACTGCCCCAGACCACCTTCATTCCTCCCAATCTCTTTTATCCCAAATCTCCCACATACGACACTCGTCTTCATTCAACCATCAATCGTTGCTACTTCACAATTACTCTCGCTGGACGGAGACCCAACATATCTGTGATTTTTCCCATCGTCTACCTTCTCGCGAACTCCACACACATTTAACCATGTCATCAATCACGCCTCGTTCCCGATATACAGCAAGCCTCCTGACTCTCCTTCTGGCCGCACTGCCCTCCACACAGGCCGCTCCCCTATCACACCTCTACAAGCGAGAGATCAGCACTGGCGCCAAGGCCGGTCTTGGGGTCGGCATCGCCGTCATCGCCATCATCGTCGTTGGCCTCATCGCCTTCTTCATCATCCATTTCCGCCGCCGCGCCCACCTGTCCGCCATGAACAAAGAACGCGCCATCCTCGCAGGCGAGAAGAATGAAGATGGCTCAGACAAGCCAGACAAGTTCGCCCCGAGCCCTCCAGCTACTTCAGCAATGCCTCGACGGAACAAGTCAGTCAAGGATCGACTGATGGGACCCCTGTACCGAGGCAGCACCATTGACCTGATGCCCATTCCCAAGCCAACATTCAACCCCAACCGAAGCAGCACTATGACCACGGCGAGCGGCGACGCGCCCTTCCTTTCCAAGCCCTGGGCCACCGGCGAGAGCTCGCCCAGACCTAGCTTCAGCAGCAAGCGCGCGACCAGAATGATGATGATGATGTAGACCAGTTGTCTATGAGACACTGCCTGCTCTTCATTATTCGGTTCTGTTGTTTATATCGCGCGGCTTTGAAGGGACTGACTTTGTTCGATCCCCTGTGTTGAATTTTCGTTTTCGAACTCGTTAATCCAGAACAAATTAAGAGGATGGTTGCCTTCATGGCTCGGCAGGGTGCTTTGGCGTTTTGGACTACTGCTACATGCGTATGGCATGCTAGGATACCAAAGTGAGACGGGCGAACTCAGGACGGCTTCGGGTGTTAACGTGTGTCGTTCGTGTCTTTGTGCCATCTGACGGCCCACACATACCTTGGGCACGGCAGGCCCAGCTTGCTTTTGGAAACTTATCAATATTGCTGACTGTCTCTATTGTTTCTCGTCCCCGAGATACAATTGCCACAGTGGAAAGGGTGGGAGAGTGATTGGCAATGCAGTGCAGTGCAGTGCAGTGGTGGTAGCAGTTCCCGGTGGGCGGATGACGGACAAGGGGAAGACGTACAAGTACAATAAACTTGCAAAGGAGCACAGATCTTTCCAAAGACTTTTAGAAAAGAAAACTGTAAACGTGGTTGGAATGGAATGAGAGTGGAATGTATACGTTACATACATACCGCCGATTCAATCAACTACAAACATAGCCAACCACTGTGTATCGACCGACCGACCGACCGACTGACCAATTCAACTCGACGATGGAAGGTCTCCTTGCATCCCAAACCTCACCACCAATATACAGATAAGTATATATGTTATCTATCTTGTCTATATCTAGATCTAAATCTATATTCCCCGATCACGGAACCCAAGCACGATTAGAGGTGTCTTGGACGTTTCTCTTCTGACTAAAGACATGCTACAGTCCGTGACGCAGTGTCTTATCCATTCGGCGTCCTACATTAATTAGAGAACATAGAACACACTTGACGTGAAGTTGCCCTGGCGAATGCGTAGGTGTATTACTCAGTATTTATGCGTATGCCCGTCAAACATGTCTACGTCCATGTATACCTAAATGCATGCGCAATGAAGGGACACAGAACAAGCAAGTACCTACTTAGTTGCACAGCATACAGCATACAGCATACAGTATACGCATACCGAGTACTCTATACTTCTACACTGCAAGAGAGGTTGTGTAATGGGATGATCTTCCGAGGGGCGGCATATATATTTGTTGACAATAGCGAAACCAGCTGAGCTACAGTACATAGCTGGGCCCGACAATCGTCTTGGGAAGCGAAAGTTCAAGAGTGAACCTGGACAGTTTCAAGTACAAGTTTCTATGTTTTCAAGTTCATGTTGAGCGGACCTTATCCCATCCTTCCATCCATCCTCTATGTGCTCCGCATAGGACCTTATGCATGGAGCATGTAATGTACAGTACAGGTGCTCCGTACAGGCCGTCCGGAAGTCCATGTCTATGCCAAACGCATATAATCCAAACGACACACCGGAGATCAACCCTCGAAAACCGAGTGGTTCATCTCGATCCCATAGTCCTTTGCCATGCCTCGCATCATCTTCTCCATGTCATCGTCCATGCCTTTGCCCCGGCCTAGCGCCTGCTTCAACTTTGCATAGTAGAAATACGCGTCCGTCATCCACAGCACGAACTTGAACATCAGGTGGCTGCCGAAGTATCTCCATCGCTCGGTAAAGCTGAGGTTCTGGTCCTCCGACAGCGCGCGTGACGCCCAGTTGCCGGTGATTTTGATCCGGTTGACGGGTGAGCCTAGGTACTGGTTGTTGCCCTGCACGATGCGCATGTTCCGGCCGATGAAGATGAGTTCGCGCGGCCATTTGGTTTCGTCGCCGAGGATCTCCTTGACGCCCTTGCGCATGGCCTGTTGCATCTCGTACTGGCGCTTTTTCTTCTCCTTCTCGGATATGCCCTTGAGGCGACGCGAGACGGACTGATCGCCTCCTTCGTAGGGGCGCATCAGCGTGGCGGAGGCGAAGATCTCGGCGTTGTTGATGCCCCATTCACTGACCACTTCCTTGAGCGTCTTGTTGTCAAAGGTCATCAGCGATTTCCAGAACAGGGAATACTGATGCCGGAAGGACGGCGACATCTTGATGTACAGCCCGTGGTCGATCAGGACGATCTCGGAATGGCCGTTGGGAAGGCGTCGGATGAAGATGTTGCCCGGATGGGGGTCGCAGTGGACGGTGCCCCAGAGGAACATCTGCGCAGAGAAGAGGTCGACCATCGTGGTCATGACTTCCTTCAGGTCCAGGCCGAGGCCACCTTTGCCGTCCCGGCCTCGCCACCAATTCCTGTCGGGTTTCAGCTCCGCATCGTACGATCGGGCTTCCTTCTGCAGCGTGGTGACCGGCGTCTGAGGGGGATCAAGTGGTGTGCCGTGGCAACCTGGGCTCCCTGTCCGCCAGCCACCTTGCCATGGTCGACTGATGGCGTCTTTGTCCCACATCCGGACGCCCTCGACCCATTCCGCAGTCATGACGCGCTTCGTGGTGAGCTCGTCGTAGACCTTGGGGATGTACACCCTGTCACGCAAGCGTGGCTCGCTCTGGACAAGCCTCGCCATATTCTTGCTGTTGTTGGCCTCGTTTTGGAAGTCGCACTCTAGCAACAACCGCTCGTTGATGTACGGGACCAGAGAATAGAGCGGCAGGTCGAACCACCAGGTGTAGATCCGTGTGACGACCTTGAAGGCCCAGAGATCCCAGCCCACCTGCTGTGCGATTTCCCTTTTCTGGATCTTGATGGCCACTTCACGGCCATCCTTGAGCCTTGCCCAATGTACCTGCGCAACACTGGCACTCGCGCGGGCCTTTCTCTCCATGATGCCTGCCTCGGGATCCCCATCGAAGGATATGCCAAACACCTCTTCCGGTGTCCTGCCTCCGAAATCCTCCATAATCACCTGCCGGACATCCTCCCAGCTATTCTGCGGCGCATCGTCGAACATCTTGGCGAACATCTTCTGAAACTCCGGCGGCAAGATGGCCGTCTGCATTGCAATGGCCTGGCCGATCTTGAGATAGAGTCCGCCATTTGTCCGCAACAAGTGGAATAACCGTGTGGCATTCCTGGCATGTACTTCCGCGATATCATCCGCAAACCAGGGGTCTTCCCGGAAATTGATCTTGTAGTCCAGCGCGGCGATCAAGCCCATGGTAAATGTGCGACTGCATCGTGCGAGACTGGAGGCGTAGAAGTTCTTGTCCGCCACGTACACGGCGGTTCCGAAGAGAACGAGATATCCAAATCTTCGTATCCATTTCCTCGTCCTCTTGAATTGTTTTGCCGGCACGGCTTTTCCAAGAGACGCAGGCGTCGGCGGAGCGAAGGCGGCGCGCAGGCGGGATTGAGAGAACGACCGGAGCGGCTGCTGTGGGGAAATCCGCAGTGAGGATAGAGGACGAGGGCGGTGCGGGCTTCGAGCAAGAGTGAAGAGACAGCGGGCGCAGATGCGCCGTCCTCCTACACTCATCGGGAGAGTTGTTGAGGGAAGTGCAAAGACGCCAAATGTGTGAGCATCATGGGCGAACGACGATAGGCACGCGAGGAGAAAATCGTCTGCCTGAGGCGAAAATCGATGACGAGTATCAATCAGGCACTCCTTGTCATATTTTGAGATCTGCCTGCGGCATCGGACGAGGTAAATTCTCCGGCGGGTTTCGGGGCAATGAATTCCGCTCTATCGGCCACAGTATCAAGTATGCAGTACTGGGGGCCAGTCTAGTCCTTCCTGTCTCCCGTCAATAAGGCGAACTGCTCATGACCAATTCAAAGCAGAAGTCCGCCGCAAGCCTGCCCTCCTGCGTCCTCATCCCCGACCAAACCTCCTGCTTGATCGCATCTTCCACCCTCTGCCTGTACTTCTCCCTATACACGGCCTTGACCTTCTCCAAATGCTTGGGCTCCCAATGCATTCTGACCAGTCTAGAGATCAGCAGCTCGGTTCGTTCCTTCCCCGGGGCGGTCTCGCTAATCGCCTGGTGAAGGAGCAACGCATCGCGCATAGGCCGATTTAACGCCCCGTTCAGGATATGTGCCAACGTCTCGCCCACCAGATTTCTTGACTTGGAAATCATCTGCCGGGCAAAGTTGACGCCGTACGTCCGCTCGAACAATCTGAGGACTTCTCGTAGGTGGACGTCGCTGCGGACGACGATTATCTTGATCATGGCAGTCTCTCCGCCTGCGGATTCTAGCGCCTCGGCCAGCTGCACCACGTCCTGTTTCACGAGCTTGACATCGATTGGCGAGGACTCGGGCATGCGGCGCTCCTCCAAGGCGAGAAGGAGGGCACTGCGGAATTTGTCGGCTCTGAGTTCCCTGCGAGACGAGTTTAGTAGATGTTTGACGGTCACAGGGGCAGCGACTCACGTCTTGATACATTTCTCCAGATCATCATTGTACTTCTTGTCCTTGAAACAATTCTTGATCTCACGAATATCACTGTTCGAGCGCCCCATGAGACTCTCAATCAGCAGCTCCCGTCTGGATGCACCGCCTTGGTACCACGAGTTTGCCCAGTATGCCTCGCTCTCCCACCGTCCTAGCGCGGTCGCGTAACAAGCTTTGCCCAAGTTGCCGGGGATACGCATCTTGATGTGCTTCGCCATATTGATGCCCTGGCCACTCACTTTGGCATGGTTCTTGTACTCGGCTTTCAGGGCGATGAGATCATCTGTCGTAAGACGTGGGAGGATTTGTACCAATGGTCTGGGATCAGGAGGAGAACGTGTGCCGGACAGGGCAGCAGCGATACGTTTGGCGTCTTCTGTCGGATCGTAGAAGGACACAGACTTTCTCTTGCCGCTGCCTCCTCTAGGCGATAGTATGCTCGCAGAAGGTGAGCGGTCGCGATGGCTACTTCCTGGCTCACGCACTTCCATCTTCAGATTAGTGTCAATGTTAGGCAGATGGCGTGGGCGAACTTCTTCGGTTCTCTCGCCAGTGGCGAGGCTGCCTTTTTGTCCCTTGCTGTATTTCTCTTTCTCTTTTTCAAGTTTGCGAATTTTGCGTTTCAGATCAGTGTCTGGATCGTCCGAGTCAGCGTCTAGTGCTAGATCCAGGTCGGATAGATCAGAGTCATCCCTATGGTTTGCCAGCACCAAGGCCGAAGGCATCGGGGAAATGGACTGGTATGTCCCTCTGTATGGCTCCAATAAGGGCGAGGCCGCTGGCTTGCCGCCATCATTGGAGCTGTGTCGAGCGACGCCTAGAGTTGCGGCGCCCAGCGCTGCTGATCCTACCGCCAGGCCGGCCATTCTCTTTGATACATCTTCAGTGGAAGAACCGTACTTATCGTTGGAGTACTTCTTGCTCCGTCGGTCGTACTTGTCGTCGTCGTCGTCGTCGTCGTCATCATCATAGTACTTTTTGCTCTTGGGTTCTCGAGTTTCATATCTACCATCATCGGCCTGGCTTCCTTTGGGTTCATATTTACTCCTTCTGCGGTCACTGTCACTGTCTTTGGCATCCTTCGGTCGCGACCGTTCGTACTCTGAGGGTCGGGCACGCTCATACTCTGATGGCCTGGTTCGTTCATACTCTGGTTTTTTCGAAGTTATTTGACTTGGGTCTGCGTACTTGAACTGCTCGACGTTGGCATACTGTGAAGCACTCGACCCCATGCGTTGTGCGGCAGGGTGGGCGTCGCCAGGGAATGCCCCCGGAGCGGCGTACCGCGGGTCAGTGGACGCATAACTGCTATGGCGAGCTGCTCCAGGTCGAATCTCTTGGTAGGAGCCGGGGGGTTGGCCATATGTTCCATTGGAGTTGCCATTGCTGTCCTTGTATCTGCGACGAGAGTCTGAACCCTCGTCTTCTGAGTCGTCATGTTTCTTCCTGCTCGACCTCTCCCGCACGTCCCTGCGTCGATCCGAGTCGCTGTCTGACTTCTTCTTGGAGCGACTGTATCCCCTGTCGTCGTCGGAAGCAGGGATGTCTCTCGGGCGAGGGTCCTTGCTCGACCTGTACGAGCGGTATTCCTCCTCCTCGCTGTCGTCCGCGTACTTTTTCGAACTGCTCTTCCTTCTGCGCGCATCATCCTCTTCATCCTCGTCATAGTATTTCTTGCTTGATCTTCTTTCCTTGTATCTGCGCTCGTCTTCCGACCCGGGCTCTTCTTTGGAGTAGATCTTACTCGACCGCCTGCTGCTGTATTCGTCCCGGTCAGCCACGTCCTGGCTTCGAGTGTCGCGTGAGCGTGACCGCGATCGATCCCTGTCGCGGCCGCTGGGAGACTTTGATCTGGACCGGCGACTGTCCCTCACATCTAGCATCGACGACATGTTTATGGTCGGTTGGACAGAATCAGCGACAACGCCTACCTGACTACAATTATACCCGCTTGCCTCTGGCGGAACGCACGAGAAGAGGACGACCGCTGAATAAGAGGCCCGCCAGCGAAGTCATGCGGCTCCGTCAATTTGGATTGCTTCTCCTGCTGGCACGCGTAACAACCAGCCAGCTGAAGGCGCACAATTGGCTGGGAAGGTCAAACGGCCCCCAAAACTTACCTGTCGCGTCTGCACTAGGGCTGATTCTGAGCACCGATACGAATATCAGGGGGCTAGGGAGGGTCCCTAGGCGATCGAATAAGGGCTGTCAAGTGAACGGCTGCTTTCTGGGCGGCTGTTTCAGCTACGCGTCTTCGCCCTCGGCACCAGTTCCCCGCAATGTTATGCCGTGTCATCGTGTTCCTTTCTCTCTATACTTACCTGTACGGGTACATTCAGCTACGTACTGCGGCCTGGTGCAGGGCTTTGAAGCTTCCTGGCTGCGCACTTTCGCCGGTGGGAGATGGCCCGGCTTTATTGTCCATGTGTTACACAGCAGCGCTTCTCCCCGCAGCATTGTCGATGCCCACATATGTGCGAGGCATCTTCATCCTCTCTGAGCTGCTGAAGCAATAGATATAGGGGGCTTTGTAAGTCTTCGAGGCGTACAAAAGCCTTGCACGGCAGGAGTCTTTGGTGAGAGCTGCTCTTCTTCGTCATGATGCTGCGCTCATCTGCCTTCCGACCCTTCTGCTCTCGAGGCGTACGACACCGGGTCCTTCTACCCAGCTCGCACCTTGCCCCTCGTCGCACAGTCAAGACCCTCCCATTGTTCTCGCTCGAAAACAAAACCTGCGTTGTCACCGGCTCAGCACGAGGGCTAGGAAAAGAATTTCTCACAGCATTTGCCCTCTCCGGCGCCCGCGGGGCCTGCATCGACCTAAGCCAGAAAGACTGCGAGGCCTCAATCGCCTCGATAGCATCACAAGTACGAGAAGCATACCCGAACGACCTTGTCCCCGAGTTGCGAGCGTACGAGTGCAACGCAACAATCGAATCCGATGTGAAAGCCACATGGGCCAAGGTCGTCGAGGACTTCGGCAAGGTGGATGTGCTTGTCACTGCTGCGGGCATTGTAGACAACGTTGAGGCGGAGAATTATGAATATTCTCGGTGGCGGAAGATGATGGACATAAACATTGAGCAAGGCATTTCATTACTACTGAAGAGGGAAGAGAAAGACTGACTAGGGACGCTTGATCTAGTGGTTCATGGCTCTTCGCCCGCGAAGCCGGCAAACACATGCTCCAGCACAACATCCAAGGATCCATCATCCTGATCGCCTCGATGTCTGCCACAATCTGCGTGCGGCCCCAGAAGCAAGCCGCGTACAACACCTCGAAGGGCGCTGTGCAGATGCTGGCCAAGTCCCTCGCAACGGAGTGGGGACCAAGAGGTATCAGGGTGAACAGCTTGAGTCCAGGCTACATGAGGACAGATCTCATCAAGGGATTGCTGGAAAACGAAGGTAAAGAGCTGGTGGGGAGTTGGGAAAGGGACATTCCCATGGGAAGGATGGCGGAGCCGCATGAGTTGCAAGGAACTATTGTCTGGATGGCCAGTAAGTTTCCCGGAAACCCCGTCAGCTCGATACAGTAGCTGCGGTTGCGATGCTCATGGTGGAAAGGTCCCGCAAGTTCGTATCTAAACGGTTCTGATGTGGTGAGTTCGCCTGAAATGATGCTTAATTGTTGAGGTCGGGACACTGCTGATCAAGAATATAGATCGTCGACGGGGGCTACACAAGTGTGAGTATCCTCTCTCTTCAAACGCCCATTGTTGGATTCTCAAGAAGTAACGTAGGCTGACTGATGCGTAGTGGTGAACCTGCCGAGCGCAGCAGATCGAAGGCATGCATTGAGCCTTGTTAGGTAGGTCGCGGATCTGTGGGTAGAATGTGCGGGTGGTAGAGACGGTGTCGAAGAGGTTACACCGCATTTGACGTAGACAGACCCTAGACGACAAGGTCGTCAACCGAACAGGTGAAGGTCGGACTCGAGATGCACGTATCTTGTTAGTCGCTCCGTGTCAATGGTCAAATATACATGTAGACCAAGTGAAGAATGAATATTACTGCACACAAGCACCTTATACAGCGACGCGGTAGACCAATGGCGCAGGTGAACGAGCACGGAGATTAAGCCAGAAGACTGCGGCATTCATGTCCTTTGAATGAGAGCTATCTGCATAGCCCATGATGGACACGAAATCTATCTATGACTTGTCGTGGCACAGCACAATTCTCTGCCGAGAAGCGAGATCACTGCGCAACATTTTGGTGTTCCAGTACCCCGAGTCGTAGCAAGTACATGATTGGTGATCGGTGTGAAGGTGAATCATTGACACAGGGAGAGTCGATGCTGGATGGCAAGATTAATGGCGAAACCATGAAAACTCCAATGTCAGGGGTGCTGAAAGAGAATTTTCCACAACCTTCGCCACACGAAACAATACCACTGAGATGGATTGAACGGATCCTTGCGCAAGAATCTATTTCTTGCCAGCCTTGACAGCAGCCTAGGTAGGAATGAATCAGCTTCTGCACAGGTAAAGTAGGCGGACAGAGCGTAGCTTACCTTGGTGACCTTGCCACCAGCCTTGTCGGACTTGGCAACGCTCTTGATGACACCGACAGCGACGGTCTGACGCATGTCACGGACGGCGAAACGACCAAGAGGAGGATAGTCGGTGAAGGCCTCAACGCACATAGGCTTGCTGGGCACCATCTTCACGATGGCAGCATCACCAGACTTGATAAATTTGGGGTTGTTTTCCATGGACTTGCCGGTACGACGATCGATCTTCTCGAGGAGCTCAGAGAACTTGCAAGCAATGTGGGCAGTGTGGCAATCCAAGACCGGGGCGTAACCAGCACCGACCTGACCAGGGTGGTTGAGGACGATGACCTGAGCGTTGAAGGAGTCCGCGCCCTTGGGGGGGTCGTTCTTGGAGTCACCAGCAACGTTTCCACGGCGAACCTCCTTGACGGAGACGTTCTTGACGTTGAAGCCGACATTGTCACCTGGAACACCCTCGGAGAGTTGTTCGTGGTGCATTTCGACGGACTTGACTTCAGTGGTGACGTTGGCAGGAGCGAAGGTGACAACCATACCGGCTTTGATGGTACCAGTCTCAACACGACCGACGGGCACCGTGCCGATACCAGAGATCTTGTAGACATCCTGGAGAGGGAGACGGAGGGGCTTGTCGGTGGGACGAGTAGGGGGGTCGATCGCGTCGATGGCCTCAAGGAGGGTCTTGCCAGTGGCCTTGCCAGCCTTGGTCTCCTTCTCCCAGCCCTTGTACCAGGGAGCGTTGCTAGAGACGTCGATCATGTTGTCACCGTTGAAGCCAGAGATGGGCACGAACGGGACGGACTTGGGGTTGTAGCCGACTTTCTTGATGAAGTTGGAAGTCTCCTTGATAATTTCGTTGAACCGATCCTCAGCCCATTTGGCGGTGTCCATCTTGTTGATGGCGACGATAAGCTGCTTCACACCTAGGGTGTAGGCGAGGAGAGCGTGCTCACGGGTCTGGCCATCCTTGGAGATACCGGCTTCGAACTCACCAGTACCAGCGGCAATGATGAGAATGGCACAATCAGCCTGGGAGGTACCAGTGATCATGTTCTTGATGAAGTCACGATGACCAGGGGCATCAATGACAGTGACGAAGTATTTGGGAGTCTCGAACTTCCAGAGCGCGATATCGATGGTGATACCACGCTCACGTTCGGCCTTCAGCTTGTCCAAAACCCAAGCATACTTGAAGGAGCCCTTTCCGAGTTGAGCGGCTTCCTATCGGAGGTGTTAGTTGATCAGGCTCGGGAAAAATGTGACATCACGTGATAGTAGTGATACCCCTCCCCCACCAAAATTTTTGGCAGATTGGGTGACAGAGGCCAGAGTGAGTCAAACGGGAGGAATGGAGGTAGCAAAGGGTGACCAACCTTCTCGAACTTCTCGATGGTACGAGAGTCGATACCACCGCACTTGTAGATCAAGTGACCTGATTGTATGTGAGTGTTTTTGTGTGCCATCATTTTTCCAGTTTCTTCTTACCAGTGGTGGTGGACTTGCCGGAGTCGACGTGTCCGATGACGACGACGTTGATATGAGTCTTTTCTTTACTGTAATGATGAGAAACATGTCAGTCATGTCCATTGATATCAGATTTGCGCTCAGTTGGAACAGTGAACTCGCGCGCAGGCAGTTTGAGATGGTCTCTTACCCCATGGTGGCGGTTGTATTGAAGGTTTGGTTTGAAGTCTTGTAGTTCTGTGGCAGGTACTAGAAGAATTCAGAGGAAATGCTCAGATACCACGGCTTGCGTAGAGGTGCTGATGAATGTTAGTAGTTGTTGACGAGAACTGTAGGGGGTGGGTTGATAACTCACTGAGCGACGAAGGAGGAGATTGTGAGAGTGAGAGAGTGTGCGGAAGATTTTGTATGCCTGCGGAGGGACTCGTCTTGGCAAAATTTGCGTCCAAGTGGCTGTGAGTCAAGAGGCCGCGCGCAACCGTCACTTCACTTCGCTCTCACTCAGTCTCAGTTTATTCCAGGCACAGAGTATTTTGCGGCCCAAGCCCCACTACGGCGCTCAACTCAACCTCTCGATGATGGCCATTCTCCCGTCAGCCCACTGGTTCGCGCCTGAATGATTGGCGAAAGAAATCTGAAAGCTTCGGCATGTGCTAGATCCTGCATATCGAAGTTCGCACCTATTCTTACAGCCAATTGGAACACTAGATGATCTGGAGCAGGCTCAAAATTCTCTCCAGCACTGTTATATCATAGTGGCAATTGTTTGTGTACCCACAACAACAGTTCTAGATGAGTTCGCCGCCAGCGGCGAAGTCTCGACAATATCGATCAAACGAAAACATTTTAACATCGACCTTCGCTTCCAGTCTATTCCCGCTCTTCTATCTGGCCCCCGCGTGCTTTACTATCGGAGTTAAGAGATATTAGCTCCATCTGACTCGAGCCAGAGATTAACCAACCACGCTGGCGATAGTCCATGCGCAAAACCAGGCAATCGGGCGACTCTGAGTCATGATAGAGCTCGCCAGCCTTCTCTTATCCTTTAAGCCCTAACATGCTGCCTGGCTTCCGGACGGTAGGACGGGGTGAGTCTTCTGTTAGCTTTTGGATTAGGAAGGCTGTGTAGACTCGTCCTGCTTTTGCCCTCACCGCACAACGTGAGTCAGAGTTGAGTCGGCATCGCAGCACTCTTCGGGGTCGACTGCGCCAGAATCGCCCTCAGTCATCGATGGCTGGTCCCGTGCCAGTCCCTGCCTCGCAACGCTATGCCTGGCAGATTCAGGAGCGTTCCCACGGCGCCCTCTTGAAGATGGATCTGCTTGAACTTGCCTCCATTTTCGCCTGTTCCCAGCAGGTCTTATCCAGGCAATTGTGGACTCATCTTGGAATTCCGTGGGAGACGGCAAGGGTGGCGTGGTTGGTGGGTCATAATAGGCTCATATGCGAATGCTTCAGGATCAATATTCTCTCCATTGCTTCCCGCATTCAATGCACTGCGAATGGGTCAGTAGTCAAACTAGACATGACAACTATCTCGTATTTACCTTGAAGAAAGACGTGGGCGGTTCGTCGGCGCTTCGGGTCTGTAACTGGTAGAAGTAGGCTTTCTTTGAGTCGCAAGTCTCGTTCGGGCAGCCTCCAGGGACTTGTAAAAAGGACGTTAGTATCACCTCTGTCTGTCATCATTCCGGCCGAGAGCATACCTTCATTGACCGGCAGGTCGGATTGCTCTTCGCCCAGAATGTCGTCCTTTTGTTTCTGCTTCATGTGTGTCCGCTCGTAGTATGGCTGGTCAAGAATGAACTGGTAGGGGCATGTTCTGCAGGTAAAGGCATTCCTGCCCTGTGGGTATTGGTCATTTCCCGGCGCTCTTGCGATCGTCAAGCAGTTGCAGCAATACGGGCAGACTGTTGTCCATGGTCAACGCTGTTCCGCGAGGTCGAAAGGAAGTATCCCTACATGTCGGAGGCATGGCGAGTGATGAGGGCGAGTATGCTTGCTGCCTGGTTCCCTCAGAATCCGGGTCGCGGCTGGTCTCTCAGTTGGATAGAATTGTGTACTTTTGACGCCTGCGTATGAGGCTGCGCTACGGAGGAGCGCACGACATTTTTAGGCAGCTTTGCTACAGTTAGGCGGGGCCGACGGTCGAGGGGCTGGCATGTCGGTCAGAGGCCTGATCTATCATCACTTGAAACGCTCTTGACCTTGGACACACAACTTGCTCCGCGCTTCCTTTGTACCCCTGTTCGTCCTTGACTCGATCGAAGTCAACTCCTCTCCCATTTCACCGACCCTTTCACAAAGTTTAGACGAAGCGTTCCCCGCCAACCCTTCCGATACCCTCACCAACTCAACTTGCAGCTCGCAGGACGATTCAATTGGAACCTGAGTTATTCTCACGCAGCTGTGCCACTCCTCCTGTGGCCCCGCCGTACAGCTGTTCTCACTGCCTCTGGTAGGCGGCCAGCATGGCCGAACACGTCGATGTAAGCGTGACATGTATCTATTACGGTGCGAGACTAAGAGGCATTCGCAGGGAGCGTCGCCCAAGGAACAGATACTCGAAGCATGTCGGAGAGACAATGTCGAATTGTTTCACGAGGTGCTCAAAGACATGAAAAATAAGAGCAAGGAACAAGTAGCCGAATTCTTCAACACTACGACAGACACCATGGGGAACCACCTGTTGCACGTCTGCGCCAGCTATGGAGCCTGTGAGATCGACCCTGTGCTGCTGCCTGTCCTCGGCTGACCCTTTTCTAGATGATGTTATGGACGAGCTACTCAATGTCGAATTTCTTGAGTGCGATCCCCTGAACAGACGAGAGGGCGAAACACCGATTCATTCCGCCGTCAAATATGCCAATGAGCGAGAAGTCGAACTTGGTGAGGCAATGGCGAAGATGTTGATTGATGCGGGAGGTGACCCAAGGGTCAAGGATAAACATGGAAGAAAACCCGCCGAGATCTGCACACCAAGAACCGAAGAACTACGCAGTATTCTCATCAAGGAGGAATATGTGCTCAATGAAGGTCTCAAGAGTTCCGATGTCCACCCAGACGACGACGATGCCGATGCAGGGCCACCTTCGGATGAGGACTGAATTGCTTCGATACAACATCGCTGTGCCTGTTCACAGGAAGCCTTCATCTCCGCAGTCTAGTAAGGATCAAGCTCGCTTGTCGGTGAGTACATGACAAACGGTGATTGCAAACTACTCTGCCAGTCAGACCCGGCCACACGATGTGGTACTGAGCTGTCAAAGTCAAACTAGCTGCTCCTATATGATGACCGCCAAAAACCCACTAAGGAGTATCTGTGGCTGGGAAGGCTGAGATTCAGACCTTGTGACAGCGTCTAAAGAGCCTGTGTCTCGACATTGGATTGAGACTTGCGGGAGGGCTGTTGACAACAAAAGCAATTGAAGCACACCTACGCCTCTACCTCTTCCTTCTGACTCCCGGCCTTCTCTTTCACTTTCGTCCTCGCTCTTACCGACAAGATGAGGCAGATGGCACATATTATGCCTAGACCATCAAATCCGATCGCAAGATACCAGGCTCCTCGATATCCTTGCAACGGCTCCCTTCCACCTGAGTTGACATGTGTTTCAACTGTCCCCGCCATGCCCAGGCCGATTGAAATACTATAGTTGATCACCGTGTTGATGAGAGATGCGGCTAGACCTTGGTGTTCTGGAGGCATATGATCGGACAGCACAATGTTTCCAGAAGGGAAGCTCATATCCATTCCCCAAGGAGTGACAAGCGTGGCGACAAAAGTTTGTGCCCCTGTCTGGTTGTCAGCTCTAAGCTCTAGGTTGTGCCTCGACGCAACTAGAAGCAACACAGAGACAAGGCTTCATGAAAACCTACAGTATGTCTGTCGGACCGGCATTGTACCAAGCAGAATGTTTCCCGTCAAAAAGGCACTCATGCTGATGAGCATGATCCACCCAGACTGGATTTTTGCAATCAGGAATCCAGTCGTTATCGCTGCGATACAGCCTGCAATACAGGTGGGCGATAGCTGAGCTGTTGACAACAGAATTGAATGGCCCCTTTCGAGCTCGAGAAATTGCCTGAATCAATCAGCAAAGGCTAAGAGCAGGGCACACCATCAACCTCACCACAGGTAAAAGACCCATATTCCGAAGCTCATCCACCCGAAAGCTTCACACCCAAACACCAACTTCGTGTCCACTGTTAGTAGAGACATCGGCACCAATGGATGTGACGCTCTATGCCGTTCCAGCCAGAAGAAGATAACCAGCAGGATGACACCAATTATCAGCAGGACATACACATACACCTTCCCCCAACCTGCGGCCGGACCCTGGTTCCAGGCGAAGTTGAAGAATATGAGTCCGACAACTCCCACAACGGTGCCCATGGCATCCAGCTCCTTGAATGTCGCTCTGGGTCCTTCGACCGGCATGCGTGGTATGACGAACAGGGCCAATACGCCAATTGTTGTCAACGCCATTGCCATGACCCAGTACGCCCAAGGCCACCATACGAATTGTGTGAAGATACCGCTGAACACGGCTCCAATTACGAAGCCACTGGGCGCTGTAGCTCCAAAGATGCTCAACACCATATTCTTCCTCGGGCCAGGTGGGTACGTCCTCGTCAAGACTGCGACTCCATTGGGCAGCAAGATGGCCGGGCCAATTCCCTGCATACCCCGGCAAAACGCGAAGAAGACGAGCGATTGCGAATAGACCGCGAGTCCTGCGACCAGCGACCACAAGGCGAACCAGAAATAGCCACTGATGAAGAGAAGTTTATGGCCGTACAGATCGCCCCATCTTCCAGCAGGGAGGATGAATGTGCCCACTGTCAGAGAATAGCCGGCTGCTAGCCATGATAATTGGCCCGGATTCGTGGTGTTGAAGGAACGGCCAATGACGTGTAAAGGGGCGATAGACTGTGCCAGGGCCGCTTGGGTCATAAGCTGTGCGGAGCTGATGACTGCGATGAATGCGATCTCGTGTGCAACGGTGAATGCGGGTGCTTTTGTAGCTGTTGGGACACGGGAGACCGTCTGGGCGAGGCTGGGTTGTTGCTGGAGCGTATTCTGCTGCCGCAGGGTGGAGGTTGTTGAGCTGGTCTCATTTCGGGTCAAGTCTGAACCTGTACTTCCTGGAGAGTTGCCTGTATTGCCTGGCAAGACATTGGAGGACTTTCGATGCCTTTTTTGCCCGACGACCGCTTGCTCGTCCTCTTTCTCCATGATGTCCGGTTAGTGGCCGTGAGCAGATTCCGGATGTCACCTGGCTAGCTCGGTGCAAAGGAGGTTAACCAGCCGCCAAATCATCAAGTCTATTCCCTCAGCCAATCTTTCTCGAGCTTCCGCTTTTATATATATTATTTCCAGGCTCGTGTATTGTGCGTGCTGCCAGTGGCGACAGGGCAAGGACAGGCACTTACTTCACAGGCCACTGACGACAAGATGACGTCGCACGGGTATGCAGAGGTCGAATTTTCGCCGAAAACTCGCAGCAAGCACGAACAGGAAACATAGGTACTTTCGGGTTACGAAGAAAACTCTTTCACGATCCAGAGTACCGCCATACTCGGAGCCACAGTTCTTTGCTTTCCTGGTTGCGTAGGGACATGGCCTGGTGAGTCGTGGGTCGTGTGCGAATGTTGATAAAGCAGATTCATGAAGGGTCACTGACTACGTGGACCTACATAATGAATAGCTGACTTGGGGCCTTCGCGGAGAGACGAGACGCGTTCTATCAGGAAGAGTCGCCTAACTACTCTGGTGGGACTGTGTGCTGTGCTTGCTTTTCTGAGACGGATGTTTCAGGTGTAGGTTGAAGAACACATCAACCCTTTCATAGACCATTAGACCATTAGACCATACGAGAGCAAATTGACGGAGCGGAAGAGTCGGCTGCTGCCTGACAGGTAGTGCTCTGTCTATGTAGTCGTACCTGCTGCAGTGCTAAAGCGTTCAGGTCTTTCCATGGCATCCAGCTGTATTGTGTAGAGGTGAGAGGAGGGAAGAAACGTCGAGTTTCTGACAGTTCAACAACTCGACTAGAACACTTTCTTCCCCTGTCAGCCTCGGCTTGGCCTATTCAGTGGCGCGTGAGACTCTCTGTCCAGCTTTGTCAGCCCGCGCCAGTATCGAGCAGTAACTGGCTCTTCGCTCTTCGGCATCTCCTCTCGGTTCGTGACATTCGTGCCTCGTCCAAGACGATGACATGGTAGAGATTGCATTTACTACCGTATGACATGGTAGACCTGGAGCATCGGTGGTATTGCGGGCAAGATTAATCAGCCGACGTGTGGACACAAATGTCTTGTGTTGGAGGATATACCGTTCTGAGGCTTCTTGGGTGTTGTGCATCCTCGCACAATGTCAGCGATCATGGGAGCCCCTGCCGAAAATCGAAAATGCATAGGAGTCACGCCCTATGGCACTTTCATGGACGGTGGGGTATATAGACTCTGGAGCAGTGTCCGGTAAGGGGAGAGCAACGAATGCGATCATACACACAAGTCGACAGCTTCGTCCATCCTCGCCAGATACTATAGAAACTGCAGCAATCCGATGGCCTCCTCAAAGGAACTGCCGTTTACAACACTTTCAGCCACAGTGCATCCTACCAATCCAATCACAACCACAATTACCACGGTGCCGGTGCCAGAATCTCCGGCACCTCACGATGTACTGATCAAAGTCGAAGCCTGTGCGTCAAATCCAAAAGACTGGCTTCATCTCGTTGCCACGGGTACCTCCCTCAACTCTGGCGATGACCTAGCTGGCGTTGTTTTCGCGGTCGGGGCCGCGGTGACAAGATTTAAGCCTGGTGATCGAGTAGCGGCGTTTCATCCGATGGGCAAGCCGTACGGTGCGTATGCTGAATATGCTGTTGCACCAGAGCATACCACGCTCCTCATTCCGGACACAATGACCCCCGAAGAAGCCAGTACAATCCCCCTTGTCAGTCTAACGGCCGCCTTGACTCTGTTCAGACGACAAGGCTACACCGCTCCGTGGCAATCAGATGCGCGGGAAAGGAACCAGGAGAGGCCGTTACTTGTGTATGCTGCTACAACTTCGTTGGGCACGTATGCCATCAAGCTGGCCAAGCTCGCTGGAATTGGTCCAATAGTCGCAATTGGAGGTGGAAGCAGTGATCATCTAAAACTTTTCCTCGAATCTCCGCAAGACGTTTTCCTAGATTATCGGACGGGAATGGAGAAGCTGAAAGAAACCGTCAAGTACCTAGGGGAGGAGCGTCATCTGCAGCTCAGGAATGGCATTGACGCGCTCAGCGAGCATGAAAGCTGGGTTCACGTCAGCCAGATGTTTGAAAACGGAAGCAGGCTCAGCGTGTTTTCTGGCGCAAGGAAGTACGACGAGGAAGCCATTCCGAAGGCCGTCGATATCATCTATACCTTCGTAGGGACCGCACACGAAGGCCAATATCGGCCCGGCATGCCTAGACAGCCGTCGGTGGAAGATGCACAAGGGGATGTCGAGTTCGCCGGCGATTTCTTTGTTTGGCTGGAAGAGATGTTGAGACAGGGCAAGTACTCCGGTCATCCGTTCGAGGTGATCCCTGGGGGGCTTAATGGCGTGTCTGAGGGTCTCAACAGACTCAGAAATGGCCAGGCTAGAGGGAAGAAATTAGTGTATCAGATCGGGTCCTTAGTTCGGGAGTAGCCCTGCTGTACATGCGGGCCGAACTCAAAATCGAACGCCTGTATAGATTTGGCTGCCCTGCGACGAAAGTACATGCGCCGCGTCAGGCAAAATCGAGCGCATAGTGACAAGGAGGCCAGTACTGTAGTCAACTAGGAATCAGAGTACGACTGAGTCGGGACCATCTTGCAGTCAATTCTGTGACGGTGTAGTCATGAGGTCTGTCTTATGCTAGAACAGGTTGAGATGGGTTGTGAGTCGCGAAGGAATGTGAACATGAGGGAGGTGGAAGTGGTGTTGAATTGCACGGAATGGGAAGTTTCTAAACAATGACGTCGGTTCCACACGCGTCTCGCTGCGCTGTCTTTTCTTCCTCACGCGCCGCCATTGTCAATTACATTACCCAGCCGAGCCAGCTTGTTTGACGTACTACTAATTTCTCGTGAGGCGTCACACGGCCTGGGTTTCTTGGATACGAGGCATGCGCTTCTATTGGTGTCTGCTAAACCCACACTGAGTGACCCTTTTGTTTCAGATGCTGCCCGACGAATTCGAGGATGGGCTTCCCCCACGACCAATCCCAGCTCCCTGGACTGCGTCCAGGTGCAATCGTACCCTTCGAAAGCTAGCGACCTTCTTGACCAGGCTTGAGAAATGCCATCAGGCTTTTCTTGCTGCGCCAGGAATGGAAATGGCGGAGGAGAATCGCTGGGGTGAAAATGATCCGCAGCCTAGTTGGCTCGCGCAGGATACTGTCAAGAGGGTCCAGAAGTCAAGGAAGACATATACGGCGCGGAGAAAGACTACACCACAGACTCCAGCTCCAAAAGCCTCACGGAAGGACCGCTCAGCGGGTTTAACCCCTGGCAACAACGCGCTGCCCCGCGTCCCGGATATTAATTGCATTACTCGTGTCTCGAACGCCTGGAAGGACACTCCCAATACGGCGACGGAAATGTTGCCTCCAATGTCTCAGATGTGGACTGCTGGCACTCCCCATCTTCACGAGAATTGTGAGTCTATTGTTCGAGACGGTTGGCTTGCCATACCGGCCTTCCTGGTTGCCACATCGGATCCAGACTGCCCTTTGAATATAGACACGGGTTTGGAAAGCACCTTGGCAGAGCGAGGTGCCAGATCATTGATGGATATGTGTCTGGCCAGTTTAGCACGACAAATGCTCGAGGAGCAGCAGCAAAAGGATGCACACAAGAATAGATACGACAGACAACACGACATCGTTGATGCTCAGATGGAAGAACTCGAAGACTATTTTGGACTCCAAAACAGGATGGTCGCCGCTCAGAAAAGTCGTCCGAGAATGTGGCATATCTATGGTCACACGGCTAATCAAGAACGGAGCATTGACGGAGAAGACAGCCACAGCCCTTGCCCTTCGATGGCGTCTCCGACCCTTTCTCCTTGATTTTGTGGGGGCTGTCCTTGATGCCCTCGTGAATGCTCCACATCATTTGGTTGACTCGGGCAACATATTTCACAACCTCCCGAGCATGGACATGGTGCTATCACAGGGCGGACAGCCTTATATGTGGACAACACAGTTGAGTTGTCAGTGGGTATTGCGAGCCTTGCAGACAAGCGAAGACCCGATGGCATGGGTGACTTCTGGCATCAGGTTCAATCACCTATCTCTCTTTGTTCTTTGCTCGACAACAAGCCACGCTTGCCGACATTCTGGGGTCGGCCTCCTCGAAGCAGTCTACCAAGCGGCCTTGGCCTGTGATCACATACATAGCCACGAGAACTTGCGTCATGGGCTGACCTCTGCACCACTTGAACTTGGAGGGAAGCAGCAGGTGAGTGAGCGTACCCAATTGAATGAAACATTGTGGATTCGCCTCAAGATGACTCTCTACTTCATGCTCTCTCACGCGAATTCTGATTCTGTTGCTGCTCGCATCACGAATATCTGTAATGCCGCAGAGATACTGGTTGGGCTCGCTGAGGACCTGCACTTTTCGGCTTTGCAGCAATTGCTCACGGCTCAAATCTTCTTTGCTGAGATCTGTCATCTGTTGACCAAGGATCGCACGATTCCCCGTGGTCTGCTCCGGAGCTTCGATTCACTCCTCTCCTCCATGGAGTCTCGACACACCATTTCCGGACCGTTGGCAGGCACCATCACCACTCCCTTCGACGGGGATTTGGAGGTTGTCCAGTGCTTAGTTGAGAAAATATTGGCAATCCACTGCCTCGAGTTTGAGACGCTGCACATATTACTGCTTCAGATAGCCTCGGATGGCGCTATGGAGTATTTAGCCAACAATCCAAGCAATCCAGCCCTTCTGCCATGGGCTCGTAAGATCCACGAGAGGACACGAGAACAGTTGGGAAGCCTTCTCGGGCGCCAGCAAAGCCCTTCCAATCAGAACCTGGGCATCGGATATCGGTGGGATAATGACATAGAGGAATGGATTGCAAAGACCCCCAGAACGATGCGCTACACGGATGGCATGTTCAATCAGACAGCCGCTCGTTTGTCTCGCCCGAATACCAGTGCTTTCACGTCAAAGACTGCCCGAGGAGGAGAGACATTAGCCCGCAAAACTGCAAATGCTTCGTCCCCGACGGCGGGCCCGAGCCAAAAGAGCGGGAAAGGGCTGAAGCGCAAAGGATTGTCCGGCGACTTCGAGGTGTACACCGATGGAGGTTTTGAGTACAAGAAACGCAGGCGGGAGACGCTGCCAGGGCTACGGTCGCCGCCAAGATCTGCAGGAACTGGTAATACATTCAGGTCCGGAAGGCAGGATTGGGAGAGTCAGAAGTTCGAAGATATGTCTGGCGACGAATTAAGCCTGCCGATGTAGTTCTGCAGTGCAGCTGCTATGCTGTACGAGGTTTCAGTGCCCTTGCAGAAGCCGGCCGACCGACGCCGATCGAGCGACGGGTTTTAGATTCATCGCGTCCAGGCAGTTATGTATGCAATGCCTGGGGCCGGAATGTCCTCGAGGATACACAAACATGCCCCATAATCGGACCTCCGCTGAGGAATACCGCTCCAGGATTACGGAGTATTTCGAAGCTCATCTTGGACGGATGAGAAATGGAGCAGTAGATAGCAGGTAACGGATGTGAGGTCGATGTCGACACTAGGGCTCAGCAGTTGAGATTGACGGTGGGCACTGCATCGGGACTACAGTTTCAGGACGGACGAGGAAGAGCAGATGTTAAGAAAATGCGGATGCTGGTGCTGGTTACTGCGCAGGGGTGATGGGATTGGAAGGGCCCTGCGAAGAAGAATTACTTCCCTCGGCGTAGGCACCGCAGCGATTGGCAGCGCCGCTTGTGCGACTCGACGCGCCGTTCGCCAATCGGAGATGCCACGCGTCTGCTTGGCAGGCACCCGCCCGCTCCTGCTCGACTTCGTTGTGACCAGCTCCTGCTCGTCTCCTCCGCCTCCTCGTCCTCTCTTCTCCTTTGCACGGCCCAGAGTCGAGCAGCATCATGTCAATCCTGCTCCATCCTGCTCCACATTCTTGCGCGGTCGTGCTCGATTCCGCTGAGCTTCTCGACATATGTATGCTCGGCATGAATTCCAATGGCCTGGTTCCCGCCACCAGCAGCGTGAAGTCCGCGTCTCCCCGTGCTACATTCTTTGTCCACCGTGTCCCAGCGACGTGCCCTTCTTTCTTTGCGGCGGCCCTTTGTCGTGTACCACGCCGACCATTCCGGTCGGTATTAATAGTGGCAAGCTATGGCCAGCGGTGCCGACTGAGATTGCGCCAGGCCAAGAAATCGTCAACTGGTGGTTGATATACCCAGTTGGCCCATGGAAGCTTCGTTTCAGGACCATGTCCGCTTCCCCCACATTGGGTCAGCCCAGCAGAGTCGTCATCTCGGCAGAAACCGAGAGATCTTGGGTTCATCTGATATCGTGGTCACTCCGCAGCGTCAGTGACTTTACAGTCTTCCACGCGTCTTCTTCTTGTCACTCACTCACCAACTATCTTTCACTCTTTTCCATCGCTTTTCCCGATGCTCGTCCGGCACAGCTACTTTGATCAGTGACCGTCCGCGGCGCCGTGCACCCACCCTTTGACGAGCGGGGCTTGTCCTTTGTTTTCAATTCCTTCTTGATTCTGAGTGCTTCCAACACAAAGACAAATCCTCCCACCCAACTTCAGGCGATGACATCTGTGGGCACGGCTGCCCATGCAGCTACGTGGGGAAATTCGAGCACTGGAGGCAGCTCCCCGTATCAGAATGACGCGACCCAACGCTACCTCGACGGACTCAATAAGTCGCTGGGACACAACTACCTCTGGGCCTTGCTCGGTGTTGTCGGCGTGCTCCTTGCGAACTCGGCGGTCACGCGATTTAACGCACATCTTCGACACTTGGCATCGATGAGCGGCACTGGTGCTTTGCGTTACTTCTCTTCATCTTCTCCGGTCCTATGTTCGGTCAAGAGCACGGTGCTATACGCGCCCCTCCTATTCTACCGACGAGCGAGAGAAATCAGATTTTCTCGCCACGTCAACTTTGGAACCATTCCTACGCGCTTCCAGGCGCTCTTCATCGTCCTCGTCACCGGCACGAATTTGTTCGCGTGCACCTGGAATATACCGTGGTCGGACCCGGAGTTGCAGGTGCTGCCTATCCTACGTAACCGCACCGGATCGCTGTCGGTCGTGAACCTAATCCCGATCATGGTCATGGCCTCAATCAAGAATCCTCTGATATCCTTGCTCGACATCTCTTACGACACCTTCAATCTGATGCACCGCTGGTTTGGTCGACTGGCCATCTTGGAAGCCATTACCCACACTATATGCTGGCTCGTTGCCAAGGTACAGTCTTCCGGCTGGTCTGGTGTGATGGCGTCGATGCAGGCTCCATTCATTTACAGTGGCTCAATCGCCACTATTTGTCTTGTTCTCATTCTCTTATCGAGCCCAAAGGTCTTCAGGAACTTGGCCTACGAGTTTTTCCTGCATTTACACATCGTGCTGGTTGTGTTGATGCTGGTCTTGCTGTGGATACACCTCAAGGGCCTCCCTCAACGGGGTTTATTGCTTGGTGCGGTCATCATATGGGCTGTGTCGAGGTCATTGCGGCTTGCAACATTGCTCTACAGAAGTGTTGGGAGGGGTGGCTCGAAGGCCAAGATTGAGCCTCTCGGTGGCGGCGCAGTCAAAATCACCCTCACCGTGGCACGACCTTGGAAATACAGACCTGGTCAGTCACTTTACCTGACGATACCTGCCATCGGGCTCTGGACTGCACATCCCTTCTCCGTTGCTTGGTCTGAAGCCGAAGATTCTTTAAGTCAGTCTATCTCCCGGAAGTCTAGCTTCAACGAGAAATCTCCAATCATCCGCATACAGACTAGGGAATTCGAAAGAGCTACAGGAGAGGAAACCGTCTCCCTGATTGTCAAGAAACACACGGGCCTCACGCACAAACTCTGGAACCGCGCAATGAGTGGGGAGACAAGTCTCCCAGTGACGGCGCTGGTCGAGGGCCCTTACGGTACCGAACGCAGTCTGTCCAGCTATGGAACTGTCGTCCTCTTCGCGAGCGGTGTGGGGATAACCCACCAACTGGGATATGTCAAGAAGCTTGTGGAAGGATATGGCCAGGGCACTGTTGCGGCACAGCGTGTCACCTTGGTCTGGGTCGTGCCCTCCACAGAATGTCTCGACTGGATTCGACCATGGATGCACGAGATCCTCGCCATAGAGGGCCGCAGAGAAGTGCTCAAGGTACTATTGTGCATTACGCGAGCCGGTCTCAGTCAGGTGATCAAGAGTCCGAGCGAGCAAGTTCAGATGTCGAGAGGTAGGCCGGATGTGGAATCTATCATCCGGCGTGAAGCGTTGCACAAGATGGGGTGTATGGGGGTCAGCGTCTGCGCTGGCGGCGGCCTGGCTGACGAAGTGAGGCGCGCCTCAAGGCTGATGCTCGACAAAGGTGTCCACTTGGATCTCATTGAAGAGGGTTTTGGTTGGTAGCTGCTTGGACGACAAGGAGTTCGAGAACTGGGAGCAACTGCTTGTTTGATAGAATGTTCGCAAACCATGGCCAGCTTCAGCGAATGCTAGACATAGGGATATCGAGGTCTAACGGACACGCGTGGCATGACAGACTCTGCTGTCTGATATAGTGTTCAGTCATTCATTCTTTCATCTAGCGCCAAGAAACATTCTACGCGTGGAGCGCGCTTGCTCGTCCGTAATATATGACGTAAGCGTGTCGACCTCAAACTCTCCTCGTCGCCTTCCCGACTTGTTTGCTCGCGTGCCTGCCTCCATCGTCAGCAGCAACAGCGCGAGCACAGTGGAATTATCGACTCAGACCAACTACTTCTCGGAGGTGCTACGCAGGCTTTGGCACTAGTTGACTTGATTTCATTATCGGACCGCAGATGCTCGGCTGCGCACTCTCAGCATGATGTTGCCAGCTGATTAGGCTGGCGCTTCAAGTTGTGATCCCTTCAACCTAGGGATCGGTCTTTAAGTACGCGAGTCAGGAGAGTCTAATGCAGTAGCATTAGAACATTGAAAGGCAGCATTCACTTCGTTTATTTCTTCAAACAAAAGCAACTTCGTCATCAGTCACACCGACGCCGTTGTCCTTTCTCGGCTCCAAGTCCACGCGTTGCCAAACCCTTCAACGTTTGGCCCGTCGACATTTGCGGAGCCCACACACGAGGCCGCGGCAGGGTCATCCCTTCAAGCGCGAGTCAGGGTTCTGAATAGGGCTACGAGGGGCTCGTTCTAGACCAGCTGTTTCTCCAGGACGACCTTTTTTTTCAGAGCACAACATGCCGCCACGACGCTCCAGAAATGGTCGCACCAGAACCACAGCATTCGGCCGGGCATACCCGAACCTTCAACGAGCTCTCCTCTTATCTTGTGAAGCAAGTCCATTTCTCCTCATAGCCACAATCGCAACCGGTGCGGGGATATGGAAGAGGCCAATGTGGCAGAGAGCCATACTCTGGCGTCTCGCGTTGTGGAGTTTCTTGTCAAGGTGGATCTTGGTCGGTTGCGCAATCACCTGTAGCTGGAATGAGTGGGGCCGTGACGACAGACAGGAGCAAGACGAAGAGGATCGCCACCGAGCTCAACGGCAAGTGCAGGAGCTACTAGAGCGAAACGAGGAGCGGCGTCGACGACGACAGTACCAGGAGCAAGAGCAGAACCAGAACCAGGACCAAAACCAGGCTCAAGGTGATGCAGGGATTTGAGAAGGCCCAGACGGAGAATCGCGCCCACGAGATCAAGCAATTGGCTCCGCGCGAGCAGCTACGACTGTGATCCAGCAAGGCAACGATTCAAAGTTTGAGAAACCGAGAGGGCTACTTAGATCCTCCGACTTGACCGTATCTCTAAGAGTCGATACAACCTGTGGGCAGATCAAATTGGTTACAGCAACAGTAAATCGGTCCAGCCAATATCGCGAGTCACTGTTCGGGTCCTCCACAATTGCTACGCGTATCGCTACGCAAAGCCAAGCGTGAAGGGGGCATCGTGATCACCAACTTAATTCAACTGATCAAGAGACTGAGTGGTTCAGACTCCTGTATTTTACCAACCAACTATCTGCCTACACTACTAACTTCAGTTCCTGAAATCCCCCTTACTATGATATTCCTCCCAATCAACATAGGCCTGAAACTCGGCATAACACGTCTCCTCATCACTCTCCATCTTGTTTGTATACTCAGCCTCCTCCTCGCTGATGAGCACCTTCTTCAACCCACCGCCCTGTGCCGCCGCCTCGGCAAGCAACTGCCCCTGACAAGCGTGCTCCATGCTCGTGAACAAGAAAGCAGCCTCGTCGACCGTCTTGCCAACCGTCAGGAGGCCGTGGTTCCGCAGTATGCACGCTTTGTTCGTGGGGCCGAGGGCCCGCGCGATCTGCGCACCTTCCTCGGACGCGAACACCACGCCGCCGTAGGAGTTGTAAACGCTGTGAGATTTGTAGAATTTGCAGGCATCCTGGGTGAGCATTTCGAGGGGTTGGCCGAAGACGGACCATGCTTTGCCGTAGACGGTGTGCGCGTGGCAGATGGCTGTTACATCGGGCCGGGCTTTGTGGACTTCACTGTGCTGCGGCGGGGTGTTGCGTTAGGCCGGGTTGGTGGTTACGGAAAGAACTACTTACAATGAGGAAGCCGGCAGCATTGGGTGGCCGCGTGCGATTTCCGCCCACGACCTTACCGTCAAGGTTTACAGCAATCATATCCGACGCTTTCAAGAGACCAAAGTGGACGCCCAGAGCTGGCCGTCGTCAGTATACCCGCTCTTCCAGGAGAGTCGACCACTTACGATTTGTCCAGAACACGTCATGGGTCTCTGGGTCCCGGACACTGATGTGGCCCGAGATTCCCTCGACGAAGCCCTCCCTTGCCCAGTGGCGGAACGCGGCGGCCATATGTTCGAGCTGCCATTGCCGTTGAGGAGCGAAATCATTACCAAACTTTGGTATACCCGGAAGCATCACGTCGCCATGGGAGATAGCGGCCAGTGGAGTCTTGCCTTCCATGCCATGGACATGTTTTTCTGCATCTTGGGCGTTGATGGCCTTGGATGTGATAGGGACAGACGGGAGAAGGTCGCTAATCGCCGAGGGGGCCATGTTTGGCGGAAGATTTGGGCAATGGAGTACTCGGTACTTGGAGGCGAAAGGGTAGTCTGCCAAGGGATATTGAGATTGAACGGACGGATGAAGATCAGAACAGACAGAGTGGTACCACGCAATCAACAACTCTTGAGTGCCTCTAAATAAGGTGTTCACGGTGCGCGAAGGATATCAAAGGAGTTGGTGGCTGAGATGTTGAAAGGCGTGAAAGATATCCGGCGTCAGAGATAGATATCTCCATTGGACCAACGTGGGGTCCCAGCAAGGCCGTGGAGAACTCCGCTGACCGTCCATTGGTGTCTCGTCGTGTGTAGGATCAGCTTTCGATTCAATCACAGGGCGACCGTTGACAAGCAACTTCCCAGCACGAGTATCCGGGGAGAGAAGCGACAGTCCGACGCTGGCAAGGCGTCGAGTTGACTCTAAAGTTGAGATGTAGACAGCGAGACGAGGCTCGCGAGGCTGCACTCGATTCGCCCTCCGCAAGGCTCGCTCAGCCTTGCTCTAAGCCTGATCCAGAATAGGCTGTCTGACGTCACAGCAAGGCTGAACAGCCTGCGATGTCAACTCTGCTCAAAGTGAGGGCGCTCATGGCAGACCGTAACCCTCACTCCAGAGCAAGGCAACATGGCCGCGTAAGTAGCAGGGTCATTCCAACGGTCGAAGTCGCGCTGACAAGCTCAGGAATGTCCTCGAAATCCCGTTCCGACGGACGCATTCGGTCGACCTGTCCTCCGCCATCAAACAATATATCTCGACAAAATATGACCAGTCGCCAGGCATGTTCACGGATGACCTGCGAGAGATTGATAGGCTGAGAAACGACGCCATCAATGTCCGCGAGGCTCACGTTAGTGGCATCAAGAGGTTGCAGGTTTATGCTGCGCAATTACGCTACCTCGGCGGCAAGTTTCCCATCGATATCGGCGTGGACTTCCCTTGGTACCCTGCAATCGGATACGATAGGGACAAGCCAGCACTACAGAACAACCTGAGGTTTGAATTGGCGAATATACTCTTCAACTTGGGTGCGCTCTACTCACAACTTGCCTTCGGGACGAACCGAACGTCGATCGACGGGCTCAAGTCTGCGGCCGAATATAGCATGGGCGCGGCGGGGACTTTCTCGTTCATACGGACGGAAATTCTGCCCGACATGCGATCTTCCCCGCCCGAAGATATGGATGACATAACACTGGAGAGTCTGCAGCAGTTATGTCTGGCTCAGGGACAGGAAAGCTTCTGGCAGATCGCTATCAAGAAGAACATGTCGGATGGTACGGTGGCGAAACTAGCCGCCAAAGTGTCCGACTACTATATCTTTGCTGCAGATGCGGCGAGGCGATCACGGGCGGTGAGCACCGAGTGGATTCATCACTTTCAAGCAAAGCATCACCACTTCGCCGCCGCGGCCCAATTCAGACAGTCCCAGTATTGCTTGCAAAACAAGCAATACGGTGAAGAGGTTGCAAGGCTAAAAGACAGTCTGGCTTGCGTGAACGAGGGTCTCCAGGAGGCTCGATGGATTAACCCTACCGTACTCGGAGACCTGAACGGGCTCAAGAACAGAGTCTCCGAGGAGCTGAAGCGAGCTGAAAAGGACAACGATTTGATCTACTTGCAAACCGAGACGCCCAAATCCGAACTTCGGCTCCTGGATCGGACGAACATGGTGGCTCCAAAGACCCCTAACGACGTCCAGAACGGGATTTCTCTCCTGGGGGAGGGCAAACCCTTCGGGCGGCCGTTGTTCGAGAAGTTAGTGCCTTACGCAGTTCATCAAGCCGCGTCGATTTACGCCGATCGGCGAGACCGCCTTGTCAACCAGTCGATCATTGTCGATTTAGAAGCCATGACGGCCAGCCTGAGAGAGGTGCTCGAGTCGCTCGACTTGCCTGGGTCCTTACAAGCATTGGAGAAGCCGCTCGGTCTGCCCGGGAGCCTGGTGTCCAAAGCTGAAGAGTTGCGACAACAAGACGCTCTGTATCGGATCAAAAGGTCAATGGAAGACACGACTAAGCTGAAAACCAACGATCTCGCAGTCTACCAGGAAGGGGTTGCGTTGTTGGAAGCCGAGAAGGCTGAAGATGACCGTGCTCGGGCGAAATATGGTTCAGATAGATGGAATCGACCACCGTCTACCCAAGCCCTGGCAAAGCTCTACCAGAACTCGACCGAGCTTAAGGCGTACCTCAATTCTGCCGGCTCAAGTGACAGCCTAGTACAAACAAAGTTCCGAGAGAACGAACACATCCTCAAGGTCTTGACTGGGACCAACCGGGATCTCGAGCGGTTTGTCCCTTCTTCCAGTCAAATCACAATGACGCCGGCAATTGACCAAGCCGCTTCCCGCCTACGAACAGTTCTCAATGAGGTCTCTCGGTTAGAAACGCGGCGCAAACACAGAATGGCGGCACTGAAGGAGAAGGCAAAAGCTGACGACATTGGCCCGGCCTTGCTGGCCGAAGCCGCACGCCTAGAGCGGGAATATCCCATGCAAAAGGTCGAGCCAGGGCAATTCGAGAAATTGTTCGAAAAACGTCTAGAAACTTACGAAGCTGATCGCGAGGCTCTAATCGCCGAACAGGAAGAACAAGATCAGATTGTGGCGCGACTGCGAGAGGCAAACAAAGCATATTTGGACGCGAGGCGAGGCGACACGAGTACAAAGGACCGGCAGAAAGCGCTCCAAGCTCTCGACACGGGTTATGCGAAATACAAGGAGCTCATTAGCAATCTCGAGACTGGGAGGAAGTTCTACAACGACCTCGCCAGCCACGTCACACGTTTCAGGGAGAACTGTAAGACTCAGGTCTCCGAGCGGCGGGTTGAGGCTAGTCAGCTGGAAGCAGAACTCGCTGGACAAGACATGGGCAGGCTCAACCTCCAGGAGACGCGACGGGAGTTAAGGAGCCAGAATGCCGCCGCACCACAGACGAGGAGTCGTGCACAACAACAGCCGCCCGGAGACGGGCAGGATGCCATCGCCGCTCCAGTACCGACGAGAAACCCTCCTGCAAGCGTCATGCCCTCGACCGCGCCCTTGCCGGTCAATGTCGCTGGTGGCACTATTGCAGGTGGCGGCATATGGACGCCGGACATTGGGATCAAATTCGGAGGAGTGTCTAATCAGCCTGGACAGGCAGGATATCCTGCTCCGCGACGGCCTTAGAATCTGCCTTTTTGAACGTGGCATCCTGTATCTGCAGCCAGGAACGACGTCTAATGAGACACGAAGATGCATGTCCGGATAAATCATCAAGCCCCGAAAGTTTACGTATAGATACTAAGCTCCCATGCTTGCTTTCCTACTCCTACTTCTCGCACAACGCTATCTAGAATTAATCTCCAGACCTTAATGAGAGGAACCCTGCCCAGGATGAAGTTGAGAAGTCCAAGAAATCCATACCCGGCAAGGATAGCATTCGAGAAATCCCGCCGCTAGAGTTCCTACCTACCTAGACTCGCGAGGACAAGTCGCGCTGAAAGGGCAACAAACGCACACCACCCAGCGCTGGTACGAGGCTTTCCGTCTTATGCGTCGGCGGAACAGCTCCATGTCATTTCAAAAATACACTCGGGCCGTGATTTGTCTGTACGGGCGTGTATTCGCCGTGCCGGCGAACTCCAAGCGAGATACGTGCCGAGTAGGTACTGTGGTTCTGTGAAAGCCACAAGCACATGGTGTGAGCCGTGAGTGTCTTGGAACCCTTGTCAAGTCGAGGTGCCTGAATGTGCGTGCTGTCGCGCAATCAATCTGGATGTGAAGCACGGCTTGCCACAAGGGGCAGGTACTCTACACGAGCATTCCATGTCGATCTAAATCAAAAGAAGGAATTTTCTTAGGGCAACCAGTCTTAGTCGGACACGCGCTGCATGTAATCACCCAACCACTGCAACGTCGGTGTCGTCGCTGACTGGCCATCACCACGCGCCGCATTGGGAAGTTGGATTTCGGGGGGCTAATGCGAAGCCGGTGAGGAGCAGCCTTGTCGGGGATGACTATCTACGTAGATGGACCTGTACCATGTACTGTAGGCCCGGCGAGCCATGCTGGTGTCCGTCCCACTTAGTCAGGGCAAAGTCAAACCCACGACAGCCCCTCATAATTGGAATTGAGGCGCTGGGCAGATCCCTCATGTCCACACCGAAACAATCGTCCTACGTACTACTCGTAACCTTGATCTCCGATCCCCATGTCGAGGGACAGCGTGCGTGCAACAAAAAATGCGTTGAATTTCCATGCCGGCTGATACGGGCAGGTCCCCGTGACGATGGGACCTGATAGTAGCCTGCGACCCGGAGACACCCTCCAGTGGGGAGGCTCGGTCACTTTCCGGAACCGTTCAGATGTGCTTCCAAGAGAGTCGGAAAGTCTAACCCACGACGTAAACGAGGACGTACGTTACAGCGCTGAAGATCGTCTCAATGCTCGAAAGGACACCGTCTCGCGCAGGTCAACCGCACAGCAGCTACCTGCAGCACGGAAGCCGCATCTCAAACGTGCGGTCAAGGACCGGAAGCATGTCCATGGAGCACATTCGACGAAGCCGAAGCCTGTCCCCGGGAAGGAGCGACATGATGAGTCCCTGCTTGTGGTGAAGCACTGCCAAAGCCCGTCGTGGCTGATGGAACCCGACGGCGAGGAGCTTAATCCCTTGCTACCGTCACCGTTTCCCAATGACCTCGTCAGGAGACACATGCACAATCGTCAGTCGGCCTCCGGGGTGATCTCAATCAATCGTTGTTGGAAGGATACTGACTGCGCTTCCCAGTTCCCGAAGTGCTGGCCAAGCTGGTCTCGAAGGCCGCCCTGCATGCCCCCTATGGGCGGGCTTTCTCGAGCGATCTCATGACCTCGCTCTCGATGCATCCGGCCCAGCTCCACGCCATGATGTTTGCGGTGATGGTCCACGATCGCATTCAGCAAGGGATCAGCAACCCGACCGCAACGGAGCTGATGGTCGGCACGGAGGCCATCCGCCACCTGAACAGGGAGATCAGCAGTCCGGACCCTGAACGAGCGCTTTCCGATTCGAACATCTGGGCCGTCCTGGTCCTCGCGTACTCGGGAAGGGAGGACAAGGTGAGATCCGCGCAGAGTTACCCCCGGCAGAGCTTTCTGAGGGAGTTGCAATCGATCCATATCTATCTGAAGATGGACATTGTGATCGAGCATGTGCTCGGGTTGGTCAAGATGATGGAGCTCCTGGGAGATTTGCGGAAAATCAGGACACCCGGGATTGCGCAGACCGTGTCGTGGTAAGTAGCCGCTCCCAAGTACTGCGAACTGCGCACTGCTTAGAGCTCGGCTGAGTAATTTTTCACCAGGGCCGGTGTCATGGGTGCGGTCCGCAATCTCACCCGACCAATCTTCCCTTTTATATCCCACACGACGACTTTTGTCAGGGAAGACGGCCGGCTGGCGGTGACGCAGCACGAACGCGACGCCGTGGCGGCAGATCTAGGCCCACGGGGAACAGGCTTCTGGCAAGTCTGGACCTTGAACGCCGCCTCCACAGCAGCCTACCTAGACCTTCTGTTGGAGGTCATCCAAGACATGGGCGACTTCACCGTCGTGGTCGAGAACCATGCCAGTGGACGGTGGATGCCCAGAACGTCCCCCGAGATCATCGATCAGCGGAACTTCGTGCAGCATAAATTGATGTCCCTGCAAACAGAGCAGGAATTGATCGTCGGCGGTGGGCTTGCCGTCGAGGACATCGACGTACAGTACGAAAGCTGCCGACTTGCTTGCATAATCTACTCGTTTATTGTCATTTTTCCCGTTCCCCCAGTTGTCGGCCCCTTTGAGACGCTTGTCGAGAGGTTGAAGCGCAAGCTGCAAGTCACGGACTGGACAGTCTTCGACAGCCCCAGGTTGAGACTACATGTGTGGATTCTGGTCATGGGTTCAATTGCTTCCATCGGACTGCCGGATCGTCCTTGGTTTCTGCTACGAGTCATGGAGGTGCTCGAGGAGTTTGACATGAAGAACTGGAAAGACCTGAAAGCATTGTTGAGAACTTTCTTGTGGCATCCGCGGACCAGCGACTTTGACGGGTTGGAGATTTGGAAGGCGATCCAGCACGCCGATATACCCCCAAGTTAGCAAAATGACATACGTACATTAAATCCAAAGTCAAAGGCCCGCTCGGTGGAGATTTCTGCAGTTTGACAGCTGGTGTAGAATCACATTTGTTTAGATGCTGTGACCGTGATTGCGGCGCCGGGTTGTGGTTTTGAGGAATCAGATCAGATCGCATCAGATTGCTTTCATGGGACAATTAAAGATTCTATTCCGTATCTTATACAACGGATGATGGATGTCCGCCCGTCCGCCTTGTAAGCGAGAGGTTGCCTTCAACAATAAGAAGGAAAGAACGGCCGAACAGTCCTTCAACCTCGCATGATCCTTCAAAATAACAACGAAAGAGCCTTCGGCGCCTGTCCCCAGACTCGCCACCCCCAGCGCCTGCCTTCAAGGGTATCCAACGCAGTAAAGACTGTCTGTTCCAGTGCAGTGTGCACATGCTTGACTCTGCCAAATCGCCACACAGTAATCAAGATAAAAAGAAAAGGCTGGCTGGCTGGAGTGGCTAATATCTCGGGATCCAGTCCGAGTTCAATGGAAATTCCGGAAATTCCGAAAATCCCCCCTTTCCCAGATAATTCGGTAGATCGAACTGCGATTTCGTGGTCGTCCGCTGGTGTGTCTGATTCTGAGCAAGCGCAGACTGCCGCTCATAGGTCGACGAAGGGGCGTACGATGACGAAGCGGTGGAAGAAGACGACGGGGACGACGGCCACCCGCGCTCGAGCTCTTGGGAGCTCTTCATGAATTCGATGTCCTGGAGCAGTTCCTCGACGCGCGAATGCAGCTGTTCGATCTCTTTGGCTCGTTGCGAGCACGCGTGGTTCAGCGACTCGTGCAGTTGGCGGAGTTGGGCCCATTCGGTCTCCAGGGCCTCGACCCGGACTTTTTGGCGCGCGCGGAAGGCTTGCTGGGCGAGTCTGTTTTGCTTTCTTCGCCGCTGCACGACAACAACAACACACCCACCTGTCAGCGGTGGTTCAACAGGAAGACAAAAGGGGAGGGGGAGAGCCTACTTCGCGCATCTCTGCCGTCTCCCCGACCTGGGGCGGGCTTCCTGGATCTGACGGCGTGGACATTCTCCTTTCAACACGTTGCGCAACTGAGGCTTGGGAAGGCTGAGCTGGTCTGGGACCCATGGTCGCGTGTGTGCAGTGTGCGGCCGATGTAGATATTGAACGTCGTTCGCCACAATCTCGGAATCAGGAGCTTCAGCGATCAAACGTGTGGGATGCGAGGTAAATGATCCTTCGGAGGCGTTTTAGTATACTTAAGGTCGATCACGGCTGGCGATGACGGTGGCAAGGGATTAATAAATCGACCTCGACGAGTACGAACCACCACCATGGGCGCATCTTGGCTCTGTGAGATCTGGCATCTAGGGCGTATTCTCTGGGACCATGGAAACCGCGCATGCGGCCCCGAGATGGCAACTAACTGGTAATGGGGGTCTATGGTTTACCGGTCTCGGAAGGTGGACGAGAGCGAAGTGTCCTGCATCGCGCATACGAGGGACTCGTCGCAGCGGACCCGACGATCCGGAGTCACACATGAGATGTACATAGACAGTCCTGCACGTTTCCACGGACGGCTCCGCAATAAGCTCCCTCGCAGCCAGACACAGGAGCGTGAACCTGTTGCCCGCTATGGCATGCAGCAGGGCTGAAGTGCAAAGAAGGAAAAGTAGCATCGGAAAAGCTTTTAGGCAGTGGGCATCTCCACGGGCGAGGGGACCCGCTGCTTAGGCACCCCTGCCGGAAAATCCAACTGCCCAAAGCAGTTTCTGCGGGTGGCGCCTCCGTACCCAACCAAAACTTACTTAGGCGAATGTGCGGTTAGTCATCGCCTGCGCTGCACGTGCTTCGCACACAAACCGCAATCGTCTTTGCGGACCGAGGGCAATCTGCACCCTTGGCCCTATCATCCCACCCCCTCCTTTTGCTCTACTCGGTCAAGATCGATGAGGCTGAACTCCTATCAGTGATGACCTGGATTGTCTACCGTGTGAGATCAGACGTCATGCGTCGCTCCGCATCCTAGCCCCGACCCGTTTGTGTCCGGTATCGAAACAGCCTTACGCGCGCCGGTCACACAGGCCACCTCGCTGCGGGCGTGTCGACCAACCACCATGCGCCGTCCCCTTGCGACGGTAGAATGTCAGACCCGAACGCGGAAGAGACCCCCACCCAGCCCGACAGGAGCGAGACACCCCCAAGGCTGAGGTTTGTGACGGCGCGGCCAGACACCAAGCAGGGCAAACGCGAGGCTAAAGCAGCGATCCGGGCTCACGCTTCGCAGGCGTCGTGGGCCAAAATCCGGAAAAAGGGCAAACAGCAGCCAAGGCAGCCGGGTATTGGTTCAGGCGAGACCACCCATCCTGACCAACACCAGCAGCAGTACACCCAAAGCTCTGCTAGTGAGCCAGCCAGTTCCAGTGCCGGTGCCAGCGCCAGTAGTGCCAGTACCGAGCTAGTATCCCATTCAAATGACCGCCCATACGGTGGTGCCGACCGTGCAACAGAAGCCTCTGCAAGCTCCCGCCAAGTCGTGCCTTCTCGAGCTGCGAGACAGACCATTCTCGGATCGATCAGTGTCCCCAGTCCTCTCCGAACCGTCGGCGCGGGGGACATTGATCCCTTCACAAGCTATCCATCACGGCTGCCAAAGGAGGTGGCCACCCCGATCATTAGTCAAGGTAAGCCAGCCGGGGCATCGATTCTCACTCGCCGGAGTATGTACAGCGTGTTGCAGCATGCAAGCAATCCGGGCCGACACGTGTTTCTGCGGGTACAACTAACTGATGCCTCTGGGCATTGCTTGCCTTAGTCAACCACTTCTTCAATATCATATTCCTGCCCGACCCAGACCGACCGGCGCAGAGCAGCATTGTACAAGATTGGGTATCTCGGTACATGAAGGACAGCACGTTTTTCCACGCTCAATGCTTCGCCCAATTAGCAAGGTCGTCGGTGACAGAGGCTGGGCTGAAACCGATTAACCGGAAGGCATATTGGTATTGTTACTCGGAGGTCGTGCGCGAGGTTAATAGACGATTCAATGATCCTGCGGAACGATGTTCCGACGAGAACCTCTTCGCCGTGCAGGCACTGGCGTTCCACGGCGACGCGACCGCGGACGAGCCCGATATCCCTAGATCGCCCTCGCAGGGCCCCATGAACAGCATGCAGGGCCTCGACATCTATGCAGGTCGATTGAACCCCGTCGGCATGCACGTCGCGGGATTGGCAAGGATGCTGACCCTGCGGGGAGGAATTGCCGACATCGAGTCCCCTGGACTGGCGGCAATGCTGAGCTAGTAAGAACCGCCGTGCATCTGAGAACACCCTCCCGTCCATTTGACCCTATCGTTGCGATTCGGAACTCTCGCTCGTTCGTCGTCATCGCTGATTACTCGTCTATAGTGGGGACCTGCTCCTAGCGTCCCGATCTCTGCATAGACCGGTCTACCCCTTCGTGCCCATCGGCGAGTCACCGGCACGCACCCTAACCGACGTTAGTCGGACGGATCACGCTCTAGCCAAACTCGGTACCGGGTTCCAGGTGCTGCGTGAGCTTATGCCCGACGAGGAGTCCGCACGCGAACTCATTCCCACTCTCTACAATCTCGCAACCTACTCACTCGCCGTCTATGACTATATCATGGGCAGGCCGCAAGCGCCGAGCCTCAAAATCCTCGCCGACCAGCGCAACTTCGTGCAGTACAGCCTGATGCAGATGAGTTCCACGCCCAGCGACCGCGCACACGAGGCTGCTACGCACGAGTCTTCGGGCACCTTTTTGCTGAAAGAAGCGTGCTGGTCGGCTGCCGCCGTGTACAGTCTGATCGCCGTGTTTCCCATTCCTCCCCCGAAAGCTCCGTTCGCGCAACTCGCCAAGCAGCTCAAGCAGCACCTCGTCCAAACTTCCTCGCACTTTGCGCGGAGATGGCAAAAGCCTTCACCGCTGGTATTGTGGATGACCTTCATGGGCGCTCTGGCTTCTACGGCCGATGAAGAGACCAAAGAGGAAAAAGCATGGTATATAAGCGTGCTTGAACGGCTCGTGCACAGGATGCAGATTCTGAGCTGGGAGAGGTTGAAGGATCTGCTGCTGAATTTCTTGTGGTTTCCAAGTACGAGTGACCCGGACGGGCAGCAGCTGTGGAGGGAGATACACATGTCCAATCCGTTTGGGTGAAGTAGGCTTTTTGGTACGGGAGTACACCGACAGCCAAGAATGCACGATTCAGCGGCGGGCCATCGGTTGAAGATCAGGGGCCAGATAAGCGTGCGCAACCGGTACCGATTCTGGCCTCAGCCACACTAAGAGCTGGCTGTGTTTGCACGCCCCCATCTTCGCGACCGAAACGATACGACACGACCGCTCGATGCCTTGCTTACTGCGATCCGAAATATCAATGTTTCAGATAACGCCATTCTACAGAATGGACATGAACAAAGCTCACTGGGATGCTTCCTGTGGTGAATACAGAACAAGGCGAGAACGACTGGGTATGCCTCCTTTGGAGGCCCCTAGCTTCCTTCCTCCTACCGCGGCGGAGTTGCTGGCTAGCCACGAACAACATGCAGACTCATCGGAGTTACTCGGAAAAGGAAGCGGTCGAGGAGATCATGGGGATTGAATGCTTTTGTGGCCGAGAAAACTGCGTAAGTGGCTCAATGGCGACGACGCAAACTCAACAGCGGTGTCATAAAGATACAAGAGTTCAAGGCAAAGGAGAAGAAGCCAGGCACTTAAGGCGCCGATTGGAGGCCGAAAGGATGCAGAGCAAGTCGAAACCGAGGCATAACGAGGCCTCAGGCACGATGGCCCAGAAATCCAAAACTACAAAATCCAAGGCTACAACGTTGTCTGCACGGACGGAGTCAGCCAGGAATGGTATCATGGTATGCATTGTACATACATACGGCGCCTCATGCCATGGAGAAAGGCATTTACTAAGAAGGTGGGTGAGTTATCTTCGTTCAAACTACCCTGTGCCGATGGGGATCTCTGTTTCGGTACCAATATGGGTGTCAGTATCGGGTTTTCTGCCACGATTGCATTGCTGATAGGGATGTCGCTGGAGGGACCAGGTGGTGATGCAGGGGGGTTGATACGACGGAGCTGTAATAGTACAGTACTGAGCATCTGTGGAGGGAGAAGAAGTTGCGAGATGAGACTGAGTGAAGGAGAGAGGGAGGGAGCAAGCATCGACTGCGAGACCGATGATGGCCCTGCTGAATAAGCACGTGACCAGGGCAGCAGAACTCAAAGCTAGACCTATCTTGGCTAGCATGTCTTGGCATTACATTCTATTCTCCATCATCTCGTCGCCCACATCCTCTACTCCGTGCAATGCAACATCGTTGATGCCTTTCAGGACACTGTGCTTGTAAGACGGGTGTTGACGTTCCTCTTCAAATCCCCATTTACATGCTCGCGTTCTTGTCAGTGGAAAGGATCTCCTCTCGCACGAACGTTGCCGAGCTCAAGTTTCTGCTCAAAATCATCGACAAAATGCGACTTAGAGATGTACAACGTCTGGAGTTACCGCCGTCGGCAGATATGCACGTTCATCTACGGCAGGGCCAAGTGAATCCCCCAACCGTCCTACTTTGTCCTGTCCTGGATTAGACTGAAATCATTTTCTTCCTGCCTCCAGGTCATGGAATTGGTGGTTCCCCAGATTTTGAACGGAGGAGTAGATACCGTCTTTGTCATGGTATGTAGGAGCTTCAAACCGCGTGGTCCTCGATTTCACGTCTGCTGATTTGGTTCACAGCCCAATCTGCAGCCGCCGATCACGAGTGTCGCCCAAGCTTTGGAATACAAGTCCCGTCTGCAGGCCATTGAGCCTAGAGTCCATTATCTGATGTCGCTCTACGTGGGTCATCTGCGGTCTAGAGAGTGGCCGTTCTTAACGGATCCCAGCTTCATCCCTCAATTACGCCCGACGTCATCGCCGAAGCCGCAGCCGCAGGGATTACCGGAGTCAAGATGTATCCTCAAGGTAAGAAGGGCGCTACGTGAATACCCGACGTGTCCTTTCCTCCACTCTGGATGGAGTAGTGATTGATCCGTTCTTAGGCGTGACCACGAATTCCGAGTCAGGCGTGCCGGCAGATTTTCTCAACGCCTACTCTCCCGTCTTCGCTGCCATGGAACAGCATGACCTTGTCCTGAATCTGCATGGAGAGTGGCCGGGGCCTCTGCCAAGCGACGACATCTCTCGGGAAGAAGCATTCCTACCGGAGCTGAAGAAGCTTCACGATAAGTTTCCCCGTCTTCGGTGTGTGCTTGAGGTGAGTAGATGTTGGTTGTCAACTGTGTACACTTATTGCCATAATAACACCTCGCAGCACTGTTCTACCGCCGCAGCTCTAGATGCCGTACGGGCTTGCGGTCCATCCGTTGCTGGTGCGTCTGTCCATCTACACCCCGATCCCGATAAGCTCATCCTCGATGACGACTTTCTCATTCTGCTTTTTCTTTCGCTACTGCTGGTGCTCTTCTTCTTCTAACATAGTATGGGATCCTGCAGGAACTATAACGGCACATCACCTCTACTTGACGGGCCAAGACAGTGAGGTAGATCCTCTGGCTTTCTGCAAACCAATCCCGAAAAGCCCATCAGATCGAGACGCCCTGATCAAAGCGGCATGTAGCGGCGACCCGAAATTCTTCTTGTGAGTTCCAACAAGTCTGCGCGGGTCCGATGTGTCTTTTGTTAACTGGTGAATGTGCTCCGCTCTTCAGCGGGAGTGATAGCGCACCCCATCCGCTCGTGTCCAAGGTCGGGAAGACTCAAAGTGGCCAAGCAGTCCCGGCGGGAGTGTTCACCCAGCCGTTCGCCACCCAGCTCGTCATCCTGGCATTCGAAGAGGCCATTGGACGGGGCGTCCTCGAACCCGACCAAGTCACCCAGGACCGGCTCGAGTCGTTCCTAAGTCGGGCTGGGAGACGGTTCTACAAGCTGCCTGACCGCGACGATGATAAGGGAGGATCTAAGATCGTGCTTGAACGAAAGGGCGAGACAATCCCTCCGAGCATAAAGACCGGGGATGGCACTCTGGAGATTGGGTTGTCCAAGTCCGCGGCTCAGGTGTTTAGTTTGAGCTGGCTTACGTAGGTGGGCAGGGAGGTAGACAGGCAGGCAGGCAGGAAGGTAGGCAGGGAGGTAGCCAAGTAGGCAGGGAGACAGACAGGTAGGGAGGTTGATCGGCAGAAAAGCTTCAAACAATACACGGAGCGGACCATGGCCTTGGATATCAACAGGCAAAGCCTAGGCGTCATTACCTTCAGGGGAGACGGCAATGTTCAACACCGAGTACAAGAACATGGTGTGTGATATCATAAACCGCGATTGGCGCTATGGTGTATCCGGGATCTACATGTAGGCTACAGTAGTCTATCCCGCTTCCTGATATGCCATACTCTGCTACTGTATGCTCCGCTATGCTACTGTATGCTTTGCCATGATCTGGTACTGTATGCCATGCTCTGGTACTATATGCTCTAGCAGGTTCGCTATACGACGACGCGCCGATCCTATTCCTGCTTATCCTGCATCACACGGGACAATGGATAGGATACTGGATACTGGACTCTGGACCGGACTATGAACTGAACTCTGAACCGAACTCTGAATTAAGCTCTGGACTGAACTCTGGACTGGACCTGAAAAAATGCACATCGCTCATCGCTCATCGCTCAATATCGCATTTTGCTCACAACCGCACCTCTCTCGCCCCGACGCTGTCCCTACTGTCCTGCCTCCTCAGCTCGTCCAGCTCGTTCGCCCCGGCCCGCGCGACCGCGTCTTCATTCTCGGCGAACCGCCCCATCGTGCCGGGAAAGCGGCCGTCGAGATATCTGGACCACGCGTCCTCGACGACTTCCTTGGCATCGTACCCGAACAGGAACTTCTGGAACACGGGGTCTCGCCACCTGTTCTGGTACCCCTCGAAGGGGTCGTCGTTCCACTCGAGCATCTGCCGGTCTCGCTCGCGCTGGCGAGGCCCGTCGTGGAGGTGGAAGATTTCGCGGCCAAAGTGCGAACTTCCGGTCACGACGCGGGTCGTGCGCGGCTTCCTGACGCTCTCGTAGATGGCGAGCAGGTCGGGGACTTGGCTCCTGGTCTCGATCTTCTCGAACAGGTGGCCTAGCACGGCGCCGTCCTCGACGGCCTGGGCGGCACCTTGGGCCAGATAAGGCAAGGTCGCGTGGCAGGCGTCGCCCAGAAGCGTGAACCGTCCTCCCGGGTGGCTCCAACTGCTCATCTCGCGCGAGTTGAGCAGCCGCCATTTGGACGTGTCGTTGCAGAGTTCCAGCAGGGCGCGGAGCTGCGGGTCCCACTCCTCGAACATGGCGTGCATTTCCTCGAGGTCGGCTTCCTGTTGGTTCACAAATTCCGGCAGGTTGTCCGGGCAGGCGATCACGATGTTGTACAGGTTGCCGCCCTTGAGGAGGTAGCTGACCACGTGGCCGTCCGGGCCCATCCAGTAGTTGATGTTCGGGGTTGAAACGAGGTCGCGGAGGAGGGGATGCTCACGCATCCGGTCCGCGGGCACGACCATGCGGTATGCGAGATCGCCCGTCAGATGGGGCGGGTCGGGGCGGCCAAGGAGGGCTTCCCGACAGACTGATTTAAGGCCATCGGCGCCGATGATGAGGTCGACCACAAAAGGTTCCGATCGGTTCTTAATGTGCACGGCCGGGGTTGCAAAGTCGATGTCGGTCACAAAGGCATCCAGGATAATCTCCACTCCTTGACGCTCGGCCTCTTTGACGAGGATTCTGTGGTAATCGGCACGGTGGATGTGCAGGTATGGATAGCCGTAGGTGGATTCGCAGTGCGGAATCAGTGGCTGAGTCGAGAGGACCTTGCCGTCGCGGTAGGAGCGCAGCATGAAGTTTTGAGGACGCACGGAGACGGCTTCGATGGCCGGCAGCAGCCCCCAGCGCGAGAGGATGCGGGTGCTGTTTGGAGGGACCTGGATGCCTGCCCCGACCTGTCCATGGTGTGAGGATGAGGAACATTAAGTGATCTGAAATGGGCCGACTCACCTCTCCTAGGGCAGGAGCTTGCTCGAGAATCGTGACTTTGTGCCCAGCTCTGGCGATTGAGATTGCGGCAGCTAGGCCTCCTAGACCCGCGCCAACGATGCCGACGTGGAGATGAACTTTCCCCATGGTGTCTGGCTCTGTTTCTCACGAGAAATGGTCGAGAGTCTGGGTGGTTGATAATAAGGCTGGCCGGATCAGGGGCATATGACGTAATCCCCGCAATATCGAGAGCTGCGCAGGAAGATTCCGAACACTCGCCAGAGAATTGTAAAAGGGCGGTAAACCGAGATCTCGGAACCGTCCGACAGCTCTCGGTCACTCGGGCGGGACTGTGCAGGTGCTATTCAGTGTTTTGTGCGATCGATTTGGTGCAATTCTCGTGGCGAGAGGCGCGACAAGAACTGGCAGTCGGCACGCAGATCAGGTGACGGAATGCAAGTTTCTGGTCGCTCGACTCCACACCGTCTTGCTGGTGCGAAATGGCCTGTATAGTATGAGACCGAGACTGCACGAGAACCGATGTCAAGTTGAGGATATATCTGAGTCTGTTCGGAATTGGGAGTCACTCGGCGCGTCCTGAATTGTAGAGACTGGGGAAGCAGAAAGAGCAAGTGGAAGCCCATGCCATCGCCCATATATCCTCTTCACCTTGAGATACACATGGCCGCTTCTCAATACCGTGATGAGTGCCGAGGGTACCTGTGGCATGCTCACGGCGGAAAAGTATTTGGGCAGCGTGGGGACCGATGAGCCAGTGGCGCCCAAACACAGGCGGCACGTCTGGTTAAGGAACCGAGTTTCACAGCCCGTGGCAGCCTTTGTACCTTCGTACTCGTACAAAACAGTAGAGACGGCAGCTGTGCCCCTGGGCTCGGCGGCATGAACATGCAACTCTGCCGCTGCCGCCGTTCGGAATATTCCTTTATCTCGTAAGCGTTGATAGTGCGTCTGCTTGGCCTCTGGCTGCCATCAGCGCGCCACCTGTCGTATCACATAGATGGGCTGTCTGGGCAGTTTTCGCGGCAGCTGCACTTCGCCAGTGACAGCCGTAATCATCTTGCCAGCGTGCTCCGGCGTCGGACTGGTATTTCCGGATCTTGCTGATTGTTCATTTGGAGACATGATGCAGGTTGCACGTGTTGGACGCTGCTGATGGTTGCCCGCAACCTCGGACAAACCCCCCGAGGTCGGCCGCCCACGGTTCGAGTCTACGGTTCGAGTCTTCGGCAATTGATTTCTCCTTCGGCTTAAAGCTCTCCTCATGTCGCCCGATGGCCCCAAAGTATGATCCACGACTTCTAGAGCCCACGCGAGGTGGTTCCACTGAAGCTGGGGAAGGTGAGGAATATGTACATAGTAGTAGCCTCGAATCTGCGGGGAAATACACTCCGGGAAGACAGCTCTGGTGGACGGGTGCTGTTGTTGTGAGCACCGGCTGGCGCCCCCGGATCCAACTCTCGGCACTCGTCGACCAACTATAAGACCGGGACGTTGTCCAAACGGAGAATCCTGCGTATCATAAATGTCAAGGGTAGCGGTGCATGGGCGGAGCATATCAGGCACAAGAGGCATTGCACACGGAGGTGGACGAGCGCTGGACTTCAGGTCTAATGGATATTAATTGAACTTGTGGGCAAGCAGAGACACTTGGCACAATGGCTCACTATCCTATGGAAAGTCTAGAGGAGCGTGCAGTAGATAATAATACTTGCGAACAACACTCCAACAGCACCCACTCCAACATTATTAGTGCCCACCGGCATTGTTGGCACAACTGAACGGCTTAGTAGTCGTCCCGTTTCTCACCATGCTGTATATACTGGCCCAGGTACCGACGCCGAACAAGAGGAGCGCGAAAACGATGTTCATGACATTGACCAAGAAGAGAATCCGCTTGCCAACTGTCCACTTGCGCCACTCGCTGACCTTGTTCATGTTCATCCAAAACATTCCAGACAGGCCAAAAGTGAACCATGAAGCGAACAGGGCAGACGTGAGGCTCAACAGGTCTCCGAAGACAGGCACAGCTTCAGCGATCAACCAGGCGCCGAACCACGAGAGAGAAACCATGAGCAACCAGATTCGGTATGATGACCAGCCCTTCTGATGCATGAGGTCGTCCTCCCTGTTGTGCAAGAGTTTGACGTAGAGGAACTTGACGCCGACGTGAGCGTTGACAACGCCGGCGATGACGATGGTGGGGATGGCGACACCGTAGGCGATCTTCTTGACGACGGTGCTAGCACTGTCCAAGGCGGGGCTGGAAACGTTGTTTCCAGCGTAGTAGTACACCACGACCGCGGTAATGATGTACATGGAGATGTCGCTGCACTGCAGGAATGCGAGTGCCTTGGGGAAGTCGCGGGGATTCCTCAGCTCGGAAATAAAGGTGAAGAAGGCGACATGCCCAGCATAAGCGAACACCATGTTGGATACCGCGTTGAATCCGGCATGAAAGCTGAGGCCTGGCCGGGGCCAGAACCTGACAACGAGGACACCATTAACCATGCCTGGCTTCGTGATGGAGACTCCGACCATGGTGATCATGACAGCGCCGACAATACTGATGAAGCTGGCGATGGAGTAGTACGAGAGATGCTTCAGAGTCCGTGGCAGGGTGAACAGAAGACTCAAGACCATGCCGAGCACCATCCAGAGAATAGTGCAGGCTCCGTGTCCGGTGATGGCGTTCATCATGATGGAAAAGGTCAAGATGTGACTGCCCATGATAAAGACATAGAACGCAAATTGACCCCAGCCGAGAAGCCGGCCTCCCCATTTGCCAAAGAGTACCTCGCCGGCGCAGGCAAAGGAGTGGATGTGAGGATGGTGCATCTTAAACTGACCGATGACGAAGCCGGTGTAGGAAGCCATGGCGCCAAGGCAGACAAGCAAGACCAAGCCTGGAACAATGCCCAGGTCAGCCATAGCTCTGGGAAGGGATAGAATTCCAAGCGAGATTGTTTCGGCGACCATGACCATTCCAGCTTGCCACCAAACCATGCTCTTGTATTCAACACCGCCTTCGATGCGACTCGCCATGGGATCGTGCTTTTCTGGATCCACGTTTCCATCCTTGGGGGGAGTTTTGTTGTTGCCGTTGTTACCGTCGAACAACGTGTTGCCGGTAAGGCCAGGACTCAGGTCAGGCATGCCCGAATTGGAGGATGCTTCACTGCCAGAAGTAGTCGTATTGCCGTCGTGGGCAGGGAGGCCCTGGGGGTTGGGAAGGTTATTCATGGTCAAGAAGACTTATGATCGAAAGGAGGATATACGATAGAGCGTATGCTGTGACTGCTCTAAGAATGACTTGAGAGTAGCCGGTGGCTGGAGCAAAGGGCCGAGGAAGGGGTGCCGACTCTCCCCAAGGATGGATATGTGAAGGATGGGAGCTTGGGCAGACAAGAGTTGATGAAAACGAAACGACGGCCAGAAGGAGCAGCGGCGCTCCTTCTTGTAGAAAATCTGCAGGAGGACCTGCGGCGTTCGCCAGGCAAGAGCCACAGCGAGCTTTGCTGGGCTGGACGGCGTTTGAGCTTTGGTCAAGCGCTATCCTGAGACAGCTCAAAAAGCCAAACAAATTCTTGCGCGGATATGGCTCTGTTGGGTCATGGTACAGGCCCGTAACTGGCTTCCGTTCGAACATGGCTGGCTTCAGTGCTTGTTGTTCCAGAGCGAAGGGTCGTGACGAGGCAGGTTGACCAACCAGCGTGGATTTTCTTCGGAGCTTGAGCCTCTGACAAGAAATGGCAAGGCTGCGCTGTGCCGGCAGAGGTAAAACTTATTTATTGGCCGGCGATTCCGTTCCGATGACAGGGCTATGCCCGGACATCAACTTGGAGTCGCTTTCGAGGGTGTCCGCTGGGCCATCTAAACTCTCGTTAGGACTCTCTTCGGTTGACCGACGAATGTTGCACATACCGTATCTCGAGTACAACTTTCTCTCATACTCATCAGTAAACCCGGCCTTTCCGGTCTCGACATCTTTCCGCGAGACACCTAACTTGCTTTTCGGTAGACCCATCGAAGCCAGAAATGTGACGCTTTCTCTCCACTCCAGATCTTTCCTCTTATTGTCCCATTTCAGTTCTTCAGCCATCAAATCGATGACTCTGGGCAGTGCTTCCAGCGCGGCCTGAGCGTTCAAGAACGCCAGTCGGGTCCTTCGAGCGATCACATCCACGGCTCGTTGCGCGAATTCATGTCTGACGGCATACCGAACCTCTCCGTCTACGAATGGATACAGTGCGGAGATACGCTTGCCTCGAACCGGGAATCTTTCATCGGTCGGACTCGAGAGCGCTGCTACTGTCCACGCACGGTCCCCGTACGACTCAGCTAGGTGCTTGGCAACCTCCGTCTCGAGGCCAAAATGCTGAATCAAGTTGATGAAGAGAGTCTTGGAAAAGCCATGTGCACCCACAAGGCGGACCTGGTGAGTTTGGCAGTTGCCATCCAGAGGAGCAGCGTCGTCGATCTTCTCGGTGCCGCTGATCCGTGTGGGGGTCGTTAATGGCCTTGTCTGCAAGGTGAACTGCTCGATGGCCTCGTCAACCGCATCTTCTGCCATTTGGCGATACGTCGTCCACTTGCCACCGGCACACGTGAGTAGCCCGGATGGCGACACGGTCACCAAGTGATTTCGAACTAGCGACTCGGTATTCTTGGCCTTAGGATCCTTGACCAAGGGTCGAATACCAGACCAAGCAGCGAGTACATCTCCTCGTCGAACGTTGATGTCGGGGGACAAATACCCTTTGATCTCGTTCAAGATCCAGCCAATCTCGTCCTCTCCAGCGATAGGATGCTGAGTGATGGTGCAAGCGGCGTCGGTGGTCCCGGCAATGGTATTGCCCTGCCACGGTAGGAAAAAGATGACTCTGCCATCTGACGTTGACGGATCGATCAAGCCCATAGAGTTCTTCTGCGGGCTGTAATAGCCCGGAAGCACCACATGGACCCCGGAGCTAGGAGCGACTATTTCCTGTACGGTATGATCGTCCATCTTTCGGATCGAGTCGCAGAAAGGACCAGTCGCGTTGATGACGCCCTTGGCGCGTATTGTAATGGGTGCCGTGGGTTTACCATTCTTATCAGCAATCACATCTCGAACCACAGCTCCGTTGAGTCTCCCACCCTCATCTTTAGTCAAGCTGGTAACCTCCATGTGATTGACCACCGTTGCGCCGTACAACGCCGCCGTAGCGGCGATCGACACGTTCATGCGGCTGTCATTGTGTGCACCGTCATAGTAGACCAGCGCCCCAACCAGGTTCTCCTTCTTGAGCATAGGGAACGCGTCCAACGCCTTACTCTTGGTTAAGAAGTAGCTGGTTTCGATGCCTTCACTCCCTGCCAGCCAGTCGTACATCTTTGTGCCTGCCCAGAAATAAGGTGCTTGCCACCATTTCTGCAGGGGAATCATGATGGGAAGCCAGGTTGACAGGTGAGGGGCCGTGTCGAGGAAGTACTTCCTCTCACGCAAGGCTTCTTTGACCAAGGCATACTGATTGTAATCAAGTTCCCACACGGCCTTTTCAAGATACCGGACACCGCCATGAACAAGTTTTGTGCTCTTGCTGCTCGTTCCCGCGGCAAAGTCGTCGCGCTCAACCAGGGCAACTTTCAGTCCCCGTGTAGCAGCATCGAGGGCGATGCCGGAGCCTGTGGCACCTCCTCCGATGACCAAAAGATCGTATGGCTCACCTGCTGCCTGTTCCGCAGGTAGAATCCTGTCTCTTTCATCGCTCGTTGCGCCTCTCAACCGGTCAAAGCTATTCCTCAACTGCTGGGTGATGGGGATTTCCGAGGCTCCTCCCACGAGTCCACCACTTTTCCTCAGGTCAGAAATTTGATCAGCACGAGACTTGATGAGAGGAAATGTCGGAGGGATGATGGTGCCATCTTCCGTTCGGGGGATAGGAACGATGGCTCCCTGCGAGCCCGGTACATTTATAGGACGGTAAGAGAGGTAGAAAATGGTCCCGCCGATCCCGGCGACGGCGACACTGGAATAGAGGAGGGGCCTAACAAGGCGACGGGCGGAGAAGGTGCGTCCGGCAGAGGCCATGGGTTGTGGTAGGGAGCGGATGAGTCTCGCCTCAATCGCGCGTCAGAATTCGGAACGATCAACCGTGGCGGCGTTCGTGATCAGGGAGGGATTCTTGCGCTGAAAATCATTCCTTCCACAGTGCCATCATCCCGAATCGACAATGCCGAAGCTGCGAAATGTAGTGATTCAAGACCTCGGAGGCTTTAACCCGGCGAGGACCTTGGCTAAATTGGCCGAGTGTGAGTTTGAATTGAGGGTCTGCTGAGCGAAGGGTCGACTCAGGCGCAACGAAGATGCAACGACGTCTGGGACTAGGCGAGGTGAGATCAGAGCGCCCTGAGGCAAGCATAAACACAATCCCAGGAGTTGAGTGTTTAGGGATGGCAACTTACGGAAAGAAAGACAGACCCCCACACCCCTTCCCGCGCTGGCTGATGCCGCTGGAGAGAGGTGGGTGTCGACCTGGAGCAAGCCTGCAGTTCGTCGTCATGTTGATGGCACGCACATTCGCCGTATGCATTTCGGTGGCAGATGGCCGAACGGAGGGCACATGTGCGGGCAACGGACGAGGTCAGTGGTTGAGTTAAGCATGGGACCCAGTAACCCGCGGCGTGGCTTAAGCCTGTGGCCGCACTATTGGGCGCCCTAAGGGGCCCCATGGCGTCTTCTCGGGGACGCAGAGCGAGATCGCGAGCCCCCAAGCCCCGTGACCAGCTTAGGCACGGAGGTTGGATCGCACATGTGAAGCACTTGAGAGGTGGCCGAGGACATTGGAATCGACAGCATGTGCTTTTTCATGCTACAGAAGCTCGCATCGATGCTTGAGAATATGCTATGTCCGTCCAACTCTGGTGGCTGACTGGATTCTTGGATTCATGGGTTGAGATTGGGATGCTCAGTAGCTAACCAGCCACAAATCAGGACTCGGATTCGACTTTTGGTGATGAAGTCAATTTCGCCTCGGACCGCTCAGTCACGAGTTGTGGTCATGGCATAGATTTCAAATTTTGTCCAAAATGCCACCTGGTGCCCTCCAAGACCGCAAATCAGGGCTTTTCCACGTGCCCGTTGACCGCCTGCTCGGCCTTCTTCTCCAAGAGGTCAAAATCTATCTTCCTGGCTGGGATGCTGTCGGCGTGTGTTTCCATGTTCAATTTGGATGGAGTCGTGGCTGCATCACTGGCCTCTCCTGCCGTCGTCGACGTCCGCAAGGGACTGCCGGGACTGTCTGGTCCGTTGAGGTTTAATCGCTCTAGGGCTTCGAGTTCGGCTTCGGAGAACTGGCGCAAATGCTTGGGCCGGAAAGGGACGGGCGTCGAGACGCGCGAGGTTAGGAACTATGGTTAATGTTAGCCCTGATAAAAGGAAAGATCAGGTCAGCCACCGCTGTAGGGATCAACATACCGAGCTCGCCGCGCTCAACAACGCAATTAAACTGGCTTGGACCACATCCTCATGAATGCCCACGCCCCAGACTTTCTCATTCGAACTGCTCGCCGTACACTCTATGTACGTCGCGGCTTTCACTTCCCTACCCTCTCCGATTGCGTGTTCCTTGTAATCCGCGACGTCGAGGTCGATACCGAGGGAATGCAACGCGTTTGCAAGTGAGGAGATTGCGCCGTTTCCTACCCCCACGATAGGATGTTGAACACCGTCGATGGCAATTATACCGGCGAATTGACGCTTCGCGGCTGAGGTATTCTGTGCGGGCGCTTGGTTCTGGGGCGGTTGACCACGAGAGGACTTTTGCGGAGCAGGGGAAGAAGTGCGCACGGCTGTGATGTTATAATCGATGAGCGTGAAGCGAGGATTCTCCTTCAGATGGTAAGATTGCTCGAACAAGGCTTGGATCTCGCGGGGCAGGAGTTCTCGCCCTTTGGCGTCGGCTTCCTTCTGTACGATCTTGCTGAATGCCACTTGAAGGCCGCGGGGCAAGTCGAGTTCCAGACTTCGTTGGATGATCCAGGCGACGCCGCCTTTGCCGGATTGTGAGTTGACGCGGATGACTGCTTCGTAGGTCCGGCCAATGTCTTGCGGGTCGAGGGGTAGGTAAGGCAATTCCCAGGGATCTTCGGGCCCTCTCCCTTCTTTCTTGCGGACTTGGAACCCCTTTTTGATGGCGTCTTGATGCGAGCCGCTGAACGCGCAGACGACCAACTGCCCGCCATACGGCCAGCGCTCATTGACGGGAATTTTCGTCGACTCTTCACATACGCGGATCACTTTGTTGATGTCGCTGAAGTCGATATTGGGCCATACTCCCTGCGTGTACAGGTTCAGTGCCAAAGTAACTAGATCAACATTACCGGTCCGCTCGCCGTTGCCGAACAAGGTGCCCTCGACCCGATCGGCGCCAGCCATCTGTGCCAATTCGGCTGCCGCAACAGCGCAACCTCGATCATTGTGAGGATGAACCGAGACGCAGAACGTCTCGCGCTCGGTCATATGCGTGCAGAAGTATTCCACCTGATCGGCGAAGATGTTGGGGGTGGCCATCTCGACCGTTGCGGGTAGGTTGAAGATTATCTTTGAGTCTTTGGTCGGGCCCCAGGCTTCCTTGACAGCTTCGCATACCCGCACGGCAAATTCGGGCGAGGTATCTGAGAAAGTCTCTGGGCTGAACTCATAAAGCCATTCGGTTCCCGCATGGCTGGGGTCGTCCTTCGTAATGGATCTGGCGAATTTGGTGCACTTGACCGCCAAGGCCAGAGTCTCGTCCTCAGTCATGCCAAAAACAATCCTGCGGAAGCATTCGCTCGTCGCAAGGTATAAATGTAGAATTGCCTTTTTCGCCCCTCTCAAAGATTCCACTGTTCGTCGAATGAAGTCTTCGCGGCAAGGGGACAAAACTTGCAAGTACACGTCGTCGGGAACAACACCAGGGGTGTCGACCAGGTTTCTCGTAAAATCGTAGTCGGTCTGTGAGGCGGAGGGAAAGGAGACCTCGATCTCCTTGTAGCCGAGTTCGACGAGCATCTTGAAGAAGCGCAGTTTCTGTTCACCATCCTAGACTCGACGTCAGTCTCGATGCCAGTATCCCCTTCCCCAGGGCCGCATACCATAGGGTCCACTAAGCTTTGGTTTCCATCTCGCAGATCAGTAGCGAGCCACCGTGGAGGCTTGTCGTTGGTTCGCGAGGGCCATTGTCGGTTGGGCAAGTCAAGTGGCTTGAACTTGCGGTATTTCTTCCAAGGCTCACGGAGCCTGTGGGCATGTCAGCAAATACGGTAGGAGCAGTGCGCGGTGGCCTTGACATACATAGGCATATTGAAGAAACCTCCCCGAGTATAATTCTTCGCAAGCAAATATTTTGACGACTGAATGTCCAAGTCACTGCTGCGCGCTGGCGGCGGGTTCGTCGAGGCGGTAATGCTCCGAGGGGATTCAAGTTGTTCTGGTACCGGCCAAATCAAAATGAAGAAAATGCAGGAAAATAACAGGGGGGAAAGCAGTCCTGCTATGCTTAAAGTGAGAATATGAGTCAATCGACCCCAAGGCGCAAGAGGCAAAAGTTTTCGAACGGAGGCGGGCAAGGCGGGGCGCACTGCCGTCAAGGGCGGGATGCTCAATGGCGCGTGCAGCTGGAATCCGATTGTGTGGGGTGCATGTACAGCATCCCGTGGACAAGGGTTCTACAGTACTAGTATACCTAGCGAGGCTGTCCGCGACTAACCGAGGAATATGCACCCCCGGGCCGTGGAGTCGGCGAGCTACAGGGGCGCCTGGGGGGCCTAGGTATCCTCCGTGCCTCCGTACCGTGGCACACACGGGTAGGTCCCGTTTTGGGTACAGTATTTGCTGCTATCAACGTTTTGCTCCAAGCCATGTGCCATATCGCAATGTGCCTAGTCTATCAATACCTATGCACGAGCCTCGGCCTTGCTCAGTCCCCTTGCTCACAGTAAAGGATACCATATATCCATACCGATAATGCTTTGGTCTGATGGAGAGCCTCCGCCGTGAAGCTCACATTGCCCCGTGTCAGACAATCATGTTCATTGACTACCTCTTCAGCTGCAATCTGCCACCGTAGAAATAGGCCCGGCCGGTGACTCATTTGGCCTCAACTGTCTCTGCTCCACTTGCTCTTCCTTCGATGCGGAAGAGGCTGGAGTATCGACCATCACAAATATTGTATCTGCTTCTGCTACGTGGACGGGCGGAGAAGCAGATCGACGCTTCCGCTTTGGTCCATTGGAGGCAGATCTATGTCGACTGATTCTCAGAGACTGCGATCTCGGCGCAGCTGGCAGTAGGTGGTTTCCTTCAGCAGGGACGCTCATCTCTCGTGGTTTCCGTGGGCTTGTGCACTCTTTGCTGTGATGGATACTTGGCTCCGCAATGCTTCTGGCCGAGGTGCTCTCCGAGCACGTTCGAGGTCGTTGCCGTGGCTCTTGCCAAAGCTTCGTGTGGACACCACAAAGTGCACCGCCGTCCCCTCCGGCTTGATTGACTACGTTGGTGTTCTTGAAGTCAGCGGTCAGCTGGGGAGTGTTCGTTGGAGGCCGAGTGCCGATGCCGCTTGCTGGGCTGTTCGAGGCACTGAGAGCCTTGAACAATTGCTCTCGCCGAGCAGGACTTAGGGCCTGCAGAATCTCCTCAGGATTGGCTTCATTGACTTGCTGCTCAAAGCTGGCTCGCTCGACGCTGACTCCAGACATCTCCGTATTGAACAAACTCTTGTTGGACGTGTAGTCGGGCATGGAAACATCGCAGCTAGTGGACCTCAACATCGATCGCCACTGCTGTATTGCCGCTGGGCTCTGATGTGAGCTGACGAAAGGGTCGTCGTCTGGCAACAGAGCCTTGCCGACGACGTGTTGTTCAGTTGCCGTGTTCTTCAGTCCAGCCAAGTCGGAGCCTTTGCCGCTTGGGCCAGGTTGGAAGCTGGAATGATTCTGACGGTGGAAGACCTTCTGATACTTGTCGCTAGCAGAGAGCTGCTTGCTGCGCGAGGCGATTGGGGGTAAACGCTGAGGCGAATGAGAATGTGCTTCATGGCCTGGGATGCCAAAGACACGAGATCCGATTGGCTCTAGTCGGGAGACTTTCTTCCGCACGTCGCCGAACATCTTCGCGTTGGGCCAAGCGATCTGGGAGTACTCGAGGATATCTGGATGCACGTCAGGCGACATTGGTCCGAGGGCTCATGGCTCGACTCACCCTGTGGGGCATGCTGGAAGGAAAAGGCAACGACATCGCGGAGTCGGTCAAACCTGGCTGTAGAGGGCGCAGGGGGGGTGTTCTCCCTCAAGACTCCTTCTGCGATCACGACTTTGATCCGACCGATGAGTTCGCCTGGCTCCCAGTCGGGTTGTTGCAGGATCTCTCGGTGAAATTTGGGGAATCGAAGATACTGGCCGTTCCGGTCTGTTTCATTAGCATCGTTCGGAGAAGCAGAAAGGACTTGAACAACCTGAGTCGCCTGCGATCTAGTTAGCCAAAGGATGGAGCAGTCGGGTCGATCACTTCGTACCGATCACTTCTGGCCAGATGTTTTCGTCGAATGTGCGCTGACTGCAGTCCTCGGTTAGCCTGGGCACAGCGTCCAAGATCGACATTCTTACGCCACCAACACCCCATCAAGGTACACCCGAGATTCAAACAGAGTGGTCTCGTCCGGAGTCTTGTAGCTGAGCAAGAGCTGAGATGGCTTGGGCTTCTCCCAGCTGTGGATCGAGATTCTGAAGGACGCTCCACGCTCAAGGCTGGCAACAAACGAGGTCAGGATGGGGACAAGGGTCATCGATTCGAAGTGGTTCCTGTGCTTGTCTGCTGTGGCATCTCCTAAGCTACCCACGTCTGGGAAGGTCAGCTTGATCCATGCTTGTTTGCAGAACCAGGGCACTAACTCTGGTCCAACACGAAGCATTTTGTGTCGAATTCCTGGATGGGGGTCCTGCAATCACCAGGAAAAAGCAGGACGTCCCAGTTCTGATACCGCATGGCGAGGATCGGCGATGGACATCAAGTAGCAATGATGCATCGCAGACTGCAGGATGATCGGCGAAGAAGATGGCATTTTGAGGACGGCTCTTGACTTACACCAGTGGCGATTGCTCCCGAGTTGGTCGAGCCCCTCTGCAGGAGCAACTGGCTAGAGAGAGGGCGCAGGGGACTCGTGTGATGACTTTCGAGGGAAGTTGCTGGCAGCGTTGACGTGAGATGGAAGCTGCGCATTGACTCTGTCGAAACAGCAAGATCAACTCAAAGCCTCCCAGCGACCTTGGAGATGTGGTGGTACTTCGAACGGGACAGCAGATTGACAGTTGTAGGGCATTGGTGCGATAGTCAGCGATGCGCAATGACAATTCTTTCGGGATGAGATCCTCGCCCTGTCCAAAGTACACAGAAGCACTCGAGACGAATTGAGAACCCAGCCTGCGACAAGCTGAAGCCGTGCAAGGTGCACTATGCCTCCAAGAGCCTTGCCACATCTACTTCGCGATATCTGCCGTCTAGAGCGTTGCAAAGCAGAGGAAGATGCAAGTGCTTAAGATGCCTCGCCGACTTGGAAGAAGTGCAATGAACCCGTTGACCATTCCTATGTCAGTTACTACCACATTCGACCCCTGAAGATATGTCCAACCAACAGAAATCATTTTCGTCTTGAGCAGCGGGTATTGTAATAAACAAAAGCAGGTATTTCCAAAAGCCGCAGCCCTTTTCATGCACAGACGCGCCCGCCAACCATGCGTGAGCCGCCAAAGGGCCAGATCAAAAACGCCAAAGCATTAGGTTAGTAATTGGTACACGACATCGTTTCCATCGATCAACTATTCCTATTCATTGGTTTCGACGCCAAAGTCCCCTCCAATGCCCATAGGATTGTCGAAGTTGAACGTGTCCTCTGTCGATGTATTGAGAAAACTGTCGAAGTCGAAATTCTCCAGGACGTCGCTGTTCTCCAAGGAGCTGAAATCAAGGTTGAAGTTGCCGGCATCATTGAACTCACTGAAACTCTGTTGTGAGAGATCTGGTTGATGCATTTGCGGATTGGGCGGCATCGCTGCGTTTGGTGGTGGTGCTTGGTTAGGGTTGGGCATGCCAGGAGCAGCGCCCTTGCCGGCGGAGTTATTGAATCCTTGTGGGTGCACCGGAGTGATAGGCGTGGAAGGCGTGGGTGTTGCAGGCGGTTCATTATCGGCCGGGGGAGCATTTGCCGTCGAATTCTTTTTGGAGGGCCGTTTCTTGGTCGTTTCCTCCTTGGCCTTCTTCGCCTTCGGGTTGGGTTTGTTAGTAGTTGACGGTGTTGGGGGGGCATTGCCACTTTGAGGAGAGGCACCCTGGTTGCGTGGAGCACTGTTGGCAGCGGGTGCCTGAGGGGGTGGCATTTCGTTCCTCTGTCCAGGGGTTCCCATGGGTTGGGGTTGGCCTTGAGACGGGTTCTGCACCATGGGTTGTCCGCCCGGGAACTGAGCAGCCATACGGGCTTGCTGCTGGCGGGCCATGTTGTTCTGCATTTCCATCGACGTAGGTGGTCTCATGCCCGGGCCGCCAGGTACCATGCCTTGGTTGTCCTTCATGAACATAGCCGTATTGAAGTCGCCTCCACCCGGCATGCCGTTCATAAAGGCCATTCCGGCAGCCGGCGAACCCCTTGCCATGTCCCCTGCGGAAGGTGAACCAGGCAGACCTAGTTGTGGCGTACGCTTCATCTGGTCCACAGGGTTCGGCGAAGTGCCCGTCCGGCTGCCTGGCGACATGCCACCTGGCTGCATGCCGACCATGGGTCCGCCTGGGCCGCCATCTCTATTGACGGCATTATCTTGTTCTTGTCGTGCCATCATCAACCTCTTTTTGTTTTGTTGTTCCAGCAGCATTAGCTGCATTTGATAGTCTTGAAGAGCATGATTCCCGCTTTGGCCTCCGCCGGGTGGGCCTTGTAGCTGCTGGCCAGCCATTCTCTGGTTGTACATGTCTATTTGCATGTTGTTGTCAAATTGAGGATTCATGCCTTGCATCATGGGGGATCCGGCGTTGGCCATGTTCATCATGCCATTAGCCATTTGGGCCTACCACTCTGTCAGCGATGTTCGTGGGCATCCGCAGCTTCAAACAACTCACCTGCATGGGCTTCTGCGGCATGCCACCGTTTTGTCGAAACTGGGGATTATTCATGTTGGGTTGGAAGGCAGTCTGAATCATCATGTTTTGCGGCGCCACGTTAGGTATTCCTGGCCGCACATTAGGCATCATGCCACCGTTAAACTGTTGACTATCGAGTCGGGGTCTCTTGGACGGCGACCCACCGTTCTCGCCTTCTGCCGGCGACGAGGCGCGACCGTTCATGTCTACATCACCCTGCTCTCGTTGCATCTGTTGTTGCTGCTGCTGAAGCATTTGCGCCTGCTTGTATTGTTGCAATTGCTGCGGAGTCCTGCGCGATGTCATGTCAGCGGCGTTGGGGGCCAAAAAGAAAGACGTTGGACGTGTACTCACATCTTGCTGGCCATCTCCCTCGATACATTGCCATTCATCATGTTGTTGCGCATGTTAGCTGGCATGAATCGGTTGCCGGCCATCATGCCAGGCCGGGCAAGGTTCTGGCTCTGTTGGTTTTCGCGCATGCGCTGGATATTCTGCAGCTAGGTCAGTACCGCGTCCAGGCTTGAAACAGCACTGGCGACATACCTGGTGTTGCATCAGATACTGCGCAGCGGTGCCCATGTTGCCGCCTTGACCACCCTGCATCTTACTTGAGCGATGCGCTGTGAAGAGGTCGGAAAAGATGCTGAACCATTCGAAGAGGAAGCCGACGCCGGGGGTGCTGGCATCCCCCACGTGCATGGGGCGAGGCAGATCGTCGGGAATATCGTCCTTGGTATCGGTGTCCATGGCATCTCCGTCGACACCGTTGACCTCTGCATCTTTGCGCCGGCCGGGACTCTGTTTGACCGGAGGCTTTGTACGGAGCTCGAATTTCTCCTCACGCAGCAGGCTTCGGGCGATGTCGTAGTGGCCGAGTTTGAGGAAATATTCGTAGATGTAGGTGTTTAACTGCGCCTTGACCTGTTCTGGAGAGTTGCCCACGTTGGCCTGTGTAGCCGGGCTGCCGTTGTTCATCATGATCATTCCACCTCCGACAGGTCCTCCCGCTGCCATGACGGCGGGATTCATGCCGGCCATATTCATCGTGGCCATCGGCGCGTGGGGAAGTCTAGAGTAGCTCGATGCGTCGATCGAAGGCAGCTGAAGCGCGAAGAAGGCGAAAGGACCTTAGTCGTAAAGGTGTGTCAGGTTCAGTGGCAGGAAGCCAGAGTTCGAGTTGCAAATAACAGGCGTGCGGAGAGAGTCGGTCGCGCAAACCGGCAGCGACTTTCAGACTATGCACAAAAGCCTCATTTTCCGCAGGTGACGATGGAGGGGAATGTGCGGTGTTGGTTGATGGGTGCTTGAGGTTGATGTGGCTGCGATAGTGAACGGAGGTACAGCAGCGACGAAACGCGACCGCCACAGGTAATGAAATTGGGGGTGGCAGGCTAAAGCGCAGCCAGTTTTGGGGCCGCAGGTGAGTAAGATGTGCGATAGATCTGAGTGTTGGAGCAATGCAATCCGAGATCAAAAGATGAGGTTGAGATGATAAAGATATCAGGGTAAAAGTAAAAGTGACCTGATCAGAAAGTGAGGTGACAGTTGATGTTGCGGTAGTGGCAGGGTTGGCGTGGGCAAGGCAAAAAGGCAGCGGGAAAGGTGAGGTTGGTTTTGGCTACGGTATAGAGAGGGTTTCGGCGTTGGGTAGGCTGCGCTCTGCAGGACCCAGAGACCAGCAACAGGACATCAAGGTAGTCTGGAGAACCGAGTGATGACTGATGAGCTTCTAGTCAGGGCGCAGGCCGAACACTGAGAGGGCAGCAGACAATCTTCACGGCACTTGCAGGCAAAAAGGCCGCCTATGATTTCTGACTCTGACTCGTCCCTGGCCACTCAGAGCACGTCTCGCCTCAGCCCTACGAGAAGTGCCCGCGAAGATTGCAGCACGCCATTCCGAAAATGGGACCTCCCATGGTGGGGTGCTTGGCTCTGCACCACACCTCACCTCGACTACCATCTTTCTCCCAAGCAGACAGAGCAAACATCTCCAAATTTCCACGGCTTGTTGGATCAGTTCTTCCATCGGCGACAACGGCTCATGTTCCGCTGGAACAAATGGTCTCCATCTGAGCTGGTTTTAGCGCACGGAGGAGCCTCTACCCCTCGGTCTTGCCGCTGAAACTGCTTCAGGGGGTGATATTGAAATCCTTGCCTGCTATCAAATTGATAGCATTGGGGATCAGGGGGAAAGGGGATGGGTCCATCGGCACGTGACCTGCCCACGCAATATGACTCGTCCCCTGACCACTGGCTGAGCTTGGAGATGTTTGGTACTCGGTACTCTGCCATGCGATGTCGATTGCTCTGTGTGCAGGGGATGACGTTCTTATTCGTCGTCTGGAGGCATCTCGTCCTCAATGTACCGAATCAGCGTGACTCGCATCTCCGTAACGTCGTTGCCTCGAAGTACATCGCTCACAAAATGTGCCTCGATTGACATTTGGACCTGGAGAGATGGTCAGCATGGCGCTTCAAGTCCCGCGATACGGGGGCTTGCCATTTCCAACGCGCCGCGCAGCACACCGCAGAGGATATTAGAGAACCACAACTCATCCTGAGCCTTTCCATCGTCCGGGAGTTCCACAAAATCCGCCAGGGGATTCTCATCAAACAGCATTGAAAACTGCTTGTTGTCTGCCGTCCAGTTCGTAACAGTGGGTGTGATGTTCAAGAACATTTTAAAGCCGACCTTTGCAATTCTTCAGTCGACTAGTCTCCAACACTTAGAAAAGGCTGACCTTCGAGATCATTTCGGCTGTATCCCTGAAATTGCCACATCGACCGGTGTTTGACCTTGCAAGAAAGTCTTCAATGAGTCGCATTCCAATGTTGTACCCCATTTTGTCAAGCTGCTGGTTGACTTGGACGTAGTCGTAGTCATAGTCGGTACAGAGCTGGGCCACAATGGTTCCATAGGTGAGTGTTACCAGCTCTGCATTGACCTTGTCGACTCTCGTCCTGACCCTGTTAGTTGCTGCTGCCGCCAGCTACAGACTCCGCTTACTTCCAGATCCTAGCGGATGGGGAGTTAGCGAGTCGCAGAACAGTCGGTGCAAATACGCGCTTACTCTTCGCCCACACGGGCGGCTTTTTGACTCGACGACATCCGAACGGGGAGACCACGTTCACCGCAAGCGTAGCATCTTCAATGTCCCTGGCGGAAGAAAGTGTCAAGAACGATTCAGGCGAGCATTAGGTAGCGGCCTGGAAAACCGGACAGTCAACAGCCTCGCATGCCAAGGCTGTCAAACCCTCGGGGAATTGTATCGCCGGCTGCCGGTCCAAAAAGTTCAGGATGCAAGACCAAGTCACCGTTATGCCAAAATCGTGAAATACGCGTCTGCTAGCCCCGAGAACGGTAGGTCGCTCTACAGTCCTGTACTGGTGCCTCTATTATCATGTCGATTAAACGGCAAGCCTCCGACAGCTTTAGCCAGCCACAGGCCTTGGTCAAGAGGCAGAAGTCGAATTCAGACCTCAACGACAGCAGATCTCTGACAGTTGGTGCGAAAGATCAGAATGGCGCCCTCGTGCATTCAGTACGTTCGTCCCTCAATTTCGTGCAGGGCGTTCTAACGTATTCCCTCAGGCTCTGCGCACCAGCGCACTCGCTGCTCCAATCATGGGACTTACCGGCCACTCTGGCGAAGTCTTTGCGACGAGGTTTGATCCAACAGGACAGCATATTGCTTCGGGCTCCATGGATCGATCCATCATGCTGTGGAACACCTACGGACAATGCGACAATTATGGAGTCATGACCGGCCACAAGGGCGCTGTGTTAGATCTCCAGTGGTCGCGCGACTCAAGAACAATCTATTCCGCATCCGCAGACATGACCGTGGCAAGCTGGGACCTCGAGACGGGCCTAAGGATACGAAAGCACGTCGGTCACGAGGAGGTCATAAATTGCTTGGATCTAAGCCGACGGGGTCAAGATCTGCTACTCAGCGGCAGCGACGATGGTACAATCGGCATATGGGATCCTCGACAGAAGGCAGCGGTCGACTATATCGAGACCGACTTCCCAATCACAGCGGTAGCGCTGGCGGAGCAAGGTCATGAGATCTATTCCGGCGGTATCGACAACGACATAAAGGTCTGGGATGCTCGTAAGATGGAGGTCACATATACTCTAAGCGGCCACCAGGACACAATTACGTCGCTCGAAGTCTCCCCCGATTCGCAAACCCTACTATCCAACTCCCATGATTCCACGGTACGAACTTGGGATATCAGGCCCTTTGCGCCAGTCGATCGTGCTGTTCAGACGTACGACGGTGCCCCGTCCGGCTTGGAGAGGAACTTGATACGCGCCAGCTGGAGTCCAAAGGGGGATAAGATCTGTGCCGGTGCTGGTGACCGAACGGTTGTCGTATGGGATAATCGATCAGCTAAGTTGCTGTACAAGCTTCCTGGCCACAAAGGGACTGTGAATGACGTTCGATTCTCGCCGACCGAGGAACCGATCATTGTTTCCGGTTCGACCGATCGGAACATCCTTCTAGGCGAACTGGGAAGGTAATGGCACCACCTCAACATCTTTCGAACACATCCGAATTTGAGCGTCGAAAGTCAGCCTTTTTGGTCCTCGTTGTTCGACCCTGACCTTCCCCCCCGGCGGCAGTGCCAAGCAGAGTATAAATCGCTCGCGCTTCGCGTCTGATCTGTACGAGGGTGATGCTGCCGCGTTCTTTCCCTCGGCTCTCCTAGTCAAAGCAAAACGCACTCAAGAGTCCAATCTCCTGGCAACCCTTCATAAATCGGCCAGAATCTAAGCAATGAGTGCCGGCGCCAGAGCACGTCAGGAAAGCTAGGAAAGACAGGCCGCTTCATAAATCTTATCCAATATCGGTGCCTACCCGGTTATTTAAGCTCGGAAAATAGGTACGTTGAATTGAAGAAGTCGGTTGCTGCCCTAACTGGGTTGACATCGAATATGGGATCAGCCAGAACAAGAGAATTCGGCAGCTGCATTGTACTGAGGACCGGTACCATCGTGCGGCTTGATATTTGCAGTTTTGCCCAACGCTAGCTAAGATGCAGGAGCGACAAATTAGTTTGTCTGTGTAAACGTGGAGAGCTTTAGGGCTCGCACCGGGCAACAAAGAGCTTATGAGGCATAAGAGCAGCGGTGAAAGCCTTGATGGTTGATGAAATACTCAGGACACTGTTTGAGGCTTCAGCGTAGGTCTGAAATCGACTGGCAGTTAATGTAATCAAGGGACACGTCCGTGGCCGTGCCGTACTCTTATAGCCCATTAACTGGGCATCAGACCTTTTAGAGTACGGAGTACTCGATCGGTCCTTTAATATCGTTGTAAGCATTGGCGTATCTCAGATAACTCTCACACTCCGCGCGCCCCGAAGGAGGCTGGATCGTCTCCGGATATATTAACATGCGTGACATACTGATTCCAAGAGCCCGGGATGGAGCCTACCCTGTATATACAGAGTAAGTGTACGGAGTATCCCTTGATCCCTTGAGAGCCAGTGCCGTCATGGTCGTAGGTAGACCGGACCAGCCGCTGCTTGAGCAGAACTTGGGCTCGACGTGGTTCGCGTCCGGTAAGTAGGTTCTTGTCTTTGCACTCCTTTTCTGTGCAAGGGAATGGGGAAAAATAATCAGTCAATAATTGGGAAGATTCCGGACAGATTCCTAATGTACAGAAGCAAACACCTAGTAATTATCGAATTAAGAGAATGTACACACAGACTCCAAGTGGTTGGCAAGACCGCGGCCACTCTGTGAAAGCAGCCTATGCTGAGAAGTGTCACTGCTTGGCCTCGAAGCTTCCCAATGCCTGAGCAGCTTCCCTCAGCTCGCTCTCACTAGGATAGTTGACGACCATAAGGTACAACACATCCGACTTCATCAGTCCCTTTATTCCACCCTGGGGCGCTCTCTTGTTCAGTCCCGAGGGGTCGTATCTTGGCTCGCGGCCTCTGCCAACTCGCCTCATATCCTTGTATTGCCGCTTGCGAGCTCTCCTCTCGGCTTTCGCCCGGTCGGCCTCGGTGGTATCGACCTTTCCACCACTCAGCAAAGCAACGAGGCTGCCACTGTTTGCAGGGTGGTTGGGATCGCTGAACCGCGAAGCGAACTGCCGCTCTCCATATACGTTGAGTTTCGATCCAGGATTCTGCTTTTCAAACTTGGCTTGCGCTCGCCGGTCGAAGTAGTCTCCCAGGTTCTTGCCGCTGCGTTTGAAGACGTTCTCTTTTTCACCCTCCGGCAGAGCATCCAGCTCAGGGAAGATGAGGGGGGCCGACTCAGGAATCTCGATCTCCCGTGTCTTGCCGGAGAAGTTGGCGAAGCGGCTACGTTTGGTGCCCTCCCGCGAAGCAATCGAGGTCAAAACGTGAGTGTTCATGTCGACGTCCTGCACGATTTCGTCGGACTCGGGTTGGTATGCCATGACCAAGGCAAAGAGGCCGTGTGGCTTGAAGAACTTTTCGTTCATCTCGTCGAGGTATTTGTTCGATTCGTACTTGACGTATTGACGACGACCAAGCTCCACGCTGGTATGGACCACCATGGCCCCGACGTGGACGAAAAACATAGGTCCCACCGCAATGTCGCTAGCAAGGACGGCACCGGCACATGCAAGGTTGAAGGCATGGAAGAGAGGATGGAGCTGGGGAAAGAACAACGATCAGCTTGATGTTATTACGTGTTGAACAGATCGGTCTCACCTGAATGGCTTTGCCAAACCCGTCCAGAAAGTCGAGGAAATCTTGTTGCTCGATCCCGCAGGTTTGAAGCATCGGCGCGTACGCGCGGACAAAACCCCGCTCTTTGCTATTCGGTCGGCGCTGTGGGAGAATGACTGGCATTTCGAGCTTTCCGGCCACGGGAGAATATTTCGGAGGGGGGTGCTTTTCCATGAAGTTTTCCAGTACTTGATCCACGTCCTGGGCCTTCTCCAGCTGTGAGTCTTTGTGTTGCGGCGCCACTTTTTGCTGCACCTCATCTAGTTCTTGTGCGGCGCCCTCGCCATCTGAGGACACAGAGGAGGTGTCGGAAAGTTCTTCCTCCTTGGTATGCGCAGGCACGTTCAAATGGGCTTGGTGATGAGCTGACTTTTTGGCTTCACGGTCTGCCATCGCCTCCTTCGTGAGACCGTATGCGCCGGTCACGCCTTTTGCGACCAATTTGACGGCGAACATTTTGGCTTTTCGGGGTTGTCTGCGAACTTAAAGAAAATCGGTTGTGATTAAGGTTGGGTCCTGTCTTGCGACGTGATGATTCTGCTTCTGCTGTAGCGTTTTCAGGAAGTGGAATCTGCCCATTGTTATATACATTTTCAAGTCCTTTGGATCGACCAAGCTGGACCTTGACTTGGAGCCCCAAAATCAACGCATGAGGCAGTGTCTCGAGGAATACTCCAACACAGGCAGGCCTACGAACTCCCCTCGCGAGATCGCGCATATTTCCACATTCGACCTAGACCCCTATGCGCTTCGCCTCTGGGGCTTCCGGGAAATCGTCCACTCAGCGAACAGTGACGTGCGGATGAAGGCAAGGAAGCTAGTTTTTATGCGGAAATCGATTCGAGGGTGCTCAACTTGACTCTCGCCTCTACCATCTACTCAGTAGTGTAGATACGAAATGATGCAAACCTTCGGAAAGGATATGCCGTCTACCTTGTTCTTAGCAACCCTACTACGGCTAACGATGTGGACACACACTGGAAGCCATTCGACCAGATATGAGAGGTATTTGCGAGGTAAGCCGAGGCTATGGTTCCTCAAGTTGCGTCCCTTGCCTGAGAAGTTTTGACTCCACGGACCCCTACGGGAATGTAGTCCGTGTGAGTGTCGGCTACACGCAGTGCCTGTACTCATAGCAGAGGGACGAACAGACTGGGTTTCAAATGCGACATATCGTGAATGCTGACACTGTTGTTTTACGTAGTCCTGGCAGATTTTCTTTCGCGTAATCAAGCTTTTCTGCCCAGGCTGTCGCGGGCTTGGACTCACGCTACAGCTAGGCGTCCATTGGCGTCTCTTGGACGTCCCTAGCCAGGGCTGCGGGTAGCCAAGAAGCCCTAGGCCACGCGAGACTCGACCCCTCACCCGTCGTATTGCCTCCATGTTTCAGAAACGCGTCCTCTCAAGACCATCCTGTCGACCCTGCTTCTCCCCAAAGCTCTGTCAACAACCTCGCGATCAACGGTTCGTCGTATGTGAGACCGGTCGTCTTTTCGACCTGAACAGGAATGACAGCCTGTCGTACCCTTTGACCCTTGGTGCCGGAAGCTGTTAATGTTTCACTGTCATCACGGGGATGCATTCCACCAATTCTCGTCTCCTTGCACATACATGGTGAGTAGGGGAATGCGCAGAAGGAGCGTCCTCCCAAGGTCACAAGTGGTCAGACCATGGCCAGGATTGAGATACAGCTTCACGCGGCACGTATGGTCTCTGTCGTGTTGTTTTGTTTCCTCTTCTTAGCAAATGGGATTTTAATCAGATTCATTGCGTCTCTTCCGCCCTGCTGCCTTCTACCTCGACTTTCGTCGCTGTTCTCGTGAATGTCAATTAGACAAGAAAGACAAGCTTCATCTTGAGCTACCGGACTTTGCAGCCCCTCAGGCCCTTGCAACAATGGAAGGAGCATCCAGTCAACCGCCCCAACCGCAGCTGTTGCCAGCAACGACCTTCGGCCAAAGCGCCGTGAACAGCATGTCTCGTCTGTTCAGACCAAACCATGACCCCGAAAGTTCTGGTACCTCCCCAGCTCCGGGGAAGTCTTTCGTTGTGCCACTATTTCTATCTCGCTCCTCGACGCAGACCCATGCCTTCGCTCGAGGCGCCTTAGCTTCGGGTGCGAGATCGGGAACCTCGACGCGCTCGGTGATTGAGCAGGCGCTCCCGGGCACCGTCGGGGTCCCACCGCTTTCGGTACTGCGAGATAATCAGTCTGAGGTTTCCGACATGTATACTGGAAGCTTGCGGCATCCTGAGCCGCTTGGACCCATCCCTCTGGCCCGAAACATGGATGATGAGCCTACACCATCGGAACGTCAAGCCATGCGGTCACATCGAAGTGGCAGTAGCAGCAGCACACATACCTCTAAGCGCAGCGGCAGACCACACGGCATCTTCTCGAGGAAAGCATATCGTGATCCGGTCGTCAGCGCGAAGGCTAGAATCAGTTTTGCCTTTGGGGTCACCTTGTTGGTTGCTCTCATAATCTGTAAGTCGCCACCAAGAAGCGCTCTCCGGCTGCTCCTCTTGCTAACATGTGTAGATTTGGTCCTTGCCGCTACAGGTGTCGCGAAGAATACCATGTTCCATGTGTTATCCATCCTTTTCCTGTTGACATTGACGGGAATTTTTGTCCATCAACTCCTCCGCATGTTCATGCTCATTCGCAGCCCCAGGAGATCGAGGCACCGAACAACGCACGGATCCAGACGCGGACACGCAACAGGCCATCCTAGAACCCGACGGCAACGGACCCGTAGACCTGCTGAACCCGAGCTGATCCCCGAAAAACCGATTCCAATACACATGGCCTCCGACACGGGCTTTGGCCCAGATGTGGAAGCTCAGCCAATTATTCAACACCCTCCGCCCGTGTACGGAAACTTTCGAACTAGCATGAGAATCAACCCTGACTTGGTGCACTGGAAAGAAGTGCAGACCAACTCACCGTCTCCCTTAACACCTACATATGATGAAGCAGTGAACAACATACACCAGACCATGGGATACCGACCACCAAGCTACATCTCCGAGAGTGGAGTCACCGACATAGTTGAGACGCAGAGGAGGGATGTGGATGCCGCGTTGGAACACATCCATCCACTCGAGCGCGAGCGAATGAGAAATCTCACTGCAGAAGCGCTCGAAGGGCATGGCCAAGCATAGGACGGTCGAGGCACGGCAGTGTACAAGCATTTGTTATCGTTTGGGATATTCATTGATTCAACCTATTTCAGGTGCTGAAAGTCTTCATACATGACCTCGGTGTGAGGTTGTCTGGGGTATCTCAGAACTCCTTCTGGCCTTCGTATCAGCGCGACCATTTCTCATTGTCGTTAGAAGGCACATTTAGTGCTTGGCAGCCTCCTTGTGAACATCGGCCTTGCGGTTGTGGCCCTGCTCGTCGACCTTGTCACCGATGGCATCAAAGCCAGCTTGAGCGCGGGTGTCGAGGGGAGCGTTGCTGTCCTTGGCGACGTTCTTGTTGGCCTCTTTGGAAGCGGTCGAGCCGGCGCCGGAGACAGACTCCTTGACGTAGTTGACGGTGTTCCTGAGTTGAGGGTCAGTTGCTGTCTCAGTGGAAAGTGAGAGAGAGACCTACTTGATGGAATCCATTGCGAAGAGTTGATTGTGTGTGACTTGGAAGTCTTGTGCTTTGTTTTGAATGAAGTTGGTTTGAGTGGATGATCTTGATGTTTCGTGATGAAGATTTTGGTCTGAACCAAAGGGCAACCACTGTTTATATACACGAGGAGTCAACGCTCGAGCCCCTCCTCGTGCCCCTCGCAGGCAAACGACGAACGTCAAGAGCGCAGGTGAATCGACGGCCTACGTCACTCATGGTTCTTTGTTTCCCGTTCCGTTGCGTTTGACGTCACTGACGTAGATTGAATTCCTGCAAGGCACGAATCTTGGCGTTGGCGGCCCCAGATTCTTTCATCACGCAGTGACAAGCCTGGGACATGGCCAATCATCGAGTAATGTTCATCGCCGCTGCACTGCCACTGTCACTGCCACCAGAGTTGGCGATCGATCGACACCCAGTTCCCGTGGCACCAGCGGGTCGATCTGCGCTTGCGTGGCCGTGCATCTTTGTTACTCTGGCCGCTTCTCCTTTTTCGTCCTGGCAGCTGAGGTCACAGGTGAACGTGACAGGACACGCAGGTGAATGAGTAGGGCCGATGTCATGCCTCGGCAGCTCGTGTTGTCTTGCCCAGCGATGTCGTCATCGAATGCTCCCTCGTAAAGCTTCGCACCGGAATTGCCAAAGCTCGGCGAGCTTCAGCTCCGACACGCATGAAGACGAGCAGCCACCGACAGGATCAGATTGAGAACGTGTTACAGACACTACCGTGCTTGCAGTCAAGTCCAATTTCTCCTCCTGCGTACAAAGTCGAGAAGTGTGCATTTCTTTTGCTGCACTAATGGCTTGGGCTGTTATGTCTACACCGGCAATTCACCACGTGTTGCACGAATCAGAGATATTCAGCTCAACACGTGGTGGCAGCGATGGAGCGTTCATCTGCCTGCAGAATATTCTGCACTGCATTCAAAAGCTCGATCATGAACGGTTTGAATATCTGTTACTGCTTCCAATCGCTCCTGAGATCTCCCGTGTCGAAGAGCTTGCTCCCTCACTCGTTTCGGCGAGCCAGGATCGTCTGCCTTCAGGTTCACCAATCGTATCCGTGTATCGAGTAACAGCTGATATCAGCGATACAACCAATCATCATGGCTATCAGGACGCTCCTCCTCAGTGCATTGACCGCCGGCCTTACACTAGCATCGCCTTATGAGCGAGCTGCCACGGCGATCATCACAACCACGTGCAACGGCAAGACCTACGTGTACCAGGCTCTGGCTGGCTATGGATTCACTCCATCGGACTCTCGCGACAGGTTCGGCGATACTGCAGGCGGAATTGGCAGCAGTGCTGCCATTGATCAAAAGTCATGGAAAGTCGACAGCAATGGTGTCTACACGGGTATACTCTGGGGCCTTCCAGGTGGGTTGTCCTTCACTAAAACTTGTATCTGTTGGCCCGTCCATTCATCCCAACAAGACAACATATGGCCTTCCCGTTCTAGAACCTCAAAGCTCCATCCACTTGGGAGGGTATTCGAGTTTCCCCTTGGGAACTCTCGGTGGTGCTGATCCAATTTCTGATGGATTGGCAGATCGCGGCTGGAATACCGAAGGCACTTTGAACTACCAACCTCGAGTGCACAAGTTCCAGATCACCTTTAAGCCCAATACGGCATCGACCTCGAGCTCGCCCAACCTCCAGTTGCAGTATTTGGACACAATTCGCTTCACCGACCCTGCGGGAACTCCCTTGACTGGTCTGGATCCCGACCTACAGCCCCCCTACCTTTCATTCCCTGGGTTCCCCGAGCTTCCGTCCTCCACTTACACCGGTGACGGCTTCGGCGGCAATGGGACGGGCGGTAACAGGGTCGTTGGCGACACTGAGGGCCTTGTCCTCACCGACGACGGCTTCTGGATCTCAGACGAGTACGGCCCATACATTTTCCACTTCGACCACAGCGGGAAAATGACCGGCGCTATCCGCCCCCCGCCCGCCATCATTCCCCAACGCAATGGCACCGATTCCTTCAACGCGGCCAGTGCCCCAAGATACAACCCGAACATTACCACCACCCCTGCAAACCCTACCAGCGGACGTTCCAACAATCAAGGTCTCGAGGGCCTCACTGCCTCGCCCGATGGGAAGACTCTCTACGCACTCATGCAGTCCGGGCTAGTCCAGGAAGGCGGCCGCAACGCCTCGACCCGCAGGATCGTCCGCCTGCTCGAGTACGATATCAGCGACGCGGCCCACCCCGTCTACAAGGCCGAGTATATCGTTCCACTGCCGGTTTTCGCCAATAACACCCTCGTGGCCGCACAATCGGAGATCCACTTCATCAGCGCGACCCAGTTCCTGGTTCTTGCGCGCGACTCGGGCCGCGGCCACGGCCAATCCAACTCCCAGTCCCGATACCGCCAGATCGACATCTTTGACATCTCCAACGCCACGAACATCGCCGGGAACAGTAACGGATACGACGCCACCGCCGCCGCCGTCGCATCTGTGGACGGCGTCCTCGCCTCCACGATCGTCCCCGCCACGTACTGCCCGTGGCTTGACTTCAACGTCAACGCCCAGCTCAACCGATTCGGCGTCCACAACGGCGGTGACCAGGATGCTGGCCTCCTCAACGAGAAGTGGGAGTCTATTGCTGTCGTGCCGGTCAACCCGCCCTCGACTGCGGGGTGGAAGGACTGGCACGCCGGGTCTGACGGCGAGTACTTCATCTTCAGCCTGAGTGACAACGACTTCATCACGCAGAATGGCTTCATGAACGGCGGGGAACTACCCTATGCGGATGAGAGCGGGTATAGTCTTGATAACCAGGCTTTGGTCTTCAAGGTCACCCTTCCTATAGGGTGAGCTCTCGTGTATGAAGCGAGCACGCGGCGTGCACGGATGGGCTCGCCCTCATATTGGGTGCAGAGAATAATACCGTTTGAGAAGATTGGATGTATATACGCTATTCCTGCAATGTACATACATAGACAAATTTGACCGCATTGGCCGTTTCCGACACATCTGTATGTGCTGTGCTGATGTATTGAGATCGCTCCCGAGAACGCACACCCCCAGACGGACAGGCTTCCCAGAACGGCAAGCGTGGACGACTTGGACTCTACAGCACAATTATAAACTACAGTGAACAGTTTATAGTACGGACTAGAAGTAACCCAATTAACTTACTATGAGTAACTTGTACTTGTGCGTAGGCCGTCACGCCTCGATTCGTTCGTGGATGCGTCCGCGTTCCAATCTCGGCGTCATATCATCCGTGTTGCTTCGATTCTATTCCATTCAATTGCGACCGAGCATGGCTGTCTGTCGGTCTTTACAATGTTGCAGTATCACTGACTTCATCCGTCTATGGAGGATCATCCTGTATCTATACCTCTAAAGTCTATGTGTCTAGCAGACGACGGGTTGTATCGTATCGCGTTGCATGACCATGGGAGACATTATTCTGCCATCTCACTGTGTGAGTGGCGAGTGAGTGATTGAATGAGTGAGTAGGTGAGCGAGTCGCGGCGTCGCCGTTGATAGACGGCGAGGAAGGATGATCATTTGAGTAGAGTAGCGCAGAGCAGAGCAGAGTAGAGCAAACGGTCTATATTCTCTCTATATTACACTTACTTGCCCAGGGAGGATCTCCCAGCAATGACTCCGCCTCCAGGCTACTCCTCCCCCTCCTCCCGCATCAGAGTCAGATACGGACTGCGATTCGGACTCGGACTCTAGAAAGACCTCGATTCCAAAGCAAGTCGCTTGGTCGGGGTAGATGCGCGTGGCGATCGCGGTGCGCTCGTTGACAAACACCTCGAGCACGCTGACGTCGTAGAAGGCTCGCACGTCGAGCGATTCCTGCGCCACGGCGCCGTGTTGGTCCCGGAAGCGGAATAACGTGTGGGGCGCCACTTCTGGAGTCGTGTCCACGTCGGCGATGGTCGTCGATTGCGACCGGTCGATCACGAACGTCTCTGCGGCTGCATCGAAGTACATGGTTGTACGCTGCTTGGCGTCCGATGAGTGCAAGATCGATAGTCCGACGCGCCGGGTGTCCCGCGGTAACAAGCAGGATATGTCTATCTCGAGGTGCTTCGTCGGGTGGGCAAACGTGGCTGTAGCGCGCTTCTCGGCCGGTGTAGGGAATGGTAAAGGGTCGCCACGCAGCTGCTCTAGTGCTGGATGAGGTGCGGACACGAGCGTGGATATAGTGTATGTGCCTTGGGGGTCGAGTTCTTTCCCTATCGAGGTGATCTCTTCCAAAGGGGTGGCCAGGGTGCCACAGACGGAGAGTATCTCAGTGTGCTTGAGAATACGAGGGAGAGAAAGCATCCCCGACCAAGCCTGCCTGTCGTGCCACAGTTCGGGGAGGTCGTGCTCCTGAAGCCATGCGAAAATAACCTGATGCTGCGAGATCGGGTCCCAGAACGAGTTGGGGGCATAGTATCTTCTGCCGTGGTCGAGACGGCCTCCGTAGTCGTATTCCATGGTCGGATTCCCGTCCACGATTCTTATCGAGCCGTGCATCCACATTTGTGTGTTGTGAGGCTTCCCCTGCGCTGATAGACATCCTTCGACAGACATGATGAGGTAGTCATGAGGTTTCCGTGATTTGTCTGACATAGAGAGGAAATTTCCAACTTCCCAATTCACACCATAGTCACCGGTCCATTGAGACGGCGTGTGGTTTATACCTTTGCCGCTCAATAGCCCTAGATACTCCCACGAGTTCAACGCATCCTTTGCGACCGAGTACAGAAGAGCAGCCGGCGCCTTGTCTTTGACACCGCCAGACACGAGTCCGTATAGGGATTTGCCATGCTCTCTGCCAAGGGCACGGTCCATGGAATGCCACTCGGCGACAAACGGATCCCGCCAACCGATGACTTCCATATCCGGAGGCGGTTCTGAGACAATGGGGTTCCCGGCGTATGGTGTCCAAGTCCTGCCATTATCGCTAGACGTTGCCATGTGGATACGCTCGGAGCCGCGGGCATATGGCAGCGTGTAGTGAATGGGAAGTATTCGGGCAGATGTGTACAGGATTGTCAGCACCCCGTCGGCCTGACCATCCACATTTGTCGGTCGGAGACATCCCGTAAAGACACCTTCGCTACCACCATCCAATGCTGGAGTAATAGAGGGAGCGCTGGAGATCTCCCACGAACATAGGTCTCTGCTTCGCGCGTTTCCCCAGGATATACTTTTCCAGTGCGCCGACTCGGGATTCCATTGATAGGCTACATGGTAGAGGCCCGTCTTGGGATCGTAGCCAAGCCCGCACGGGTCGTTCATCCAGCCAGCAGGGGGCTGCAGGTGATATTGTGGCCGCCATCGCAGATGGTCTCCATTAGGAGACACATTTTTCAAGACCATACCGTCGAGAGGAGCCGCGAGCCACGTCGTCTCCGACGAATAAACTCGTTCAGTCCACCGCAGCGCAGTGCATCCTTTGCCTCTGAACCAACACTCCCAGGATTATGGAGAGCTAGTCTCAGGGAGAAGGTCGGAGCAAGAAATCTGCGAAGAGGTTGGTGAACGTCAAGTCGCCCGTCAACATGCGAACCTGATTTTGTTAAGAATGCCGGAGGGGTGTATTCGGCCCGGTTTCCCCCCTTTTTCTTGTGGACTGAAGCACCAAGTTTCCGAGCTTGTGCTAATCAGGGCCGGTATCACAGCGGGATTCATCCCAAACCCAAGGCTAGCACGAACGCTCATGCGAGCAAGTAGAACTCGTCAGGTTGATCTGTCGTTCACATCGTGACATCGTAGGTTGGGCTTGCCATACGTGAGTTATACTCCGCAGGTGTGGAATACGGCGGGCCATGTATGCCGACGCGCACATCTCACGCCGTCTTGCCGTTTCTTTTTTCTCTCCTTCTGTTGCTGCCGTCTGGCCGAATTATCGCCATTCGGCCTTGCGATGAGGACGAGGAGCGAGGATGCATGGTTACTCATCGTTGCCAGTGGGATCAAGGGTGTCACCTGCGAATACCTGGCCACCGGCCAATGGAATTGCCGCTGTCTTCAAGGTGCGGGATAAAAATGCCTGCGTCGACGATTCACCCAGCTCGATATACCACGCCTCATCCTTCTCTTGCATACCAATCTCTTTTACATTAGCACACGAGCCGACCCTTCTGTTGGACAAATCAACTGCCCGAGTCATTGCTGGGATCGTAAAGCTCACCTCATCCCCCATGATTCTGGGGTTCAATGAGACGCTGCTTCTCTCAGTGACCGTCAGCCGGCCCTTTCAGCTCTCGGCTTTGCCACCGGCTCCGTTAGCCTAATGGGATCGCACTTTGCAAGCCCGCGATGTCGTATGCACCTCGGTCGCATAGAAGCTGTCTTTTTGATATTCGCTCGCATCGACAACGGTGCAGTAATCGAGAGGTCGCCCCAGCACACGGTGCCGATCTTCCAATTCCCTTTTCCTCGTTCGTTCGGCTCGAGTGTCGGGAACACGAGCGCCTCAAGAAAACCACTCACCTGCCAATCCGTTCGAGGCTGAATCTTACGCCCTCTGACCTTAGGTAAGGGCTGCCTGAGGAGCGTGGTCAGTCTTCCTGTTGCAACCTGCCCATGCTCCTCAGCCGTGAAAGGCGCGCACCCGTTCTCGTTTAGGAATTTGTCCTTATCTCTTGCTGTGGCTTGCGTCGGACACCAACCCGTTGAGCGTTACTACCTCCCGGCACAAATGATCCGCGTGTCTATGCATACCCCATATATCGTCACAACGAGGCCCCGAGGAACTGGAAGTCGACCACAGTTATTGCCCTGCTGATGGTATTTACCGACAGCGACTGCCTTTCACTTCTCTCTTGTTCATTTGCTCTCTGATCAATAGTGATTACTCGAGGAGAGCACGAGGCTGCAGGATCACGGGCTCAGCCACCAGTAGCTCTACCGCAAGAACTTGTTGCCACCACGGAGCGTCACGGGGCCCAAACGATCCGTTGGGATATACATCTAGCGACGACAATATATCTTGATCTGAAACATATGTATTGCCAAACTCGAACACCCAAACAATCACCAAGTCCAGCAACACCGGCCGAACAAGCAACAGAGATGGTCTTTAAGCACTCTTCTATAACTGTCCAGATCACCGAACCGGAATCGCAGATGGAGACCCTAGGCGTCTCATGCTGGGACTTCGCCTATCCAGCTGGCAAATGCGACCTTGCGCCCGCGAAAAGCTGTTGCTTCTCAAGGTCGCCGAAATCAAAGCACCATGAGCGTTTTATCGCTCACACCGTTGCCCCGGCTTACGACGTCTTACACGGTGGACAACCTCGGCAGAAAAGCAAAAATCAAAGCAAGCACGCCGTCGAGACGTCCGAGTTGAGGACATACCTCTTATCCTCGCCGACGCCTATCTCAATAACCTACCCGCAGACCAAAACGACCATCTCCACCCTCTTGTCCCAACCGAGCACGAAGCTTATCTACCTGGTTCCACAATCAAACATTGTGTGTCCAAAGGTTTGCGAGTTGATGCGGCTCCCGCGCGCAGCGGGCAGTAGCTTCCAAATCCTTCCTGTCCCGCCGGAGATCGAGATGAAGGCTGGAGGCGACGACCGGTGCTCCATTGCCGACGTCATGGCCGTCCAGGAAGTCGTCCAGAAAGTGCTCAAGAATACGAAGGTCAGAAGCTTCGACGGGTTTATCGCGTTCGAAGATGAGCGGGAGGCATGGACTTTCTTGGAGCATGTCGGCAAGGGGGTCAAGTGTTCGGCGAAGAAGGGTTGAGATTCGAACATGGCTCACCTCCTATCGGAGCCAACAACATGTCGACCAACCATCCACCCATCCATTCATCAAATCAATCAGCCTCGTTTGCGCCTCATCCAGCTCCAATGCCCCTTCACATCCCGCTGCATTTCTCTCCACTTCGGCAGATCCTCAGCTCCAGGTCCGAGCCTCAACTCGGTCGCCTCAATACACAACTTGACATATTTCTTCGCACCCCTTTCACTGCCGACGGAGTTATACACCAGTGCTGCAAGACAGTAAGCCGGGTCAAGGTAGCCGTCCAACCCTTCTTCACGATGGATCTGGATGAGCCGCTCCGCTTGCTTTGTACTTGCCGCAGAAGTCGGATCGGACCAGCGCGAGAGCGACTGTTGCAGAGACGCGATTTCAGCCAGCGCCGCGTCGCCGGATTCGCCCTTCCGGCACCGCGAACACGTACATTCGAAGCCGAACGAGTCCGACAGATACTTCTGTCGTTCCGCGAATCCTTCCAGTGGATTCGTGTACGCGATGGTGATCTCGTCGTCTTTTGCGATCGCCCTCGTCGCCCGGACCGTGTGCGCTAGCGTCGTCGAGTTGGCCCCGAAAATGGCATTCGGCGCACAATCATGGTTGATCCGCGAGGGCTCGGGAATCACCGCAAGGTGTGCCGTGCCACCAATGGACATCTCGAACGAATTCGCGGCGGCGACATCTTGCATGAGAGACGCATCATCGTGGGTCATGGTCGCGAGCTCGCGGTACGCGACTCTTGCCCAAGCCGGCAGGCGAGTCACCGCGTGGTGGAGGAATGTTTCCCTCTCGTCCCTCGAGAGGATGTTCTCTTTGTACGCGAGCAGGACGGGGGTGTACGAAGTGATTAGGTCTCCTGCGTTCAGCGCCTTCTTGGCGAACATGCCGACACCCTTGTTGGGCGTCGTTTCTGTGTACCATGCTTGGGAGTGGACGTTGATCGAGCGGTCGGAATCCTCGAGGTGAGAGAGCATCAGAGGTTCCACCGTTCGGGCGTGCCGAGGGGTGGTGAAGATGGAAATACCCCTCCCATTGCCGAACCGGGCGTTTGTATAGACACATAGCCTGCTTTGAATCCGCGGAAGGTGGTCCGTGCAGATAGGTTCATAGGACCACGGTGAAACTGCATCGTTGCCCTTTGTGTCAAGTCCGTCTGGTGTGGCTTCATCGTCTTCGGGGTGCAAGTCGAGCTGGAGGTCGCGCGACTGGAGTAGTTGGTCAAAAGCGACCTGGTACTCTGCCGCGGTGCTTCCGCCCACTGACGCGGCAATAACTCGTGAGATGTATACGCAGACGCTGAATGCGACGATATATCTCCACGTCCACGGCCACGGTAGTTTGGAAGGCATGGTCGCTAGGATTGTGGAATTGCAGAGCTATGCATGAGCATTCGTTTGGAAAGCTGACTCCACCGACCGCGGAGTATGGATTGCCAATCATCGAGACAGCGCCATGCTTTTATTGATGGGCGATCAAACGGCCTCGACTCCCTGCAACCAGACCAATAGTGCCGAAGACGAAGTCATGGTTAGAAAGAACATAGCCTGTGGGCTTCACGGGGATGGAATGTCATGGGATGGGAAAGCTGAGAAAGACCAAGACACCAAGACACCAAGAGATTTGTGGGTACCGAGCTTCGGACGCCATTGCCAGCGAAGCACAGAATTCCAAGTAATTAAGTCTGGGGAGATGGTGTACGCAGTATATCAAGTATCCTGATTCGGAGCCTCTGATACGCATATGCGAGTAAGGCATGCTGCTGTCCTTGCTGTACGTTATGTTTCTATGAATAGACAATTCTAGCCATCCGCTTTGGAAGCCCGCCGTCCCCGGATGCCTCACTGATTACTCGAGATCGCAACGAGAGCAGGAACATCATCATGTCACAAGCGGTTGGCATGGTACTCTAACGCCCTCGGTGCGCCCGCAGCTGTGGCTTTGGCAATGTGTCGTTGAGGCGAGGCTGAACGTTCTGAAGACTCATCGGACCATATCAGATCAACAGCCTTGCTTCCAACGCCTGATTCTCAAACATTCAAGGGCTTTGTTCCCGCACGCTGTGCATCGTGTGAGGGAGGACTCGGAAAATATCAAACACAACCATTTGGGCTTCATCGAAGCCCGCTCTCGAATGCATTTCATAGAGGCGAGCAGGTCACAGACCACCCCGATTCTGCGTCAACTAACAAACTGGCCAGGGGAATCAACTGGCGTATGCCAGGTCCGGTCTGAATGCTGCCGCTCAACGGAAGTCCTGGTCTAAGCTGCAAGTAAGGCCCTCTTCTGCGAACCTGATCGAGCTGTAACAAGGCTAAAGCTAGAAATTTTGCTGACGATACGTGAAACGGATGCGAAAGTGAAGGGGAAAGTGAAGTCTGCACAGCCGGTGAAATCAATGCCACACCCTCCTGAATCAAAGCGTCATTTATTGAACCTGCCAAATTGTTCCCAAGAATTCCAGTTCTGGTGGTTAGTTGGCTTGTCTTAATATTCACCTGTCTTCCAGTATCCGCCCTCTCCCTTTGACTCAAAGGAAATGGTGGAGAGCCGGGTGTGACTTGTTACAAGAGACTACAAAAACCTTCTGGCATGCCTTGTGCATTAAGGCGGGGTTCCCTCAGTTCGCAGGGCGAGCGAGAGTTTTTGTCCCCGGAGCGAAGTTGAAGTGCGGTCTCGAATTTCATTTTGCTCACCTGCCTCGCTTGGCTAATTTGTGCGTGAATTTATATGTCCTTCTTGATCCGAGAGTGAATGTAAACAAATGCGCAGCTGAAATGCCAAGTGAATTTCTCTGCACCAAGATCCACCGGAGATCTACCGATCGAGGGGCTGCGGCGGATCCCGACCATTGCGTCATTGTCACTGTCCTCGTCCCCGCCGCAGGCCGCGATCAGATGCGCCTGAGAATTCGAGGTCCATCCCACTGTCACCATCCCACCTTTCAACCTTTCACCCTGTCAACCAAGATTCCCATTCTCTTGTGTCTTATAAGCAGAGTTTTTCTTTTGCCAGTCACATTCTCCTTCGATTTCTCAGTACCGACCCCAGAGACTCGACCATATCCCAGTCCGCTTTCCAGCAACAAACCAGATCGAACAGGCCCCCTTGTTTCTCTCCCGTTTCTCACATACTCCGTACAAGATGCCTCTCTTCAACGTAAGTTCTACATATTGGATTCCCGGGTGGACTGGCGCGACGCATCATGTACTGACAGTCACTTCGAAGGTCACACTCAAAGAAAACGCCTCTCCCGAAGAGCTCAAGAAGGCCAAGGACAAAGCGAAGGCCGATGGCGGGGAAATCAAGCACGAGTTCACCTTGATCAAAGGCTTCACGTAAGGGCTGCTCCAACCCTCCCTTCCTCTATCACGTGAAGCTGACACTCTATGCGCTGTAGTGTTGAGTTTCCCGACGACAAGGTCGGCGTCCTCCAGACCAACGAGCACATCCACGTCGAGCAGGATCAAGAGGTCAAGACACAATAGGCGAGTGCCTGGTGACCTTGGGCTCGGGAGTGGGATGGATGCGTGCGAGCGAGATTTGACAGTGACTTCGAACGACATGAACATGGAATGGACGGGCTTTCATTCTATAACCCAAACATCTTTCTCTTTCTCTCCACTCCGGCGGACCTGATGATAATGATGACAATCATCACGATACAACGAAACGAAAATGAGTTACATGGATGGCCGGATGATTGGGCGATATAGGGTCATAACAAGACCTTCATGGTCCAGCGATGGATATTGGCTGGATGGCGTGGACATGACACCAAATCCTCAGATGCACCGACACGCATACGCAAGCTAGAATTGGAATCCAGTGCTCATATTGAACCCATCCCCCTCCTTTTGCGTGCTTTCGTGGTTGCCGTGGGCCAACCAAAGATAGGAAAACGTGCATGCGCCCGACACCGAGATCCAGTCAGATGAAGTAACGTAGATATCTGCCTCCATCCTCCCTCCTCGCACACATCTTCGCACCTACCTAGAAATCCGTAGCCCTCCCATTATAAGTCCACTCCCCTGTCGCGCCCCATCGCAACGGCTCGTTCTTCGGTCCTCCAACCTCGCCGGTCTTCGGGTTCACATCGCCTTCAAACTCCGGCTGCGCCCCCCTCATCACATTGGGATGTAATTCTTCGCCTTTGCCCCTCGCCTCAATCACCTTGTCGTACATGTCCTTGAGCACAGAGGATCCGGTCTCTTCGGAGCCCTCGCTAGCGGTTGTGGTAGTGGTTGTGGCGGCGATCTTGTCGACGCGCTCCGAGACCGTGGTCTGCGCGTCTGCGACTTCCGCGGCCGACGAGTCGGGCGACTGGTTGATCCGCGGCGTGGCCCGCCGTTCGGGCAAGGGCGTGGAGAACGCGCCGGTCGACTGGCGCTGGAGGGATTCGAAGATTTCTTGCTCTTCCTTGGGCAGCCGCGGCGGGGCGGGCATGCCCTGGAAAGAGAACGGGGAGGGGTCGTCTTCCTTCTTGAGAGGCCGAGACGTGTTCAGGTGGCGGCGGGTGTGGGAGGCCAATTGTGAGCACGAGCGCGGGAGAGGAGATGTGAAGAGATGGGCGCGGGGAGCGGCGCACAGAGCTCGGGGTAAGGTGACTGGGGTTTTCATTCTGATGGGCTTTCTGGATCTTGAGCAAGAGAGATGGATGGTGGGTTTCGAAAGAGTAGAGCGTTCGCTGGTGCTACTCGTACTTACAGTAGCTAGCAGTGGGGACAGAAAAGAAATCCAGATGGCAAATAATTCTTGGGCAGCTCTCAGTCTCCGAAGTCGTCCCGGCTAATAACTAATGCTTCGGGAAGATCCGTCACGAATGTGCACGATCAATGACGATATAACTCCGTACGTCACAACGAGAGGGCACTCCGGAAATCTGAACAGGTCATGATGTGAGGTCTAACGATGAAATTGAGATACTCCTGCCTCCAAAAACACAAAAATCCCGAGACGAAAGTCTAGCTATCAAGAAGCGACCGCCGTCAATCTTAGAACAAAAGTGGAAGACAGTAGACCCATCGCCACCAGACACAACGAGAGCCGGTCGTTTATGACTCCGATGGAGCCGCTGCTGGGGTGGTTGTTGTTGATGCTGCTTGCGTAGTAGATGCCGTGGTACTCGATGAGCCTGTGCCAGAAGATGGCGATGCGCCTCCGAGACCTGCCAAATCTGCCGCCCAGGCACCACTGTTGAACTCAGCATTGACCTCGCTGATCTGCCCGGCAGGATTGATGGTGAAGGTGTCAATCCCCTTGACATCATACTGGCCAGAGCCGATTCCTTTCGCGACCCATCGCCAGGCAATCTTGTTGCAAGTATAGAAAATCTCGAGGGTGGTGACGGTCGGAATGGGTGGTTGACTCCCTTGGCCACCGATGAATGCCTGCTTGCTGGGGAAGGTAGTTCCTCCGAGCTGACGGAAACCAGTCAGTTCGCATTGGTCAGAAGATTCACCAGAAGACTTACAGGATACCCGGCGAGGAAATTGATCGAGTCGCTGTTGTCTTTGAAGTCATCCGCCAACAGTGTATTTGCCTTTGACGCGAAGTCTGATGCTTGAGGGGCGGTCAAGAAGGAAGCAAATGTATTGACGATGTTGGTGGCTTGAGCGGAGCTAAGGCAGGTGTAGGTCGGCTGAGCAACTCCGAGACAGGAGCAAGCGCTGCTGTAGCGGGTGTTTCCACCGCAAGCTGAAGCATATGATGGGAGCGTGGGAGTAGGCACTGGACTGAAGAACGCAGAGCAATCTGCCTGACGAGTTGCCAGTGGCTGCGGAGCATTCGTCCCTGTCACAGCTCTATGGAGCCGTTAGCCCTACATCGTCTTCGGTGAGTTTTCTGGTCCATACCTGGCACAGTTATCGGCAGCACAAACACCTCGCCCCTTCATGAAGGGGTTGGATCCCCATGGGTTGGCAGCCACGAAGGGCACAGAAGCGGCGACAGCGAGGAGAAGTGACTTCATGTTGACAGGGGTCTGTTGGTGGTGTTGCGTCGATATGTTGTACCTAGATCTTGTCTCACGAGGCTGCCTTGCTCAACTCAGAATGAACATTGAGAGGGAGAGACACTTCTTTTATTCCCCATTCAAAACACAAGCATGGGTAAAGGGGTTGCTACATTTCAAACCTACCGCGGCATGTCCGGCGCAAAATTGTAAACAATCTCAGACATCGGCAACCAGACAAGGGATCGAATTTTCGAAGTCGAGCAAAAATAGACTCAGAGGGCATATTTCTTCGGATCTCGCCATGGGAAATGTCTAGCATTTTGGACCACTTCGCAAAGCGCAAATGAGTTGGCTTCGAGAATGCTGCTGAAAGCCGACAGAGCATCGACTGATTGATGGCGCATCTGAGTCAGGGACGGTCCAAGGGAGGCTAGAATCTGGAGCTGCGGTCGGTATTGCAAGGAGTCCTAATAAGGGCTGTTGTGGCGTAAGACAAACGCGTGACATGTAGACGGTCATTGCCAGGTGGCAGCACAATCGGCTCGAAAGGTGATCGGTCAAGGCGTCAACTACCAGACTGAGAACGTGGCTCCCTTGCATGACCTATTTGTGGTTTGGTGAATTTCCTGGATCTGGAATGTCGCGGTCTCAAATGGGATTTGGCAGGCCAGGTTCAGCTTTGCCATGGATTAGGGCTAGAAATTCGATGTCTGGATCAATTCTTGAGCTCATGGTGGAGAGATGACGGAAGTCCTGAAAGCACGGGGCGGGAGCTGGAGCTGGTCCTTTGTTTCTTGGCCAGAAACGATACAAAGCAGCTTTAGACGGCGAGTCGGCCTGTCTTTCAGCGTCATCGTCAATGGGTACGTATGAAGGCTGTGAAGAACTCCTCGCACACACACCTACTCGATACTACAGGTACCTTACCTAGTCGTGCTCGTGCCTTGTGCACAAGAGAGGAGCCCGGGAGCATCGTTCGGTAACTCGGGCTGCGCTCTGCCTCGTGCGCGCGGGCGCCCCCGGAGAACATTACCGTTAGGGGCCACGGGGGCTCAGAGCTGCTTCGGCGATAACCGGAGGGATTGAAATTCGCCAAGCAAGCCAGCATGAACGTACTCGGTAGGCGATTGAAATTTCTTGGCAAACGAGTCCCTTCAACCGATCCCTGTGCAAGCCTGACGTCTAACCCCCGACCTCGAGCACTCCTCCTTGACTATCTTGTCTTAGTTCTAGCAAGAGGCTGGCCAAATGTCATGTTCCAAGCCTTCCCCGGTGAGGACCATGCAATGCCAAGGATGGGACCCCTCGGGCCTCGTCATCTAGGAGGTAGGTGTGAGTCTGCCGAAACCGTTCCAGCCGCGAGAGGACATACGTATTCATACTTGCATGTTCCGTTGTCAACTCGAGCAGACTGAGTCGCGACACACCCGTTCTGAACCGTGCCCATATCACCTTGCCGGTCTCTCCAAAGCCCTTCGCCATGAACTGCCCTTCGAGAACGGACGACGTCGAGTCGAAGCACCCAGATTGGAATCAGAATCCCCCGTACCTGGCCGCCGATCTTACGACATGTCAAGATCTCAATGGCATTGCAAACACGCGCGAGGTTAAGGCAGGCGGTGACGAGGTTGATGGCATGGTTCCTGTTGACCAAACTGACCATCCGGCTAGACCGCCTGATCCTCTCAAATCCCCTGCCATGGCGAGGTCCTTGTTCGGTGAGTCTGCCTCCGTCCGGATATGGATCCATCCTTGAGCATATCGGCATGCCGCGGTGCAGTGGACATGGACCCCTGACACTGACCATCTTCTCCCGTGCAGCCAACTCCTCGCCCAACAAGGCGGTTGCTGGTGGTGATGGCTGCAACCGTCTCTCCGTTCTCCTCGTTACTCGTTACCCGTGGCTTTCTGCCCTTCGGGACTGGGTCACTTGGGGGACCTCCGTCGCCATATCCGCGCTCCTTCTCTCCACGTTTGGCCGCCGGCGAGATGTGAGCGCCCACGTCCAGATGAGTGGTATGTCCTGGTTGTAGTCTTTCCACCTCCCACTTGCTGACGCATGGCCTCGAAAAAGGTGCTCGAGAGTCCAACTCGCCGGTCTCTGTCCCACTGCGCAAAAGGGCTTCCTGCTCCCCGAATGGGATCAGCAAAGACGAGTATAACACGCCGCTTCATGTGGGTGCAGTGTTTATCATTATGTTCGTTTCGGCCTTCGCATGCTCGTTCCCTCTGCTGGCCATTCGCTTCCCTCGCTTGCGGCTTCCTGGTCGATTCTTCTTCATTGTTCGGCACTTTGGCACCGGCGTGCTTCTCGCTACCGCGTTTGTTCACCTCCTGCCCACGGCCTTCATCCTGCTCGGGGACCCGTGCCTCTCGAGCTTTTGGTCTCAGGACTACCCGGCCATGCCTGGCGCGATAGCAATGGTCGGAATCTTTGTGAGTTTGTAGAACAACAGTTATGTGCGCGCCTTTTTCTGACCAACCGCCTTGGGGTTCACCCTTAGCTGATTACTGTAATTGAGATGGTCTTCCATCCTTCTCGCCATGTCCGGCCCGAGAGCGATGTCGAGGCGAACAAAGACGCCTCAAACGCTACTACTCAGCACGACTCTCAGGCAATCGTCCCAGTGCGGAGCCAAGACCCTCTGAGCGGGAAAAGGGCCAGCATTGGCCGTAGCATCTCGCGGGTCAGTGATCAGAATGGGGCAGATGAAATCTCGCGTGCCGCCAATCCGACCGATAAAACCAGCCACGAGGTCGGGGTCGAAGAACGTGGTTCGATGAACAACCCGAAAGCACTGACTCCGGAACAACGCCACCGCAAGGCCATTCTACAGTGCATGATGCTCGAGATGGGCATTCTCTTCCACAGTGTCTTTATCGGCATGGCCCTGAGTGTCTCGATCGGGAACGAGTTTGTGATTCTCTTGATCGCCATCGCCTTTCACCGTGAGTGGTAGAATTTCCCCTCTTGCACGAGGTCATTAGTCTAACACACCGAAGAAACGTTCGAAGGGCTCGCTCTCGGCTCTCGCATTGCCTGTATCGTCTGGCCGACGGACAGCTTGCAGCCGTGGTTTATGGCTCTGGCGTACGGGTGCACGTGAGTAGCTTCTGCCGCCTCCGCCTGAAGACAAACCAACTGACGCCTGCTGGGAATAGGACCCCCGTCGGCCAGGCCATCGGGATCGCCACGCACTCCCTCTACAGCCCCGACTCGGAAGTCGGCCTCCTCCTCGTGGGCACCATGAACGCCATCTCGGCCGGATTCTTGATCTTCGCCTCGCTCATTGAACTCGTGTCCGAAGACTTTCTTAGCGACGACAGCTGGACCGTTTTGGTCGGCGTGAACCGCGTGTGGGCGTGTGTCTTGGTCTTGGCTGGTGCGTTTGCTATGAGCCTGGTGGGGGCTTGGGCGTGAGGCGAGAGACAAACGTCCGTACAAACCTACGGATTCCTTGAAAGGCTCGGTGGGCCCATTGCGCCATCTACGATGAGATCGATGGCACAGTGATGAACAGCACAACCCCATGCCTTGTACACTCATTTAAACCATTCCCTACCAACTGATGAATTACTCTCATTTGATCGATCGACACTGGATAAGCCTAGGACGACATGGCCTGTATCCACTCCGCGGGCCCGAGGAGTGGTTAGCAAGGGTGGCCGAGGAGGAACGAGTCGGCGGAGGCAGTTTCGCTGGCGCAGTTGGCCCTTTCCGGCAAAAGGGGAACCCGCAGGCTTTCTGCTATGTTTCTTGCAGAAGCTTTCAATCCAAGATAGGATAGCGCGACTGCTGTGATGTCGGAATACATGACAACTTGAAACCTGAGACAGGCAGAGAAGTGACCTTGAATACTCGCGAGCAAATGAAGCCAGAGGGGCCAGGGCCGACTCTTGACTATATGTTTACAAAGGCCTCTGTACATAAATATGCAAGCGCGCTCCACGCGCGTACGCTTTTGAACCCTTGGTGGCGCCATTCCTAGCTGGTCGGCGCCTACGAGACTCGAGGGTCCCTGGTTCCCCGCACGTCGTCTCCAAACTTTCTGTGACTTCACCGGTGACTCAAAAGAAAAAAATACGAAAGGCGCGGTCGATGTTCGCTTGGATCTCTGCGAGCTGATAAGAAAATTTTCACCTGTCTCACTGTAGACTTGCTTGTTTAAAATCGCCCTGAAGCTCTCGCCCCTGCTTTTTGGCGTACTGCTGCATTGTGTTGGCAACATGGCGTCCACAGCCGGCAGGAGACTCGTCTGCTCGCAGCTCTCGAAGCTGACGGCTCCCTCGCAGCGAGCTTCTCTGGGCCTCAGGCGATATGCTCATGCTGCCGCCGTTCCAACCTCATCGAGCCTGCCAGGCCAGGGACAGGCACAGATCCGACATGAAACCTCTGTCCCCAACCCCGACCCAGCCACGGACTCGCCCACTGCGGCGTTCCTCAATCAATCGGCTCCTTACATGGTCCCTACCTACGTACGGCCGCCTCCTATGATGGTGCAAGGAGATGGATGCTTCTTATACGATAACGAGAACCGACAGTACCTTGATTTCACTGCTGGGATAGCAGTCAATTCTCTGGGCCATAATGATCCTGAACTCAATCGGCTCATTGCGCATCAAGCCCAACGCTTGATTCATGCGTCCAACCTCTACCACAATCCTTGGACTCCTACGCTGTCTAAGATCTTGATTGAAGAGACACAGAAGCAATCTCCTGGGTCTCCTCTGACTCAGGTCTTCATCTCCAACTCCGGTTCCGAGGCCAATGAGGCTGCACTGAAGTTTGCAAGGAAGGTCACGTATGCAAAAGACCCAAACACAAAACAAAGGGACATTGTGTCGTTTCATGGATCTTTCCATGGCCGTACCTACGGTTCTCTCTCCGCAACGCCGAATAAGAAATACCAACCACCATTCGGCCCTATGCTCTCTGGCTTCCGCTATGGACAGTACAACGATGTTGCAGCTGTCCCAGAGTTGGTGAACGAGAACACTGCAGGAGTCATTGTTGAGCCCATACAAGGCGAAGGCGGCATTAACGTAGCTACTCCTGAGTTTTTGCAGGCACTCCGCAAGCGGTGTGATGAAGTTGGTGCGGTCCTGATCTTTGATGAGATCCAATGTGGTCTCTCCAGGACTGGAGACCTCTGGGCCTACACTGCATCAGGTATCCATCCGGATATCTTGACCTCCGCCAAAGCGTTGGGAAATGGTATCCCCATTGGAGCAACTATTGTGTCGGGCAAGACGGTCGCGCCGTTTATTAAGACGGGCGATCACGGTACGACCTTTGGAGGCAACCCCTTCGCCTGCCGCGTGGCACATCATGTTTTCGGTCGCCTCGCAAAGCCCAAACTACAAGAGGAGGTCAGACGGAAGTCGACTCTATTCTTAAGCTTCTTTGACACAATCAAGGAGAAATTCCCCGGTGTTTTCTCCGAGGTCAGGGGCAAGGGTCTTATTGTTGGCTACCAACTCAGCGACTCTGCTAAGGACAAGGCGACGGAGATCATCACAGCTGCACGAGAACGCGGCCTACTGATAATCACCGCTGGGGACGGCGTCATCCGAATCGTGCCGCCGCTCGTCATCTCTGACGAGGAGATCAACAAGGGTCTTGCGATTCTCGAGGATGCCATTAGCGTTGTGTTCCACAAACCAGGCGACGTTGAGGGCACCGCCGGTCAACAGGAAATGGCTTCTCGTTGAATCCTTATCTGCTCATGCCATCTATTGCCTCTTTTCTCCTTCAGGCACACTCATGCCATGGACCCCACGGTAGTCAGGCCGCTCCGCTGGCTTCCACTTCCCTCCTAAGATCCTATCTTCATCCACCAGCTTGAATACCTCTACTTTCAGAGGCCTACAGCATTTGATCATCTCCTTCTCATTGTCGCTTCCAAAACCCCACAGGGACAAATCCCCACCTGGACATGTCGACAGTGCCATCAAGAGATCCTGTTCAGCAAAAAATTCGATATAGTCACCTGGTTGTGCAGGGCTTGGATTCATAAAGTATCGACCCTTCGAGTCCAGGCCCGTAACCTGGAACAGATTGATCACATCATGGACGTCTGATTCATTGAGGCCAAACGGAAGTACGGCTCTGGTGAGGTTGGAATGACAGTGATAGTCGTACGATGCTTCGGGCCCGGAAAGGACTGTATTGATATATGGGTCGCATCTGGTACCGAGGAGGTCATGGACTCTGCCACCGGTCTCGTCGACGCCATACCAGGAGAGGGAATCAGCGACGATCGTGACCAGTGGCCGCATATACGGTAGGCAGGACCATAGCCTATCGAACGTTGTGACGTGGGATGAGTGGAGCTGTTTTGTCCTAGAGGCCCAGAACCTCTCGCGAGGATTGTGTGCGTTCCAAATATTCAGATCACCTAGGCAGGGTCAGGGACTGACTCGTCAGACATTGTGTCTCAACGTACCGACTTGAGGTCCCTCTGGTGTGCTGATCCTTACGATGCTCTTCGCAGGGGCTTTCCAGGCACGTCCCGAGCGGATAGGCAAGACAAATGAGTCGACGAGCTTTCTTCCGCCCTGCTGGATAGAGGCGTACAAGTTGTTATCAACTGTAAGGGGCGATTCCGCCGTGGGTAGATAGGCGGGATATGGTGTGGGAAGCGGCTTTCTCGCCTTCAAACGTTCCTCGCCGGAGAGCAGAGTGGACATGATGGAACGGATATCCCGAAGCTGAAACTCGAAATCTGCCTTTTCCTTCTCTCAACACCCATCTAAGGTTCCAGGTTCGCAGCTCCAACGACGATGAGCAGGCTTTTATGCTGGAGATGACAGAGACGTGCCGCGGACATGTCCGAATTTGACATTGCCCAGATCTGCTGTGCTGTAGCAGCCTCATGCAGCCTTACAAATTTCTCACTTTGGTCGGCTCGTCGTTGCGAATATAGCAGATCTCCTAGCCTTCTTGAGTATCTATCTTGACGTGGGCAGTCATCATGTGCACAGACCGAAGCGAGAGAGCGGGATGAAGTTAGGCGGCCCATGGCCTTCCCCCTGCACGAACCATGACCAGTGCATAAGAAGTTAGGCAATTCGGCAGTGACTGGATTCTTTCTTCATTCCTGCTTCCACAATGTATAATACTCACTCGCAGGCGAGCTGGGCTTCCGGCCGAAATCCTTTACCCGGCACGCTTCACGCCTATATCCGCCATGGCTGGCCAAGACAGACACGCTCCAAAGACGCGTACAGCGTGCCTCACCTGTAAAAAGAGACGGGTCAAATGCGGACTCGAGCGACCGTCGTGTGCGAGGTGTGTCAAGGCCGGACGGAAATGTGACGGCTATCAGCTTTCCGTGGTCGAAGCACGGCCATTCCCATCGTCCATGCAGACGACGCTTCCGCAGCTCAGCAGTTCTTCGTCACTGCTCTCCGCCTTTCGGGCCACAGAATCAGAGTGGCTGGCATACGCTTTCTACACTAATAAGATTTCCGGCATCCTGGGCGGCGCCTTCGACTCGGATTTATGGCAGAGACTCGTCCTCCAGGTAGCCGACACCGAGCCCACTGTTCGGCACGGCGTCTTTGCTCTTGGAAATCTGTTCCGGCATCATGGCGTCTCGGACGGCATGTCAGAATGCGTGTGCGCTCGTTGCCGACAAGCCCTGCGTCACTATAACAAGGCGATTTCTTCCTTTTCGCAGTACATGCAGCGGCCACCTGATCAGCAGGCCATTGATGTGGCTCTTCTGTCGTGCCTGATATTTATCTGTCTCGAGTCTTATCGATTGAACGACAAGACCGCAATCTCTCTCATCTCCAAGGGGTGTGGCATGATTGCGGAAGCCATGCCCAAAGGACAAGACACTCAGACTAGCGCGATCGATTCAGGACTGCTGAATCTGTTCGACAGACTGTGGCTCCTTTCGAGCATGTTTGGACACCATATACCCCGGCCGTCAGCGCGCCCTCCTCAGATCCTTGACCTTGGTCCCCTCCCCCCCTTCATCCGCACCGTTCAGACGGCGAGAGATTGCTTGCACGAGCTCATCACCGCCGTCCAACACCTCAGACTACGCGTGTTTCAGGCTCAGTTGAAATCAATGTCCGACTCGGAGAGGTTTGCGACGATAAGCGCGCTTCAGCGGGAGCAACAGGCCGTCTTAGTTCTGTTGGAGCGCTGGCAAAGCGACTTGCAGGCCCTCACCGATCGACAGGGCCTGCAATCATTCCAGAGGTCGCAAGCGTGGTCCATCTTGACCGTTCAGTGGCTGATTGCCAAAATCAGCGCCGCCGCCAGTATGGATCCTGCGGAAAGGGATGGCGAAGATCAATCCGACGACTTTGGAAACCTTGTGGCTGTCGCGGAAGAAAGCCTCGCGCGGCATCCCCAGGACAGCGAGACAAACAATTTCTTCTTCGAGCCGTGCTTTTTGCCGGCGCTCTATCTCACGGCGCGCAAATGTCGAGATTCTGTCATTCGGAGGAAAGCGCTCGAGTTGATGTCCCGTGCGGGAGGGAAAGAAGGCTTGTGGTACAGGTCTGAACTAAGATGCATTGCTGCAAGGGTCATCGAGCTTGAGGAGGGTCTGGCCGTGTTAGACTCGCAGGACCAGCGGGGGCTGGTTGATCAGAAGCCCATTCGCTTCTACGACATTCTCGCCGAATTAAACTATCGCCGCGGTGGAAGGACATATGTCGATGTTACCTATTTGATATACGATGTGGACAGCGACACACGCTGGCGAACCGTGCGGGAGACCTTGACCGTTACGGAATAAGGAGTGCACACTACATCCAAACGCTAGAGAACCGCTCACAGCCCGTTCGTTCTCAGTCGTGTTGACGTGACAAGCACGGGCAAACCGTAGTCGAGGGTAAGCATAAGCTTCTGGTCTAGCGGTCTGTCGGGGGCGATATCATCCTACTTATGTCGGTGCGACGCCGAACCCCATCTGCTATGGCCATTGCCAGGAGCGAACCCTGGAGTCGACTGAACCCGCTTGCAGAGCGGAAGTTGAAGTCCCTCTGTGAGTGATCTCTATGAGAGATAACAGCAATGTCGTTCTCACTCTTCTCCATAGTATTGTCGCTGTTGTGTAAACGCCCTCAAGTCTCGCACACTTGGTAGTGCTGGATGATGCAGATGCGATTGCCGCGTTCGTATGGCCATGATACTCGCGAAACATTCATACCGTTGTCTGAACATCCCGCGGGGCCTATCAGCCCATGACCGCCACCTGTGGCTGACGGCGATGGCGATGCCTATCGCTCCTTGGCTGCATAAATGCTCGGTTAGCGAGACACGCCTAGCTTTTCGACATCCCAACAAATGTCATCGCCATAAACTTGCTTTCACATGTGCATCTTATCCGCGCCAATGAACACATGTCAGCCGCTCGTGAGATCCATATCTGCATGCATGCGCAGCATGGAAACTTGCGGGCACCAGACATCTTCCCAGTCTGAAGTCTTATGGGGCCTGCACAGCATGCACCGTGCAGCTCGGCGTGGAGGAACTCGCAAGGGTGCCGGCACGCTCGAGCCTGTAAGCTTGTTGGCATTTGAGGAATGTGGTATGACAGGATGATGATATGACTTTCCTACTTCCAACTCTGAGGCCTTTTTGTGTCCGGATATGCTGTGCCTCGAAAAGCTCTGGTTTTCCGACTGGAGTTATCTGTATATGGTATTTCATTACCGCTCGGTTCGCATTCTGCTTCCTTCCTCGCGACTTGCGAGCGTTATCTGATCTCGGTCCGAAACGTGTTCGGCAAAGTTCTCGTGTGGGCTGACCATGTATGAGGTTTCATGTCCTCGAAATCCAATATTTCGTCAGGCTCAGAAGGACTGACTTTATTAGTCGTGGCGGCGAGCGGATCTTTCTGCTATAGCTCGCGTTGAAGCGCCCGGTGGATGTTGATCACGACAGACTCGATCCGAACAAACCAAACTCGCTGGGAGTCCTCATTAAAGTTCGTGTGGAACACTGCGAGATCTCGAGGTACGTGATTGTGGTATGAACGCAGTCTGTTGTTCAAGACGTACAGTTCCTCGACATACGTGGCAGAGCGCTTCCATGAGCACGTGGTTGTTGGAGCTATATTCTCTCTCAGAGCTTACTGAAATCTGAGTAAGGGAATGTTGAAAGCTCCTGTTCTCAAGACTGGCGAATTGCCTCTCCGCCAGTCATTGCACAGAGACTTGCCTTGGACACTTCAAACGCTGCATGGAAAGCTCGACTCAAAGTCATGGCAGTGACGAATCAGTCCAGCGTCAGACCTCTATCTTCCTTCATCCACGGCCATGTCACATCTCGAATCACAGTCATAAAGCTTCCTCGTTCTTTGGGCCCATCGTTACTCAGCTCGTAGCCTTCGCTGACTATGGTTTTTACCAGGATCCTCATCACACGCTTCTTCGCTGTCACGGACGCTTACTTAGCTCCATCTGTCTACAATCTTGACCTGACTGCGCTATATTCTGTCCAATCCTTCCCCGCTGCTGTAAAAGCTCTCACTGCGGCTCGCAATGGTATCGACGACCATCCTTTTCAAGAAGGACAATGTCCAGCCTCCGGTCTTTGTCGCTGGAGGTTTCACCGACTGGGTACCCGTCGAGATGACGTACGAAGCGACAGAATCCAACGGCTCAGTCGAGAACGTCTTCTCCCACAAGACCGAACTCGAACCTGGCGAGTATCAGTATAAGTTTCGGTTGGGTCCGGGTGATTGGTGGGTTCTCGATGAATGCGCCCAGAAAGGTCCGATATTCTGCAAGGCACTCGAGTCACCACCACTAACCATATCACAGCAACTGACGAGCTCGGAAATGTGAACAATCTCCTGTCAGTCGAAGCTGAAGAACGCAAAGCCTCCTCGGAACCACCTGTTGAGACGATTCCAACTCCACCTGCGCATGTCCTGAACACAAAGGATGCTCATATCATGGACGACGAGCCTAAGGTGAATGGGTCTGCAGACCATGAGCAATCTGCCCAGCCATATCCCCCACCTGAGGAACTCGTACCAAATCTTGTCGATTCTCATGCACCTGAGCGGTCAACCGTGGACAGTGGAGAGCCGACAGCTGAAACCGACAAGCAGGCCCAGTTCGATGAACAAACTGGCAAAGAACCTTCCGAGACTGGTACACCGAGAAAGAACTCCATCCCTGATTTTGCTCCTCCTCCATACTCGGTTTCTGCAACTGGAATGATTCCAGACCCGAACGAAAAGGTCCAAGTGGCGCCAGTGGCCGAAGCTCCTCCTCAAAAGCAGCCCCCCTCTCAACCAGCAGCCGCAGAAGAAGAATTGGAAAGGAAGAAACAGTCGTTGGTCGCTCGAGTGTGTAGCGCAAAGTAAGTGTTCCCCCTGTCTGATGTCCAGTGTTGTCCCTGATCGCCGTCTAGGAGTCTAGTCATGGTGGTCGTGATAGTCGCAGTCCCTGTCGCTGTATCATATTACCTGCGTCGGTAGCGTCGATAGAACAATGATGTCGCCGGCCACGGCGTTCCTTGGCGACGTTACTTCTTCCCACGACAATAATATATGATTTCCTGCTCTCTTTCTCAGTCTTGTTTCTTTGTTCCCCTTCAGCGACAGACACATCCCCATCTCAATCATAACTCCTTCGTGACCGACAACCCTTCATCCACAAACAAACACTCAACCACTCCTCCGAGCGACCTTTTTCTGTTTCGTCACTGTCGCCTTCCCTTCTTACAATGGCAGAATGGCGTGTGATGGACAACACGCCCGCTTGGCGACGACCGCTCGGCCCTGTCTTTCTGGCTGAAATGCACCGACAACAACAGCAGCAACAGCAGCAACAGCAGCAGCAAGAACGAGACGAGGAGATACGGCGCTTGTTCGAGAGTGCCGCACGCCCACACTTGGGTCTGCGCGAGCAAGCAATGATTCGGGCGGCCCAAATGGTCGAACAGATGGAACAGGAGCGAGCCAGAACCATCCTGGGATGGATACGATGGCGGATGCAGCGGCTGAGACGGGTGCTGAGAGGGGCGTTGGGCGCTTTCTGGGGGTGGTTCGTGGGTGTTGGAAGAGAGTGGACGGCAGGTACAAATCCTCGGGCACGATGGGCTTTTATCCCGCCTGTGCCAGTCAGAGATGTTGAGAATGGCGGGTTGGGCGGACGTTCGTGGTAACGACGTCGACGACGACAGTGACGGCGTTTGAGCAGAAGTTGAAGGGGCGGTTCTAAAGCGACAACGACATGACACAGTGGAATGAGGCAGGCGGCGACCTGTGATGAAAAGGCGTTGGAACACGTCTTGAGAAGAGCGTATGCTCTGTCTCTGTCGCTAGATGCGACTGATATGAACACATCACACACCCACACCCTGTTTTGTTTCCCAATCTGATTTGAACGTGACGTCCTCGAATGCTGCCGGCATGAGTGTCTGGTTGAGTCTCTCGCATGGCCTGTGACCATGTCATTATGTAGTTGGACAGCACGCTGGGCTGGACAAGGCATCTCCATCGTTATGAAAGAATTAATCAATTTTCCACAGGTCTCATTCAGTCCTCATAAACCTATCCCTACCTATCTATGCATATCCCTGACTATGGCTTCAACCTTCCCTACGGCCTCCCGCACCGCCGGACAAAAATGCCTCTTCATAATCTCCACTTCCCACACCCCGGTGCCGACGCTGAGCACATTCGTGCCCTCGACAGAGTCGCTACTGCCCTGAAACACGCCGTCGCCCTTGCGTTCATCACTGTACCAGAGCGGCTCGATCTTGCGGGCGTGTTTGTCCGCGATCTTCTGCAGCAGGGCCAGGACCGCGAGGCACGACTTCTCCGGCAATTGCAGCGACACGGTCAACAGGCGCTTGAAGAAGGCTAGGGCCGTGAGCGTGGGCGGCGGGGCTGATGGCGTCAATAGGATGGATGTGAGGACCCTCGTGAGCAGGAGGATCGGGGTCGAGATGTTGACTTTGGTGATCCTTTCGCTTCCGTTGTTTGCATTGCCACTGCCCGACGGGGCGGGCGCAGAATGTGGATCCGGCAATCGTAGGGATTTCGGCCCGAGTTCGATATCCGCGTCCAGGCTGAGCGGGTATATGGAGCGGTAGGTGTGCGAGGTGAAGAAGCTGAGGTCGAGGTTCAGGGTCGAGGCCGCGCGGGAGGCGTCCTGGCCGGACAGGAGCGTGAACGCCGTTTGTGTGGCGAGGAGGGATTCGCGAGTCAGGTTGCGCATCGTGGCGCTGTCGCGGGTCCCTGCTGCCGTGTCTGCCGCGTCTGATTCCTCGTGCGTAAGGTAGTTGAGATCATGCGAGAGAGAGGACTGGCGGTCGTCGGCTTGAGCGACGATTTCCTTCAACGCCTCCAGCAGATCGCCGAACAGGTCCTGGTTGATCAGGTGGGCGTAGCGCGCCAGTCCCTCGAGGACCGCGCCCATCAGCTCCGGGAGACGCTGCTTGAGGATGCGGAAGTATGTCACAAAGACGAGCTTTAGGGTCTCGGACTGCAGTTTCTCGCGCTCCTCATGGTTCACTAGCGCGGACGCCTCGGCCATGTCCTTTTCCACGGCTTTGCGTTCTTTGCGGAGTTTGCGCTCCTTCTTCGTCATGTGTTGCGATTTCTCCTTTTTGATCTTCCGCCCGTGGATCTTGGACGTAGAGTCTGCGCTTTGGTCCTTGTCCATCGAGCCCGGGGGCGGGAGTTCCGACAAGAGACGCAGCTGGAAGAAAGTATTCAACACTTCCTCTCTGACCCGGTAGTCTTTCGCCCTTATCGTCTTGGTCAGTAAACTGACTGCTTCCAGGGAGGGTGCGCCATCTTCGTCATTGGCGAAAAAGTTCTCGAGCGTGTCGATACATTTGTTGAACTCGGCGGTGGCTTCCCGGCTGCACAGTTCGTACACCAGGATGTTCAACAACTCGGTTCGGAAATTGATATGCGGGACGGACAGTAGAAGGGCACACGCGCAGTTTATCGCCACACTTCTCAGGGACCGATGCTCGGCATTGCCCTTTCGGTTCTTCGCCAGACTGCCCAACTGTTTCACGTAGCCGTGGTATCCCGTGACGAGGGCGTGCTCGTATTGTCTCGTCTTCCGCACGTCTTTGGAAATTTTGGTCCCCAATTCTTCATCCTTGTAGCTGCGTATTCGATACCCGGGGATGTTATCCTTGTAAACAGCCGCCTGGGCGGCGAGAACGAGTTTCTGCACCGCAACGGGGGATGTGGGCGTGCAGAGTTCGGCGAGCTTTTTGAACGAAGAAGAGTGTTCTTCCGGGTCCTCGTTCAGGAGGGTGACTAGGCGGGCGATTTCTTCTTTAACCGAGAGGATCTGTTGCTTCACGGGGATTTGTGGTGTGGATTGTGGTTCAGGGTCGGTGGGAGGCGTGGACTGCTGAGCGGCTTCATCTTCGTCGTCTGTACCGGAGCCGAGAAAACTGTCGGAGTCCACATCTTCATCTGCGCGCGGCGCCTGGACTTGTCTGACCGTCCCTTCTGCGGTCTTGATCGGTAGCCTCGTTGATTCCTTGGTCTTCTTGCTCCGCGATCTCTGTTCATAGTCTTGTTCGAGATCCCAGTCTGCAGCTCGGGTGAAGAGGTCGGCTGCCTTGACAGTCTCGGAGCCCTTGCTGTCGTCTATGGGTGGCGTCAAGCGCCTACGTTTCGCAGGCCTTCCGTGGCCCATGGCTGTATTCGTTTCTGGAGAGGAGAGCCCGTCGCATGCAACTGGACTGCGTATGCGAAGTCGAACATCAAAATTTCGAAAAGAATTTGACCGAAGATTTTCCGCCCCGCAGAAATTATTTCGTCTTCATCTCCATGGGCGATATTCGATATTCGTCTCCGTCCACGCCTTTGCTTGCGGCGGCCACTTGAGCAGCTCTCCATATACATATTCTGCTTTAGAACCCACTGTCAAGATGCGGCCCCTTACCGACACGGAAACGCAAACTCTCTTCACCAAACTGGCAAACTACACCGGCCGCTCGCTCACCCAACTCATTGCACCTTCCGACTCCTCCTCCAAAGACGACAGGCATGTCTTCCGCCTGCACGAATCCCGCGTTTACTATGTTCGTCTCTCCCTCGCGAACCTCGCCACCTCAATCGCCCGCGACAACCTCCTCTCGCTTGGCACATGTATCGGCAAATTCACGAAGACGGGCAAATTTCGACTACACATCACCTCATTAGATGTGATTGCCCCGCACGCACGGTACAAGCTCTGGGTCAAACCAAATGGAGAAATGCCCTTCTTGTACGGCGGCCATGTCCTCAAAGCACACGTCGGAAGATGGAGTGAAGATTGTCCTGAACATTCCGGCGTCGTCGTGTTCGCCATGGACGATACGCCCCTCGGATTTGGGGTGACTGCTAAAAGTACGGGCGAGGCGAGGAAGTTGGATCCCACAAATATTGTGGCCTTCAGGCAGGGGGATGTGGGCGAGTACTTGAGGGAGGAGGATACCTTGTTCACGACTTGATGGGGCGTGGGACAAGTGGTTATTGAAATGCCAAACCTAAGAGCATGGGCCCCGAAGAATTAACACGAGCGGACAAGAACACTGTGACCTCCGCCGGTCCAGGGCTCGGCTGGGGAGGGGAAAGCTCGAGGAGTCGAATCATGTTCTATACTTGGTTCAGAAAGGAGCAATTTGCCTTGACCGACAGAGGGTTAGTTCGTGTCAAGGGTCACAGCAGAGAGCGCAAACCCGCGAAGGCTTCCGAAGGAAAACCAGCGCGGATTCACTGGGAGGAGAGTTTGAAGAGTTGAGGTGGCGTGAACGTTGACTCGAACCTTCGTGGCTCTCGTAGCCGCCCTGCTAGTTCCAGTCAAAGGGCTGGAGGAGGAATCAGCAGGAGGCATGTCTTGAACGTACAGATGCCGAATTTCGAGTTGGAGAGCGAAGCGTTCACCGAGGCAGAGGAAGAGGGGCCAGACGGGTGTTTGACATGAAGGGGTTCTGCATGCGGCTTTAGGGGGGCAGTATGCGTATGGGTAATTTTTCACAGCGAGGTAAGAGGGTGGTAGACTATTTTTCGGCGGATCCAAACGCGGGTCATGTCTCACCAAGAGCATCACCCGACTCTGAACAGATTGAATCACTTGTTCGGAACCATGGGATCTTCTAGCCATCTGAATCAGTCAAGGAGACTCGTAGCGTAACGGCCCTAATTTGCCGCTGGGGATCACGCATAAGGTGCTCGAATCGGAGGGCGAGCATGTGCAAAAATCCATGGAAGACCAGACGCCTGTTTGCTGTACATATGGCACGTCAGTTAGTCCCAGATTGCTTGAGCCCTTCTAAACCGCACTGTGCTGTTCTCTGTCTATTTCCCTTTGGAAACCAACTCCTCCACGCTTTTCCTGGCCTCAATAGCCTTCTCATCTGCCCATTCGGCGGCTCCTTGTGTAACTCCCCGCGTTTGCTTCCACGCCTCCTGCACGAACGCGCTGATCTGCGAATGAGTATCAGCCACCACGGGCACTCTCTTCTCGTACTCCCAGATCAAGTCTGAAGTATTCCGCATCGTCACGGGGATGAGATACCAGCCCGCGGCAACACCTACGGCCAGTGGGAATGTTGTCCGTAAAAGAATACCTCTGTTTCGCGAGATTATCGAGCCTGTAAGCGTCGCGACGAGGACGTAGATCGCTCCCGGGAGGAGTTGCTCTCCTGTCTCCGGCTTGGGCGCCAAGGATGCAATGGTATTGCTGAAGTCTGTTTCTTTGCGAAAAGCCCAGCTGAGGAAATTGTTGAACGACGTCTCGGCGCCGAGAGAGTGATGATAAAGGAAAATCCGAGCATTCTTCACCTGTTCTGCGAGCCTGTCCGTTGGTGTGGGTGCGGCTGGGTGAGATCGTGACACGGGTGAAGTGGGCGAAGGTTGAGGGGTGGTGGGCGCGACTGGATATGCAGAGTATATGGGCTTTTTATCAGGTAGCTAGGAAAGTGTCAGCAGAGCTACACCGTGTTCAGGAAGCTGGTGTTCCGCACGTCGTCTTTGGAGGGAGCTTCAGCGTAGGCTGTGCGGAAGGGTGACGGGATTGCTGAAACTTGGGTGCCGGCCGCTGCTCCCAGGACAAATACTGCAGCCTGACGTGACTGTCATAATCGTTAACGAGGACAGTCGGCTCGGTCAGGGGAACTTACAGCTCGCAGCATTCTTGGTCGCGCCATACTGTAGGTTGTTGAGCAGTCGTGGCTGCTGGCGCATGCTCTCACGAATAAGTTCAGCAATCTTTCAATCGGAGCTCTGACGCAGATGGGCGAATCGGCATCGGGCTTGGCAACTCACGTCATGCCCGTGACTGCGCGATCGAAAGTCGCAAGGGTGCGATAACGAACGCGCGAAATTCAACCTGGGAACGAGAGCAGAGTGACACTCACTGTGTGACAAGGCGACCTGCTCCCAGGCCTGATTATATTATGCACAAAGTGCTGCGGCGACAGCCATGGACTTGTGCCAGATGCCTGCGCAAGCAGAACAGATACAACAGCACAGCGGCTGGCGTTGTGGACGACGATAACGCCTTCCGTTCCGCATCCCTGAATGGAAATCCTTCTGCTCGAAGCAAGGGCGACGATGATTTGCTGCGCGAGGTGTTCAACCGGAAAGGCCTGTCCAAAGCAACCCACACACGGCGATCGGGATTGATAGGAAACACACTCTTGACCAGCCCTAAAGGGTTCCAGAGGTTTGCAGAGACATCGGTCGTGCAATGCAAGAGGTTGGTGGAGAGGACACTCGCTGCTTCGACAGCTGAAGAATACAAGACGATTCCCAGAGACTTGGATCGTCTCAGTGACCTGCTATGTCGAGTCATAGACCTGTCAGATTTCATAAGGAGCATACATCCCAGCGCCGGTGTTGCCGCCGCGGCCTCCGCTTCATATTCTCTCATGTTTCAATACATGAACGAATTGAACACAACCACCGGGTTGAATGAGCAGCTCAAAAAGGCCTGGGACATGCCAGAAGTCCGGTCGCAGTGGAACGAAGAAGAGAAAATGGTCGCCGTGCTCCTGATGAGGGATTTCGCTAAGTCTGGAATCCATCTACCAGATGAGCAGAGGCATCAGTTCGTCTCGCTTTCGAACGATATTGTACAGCTTGGGAACGACTTTATCAATCAGATGGACCACGCGAAGGAGTATGTATCATTCTCGGCGCGACAACTAGATGGCCTAGACCCTACCTTGATTCAAAGCCTCAAGTACCGCGAACGAGCTCAGATCCCAGTATCCAGCAGATGGTCAAAGATGGTCCTCCATTCCGTCAAGGACCCTGCAACACGGAAGGAAATGTACATGGCCGAACGAAGTGCCTCGAAGAAGACCATCGCGACCCTGGAACAGCTGCTTCTCCGTCGAGCACAGCTCGCCAAACTCACAGGCTTCGATAATTTCGCACAAATGACCCTGATCGAGAAAATGGCCAAGACGCCTGAAGCAGTCAACAACTTTCTCGAGTCGATCAACGCAAACAACAAGATTCACGTCCAGAAAGAGCTCGCACCCCTCCTGGAGCTCAAACGGAAAATGGACCTAGGTGCCAAAGACCTCGATCCGTGGGATCACAATTATCTGCTCACCAAACTCCATCAGATGGAGGGCGCCTCCGGACCACGAACGTCCAAATCGCGCTTACAAGAAAGCGCACGCTCCTACTTCGCCCTCGGCCACGTGATGCAAGGTCTCTCGAGTCTTTTTGACTCCCTTTATGGTGTGCGCTTCGTCCCCAAAGATACTGCGCAGGGAGAAATCTGGCACCCCGATGTGCGCCGCCTGGACGTCTACACCGATAAGCAAGAACACATCGCCACCATGTACTGCGACTTATTCTCCCGCCCAGGAAAGCAATCCCACCCTGCTCACTTCACGCTCCTATGCTCCCGCGAAATCTCCGACGAAGAAATTCGCGACTGCGCCGAACGAGAGGAAGCGTTGAATAACGGCATGCCCACACTCCAGTCCACCGATGGTACCTCTGGGAAAACAACACACCATCAAATCCCCGTCATCGCCCTCGTCTGTGGGTTCCCTCACTCTAGCGCCGCCGATGAGCCCGCCCTCCTAAGCCAGTACAATCTGATCTCACTCTTCCACGAGATGGGCCACGCCATTCATTCCATCCTAGGCAGAACCTCAATGCAAGGCATTAGTGGAACCCGCGTGGCCACGGATTTCTCCGAACTCCCCTCCGTGCTCATGGAATCCTTCGCGACAGACCCCTCAGTTTTGAAACTATTCGCCCGCCATTACGAAACCGACGCGCCTATGCCCGAGGAATTGGTCCGCCTCCTGGCATCGGAATCTTCCAGAGAAACTTCGCGGCAGGGGGCTTCGAATAACGAAGCCCAGATCCTGATGAGCATCCTCGACCAGGTATACCACGGCGACGGGCCCGTCCGCGCCCTGAAATCCGGGAGGTACGACTCAACGGCCGTGTACTACGACGTGTGGAACAAATACGGCAGCGTGCCCGAGCCGTGGGGCACCAGCTGGCAGGGCTTCTTCGGGCATCTGCACGGCTACGGCGCGAGCTACTACTCTTATCTGTTCGATACGGCGATCGCGCGACGAGTGTGGAAGAACGTGTTTCGGAGTGGCGAGAATGCCGGCGCAGTGGACAGGCTGGCGGGCGAGAGGTTTAAAGAGGAGGTGCTCAAGTGGGGAGGCGGGAGAGATCCGTGGCTGTGCCTCGAGGGCCTTCTGGGAGAAGGGAAAGGGATCCTAGCCGAGGGAGGCGATGAAGCCATGTTGGAGGTAGGACGATGGGGTGTCGGTGCCAGTGGCGTTGGCGAGGTTGAGTAGAGACAATAAGCGGTTCACTTGATGAGACGAATGCTCGAGGTGGATGCAACGTGGCACAGAATCAGAAGGTGTATTCTCAACCATTATCCCATCATATACGCATCTAAACCTTTGAACACCCAATAATCGTCAATCCGTCAATTCCCTCACTCCGCAACACCGCGAGACGCTGCGAACTGGTTCCTGTCATATCTGCATGGGATGCCCCTATGTGGTCCTGTCCAGTTCATTCTGGAAAACCGTGACACCAATCATTCTCCATAACGTAACGCCCTGCCATGTGATTCCCCATATGTGCTTGCTCATTCTCGTCAATGCATTGTAATTTCCGGATATCCTCCTCCACTGGACTGTGCTCCTGTGGCGATGCCTCCTGGCATCTTCCCGCCCATCGCAGCCGTCCCTCCACCGAGCATACCGCTCTCAGCAGTGTCGGCCTCGTACCCATCAGCAGCGTCATGGATGTCGGCCAACGTCGTATCCACCCCGCTCATAGCTAGATCCAAATCGGCGCTCGAGAAGGCGTCTCCGTCGAACAACGGGTCCTGCCAGATCGTCGGCATGGACAGGTCGAAGAAGCCTTCGAAGAGATTGTCCAGGTCGTTGAATGAAGAGTCGTACAGGCCGAAGGAAGGGTGCGCGTCAATGGCAGGGTTGAACGGGGCGGTCATGGAGCCGGATGCGAATGGGTGGGAAAGCGTGGTGGGCGCGTGCGGATTGCCGTTCAGGGAGATGGAGCCCGGCATGGGTAGCCTGGAAGGTCGGTTGGAGTTGATGTTGTAGTTGGCTGCCCCGTTCGAGGCGACAACCTGGCTGTAACCTGAGGCATAGCTGTTTCCAACATGCTGCTGGGAAGTGCCAGTGCCAAGCCCACTGCTAGTGCTAGTGCTAGTGTTTGGTACAGGGGATTTCAGCGTCGATGTGCTTGTTAGTGTCGGAGTAGCGGTCGCGCTTGTTCTTCGACCGCCGCTGCGGGTTGTCGAAGGAGATCCTGGTTTTACGGCTCCTGGTGTGGGATTGGAGTGCGTGGCCGCGGCATCAGAGAGGACGTGCAGCCCGTTACCTCCGCCGCTGCCGGAAGATGCAACTGTCGAAGGGGAGTGCGTGCTTCCGGATGTCGTCGCAGGAGTGGCATTGTGTCTCGCACGGTGCGCTCTTCCGTCAAAGGGTCCGAATTTGCAGGCACTGACTTCCGCTTCCATCGCGTTGGCGATATTGGCGATGCTGGCTTTCCTCACACCAGTCTCCTTGAGACTCTTGAGTGCCTTCCTTCCGAGCCTTGCCATGGCATCCGCTGTCCACCAGTATGTGCTCAATGCTTCTAACATTTCGCATCTCGTTGCCAAGTCTGCTTGAGCGCGCTCGCAATCTTCGAAGGCGTTGTCTCGAAGGCCGCGATAGGTGACCGTCAGCGTGAGGCCGACGGCGTAGGGAATCAGGGGAAGTGGCGGAACTGATAAGTGTTTGCCATCTGAAAGGAGGTCCTGTATTCGACTGGCAGCTAAAATGCGACGCGCGTAGCTTGCCGTTGTAGGTCCCCCGGCACGACACGAGAGGATCGAGATGACGAGGTAGCAGATCTCCAGAACGTCTAGAAGAGTCAGTAGATTGTGATGGCGTTGAGGAAATCATAAAGAAACACACATACTTCGTTCTGACCCATGGAGTAAATCGAGATCAATTCCGTCCGCTAGTGAATTGTATGTTGGAAACTCCGTCTCCCACCCCGTGCAGTCTGGGTCTGCGGTCGGTCTGTAGAATTCAATGACGTCGTCGAGGAGGTCGCCCAACCTCAGCCACATGTTGATGACATTACTCCTGGGAATTGTGCTTTCCAGCGGTGGGCGGGATATGTCAACGTCCCTGTTCGCAATCACGATCGGCCTACCACCTAGACAAGCATTAATCTTGTCAAGCGTCCAAATAGTCCACCATAACATGCTTGATTGATCTTTCAGGGTTCGTCCCGGAGTGTGGATGTGTAGACCCGAGGTCCATGCATCGTGGATGGCCATGGACAGATGGAGTGAAGACTCTTCGATGCCTCCGGGACCATCATTATGCAGATGCATCAAAGTCAGGATTTGGATCTTTGTGATTCGATCAGGTTCGAGATCTGCCTTCATCGCGGCATCCAGTCCCGTATGCAGGCTCCGAGCGAATGGGATTGGGTCGAGCAGTGGTCCGTCATCATAGAGTCGAAGGTAAGGTGCTGCCTCCTCTGTCTTGCAGGTCACCAGACATATCGCCTGCATCAAGAATATCGAGCATCGCCCTTCGCTGTAGTCTTTGAGCAACTTCATGCCATTCAGGATAGGCAGAAGGCCATCGAAACAAGCGATGTAAGTGGTGACCATTGCATCCTGGGTGGCTTTGGGAAGGACTCGGAAGGCTCCTACTGCCTGCAAATAGTTCCGCTGGTGACCAGTCAACGTCCTGCGGCCGCCTTCCACTCTGCCATACTTCTCAACATTCAGAGGCGTTTTCTCTCCTGACTTCTGCGGAGGAGGAGGCCCAAGGTCATCTGGCGGTAAGCTATCCTGGACGTCTCGGGACTGTTCAACCCAAGTACCAACCCTACTGATACGTTGAGTGCCCTGTCTGCGCGATGACAGATCGGTCAATATCGACTCCGGGTTGAGGTCACCGATGAAACGGATAGGCTCTTTGTGAGTCAGGTTGGGTAATACTCTTTCCAGCCCATCCGTGTCGGCTTGCTGATCTGGCGGGCGTTGAAAGGTGTGGTGACACCGCTTTTTGGCAGCTCGACATTTCTGACATGCCCGCGCTGCTCTCTTGCGGCTGGCAAAGGCCGCAGTGTCCGCTTCCCAGACAACTTGCATCGGGAGGAAATCCAAACCGAGCGCAATGTGATGGAACAAGAAATGGTGGGGGTTGATGCCGACCTGAAAACTGCGATCTGGCCGAATACGGTGATCTACTTGGACGGTGTCGCCTGTTTAAATGCCTCTCCGTATCTGGTCCCCGTCGCCGTGGACCTGGCACGCCTGGATGCGTCGGCGATGGAGGGCAGATATGAAGAAACCTTGAAGCAAAGTACGGTGTGCAACGAGTGCGCTTTGGTATTGCATGTCATCCCAACCTGACTTCTTCTCTAGCGGATGTTGTCGAGAGCATCTCTTTGCACTAAATCGAACTAGCCACGTGTTTCTAGCACGCGTGATCAACTCCACAGGCAAAATTGCTGGTACTCGTAGAAGAATCGGTATGGCAAAGACTTCAAATGCCTATTGCATTATGCAGTACCTATTTCCGCTGTCGTTGATGACTATCATCTCGATCGAAGACTGATGTTGAGCTGAGCCCTGGAATAAGAAATTTTCCGCACTTTCAGCGTGGCACTTGTATCCTGGGGAGTTGCCCTCCATTTTCATCACCATCAGACCCGCTTCTGCCTTCGTTCTGGTAGGTCAATCACTCATGTTGACTCCGGTGTGAAACCTCACCCCACTGGCTTGTTACTGGTATGAACATGCCTCCATGTCTTAGCGGCAGATCGAATTGCCCCATCCGCTGTTCCACCCAACGACTTCGGGGCTGTCGAGGCTTGCACCATAGCCGCCTCCAGGCTCTCAACGGCATTTGCACCAAGATTTCGACTCCTGAGCGGGCAGGCCAAGTCGACGGCAGCTCTGAAACCTGTTTGACCTGAGATTCCTGCAGGACGCAACAAGCCTGGGCGAAGTTTGAGACAGTTCTCCTTCAGTCTAACCGTGTGGTCCTCCAGCTTGTGAGGCAGTCTCCTGGTTGTATATGCATGCTGTCGTGATAGTATGTCTTCCTCTTTAGTTATCTCAATCCATCCACACTGTTGAGCCGCATCTGATGAGTTGTCCGTGTCGCTTGAGCAAATACTTCTGTCAGCCATGGGCCTTCAACTGGTTGCGTTGAGCCCATGTCAAGTGGCTTTTGCCTCATGAGACCCCCGACACACTTTCTCCGTCGGGCCGTATTCCTTATCCAAGAACCTTCAATCCGCCCTTGGTCTTCGGCTGCTTCTTCTGCACACCACCATTCTGCACCTTCCCATGTCCACCAGCACCCTTGCCTTTGTTATTCTGCTTCACCGTCGTGGGGCGCACATCCGTATTCGCCTTCTTAATTGTGACTGGGTGACTGCCTATATATTTGCCAGCCATATCCCTTGCGGCCCGGAAGTAATCATCTCCGTCAGCGAAACTTACAAATCCGTAGCCTTTGGATTTCGTCGTTCGTTTGTCGCGGATGACGCGGGCTTTCTGTACGGAGGGGTATTGCGCAAAGGCCTTGAGCAAGGAGTCGTCAGTCGTTTCGCCCGCAAGATTGCCGACAAAGATGCGGAAGTGAGCAGGGTCCCATTCTAGGAGTGTTGGGTCCGTCCAGCTTGCTCCGCCGCCACTGCGGTGAACTGTCTTGGGCGTGTCATCCTTGCTCTGGGTCGTGGGCTCTTTCTGGAATGTGGATGTGGTTGTGGTCGAAGATGGAATGTTATGCGACCCTGCCGAAGGTTTTGGAGTAGCGCTGCTACCAACACTATTACTCAAGTAGGCGGACTGCCATTGCTGGACTTGAGCTTCGTATTCAGGGTCGTAGCCAGGGTACGGGCTCGCAGAGGATTCAGCATCTGGTGTCGGGGCGAAGGGATTGCGGATTTGAGGGGCGCTCGAGTACGAAGGGTCATATTGAGCCTGCGATCCCGGCGGCTGATATGGTGATCCCACGCTGTAGTTTGCGGCAGGAGGAGTGGGAAATTGCGCCGGGCTGCTCGTGCGATGTGTGTTCGCTACCGATCGAGGCGCAAACGCTGTAAACGCAGGTTTAGTTACGCTGCTCGTAGCTGCTTTGAATGCCGGTGCGGGACTAAATGCTGAAGGCGGCGGCCGCGCAGGGAGCGAAGCGGGAGGCTGAGAGGTGTTTAGACCTGGAGGCGGAGGGTATGACATGATGAATGTGTGATCTGGAAGTGAGATTGCTGGTGTCAGTGACGTACCAGATGCCCCTCTCAAGTTGACCTTGTATCACAGCAAGCGATCCTCGCTGACGAGATCACAGAGACGCGAAGCGTGTGGAGAGATCAGTACAAGTGTGGCTATTCTAAATCGACGTTGAATGCGAAAGAGTTGCTGCCAGCCAACGTCGAATGTTCGTCGGTCGCCGCAGCCTTCTATCAACGTCGAGGTCGACAGAGAAAGTAACATCTGCCGACGAATGAAGGAAGGTGTAGCGAAGCGCTAAGGCAAATAGAGCATGGCCTAGGTGGGCGGATCTGCCCAATCGTTCCGCACGAGCAAATTTTCAACTTACGGTCTCAGGATTCGGTCGCTCGGAGTTGCTACCTTCCGCTTCGATTATTGCTACAAGGGCGACTGTCAACTAAGATGGTCCTCATTACTGCTAAGACTCCGCAGCGCTGTCGACAGTCTACTCGAAAGCCATCGTGAAACAAAGCGGCCAAAAGAAACGGCCTGGTGTTGGCATATCCGGCCGGCTATTTTCGGACTTGGTCGGGACCACGATCCCGGCAATCGCAGCAACAAGCGTCACCTATCAGTAATGCTTGCCCGTTGTTCACTGCTGAGTCAACCTGCCTGCAGTTATTCACGAATCCCAGCAGCACATGGCTTTCTTGCGGACTGTTGCTGGCTTATTGAATCTTCATTGACAATATCTCCGTAATCCCAAACGTGAAGTAGACGCTTTATTGGGGAACTGACCGTGCCTCGATGAGTGGACAAGACGCAGGGCATGAGTAGTCAGCGGGCGGAGGGCGACTCAGTCCCCAAGGTTCCGATGGCTACTTCACCTGCCCCTCCATGGAGCCCGTCTGCGAGAATTTGTTTGGTGGGGTTCGAGTGCCTGTCGTTTGCTTGCTGTAATCCAGGACGCCAGCTCTAACCAACATATTACTGCCAATTCCCGTCCTGCTCCTTCCTTTTCTCTTTCCAAACATTCGTGACTCTCGTCTTTTTCGGTGCATTAGACAGAGACTCGATTGAAGCCCTAGCCTTCTTCGACTTCACCACGATCCACCCTTCAGAGCAATCCAACTCAACCTTACAGTCGAGTTAACCGTCAACATGTCGGGCCCAGTGTAAGTCGCACCACCCGAGCATGGCTTGAATGTCCTCCCAACCACCTTTCCTAAGCTCCATCTGAGTGTCGTACATTTCCTTGGTGATTACACCCATTGACGAACAGGATGCTGACTATAGAGCGCGACTGGCTGGCCTCAAGGTCGGCCCTGCGCAGTCCGAACCCAGTGGTGATTTCGGTCTCATTGGCCTTGCGGTCATGGGCCAGAATTTGATCTTGAACGCTGCCGACCACGGTTTCACTGTCGTTGCCTTCAACCGAACCGTATCCAAGGTCGACCGCTTCCTCGAAAATGAGGCCAAAGGTAATTCGCAACGTCCTGTCCGCAGCCGGTTTGAGGCTAATATGAAGCGCAGGCAAGTCCATTGTCGGGGCCCACTCGATCGAGGAATTCGTTTCCAAGCTCAAGAAGCCCCGCCGTATGATGCTTTTGGTCATGGCTGGCCCTGCCGTCGACGACTTCATCGAGAAGCTGCTGCCATTCTGCGAAAAGGGCGATATCATCATCGACGGTGGAAACTCCCACTATCCCGACTCCAACCGCCGTACTAGATACCTTGCCGAGAAGGGCATCCGATTCGTTGGCACTGGTGTGTCCGGTGGTGAAGAAGGTGCCCGTTATGGTCCTTCTCTCATGCCCGGTGGTAACGAGGAGGCCTGGCCATACATCAAGGACATCTTCCAGAGCATTGCAGCCAAATCCGACGGCGAGCCCTGCTGCGACTGGGTCGGTGACGAGGGTGCTGGTCACTACGTCAAGATGGTCCACAACGGTATTGAGTATGGTGATATGCAGCTGATTTGCGAGGTGAGCCCGATTCACAATTGTGTTCTCAGACGACCACTGACACCGGGTTAGGCCTACGATATCATGAAGCGAGGCCTCGGAATGACCTACGCCGAGATGGGAGAAGAGTTTGCCAAATGGAACAATGGTGTCCTCGACTCTTTCCTGATCGAAATCACCCGAGATGTCCTCCGTTTCAATGACGATGATGGCAAGCCACTTGTCGAGAAGATCCTTGACTCTGCCGGTCAGAAGGGTACTGGCAAGTGGACTGCTATCAACGCCCTCGATCTCGGCATGCCTGTCACCCTGATTGGTGAGGCCGTCTTTGCCCGTTGCTTGTCTTCGATCAAGGACGAGCGTACTCGTGCCGAGAAAGTCCTCAGCGGCCCCAAGCCATCTTTCAGCGGTGACCGTGCTACGTTCCTCAAGAACCTCGAACAAGGTCTTTACGCGTCTAAGATCATCTCCTACGCTCAGGGTTTCATGCTGATGCAGACCGTAAGTGGACTGTCGACTCCATCTAACCTCGACGTGTACTGACTCTTATGCAGGCTGCCAAGCAATACGGCTGGAAGCTCAACAAGCCATCGATTGCGCTCATGTGGCGTGGTGGTTGTATCATCCGGTCAGTCTTCCTGAAGGACATCACCGCCGCCTACCGTGCCGAACCTGATCTCGAAAACCTTCTGTTCAACGATTTCTTCAACAAGGCTATTCATCAAGCTCAAGAGGGCTGGAGAGACGTGGTTGCATATGCGGTCAAGGCCGGTATTCCCATGCCTGCTTTCAGCACTGCTCTGGCCTTCTTCGACGGATACCGCACCAAGGACCTGCCCGCCAACTTGCTCCAGGCCCAACGTGATTACTTCGGCGCTCACACTTTCATAATCAAGCCCGAGTACGCCAACGAGAAGTACAAGTCCGGCGACCACATCCACGTCAACTGGACTGGTCGTGGTGGAAACGTGTCTGCTTCCACTTATAACGCATAGACGCGTTGTGCATCCATATGGCATCTGTCTCCCGGTCACGTAGGTGAAGACATAACAGGAATCGCATGCAGCACGCCTGCGCGCAGCTCACGGTTGCATGTTCCGGGTGTATATCCACGGCATAGATAGTGTTCATATTTGGGCTTTCTTGTGCCTGGGTAAAAGAAAAGTGATGCTGCAGCGAAGTACGAGTACTCGATAGCTTGTGTGCTTGCCCCTTTTCGGGATTCGGTTGAACCCAATGGCCGAGAGGCCAATCAGAGGCGGCGCGGCGTGTCTCGAGTCGCAGTTCGCCTTCCGTGAAATAAGTTTGTCCACCAAACCGCAACGGCAACCGCAACTGCACCCGCACCTGTCAACTGCGGCTCATCAACTTCTTGGAGTTGTCACCTGCGCCTTTCATTTTCTCTTCTTGTACTTTGCTTTTGCTTCCTCTTTCGCCTTGCCACCATTCGCATCTTGGCGCCCGGCGTATTCGTTTGGCTTTGGATTTTGGGCGAGCGAGCATCGTGACTACCGGCACGAGCCTGGACAGTCGCTGCCTCCTCTCACTGACAACGAGTCGAGGCTGCTGTTCAATCTCTTGCGCACTCCTCATCACTGAGAGCTTCACCACCAGCGGCGCCTCTGCAGAAGACTGCCGTAGTCGTGATAGCCCCTTTGCCTGACGGACAATCTTACCTTGCATGAGGATGGCAGCCGAGACGAAGCGCCAGAATGCAGGAACTAGAACACCGGTTGCTTTGCCCAAGGGCGAACCAGCTCAGCCCGTGGCGTCCTCAGTTTCGCAGGACGTGAGTCTGCAGCAAGCCATCGGAAGCCGGTAAGACTGCGCCTGAGACAGAGGATTCCTTGTCCGCTTTGGCTTATAATCCAACAGAGTCCGCATTACCACAGCCGCGCCGAGCCAGGCTACCGTCGAAGGCACTGTTTACACAGTCGATCCATTGACAAACCTCCTTGTCCTCAACACCAACGCAGTCGCCGGGACGTCCTTTACTTCCGCCTCTCTCGTTGCCCCTGCGGGCGCCTACCGGATCATTCCCATCTCGCAAATCAGTAGCTTTCAACTCCTCTCGCTTCCTCAACCCTCCTCCGAGCCCGCCTTTAATCCGGCCCTCAACGCGATCGACGTTAATGCTGTACAAGCGCGACTTGCTAAGAACATAGCTGCGCAGCAAGCGGCTCAAGCCCGTGTCGGTCCGAAGGGCACCAGCCCCGTTGATCAGGCACTTTTTGATTCTCTTTCAAGAACTCATCCGGCTCGTTGGTCAGGCAATGTCATGATAATCTCTGACACTTTCCTGATCGAGAAGCCATATGGTCAATCAAATGTCCGCCACATTGATGGTCAGAGCGTTGGTGATCTGGAGCGGATGAGGAAAGTAGTTGACATGGAGCGCAATAAGATCACCTTGAGGCTCGCGAAAGGTTCGCTTGATGGAAAAATCGGATCTGACTCCTCGCTTGGCAAGGCTGCTACGAATACCGGCATGAAGAAGGGTGGTTGAGGAAAATGTGGCATTTTATGAAGAAACGAAACAGCTGGCTGCTAGAAGGCGCTCCTGGAGAATACGGGGGAAGCGGACTCCTTGGGGAGCTTCACCTGAGCGCTAGGGCGCATACACCCGGCTGGTGGTTGCTGTCACGGCTATCGAGTCACTGGTGCTCTAGAGACTCTACCAGGATATCAACCTGCGCCCTTCAGAGGCTAAGGGAATCTGCATTGGCACCCAATCAGCCTAGAGATGCGACCATCTCTACCGCCTCCGCACCCCACAAGGGGAACTATTTAGGCCGCCAGGCGGTCGATTGGTGGCCGCTTTGGCTGAGGATTCGCCAGGAGTCAAGGTTGGGCTGACCGCAACTTACGGTAGGCGGAGTGCAGCCTTGCTCAACCGGCCGGAATTAAATGGACAAACCCGAAATTCTGTCTTCATCCTGTTCTTCATATACGTTTCCTCTTCGCTACGTTCTGTTGCCACTTGTGTCACATCCAATACAACAACCCACCAGCCGTGCAATGCCACAACATTCGAGTGTCGTTGCTTCCACGAATTGAACAAAATACGGAGTACGGAGTAGTGTTGGCGGGGAAGGCGGATCAGTCGTTTGACCCCCCCTTTCGATTTCAGCCTCGCGAGCATCTTTGCTCTTCAGCGAGCCATTAGTGAATGAAATGCACCTACCATTCTCTGTGTTTATGGCGTACGAGAAGGATGTCGGCAGCGACACGAGCATGGATATTTCCCGGTCAACTGACCTCGTTGAACCTGTTGGGGTCGAGTTGTACCTGCGACGACGATCTCAGATACCTTGCAGTTTTAATTAGTCGAGATCTTATGGCATCTACTCGAGTGAAAAAGTGCAATTTAAGTGTGACTCGCAACGCAGAACTCATCCTCAAAAGGCCTGGTAAGTATCGCAACTCGAATGGACGGAGACCCCCGCAAGGGTAGTCTCTTGAAGGCGTACGAGGTACTGTACTGTCAAAGGCTTCCCGGATTCCAGCCTTGCGAGGCAGCCTGCCATCGGGACACAGCACCTTTCCACTCGTCGGTGCACCCCTATCTTCTAATGCACTGTCATTATCAACACTTTAGGGGCACACAGCTCGGGGAAGGGAACAGAGAAAGGGTTCGGAGTATTACGTTGGCAATATGCGACGACGTCCCAGACAGACCGCTCGACGAGAAGATCCCACGAGTCGGAGGATCCACACAAGGCCCTCGAATGCCAGCTCGATCATTTCTGGAAACAATCAGTGACGGTGGCCGTCTCCAGCGTTGGGGTGAAGCAATTCTACAGGGAATGCCGTTGCACCTCCTTACAGATGATGTGGCGCCTGTGCCCTAGCCGATCATTCAGCTCTCAAGTCAAAGTCTGGAGGCAGCGAACAAGGCCTCCCTTTGTGAACTGTTTAAGGCTCCCCAGGTCTGCAAAGTGCCTGTGGGATTCAGCTATCGAGTGACCAGTTCGATTGATGCTCTGATAAAGGCGCGATACAAGAGCTCTTTGTGACCCGTGCCATTGGGCATGGCATGGCGAAGAACACGGCCTATATTATCTCAACGAATTCCAACCACCAGTCAAGGCGACATCATACGACGACAAGTATCTGCAACTTTTACCATGCGCGGGTCCATCACCACATGAAATGCAAGGCTCGTGTTAGATGGCGAACATGCGAGCTACCCAAACTCGTCGCTAACTAGTAGTGAAAGACCTGGCCACCTCGTCTTGTCTCTCAGAAACCCCCGCAACGAGGCCCATGTCGTGCAGAGCATGTCCTTCTTGTTCATGAAGTAGGAAGTAGAATTCTCACACCACGAATCTACAACCCCTTCGCCCCAATTCCAAAGCCAGCTAGAACCTCGTCTACCTTAGAACCCAACAGTCCAGTCTCCTCTTGTAACTCTCTCCAGGTTGATAGCCGCGGAGACGTACGCGAGGTGAGAGAAAGCCTGGGGCGTGTTGCCTAGCTGCTCGCCACTGATTGCAATTTCTTCCGAGAGCATACCGACATGATTTCTGAAGTTTGTGACCGTCTCAAACATGTTGTTCGCTGTGTCGAAATACTTGCGGTCGTATTTGCCAGCACGGATGAGCGATTCGATGAGCCAGAGCGTGCACATTACAAATGTGCCTTCACGACCACCAACACCTGAGCAATCGTCAGTAGGTGTCTATGTATCAGATGGTGTAGGTAGAGGACGACGGAACAAGGGAAGTGAGAGGTAGACATGAGAAGCCATGGGGGAAATTACCATCGTCTGTTTGTTCGTGATCATAGCGAAAGACAAATCCTGCAGATGTGAGACCTCCTTTCTCCGGCGTGCGGAGGATGCGGTCAAGAGTGCTGACGAATTGAGGATCATTGGGGGCGATGAAAAACACCAAGGGCGCGATTAGCACTGCTGAATCCAGCGTCTCGTTCGACTCGTAGCTTTGCACGAAGCTATTGATCTTATAGTTGAAGCCTTTCTGCATGATTTCTTCGTATATCGTGTCGCGTGTCTCCATCCATTTGTTGCGGTTCGGACACGGGAAATTACGCTTTTCGGACAGCCGTAAGGCACGGTCGACGGCAACCCAAAGAAGCATTTTTGAATATGTGAAATGTTGCTTGCGGCCGCGGACTTCCCAGATAGACATGTCCTGTTGATTCCACACGCTGCAGACGAAGTCGGTGAGATAGCGGATATCGAGCCATTGGGCATAGCAGATTGGTTTGCCATGTTTATTGTACAAGTAGATTGCGTCCATAAGTTCGCCGTAGATGTCAAGTTGGACATGGTCTGTTGCTGCGTTGCCGATGCGGACGGGGACGCTGTCTTGGTAGCCCGAGAGGTGATCAAGTGTGAGTTCGGGCAAGTCTGTAGAACCGTCAATGCCAAACATCAGAGGCAAGTGGTGTATCTCCCCTGGCTTGGCTGCTTCGGCCTTTTTACGCCATTCTGCAATTCTGGCAAAGATGAAGTTGATGTAGGCTTCAGCTTCTGCTGGGAAACCCATTTTCAAGAACACATAGACTGTAAAGCTGGAGTCTCGGATCCAGGAGTATCGGTAGTCCCAGTTTCGAGGGCCGCCGATCGCTTCCGGTAGGGAGAAGGTCGGGGCAGCGCATATGGCACCAGTGGGATCGTAAGTCAGGAGTTTCAGGATCAGCATGCTCCGTTCGACTTCCTGTTGGAAGCGGCCGCGGTACAGGCAAGCTCGAACCCAGCTAGTCCAGAACTTGTAGGTCTCGTCTTCGAGATTGACCATAAGATCTTTTGTAAGATGAGGGCCAACATGACGGTTGCACATGATCATGTAGACCTGTTGGCCCTCTTGGAGTTCGAAGTGGGCTCGACATGAACGAGTCACACCTTCGGTTGCTTTGCCATCTTTAGGTCTGGCCATTTGAAACATGGCGGGCGAGTGGCTGAGAGGCTGATCATGAGTGCAGTAGGTTGCGAAGAAGTCTGGAACGTCTTTGGGGTCGGTGTTGTTGTCCTCATGAGGGACCCAATAGATTTTCTGATGGTAGGTGCCGTCCTCGCGCTTGACCTGCGTGCTCTTCATCGAGCCTTGGTCGCGAGCATAGTCAGGTCGAGGACTGAGCTCTATGTCGATTGACATCTTTCCGCGGACACACTCCAATTTCCTGACCAGGGTCGAGCCACTCCATTTGTCTCTAAGCACCTTGTTATGTGTTGACAAGGCGAAGAAGTCGGTCAGGTCAACCACACCGTTCTCGTCAATCCATTTGGTCTGCAAGATGTTTGAGGAGCCGCGGTAGTTCTGCTTTCGAACGGTGGCACCCCCTGGACTGATGCTCCAATGGCCCCCATCGCCTTTGGAGGTGTCGAGAACGTTGGCGAAGATTGACGGTGAGTCGAATTGAGGCCAGCACATGAAGTCGATGCTCCCATTCTTGCCAACCAAGGCGCAGGTTCTCATGTCCCCGATGAGGCCATAGTCTTCGATCTGCTGCGGTTTTGCTTGCTGTGATGCGTCGCCCATGATGAATCGAGGCTGACTTCTTGTTGTGTGGTCCAATCAGTGTTCTGAGAGGCAGAGTAGGAGACTGTCCAGTGTCAACAAGCGCGAGGAAGTGACCGAAGGAGGCTTCCTGGGGGAGCTCTGAGAAGTGTTTCAAACGTGTATCACGGGGACGCACCAAAAGAGACAGAGGCGGATGACTAAGGCACGGGAATACGAAGTGTTGGGTGAGTGTGCAGCAACAAGCAATTTACCTAATTCATCGAATTGCAAAGCCTGCGCAGTGTATTGGGTGAAAACGGCACAAGGCAGTTCTCTTCGTAGTACGTCATGCGGTGATGAGTCGAGGCCGGCCCGCAATGAGCATGGCCAGCAGTGATGCTAGTAGTAGTTGATACGTACCCGTCGATCTTGCTGGCGGATCGGATATCCTGATCCGACACTAGCCAAAGACGCCTAATACACGATAAGATTGAGGATGCTCCGCAGGGGCTGAATGCTGATTGATGGCTGACCCCCTTGTCTGAAGTCGTGTCAACACCTCCATCGTCTGCTTTACTCTTCTCCACAAGACTCCTTCTGACTGTATGTCGATCAGGCTGGCCGTCGCCCGCTCACTCTCTGTTCCTCCTTCTCCTTCCTTCTGACATCCTCCCATGACTTGACCGTCCCTGCGGCAGTCGCTCGTCCTTTCCATGGACACACCAGCCTACACCGACCGCGTTTCAAGACCATCTTCCGTCGCACCTCCAGCCACGGCTGACGAGAATATCTTGGCCATCAATCCTCGTCGTAAGTACAGGCGGCGAGGTACAGGCTCCGTATCCGAGTCGAAAGACGAAGGCTCAGAAGATGAGGCAGGTTCCATGTCGGAATCAGAAGAACACGAATTAGGTCTGTTGGACTCGGATGTTGAAGGCGATGAGGATGCAGAGACCGGCCTGAGCCGACATGACAGACGCAAATACATCAAGAGAAAGCGGCGGCGGGACGGCCTCGATGCCAGGATTGCTGGCGCCGCAGGCTTATCCAACGATGAAGCGAAAGAGGCCGACAAGAATGTCTTGCGCAACCTGATCATCAACGCCGTCCTCATAGGCCTGTGGTACTTCTTCTCTCTCGCTATATCCATTGTGAGTTTGCTGCCCGGGTCTCCTGCCATTGACTAACTGCTGCAGTACAACAAGATGATGTTCTCGTCCGACCACCTCGACTTCCACTTTCCTTTATTCGCAACCTCGCTACACATGGTGGTCCAGTTTATATTGGCTTCTTCTGTCCTCATAGCGTTCCCATCACTACGACCATCCGTCCCGCGGAACCCAGACGGGTCACAACCCTCAAAAGCTCTAGTTACGCCTTTATTCTATTTCACGCGGCTCGTGCCAACGGGCACTACGACGTCTCTCGACATTGGACTCGGCAACACCTCCCTCCGATTCATAACCTTAACATTCTACACAATGTGTAAATCATCGGTCCTCATTTTCGTCCTTGTGTTCGCCTTCCTTTTCCGCCTCGAAAAGCCGTCCCTTAAGCTCATACTCATCATCCTCGCCATGACGCTGGGAGTCCTCATGATGGTCGCCGGCGAGACAGCATTTCACGCCCTAGGCTTCGCCCTCGCCATTTCTGCGTCCTTCTTCTCCGGCTTCCGCTGGGCGTTGACGCAGATCCTGCTCCTCCGCCATCCCGCAACGTCGAATCCTTTTGCGACGATGTTCTTCATCGCGCCAATCATGTTCGTCACGCTATTCTTCATCGCATGCGTCTCTGAAACGCCCTCAGCAGTCATCACGGGTCTATTCCTCCTATTTAGGGAGCACGGAGTTCTTAAGGCCCTCCTGCTGCTGATCGTCCCTGGATGCATCGCTTTCTGCATGATCGCCAGCGAGTTCACACTGCTTCAGCGCACGAGCGTCGTGACGCTCAGTATTTGCGGCATCTTCAAGGAAGTCGTCACCATCAGCGCCGCCGGGATCATCTTCCACGATGAGTTATCCATGGTGAACATCTCGGGCCTGATCGTCACCATCATCAGCATCGCAAGCTACAATTACCTGAAAGTGGTCAAGATGCGGGAGGATGCGCGCGAGAGACTGAAAAAGAGGGACGAGCAGCGGTATCACGAGGCGGATGACGAGGATGATGACCTGCCGAATTCGAGTGCGGCACCTTTGATTCGCGATGTAATGACAGCTGAGCCCGACGCGGACACGTCGTCAGGGCCTGCCTTGCGTTCGAATCTCACAGCGGATGGTGTTTTGGGTCCTTCGGCAAAGCGAAAGGAAGCTACCGAGTGAAAAGAAAGCATTTATTGTTATCCTAGACTGGACTGATAGACTTGAGCATCCACTGATGAATGGCATCTTCTACCTAATTTCAGCGCTCTGCTTTGTCTTTGTGAATTCCATGTGTCTCTTCTGATGTCTCCTTTGACCTGGCATGCTTCTTTGTGTTGCTGATCTTCAGCCGCATGTCTCTCTGGGTTCATGTTTTCCCTTCTGACATCTCTGACTTGGCCTGTGTCTGCGCTCGCTGATCTTCAGCTGCGGGCTTGATCGCTTCATCTCTCTGGTTGCATGTCTTCTGTTCTGATATCTCTGGCTTGGCCTGCCTCTCTGTTGCTGATCTTGAGCTGTGGACTCGATTGGGTTGTAGACTCGATTGGGTGACAAGGGATTCGTGCATAAGTCGTCGTTTCGACGGTTCGCTTGGCCTCGGAGATTCAGATGTCGCGTGCTTCGTCTCTCTGATTTCATGTCACCTCTTTGAGATCTCTAGCTCATCCTGCGCCTCGGTTGCTGTTCTTCGGGTTGGGGCTGGATCGGCTGACGCGGCATGTTCATCCCAATTCCTGTTCTCTGCTTCGTCTCTCTGATATCTCTCGCTTGGCCTGCCTGCGCCCTGTGTTGCGGTTCTTCACCTGGGGCCTTGATTCAGCCTAGGCCTTCTGTTTCTGTGCTTCAACTCCGAGCTTGATTGGGTGTCATGTCATATTCGTGCTGATTTCAGGGCTCGCTTTGTCGCTGTGATTCCATTATGTCCTCTGCGGAACATCTCTGGATTGGCCTGGCCATCGTCGCTGTGATTCCATTATGTTCTCTGCGGAACATCTCTGGTGCGGCCTGGCCATCGTCGCTGTAATTCCATTATGTCCTCTGGGGAACATCTCTGGATTGGCCTGGGTACGGCCTCAGTGACTGTTCTTCAGCTGCGAGTTTGATTGGGTGACATCCATATGTCTTCTGACAACTCTGGCTCTTGCACCATCTCTCTCTGGTTTTCAGGTGCGGGATGGGTTGGCTGTGGCTGAATCTGACCTTGCTGTTGGTGGTGTTGTTGTTGCATCTGGCCCTACTGCTGCTGCTGTTGTTGTTGAGGCTGCAACAGATTGGCGAATGGGTTCGCACTTGTGCTTGTGTTCGCCTTCTTGGCGGCTTGATCTTGTTGAGCGGTGCGCTTCACGCCTGCAACTTTGCGAGGACTCCCGGGCGCTTCTTCTGGTTGTGGTGGTCGCAGCTGCGCGACCTTGGCTTCTGCAGCATCTGCCTTCTCCTTGTACATCCTCGCCGACATGCTTGAAGCTTCAGCCTGGTTCGACAAAGCCAGATTCATCTGCTTGAGTTCCTCCACCTTCGACATACTCTGCTTGAGTTCATCGATCTCGTCTCTAAGGAACGCATTGTCGATCTGTGCTTCGTTCTCTGCCTCGTCGATCTTGTCGATCTTCTGCTTGAGGTCTTTGATTTCTTTCTCGAGCTTCTCGGTCTTCTCGACCAAGTCCCACTTTTCGCGCTCTAGCTCTGCGTTGTCTTCTTCGAGCTCGTCTCTCTCGGCGAAAAGTTCTTTGATATGGTCGGCTTGGCCATTTAGTCTTCTGTTCAAGTCGTCAATTTGACGCTGTCGCAGGTCTGCTGCTCTGCCGAGCTCTGAAAGTGGCGTTCCCACTGATCGTCCTGTAGTCGATTGGCTCTGGAAGCTCGAGATGCTGGAACCAAATCCGCTGGAGCGATGCGGCGTAGGAGTTTGCGGTGCTGTGGAGGCCGGAGTGCTCCGTGCCTCCACCTCCATGTCGTCCGAGCTCAGGACGGGAGCTGGTTCTGGCGCTGTGATAGGAGTCGCTGGATCGACCTCGATATCCTCGGCAGCTGCCATGGTCAGCTCTGCGATCGTTGCCAGATGGCCTCTGATCTCCTCGTCCTTGGATCGACAGACTTCTTCAGCCTTTTCGAGCTGCTTCTGGAAGTCTCGCTTCGCTTGGTCGGCCTGGCGCTGATTCTCCTGGAGCTGCTGCTGGCGCTGCTCCTTCTTCGCCTTCTCGCTGTCGCGATCTCTCTCGGCCTGCTCCTTCTTCCTCATTTCCTCCTGCGCCCGATGATAGGCGTCGTCTCGGCCTTTCCGGAGCCGGTCGATCTCCTGGCCACAGGCGATCAGCTTCTGGGCATTGTCTTCTCGGCATCGATCTGCCTCCTTCCAGTAAGCCTGCCACTGCCCTGTGGCCGCATTGGACTTTTCGACCTGCTCCCGGACGACTTCGAGCTCGCCCCGAGCGAATCTAAGTTCTTGCTCGACCGATTCGAGCCCCGCATTGGCTTTCTCAGCAGCAGCCTTCTTCGTATCTTCCAGCTCGGCGGTAACGTCCGCCAGCTGCTGCTTGTGGGCCGCGGTACCCTCCTCGGCCGACGCCCTTGCCGACTCCGCCTGCCCGACCTCCGCCTTCAGTTGGGAATTGGCTGCCTTGAGAGAGGCAGCCTCTTCTTCCAACGTCATGACGTTGGCCTTCAAGGCCTCTTCGGCAGCAGCATTGCCACGGACAGCTGCCTCAACGCCCGCCGCGCCAGTGCCCTGCAGTTTCTGCATGGTAACACTGGTCTGAACACCACTATCAGTGGTGGCGACGGGGGAGACAACTGCTGCGGCAAGGCGCTCCTCGAGCTCCTTGATGCGGGCGTCCTTCGCGACGGCGTCGTCGGCGAAGTCGGCATTCAACTTGGCGATGTCGCCAAGGTCCTCCTCTGCTTGCGCTTCTTGGTCCGCAAGCGTCTTCTTGAAGGTTGCCTCCGCGGCTTCAAGCTTACGCTGAAGCGCATCGGCTCTGTCCTTCTCAGACCCCACGGACCACAGAAGACCAGCCTTCTCGTTCCTGGCCGCCGCCCTCTCCGACTCAAGGGCCGCCTCCAAAGCTTTGACTTGCGTCTGAAGCTTTTCGGGCTCATCGGAACCGGAAGAGTTCGCGGTCGCCAGCCGCGCTTCGAGCTCTTCCACACGGACATTGATTGCCTTGTTGGCATTGTCGGCGTCCGTTAGCTGTTCCGTGAGGCGGGCGACGCGCGAACCGTCCAGACCGACGAGCTTCTTGGTGACCTCAAGCTCCTCCTCCAACGCCTTGATCTCCTCGGCTTGATCCCAGATGTGCTGGTTCTTGCTTTGGATGACCTTGCGATTGAAGTTGTACGAGTCGAGTGAGGACGGTAGCCCTTTGCGGGAACGGTTGAACAGAAGAGACTCGGTCTTGACTCTGCTGACCAGCTTCGAGACCTTGCCTTTGACCTTGGCGGCGACCATCTTCATCTTCGAGTTTTCCTCCCTAAGCCGAGCGGCCTCTTGCACCGCAGCTCGATACGCCTTTCTCTGGGCTAGGACGTCAAGTATTGACGTCCTTACAGATGAAATGGCAGAGCATACGGCTCGCTGGCTCGGTCGGAGGGTGTCGATGCTAACATGAGCGGCAGAGACGAGGGCAGTTCTGGTGGTAGTGACAGAATGACTGTTGAAGACGGTGACGCAGAGCTTTCTCAGTGAAGATGGGACCCATAAGACAAGCCACACGATGGAGTAGACGAGGTCGTGGAGAAGTAGCAACAAACACTTCCATATGTCGAGGTAGTTCCAGAGCAATGCCGTAAAGGCATCTTGCATTGTCGAGGCATCGGCATTAGGACTGAGGATAGCATTGTGTGATTTGAATACGGTCCAGAAGAAGGAGCCAATGCCGATTGAGATGGGTATCGTGTAAGGCCAATCCTCCCATTCCTCACTCGGCAATCGGGGGATCCACAATGCCACTAACGTCAGTGACATGAAAATGATTGGTAGCAATGATCGGATGTCTTCCATGTGCGATGGGATGAGAAGTTGTTGGAAAGGTGTTTGAGGCATGATGGGCAATCCTCAGCAGAAGACACGGATCTCGAACCGAAAGGGTATGTTCAGGGTCGTGTTGGTGCTTCTTGAAACAACTGATCAGTCAGGTTTCGATGTTGTTCGAGGTAGGACACGAGCGTTGTGGATGATTGAATGTGTTTAGAGTTTGTTTGAGGTCGGGACAAAAAACAAACGCCTCTTTGTGTTGGTGACTGAAGAAGAAAAAAGAACAATGGCGGTCCCAATAGTGGCGTTTCTTATTCACTTTGTGATGAATGAAAGTCGAGGAAGAACAATGTAAGTGAATTTGGTGGGTGAAACCGTGTTGCCGTGTTATTGAGGTGCGGTAGAATCGCGGTCGGTGTGCAGGTACCTGGATTTCGAGTGGAAGAGCGAGGCCGAAATCTGGTAGACTCGCTGTCGCAGAGCTGCAGGCGGTAACAGGAGAAGGCGCTCTCTTGAGGTTATGACGGTGTCTTTTTTGGCAGGAGTTTCTTGTATCGCCAAGTTGAGGTCGCAACCGCTGTGGCAGTGAAAGATGTGGTGTGGAGAAAACAGTCACAGACTGCAGAAGGGATCGAGGTCTTCAGGAGGAGGAGTGACTGTGGTCCGAAGAAGTGGTCTTTCTAGCCTTTCTGAGACGCGGATGAGGAGTGACTGTGGTCCGAAGACGAGGTCTTTCTGGTCTTTCTCTGAGACGCGGATGAGGAGTGGTTGAAGAGAAGCGGAAGAAGAGTAGTCGAAGAGAATTTTTGGTGGAACTCAGTCCAACAGTTGTGTTTGAGGCTCAACTCAGATCACCGTTGCAAGATCTCGCACAAAAGAACGCGGAGATAGCCCTCGGGTGAGGAGATGATGTTTGTGTAGGAGTTGCGGTTGAGCAAGGAGCAGGTGGAACTGAGAAACTTGCAGTGGCAGATGTTGTGGAAGAGATGAAGGCGTTCGAGAAAGTGTGAAGATGGAAGAGAAAGATAACTCACAGAACTGCGTGGGCTGAGCGCGCGTTGAAAGTGAAGTCAGTTCGCTGCCAAGCGGCAGTTTGATATTCACAGCTTGAGCGTCAATGAGGTGCGTCAATAACGTCCTGCCAGACCCGGTCCACTCAATAAGTGAATACATTACATCGCTGCCATTGAGCCTGCCCAACCCGAGCTTGAAGTTCTCCCGTATCCGACGGTCCTTGATGAGGGTTCTTTTTTGAGGAAAAAACATGATGCTGATATTCAACTCAACAGTGTCAACCTGCTGTTGTCACTCTCCACCAGGGCCACCAGCTCTACTAGTCGCCTAATAGTGGCTGGCGTTCTCCCTTACCGTTTCCGCGCCCATGCTTCCGTCTCCGGCGCTTTTTCTTCTTCGAGCCATCGTCGGGATGCTCGCTGGGTTTGTCTTGGTTACCGCCTCGAAGTTTTGTCGTGGAGGAGTTCCTGCTGTCGTCATAGGAATGTTGTCCCTTGTTTGTCCCCGAATTGTCTTCCTCCTCGTTCGACTCGCTGCTCGATGTCATCTCAAGCACGACCTTCCGGAATCCATTGGTGTCGACAATGTTTTCCGTGATACTACCACTTCTGGCAGGCCCTTTGTGGTGGTAATAGGGGCTTCTTGACTGTGGCCGGGATTCGGGTAAGCTGCCTATGGTGCTTTGACTCTCCATGGTCCTGGCTGACGGTCGTTCCTGGTTTATATCTTGGTCAGAAGTTTGACTGTGGTCCGAATGTTCTTCCAGGGGCGGTCCTGCTTGGACTGCTTTGTTTGCGCTTTGCGGTCTTCTTTCATTCGGCGAGCCCGACATGGTATCATAACCCTGCTTCAAGGCCTGCACGCCACCGCTGGCGTTTTTACCACCAGAGCTGAGCAATCCTTCTCCCATGCCACTCTGATACTCTGAGGCAGTTTCTGATATGCGGCGGGCGGGAGTGTGCCGGCCATCAGGCTTCGACGTTGTGGCGGTGCCGGGCTTGATCTTTACTGTGTTGTATCGCGTGGTTCGCGGCCTGCTGGCCAAGTTGGATGGTCCGAGATGCTTCAGGTGCTCCTTGATCTCATCTGTGCTCGCAGTTCTCCGCCCTGCTTTACCATCTCCACCCACACTATTGGCACTTGAGCGCCTCCTGGCGCCCCCAAGCTCCTTCTTCTTTGGTGGATTATCGGCCGTCTTGGCCCTCTGAAGGTCATCGGGCGAAAGTATTTCGCTTTCATTGATATCGACTAGGTCTTGAGCTGCGCCGTTGACTGTGGAAGGCTCATCAGGAAGGATGAAAGTCTTTGGAATGCGCCTAATCGGCGCTGCCATTGACCGGCGAATGGCTTTGTGGACGTCAACAAAGACATCGGATTCGTCCACGATTTCCTCGCCAATCAGCTCTTCAATCACGTCCTCGAGTGTCACCACGCCAATCGCGCCATGGTCCTCGCCGGGATACTCGGACACAAGCACCATATGAGATTTGCCCTCCTGGAAGAAGTTGACAATGTCAAGACAGCTTGTGTCAGGACGAGTTTCTGGCAGGGTAGCTAGAGCGAAGTCTCGGACCGGTTTAGCGTCTTCCGGATCATAGGTGATGAGCATCTTCACAAGCAGCATGCCGACGAAGTTGGAATCATTGTCTGGGTGGTGGATAGGTATTCGGGAATAGCCTTGGGACAGAATCTCGTCCATTGTGGCCTCATCAAGGACATCGTCGAGCGACAAAGTGAAAACGTCGTCCATGGGAGTCATGATGCTTCCGATAGGCTTGTCCTTGAGATCCAGAACTGCACTAATAATGGTCACCTCGTCCGCATTGAGTTGTTGTCCGGCTTCCCCCAAGCTCCTATGCAGGGAGACGAGTGTTTTCAATCCTGCCTTCTTGTACGTGGTTCCATGATCTTCTCCCAGAAGGTAATCCAGAAGCTTCGCGGTCGGCCATCCTACGGGAGCAAGGAGCCACATGAGGCCCTGGACGAACGGCGCCATGAAAGCGCCAATTGGCAAGCCGTAACGAACGCAAACGGACTGAGGGGCAATCTCGCCGAAGATCACTGCACGTCATTAGCGCAGGACTTCGATGTATGGAGATGAGACCGGGAGGACATACCGATAAGAACAGTCGAGCCCAGTACAGCAGGCCATCCGCCACCGAGCGACCTATCCAGCACGATAGGTAAGGTCTCGTTTGTGATGACATTGCTCAATAGCAAAGTGACAAGAACCCAATGCTTCCCACTACGGAGCAATTTGAGCACCTTTGCAGCATGCGCCCTCTCTTTACCTTCACCAGAATCTTTTATAACCTGGAGGTATATCTCATCCTATGAGCGAGTATCAGAATCTGAAACATGACCCCGGAGTTCTTGCACTCACCTGGCCCATCAGAGCTATTGTCAACCCCGCGAATGCGCCCCCAAGCAGCACCAGTACTGCTGCGACAGTCAAGTATATCCATAGGCTTGGATCATCTGGAGCTTTTGCCTCTGGTTCGTCGGCCGCAGAGAACAGGTCTCTTGCGAGGAGTGGCGCGGCTTGTATAAGGGGTAACCGTCCGAGTGAAAGGAAGAGGACCTTTGCAAGGCCCAGAACCAGGGGCCGTCGGGCCAGGTAGGAGTTCGTGGTTCGTATGTTCATGTTGCGATCAGAGCTGAGAGTTCGGCTTCGACATTTTGACCGCAGGTATGAACTTCCTTCGCTGTTCAGCGGTTCTGTAGCTCGTTCGGCCGTTGTGGTTCGGGTGACACGTCAGGCCAAAACCGATGTGTATTGATCTGAATCTGTCGTTGATCTGTACAAAGTGAGTTGGGTTATTGTAGAGGTGTGGGACTATGAAAGGTAAAGGTAGAGAGATGAATGATTGGCGGAGCGAGCGGCTGCGGTGCGGACAACAATGGAAGGCTTGTGAAATGGCTCTCGTAAGTATTACAGGACTTCGATGTATTAAGAAGCGGCCGTCTAGTCAGCCACAGATTCCAGCCCGCGGATGGCGATTTGATGCACTATGAAGCTTATTATCAACGGATGACGAGGACGGTGTACTTGGTACGGAGTAGGCTGAGCAGAGCTCTATTGATTCGACATCCCGCCGTGGGCATTGGCACAGTATCGCGTCATGACCCCCCGTACGCCAATCCCAGCAGGGCAACAAGCACGAGCCTGTTGAGCCAGCTACGGACGAGTACACGGCTTGGAGAATGCAGTCTTGGTCGAGCCGGCATCGGTAGGGGGCTGCCCGCCACTCGCTGACCAGGCGCGGTTATCCTCGGCATCATTTTCCACCAGGACTAGGAGGGTCTTCAAAACACCGTACGTTTCCTCTTCGTTCACGCCGACCTCTAGGCAAGAACATCTCGCCAGCATTCACAATGTTTGCGTGCCGGAGGAGCAGCTCTGTTCTCAGGACACTCAAGCCAGGAGCAATACAGCTTCGCTATGCAAGTCAAGCACCCTCGACCGCCCAACTAAACAAACCCGTCGACTTCAAAAAGACAGCCATTCTACACCAATCACAAACCAGTGCCCGGTCAGCTTTCGGTCTCTCGCAAGATGCTCCAGTCGACTGGGTGAATCTCCATGGCGCAATCAATGCTTCTTTGCATCACGCCCTGAAAACCGACGAGAATGTGCTTCTCTTTGGAGAGGATGTGGCTTTTGGCGGTGTTTTTCGGTGTTCGAAGGGACTGAGCGATGAATTTGGGACAGGCCGAGTCTTCAACACGCCATTATCCGAGCAAGGAATCGTGGGGTTTGCCATTGGCTGTGCAGCCGAAGGCATGAAGCCCATCGCAGAGATTCAGTTTGCAGATTATGTCTACCCAGCCTTCGATCAGTTGGTCAACGAAGCTGCTAAGTTTCGGTTCCGGGAGGGTGGGACAGGCGGGCATTGCGGAGGCTTTGTCGTCCGAATGCCATGTGGGAGCGTCGGACACGGTGCTTTATACCATTCACAAAGCCCGGAGTCGCTATTCACGCATATCCCGGGGTTGCGAGTGGTGATGCCCCGATCACCAAGTCAAGCCAAGGGGCTTCTGACAGCGTCGATCCTGAACTCGCATGATCCGGTCATCTTCATGGAACCGAAAGTCCTATATCGCGCAGCAGAGGAATTTGTCCCGCGAGACCCGTACTCTTTACCACTCGACAAGGCCGAGGTCCTGAAAACGGGCAAGGATCTCACAGTCGTCTCATACGGCCAACCACTTTACCTCTGCTCAGCCGCGATCGAAGCTCTAGAGAGGGAGATCAAAGGCCTGTCGATCGAACTGGTCGATCTTAGAGCGATATACCCTTGGGATCGGGCAACAATCATGGAAAGCGTCAATAAGACCGGCCGAGCAGTCGTGGTGCACGAGAGCATGTACAACGCTGGCGTAGGCGCAGAGGTCGCTGCAAGTATTCAAGAAGGGGCCTTTCTCAGGCTTGAAGCCCCCGTGGCAAGAGTCACGGGCTGGAGCACACATCCTGGATTAGTATTTGAGAAGTTCAATGTTCCAGATATAACGAGTGAGTTCTAGGCGAACCTCGGCAGGGCGAGAGAGGCTAATTGTGCTCCAGGAATATATGACACCATGAAGAGAACCTTGGAGTTCTAAACTTCAATCGAAACATGTTCTGAGCGCACATCACCCCTCGCTCAGACAGAGACAGTCGCCGACGTGCAAACGTCCCTCCCTTTGTTTCAGGGCTCTATGGGATGTGCCAACGTGGTATTGCACCACGGGTTGATCTCGAGGTGGCCTGCAGACCGGAAGCCAGGTCAAGCGTAGCTTAGCGAAGCACCCGATCGGAACTTCAATCCATTGGGCCGTGGAGGAGGAACAAGCAGCATGGGGCAACGAAATCTTTGTCAACCCAAAGCAACCGGCCCCGGTAACAGGAAGGACCGTCCAGCCTGGACACAAAGGCAACGGGATAAGTTTGAGCCACTCTGACACGCGGGAATGAAGGTGGCAAGGTTATTATTTTAGCATGGGACAACGGGAAACAGGGTGCAGGAGACAGTGCTAGCATCTATAAAGAGCCGGTGCAATTTCAACTTGGTGGAGGACCGAACACACTTAACTGGTCATAGCAGGCAGCACCGAACGCAGCTGGGAGCGGCAGTGACGGAGAAAAGAGATTTCTCAACCAGCGGCCATATCATTCTATCCAAACTGGCCAGCCGATTGTGCCTAAGTCGTAGAACGCATCCAGCCAGATATGCATCCACTGTCGTCAATCCGGTATCTATTGCCCATGTGTTCCTCAAACCACACATGTAGCCCATATCCTAGTACTCCTCCTTGAATACCATGACCTTCGGCTTTTCGGTCCTATTGTCCTCGTCAACTTCATAATACGCTCTGAACAGCCCTCCGCAGTTAAAGTCGGAAATGACGCGTCCTCGCATCTTCTTCGACGACTTCAAATCACTACCTTCTTTGCCACCACACACGCCTTCGACTTCCTCCTCGCCCACAACTTCAATCCCGATAATTCCACCCTGACCCTCCCCCGTCTTACCCCATCGATCGCCCGCCGAGCGCTGTAACTCGCCCTGTTGTCCAGCGATGACTCTAACTGCGTCAGCGAGTGGGGGAGACGGATAGTCCAGGCGACAGATTGAGGCGGCTGTGCGGCAGGCGTTGACTCGAATGAATGAATCACCATTGCCCGTGCCGCTCATCGCGACTGCGCGACGACGTTGGCGAATCGGCTGTCGACTGGGAGCACAACGCAGGCTGAGGGAGGGAGGAGATCGGTAACCACGGTACGCCGCGGCGGATGCGGCGCTGTAAGCTGGAGGAGGACCTTGTTCTTGATAGTGTTGCGATAAGATTTCCGGTTCGGTCCCAGCGAAGCAGGATCCTAAGAGGCTGCTGGTATGCGTCCAGATTTGGTCTAGAACGGGCATCGGCCTGCGTAGGTCGAATAGAGACTGCGATGGCTGCGAGCCTTGGACGAAGAAGATGTTGGCGTTGTTGTACGTATCTTCGTGCCAGGCTTCGGCCCAAAACCCAGCGCCTACGGTCGGCGTATCACCTATTCTGCCTGCTTTCTTGTTTGTCAATCCTCCGGTCGAAGTCGCAACAGCCAGGTTACCCCAGGAATCTAGACACACCGCTCCAACAGTGCCTTGGCTGGGGATTTCCTTCACTCCGTCCAAACCGTCTTCGTCGCCTCGGATCCGATCTGACAAAGGATCGACTGATGAAATGAGATCGGCGAAAGAGTAAGAGGTGCCATGGTTGAGACCTCTTCTATGCTCCTCCCATCGCCGCTGTGTCCAAAACCAACGATCGGGCTTCTTCTCGAGTGCCTTTTCTTTCCATCCCCACTCCTCCACGTCTCTGCCGCTCAGATGGCAATGCATGGTACTTGTGCCGCCCAGTCCGTCTTCTCCGTCAGCTGTCACCAGCACTTCCTTGGCCAGCAGAATGGGATGTCTCGTGTTTCGGACGAGACTGACAGCAGCAGCGCGTTTGATACTCCCAGCAGGGGGCCCCGCCGGATCGACAGAACAAACCATGACACTTGCTTCCATTTCGATGGTGCCTTTTTCTGTAAAGACTGACCCTCGTCCACAGTTGAACAAAACATCGTCTTCGAGCAGTGTAACAGCATGACAGGCCGCATCGAGCGCGGAGGCGCCGGAGTCAAGCAGCACTCTCGTCACAGTAAGGTATTTGGAAAGGGAGGCACGGTATCGTACCCAGAGCTCCGGAGGGAGGTTGGCGCGAGAAAGGGCGCCAGCTCCGCCATGGAGAATCAGCGTCGGCGTGAATGGACCAAGATTTGATGTTTTCTGAGGAGCCATTTTCATGTCTGTACTGGGTTTCAAGAATGTCGAGACGAGCTTCAGTTATGGTTGTCAGGCGCGCGATCTGAGTCTCGAATCACGCCATCGGCAACCGAATGGCGGGTGATCGGAATCCGTGGATTTGGCCAGTGCGTCAGGCCGAGCGGTGTGTATGCTTCCGCTTCAACCTGAGGTGTCGACAGTATGAACCCGATGTCAGAGGGACGATGCTATTTCACGGACCTGTGAAGAAAGACTGAAAAAGGTTCCTGGGGCTCCCAGGCGCAGAGACTTAGGCCGCTTTACCTGGAGCCGCCGCTTAAGATGTGCCAAATCGGCGAATCAGGGTCCGATGGGCGCCCAAATCCGACGCCTATTGTCCACGAGACGCGGGTAAGCGCGACAACCAACCATCCTGCCAACCCTTTCCCTTGTTCTTATCCTACTTGATGGTCAAATTGTTTCGTTGGCAATCTCTTTTCTATGGCCTCCTCTGACCGAGTCAAGCAGAATGGTTTCCTCAACTCAAACCCACATTTGTCGAGAGAACCGCAGGGTCTTGACGACTCAGATGAGGACACGAATCCCGATGCTGAGGAAGCGCCCTCTGCTTCAGTTCCATCTGACGCCGTCAAACACCCAATCCATCGAGTCAACGCCCCCGGCAGTGTCCAAGCTCTCGCAATCGATGACGATGTTCTCTTCGCTGGGACTCAAGGAGGCAACATCGTCGTCTGGTCACTCGAAACCTATGAGCTGCTAGCCTCTGTGTCTGCGCACAAAGAAAGTGTGCTGAGCCTGGTGCTATCCGAAGACAGAACACTCCTTTTCTCGACTGGCGCCGACTCGATTGTCAACATCTGGTCCACAGAGTCCTTGCAGAGGCTGTACTCATTATATTCGCACTTCGATATTGGCGATGTCTTCTGCTCCGCTCATTCGTTGACGACTCACACACTGTTCTGGGGCGCCCAGAATTCCAGCATCCAGTGGTACAAGATCAGCCCAGAAACTGGTTTCAAGTCTCCGGTGACATTCTCGCCGGGCTCCCGGAAGCACCGGTTTTTTGACTCGCTAGGCCCTGGAGGCATAACCAATGCAATCTCGGATGAAGATGGTTCAACCAGTGATCTGGGCGGCCGCGTCTTGACGGTTCCCAGCCAAAACTATCTCCCATATGCTCACAAGAGCTACATCTACAGCACGCTGTTGGTGAAAGGCATATGCGCCCGCGACAAGGATGAAGAAGTCCTCATTACCGGAGGTGGCGACGGAACCATCAAAATCTGGATGATCGACAACCTGTCTTCTTCCGGACCCACGCAAATTACAAAGTTCAAGACTCCAGATTTGAGTGTCCTGAGCCTGTCATACCGAGGATTGTTTCTCTATGCCGGCTTGTCGGACGGCACCGCCAACATCTACAATCTTGCATCAAATCAACTCGTCCAAAGGTTACAAGTGGGCCACGGTGATGTGAGCCAGATCATCTTGAGCACGGAAAGTATCGTGTGCGGAACAAGTGAAGGATGGATCAAGGTAAGAACGGTAAATCAAGAACAGTGGCAGTAACTGACGCCGCTCCAGCGGTACAATGACCATTTCATGGAGACAGAGTCGTGGCAGGCCGCGAAAGGCAAGATCCTCGCTTTGGGAACAACAACCACCCCCGATCATGACGTTCTCGTTTCGGGCGGCAATGATAGCCTCGTCTCTTTCTGGGGCAGCCGAGCTGGCTCTGACGGATCCAATGCTGCATCTGCAAGAAGCAACGGTAAGAATGCTGGCAATTTATGCCTTGGTGGGGGTGGCTGATTGTGACTAGATGAGCTCGTCAACACTCTGCGGGAATTTGTTGCTTTTCGCACAGTTGCATCGGCACCGACATATGTTCGTGATTGCCATGAAGCTGTCACATTCCTGCGCAAGAGATGCAACACTTTCGGTGCCAACACGCACCTCTTCTCACCCCAACAAGGTGTCAATCCCATTCTGTTGGCGAAGTTTCCGGCGTCAACCCCTTCAGCCTCAACCCGGTCCATCCTGTTCTACGGGCACTACGATGTTGTCGATGCCGAATACGACTCGAACAATCCCAATCCGACATGGTATGGTGACCCGTTTGTCCTGCAGCCCCTGAGTAGCTTTCTTTATGGTCGCGGCGTAACGGATAACAAAGGCCCCATACTGGCCGCCATATATGCTGTGGCTGACCTTGTCCAAAATGGCACGTTGTCGTGCAACGTGACCTTTCTCATCGAAGGTGATGAGGAGGCTGGCTCTCGGGGTTTCCGCAAAACGGTTGAATCTGCCCACGACGCTATAGGCCCTGTTGACTTCATCCTGTTATCCAACAGCTATTGGCTTGATGACCATATTCCCTGCCTCACGTTTGGTATGCGGGGTGTCATCCACGCCAGCATCACCATTTCATCGAACAAGCCAGACCTGCACTCTGGTATGGACGGAAAGTCCGTACAGCACGAACCACTCAAGGACCTCACAGTCCTCCTCGCCACGTTGGTCGGTCCATCTGGCACCAAAGTCACTATTCCAGGCTTCTACGACAGCGTGGATGAACTCTCCGAGGACGAGGTGAAGAGCTACGCTTCAATCACTTCATCTCTCCTGCCTGGACATCCAGAAATCAGGAATGAGAAATCTTTTGCTTTGTCACTTATCCAGCGCTGGAGATACCCAAATCTGACAGTACATCGCATCGAAGTACCCGAAGCAAAGACGGCTGTCACAATATCCGGATCCGCGAAAGCAACACTGTCGATCAGGATCGTGCCATCTCAGACAGCCGAACAGATTGCGCAGTCCTTGACACGGTACATACAGGACGAGTTCGCCAAGCTGCAGAGCACCAACAATCTCACCGTCGCCATCACATCAAAGGCGGATCCATGGCTTGCAGATGTGAGAAGCGAGATCTACGAGGCTCTCAAAGACGCCATCGTAGATATATGGAACCCTGACGTTGCAGTATCTCAACGAGCATTTAAGATAGCCGATGACATGAAGAGCAATTCATCTACGCCATCTCGACCTGCCCCTGCACCTACCCTTTCGTCTCCAAAGTCTCCCACCTCTAACAAGAACCCATTTTATCCGAACTCCTCATCTACCTCAACACCTGCCCGTCCCTCCCATAGACGCGCTTCCTCACTAGCGGCCACTGGTTCCTTCCCACCTTCGGCACTCCCGCGTGAGCCACTGTTCATCCGCGAAGGCGGCAGCATCCCCGCAATCTCATTCCTAGAACACGAATTCAAGGCCCCGGCGGCAATGTTCCCGATGGGACAGGCGAGCGACAATGCTCACCTGGACAATGAGAGGATGAGAGTGGAAAATTTGTACAAGGGACGGGAGGTACTGAAAAGAATCTTCGCCAGACTGTGATTGGAAAGGCGTGGCACTTTACGAGCCGGGAGCAGAACTAGAGGGTAAGAATCTGTGGACACTCGATGTTGACGAGCTCTGCAACGCTTCTACGCCTTTTACGATAAGAAAATGGGCAGAGATCAGCTTGAACCGGTCGGTCAGTAGAACCCACGGCATCTCAGATTTGAACCACATGACCACAAAGAGAGGTCGCCGAGAAAATCCAGCACCGCCACATCACCGCGCTCACGGCTTTAAATCTTAGTCGACCTCTTGGGCTTTGCGCTGGGGTTCTTGAGCGCCGCCTTCACTGCCCAGTCACTCAGGTAGAGCGGCGACTCAGTCTCGAGCAGGAAGAAGGTGATCCCGTCGGTCATCACCTTCGTCGGCTTCAGGTCCGCAGTGCGCGCTTTCTCGAAATCTTCTTCCGTTGCTCCTATTTTGCACTTCAGGAAACCGAAACAATACAGGACACAACCGACTTGCGCCGTGCAATAATCAAGGGACATATTCTGGTACGTACCATGCGTAGTCATCGGGGGGTGGAGGCCAGCCACAAAAGGCTTGAATTCCCGCCCCTCATTGAAGGGGTGCTTTTGGTCCTGCGCGCTGATGATCGGCGCGAAGAACTCACTCATTGTGTTGCGGTGGTAGTAGGGCGGCCAGAATGTATCCTCGGCGACCTGCCATCGGGGCGGGATAATGGCGAAGTCCACCACGGCGGTCCCGGGCTCGCGGTGGGACGGCACCGTCAAGACCACGTACAGGCTGGGGTCGTGTTCATCGAAAGCGACGTTCCCGAGCACGCAGAACCGGGCCAGATCATACTTGTAGGGGTAGAAAGTGCCGTGCCAGGCGGCGACGTCAAAGGGCGTGTGGTCCTGAGTGCAGTGCCAGAGGTGTCCCGCCTGGCGGGAGATAATGGTATACTCGGTGTCATGTGCCACGGCAACACCGTCTCGCAGCGAGCCGTCGAAGTGCGCGGTCGGGATCTGGAAGTCTCGGACGTTTGCCATGCCCGTGGAACCTATGGCGCCCAGGTCCGGCAGGCGGAAGTGCCCCTGGAAGAGCTCACAGACATAGCCGCGGCAGGGTCCTGAGGGCAGGGTCACCCGGTAGCGGACACCACGGGGGATGACGCAGATCTCGTTCTGTCGAACGAGCAGGTTACCGAGCTCGGTTTGGATGTCCAGCGCGCCGGCGTGCGGGATGATCAAGGAATCGCCATCAAGAGAGGAGAACGCGGTGTTGGGTTTCATCGACTCGGTCGTGGAGAAGATCCAGATTGCCAGGCCGGTTTTGGTCGCTGGGTCGCCGTTCCTGGCTAGAAGGTGTTGGGAAAGCCAGTCTGAACTATCTGAGAGGGGGACGGCAGGCCACATGTAGGAGTTGGGCGTGAGGGTGCTGGGAGGAGCGTTCAGGCCGGCGGCAGCTGTGGACTCTCGATCGTACGGGAGGAAGTCCTCGTGGTCCAGAGACGAAGTGGCCCGGTACATCCATGTCTGGAGGTTTTGATCACGCGGTGCCGTGAAGGAGCTGCCGCTTATCCTCTCCGTGCGAAGGCCGTAGGGAGGCCGTTGAGGAGTATTGTTAACGAGCGGATTGGCTCCAGGGATGGCTTCTGATCTTGCACACGCAATGTCAAAATGGGAGTTTGTGCTGCAGAGACTATACGAATTGTGCTTACGAGTGGTAGTTCCCGAAGCCTTGCAGGTAGGCGTACTTGTCCTTGACGGTGAAGGGTGTTACAGGCGCCATGGGTAACTGATTCCGGCAAACGTCTCCCGCCGGCGAGTTATCTTGAGACTTCAATTCATTATCCACGAGAGGAGCGTGCCTTTTATGTCACGATTTTCGAGACACCAAAGACACCGTCGGAACAATCGAGGAAGCGCATTCTCCCCCCAAGAATACAGAGTTTGAAGAACCTTTCGTGGGCAATGGCACCCAAGAACGGCGTTGATGTGAGACGACGTCTGTCCCGTGTAATCATTCCTGGTTTGGGAAATGCGGGGGAATGCGAGGTCCCAAGGCCTTCAGCTTCCAAGGCAGTGAACATCCGAGGCACCTGGGGTCCTGGGTTCGGTTGATATACAACCCTCGCCAGCTTGCTAGACCCGTTAGGAGCTTCGATGTCGAGACCACGATGTCTTCTCCTGTGACACAGATAATCTACTTGACAGTCAGCCCGGATCAGGATCTTGCGGACCCGAGATCTGGAGCCGGCAAAAGATGGTCAGAAGCATTGGATTTGCTCGAAGGGCATGGAGGATTCCGGCGCCTGTATTGGGGCCGGTCGCCCGAGGACAGGTCTAAAGTCCAGTTGCACGTTGGTCAGTCGAGGTTTCATTCCATCTCATCTCATCCCATCCCAGACCAGACCGGGAATGTACGAACGGCGGAATCTGCCTTGGCAGAATCCACTCAATTGGCCCCATCCGTCGACTAATTGATGGGAGGATGACAGTCCGAGATCAACTCTCGCAGCACCAAGACTTCCTCAACTCGACTCGATTTTCGAAGTTCCAAGACATCCTCCAGGATCAGAAACTGATTGATCCCTCGACGAGTCTGTTGGTCCGCCACGCGTTCATCAAGGAGTTGACTCCCAACTGTCAAGCGCTAGGAAAGGGTGCGCCCGTCACCGGATCGGCAATCTATGTCTCCACAGATGCGGCGTGGCATGAAGGTGCTTGGCCGCTGTGGACGCATATCGTGAGATATGTGGATGGCTGTCTCGGCTGCGCAGGTGGTAGAGTCATCGAGGCGGTGGATGGGCATGAAAACTCGTACATCGTCTACGTCGGTTGGGAAAGTATTGAAAAACATGAGGCCTACCATCATACGGACCACTTCGCGAAGCGGAGAGTTATTCTTGGATTGGGCAATAAAGGATATCGGGAGTATGGCCACATCAAGTTTGAAGGTTCGAGAGAGCCCACTGCGTGGCGGCTGTGAAGAGCGTCCAAAAAATGGCGGAGAGCGAGAGAGGGGGGAGGGAGGAGTGAGCATCGCAGCGTCGAGCTTGGCAGCAAATAATCTCCGTACCGACCACAATGTCACGAGGGTTTGTCAGATGAAAGAGCTTTAGTCATAGGCGGTACGGAATGCAGCAGGAATCCTTCGAATCTTAGATGGTCTTCCGGACGCCGTGATGGTCAGCATTTTATCGGGGCGTGGCATACGGAACAAATACCCCAGACTTTCCGCTAAGTGATGCCAAAATAGGAGGCCTGAAATAGGCCGTTGTGGCTGTGTAGCGGTGCCTAACCAGGCACCTATGCCACTGCAAGGTACCCCGGAGGCCTGAATATCCACCCGTTTGGGCGAAACATCAACCACTCCACCTGTTTTGGCCAGCCGCCATTCAACTTCATTGGACACGTCAATGCGGTTTCAGACTTGATTCATCCAACCCTTTGCTCGACGTTGTCCTGATCGGCGTCTCGGATACTATGGGGCGAAGCTTGGGCCTGTTCCCGCCAGAGGGGTCTCGGTTTCTGCTCTGCCACCACCAGCGTTGCCCGTACGCGCGGCTGCAATGCTGGGCGCAGGTTTCGTGCAGTAGGTTTGTTCAGCCCTCAGCCGCAGCGAAGTCAAGTCAATCTGTGTCTTCAGGTTTGAAGCTGGACTTGTGAACCTTTCCTCGTTCCGCTGTCTGGTTTGGCTTGTTCAGCTGTTTGGATTGCTGTTCTCTCTCTGTGCTTCGGATTCCGCTCATTTGATATTTGGCGAACTGGAATAATCACAGAGACAGCATCGGCGAAAACCAAGCGAGCACTTCATCCACTTTCATTCCAACATGTTGTTACGGCCTCTGGTATCCTGCCTTTCGTTCCTGAGCCTCAGTACCGCAGCGTCACTAAACCCTTCGATATGGAGACGACAGTCGACCGCCTGCAACAATTCGCCCGACCTCTGCTCGAAACCCTACAACAGCATCGTCCACCTGGGCGCCCACGACTCCCCGTTCGTTCGAGACGCCTCTACGGGATTCTCAACCTCAGGGAACCAATACTATAACTCCACCGTCCAGCTGTCAGCTGGAGTGCGTCTGCTGTCGGCGCAAGTGCACAAATCAAATGGAGAATACCATTTGTGCCATTCGTCCTGCGATCTGTTGGATGCCGGAGTCGTGTCGGACTGGCTGGAAGAGATCAAGACGTGGCTCGACAGCAACCCGAACGAGGTGGTGACGGTCCTCCTCGTCAATTCAGACAATGCCACTCCGCAAGACCTGGGCGCGCACTTCACGGCCGCGAAGATCACAGACTATGCATATGTCCCGCCTTCCACAAGCGTGCCACCTTCTGCAGGAGCATGGCCTACACTGCAAGAGCTGATAAACGCGAACAAACGTCTGATGGTCTTCGTGGCGTCGCTTGAAAACCCTGCCTCCATCCCAACGGAATATGCTTACCTTATGGACGAGTTTACCTTTATATTCGAAAACCCCTTCGAGAACGTTGACCCGAGCGACTTCACCTGCGACCCCGACCGGCCCTCGAGTGTCCAAGGAAACAGCCAAGCCGCGATTTCCTCGAACCGCATGGCTCTTACGAACCACTTCCTCTACAAGGAAGGCCTCTTCGACATCGAGACCCCAGATGTGGACAAGATCAACGTTACAAACTCACCGGGCAATAGCGTGGGAAACCTCGGCTACGCACTCTCTACCTGTAATTCTCAATATGGCAGACCACCGACATTCACTCTTGTTGACTTTTTCGACGAAGGACCCGCCATCGCTGCTGTGGACGCCCTGAATGGAGTGGCATCACCAGTTGGACGGACACCGGTGCCTCCGCGAGACACAAAGGAGGATCTCGATCGGAGTCAGTCTAGTTTCCAAGGTGTCGTGGATTTGGCCAACGATGTTAAAGAGGGCCAGAAGCCTAAGATCGGAGCCTGGATCTGGGCTGCTGGACAGTGGACTTTTGGTGGGATCAACCTGAGCGGCGGGAATGTTTTGGAATAAAAAGGGGCGTCCGGCAATGGAATATTGAAATGATCTGCGGGATTTACAAGCGACCGTCTACAATGGGATGGAAGACTATTGGCGTTGTGGTGATCAACTTTGATGATACGACACGACATGATTGATCTGGCTTTTTGGCATTGGCCGAACCTGGAGGGATTCTAATTCCGCACCACGAAACCCGTTCGAGTTGCTATCGAAGCTACAAAGCTTACGATAGCATCAGACAGTCACGATTGGGAAAATCCATCACAATTCCCCTCGGCCGTTTTTGAATGGCCCATGGGTACAATCGATGAAGAATCCTCGGCTACGAGTTATGATACAACAATTGATGTTGATGCAACAGAATCATCCATCTACGGCCAAGAATGCCTAGATCTCATCCCCAATCGGGTAGACGGCAGTGCTGTCGACGCCATTTGCCCTTGCGCCGAACTGGAGAAGAGAGACATCAGTCTGAGATTCCGTGCGCTCGAGCTAGGACCTATTCATGGGATCAGCTCGCCAGCGCAGGTCCAAGGAGTACAAAGGGAAGGGAGAATACAGATCAAGTATACCCGCCACGGCGCTTACAGCCGGTCTTGCCTGAACTGGAGGGAGTCCCTAACATTGGAGACAACATGAGGCCTGTGACAGAGGCTGGGAAATTTCACCCATATCGGCAATTGATATGGAAACCAGCGAGGGGTCCTCACGCCCAGTAATGGTAAACCTGTGGTGTCGCCCGTGCAAGGAGGAAACTATAGCTACATAGAGGACGAAATGCGAACGAAAAAGACAACTTCAACATCGATAAGGTTCAGTGGTCATTTGATATGTTCGGCCACTTTACATTGTCAGAAAGTTTACTAGGGAGAAGAGTTTGTGCGTTCTTCTCACTGAGCCTGAGGCTCAGATGAAGCTCTCATCTTCCCCGCAGTGGCCACTCAAGTTGTCGCGTGGCCGTGGCCGGGCAAGGCGAGGCTGGGGAAGGCAAGGCTAGGGGTGCCTGTCGAGCCCCGAACGGCTTGGCTCCAGATTACGTTGCAGTGCATTTTCAACTTGTGGGGAGCTTCATTCTCTTCTGCCCGTCTGCGTGCCTCTTTCTATCGAACGACCGCGCACAGCCGAAATATCTCTGCGAATCATTCGCTTGATTCGCCCATATTTCGCTCGCTCATCATGGACTACTTCAAATCCCTCGTGGGCGGCACGCCGTCGCAGGCGCCAGTTGTTGCAGAAGATGCAGGTAAACAGAGCATTTCCCCTGTGGACCAGCGCAGCAAGATACTTACCCGTTTTCCATGCAGACTTCGCCGATTTCGCCGCAGCTCCTCCTCCGTCGCCGGTTTCAATCCCCGCCTCGCCAGCCGATGCGCAGGCAGCAAGTCCCACTGGAGCTAATCTTGCAGGAGATCTACCCCGGCAACTGACCTACACGAAATGGTACCGAGTATGGGAACGAACGCAGCTCTCCGACTTCACCATGGAGGGCATCCTCATTCCTTTCATCTTGCTCGCTCTGCTGGTGCACTTTTGGGGTACGAGGATGAACAGGCGCAAGGCGCGGAAATGGATCGCCGTCCATGAGCCATTGATGGAGAGAGAGTTTGCGCTTGTAGGCTACGGCTCAGCACCACAAGAGACGACGGAAGCGGGGTCCTCCCCAGTGGACGCAAGCCTGTTCAAAGACCTGGTCAAAAACAGCGGCGACGGCGTGTCCGAGGATCTGCTCAAGGAGAAGTCCGCCTGGGAATTCGAGTCCTATGCAACCGGTCGCCAGAACGTCGCGTTCGCCGACATCAAGATCTCCCTGAAGAGAAGGATGAACCCTCTGATCTTGATCGCCGAGGAGCTCACGGGCCTCTTCATCGAGAGCGTCAAGCCCAAGCCCGAAAGAGTCGAAGCAGTCATCTACACTTTCGACGGCAAGGAGAAGGACTTCGTGCCCCCACCAGTCCCCGGCTCCGAGGAAGTAGGCAAGCAAAAGTCGGTCAGCAACTCGAGCTACGACCCCTTCGTCTTCGCCGTGGTCAACAAACTCGCCATGCGCCGCCTGCGCGACGAACGCTACGACATCTCCATCACCTTCACCAAGGACCACGCCAAACTGCCGGAGTGGGCCACCGTCATGAGCGAGTCGGCCGAAATCAGCGACTGGCTGCTCACCAAGGAACTCGTCGACGCCGTCAACCAAGCCGGGCCCGACTACTTCCAATACCTGATCATCACGGACCAGCCGCACGACAAACCCACCAACCTGAACGAGACGGCGCAGAAAAAGCGGCTGCAGTTGGCCCTTAATCTACCCTCCTCGGAAGAACACTATCTGCACACCCTGCCGCTGTTCGCCCTCTTCCTCCGCCTGCCGGACTTCCTGGTCTCGAATGCAAAGCTCCGCCCTGAAGTGCTTCGCAAGATCAACGCCACCCGTGACCAAGAGAAGAGCAAACTCAAGAAGATCTCGGACAAGGAAGCCGAAGAGGAGCGCCTGAGGCAGATGGATAAGTTGAAGAAGGAGGAGCGCGACCGCAAGATGAAGGGCATGAGCGCCGAGGAGCAGCGCAAGTTTCTGGACCGCGAGAATGAGAAGCAGCGCAAGAAGAACGAGAAGAAGATGACACGAAGGGGTTAGTGTCTGATCCCCGTCTCGAATCTCGAATTCCAAAAGGTCCTTTTAAAGATCGAGCGAGTGAGGCTTGTCCATTTGTATCGCCGAACGCCATCACAGCCAGGTACATATAGGAGGTACGCCTGTACATCACAGATATTTGAACTTGCCTTGTGTTGCCCACGCTCGAAATTTCTTGCCCATGAATCAATACCTAGGCAGGCTAGCTCACCTGCGCCGTACTGGTCCATATTTCTACTGTAGTGGTAAGTAATAAATAGTGATTAGTAAAGGAGTGAAGAACGAGGAATAGCAGCCTGAGTTGGCCGACTTGGTATTGTAGACTGGGTGAGCAGAAGCAGAAGCAAAAGCAGGAGTATCAAACCGTCTTCTCAACTCGACTCTCATGCTCGAAGGGGCACGGAGGGAACAGTATCTTCCTTGTTTGAATGTGAGCGACACTCATGCTTGAAGAGGAGATTGTAGTATCTTCCTTACTTAAATGTGAGCGAATACATAGTAAATGAGCAAGTGAGCAAGTGAGCAAGAATTGAGTATCCTCCAAGGATACTCTACTCTATATACATGGTCTCATGTCTTCGTCACGCCATTTACTCCCATTACACAGCGAGTACTCCCATTACTCCGTCCATACATTGATGGTACAAAGACTAGTTATTGTACCAAGTGCCATGACCATCGCCTTAAAACTTTTTGTCCCAACGACGCCCGCTCAAAACAGCAGCTAGTCAAACACAAGAGATAGAATGAACGGAGGAAGGGAGTCGTCACGTTATCGTGTTATTGCGCATAAGCAGGCGGAGGAGGAATTGGATCTTCATCCCGCGGCGATGCCGGGCCGAAACTTCCTTTCAGACGTTCCTCCTCGTATCGCCTGGCCATTTCGTTTGCCATCTTCATCATCCACGCTTGCTCGGCGATCGAGGTCGCGTTTGTGGAATTGGTGACGAATTGCATGAAATTCGGAAGACTCGGGCGGGAGGACGGCCCTCCTGCTCGGGAGGGAAGGGCATTCTTTTCGTCCACCGCTGTCCGAAGTTCAGTAGCCGGAGGGGCGGCTGGCGGCTTTTGATCTGCCAAATACATCGAGGCCCGTGGGGTCTCGTCATCATCGAAATGGGCAGGTATGGTCCTCCGCGATCGCAGGCGGATCGTCGCGTCGGGGTCTTTAGCGCGCGGTGTCTGATGGACATCCATGGGAGGCTCGTCACGGTCGACGGGAATGCTCGGGCCGGGCGCGCCATCACTGACACTGCGCATCCCACCCTGGCTAACGGGACCAAACGCTGCGGTTCGCTTAATCATCGTAGGGCTCCTCGGTGGTGTGACAGGATTGATACCTAGACTCGGATCCGTGGACATCGTAGCGGCCGGCGCCGAGAACACAGACGCCGCGGTGGAGTTGCTTTCGGAGACACTGGCCGAGTCGGCTGTGGAACCATCTTCAACGACCATTTCAGGTTCTCCCGTCTCTGGGTGTGGCCGTAAATCAACAACGCGCTTCTTTCTCTTCCGTGTTCGGTGTCCTTGTCCATGTCGGCCGCTATTCATGCTCAAGCCATGACTTGAAGAAGCATAGCTGTGCAAAGTCGGTCTGGTAGTGCCGCTGTCGAACGTATAGGCAGTGGTGGTGCTGAGACTGCCGGCATACGAATGAGTCCTGGACAGTGCCGGGGTTGTTGTCCGGGTCAAAAGACCCGGCATCTCTCCTCGTTCCAGCGGGCCGGTCCAAGCTCGAAAGACGGCGTCGCGAATCGAAGGCGTGAATAGCGACAAAGTCCTGTGCGAGTCGGTCAAAGTGGCCAAGCGAATGAGATTCTTGCGCGAGAACAGTGACTGAGTTTCGATTGACGAGTCCAGTGATAAGGATGCGACCTCTGCAGGAGTCAGGACTGCGCCGGTAGAGTCGACTGGGTCCTGTGGAGGACTGGCCAGTGGATCGATAACGACTTCGTCCTTTGATATCGGTACCGATGAGAGCTTGCGTTCCTCGCGCGCATTCCGTTCCGGCACCAGTAGTTGTAGCGAAAGCCGATGGATGATCGCCGGTAACTCGTCCATCAGAAGCCCTCTCAACTGAGTTTCTATTTCTTTTTGCAAGAAATTCGCGACGAATGGTATCGAGTCGAAGGTTGAAGACACGCGGAGAGACTCGAGAGGATCATTTCGAAAGACCAGTGTCAACCCTTTCTGCCGTGAGAAGACCAGAATGATAAATCCGGACAGGCGGAACTCAGATAACGTTATTTGGAGAGGGATAGTCAACCCAGTATCTGCGGCCAGCGGCTGTGGTGTTGCAAACGCAGACCGCGTCCGTAGATAGGTATTCAGCGGATTGGCTTGTACTTTTGTCTTCAGCGTCAGGTACGCATTGCCCTTGTACATCATCTTGAATGTGCCGCGGAACCGATCCTCTGCCAGATCGCCAATCTCCAGGATCTCCAGCTCAGGAGGCACATCGCCAAGGTTGAGCTCATTGACAATGATGTCGTCGACAATGATGGCAGGCTTGGGGTCGGCGCGATTGAGGGCATTGGTGAGGAGTTCTTGGGCCCGGGGCAGGAAGCCTGCATCGGTCGATAGCGGCGACCAGTTGAAGTTGAAGGCCATTGTGAAAGTCCCTCAGGACGTGGGGAGCCTATCTCAGAGAAGATAACAAGGGGTTTCAGTTGATATTGTCCATCTTCTGTTCGTACGGTAATGATAGGAATTGGATGTCGGGCTGAATCACTCAGACGGCGCACATGGCAGTGGCTGCGTTGGAGGTGCAGGTGGACTGATAGGGTCGTATGACGCGCGCCTCTCACTCATCAGTCGGCAGTTCACAGCTGCAATGCTTTCAGCGAGAGGTCATGGTGCTCGAGGAGATCAGATCGTGTGGGATCGGTACGGATGCAACAGTCACGACACGACCAGACCAGCGTTGCAGTTGTTGTTATTGTGCAGGCATCTGCTGTTGGAGAAGCGAGATTGTCAATATGAAGAATTCTTGCTTTTGCAGCGAATGGCCGATCGCCCGAGCATCGGAAAACCAAGGAATCAATCGTCCACAAACCCGGCATACATACCTTCTTGGGCCGCATGCAGCTCGACATCATCGTACATAAGGTAGCACACTAGTAGTAGGTTGTAGTTCGTCGAAGCTTTGGAGGCAGCTTGACTCCTGATGTTATCCTGAAAACAAAGTAGAGTCTGAAAGACTCTTCCACGCTTGAAAATGCTGCTCTCCAAACACTACAATATCGAAACTGTGCGCTCAGCCATCACGTGAAGCAGGCTTGGCATCCCAATCAGAAGCGCGAGGCTGTTCCAAACAATCTGGTTCACCTCGACGAGAACTTCACTGTCCAGCCAAAGAGAAAAAGAGAGGTGGGCCTCGGTGCCAAAAATCGAGTGCATATTATTTGAAAAGTAGAAAATCGATCCTAAATCACCAAGAACCCTATCTGGGCGAGTTCAGGTCAAATCACTTCGGCGACGGTCCAAATCAACAAAGTGAGAGGCGCCTCCCCAGGTAGGCGAGAGAGTTCGAGTCCCGGCTGGATCAGGCCAAACTGGCACCGGGCCAGCAGGCGTTCATGTCGCGTTTCGGTTCTCACCTTCCCTCCTCGACCCCCGATCCCACCGTTCGATCCTCGACCCGAGCAGAAAAAAAGGAACCCCCCCCCCCAAAATAGGAGCCCGCCCGGAATACCCATCGGAACAACAATTGCTTACTTGACAAAAGTCAGATCGGCTCTCATCGAGAGATGAGAGTGAGATATGGAGTAGACCAGCCTAGCTAGCTGGGTATAGCCGTATCTAGAAAGCGTCTTCGTTTTCTTTTTGTTTCGCTTCCTTTTTATTTACTCTCCCTACCTATTATTTAGAACGAAGATAGCTATAGACAGGAGAAGGACATTCCCTAGTATCCTCTAGCTATTAGGACGAGGTCAGTATCCGACTATACTCACAGGGCGATTTATGTTTAATAGAATAGATCTACAACCGTTCACGGTAGGTGTACAGGCAGACCATTATCTCAGCTAGGGAGAGGACTTAAAAGTAGACGGATATTAAGTGCGCTTTACACTATTCATTATAATAGTCGGATGTTTACTTCCATCACACTCGCATTATGGCCTGGTACCTTAGGCTTGGAATCAGAAATAGTTCGTTCTGTCACTGTAATACGTGTCCTAAGTCTGGCTCTTCTCCGAGTAAAGCACTCTCCCGCCTGGCCTAGACTGGCCAGCATACGTCCTACACAACAGCGCGGTGCTCGACAGAAGCATCATTCTTCTCCATGCCCGACACCATAGCAGCCTTATCATAGTCGACGACGCCGACCTCGGCATTCTCGCCGTCGAAGATCTTGGCAATCTCCTCGAGAGTAGGTCCCTTGGTCTCGACGTACAGGAAGTAGACGAAGACAAGTTCGAAGCCGATCCAGCACTATCATAAAGATGTTAGTAGACGATTCCCCCATCTCGATGAAGGGAACAAGACTCACAGTGTAGATTGTGTACAGCTTCCAGTTGGGCTGCAGATGCTTGAAGCCCAACGGATTGACGTACTGGTTGATGACAAGTGCGACCTGGACCCAGAAGTTCATGATCATCAATCCCTTGGCTCGGATCTTGAAGGGCATGATTTCCACGGTGTAGGCGACCAGTAGCCCGGACCAGGCCAAGGCGTACGAGAAGTTGAAAATCCAGATGAAAGCAATGACTGCTTGGCCGGCGGCCTTGTTGCCGGTATCTTGGTAAACAGCGGAGCAGATGGTCCAGATGATGAAGCAGAGAAGCATGCCCAATGTAGCCGCGAGGAAAAGTGGTCGTCGACCGACCCGATCGCAGAGCAAAGCGCACGTGCACGATACGATAAGCGACATGATGACCATACCGCCGTTGAGCTCAAGTTGGGTGTTCGAGTTGGTGATACCAATGGACTTGTAGATGTCGGTAGAGTAGTACGAAACCAGACCGTTTCCAGACCATTGCGAGAAGAGACCCAAGGAGGCGACCAGAAGGAATCGATATCGGTTGCCCTTGGTTTTGAGGAAATCCAAGTAGCTCGACGTCCTCTTCGCAATAAACTCAAGACGAAGGGTCTCCTTGATCTCGGCGTATTCGAATTGGACGGTGGGATGGTTGCTGTTGCCGTTGGCATGGTACTTGGCGAGAACCGCAAGGGCCTCATCGGCTCGATCTCGTGAGATCAGCCATCGGGGAGATTCTGGGATCCACCAGATGAAGATGATCTGAATGAGCGAAGGTGCGCCCTGAATGATGGTTGGGATTCGCCATGACCACTCAGAGTTGATGTGCTTTGTTCCGAATGACAGCCACGTGTTGATGATGGCGCCCAAGTTCCATAGGCAGTTGTAGATGGCGGTGATCCGACCTCTGTGCTGGGGGTGGACGAGTTCGGTCAGCAGCAGAGGAGAAGACAGCTGAGCCATGCTGTTGCCGAAACCCATCAGGAACCGACCGCCTTTGAACATTGCAAGGTTCTGGGAAGCGCCCTGGATGGCCGCGGCAATAATCATGATGATGCAGCCGCCAATGATGGCAATCTTGCGCCCATAGCGATCTGCGATAAAGGGTCTGCCGCTACCGTCAGCAATGAATACACCCAACGCTCGGTCTCTTGGGACTTACACGACTGGCAAGCTCGCAATGGATCCAATACTGTAAAGCGCAGTCAGAAGACCCAAGTTTGAGCCTTGGGGGTCGTTGAAATAGTCTGTCCACTGAGGCAGGATCCGGATGTTGTTCAACATAGATCTGCACAGTATCAGCCATCTGGACCCGAACCAACTGTTCCCAGGAGACTCACCCATCGTAACCGGTTGTCGCGGACGCAACACAGATAACGGCAGCATAGAAATACAGCTTCCTCAAGCCTGGGTCTTTGTGCCAGACGACCCTCTCGAGTTCAGGTGCTTCAGCCTGAGCAATGGCGACATCGTCAGCGTGGGTGGGGCCTCTCTTGATGTTCACCATGATGTCGGCAGGTCAAGATGACAATGTACTATGTGCCGCGCCAGGTACAGGAGTTGGTCTGGAGAAACAGATGCGACCCTGGTGGAGAGGCCGTGGTTTTATATCTGCAGCGCATGTTGATCTCTGAACGCCAGCCTCCGGCAGCAACCCTCGAAATGAAGCTATCTGCCGACACTGGCAAAGGTCTCGCGTCCCGGCTGAATTACGGTTGGCATGCTCGATCCAGGGCATGGAAGTCAAAGCTTGGTTGGCTAAAGGTGACAAACCAGAGTGGATCGACAACAAGTCGCGATCCCCGAAGCCTATGCTGAATGGGAGCATCGCTGAATGACCTTCCCTTCGACCGTTTAAGAAATGCAACCAAAGCCGGCTCGTGTCAAATGGAATAATCAAGGTGCTTGTGGTGCATGGCTTGGTGCTTTGCCAACGTTGCCGGCGGGTCTGTGATTCGTTCGCCTCCGGAGTTGGCGCTCCTAGAAAGCTGCTTGAGGCATAGCTTCATTCCGCCAGCGTGACAAACAATCCCTCTAGAACGATGGCCGAGCAGGGGTTGAGACTTGTCTTGTGATGGTCACCGCTTTGGTGGCTGCTTGAATAATAGATGATTGACTGCCCAGAGCCTTGTGGCGACGGCTTGTTGCCTCCGCTGTGATGAAGGCATTTATCCTCAGCCTTGGCCTTTGGTAATGAGACTCAAAGGACCGCCTCATGACCCTCTGCAAAGACGGGGTCTAGCTTCGGACTTGCAGCGGCCCCTGCATGTTCGGTCGAATCGAGCCAACGAAGTCGCATCGCAGACAGTTTCCTGCATCATCGCCTTCCCCCGTAGAAGCGGGAGAAGCTCCTCCCTCTTCCCCCAGATTTCCCTCCACGTCTGTGAGATCCAGGCTCTTTGGAGGTGGATAATAGCCATCGGCCCGCGTCCAGCAATCAGGTGAAGAGTATTCCTCCACTATCTGGGGCTGACGGCCAGCTTCCCGCCTATCCGGCTAAATTCGCAGGACACAGAGACCCATAGGCTAATCTTCGGACAGCCCCCATGGGGTAGTACTGGATTCTTTCTCCAGGGGCCTCCATGAGACCGGGTGTGTCCGCTCGCGGCCTCTTCTAGTGGAGGCTGTGATGTCGCATGTGTTCAACGCCCAAGACGGGTAAAGTCGATGCTGGGTGTAGGGGGAGCGAGGCAAGAGGCTAAATTCGAAGAGGACACGCAGTAGAGGATAAACGTCGGGCACCCGTGTTTGCTGCCGGCCAACACAGCGCGCTACATTCGTGGCTCGAGCTCGTCTTGCCGGTTGTGTGAGAGGGCGTCTGTCATGCACTTAGTATGTGAGTAGAAGGCGCTATTGTTCCCTCGCCATGGCCACAGATCTGTAAACACACCACCGGAGGACACGAGGAAAAACTCAGTTCAACTTGTGCCGGAGATGAAGCACAAATGAGGCAATGGTCAGGAGCAGCGCCTGCGCAAGACCAGAAATAAGTCTCGGGCCAATAATGCTTCGCCTTTCTTTTCTCTCTCATCACAGCACATGCACGTCGCAAACCTTCATCTCTCAGAACAAAGGGTCCGGGTGATAGTGGGGCGTGTAGACACTCCCCTCCCCTCGCCTGATTAGGGCATTGACCGTCCCAGCGATGCTTTGGCGAGAGATCTGGACTGCTCATCATCCACGTGTCACAGAGTCCAAACATCACGCCAACATTTTGGGAGCCATTCCCCGAGAATTGTGTCTGATCTTTCATGCATGTCACGACCCATTTCCCTTCAAGGCCCAGCTCGCGGTGAGCTGCATGGCCGTAAAATCCCTTATCCGAAGTCTCTACGGTAGCAGTATGTCAGTCAAATGACTTCAGAGCGCCAAACAAGACTAAAGCATGTGCATCAGTCGGACTCGGGAATGTGACTTTTTGGTACAATAACTTTTTACCTCTATAGGGTATGGTATCTAACAGCGTATCTGGGTATCTTTCTACAACAAGCACATTACACGAGCTCTTTGCCTGGTGCAACATTCATTTGACCTTTCGGATCAGCGCCTTCATCAGCTGAACTTCCCACGTCAGATCCTCGCTTCTCAAGCATATCTTGCTGGGGCTCCGCCTCGGGGATGTCTTCGATCTCATCGGGCAAAGTCAGGTTGAGAATCATGCTCACGAACGCGGTAATAGCAAAGCCGGTCTCGCAGACCAGGACGAGCGCGTCATAGAAGCCTCGAAGTGCGTGATTTGAGCCCTGGTATGTGAAGACGTAGCTGAACCACGTGGGGACGAGCGTGGCACCGTATCCCAGAGCAAGCGATGCCGTCAGAATGAACCGGGTTCGGCGGTTGAAGGGGACTCGGTTGACAATTGCCATTCCAGACACCGCCACTGCGCAGAAGAGGAAAGTCGTCATGCCACCCAAAACTGGTGAGGGGATGGCCACAAGGGCGGCGGAAAATTTGGCGAAGACGCCGGCAACAATCAAGAAGACTGCGAGGATAGTTAGAAAACGGTAAAATGGACGGCCTGAGGTTGACTTACAGCAGCAGAAGTATCCAGCTTTGCGATTTGCACAACGTGTCAAGGCAATGACGCCATTGTTCTGGGCGAAGGTCGACATCGGGGTAATGGTCATTAAGGCAGCCAAGCAGCCATTGAGACCGTCGGCCAGAACACCTCCTTGAATGCGAGACTCGAATTGCCGGCCCTCGACCTCAAGACGGGAGACATCGCAAGTGGCGGTGATGTCACCAATGGCCTCGCAAGCGCAAATGATGAAGACCACCATGATGGGCAAAACGATCGGGCCGTAGAGGCTCAATTTGAAGGTCTTGACCCAAATGAAGGAGCCAACCGGGGCAGACGTGATGCCCGAGTCGTCAAAGTATCCACAGGCTGCGGCGACAATGCAGCCAGTCAAGAGACCAAGGATGACGCTGGTGGACTTCATGATGGGGGACCCAAAGCGTTCGCAGAGCAAGATGGTCACGAAGACCAAGAACCCCAGTCCAATGTACTCGGCACTTCCCCAGGGAAGAGCGTGAGGAGCGCCCACTTGAGGACAAACTTGGAATGGCCCGCTGTCCGGTCTGGCGGCGCACAAACCAGAACCGCCGGCCCAATTCTGGAAGCCTGACTCGATCAAGGATACACCGATGAGGATGACGGTCGGGCCTGTGACGATGGGTGGGAAGATCTTCCGCAGAACATTCGGTGGCAGGAAAGAGAGCGCGATTTCCACCAGGGCGCAGAGAGCGCACGTGCCGATCAGAGCACCGTACGCGTCTGGACATGGCAGGCGGTTGCCGTCGGCATCTAGCTGGCATTTACCGTTGGCATACATTTGCGTGAAAGCGCCGGTAGCCACAGGAATGATGGCGAAAGATGTGCCCACGACTGAGATCAAGCCTGTGCCGATGTAGTATGGCGTCCTCCAGATGTGGAACCTCGTGATCTGAATACAAGACAGAATGCCACAGACGATCACTGCAACGGTCAGTCAGCCCCATGCCCTCAGAAGAGCGACGCAAATTTGCCAAACTTACAAGATGTCGAGACAAGGTATTGCTGCCATTCCACAGGCAGATTGACACCGCCCTGGCCAGCCAAGATGATTGGAGGTGTCATGATGCCCGCCAACATCGCCAGAGCATGCTGGAAACCTAGCAAAAGAGCCAAGATGAGCGGCATCGAGTCGTTGAGGCCGAAGAACGGTGATGCTCGGCGACTCTTCGGGAGGAAAGGGATGTTCGGTCGGAAGAGGAATGCATAGTCATAGTCGCCGATGAGCCCCTTCTTCGTGAAGAAGGCCTTTCGCAAGCTATTGGCGCGGTCGGCGAGGGTCTTCTTATGGCCCATATGAGGGAGGCTGTCGGCTTCACCCATCGTGGATGTTTTGGTGGGATTGGAGAAACCGAAGTTCGCGATTGGTTGGCTGGAAATCTACTGTACTGGGTAGTTGTCGCGTGCTCAATAGCTCCGTTCAGCCTGAAGCAAGACCAAGACCGACAAGAAGCGCGGCGTCGAGGTCTAATATAGAATCTTGTTGCGACGATCTGGAGACCCTGACTCGACAGGCCATGGCCAGCTCCGCCGAGCGACGAATTATCGATTTTTGCATATCAGATTGGCGTGTGGCCAGAGCTGGTCTGGCAGAGCTGATCATGTGGAGAGCTCCACATCCGCGAGCTCATGATCCTCGGGCGGCGGCGAAGAGCATTCAAAAGCGAGCAACAAAATGCACGAGGGAGACCCAGTGCTGCTCCGATAACCGCGTCGTCGTTGTCGGAACACGCCTCCCGAGGGGCAGCCCCGCCTGAAGCTTCCCAGGAAGCTTATCTGAGAGCCCTGATTGGCCCGGTGTCCCCCGAACCTTAGATAAGCTTCTAGCCCTCAAATGGCCTTTACTCAATCTTGCCAGTCACAGTTTTTTCTCCCATCTGAGATCATGTTGCTTCTTCCACGTGGAACACGGGCGCTCTACCCAGTACAGCCAGAAATAAAAGCACGCAAGCTAGTATCTTACCCGATGCCACAATGGGTGCATCTAAAATGGGGACACAAGTGCATCCGATCGTCATCGGTATTCGCCTATTGGGCGATGTCTCGCTACCTCTCGGAGTATATTCGAAGCTAAGTCTGATATCAGCCCAAGAAAAGCACAAATCTTCTGCACTCAGTATAGGGGTGGCCTGGTGTGGGCTGATGTTTGCGAGCTGACGCCGATAACTGTGTTGAGGGACTAGCACGGGGGATCAAGTTCTGACATAAGTATTACTTGTCGTACACCATCTGGTCGCCAACGCGTGACGGAATAGTACTGCGCTCAAAAGAAGGGCTGCTGCTCAAGGCTTGTCTCGACCAAATCATCTTTCCAGGGTTTAGAATGTCCTCGCGAGCGGACTCCATCTCCTCAAAACAGGCCCCCAGAAGAAGAGAACGTAGACGAGCACAACCAAGCCGATTGAGACGAAACCCAGAGTCGAAAATGCCCACCTGACGTCCATGTTGGCAAACATAGCAACACCGGCATGGGCGCAACCTGCCGCGATGAGAAAGCTGGGGATCAAGAAGGCTGCGATGGCGCTGGCGGCAACGTTCGGGTAAGAGTCGGTGATGTAGTTAAGCATGGCGAGCCACAGAAGCGGATCGCAAAAGCCGAGAACTGCGCCCGCAACGACTGGCGACCAGTACGACGTATCGCCTGCAGTAATTGCGTCAGCGAAAGCCTGTAATAGCCAGCGCCTCTCGCAGATACTCACCATCGCATGTCCAAGCGAACCAGAACAGGCTGACGGGAAACAGCCACACAGTCACCAAAGAAGTGAGGAATCGTGCTTCCGGCATGTGGCCATGCTTCAACCTGTGCCGCGTGAAGAGATATGTCTGGACCGGTACGAAGCAAAAGGTCACTGTGACACCTGATTCTCCCGTCAGCGACCGCTCGTCCATGTCTGACGCTGGACGGACCAGGACTTACCGACACAGAAGTTGAGGTACGTCAACGAGGCACCAACATAGCTGAGGCCATTGTTGACAACGAATACGCCAAAGACACCATCAAGGTACAGGAAGAGTAAACCATACGCAAATCCGTTGTACAGGCCGAGCGAGATGACGATCGGCTCCGTTACCATGATCCTTAGGGCCATGGTCGCCACGAACCTCATTTCCCGCATGACAGACAGCTTGCTCGACCCCACAGCAATGTCCAATTCGTTCTGGTCGACACTACCACGTCTCTTGACGGCTCTGGAAATAACGATTCTGGGAAGCGTCTCGGGAATGAAGCATAGGGCGAACGCAAAGGCGCCCCCGATGATGATGTTGATGTAGAAGATCCAACGCCATCCGAGGTGTGGGTTGATGGCGATCCACTCTCCAATCGGCGAGCCCAAGCTCGGCCCAAAGTTTGCAGAAAGTACAAACAACGCCATGGGTTGGGCTGCCCCGTCGGTATCGCCAAAGAGATCAGCGATCGTTCCAGCCACGTTCGACAAGGCGACCGACCCGGCGCAGCCAATCAAAAAGCAGAAGATGACCAACATAGGGAAGTTATATGCCAACGCGGTGCCGATGTTGAGGATGGCATACAGAGCGACAGCAACGACGTAGACCCATTTCCTCCCATTTATATCGGCGAGCGGGCCTAGGAACGCCGGACCAACAGCCGTGCCGACGATGAACATGCTCTGTCCAAGGGTGGCGACCTGCGCCGAGCTCGTCCACTTCTCCATGATCAAAAACTCGGCCGACACATATGTGGTCGAAGTCAGGGTGACGAAAACCTGGAGAAGGCAGTAGACAAAGACGATGGACCATTTCTTCCATAGTGGCCACCTGATTGGGTGAGCTTCCGAGCTGGTCTCGATCCTGGAGAGGAGAGCCAGCGGGTCATCTCTGTCGGTAGCACCTTCGAGGCCGGCGTTGGCTGGCAACGTCTCGTTCTTCTCCATCTTGTCGGACGTGTCTTCCGGGGAAGAGGCCGTAACAGCCATAGTGGTCCAAACACCCGAGGCTGTCAGTTGCAGTTATGGGATGAGAGCGCCAGAAATTGCGGAGATGGTCAGTGCCCCAGACAGGGGGAAAAGTTCACGGCTTGGAGGTCAAGGAGATGGAACGAAAAGAGTCATCACAGGGGAAAATGTCGATGAAATATGAACGCACAACGAGCCTCGGAAGGAAGCCCACCGATTATGGAGCCAGTGGTGGGTTGGTCGAAGCTTGGGAGTGCTTATCGCAAGGCTTGCGCCTCGGGCCAGTGACGTGACGTTGCCATGCGGTCGCTAATCGCCTCAGCGCGCACAGCACTCAGCGAGACGCAGGCGCCACTGCGAGGTTCCGAGGCATTGTCATCCCTGTTATCTAGAAGGACCGAGATGGGCCAGTGATGGAACGAGGAATCGACCATCAACCACTGATAGCGGCATGCGACGGATGCTCTGGCTGTAACCTTCAAATGAGAATTTGCCTCGCTTCTGATGACGTGAAGCTGGATTTCATTTGGGGAAAAGGCAAGGGATGTGCACGGGCTAGGCTAGGACAGGTTAGTATTTTATACTGCGGAGCACAAGATCAGGCTGGCACTTCTCGAATCTCACATCAAATTCAGCCGTCCGGCGAGGTAGTATCTCGTCCTCAATCTTCCCACGCATGTTCCATGGCTGTGGAAGGGCTGGTAAACGATGTGCCGTTCAACAAGAAAGACGGGATAATATCCTCACCATGTAACGTACTTGCCGCTCTGGCGATTCTGAGTTCGCCCTCGGTGGCCGCAGAGCCCTCTCGTTCTTCGAACTGATATCGCCAAAGCAGCGAAAGAGACATGGCGGGCAATGGATGCGAATTGAACAGAGAGTCGAAATAGGACGCTCAGGAGATCTATGCGACGCAAGTACTTACGGCCTCCGAAATACTAACCTTATCAGCCACGCTGTATCTTGAGTGTAGAGACGATTCTAACATGGTCCGGGCCTTCTTCTATGCCGCGACTAATAGACTGATTGATAGGACCCCCTCTGATATCCTCAGAATACATACTCTCTTCGCAACGCTGCAGCGAGTGCCTCCGTCCTTGATTGGCTGTTTGGGTCCAAGTACGGGGCCTCCGCAATCCCGACGGCCCGATTGCCAAACCGCTCACCCAATCCGTCATAGTCGAACGTGGCACAATGGAATGCGCTGCGATTATCCCAGATAGCTATATCTCGCCGGTTGTGTAGTCAGCAGCGGTTTCTCTGCGTACAAAAAGCGAGGCTATGCGTTCAAACGTACCGATGTCATGCTCATTCCTCCACTTGAAACGCACCTGCAGATCATGGTTCTCAACCACCATCCTCTTGAACTTGGCGAGTAGCTCATCACTCTCTTCGGCGTTCACCTCATTGATCACCTTGGGGAACGTCCCGATGGCGAAAACGCTCTTCCACCCGGTAACCGGATTGGTCCTGACGACGGGATGCACCGCCGTCAACGCCTTACCCACATTCTGGGGAGATCCTCTGGGCTGGTCGTACAGCGTGGTTCGGCCGGCCTGCTCGGCCTTGATGAACCCGTCTCCGACAAACGTCGCGGTCAAGCCCTCGAGAAACTTTTGGTACGTGTGACTGAATCGATCGTAGACCTCGTATCCCGAGGCCCAGAGCGTGTCTCCGCCGTTCTTCGGCAATTGCGTCAACCTCAAACTGGTGTAATCGGCGGCACACTTCTCGAACTGGATGTCCGAATGCCACTGCGCGGCGTCATACTTGCGCGTATTCTTCACCTCGCCGTAGGCACCGAACAACTTCTTGCGCGTCACGGAGCTGATGGTGCTGATTTCATTGTCGTGCCCGAATTCGCTGGTGCCGTTCAAGACTGGGTGGATGTGCAGAGTTGAGGTGGCGGGTTGGTTGGTCAGCTCTCCCATGCGTTGGATGAAGATCTTTTGCAGCGCGTCGGTAAGGTTCGTTTGCGCACGGAAGAAGACGACACCGCGCTCGGAGACTGTGGAGTGTAAATGGAGACATCCGATGCTTCGCGTCATTGGTGGGAACGGGAGTACGTACTGGTGATGGCGACGTCTCTCAACAATGTGTCCGCATCAGGGGAGTTCAGCAGATCGTCCACGATGTTGACCTTTGGGAACTCCCGTCCAATAACCGGTGTCAAGTCGTCTGATTCGAACTTCTTGTTGAGCAGTCCGCTCTGTTTGAGTGGTTTCCTGCGGTAACCATGGTCATCACCATTCGAATGGCCGTTGGAGTGGTTCTCCCCGAGTGAACCCATCTTGGTTTGATGCGGAATGGTGTCGCTTGCTTGTAACGAAAAGACTTTCAGACCAGGCCCGCGTATATGGACACCAGCATGGATAAGATATAAACACTTTGTCCAGACAGCAGATGGTTTTCACTTGACGACCATCTCCGATATATCGATCACGCAATCCATGCAGAAATCAGCAAATGCGGTTCGTCTCGATTTCTTCTCCTCACTCTGATGTGCCGCCAGCGAATAGAGTACCTGATATCAGATTAAGTGCACGTGTTGATATTGAGTAAAGCCTGTTTCCACGTGGGCATGAGTTTTTCTTCTGAGTCGCAGTAGAACTGCCATGTGTTTGTAAGAAGAAAGTTCAAACATCAATGTGTATCTTGCTAACGGCACAGGGGACGCGCCGAAATCTAGGTTATGATGAGGAGGCCATGGACTCCTGAGGTGGTCGGCCGGGGTGGCAGGGCCCTGAGAGTTGCGACAAAGAAACAAGTATACTAGGAGAAACAGCCAAGCGGTATGCTTTTGAGGACTTATCCATGTCGCTAACATCGAGGAACAATGCAATGTATCCAGGGGCGGCGCCGTGTCTTCTATGACGCTTTCAAGGCTTTCACCTCCGCAACGAGTTGTTCCACCGTCTTGGTTAAACTGCTGATCTGCCGTGTCTGCTGTGCAAGAATCGCCTTCAGGTTCTTGATTTCCTGTTCTGCTGCGTTCGATGTCGAAGGTGATGTTGCCGGGGGCATGTTAGAAGCCTCGCCGTCTTCAGCGCTCTGTTCCTCGGGTAGTTCCTTTTCAGTCATCTACTTGATATTAGTACGTGAATGAAGAAGATATGGTTGCAGCTTACCTTGTGTTTTGGCGCGGGTTCGGGACCCTCCAGATCTTCCCAGACCTTGCTTGCAGGTGGCTCTTGGGACTCCGCTTTCTTTTCCTCCGCTACCACTGCTGGCTTAGTCGCACTGGTTCGCTCGACAGGTTTCTGTACCTCCTCGAAATCTGATTCTTCGTCCACTTCCTCGGCGGGTTCGGTATCTTTGAACTTGTCGGCGGCAGTCGCCATGGTAGCACCTTGCTCTTTCATGGAAGCAGGTGGAGGTCGAATGGTTGCTGGGGTTGGTTCCGAAGCCGGCTCGGCAACTTCTTTCTTCGGCTCAACAGCCTTGACCGTCTCAGGAGCCTTTTTGATCGGCTTGGCCTCCTCTGCAGGAATTTCTTTCACACCAGCCCCTTCGTATAAGCTCTCCATGGAGATCTTCGGTGGCAATCCATCAGCACCATCGAACCATTCTTTGCTGCTCACAGCTGGCTTCAGGCCGGTTGTGGGCGGGTAGATATCTTCCTGGAAGGTTTCTGCTCGTCGGGGTACAATGAAGGAAATGGGCTCGATGTAGCTATCATTGACAGTCTTGTACGCTCGCGCAACTTCGTTCTCGTGCAGGTTGACGCCTCTCTTTGGGACGAAAGCGACTCCACGTTGCGGGTCAGCCGACTTATACTCGGACAGGTATTCGAACCTGTCATGTTCGTACTCGTAGTATCGGATGTTGCCATCACCTCTTCCAGCGAGGAACAGACATTGGGTGCCTTCATCCCAGAACGGCATGCAGACGCCAGATATCGAGTCAAGCATTTGGAAGCCATCCACGGGTTCCCGGGCGTTTCGAACATCCCACAGAGCCAGCTGACGATCGCTCATTCTCGAGAAGCCGGTGGTGGCAATTCGGTCATGTTCGCCCATCCAGACGGCTCTGCTGTTCTTCGCCCCGGCATGTCCTGGCCCTTCGTGGACTGGCTTCTCTTGCCGCGTATCCCATATCCTCAGCTTCTTGTCTCGAGAAGTGGTGACCAAGAGGGAACCATTTGCGCTCCAGGAGAGAGATTGAATGACCTCGCCGACCTTGAGGGAGAGCTTAGAAGCACCAGACTCGATATCCCATATCTTGACGGTGAAGTCTCCGGCAGCTGATGCGAGGACGTTTTCAGCCGCAGGATTAAAGAGCACATGCCCAACTTTTCTGATTGCGGTCAGTCATGCTTCGCCTGAAGCGCAGATTTGATAGCGTACTTGGGGTGGCCGCTGAGCTTTCCGACTGGGGCAATGTCCTGTATCTCGTCTGCGGGTAGGTCTATGTGTAGCGTGAAGTCGTCTGGAACTCTCCACAGGAAGACCTGGCCGCGTCAGTCCCATCACAAGATCTGATTCAGGAGCCATACCTTCCCATCGTCGGAGCCCGAGGCAATCAAGGAGTCATTGAAAGGATTCCTTCGCCCTGTCAGTCCACCGCTCTTGCTCCACGCTTTCTAAAAAGCTCACCAATCTGTGTCTAGGACGACTGCGGTATGTCCTCGGAAGAGCGGTATTCTTTCTGGTAGGCGCCCTTTCTCGTTTGTAGGGATGACGGCAAAGGCGCCACCGCCGCTGCTGTCCCAGTTGAGGGCGAGGTATTCTGGATTGGCCTGAGGTCCTTAGCAAGGCAGGGTTTCACAAGCCGGACGTAGTGCGCACTTTGACCAAGTTCGTGTCCCAGGCATTCTTTGACACTCGCAGATTGTCATAGCATTGTTCCTTTCCATAACTTAGCTGTAGCTCGTCCTACTTGGAACCAAGCTGAGGCGCACCTTGCGGGTCGGACGACCGAACACGTGCCGGTATTTGGAGGAGCGCACAAAGCGGCCGGCCATGATTCCGGCAGGGAGAGTAGGTGGTAAGGATGCTCGAGGTAACAATGAACAAATCAGGACTTGAGTCCCTTAAGAATCTTGTAGGAAAGGGTCAAACAAGCTGAAGCAATCAGAGTGCCATCTTGTCGTTTCGGTCTCCCTGAGCTGACCGCAGCCGCTGCCCGCAGCTCGAGCCCATTCTTTCTTTGCTCCAAATCCGCCTATCGCGCCGTGCCCCTCCAGGCGCCCGGGCATTGGCGCTTGGCCCCCAGTAGCGATGGCTGCGCTAACCCTTTTGAAAGCTACGGTGGACCATCACGTAATCAGCCGCTGCAGCGGAAAAGAGGCTCAGAGGACAAAGGGAAAGTGAAAGCTTTCACTCTCGCCTGCCTTTGTTTACTGCTGTATGACTCGTCTCTTAGTGTGTTCGCTTCATTACCAGCACAAGTGAAATCTGCGGTTTTGTTGCTGTTGTCTGTATGAATGCCTTTGCCTCGTTATACTAATGTGGCCTCGGCATGAGGCCGGGTAACTAAATGGGCGATGGGTGAGTCTACCAGAATGTAACAACGCCTACCACACCGTATTAACAGCAGACATTTCTTTGATTCTCGCTGACCCTTTGTGATGTCGCCATGGCACTGCCTGCGCAGTTGCGCCTATGCCTTGTCTTGGAGTGTTAATTTCCACCGACCTGATCTCGTCTGCGTTTCGCTTCCCAGCTCATGCTTCGTTCAAGTCCCTCAAAAATCGAAGCATCATTCTCTGCGCACCGGCTGCGCAAACAAAGATTTCTCGAGTTCTCCTTGTACCGGAATTCCAGACTGTATCTATGTCTGACACACCATTGCCCGACTATACCTCGAGAACCTCAAAGAAGATTGCTGGCGAAACCATCAGCATGCATAACATGTACGTTGTTGACCCTGAGACCAATACCTCGGCCCTGCCATACCGCACCCGCGACCAGAATCTCGAGAAGCTATACTGCCGTGCTTGTTGTGGATCGGTTGCCGGTATCCTACTCTGGATCGTTCTCATGTTGGTTGCCATCTTCGTCCCCATCGGTGTGCTTCTTGCTAAAGGTCAGTTGGGATCCAACTCATCGCAACAACTTGACCCTGTCCCTTCGACCCTGACCTCGTGGGTATTCCCCCCTACAGCAACTTCGACTGCTGTTGTGATTTCCGTGTCCACGGGTGTGTCAACCACAACCGAGACAGTCACATCTGCCTCGATGTACTCTGCAATCAGCACCGAGACAGTCACGTCAGTGGTAACCTCGATCTCTGTGAGCATTGTAACCTACTCAGGACCCTCCACACTCGTCACCACGGAGGCAGTCACCACAACAGATGTCGAGACAGCCATCATCACTGTAAACCCGACGACTGAGATAGAGAATACATCCCCCGGTGAGCGATCCGTCAGCTTCACGACAGTCGAGGTCACAACCACCACAGTCCTCAATCTCCCCACCGTCCGCACGATCGAGAACACCATCACCTCGACAGGGAGTTTCATGGTACATCCGACAACTTTGTCCGCGGCCGTGGTTTTTGTGTCTCCTCTTGTAGGAGCCACAGTCTTACCGGACGGGACTCCAACTTTCAGCCTCACCCCAGCCTTGAGACCGACTTCTTGATCGCGTGAGTCCTTTTCTTGAATCGAAGAGAGAAAGGAAGTTGCCAGGCAGTGAGTGCGAACACGAACGCATACATGAAGATGAATACAACATAGATTTTGGTAGATCCTCCGGTCCAACTTTTCAATGACCACAGTGTGCAAAGGGTGCAGTATTCCGGTGCTGGGAACGATAACCAACAGCATTTCGCGTCAGAAACTGTGGGCGTCAAGGCAACCAGACGTCATTTTTGAGTCGAACAAAGCGGACGTCGCGTTGCTGTCAATCTACCTGAGAGACGACTTTGCGATCTTGAGAAAAAGGCTCATGAAGAAAGGCTGATTTTACAGCTTTGCATACGGCTCCTTCTCGTCGACACCGCGCGAAAGCAAGAATTCAGGATATGGGAATACCTTGCTCTCAATCCCACCCTTTGTCCCTCCACTACAGGCTGTCGGCGGGGCGCGTGGAAAAGGGATAGGTAATTAATACTCACCAACCAAAGTCGCATCGTTCGCATAGCTTCCCGTGTCTGCGGAGAGATAGATGGTTAGGTCGGCTATCTCCATCAATGAACGGAATCTCCCAGAAGGAATTCTGCTAATGTTCTCGTCCGGTCCCCCAATGGGAGCAAGTCGTCTACACCCGTCCTCTCAGCAATTGGACCAGGGGCAACTTCCCTAGAGGTAATCCGTCGATGGCTGTGAAAGTAGATAGAGCATCAACGCCCGCCTTCGCTATGGATGGATGCCTTTGTAGAGGAGAGCGGTACCTCGATACTTGAAGCAAGGCACTGACGAAGATGATTCTTCCACCTATGGGAAAGGATGTTGCTTCATGAGAGCATTAGCATATTTCGAGTCTCCTTCTAGTTCTTTCGCTAACTTGTCATCCCGTCCCAGCAAATGCCTTGCTGCCTAATTATTCCTCGCCGTTGACATCTGGCGTGGTGGAGCGCGAGAGATGCGTCGGATCCAGTCCTGAGAGAAACGGGTAAGACCATAGCTCATCCTCTTGAGAGTGAATCTTTTGCAATCTTCGCACATGGCTCAAAGATGTCTCCTGCTCGGTTAAATCTTCTCATTCGGAAGGGTGCAGCGGGAAGGGGGGCCAAGGGGTTCGTAGCCTGATCACGTGGATCACGTCCCCACCACAAGGCTGTGACTTGTAATGACGCTGCGAAGGGCGTAATGGACGCGTAAATCGGTGACAAGCGCTTGTACGGAGTATTGTCCACAGATCTCCGTACCGAGGGTACATAGCCAGGCTGTACCCCAGCCCCGTTGAACTCATCGTGTCCTCCGAATCGAGTCACACGGCTATCAACTCCTCACTCCGGCACCGCTCCATGGGTCTCGACACACACATACTCGCCGCTCGAGGCTGAGGAAGCTGATTTGATTGGCCACGTTAAGTCTGCTTTTAGATATTTTCCCTGTTGCACTCTGGTGCTATTTGCGAATGGTCATAAAATGCTTGTCTAACCTGTCTGCCTGGGTTGTGTACAGAGGTATCAACAGCTTCTATATATCCCAGAGGCGCCTATTCGCCATGCTCAAGACGACCACCCAGTCCTGTCCCCCTGGGGACCATCGAATATGCCTTATCTGAATCCCCAAAGAGGACCCAAAAGACATTCCAGAGGGGGTGGGGCTGTGCGAGGCTGACTCTTGGCTACAGACGGCCTTGGTAAGCCGAGGGGGAGTTTGCCTGTTTTGATGCTCGGTGCTCGGTCCAAACGTTGCAGGATGTGCAAGGGTCACATTTCTCGAGAATCCTGGCGTACGGCTCGTCCAGACTCGATGGTTGCAACCACGATAAATTACTATACAAATCTCCACCACCGCCGGCATCAAATCTATCTCACTCGCCATTAACCTCGCACCACAACTCCAAGCTAAGCGGGAATGCGTCAGAACCGTCCCGTCCGATCAACCCTGGCATTACAAGTTCGCGATTCAAACGAGAAACACATGCGGAAATCTGGCTTCTCAAACTGCGCGCCACGGCAGCGACGACCAGGACTTTACCACGGGCGTCAGTCACAGCCGGTCGGATCATCGCATCAACAGAAGGCCGACCTTGAGAGAAAACTACGGCGCGTGGGACAGACGACTGTGCCGGCAAACCAGCGGATATTGAGTAGGCTGTTGACGGATCCGTATTAAGAAGCTGTTCCACTTCCTCTTCCTCTTCATCATCTTTTGCTTGGGCGTCGTTTGGATATGGTGTAATCGAACCAGACGAAGCACGGCTGTTTTCATCGTTTGACTCTTCGGCATACACATGATGAGAACCCGGCTCGAGTTCGATATCTTCTTCCTTTTCGTAGTTGAACATGTCCGTCCATAGAGCCTGTCTTTCGGGCACATGCGAAGATGGCGCTTGGGCGTGGTCCAGAGGTATTATGCCGGCTGCGTCACTTCCTGTGTTGGAAGTGATGTGTACTTGGATCTCACATTCAGTCGAGTAAGGCGGGATCTGCTTGAGAGGCGCTTGTAGTTGAGTCAAGTACCAGTCCACGTCGGAGGACTTCCGGCAAATCATGTGAACAAAAGCTCTGGGCACGTTCAAGCCTGTAGAGACTAGTTCTTGGAACAGAGGCACGGTGAACGAAGCCCGGTTGCCGGTGGCGATCAAGACAACAGTATCGTAGCCGGCTAGAGAAGGTGGATTCCCGTATGGCCCGTTCAGGAACACGGTGAGAGACTTGGACGAGTGTCTCAGTCGCCAGCGCAACAAGTCCAGCGTAAAGCCTTGTCGTGGCTTGATGATTAGAGCCATTTCTCGCTGTGGTTCAGCCTTGCCAGCCAGATTTGCAATGGTAAATGGATGTGACTCGATCTTGCGTAAGTGAGGAATCGTGACGTAGACGTGCTGCCCAGCATTCCATTGGAAAGAAACATCCGTGATGGTCAGATGGACATAGTCGCCATTCAAAATTTGTAGTTTTGCATTGTATCCAAGGGTCTGGGCTGGGCGTCTCTCGGGAAACAAGTGGACATTGTGCGTCATCCAGAGGACAATCCTCCCGCATATGTCGAACGCGATGAATCCTAGGGATGCTAGGACAAAGTAGGTCGTGCAATGTGAATGCGTGTAGGTCAATAACAAACCGAGATAGGCGGAGAGAATATGCACCAAGAGCCAGATCTCATAGAACCGCTCGCGGAAGAAGCCAAAGCCCGTAATCACCATGAAGCCAAGCATGGCCCACGCGGCAAACCCCCAGATGACCATTGGCATCAGCTCAATCTCCTGCTGAACAAAGTTGGAGAGGTCCCATTGGCGGTAGAAAAACGCCCAGTGGACGATGAGTGTCATGAACACTGTCCTAGCGGCCCATCGGTGGAACCAGTTCAATCTTTCATGCGAGATTCCGGTCAGGAGGCTGATCGGATTGATTCGGCAGCCCGTGCAGTAGACAAGAGGGAGCTGTGTGGTCGAAACCCATGCGGCCCGGGAGCCAACCACCTCCCATTCGATGCCGTATAGGGGAGAGGCAGACTTGAAAATCACTCTAGTCCAGAGCATAAGAAGCAGCATGGCCCAATAAGCGCCGAGGGAAACAGATTCTCCCACTGAAGGAGGAGACAAGTATCGGGCCCATGCACTGGTCCATACGAGGCGGCGATAACTGATGTAGCGGAAGGCCGTCTCCAGAAGAGTGTTGGCTCGCAGGACATATTGGACGGGTGGCCATTGCAACACTGCGCTGCCCTTTCTCACCCAAGCTGGCGAGGAACTTGCATGCATCAGCGTGGTCAGGTCCCAGGAGATATCAAAGCCACTCACTCCCAGTTGCGCTTGAAGAAAGCAATGAAGCGTCGCAGCGTGATGACTGCTACCACGCCCACCACGATGTACCAGAAAAGGTTGCGCAAGAAATGATCGACAGCGTGATGATTTTGGGACACGACAGACTCGGTGTGGGCGTGCCGCACTATCAGATCCGCGGTGGACATGTTTTTGTTATGAGAGCGAGCAAATCTCCATATAGAAGAGAACACCATGCAGACAGTCGTTGCGCGTTAGAGCGACTCAGAAGGGACTTTGACCATGAAGCGATATTGGAGACTCGTAGTGGGTGACAGTACCGCCTGAACAAGGGGCCGGGCTGCATGTACATTTTCAGGATGTTATTCGAGTTCCAAATGCAGCCGCCTAGACTTCTGTCGTGCGGCACTAACTCATGGTGCTCGCACGAAACTTGCTCAAGGCACGGAGTGTGGAGGAGCACATCCAAGACAAGCATCGACCCAGTATCAATTGACTGCCACAGGTTCCCCGACCGATGAATAATTACTACGAGCACCTGCACTGGGCCCGTTGCACAGCATACATATGGCACGCATCAGCCTTTCGTGGCACAGCAGAGAGTGTTGGATATGTAGCTGTCGATATCACAGAGTCACCTCGCCCTCATACTGGCGCCAGATATGGGAATATTGACACGTCGTAAACTCCAACACACGGACAAAGGGAGCAACTCATGGGTTGTTCCAAGACCGAGAAACAATTGCTCAATGCCCTACAGTGTTGGCCATAAATCGTCCAAACGCCACACTTCCAACGAAGACCCCTGCCAACACGCTGAGGAAGTATCCAACATTCATGGTCATCACCGCAATCATTCTAAGTCTTATCAGCATGTCCGTCATCAGCCCGCTCCCCGATACCAGTACTCACAGTAGGTATCCCACAACCGCGAGCACGACATCCATGACGCCTGTCAAAATTGCATCTTTTGCTCGCCAGGGACGCTGGGGCGACGTTTCTTTCTGGCATGGCTCATATCCACCTCTGTTCCGGTGCATGTCGACAGCAGCCATCAATGAGGGGAAATTGAACCGGACGGCCAGCAGCGCTCGAAAGATTGCCGCAAATGCGACCAAGAAGATGCATGTGCCTGCGTACCAGCCTGTGGTTTTTGGCGTCCAATTCGTGGAGAACAGGGGCGTGGTTGACGAGAAGAAGAATGTCATTGCCATAGAGTCCATGCCCATCATTTTGGCAGAGGACATTGGCATCGTAGAACTGGTTGCGGTGGCCATGGACATCGCTGACATTGTGCTGGTCGACATCGGCACGGACGTCGACATCGAGCCCGTTGAAGTCGCCATTGACATATCCATGGCTAACGACACGAAGGGTGGAATGAAGGCAATGACCTCGTAGGCCCTAGATGCAGCACTACAGAACAATGCGACGGTGAGCTCTGCCAACCGTACCCTCACAGTTTGTGGTCATTAGGATTGCTCGCGGCACACCAGGAAACTTGCTCAACTTAATGTGGATCCCATTGGGCATGACCACAGGAGCTCCAGTTGAAAGTGGGGATTATCCCATCTGACCATGTTCCTGGCAGGTCTCGGTCGCTCTTCACCGCAGCTCGGTTGTTCTCGTGGGATCCGATTCGACACTCTTTGGCTGGTGTAGTGTTGCAGAAGGATGCCCACGTCCGCCTTATTAAAGGTTCTTGCCGAGGCCGTTCACATCGTGTAGCCTTGCAACTGTCATATTGGCAGCTGGACGATATAATTAGCGGCGCGGTTTTATCAGCTAGTGTCGTTCTATTCTGGCCTGGCATGCGACTTGCTATAGTCAAAAGCGATGCAGTGCTACCGTTTACAAGGCATGAATATGGCACCATCTCCCGGTGACTGGCCATCTAGAGTTAAGTCTGGGGCAATGTCGCCGAACACTAAACGGTCCTCTACCTAGCCACAACAACCTGTAATGTCGGCGGCCTCAGGCCTTTTCCTGTCAATTTCGAGAGGCGGTTGGTCAGAGTTTCTACATAGTGAATGGCTAGGATGGCACTCACTTGGCTTCGTTGAGAAGTTGATCCCAACTGAAGATGAAAGCTCCCAAGAAGGCTCCAATGATGATGCAGATGATAATGTAGCCTTTTCTACTGTCAGTGGGCTTTCAACAACCGTCCCTCTGAAATGAAGCCATACCGTTGAAGTACATAGCCAGCAACATGATAAAGTAGGCGACGCCAAACTGCACCATGTGGAGCAGAGAACGGATTACTTGTCGTTGCAAGAGCGTCGTCCGGTCGACTCGAGGTGGAGCAGAGACAGGTGCAGTAACAAGCGGCGTGCTGACTATCGGCCCTTTTCCATTCGAATTTTGTACCGACGAACCTGAGCTGGAGTCCAAGTTATGTCTCGTGTTGTATGCGGCGAGCATCTTCCTGTCCTTTCGAGCGATCCAACCATCATACTCGCGCTGGACTCTTCGCAGGAACTCAAGAGACATGACAAGGAAGATCACGCCGATGCAGGAGCCAGCAAACATGCCTCCGGAAGTGACTTGCCATGTATCGGAAATGAAGCCTGAAGAAGAGATCAGTTCAAGGCCGAAGTGAAGCCACAAGGTCAGAGCTCAACTCACAAGCGTCAACAGTGAACCAGTTCCAGGTCATTGAGATTTTGCAAGCATTGCCGCCCATGCTCATGCCTCCCATATCCATGCCTGAAGCCGATGAAGACGCCGCCGCCATGGACATGGTGGCAGTTCCCGTCATGGAAGCGGAGGCCGTCGGGGACATCGACATGCCAGACATCGAAGACATATCCATCTTGGAAAAGGATTGTGCTGGAAAGGCTGGCAGAGACTGTGAGCAGACAGGCCAAGTGGGGGTGGGAGGAAACTGGAGATGCTGCAGGGAGGACGAACTCATCTGATAATAAGGTAGACCGATGCGTGGTGGGTCGTATGAGCGGTCGGCTTCCTTTCTCGGACGGGGAACCCTGTGCGGTCTCCGTTATAGATGGTCCCCGCTAGGTGCCAGCCGCAGTCCTGGAAGAGTCGTCAGCGGAACGCCCCGCAGGTCGCCAAGGGCTATCCGCCATCAGTGGCGTGGTGGAAGTAGAGAAAGAGAAAGAGGACCGTCAAGTTCATGGAACCACCTGTCGGGTCTTTCTTCTGCTGGCGAGGACCGACGCTCGTGGGAATGCAGAGTGAGCAAGTTTTAAGCAGCTGCTGATTGGACGACGCGCCCCCACCAACGCCCCACCTTTGGCACCTAGCTTTTGATAGGCGCTGTGATTGGCCGATTGGCCGCTAGGTTGATTGGCTGGCCCCGTACGGCATACCTCTCTCGTGTTCTCTTTCTATGAACGACCTTTGAGCAAACATCTACGACCGAGGGTCGGGGTCTGGCATGTGTAAAGAAGGTCCTCGCATGGCGGCCCCTTATCACAGAGATGCTGGCTGCGGTGCCGGAAGTGCCTGGTGCTTGAGCTTAGCTGGGCAATTGGCATTAAGCCCCTTCCAATACGCTGGACTCCTTGCCGATCATCAATGTCCCTCGGCGGGCCAACACTGTTATCTTTCACCCGACACCGCGACAAGTCCATCGATCCTTTTACCGGAGCCATGCGACGTTGCGAAAATCCATAGCGCCAAGTGTCAGACAGCGGAGTAAATGCAGGGAGAAAACAGTGAAGCTGGATATATTCCTCGCAAGCCCGCTAGGTACGTGAGTCTCCCTCTCTATTCCTTGTGGATATCGTCTTTACGTGTTTTCTCCTGTCCCTGCTTGATCATCCTTAGGCAAAATGTCGATGAGCTCAGGGCAGCCGTACATTGGCTCTCCCACCGCAAATCTCACACTTTCGGATCCTCGGTGCAACAACGACTCGTGCAAGGCCTTTTACGACGCCCATCAACTGTCTCAAAAACTCACTTCGTATGCCCATCAATACGACTATGGCCACTATGTCTCGTGGTACCTCGTCGTCTGCCTGGGCCTGTTCGCCGTGGTCCATTTTTGGCGCCGATGGAATGAGTATCGACGTTTGAGCGACGGCTCGGCCATGCATACATCACCTCTTGAAACGATCAAATCAAAAACATTGGCACTATGGAGGATTATCGCGTATCGTCGGGCTCCGGGATGGATCAGTGCCCGCTTCGGACTGCCCTCATACGGCATGCTCACTTTCTTGCTGTTGAACGTGCTGTACTGCTGCATCCTCACGTTCGCCGTCCGACCGTACTACCGGAACCATCGCGGCTACGGTTCGCCTCCCCTGGCTGTCAGGACAGGCCTTATGGCTACTGCATTGACACCTTGGTTGATTGCATTATCTTCAAAGGCGAACATTGTCACCTGGTTGACAGGTATCGGCCATGAAAAGCTAAATATCATTCACCGCTGGATGGGATGGCTTTGCTTTGGACTGTCTGTTGTCCATACTGTTCCGTTTATCGTGGCACCCCTGAGAGATGGAGGCTACGCAGCCTTACACAAGCAGTTCTACAAGCCCGGAGGATACGAGGTAAGTCATCCGGTTCCCTGAAAATATACTTCAAGACTGAGCGTGGCCACAGTACACCGGGACGCCGCCTCTAGGCATCTTATTTGCGCTTCTGGTATTCTCTCTTCCTTGGGTTCGGCATCGGTTCTACGAGGGATTCTATCACCTCCACTTCTGGCTGGCCGTGACGTACGTGGGCCTCATGTTCTGGCACTGCAACGATCAACCCGATACATGGATATACATGTGGGCTTCTGTTGCCGCGTGGCTGCTGTCAATCTTCGCGAGGCTCTTCTGGTACAATCGTGCGACGAACGTTATGTCTGCAGAATGGATGATGGGATCTCCAATTTCCATGACCTCGTTTTCGGACAACATGACTCGGTTGCGTATAAGTGCACCAGCCGGTTTTTCACTGGAAACCGGGACAGCATGTCTATCTTCGTGTTCCAAAGCTCAACATTTTCGACAACCACCCTTTCACCATCGCAAATGACCACCGCGTGGGAAGGATGGGTGCTGAATACACCGAGCTGGACCTGTTCATTCGTTCGCACGCGGGATTCACAAGAAGACTGAAGAGATACATCTCCAACAACCCGGACAGAGAACTGAATGGCTGGTTGGACGGTCCTTACGGAAGTCATCACCTCAACATTGGGGCCACTTTTGACTCGGTGATCTTGATCGCCGGAGGTGGCGGCGTGAGCGCAGTGTTGCCCTGGCTCGATTATCTGGTGACCAGAATAAAGAGTAAGCAATCCACCAAAACCGCGTTGATCAAGCTCCTCTGGTCAATTCGACATTCGGAATCTCTGGAGTGGATACGGGATATCCTGGAGGCCGTGGATCTCAAAGGGCTGGGGGACCGCGTCAAGATCACCGTGCATATCACTGGAGAGAAGCAATCCGAACCGGTGGCAACGAAGGCAATGGAAGTCGAACCAAAGTCTTTGGCCACGGACCAAAGCTCTCCACACGCCCTCACATGTCCCGGCTTTAGTCTTGAATATGGTAGAATCAGTCTGACAGACGTCTTCGACGAAGTCCTCCCGAAATCCCGCACCATAGTCATAGGTGAGTATTCGAGCTCGACGGCAATATCGATGCTCTCTTTCGTGCTGACCTTCCTCTACAGGCTGTGGTCCGGAAAGTCTCAAAGTCGACATGTCGAACGCGTGTGCAAAGGCACAGAGGTTGGTGATGAAAGGACAGCTCGCCAAAGTCGAACTGTGGACGGAAACATTCGGCTGGTGAGCAGTCAACGCGAGCAAACCCAAAAGAAAGTGGCGGTTATCGGTATTGAACATTATAGTACATCTTCGCTACAATGCCATATCATCGGGGCCTTTCGTATCAAGCGGGATTTAGTCCCGATTCAAACATTAGCCGTGATGGCACGCGCATCTCCCTGACGCCTCCGCTGAGATAGTACAACAAATCTGTCCTGAGGCTCAACAAGTCAAGCCCTTTTCTGATTCCCCATACATTTCATTTTGGACCGGGCGGCAGTGCTTGCTTGATTCCGCCAGGATCTCTCCCCGCTGCGTGCGTATTCAGACAATAACATCGTGAACCCCCAACCGCGTGAGCCTTGTGACGGCTCTTCTGGGTGTGTGCTCTTTTATCAGCCCCTCCTTCCTGCATTGTCATGATCTTCTCTTCCGACCCAGTGCGGGTTGATACGCTGTATTTTGGGAGCCACAGCATCGATCAATGGCCACGACTATCGAGTCAACGGCCCAAGCCTACAGGGCCCAGCTGAGACGTAAGATTCTTCTGAGATATGTTCACGTCTGACAGCTGGTATTCACTCTCGTACGGCTTGTGGGACCTCTCCGTTTTGCGTCGATAGAAGAGCCAGAATCCCAGTAACGATGAAATGAGGAGGAATGCTGCCGCGCCGACGCCGATTGCGGCCTTTGCACCGGTTGAGAGACCGCCACCGCCTGTTCCATCTGATAACGAGGTTGGGAAGGTCAGGTCCGTGGTGAACGAGGCACCCGCAAACGCTATTCCCGAATCACTGAGGCTCGGCTTCACGGTCGTGTTGTCAGGATTCAGCACACTGAAGATGTGAGTTAGAGTTAGATTAAAGACGCGCGGTTACATCAGGGCCGCGCGAACGTACCCGAAAATAGTGTAGATCAGACCCCCTTTGAAGACCCAGTTGTACTCCCCCACGACTCGGGCGTTGTTGATGAATTGGTAGTCTTCGTAGTCAGAGATGGACACTGTAGAACCGTCAAGCGCCGTGTACTGTCCGAGAGGGAGTTTGCCGTCAGAGTCGGGAGGGAGAACCTCGTCGACGATATGATAAGACATGACTCGTTGCACATCGTTTATTGTCCAGTTATTGACGACCGACCCAATCTCCTTGAACGCATAACTGACTGGCAGGAACATCGTGACATTGGAGAGATCATCGATCGCTGTGACCTCCGTTGAGCCGTTTTTGACGACGTCGCCATCAGCGAAAGGAGACGGCCTGATCATCGGACTTTGGGCATAACTGAAGCTGAAATTTTGAGGCAGTTCAAGAAAACTTCCGAGGACGTGGATTGCGCCGTTGCTGCAGCTTGTCACATTGCCTTTGGTGTAAGAACGCTTCTGCAGACCCGACCAGAACGTCGTGGTGCCGCTGAACAAGGAAGTCTGCGCGACGATGAGATTGTTAGTATCGTCAAGCAGACTGGGAATGTATTGTGTCCAATTCGTCGCAAACGTCGAATATGTTCCGTCGAGTACATGGTAGCTCCATAATGCTTCAGTCACGTTTTCCGTCTTGCCGAATGCTTCATTGTCCGGCGCAAGCAGCGTGATGTTCCCCTTCTCGAGCAACGACGCAAAGTGGGGGAAGCGGGTAAGACTGTCGGCCAAGCTGGACAACTCTGGAATGCTTTTGACCGTCTCGATTACAGTCTTCGCCTGAGCGGTCGTGAGTGTAAGACAGGCAAAGATGGCAAGCAGATGAGAGAACATATTGAGCACATTCGGTGCTTGAGCAATGTTGTTGCCTACGGAGAAAAGGGCAAAATGAAAATCGAAATCTGGTGTCCCGTGTAGAATCGCACGAGCTCCATATCGTGTCAAGGACTGCCTCACCCGATAAGAAAGACACACTGCAGGCCATGTGCGAATTGAGCGCGCCTGGTTCGCGCATTGAGCAGGATTTCCCTTTTGCGCGCTCGCAATCTTTGGTAATGCGAGACACTGGTGCGTGGGAAACGTGCTCACTCAGATTTGCTGCCTCTTGCTCGGCGGTTCTGATAGGTTGAAGCTGAGGCAGTAGCCCTTCCAGCCGCTAGGTTTTCGAAACTAGGCTTGAGCGTGTATCCGGTATGAATCAAAGATAGTACAGTATCATTACTGAACCTTTGAACTCGTCGAGGACGAAGAGCAGAGGTCTGGGAGCGGGCCACGTGACAGCAAAAGTGCATAAAGCTTGGCGAAGACGCTGCCAAGCCCACAGAAAATTATGAATGACAACTGCAATTGACACTGTTACGAAAGGAAAACAGCAGGTGTAGGATATCCTACAAGATTTCTGCGTATCGCTCAGCTATCACAGCACTTCTTATTCTCAATACGTTTCAAGGTTCTTGTGAAGCACAATAGTCCTGGGATCGCCCCGATAAGGTCTCGCCTTTGGGACGTTCGTTCCGTTACCGTCTGTTACGACGTATGTTTCGGCTTATCTCAGGGCCTTCTGAAGATTTCTCGTGCCCCTAATTTTGCGGCTGCGTCTCCAGGTCTCGTTACTCTTAACGTCTATGAGCATAGCTACGGTGAATACGTCGAGCAGAAGCCGAACTCAGCCTGGTCACCGGAATCGAAAACACGCATGGGACCAGGACTTTGTGCGTCGCTTCAAGCTCTAAGTCAAGTCAGCATAGCTCCGTCTCTTTCCCTCGCGTGTCCTGTCCCGTTCTTTTGAATCCCATCAATTTCCGATTTGATATACGTCACCTCCGGTTCGCTCTCATGTCAGGGAACCGCCCACCCTAGACGGCCATTCAGCCACAGCCAGGCAATCATGTTGATGCTATTCTTGATACGACACTACTACCGGCCCAGTAGCCCAAGAACAAGCTCGAGCTGGACAATTTCTTTTCCCCAGGAGAAAGCGATGGCCAATCAGAAACGGTTCAAGTCGATGAGCACAATAAGCACCGCCTCCGGTTGGTTGTCGCCATGTGTGTTGAGCACATTCTGAGATTCGAGCCCCATCAAGCTCACTGTCGCAGGATCCCCGTAACGGCTCCTGTGACCACAGTTGACACCGTCACTACATGGCGGCTGAGACACACCTGCATCTATGGATTCACCGCCAACTGGTGATAGTTTGCTCCTCATACAACGTGCGGCATAGCCGACCAGGGGAAAATTGGATTGACCTAGCACGGGGTGTACAAGGCATATATCAAGCCAACAGCCTCATCGCAAAGCACCTGTAGGTCAACAACCCTCTCCTTACACTCGTTTACTATCAAGGCCAAGGTCAAGCTGTGCATCACTCGCTTTGCACAGATTTCCATTTCTCTATTTTTTATTCTCTAATTTGTGTTCCTCAATTGCGCGTACAACCTTACCGTCATTTCGCAACTAGCCTTGCAAAAATGCTCACAATGTTGAGTGCGCAAAAGGCTCTGCTGCCCGTGCTCTTCGGGCTGCAGCTGATTAGCAATGCTCACGCGGAGGCCATTTGGCCATCTCCGGCCTATGATGAACTCGAGGACCTTATGCTTCTGACTTCTGGGTACGGCAACCGAAATTTCATGACGCCCTTGGTCCCCTGTACCTTCGCTCCGAACCCGGGCCATTCGGTGGCAGGAGGTTTCCTGAGGACTGCCTTCCACGATATGGCTGGAGCGGACGTGGATGCAGGGACTGACGGCTTGGACGCCTCGATTGGCTTTGAACTCGACGGCAATGTCTTCATCGAGAACACCGGGCCGGCCTTCAATAATACCCTCTCCTTTATCTCAAGATTCTACAGCCCTCGAGCTTCCATGTCCGATCTTCTTGCTTTAGCAACTTACGCCTCCGTCCGAGCCTGCGGTGGCCCGTCCGTGCCATTGAGAGCTGGCCGTATCGATGCCACCAAGGCCGGGGTTCCGGGTGTCCCTGATCCTAAGGACAGCGTCACCAAACTCACCACCGATTTCGCACGAATGGGCTTGACTACGACAGAGGGTATCCAGCTCGTTGCCTGCGGCCACACTCTTGGAGGAGTGCATTCCGCAGAACATCCTACCTTTGTGCTTCCCAATTCGACCGCGCTCGGGGTCAAGGACTTTGATGCCACGAACAACACTTTTGATCATTCGGTCCTCACACAGTATCTGGACGGCACCACCCAGAATCCTCTCGTGGTGGGCCCCGACGTCGATGCCCGATCTGATCTCCGGGTGTTCGATATGGATGGCAACGAAACTGTTTCCGCCATGGCAGACAAGACCTCATATGGCAATACCTGCGCCACGATCCTCGCCAAGATGATAGACACCGTCCCTGCTTCGGTCACGTTGACTGACGTGATCACGGCGTATCCTGTTAAACCTGCTGACCTTCAACTGAACGTGGCTGCTGGCGGTCACAAGCTGGTTTTCTCCGGGGCTATCCGCTTCTGGACCAACGGGGTACCAAAGTCGTCGATCTCAAGCCTGAAGCTTGTCTACAAGGACAGATTTGGGGGCGCTGCGGGCAACATTGACGCATCTGGACCAATTGGTGACTCGGCCGGATTTGATGATTCTTTCACTGTAAGACGATCTCATTAGCTGCCCCATCCAATTTTTTGCTGACGTCCTCTAGTTCTATGGCTTCAATACTACGCTCGCCGCCAAAACCTCCATCTCATCTTTCGTGGTAGTCGTTACTCTTACCTCGGGCAGCACCACCACCTATGACAACAGCGGCAAGGGCTTCAAGGTCCAAGATAACATACTTGCTCAGAACGCATACTCAAGTATAGCTGTCCCAGATGTATCGGGAAACCAGCAAGCAACCATCGTCGCCGCTGTGAGTTGGTCTTTCACTGTTTTCAACAAATCTAACTCGCATGTAGGTGCGCTCAGGACATGCCGGCGAGGTTGATATCACCGTGAATCTCATCAATAAAATGGGTGTCAACAATCTGCCGACCATCTCGAAACGCCCCGTTGTCGTGACCAAAGTTTGCGACTCTCCCTACTATTCTTTCTACTCTGCTTCTTTTGGCGTACCAAGCGCCGCTGTCAACGGCACGAAGTACGATTTGAGCGTCGGAGATGCCTCGGACAGTTTCAAGAGCTTTCTCGGGTTACAGGCAAAGGGAGTCGAACTGCCATGTGGCGGTAGCTCCAGCTCCAGCTCCAGCTCCACCTTCACCTTCACCTTTACCTTCACCTCCACCACCGCGACGGCTTCCACCACCAAGAGGGCTTCCACCACCACGACGGCTTCCACCAGCAGCATGCCACCCAGGAGTATGGCGAGTTCGTCTTCCTCGACAGTTTCTACCTCCTGGAGCAAGCGCGTGGAACCGACAAGCACCACGTCATCGGCCACGGCGGAGTCTGTCTACTACAGCACCACTGTCGTCACGTCCTACGAAACGTTCTGCCCATTCGCGACCCAGTTCACCCAAAACGGGAAGACCTACACCGTTACTTCGGAGACGATGTTGACTATCACTGACTGTCCTTGCACCATTACAATCCCGGGGCCCTCCGGGGACCATGACCACACCCCCACAAGCGAAAGCACTCCCGTGAAGACTACTTCTCCAAGCGCGGTGACATCGTCTGCGCACGGCGACCGTTTCGGCCATGATGGCCTCGGTGCCGGTGCGGGTACTTCGAGCAGCGTGACCTCGGCTCCTGTGGATGCTGTCAGTGCCAACACAGCAGGAAGCTCTTCTGCGTTAACAAGTCAATCGAGCACGCCAGTTGCACCAGCCATTGCGACATTCACCGGGGGAGCAAGCAATGTTGGGGCAAGCAGTGTCATGACACTACTCGGCGCCTCCCTGGCTGCGATGTTCTTGTTGTAATGGCCTCCATCCACCAGACGGAAGGACTGAACAGCCGGAAAACAACCACGACAGTAACATTCTCTTAGGATTTCTGGCATGGTTGCAGCTGCTTTGCGGCAAATATTTGTGTGAATAGCACTTGTGCTCTGGCTTTTGCCTGCATTTAATCTCGGATATGTCTTGGAACTGTTTCTCGGTTTGGATATGGACATGTATTTATTGCCAGAATGGTTTGAGAGCTTTCATGGCAAACCTCGACGCCCTACGTATCCAATGTTACGCGGACACTCCTTACTGAACGGAGTTCCTGGAGGCAGATTGCTCGGTACGACTGACCGCGCTTGAACGAGTCCCGCGACGGACGATCGGGAAGGAAGCCAGCCAGCCAGCCAGCCTCCTCCCAAACTGCGCCATCACAAAATCAAAAATCAAAGACCAGAAGCGATGCCCCGGGATGGGCAGAGTGAGGGTTGGAGTTCCTGCTCTTTCGGTCCGCCATATCTACTTCCCCTGGTGGTGCTCTTGAGCAAATATTCGAGAGGTAATGTCCTAGCTCGGTGGTCGTGTAGATCACCCAATACACATGAGACAGGTAGCGCACAGCCCCCTTTCCCTCCAGGCTCGCATCGCAGAAATGCTATCTATTTTAGTAATTTGCTCTACATAGATTTAATTTGCTCTACATAGATTTAATTTGCTCTATATAATTTTAATATGCTCACCGTACCCGACAGGCTCTCCATCGCTTGATCTCCACCCGGCGGCACATTGCTGAGCAAATATCGAGGAGTGCAGCGACTGGCAGCTGTGTTCCGCAGGCACGAAGATGAAGAAGCCCCAGAGATCGAGCGGAAGATTCCCATTAGACTGGATATCCGGAACCGCTGGGTCAGGTTCAGGTTTAAGCGTGAGCAGAATCCTGTACGTGTAACTCTTGTCTCGAGACCGGGAAAGCCAGTTACTGTGATTACTGCATACCCAGGAATGTTCCCGATAAAGCAAGGCAAGGCAGTGCGGTCCTGCGTACAGCTCATCCCTTCATTGACCAGCATTATACCTTGCACTGCTCAATCAGATATAGATGCAGAGACCCGATCGGACTCTCAAATGACTCCCAAGCAAGCTTACGCGACGTCGGGACGATATCCTATGGCAACAGGCGCGCGGGACATGATCTCCAAGCTCAACCCTTGCCGAGTCCCCATGCCCTCTCACTTGCTTGTCTGATCATCTCGGCCCTCCTTTTGGTGGCCCTGCTCTTCCAGACCTCCAGCAACGCCGATCCGGCGACCGGATCGACTGGCGTGACGTTTCTGGCAACGTGGATCTCCCGGCCTTCATTCCAACTGTTCTTGATGCCGCGCACCTCGTCGAACGGCACAGCATCTGCAGATAGCCACTTGATTCGGCACGGGCAGCCAAACCGCTCCAACTTGTCCTGGATCAACTCGCCCTCGGCACGGGAGGAGCCATGGTCTCCGGCGGCGGACGGGGAAGTCCGCGAGGGTGTCCCCGGCCAGTCACTCCAGAAGGGCTCAGGTCCTTCCAGAAGGGATGATGATGAAGTGGGCGAAACAGTATTACAAGCTCTGCCATCCTGTGACATGATGTCCCCACAGCGGCTGGAAGCAGCCTCCCAAATGATTTGTCTTCTTTCGGCCCTGTATCGAATCCTCCCCGAGCCGGAGATAGCGGATGACGACGATAATGATGTTTCCGTAGAGGCCGCCGTAGACACAGACTTCGTCGAGGCGTCGCTGGCACTTCTCGACTTCACACCACATGAAGCATCACCGCCAGAGAAGGGTCTCGAAGTGGTCGTTTCATTAGCTACTGGACTTTCATCCTTGGCGGACAGGGGGAGGAAGATTTCTTGATGATTCACAGGGCCCTGGCCCTCCATGTCGTCCGAGGCGCGAATTTCCGAACTCATGTGTGCGTAGCCGAAAAACTCGCCCGAGCCATTCACAGAGAAGAACAGGTACACCTTCTTTGCTGTCTTCAGTATCCGTGAGGGCTACGTGTTAGCGTAGCTGCACAGTAAATACAGCGCATAGGTACATAAAGTCGGACTAATGACTCACCTGCATTGCATTGTTCAATCGATGGACGTGTCGACGAGGAATATGCCATTGATTCGTTTGGAGGCTGTGGCTCATGGCTTCCAGCGAGGAGCTTTTGATAATGAAATACTTGTCCCGTCCCAGCTGTGAGGGATCGGCTTCGGGAAAATGAGCCAGCTCCACGACCCGGTTGACCAGTTCGACGGGGTGGTGGATCGAGATTTCGCCGTGTCCCTGCTGAGAGCTGCCACCACCACGGCCGTAGCTGATCTTGACGGACCGGCTTGCCGACCGTGATCGAATACGACAGTCGAGCCGTCTTTGGTAGATCAATTTCGTCGTGGCAAGCTCGATGGCCCTCATGCGGGAGCGTTCTGTGCTGAAGTTGGCAAACGCATACCGCGCATCAGGGTTGTAGGTGATGCTGGTAAGTTCGCCCGAGGCACCAGCAGCAGCAGCTTCGGAGAAATAGTCCCTCAGATCCAGAATACTGGCGTGCGAAGAGATGTTGCCGATCCATAGAGCAAATCCTGTGGGGGCCAAATATCGTTGTCGCTTCGGTGATGGCGTGGAGTTTGGATTGTGAGCTGGAGCATTGCCTGCGAAGTCGTTTTTTGCCAAGGTTAGTTTGTTGCTCCAGATGACAACCAGAGTAGATAGTTAGCAGGACGACTGACCATGAGTTCCAAACCGAGTGTTGCCTTGGGCTGCCATCTTATGGAGAATACGAGCGAGGAGTCGCAGGTAGAAAAGAATAATCGATGCGAGAAACACAGTGGTCGTTAGGGCATTAAATTCTATGGCATAGTTATGTACCGCATCTCGCATTCAAAACTGACAGCGAGCAAGATACCTACAATGGCGAGCACATTTTCCGCAGTCGGCTGCTTAGCTTGGCAGCACCAAGGGGGAAAAGAAGCGTTCGGTGCCAGCGCCTGTGGGCGCGTCAGATAGCATGCTTGTGAGATGTGTAAAGGGGGCTACTGTCGTTAGCAATGTTTCAGGTGACTGCCTACGATGCTGTATTCGCACGGCTCCAGCCCAGCCCCCTGGCAGCACTACCTGTCACGACTTGCTACAGCTAGGACGCCTACGCATCGACATTTGGGAGAGAGTCGCGTTCGTGGTCGGGTTACAGACGAGAAGCATCTTTGGAACCGTCCATGTCATTGTTCCCGTACCGGGAAGGGTCTCGACACGAGTGTCAGGTGGGATCGCCATGGCTGTAAAAGAGACGACGTTGTCCAAGGAGAGATGGGAGGGTGTGCGTAAAGTCGCAGAAACGAGGAACATCCGCCAATCCAAACAACTCACATGGCATTGATGGTCCATCTTTCCCAGTCCTTCGTATTGTGCCTATCACGAGGACCGACTCACTGTAGCGCCCATTATGAGTCTCTCGGGGGCTGCGAATTTCCACAAGGCGAGCACGTTATAAAGTGGGCTTGCTGGTCGGATCAAAAATGGAGCAAAACCAGCCAGGCTTTATTAAAACGTCCTTAGCAGCAGCAGCAATCCCTTTGGATACAGTACTACCTCGTTAATGGCACAACAAGGTCCATGGAGTCGTCCCCCTGTGGAGGAGGATTGCCACGAGTCACAAGTAGGTAGCAAAAGAAGTCGCAGCCACCCCTAACAACGTCTCTTACCAGGTCACTACATGGCAAAGACTTGTTCGGGTTCACTGGAGAGTCATGTAGCTGCCCACTCGTACGCCTACCGCCAACGGATCTGCCCGACATCTAGCGCTACTTTGGGCTAGTGGAGGACGCTGAACTGCTGAACAACTGGGAAGGGGAGGGGAGGGGAAGGCAATCGAGGAAGAAAACCTCAAGTTAACTTGCTCACCTGCAAGCTCTTCCCGCGCGCCTTCGATGCAGATTAACTTGCTCATTTATGCGCTGGGAATAACCCCCGCATGTCAAACAATGCCTTACCCACCGCCCAGCGGCATGAACATTCTTCGTGTGGGCGGCCCGATAACGGACCGACTAACTGGATTGGACAACTCTGGATCCGCTGTGTGATCTGACCAGATGGCCCGGCACCTTCAAGAAAGTGGGAGTCCCTAAATGTTCACTCCAGAGTCCGATTCCTGCATACTACAGAAGCGACCGTTAGTCCCCCTGTTCTGCATTCTTTGCAGCTGCTCCGCCCGTCTTCCTTCCAGAGCACACAACACGAAGGGACTGGACATGGTTATATTAGACAAGTTCAGGGGGCCGTCAGACTTTATACTATCAAAAATCGGTACAACGCCGTACGGGGTGGGTGCCGATATAGCCCCGTCAGGGCACCGAGTGGATCTTGTCACGTGTCTGACATAACCTTGCCGACGAGGCTGGCTTCTCCTTACTGCCAGCCTCCTCCAGCCCGTTTCTGTCGGTTCGGAACACATCCATAAGAACGGTCCTTGATACCAAGTATCGACTAATAACGGCATGCAAAGCTTCTAAGACGTCGCTTACCAAGAGTTAGCATCAACCTCAAGTTCAGATGTCAAGTGTGGTCTTCAGACCGATTTCAGATGTGCTTCGGCTTCCACAAAAAATGTGGACCTTCGACTGGTTGACGGTGCCATACGTGAAATGTGCATGAGTAGTCTATCTCGTCTTATTTACCGAGATCTTTACCATCTTTCAATATACACACACATCAACCAAAATGGCATATTTACAAGCATAGCACGGCCTTCTATTATGCTGGCCAGAGGTATAACCGGTTGCGTTCTAAGACCACTGTTTAGACGGTGAGAATGTGCAAGGGTGGCCTTGAAGTATAGGCCGAAGGCGTTCCTGTGATAGTGTTCGTAAATATATGATGCTGCAGAAGCGTCTGATGCGTCATTCGAGCGTTTCCATCTGGTCCCATGTTCAACACGTACGCAATCAGCAGATGCGTCTGCTGCTCAAAAGGAGACTTGTTCTGGAACTACGGTCTTCGCTGGCGGGAATCCCCGTACCATTGCCCAAACGACATTTTCCTAGCTCGGGACTGTGATCTTGGAGATCTAGCTTCGTTTGATATCCTGGGTGGACTTTTGCGTGTGGGACAGAACACGAGCGCTCTGAAGATCTAGACTGCATTTTATGTACACTGCAGATTGTAGGTTTGACAGTACTTGAATCGGGCCCCTAAGTTCACTTCGAGGATGGTGCTTAAAAGCGGTGAGTCTAGAGTCCCTGAGAATGACAAGGTCCTCAGAGGGCTGTGCCTGACAAGGGGCATAGCAACAATGTGGCTTACTCCACCCATCAGATCAACCTTGGCATGCTTCCTCGCAGGAGGCGATTCGACCTCCTGCCACTCGTGGTTGGTGTATTACATTTACCATTGCTGCAGACGTGACTAGGACGCAAGGATCTGGACGTTGGCGTCGAGTGGCTCAAAAAGAGGTCTTCTAGTAGCTCTGGCCAAGACGCCAGCGACGAACCTCTTATCGCCAAGAACTTGCTCGTGGCCGATGAAGCGTGGGCAATATTCGCTGTGGGCGAGTCTCCAAGGATGCGACCTTGCCGAAAAGCCAGGATCGAGCCAGTTTCGAAGGGGGAAGTAATACCGCTCTAATCATTGGCCGAAATGGTGAACCTAGATGGTTTGAAATGGAGTCGATTCTTCATTGACGGTGAGCATGGCATTTGCAAACATATTGAAGTGCCTCGCCACCAGAACTTTTTCTAGGCTCGACTCTCCCTCGCAGACGCACGATTTACCTCCATTTTGTTCCTGACCTCCTTGGATCAGGATCGGATCTTCAGTTCTATCGTTTTTCGAGGCTCCCCAGAAGCTCACACTGAAGAGGGCAAGCGTATCGTTTGATACTCCACGTTTCGGCGAATTTCAAACAAATCTAGAGGAATTGAAAGAAATCCAGCAATATGGCCCGCTGTCTAGAGCGCGCCCTCGCCATGTGTGGCTTTTTCCTGATTGTTCAGGGCATGACATCTTCTGGACGTGACCGCCATGGCCTCATCGGCTATGGCATCCAGATGTACTTCCCTGTCTGCGCCACTGCGTGTCGCGATATTCTATCTGGGAGTCAGCTCAACTGCTCCGAGACCATGGAGGCTGACGACATGGGAGGCATGGACATGGGCGGCGGCGGGGACTATATGACTTCGCCCGATTGTTACGCTACCGACGACTCCTTCCTCCAGTCCACGGCCTGGTGCATCCGGCAGCGGTGTTATGTCGAGCCTGAACGCCCAGACTATTTACCTGTGTGGCAGATCGAACGGTGGTGGCTCGACAACATCCCCGGCCAACTCAAGGTACAGCCTGAGCCCAGGGAGACATATCAGCAAGCTTTGGCCAAGGTAACGACGCCGCCAGCCAAAGCTCTAGTCGCGGGTGAGCCGCTGAACCAGACCATGCTGGTGTCCGATGACGACTACTGGCCGGACCGAAATGCAGACAGCATCTTTGAAGTGGCAGAAGTCACTCACGAACGTTATGGGTAAGTCGGGGAGGGGCTGTGATGTTGAGGCTGTGCCGGCTAATCTGTGTTGCAGCCTTGTCGTCTTCTTGTCCAGCGTGGTCGTTCCCGTCGGCTTTTCGCTGTTGCGCTTCGTTCCGTTCCCAAAGACCTGGTTGACACTCTTCAACGCTTGGGTCATCGATCCCCCAGCCATCGGCCGACATCATAAAGTCCCTATTTTATGGGGTCTGACAAACATGCCGACCCGGGGCCAGGCACTCTTCATCGCCTACCTGACCATCATCAATATTGTTCTCTGCGCTGCCGGTTATTCGTCGAGACGGCCTAACTCGTGGTTCCCAGACGGCACCAGCCAGGAGATCCTGACGTACGTCACCAACCGCATGGGCGTCCTCAGCTTCGCCAACGTGCCGCTGCTCATCCTGTACGCTGGTCGGAACAACGTGCTGTTGTGGTTGACAGACTGGAGCTACGAGACATTCCTGCTGCTCCACCGTTATATTGCTGTCATTGCCACGCTGCAAGCTGTGCTGCACTCTGCCATTTATCTGCAGATATACTCGGCTGATGGCACGCACGGCAGTGAGAGCAAGCTCCCCTATTGGTACTGGGGCGCCATTGCGACCATCGGCATGTCCGTCTTGCTTCCGACGTCGATCTTGCCCCTGCGGAAGAAGTTGTATGAAGCTTTCTTGCTGTGGCACGTGGCCGTCTCTGTGTTGGTGGTTGCAGGCTGCTACTTACACATCTATTACCGCTTCGAGCATCAATGGGGCTACGAGGTCTGGATCTATGTTGCATTTGCCGTCTGGGGCTTCGACCGCGTCCTTCGTGTTCTCCGACTGGCTCGCAATGGCCTCCGCTGGGCAACCATTTCGGTGATTGATGATGATTACATCCGCGTTGATATCGAAGGCGTTGCAGGCAACGGCCATGCGTATCTTTATTTCCCAACCCTGACATGGCGAGTTTGGGAGAACCATCCATTCTCGGTTGCGTCTACCTTTGTGCATCCAAAGGCGAGCGTGGAGGGAGCGCAGCTGTGCGTCGACATTGAGAAGAAGGGGGCTAACGCCACCGAAGCAAGCCCGTCTAGCGACTCCGATTCGATAAGCACGACTCTTGCTGGACGGCCGAAGCTGGCGCTTACCTTTCTTCTGCGCACCCGCGGAGGCTTGACTGCACTGCTGCGCTCCCGTCCAAAAATCCCGGTTCTCGTGGAGTCGTCATATGGCTCGCATCTCGATCTTGCTGAGTACCCCAATCTAGTCTGTGTCGCCGGTGGTGTGGGAGTTACTTCAATACTGCCACTGCTCCGCTCTCATCCAGGTCGCAGCAAGCTCCTCTGGGGTGTTCGCTCCAGCGGCATTGTAGAAGCCATGTCCACGGATTTGAACAGTTTCGAAAAAGAAGTGTTCATTGGTCATAGGATGAACGTCCTCAAGCAGCTGGAGAATGAACTCTGCTTTCCGGGGGAAAATGCTGTCGTAGTGGTTAGTGGCCCAGCCAGCATGGCCGATGATGTGAGGAACGCTGTTTGTGCCATTGCTAAGAGCGGGAAGAAGGTGACGGTGAAACTGGTGGAGGAATCTTTTTCATGGTGATCCTGTAATTAGAACTAACAGAGTCAATTGCAATCATCATTCATAATTATTTGTGCACTCTGCCAAGCCAAGCAGGGCACGTAATCGAGCACGTGACCAGAGCTCGAGAGTTCCTGTATCAGAAGTTATTCGAAGGTGTATCTGGATGTTTACCCAGGAAAAAGCACCTAAATCGACCAGGTTGGATCGTCGCCGCCACGGCAAGAAGCGGTGTGTATGGACGCGAGTCCGTATTTGACCGATGTGGGACAAATGGCTTATACGAGTAGTATGAAGCAGTGTACTATGTAACATAACATGGTGTTATGTACATGCCAAAGATGAACGGTCCGCATTCCTCCTTGCGCATGGGATTCGCCTTAGTAGTCCGTATGTAAGCAATACAAGCGCATTATGGGGTGTGTGCCTATAACGCCCTTGGCGGCGTCATTACAGACTGCTCGGATAAGTTTCCCAGTTACACTTTGTTAAATTGGGAACAGAAGAACGAATAGTTGTAACAAGGTCAAAGGGTCAAAGGCGCAGAGGGCCAAAGGGCCGACAGTCTCTTAGTCCCATCGGTGTAGTATCTAATATCGCGAGAAGGTAAAGGTAAAAGTCGGGTTCGAAGTTCCAAGCCACCGAAAACGTCGCACTCGGATCCATGATTGAATGATCATATCCACAACACAATATTCACGAAATTACCACGAGGTCTGAGCTGGAGGCAGATCTATCATCGTGCTGTAAGCAAGTCATTGCAGAGATCTCTCTCTTTCTACGCGGTATGACTGGCGCGAACGCCCCCAGGACAAGCTCCTCGGGTGAGCAGAACATGTCTATTAAAACTTGCTCATGAGCAAGTTATTGAACACCACACCGCGGTCTGGTTGGCCCGCAAGGCGTCTAACTTGCGCCGTGCAGTAGGAGGGCGCATGCAGCGAGCTCGATTGCCATTCACGAAGAGCCTACATGCCCAGTGTTGTTCGCTGTAGAGTGGTCATCTGTGATCTCTGAACTCGCTGTCTTTTCTCGCGCAGGTCTCAATGCTGCCTGCGAACCAACGAGGCCGGTCTTGCAAAGCAGCGCTTCGCTTGAAGCTGATGTTGTCCGAGCGCAAGCTGCATCTCTTCCAATCTCCTCCTGGCCTGAACTGACATGAGCATCATTCCTGGCAGGCCCTGGGGCCTAGCATTTGCCGACTGATCATACATCTACATGTCCACAATGACCAGCCATTCATCACAAAACTTGAGCTAAGCGCTCTGCTGCTCAAGCTGAAGCCTCCTCGAACACCTCGAAATGTCTTGAACGTATCAAGCCTCAACTTGTCATCGACTTCACCACCGCTGGACACACGATGCATGCATTCTCTGAGAGACACTCTTGCCCAGCTCAACTGGAGATTCCCACTGCAGCCGACGCTGTTTCAAGAGAACGCCCAAGGGAAGGCCCGGTTTGAATAGCAAGACGGCGCTCAAGACCGGTGCCCTTCGTGTTCAAATTTCCCTGATCAACCCGAGCGTTTGGGCATGAGAGACAGACAAAGACGAGGTTGGAAGGACTTTCACGGTATAACCTGCGGAAGATTACGAAGGACACAATACGTGTGAGAAGTATTGCTACCAAGTACATGAAAACTTTCTGGTTCACCTATTCGCATACTGCTATGGCTGACCCATTCACAGGATGAGTATCATCATGCTGCTTCAAAGTCACCCTGGTCATTTCTCATCACGGAGCTTTTCTAATGAATGAATACCCCTGCCTGCCTACGTCTCTCGATTCAGCAACCCCTGTTCGATCATTGCGGCGGTCCATTCTTGTCGCCTTCGCCCAACGTTACGGGCAATTGGCGCGGCGATGACCCCCTTTTCTAGTGCTAGTCGCAGTCAGCAACACGGACACAACACGCATGCACACACATATTGATGAAAGAGATGGGGTTTGGTTCACATACGCCACATGAGGTGCATTTGCAGCCTGGGCCGCAGTTGCAGCTGCTTGGTCCGCTGCACGTGCAAGGTCCCTTCATGTTGTCTGAGCCGTGTTGCTGCGAGTTGGCAAAAGATAAGTTTCGTTGGTCCGTTCGCTAGGAGGTGATGTTGAGAGCTGTGTGTGTGCTGATGATGCTTGTGATGGGAGAAAGAGGAGGAAGAGGAGGAGGATCAAATTTTGATCAATACTTATAGGAGAAGGCGGATCTGCACTCTTGCCACGGCCTAGCGGACGCAGAGAGCCTCGCATCGAAGGAGGGGGGTGGTGGGGGAAAAGGACTTCACCGAGGGCAATGTTGCACCCCCTCTGGCTGTCAGAGAGCAGCAAGGCAGTCGTCTCCTAATTAACTACTGATCCGCAGCCAATAGTCGTGGGTTCGATTGAACTTGCTTTTTGGCCTCTGTCGCCGACTGACTCTTTACTTTAATCCTTTACGTCAGCTCTGCGTTGACGACCGAGTTGTAGATCAACACATGTTGCATACAGGTGTTCTTGCACGGCAGACTGACAGACACCATATAGAACTGCCAACTCAGAAGGTGCTACTACTTTCAAACCCAGAACAGTTTGCTGGCTGTTGTCTTCGATGAAGAATAATATGGACCCTCGACGGCAGGATACCGTCGTACCTGTTGAGCTTTTTAGTGGGTTCGCTGGCACTCATCATCACGGCACGGCTATTCTTTTCGCCTGTGCTTCTCGTCTCCTCGATCACACCTGGTACGCATGAACAGCAGTCACCGTTCAAATTGTATAATCATTGTCAAGCCCCATCCGTCGCACTGATGAAAGGATATCACAACAGCCCAGCCATGCTTGCCATGACAACCAGCAAGAGCGCGGGCCATTCGCTGGTCCAAGAGAGCAGCATCTTTACGAGGACTGCACCATTTTCTTCTGACGTTCCGTTTCCGCCTGAAGTGCCATTGTTGCAGACAATGGTCGAGTTGTCCACGCCTTCACACTCCTGCGAGTCGGCCCTGTCCTCCTCGAGATCCGTCGTGACCCTCACCGCCGTAACATTCGCAGTTGGGAAGGTTTCTTCGGGACATTCGATGGCCACCACCACGGCATACGCACCTTGTTCGTACGCCGTGCAATTGTCGACGAACGCAGGTCGTCACATTCCCGTGGAGGGCGGTGTTGACGGCACAGAGGGTTGTTGACCGGCCCAGGGACATACTCGAAGAAGCTGTTGCAGCAATGCCTGAGATACATGAGCCATTCAATGCCCAAGCTTGACCTTTACCTTCCAGCTCTGACTTTTCTTCACACAAACACTTGGCTTTTCCTCTTCGAAGTACTCCGTGTAAGAGGGTATCTGTCGTGAAGTTCTCGCCACCTGCCTCGGGTTTCAGCCCTGACACATGACCCTATTGAAATGTGATCCAATCTCGTTTCGACCATCGTGCCAGGCAGTTTGAATGATGTTCCAATTCTATCATAATACACATTCTTTGTTGATCACCGTTCGGTACATTATGCTGTCCGATCCACCGGCAACCGCGTGTGTTTTACCACAATTGGGTAAATTCAGCTTCTTTTCCTTCTTCTCATGGATATTCCCCCCGACCAGCGTACAGGTAACTATATCGCTTCAGTACGTACGTGACGTGACAGTGATTGATGTTTTTCCAATCGTCTCGTAGCTATTAGAAGACGAAAGTAGACCTGTTGTCATGCAGGACGATTAATCAAGCCTTCCTTGCCATGTTCTGCCCACCAGTTCTCCCTCGCCAGGCCCCTGCTATGGTTTCAGCATGAAGTATCACTTGCATCTGTTCACGTCTTTTGAACCGACCAACAGGGTGGAGGAGAAGAACAGAGGAATGAGGCCGGTGGACTTGCCGTGGAGTAATCCCCTTACTGCCACCCCGTCTTCATGTCTCTTGCGTCAAGCTCGTCCTCTGCTCTTCACCTTGCCGAGGGCGCACGCAATACCACTGATTTGGAGGCAGAAACCACCTCTACCTCTACCGTCTCTCTGGAGTAATTGCCGTCACTTTGCACCATGCTATTCAGTTCGACCGCCAATCAATTCTCATAAACCCTTCACCTTGATACGGACACATACTCACTCTCTCACACACTCTCTCGGTCGAGCCCACACTGACACACTAACACACTAACACACTGGCACACTAACACACTGACACACACTGACTTCCTGAACGTTCTTTTCATCCACGATTTCCCAAAATCCAAAAGATTCTCATCCCCTCGCCGCCATGACGGTCGGTTCAGTCGGTCGGTTCAGCTGTAATTGTCACTATAAAAGCGGCGACGCGACAAACTCAGCTGATCGGCACGACGGGGAGGTTGGGATCGGGGAAGGACTTTGCCCATATTGCTGGACTGTACCCAATATCACAGACGGGTAAGTTACCATATGACCAGGCCCGTGGTTTTAAGGACCATTTCTGGGACAGGACAGGACGACCTAGAGCAGATTGATGTCTTTATCGGCGAGATGAACTTGGGAAGGTGGTCGTAGAAACAAATCACCCAAGTCATCCGTGTCCAAGTACTGTCTCTCTACTGTAAATTCTGATTGCATTCGCTCGGAGCCCTCATCGCTACCGATTCAGCTAATTATGCGCGGTGTGATGCGTCCGTCAAATAACTACTTGTTGGAGAGTCGATTGTCTCCGTCCATCATCTCCTACATACAGCCAGTACCTCGCACGCTTTATCCCACACTTTGGCTCGGGCTTGGACCACAATCTCTTCGACAACCGCCCACTTCTCAACACCATTCCCTGATCTCCACGCGATCTCCGACCCTGATCTTCCTACCGAAGGGTTCTGCAAACGCATACCGCCCAAAACACGGCTTGTAAGGAAACATCGGATTGACCCGCCGATCTTTGGCGAGGAGCTTGAAGAGCTGTCGCTCAGGCGGGACGAGGCCCCCCGTGCGGAAATCCACATTGAGGGACTGGCAGCGCACGGTGTTGAACACGAGGTCGAGTCTGAGTGGCGACAACTCTTCGAGCTCCTCCTCCTCCTCCTCGCCAGCAGCAGCATTGGCGGAGGTGGCGGCGCCGATGATGTCCAGCGTCTTCCATTGCTCTTCTGCGTAAGGGGCCGCGTGCGACTGGGATTGCATCTCGCCAGCATCACTGCTCAGAAGGTGGTGATCCGTCGTTGTACGGTTAGGGAGTGTGTTTTCAATGTGAATGTTCGAGCGAAAGCGGACGATCACGTCGTCACCTCCTCCTGCTCTTTGTTCCTCTGCATCGGCGTCCGCATGGACGCGTGACTTCGCATCCTCTTCCGACGAGACCGTCGTGACCAACAAAGGCGCCGCATCTGCGAATTGGATCTTCTGCGTATGTAGCTCGCCTTGGTCGCCCTCGGCGCCCGTGAGCCACGAGAGGAGCCCGGGCCGGGATCTTGGCTTGCGTGGAATCAGCTGCGGCACGACGATTTCCCTCATTCCAGTCCCAATGCCAGTCCCAGTGCCGCCACCACCACCACCACCAATGTAGAGCAGCCTGGCTTTCTGTTCAAGATGTTTGGAGAACCAGGCCGCAATGTCGTCACCCAAGTCAACCCCGGTCGCCCTCGTGGCAAAGATCTCGACGGTAAATTCTTTGGCGTCTTGCAGAGTCTGTGGATCTGGTGTTAACGGGAATGTGATCTCCGAGCCACTAAGCATATGCGTGACTCTCAGCATCGGAGACGGCTCTGACACCAGGGACGAATCGATGGACGGTTGGAACAAGCACAGCTTCGATAGCGTCTTGATCGTGAGATGCTCGCTAGGCTCCGCTTCGGTATCCTTGATCAGGACGAAGGACCGATCATGTTTGAGCCCCGTTTGAGTCACCTCCGCCTCCTCCACTTCGATAGGCAGGAGAGACTTGATGGGGTATATGAAGAGCTGTCGGCGACCGAAGGGGTAGTCGAGTTAGCCATGCTAGACAACCTATGGACAGATGCAGTCGATAGATTGCTTGAGCGGACATGGAATGGGCAGTGATGAAGTCCGACAGGGCAGTGCTCACCCGCTGGATATGCATGTCGTCTTGCTCAGTTAGAGCAACCGCCGACTTCCTGCTCAAGAGGGACCAGAGTACGTGGAACGACGCCAAGGTGCTTACTACAAGGCGATCTTGGGACAGCTGAGTCAACCGATGGCGACTTAGGAGGTCGACAGGGCAACTCCCAGGAATATAAATGATAACAAGAACAGCAAAGTATATAAAAGAGAGGAATTAGTGACGGATCGCCAAGCTGGACGGTGAGACTCCTAACCGCATGAGGAATATGCGTTCAGGGCGACAGTGCACATGTCAGGAGAAATATCCATTACTCGGGTGTATCCAATAGAAAAAGGTCGCTGGAGGGTATCTGGTAATGAGTCGTCACAGAAGTTCTGGTATCGCAGTATATCGTCCAGTCGTCTTTACCGTCGTCAAGACATCCAACATAATACCCAACCGGGGTATCTCGAGCATTACTTTCCAAATTCAGATTTTCGTTCCAATAAGATTCGTTGTCGCTTTTACGTTCGAGTCTCTTCCGGCGATTAGGCTCGATCCTTCACAAAGATGGCTGGGAAGAGTCCAGCGTCTCCAGCGTAGACACCGTGCCACCACTCATCATTGACCTCCTCAATCTCAAAGACATCGGCATACTTTGGGAATGCAAGTTCGTCTTTGCCCTTGGCATCGTCGACCAGAGGGAAATAACTCCATCGAGCCCGACAAATTCTGCCTGAGCCGCCGTCGGGAGGAAACTTTGCGCCCGACTGAGGCAAAGTGGCCTTCCGAGGTCGAGTCGTGCGCCTTGTACCAGCTTCGTCCTCTCGCCAGCTCCACTCACCCCGAACCGTCGACAACGCTGACGGATCGACTCGGTGGATGTTGCTCATTGCAAGCTTCCAAGCCACCATGTCAGCGTCCGTGGTTTTGACACCGCCGACAATGTCGCGAACGATGGCTCTTCTTTGATTGCCCTCGACGTCACGCTCGAACACAACGCTGACCATGCGGTGGCCGTCCGGACAAAGACGCCAACCGTCCGGTCCATCTTCGCGCTTTATCCGCCCAGCCGTCACGTCGCGAGCGTAACAGTTACCGCAGATATCATAGTCACCGTTTAGACCTGGCTCATCTGGTGACGGTGTGGGATGAGTGGGACAGTGGTATCGAGTCTCCTCCGGCGAGATTGACCGAGAGCAGACGTCGCAGTTCGTGGTAATGACCAAAGGTGTGAAATCAGCTCGTAAGCCGGAGTAAGGCCCAGTCACCGAAGTACCACTTGAAGCCACACTCTGGGCGGGAGACGGGTCACGTCTTCCACTACTGTAGGTGTTCAACGTGGCGTTCCCCGGCCGCGCAGTCGCTCCGCCTCCGTGAGACCCTGAGTTCTTTGGATCATGCCATCTGTGGGCGACCGGCAGAAGGGCATGGTTACAGCAGTGGTTAGTGTTTACACATTGGTTGCAAAATCCCCATTCGCCCTCGTTGCAGACATCGCAGGTCCAGAAGTAATCGTTTGCAAAGCGCCCACATCGGTCACAGAAGTTGCCTTCTCGTAATCGCGACGCAGGATCTGAAGCCGCGTGTCTCCTGCTTTGTGTCGAAGGTCTCTGGTACTGTCTCCCGATCAGGATATGTGGAAGTTCAGCGGGTTGATTGTGCCTGCTTGGCGGACGGGACGCCTTGAATTTGCGCATTGCTGCATCGCCGAACCCAAACCAGTGATTACACCCGCGTCCAGACCTGTAGCAACGCAGACAGAGATCCATCCTACAAGGATCGCAATGCTTGTAGACCTCATATTGGATGTTTGGTCTGGAGCATCGCGCGCACACAACTTCAGGTTCTGCAAATCTGCTCGAGACAGAGGCCACATTGGATGCGGTGGCTTCTGGTGCCGAAGCTGCAGGGTCTGAGGTAGGAATCACGGTAGGCACTGGCCCGGAGGTCACGCTTGACATGACCGGTCGAGAAGAGTCTATCAGGGGCGACTGTTGGCCCGGGGAGTCGACTTGAGCAGGGCTCGATATTTGACGGCTACCAGCAGCTTGCCACACTTCGGAAAGCCTTGGTGGAGTCCTTGGCTCTGTATTCGCCCGCTGTGTGTGCGAATGTTGTTGTAGGCGGTTCGCAGGGTTGCTATGCGAGTGAGGCCTATTGGAGAGATCCGTCGCAGACCTCGTAGTGGGAGGAGGGACGGTCTCGCGTTCTGCTCTCGCTACAGATGAATCACTGCGCCTGCTCTCGTTGGAGGTTCTTCGCCGGTGCGCTGAGGGTTGGGGCAGAGTCAACGCCTGGTCCGCCGTCGACTGGAAAAATGATGTTGGAGGTCGGCTCTCGGTGCCGCCAATGACTATACTGTGACTTGCTCTTGGACTTGGCGGCGCTCGGTCCCGGTTGCTGCCCCTTGAAGAATGGCGAGAACGACGCTCAGATTCCTCGGACGGCGGCTCTGCAGGTCTCGCGGGGGCGCCTACACTGCCATTCCCATTCCCAGCCTCTGCTCTTCGGCTGCGTTCCGAATGCAGTTCCCTGTATTTCTGGGCGATGATCTCGCTGAGCTCATCTTGCTCTTGCTCTGTCAATTCGTCGACGTTGATGCCATCTAGGAGGCCGGCGTCCAGGATCTCTTGCATGAGCTCTGCTTCGTTCAGACTTTCGCCGGTGCCCGTTCCACTCTCCGAAGCACTGACCAGGGATATCAGACTGGCCTGGTGGGCGACCGTCCGAGCCCCCCTCTGCCGCGCTTCCACAGCATCAGGATGACGAGGTGAACTAGGCGGGGGAGACAGTCGGGCCAGGTCCGCCGAACTGGAAGACGCGCCCGTCCGTCGTGAGGCACTATCAGCATCCGAGGTCTGCTGCTCGTCTTGTCTCTGACGCTGCTCCTCATCTCTTTGCCTGTCCCTAGCCTCTCTTCTCTCGCGGCTTCTGCTGCCTTCGGTAGTTTGGCGTCTGCGATGGGCCGACGCTGGGTCCAAGTGTTGCTCTCGTCTGCCTCCCTCGGCCGGCCCACTCTCTGTGATGCGTCCCTCCTCTTCGCGTCTCCTTCTCTCCCTCCTTCGATGGCTCTCTACCTTGGGCAGAATCTCATCGCCAGGCTTGTAGACCTGCGCCATCTCCGCCTTTTCGTCTGCGGACCTGTCCTTGCCAGGGTTTGCGGCGAGGAACATTTCTAGGAACGTGTTGATTGTGGCATTGCGCTGGACATCCTTGACAGAAGCACGACAGGTCGGACAGGTATACGGGTTCGCGGGCGGCGGATGAGAATGTGCAGCCTTTCGGTGCTGGTGGGAAAACCATTCTTTCAAGCATGAGCCGCAGAATGTGTGTAGACAATCGAGCAGTGTGCGCGGTTGGTAGAGAATCTCGGTGCAGATGAAGCAGACGAGCTCCCTCTCTAGATTGACAAGGCCCGTCGCAGGCGTTTCGGTCGTGGCAGCCATGAGGCAGTCGCAATCATGATATACGCAATGGTTCTTGAGTGACTATTCCTCTGGAATATACCCCGCTATATTTGTGTTGGGGGATTCGGCTAGCAATACATAAACAACACTCAGGCACAAAGAGCGACCCGGAACAATGAATGATCGGAAGCTGAGGGGAAGAAAAGTGTCATATCGAGGCTGCGGGAGTCACAATCGCGCAGCAGTTGAGATTTGAGGCAAGTTTGAGCAGAGCACGAGGCGAACTGCAGGCCCAACCGAACGGCGGGCTATTTTTACTATTTTTACCTCGGGCTCAAGTAAACGGGGACCTGGAGAAAGCTCGTTTGGCTAGCTTGATCGGGGTACAATATGCAGCTCGGGAACTCTCACTCTCATCTTGGCCTCACCTCAACCTTGCCAAGGGTCATCCCGGAGTGAAGGAGCCGGTCCAGATTTGAATATTCAGCTGGTGGCTTGGAACCCGAAGGCCAAATTTTCGAGAGTAAGGAAGATATCATTTTATGCGAATTACTCGGTACTTCCATCTGAGATCATGCCCAGTGACACCTCGCCGTGTCACAGAGTGCCCGAGTCGGTCAGTCTTGCGTCCAGCGAGACTCACAGCCGTGAGTGTGACATGAACGACAAACGACTATTTTGACCTGCAGTTCACTTTGACCAGCAAACCCACGTCCGAGACTTCTTCACTGTCAACCGGCATCCAGCATCGAACCTGCAGCACATTGAGTGAACAGCAGTCCCCCCCTTCAGGGTGCCTCGTTCTTCTCGACTGTTTGAGTCGCGTGACCAGCCTCAGTATGGTCACTGTCTTCCCGCTCACGGTGGATGGCATAGCTCAGCTTCCTCTCAGCATCGACCTCGCCATGCTCTTCTCGCCTGATCTTGTTATAGTCGACGTGAGTGTTCCAGGGCTTGACACTGCTCAAGAAGAGTTCTTCAACTTCTTCCAGAGTCTTGCCGGCGGTTTCAGGGAAGCAGAAGAACACGTGGATGGTCATGGCCGTGCAGAAAACACCGAAAATGATGTAGACCTTCCACTTGATGTTGACAAACGCTGGAGGGACAAAGTATGAGAGCGCGAAGTTGAAGATCCAGTTGGACGAGGTGGTGAGGGCGACCGCCTTACCTCTGACGCGGAGAGGATACAGCTCCGGCGGGTAGATCCAAGAGACGGGGCCCCAGGTTGGCGCGAAGGAGGCGACGAACAAGTAGGTGCAAGCGATGACACCTTTGGCCGCGCCCCCGTGAATCTGCCAGGACTCTTCTTCGACGTGGTCGACTCCTCCAGGAGGCGCTGGAGCGCCGTAAGAGGCCATCAACCCGGCGTTGGCGTACATCCAAATGGCCATGAAGGTGGAGCCAATCATCAATGGCCAGCGGCGCCCCCAGCGATCGATAAATATGAGGGCAAAGATAGTCATGAGGACGTTGATGACATATTGAATCGACGAGGCCACCAGGTTAGTATTGCCAGAGAGACCAGCCATACCTGTTGCCGGGGTCAGCGGGCGCGCCGAAAGAGACAAGACAATCCACCTACCAAAGACATAAGTGATGTAGTACATCATGACGTTCATGCCGGTGAGCTGGGACCAGATCTGGGTGAAAACACCAATATGCGTTCGATTGATCATCTTCGGCTTGAACAGCTCGAGGTATGTTACGTCGGCATTTCGGCGCTCGAATTCACACATCTCCTTGATCTCGTTGAGCTCGAGCAGCACGAATGGTGCATTGCGATCGCCCTTTGCGTGGACAAGAGCCAACACGCCGTGGCACTCTTCCCAGCGGTCTTTGCGGGCCAGCCATCTGTACCCAGATCAGCGGTTGCTCAACCCAGCTTCGGCGACTGTGGCTTACCTGGGACTCTCTGGGAGGAGAAAGAGAGCAAAAAAGAGGAAGATGGCGGGAATCATCTGCAAGCCCCATGGAATGCGGAAGGCAGCTGCTCCGTCGATGTAACTGCAGCCGTAGCTGATATAGAACATGATCAGAATACCCCAGGTGATGGCCCATTGTTGGGCTCCGACCACTCGTCCTCGCTTGCTGGGAGGCGCCAATTCTGACACATAGACAGGGACTGGCTCGAAGATTAGACTTGTGGTTTGCAGACGTTAGGGGAAGATCAAGTACCTTGAGCAGAGCAGATACCGACACTGAATCCATTGATGAAACGACCAACGACAAGCATGCCAATGTTCTGGGAAGCGCAGACGATGATTGAGCCGATGCACCAGATGACGGCACCGATTTGAATTGCTCTCTTGCGGCCGAAAATATCAGACAACTGCAAAACATGTTAAATACCAGTCACAATGGAGCTCGCGGCCACATACGAAACCAGATGCCAGAGCACCAACGAAGGAACCGCCCGGCATGGAGGCGGTGATGCCACCCTGGACATCAGATCTGGGGCCAGAGCACTGCGGCGGTCCGTGCGGGCCTTGGTTGAAGTAGCTGAACAGTCAGTCAGTCAGTCGGTGCTTCGAAAGTCCTGCTCGCGGGGGGATAGTACCATTTGTACTGCTGCGTGCCGATGCTGAAAGCGAGTCAGTCTCCGTATGCTTTTGACACTGTTCCTGCGCAACTCACATGGCAGACATCGAGGAGATATCAAAACCAAACAGCCCACCGCCGATGACGGCGATGGCCGTGATGAAGTAGATGTTCCCTATCTCATACATGATGGCAACGAGGTGTGGTAAGCCAATCGCGGCACAAAGGAGGTGTATCGAGAGTCACCAGAGGTGGAAGAAAGATTGATAGACTTCGGGTGGCATCCGGATGTTCTTGTATGTCCACCAGACAGGGGAACAGGGTCGGACATAGTAGCAACGGATGGGACCCAGTCCTGCATCTGCAGAGCTTGGGTGAGATGGTGTCGAGGGTGTTCCTGTGACCATCTGCGGAGAAATGTTACATGGTGCATCCGTTGCCTTGCTTTCATGGTTGTACCGAACGGACTGCCTGTGGGGAGGGGGGACGAGAAGCTGGAGAATGCATGGTCTCTTGGTGTACTCGTACGACGTATGGAGGGTCCCATGCTCGAGGCTTTTCCTCGAATAAGCGTCAGCCACTTGAAGCTTGTCCTGCAGACGCCATCCGCCCCTTCTGCCCAATCCCATCGACTCTCGATGCGTTGGCTTGCTTTGGGCTGGAAAATCCTCAGGGCTAAACCGCGCCAGGAGCAAAAGGCTCGCACGCCATGAGCGCCACTGACCGCATTCCTTTTGTTAAAGCTGTGGGGATCGACCGTTTCAGACCTGCACCAAGTGCACCACACGGCTAACAAGGCATGGCAGCTCCAGAACAACATGGCGGCCTGACGGCAACGGAGTGCTGATCATCATTGCGACGCTCCCACTGCCATTCACTGGGTTTCTGTTTTGTTGATCAATGCAACGTCGCCTGTGAATGTCGACGAAGCGCTCCAATCTTGATGCCTGTGATGCTTGCAACCCCAGGTATATTCGGTCGATCTTCGAGCGAAGACGGGCTGAGACAAGCTGCGTGAGGCTGGTCGTACTCGTCGCGCTGCATACGAGGTATCCGAGTACCAATCCAAGGCGACTCGCAGTTGTATGCCGCAGAATGTTTCCCTACCGAGCTACGTTTCCAGACAAAGTCCTCGGAGAAGACCCTTTCCTTATCTAGCCCTAGGTCCGAGTTGGAGCCTTCAAATACTCGCCCGGATCGACCACACGTGTCAGTCTGCCGTTGCTGATCTCGTATTCTTACGAGCTGCAGTGCCTTCTGGAGACTCCGGATCGGAAAGGTTGCATTGCGACCGGAATTGCGATGCCGAGTCTTGTTTCTTGGCCCACGTCTACCCATACTAAGAGCGCTTCACGCGTCGTCCAGGGTAGAACATGAAATGATGCGCTGGACCGCTGGAGCACCGAGGCGTCCAAGTTGACCCTCCGCACTAATGGGACAGTATCGCACATGTTTCCTTTGTTGCCCGTTTGAGCAAGGCTGTGTAGAAGAGCTGGTCAAGGCTCTTCCGGCCAGATTTTGGGTCACACAGGGAGACAGAGAATACGAGCCTCTATGTGTCGTCTGCAATCACCTGGTGCCTTCTAGGCTGAAACGGAAGTGGCTCGAGTAGGTCCAGGCTGGTTGCTTGGATATCATAGATTAGCCACTTCTACCACCTCTGTAACACATACGAGTACTCCGGGAGAGACGGATTTTCGGTTTCTGATTGGCCCGCTGTCGCTGACTCATAACCTGGTCGCATCTGCTGTTGGATTGTACACATTGTTCATGTTTCTGACGCAGGCATCAATGAACGCACATCATCATTAGACGGAGGACACGGTGGCTGGAAACTGTGAACTAGAAGTTTCACACGCAGGTTTGAATCTGGATCTTTTATAAGCGCAATTTGCGACAGAAGCCACCAAGATCGAGAGGCAGCTGCCACCTCGTTGACCAAAGATGGGGCCTCTCTCATCGCTACCCGGCTCCAAGATCACAGTCAAGCCGATCACATCAGAGGCCGACCTGCCCGTCTGCGCACGTCTAGCCGACAGATCCTTCAAACCGGACGCATTCCACGAGTTCAAGACTCGGTACTGTTCGCAGAGTGTATACGAAGAGACGTTGGAGAAATTAACCGAGTCACTGCGTGATGATCGAGGGAGGTATTGTCTGCTCAAGGCTGTCGTGCCGGCTTCATCGACCGTTGAGTCGGAACAGAGCACAGCGCAGACGACTCAAGAGTCTGGAGCAGATGACGCTGAGATCATCGTAGGGTTTGCGCAATGGCGGTGTGGCTACGTCGAAGTCCCAAAGATGGATCCCTTTGCGGCACGCAAAGCGCCGGCGAGGAGCCCGAGCCTTGAGACTGGCGTAACGAATGTGGCTATCGCGGAGGCGAATGGGCAGGACATCCATAGTGCTGTCTCGACAGACGCGGAATCAATTGCTGCTGGGAAAGTTGAAAGCTCCCGAAAGACACAGCCGTTCTACTCGAATCCGCACGACGAACTCGCGCGGAAACTGATGAACGTGTATATCGGCACGATGCGAGGGAAGAGGCATGTGTGTAAGTCCCAATTGTACCCCTCTGTATCTTCCCGCATGCAGGTAACTGACCATACAACCCATGTTCTCAGATCTCCACCGCCTGCTCGTCGACCCGTCCTACCAGCGTCAAGGCATCGGGCAGAAACTGCTCAACTGGGGAATCGAGACTGCGGACCGGGAGAATCTTGGAGCATGGCTCTTCTGTCGCCCAGCTGGGTACAAGTTGTATGAGCGAAACGGGTGGAAGGTTGTTCTTGCGGTCGAGATAGACGCGCCCGACGAAGATTTGAAAGTTGCACCTGTTGTGGCAATGTTAAGGTCGCCTGCAGGACACAAAGGGTGATATGACCGGAATTCCGAGATTCGTGTCGGTAGACATCTACATAGAAGCAACATGTACAATGATGATTTGACATCAGACCTGCGGCTATAGCTTGGGCTTCAACTCGTTCATAATGGGGACACGGGATGGGTGTTGGCAAAACCTTCATGTGCTAATGGAACGGCCACAACAGAAAACGAAGGTAGGAGACAGACGCTCAAAAGACGGTACAACTGCACGTGGGATTGCCTACCTCCTCTTATGTTGGCAGAAGGAGCCAAACATGTCAGCATCAGAGGCCTTTGTTCTACATCGCCTTAACCTTGAAGCAGAAGGTGACAGAGTCCTCTATACTCCACAGACCGACCCTGTTTAAGGAGGGAGCTAGAAGACATGTGCAACACCCAAATTTTCTTTGTTCCTCATTGCGCGATCCTCGGACGCCCGTCGGCCTTCGTGGGAGACCGTGACTGCCACTTTGCGAGGAGAGCCAGTCGGTCGGTTTGAAGGCTCCGCCCACGGCGCGAATCTGACAGAATTTGCACAGGTTCCAACGCTCAAGTGTCGGCAGCCAAAGGGTGTCAATCTCGTAAGCAGTACACCACTTGTGGAGATCTCGTGCCATTCAAATCGAGACTAAGCTCGGGAGAAGTACTCCGTATCGAGTCGGCAGCAGATCTGGGGCATGGCGGCATGATACCATGTTTCCTGATTCTGCAAGCACCCGGGATCAACTCCTCTTTTTCGAGCCATTTATGGTCGTTGCAACCTTGAACGCTGAGGAGATCTCCACAAAGGCCATATACAGAACCCAGAGGGGTATGAATACCCACAACATATTGAAGAACACCAGGTAAAGCCAGAGATAAACCGGATCATCGCCACCCAGTGCGGTGTTTCCGCTGAGCCATTCTGGTGCGAAGGTCATGAACCCTCCATACAACTCTCCAGTTGCCAGTGCGATTGCTGTGAACCAAAGGGCTGGTAGATATTGACCTTTGCGAGCCTCGTCTGTCGAATTCGTGAACTTTGTGATCAAGTAGCAGACGTATAGGGCGGCTGGTCCAGCCAAGCCGACAGTGAGTATTTCCAGCGAAATGACCGTCAGATCTGCCCCTCCCCATCTTCGATCGGCTTTTGCATATTCTTGCCACAGTCTCGCCATTGGCGCTTGCGAATATATAGCGCCATAGCGTCGGTCAGGTCGATTGTACAAGTAGGCTTGTGGCTCACCGCCCCAGGCAGCTGGGTGCGAGATGTCTGGTGTTCGGGCAGGTAACTGGCGGTAGGAGAAGAAGCAGTGGTAGAGGTAGCTGCCCTCGATGATGAAATGGGTGAGGAAATCGTATGCGTGCCACAAGAAGAGGAAGTACAGCTTCCTGGGTGTGGACTTGGGCAGAGCGTAAGCGGCCAGTGCCTGCGCTGACGGCATGAGGGAGAAGGCAACGGCGAGAGAGAAAGCTGTACCTGCATCCAGCTTGAATGGCGGGCTTGTGGCCATTACCACGGCAGAAGCCATCTTGACTGGGCAGAGAGCCGATAGAGAGACCAAGGTGAGATGGACAGACACGGGGTAGATGTGTTGGGGAGCAGAGGGAGAGAGCCGTTGGGAGTACGAGCTATTACTGTGTACTCACTCGTTCCTCGTTCCCAGCGGATCACTGAATCAAATGCAGGAACCAACTGGTAGGGACTTGGGCTCGCCTAATCAGGCTTCCCGGTGCCACGAGGGCCACCCAAGCTGCTTTAAGCCAAGCCGAGCCAAGCCTAGCAGGAAATCTTTCCCCAGCTTTTTCCAACCAAACCCCTTCCCAGCAGCCTGCGGCACCCCGCCTTAAGACTGCAACCCCACGCAAAGCAAATCCTTCCCTCAAACGAGGGGCTCGAGGGGTTGTGCTTGGTGTTGGCCCGCCTATTCTAGAACTTGACTTCAGCTCATCACACGACGCACATGCATTGTTCCTGTCTGGACCATGTCATCCTCTGCTCTTCTCTTCCGGCACCCTGAGGCTTCCATGTGCCGGCGCAGCGACTCAGACCTCCAGCCCTCCTTTCTCTCGCATGATGCTTCGTCGCTAATGGGCTCCGGCCCGTATCATTTTGAATTATTGACTCTGCTGTGTGCTTCGGCTTGACCTGAGCAACAATCTCCAGGTTTCAAGTTCTCATTCCTCCCAGACTTCGAGACGGTTTCGCGAATATCTCCTGAATGGCAGACGGCTGGGAAGCTCAGACTGAGGCTGAGGCCGGAGCTCAGGCTGCGGCCGAACCACTCCAGTCTCTGCTGCCTTGCGATGCATGCAGGAAACGGAAAGTGAGGTGCAGTAAAGAAGAGCCTTGCGATCGATGTGTCGCGGCTGGCCTACGGTGCACCAGAGACATTGTGCGAAAGAAGAGGGGACCGAAGAAGGGCTCAGGCTCCGTGATTGCAAAGCTGCGGGATGAAACCCAGGCATCGTCACCACAGGATCAGACCCTGCCTCCATTCGATCTATCCCCGTTGCAGCTGCAGATGCCTGCTCTGAATCGAACAGTGACCAACGACAGCCCATTGGAATCGCCACTGACCTCTCCAACCGCTTCCCCTTTTGGCGAGACATATGGACCAGCGTTAGATCCTTTGAACGTCCCGCGCTCTGTTCCTGTGATCCAGAATGGCACCGGTCTGGATCCGACTTCTCACACAGCATTCGCACAAGCAGGGATCCAGTTTCCCGCGTCGTGGCAGATGCAGCCGTCCGAACTCCTGCAGTTTCAAGCACCAATGTCGCCGAACGGGTACATGTCGATCAGCGATCTCGCGCATGAAATCTTCCACGAGCCGCATGCTTCGATCCGGCAAGGCCCTCCTCCCAGGTCTAATGTGCAGCCGCCTTCAAGAGCCTCCACTCCACTCACCAAACCCACATCGTTGGACGCATTGTTGACGCGTGTGCCCAGCGGCGGCGCTTCTCCATCCCCAACCTCGACGAGCTCGTCAACTCAACTCCACGGGCCCAAATACCTGTATCGAAGCAACTCCGGGGACTTCCAGAACTCGTATCAGATACAGATACAACTCCTCGCTGCCGAGTTCGAGCTGTCGGCGTACTTAATGACACAATGCATTCGCCAATACTTCCGACATCTCTACCCGATCCGCCCGACAATTCACGAAGGGTCATTCCTTCTCCGGCTCAACCGACATGACGAACTCTCGAACGAAGAGAAGATCCTCATCTTGTCGATTTGTGCCAACACGGTTCTACACGCAGCGCCGCAATCTGACCTCTCCTTGGACAAGAAAATGCAACTGGCCAAGCAGTTCGTGGAAATATGCCTCTTTTTACGTCGGCAGTATGACTGGGCCGAAACGGCCACGCTGTTGTCGATACAAGCCAGCTACCATATCTCTGTTGCGCTTTTCGAGCTCAAGAGACCTCGGGCCCATCATTTCTACCTGCGAGAGGCCATCTCCATGTCCATTGAACAGGGCCTCCACCTCGAATCTACCTATGTTGGCATGGACCAGATCCAAGCAATCTGTTCGCGGCGCACTTTTGCCCTCTTATTTATTACGGAACGGGGTTTGGCCATCCTCCGCAACAAACCTGCCCAAATATCCCGCTTGCCTCGGCTCTCTACGGAATACTTTGACGACCAGGATGGTGTCATCCTCGCCGGTTTTGCTGCTCTAGTTAATCTATTCTCTGTGCTGGACGAGAAATTCGTTCGTCTCTGGAGCTCAACATCGCTCGACTCGGAGTCATCCGGGTACGAGCCTTATGAGAACATAGCGGCGATTCAACACTCATTAACCGAGATGTCCTTTGAGAACTTTCACATGACGGACATACAGAGAGCAGATGTGCTCATTACGCATCAATGGCTACGTCTAATATTTTGGCAGGCCTCTATGCGCCAGGGTCTCATCAGCTACAGTGCGCCAGATCCGATCTTCTCTTCCACCTACCCCATCACCATCGCGAAGAACCTTCATGCGATGATTGCGGACATCAGCCACGGTGCAATCCTCGTCCACGGCCTCGGCATATTTGAGAAGCTCTTTGAGGTGGCTTACACGCTGATGGACGCATTGACCATTGCGAACGCAAATTGGTCTGAGAGCCAGGAGCTGCGGTACCTCTTCGACGTGCTCAGCGCGAGTCCCAACAGTCAAAGCATCTATGTCAAGATGCTGAGAACGAAGATCGAGACAGAAAGGAGTCCGGCGGCCAGTCCACCACATCAGGGACCGGGACTGTTATAATTGATTGCATCCATCGCCCCAGGATATACGAGAGATGATTTCTAACGCGCCGGACTCTCCGGAGCACACATATCCTTGAAATAACATACCCCTGAGATACATAATGACATGATGACGGGACGGACGGGCTGTTTCACATGCCGTCTTTCCATCCTAATACCTTGTCGGTGTGACCGCGTTTTTGGAGTAACCCCTAATTATTTATTCTCACCTCTCTGACGCTTTCGCCATACAGGGTGACAGTACATGTGCGTCGAACACCACACCTCAGCTGACCAAGATCATTACCCACCACCGTGCAAGACACTTTCGTATCAGCTCGAGCCTTCAGTACCGGGACCCTCTTTCTGCCGTAGAGTCAGACTTTGTAACCTGCTCTCGTATATTTATCTCACACGTCTCTTGGACCGTAAACTTCAACTACAAATTCATTTTTGTCGTTGATCTCACCTCCGATCGTCAGCTCGTTGCCTGCATCCAATAACCTTCAGCGGCTTAGGAAGCAGATCTTGCGGTCTAGCTGGCTTCTCAACAACAGTGATCAAGACATTAATCTTCTCTTGACGGCTATTTTTCGAAGAGAGACCATGAAGGATAGTGTTAATTGAGTCCGCATTGCCCCATTGTGCTCGATTGACCTGATGATCGAACTTGTCTAGCAAAGTAAATGGCAATGACTGGGATGACAACCGGATGAAGCGCAAGTAAGTCGGGCTTGCTGAACGACGAGACGAGCAAGAAGATCTTGGCATATTTCGAATGTTTACAATGCACGGCACGGATTTCCGTGAAGCGGGGAAGAGGCGTCAGCAAGATGGGATTTGAATTGTCCATGTCGACTTTCCGCGCTCACATGGGGCTGATGGTGCCTCCGGTTGGAGCAAACAGGGCGTGGCAAGTGCAAAGGCCTAAAGTCTGCCCTGTCACCTTGTGGAAGTGACAGAGCAGTGACCTCATCGTCAACCAAATCAGAAAGAAGTCCGGTTGCAATGATCTGCAGGCAGCACTCAATCCAGCAACTTTCTCCTTGCTAATAAAAGACACCAAAGATACCTTGAATCCTTTCTCATCGTTCTGCCCCCAATCTGATCCTTATCACAGCACCTTCACCCGCTACAGTACAGTCAGAATGTCGACCCCAGCCAATGGCTATCCCGCCGAGAAGGTGTCTGACGTCGAGGCGCTTCCGGCCCCGGCGACGTCTCCTCGTACTCGGACGCCTCCAGCAAGACGCAGCAACCCCATCGGCCGTTTCTTCAGACGTTGCTTTGCAGTCCTCAGCGTCGTTCTGGTTCTGAAAGTCTGCTATCTCGCCTTCGAAGCACTCCCCCGAAGCTGCCACGGTCTGAGAACGCAAATGCCTTCTAACTACGATTCTTTCGATGACGGTGGTCACCAGCACCCATTCCCACCGATTGACGACTGGAAACCCTTCCAGGGCACTACTCACTTCGAATTCGAGCCCGCGACTGCGTCTGGCTTCTCCGTCCGGGGAACTCAAGCCTTCGGCAAAGTCGTCTTCGAGACCTCCAAACTATCGGACAAAGTCGTGATCGACCTGGATATCAAGACCAACAAGAAGGACAAGGATGGCGAGGTCACAGTCAAGGAAGAGAATGGCTACCTGACCGTCGATACTCCTAACGCAGGCAAAATGGAAACCTATGCCTCCGCTAAAATCCAGGTCCCCTCCAACATCATCGGCAAGTTTGCCATCCCACATTTCCAGGTCGACGTGCCCCGTCACATGGTCGACTTCAGCGGCCTTCCCGAGTCCCTCGAGTTCAACACCTTCAAGGTCCGCGTGGGCAAGGGATTCATCAAGCCCGGCCCTGTACACACCAACACAACAACAATCTCTATCGGCAACGGTGCGCTGAAAGGCTCTCTAGTCCACGCCCGCTACGAAACCAACGTCGACGTAGCCCACGGCAATGTCACCCTCGATATTTCCGACATCTCATCGGGTAATCAAGGCGCCACAAAGATCCACCTCGGCAATGGGCACCTAAAAGGCACGCTCTCCATCTACAACTCCACCACCGTAGACGTCGCCTCCGGCAGCATTTACATCGGCGTCGACTTCAAACACTCTGATCCCCGCGCTAGCCTGTCGACCAAGATTGCGTCCGGAAACTCGCGTGTGTACGTCAACTCGATCGCCGCGGAGCGTCTGCTCGAATCGTCGCACACCTCCATCAACGGCGACCAATTGATCACATACCCATCCAATTTCCAGGGTACGATTGATGCGAGAGGTGTGGTTGGCGATGTCACGCTTGCAGGCAAGGATCTCGCGGTTGAAAAGGTCGTCGGTGGCCTTGTGGGCCGACAGGGAGATAGTAGCCGGAACAGCGTCACTGTCAAGTCTGTGAGGGGCAAACTGGACATTCTTGTCGGAGACGAGTAAGGCATGAGAGATAGCAAAAGCTATGCCCGGGTTAAGCATCATTACGCAAAGGTGACTGCTGTGGCCTTGTCCCAAGGTAGGCAGGCAGCCAACAGACATACGCGGGTCATGGCGCATGGGATGCATGCATGTAGTGGTGAGTGGTTGCATGGTTATGTATTATATTCGTGGCTCACGACAGCAAGTCGAGCTACCATCAAAAATGACGGGAACAACTTTCATTTTCACCAGAATTCTATTTTCCTTGTCTGAATCATCGTCCTGTATGTCCATTGTCCCCTTGCCCGTGCTTTGACTTTTCGCAAATTCGCAGTAACGACCTCGGTCAAGTCACGTACCGGGGATACCTTTAATCCAAACCGAGACAAACAATACTGTAGCACAACAGCTCCAGCGCCGCGTGGGCTCTCTCGAGTCTGAATCCAAAGCCGGCTCTGATGAACTTTTGCCTTGCATCCTACTACATGCCATCTATACGAGAGGTATTACACACCACGCTCACAACTACAATAACAACCGAACATCCTTCATAGGCGAATCGTCTGATTGCCTACCGTAGCTCACTGCGCTGCATCCTTCCTCTCGACGATCTCGTCAATGGCTCTTCAATTGACTCAAATCTGCCACTTGCTGCTTGCGACTTGTCACTCGCCTTTTGCTTCACCGGCCGAATCCGACTGATTTCCCCATGCCGGCAAGGTACCCCCCTCCCGCCTTTGCTGCGTTCATGCCCGTCTCTCCAGCCCTGCCCGCGACATTCATGCCCGTTTCTCCAACCCTGCCAGCCGCATCAGTCGCCGAGGCCGCGGCTCCTTTCGCGGCTCCGGCTCCAGGCAGCGAGGGTGTCGGTCCGGCCGCGGAGATCTTCTCTTGCTGCGTCGAGGCGGTACTATCACCTTGCTTTGCACTATCATCACTCGCTGCCCCCGTGATCTGGCCGCCCGCTTGTTTGCCTGTGCTCCGTACAACGTCTCCCGCTTGATCCGCTGTGCTCCCAGCCGCGGCATCTCCAGCCTGCTTCGCCGTGCTCCCAGCCTGTCCAGCGGTTCCGGCTCCAGCTCCTCCACCACCACCACCAGACGGCATACTTGCCAGCCTCTCGCCAATTGCCGCTGGCGTGGGGGGCGCCGCACCCAGCGTCTGCCCCTGTTGACTTGACGTCCTTCTGGGACCCAACTTCGGAGGCGATTTGATCCCACTCCTTGTCCGCTCCACGAGGTTCGGTGTCGGGACAGAGGTAGGAGGCGATTTCACCCCAGAAGGTGTTCGATTGAGCTTGGGAGGCGGCGACTTGACGCCGGAGGGGATGCGGTCGAGTTTTGGGGGAGGGGACTTCATTCCTGAAGGGATTCGTTCCGGTTTTGCTGGAGGTGGTGACTTTACACCGGAAGGGCGACGATCAAGCTTTGGTGGTGATTTCACGCCCGAGGGCGTTTTCTCGAGTTTCGGCGCGTTCTTCGCAGCATCTTTGGGGACATCTTTCTTTGCTTCCGACCGTCTTTTCTGTAGTTTTGGTGGTGCGGGTCTCTTTGCTCCTCCGCCTCCAAAGCCTAAGCTCGGCATGCTGGGCAGATAGGACGCCGCACGGGAAGTATAGCCTTGCCCTGTTTTGGCTGTGTTTTGAGCCTCTCCGGTGACGTTCTGGCCGGCATTCTGAGTACTACCCCCCGCCGCTTTCCCGGCCTCGCTTGCTTTGCTCGCCGCCGTACTCACGCTCTTCTGCGCGGTCTGTGTCGCGTTCTGGACGGTCGTGCCTGCAGCATCGGAGACTTCTTCTGTCTTCTCTTTAACTGGAGCAGGCGTACGATCTTGAGCTTGATGGATTATCGGTGCCTGTCTGGCTGCGCGTTTTGTAGACTTGACGGCAGGATTATCGCTCGGGTCTAGAGTGTTCTTGACAGTTGGCGTGACGACGTCGGAGACTGCACCTGCTGTTGTTTGGGCAGCGGATGTCGCGGCATTTGCTCCTTTGGATGCGGATTCCGTTGGCTTTCCCGAGGCTGTCTCTTGCTGCGGCGATCTGGCTTCCTTTGTATCTTTACCCGGACCGGACATTGACGGCATGCTAGGTAAAGACGGTAGGTACTGTGACGCTTGCTGGACGTAGCTTTGCCCTTGGCAGCTTGTTGCTGCCCCAGCTGCCTGCTGCGCTTGTGTTGCTTTGCTCGATTCGACGGGTGCAGATTTCTGCTCTGTACTGGTTGCCGACGTACGGTTAACGTGTGGCATGCTAGGTAAATGTCTGTAGAGGTAGGTCGCATAGCTTTCCGTCGAGGATTGAACGTCCTTGGCCTTCTGACCTGCGACATTTGCAGCGTCGGTTGGTTTTTGACCAGCCTTTTGAAGGTTGCCGGCCACCTTTTGAGCATCCTTTTCACTCGGCATGCTCGGCGTGTAGAAGTACTCGATCGCCCTTGTCACCAGGCTCTTATTCGTCTGCTCTTGGATCTTCTTTTCCAGTTCGTCGGCTTCGGCTTCTCCTTCAGCAGCCTCGTCTACCTCCCCGCCGTTTGATTCGCGTCTCAGAAGCCACTTTTTCTGAGCCGCACGAGACTGTTTCTTCTCTTCTTCCTCCATCTTGGCCAGTTCTTCCTGTTCACGCTCGACGGCAGTCATATCGATATCCTCGAACCCGATCTTCTTCAGGATCGCCCCGATGAGATAGCGGTAGCGCTGGTGGCTGCTCACATCTTCCGACACGTCGAAGTTCTCCACCGAGGCCAAGCCTTCGACCTTTTGCAAACCAGCAACACCATATTGGATTGCCGACGTGCGGTACATGAACCCGAGGACATAGTCGTTGACGGAATAGACGTTGACAAGTCTACCTGCCACCGCACTGCGAAGAACTCTCCAGTCGCTCGTATCGCTTGGAGTTGGACCGCCGATCAAAACTGCATTTTCGACGAGGCCGAATTCCTTCCGTTTCGCCAGGCTCATGAGGCAGGTGTAGATGACTCTTGCTCCTAGGGAATATCCGATCAACGTGACCGGTCGTTCCCCTTGAGCGCGGTTGATAAGGGCATCGGCCAGGACCTCCCCAGCCTTGTCGGCTCGACTTTTAGCGACGCTGAAAGGATTGTCGACGACCCTCGCCACCTTCATCAACGCCATTGGCCACATCGCTGCTGCTAGGTCTGCAAAAATTGTTTGCGCGATGATTTCTTTCTGTGCGTAGCCCCATGCGGCGGACTGCACCATCCCGTTCATTGCATTGCCCAAGTTTAGCAACGCTTCAAGCTCGTACTTTAGGGCGAAAATTTCAGAGCCTGTCCCTAGAGACCGCCATGGCTTGACAACTTCTTCCTTCTCAGTCAACCAGCCGGAAATGCCAATTGTGACGCGAAGCTTGTGGTCGTGTTCGCTGGCTTCCTGTGCGCCTTGGCCTTCATATTCACTGGTCTTCTTGTTGCTACTGCCGTGAACCGGGAGGAACTGAAAGTCCTCAACCTCACGAGCATATAAGTCCATCATCTGGCCTGTCATTCTGCCACCATAGGCGCCAAACAAACTACCGACAAGAACTGAGCTTCCGGCGACAGAACCCAGATAAGCAGCCGCAGAGGTGGCGCCTAAGCCCAGTCCGCCCATGACGGAACCAACCCCCGCGGCCACGAGAGGTGCAGCCATACCGCCCGTGACACCAAGGATAGCAGCTCCCGCGACCGTGGCATAGCGGACTCTTCTCTTCCTCGTCTCCTCGTTCTCCTTGGCCTTCCTCTTTATCTCGTCGTCAGCCGTCATCTCCTTTGCCGCTTCCAGGAGTCCCTTGGCTGTGGCATACTCGTCTTGCTCGAAGGTCTTGAGCGGCAATTTCAGCGAAGAAGTCAGGTTGAGTAGAAGTACGCGAGAGTATGCATTATAGTGCTCCAGCGACAAGAGCAGCAGAAGTAGTGAATGGAGAATCAATGTCCGCTGGTTCATGGCCATCTTGGTCAAGGGAGTCCGCGTTGGCGGAAACACATCCTTGAACTTTAGATTGACGGCGCGGCTGCCAGCTTCCATGACCCTACCGGTGGTATTTGGGGCCTGCGGCTTCGCTTTATCGGCTCTGGCACGCTTCTGCATCTGTTCCTGAGCGGTCCTTTCCGAGTTCACGACTTGTCCCACACGCAAGATGACCTGTTCGCGCCAATCGTCGAAGGCCTTGAGAGAGTTCTTCTTGAGATTCTTCATTTTCAGCGTGGAGAGGTCCTTTTCGATCTCGGCCTTGAGTTTGCGTTCCCGGTCATAGGCACCGACGTCAGCGTTCGCAGGGTCCGCCGCCATCAGCTTTTCGTCCTCGGTCATCCCCGCCCGAAGAAGACTCTTATCCAGGCCAGCCATTGCGTCGAAGTTGTCGATGATTAGTTTTCGCATTGACTCGGTTGCATTGGCAACCAGTAGGGTCAAGTCGGCGCGCTGGCTCTCATTGAGGATGGTGGTGAGATCGGTCTCATCTTTGTTCTTTTGGCCCTCGACGGCCGGTTGAGACCCTTTGCGCTCGGACATGTCGACTGACGACGGTCTGAACTACTAGAGCTACCGAAGTATTGTTGCGGGAGGGCTGGACGATAGACAGGCTCAAACTCGGGCCGGCTGAGGCTTGGTTTCCTCAGGGTCAGTCAGCACACCATTCCCGTCAATGGCAAAGTGGAACAGGCGACATTCAAGACATGCACCAGCGAGAAGGTAGTCAACCATATTGAAACTCAAGAGCAGGGCGATGGAATGTCAAAGTGTGGCGGTGCAGGCCGATTTAACGGGAAGCCGAAAAGCTGTCATGGCAATGACGTATTCGCGGTTCACAAGCTGTAATGATGCTGGAAATCGACTCGTCGAGGCCCCTGCAACCACGATCTTTGCCTAAACGATCCGGACTCGTATGCTGCAGGAGAGGGTGATGTTGGTGAACCCTGAGAGCGGGAGCCAGAAGGAAAAGTGTATCAACGTGTATTTCTCTTACTTCATGGATATCGTTCCACCGTTCAATCCTCGTCCTTGCGTGGGCACGTCATCTTCTTAGCCTTTTCCGGTCCTCCAGAACTCACCAAGACCTCTAGAAAGCTCAGGTACCCTGGGATATGCATCGCTTGCCAATTCTCTACTCCAGTCGCCTTGCTTGTGCAAATGCTGACAAAAAGCCCACGGTGAGCCAACCTAAAGAATGGTGCCGAAGCTGTTGCCGTGTCAGTTCGATACACAGACCGTCAGGCAGGACGCAAGACTTACCCAAACGTCTGCTTGATGCTGCGAACATAGTAGCCTTCCCAGTTTCTCTGCACCACCTCTTCCTGTCCAACAGGTACGCCAGTCCAAGTTACCCGCATATTGGTCACTCGGTCAACATCATTCTGGTCAAAGATGATCTCTTGTGTGCTCACATGCCCTTCTGGCCATTGAGCTAACCTCCATGTCTGAACCAGCTTCTTGGGTGGGCTTAGTTCGACAAACTCGCCGGAGACGTTGCCGTCGAAGATGGCAAATTTTCCACCTGGTTTGGCGCCCTCAAATACTCGAGGAGGCGCGCGTGTGAAAGCCGCCAGTCGTTGAGGGTCGGTGAAGGTCTGATACATTTCGTCCGCGGTGGTGCGGAATTCATCTGTAGCTGTGACTGTGGTGGTGTTGACAGATGATTTGCCGGAGGTGGAGGTCGTGGTGGGTGCGGGAGACATGGGTTTGCGTTCCTTCTCAGGATGCCACGTAGGTGTTGCAAACCCACTTGACGGATTCGAGCCCGGGGCGTGTTGTAGGTCCTTTCCGTGCTCTTCTATTAGCGCTGGTCCGAACTTGGAAAAGACTTTTCTCAGTTGCGGGACTAATTTTGAGCGGACCAGGTCTTTGACGGGCTGTTTCTCCTTCTTCTCCGAATATATGTCTATATCGAACTGCGAGAGTACGTTAGTATTTCCGGCCATTCCTTGGGGCCGCCCGACCAATACATACGACGTATTCATCAGGCTCCGTGTCATACGCGCACTCGGGGACTCTAATGCTGCCGCTGACGTCGGTGCCATCTTCTGTCTTCCCTGCACAGTATGAGCCGTCTCTTGTCCAGGTTTTATGTCACCGCCAGGCCCGTACCTTCATACTCGAGCTGCAGCGCAACATCGAAGATTGTGATAACTTTGCCTTTCCGCTGGCTCACTTCGACATCACCGTCCATGGAGATGAGTTTTGTGATCTTCGCCGACACTCCATTCTCTTCTGCCGAGACTTTTTTGACCTCGGTGTCCAAGTACTCCTTCGACCAGGGGCCAGCATCTTTGTTCACCCAATGCCAGTTGTTTGGATTGTGGAGCATGACGAAAGGGTGAGTGTGGCAGTCGTACTTAGTGGGGTCTCGAAAGAAATATCTGTCTCGGCTGGAGTCAGTCTGGAGTTCGGTGAAGTAACTCGATTGCAAACTAGTATGTGAAGTAGAACATTCAGATTGTAGGCTAATTGCCATGTAGCTGATCCGCATGTAAAGAGTACAAGTCTTCTCAGACTGGTGCCAGCTGGTGTCTCATCATGGTAACAGGGCAGAATCGCACAATTTCACGTACCTTTGCGCGACAGAAATGGACGGATTGGATCAGAATATGGCGTCGTTATTCGCAGTGCAGGATTGGGCGTGTTAGCTGAATGAGCTGTTTCGCATTGGGTCCTGAAATGCTACAATATCGAGGGCAGCGAACGCACGTGGTAGCTAAATATCTGAGAACTGAAGGGTGAGTTCATGGAAGCGTCTAGCACAAGTCGGCCTGTGGGGTTTTCAACTGCGATTCTCGGTACCGCGTACGGAGTAGCATAGGGACTCATAGGGCATCACTTCGTAAATGCCTGCCAAGCCCGTGGATGTGGGTCGAATCAATCCGCAGGGAGAGAGTTGATGAGTACGACAATAAGAGCTCCGGAAGTTTAGCTTAAAGATAAAACGCCGGCAGGACGCTGGGGTCGCGTTCAATTCCAAAATAGAAATCATCGAAGAGCGCCACTCTCCTTCGACGAAGTCTGAAAAATAATAACGAAACTTTGATATCCCGGCTTGTGAGGAAGCGTGTAGGTACAGTACAACCTGCTTGAAGGGCGCACTGAGCTGTTGGGTGATGTACCTTGTTTTCACCTTGCTGTCTCGAATCATTCAGGTGAAACAAATGACCTCCCCGAAGATATCGGAAGCCCTGTTTCTGCCCCATAGTGCTGTACCCAACGTGGATCTCCTGATGACATACAGCATGGGCAATATCGGTTCACAAACTGTATGTCGCCTTCAGAAAACGACCTGGTCTGCGGCGGCCTGGAAACCGGCTCGATGACAGTGATTCAAGGCGGCGGAAGCCACTGACTGCGGCAGAAACCATCTGGCCCTGCGTGCAAGACACATCTTCCACAACCAAACCATCGATCACAGGTTTTCGGCGAGCTCGATTCAAAGCAACCACGGAATCCACCCGCCCCTTCAGCCGTTGTGATCCGCACTCCCCAAGTATTTACCTAAGCCATCGCTGTCGCTATTGCCGGTGACCTATAAGTGCCGCTTTATGATGTTGAATCGGCGTATGATAGTCAGGCGCAGTTGATCTTGGGCTCAGCCACCACGATTGTTCACCGTGGAGGACCATTACTGCTCAGGCACACACCACTGCCACCGACAACTGCAAGAAGATCGGCCTCCGTGCCAACCAGATCGTGTCAGGCAATGATATGAAGAGATCTGGCCGTAATCGTGCCGCGAACAGACGGCGCTGAAGGACATACTGACAATGGGCTGCCTCCCGTCTCAAATTGCGTGTCTTTGGAACTCTAGAGTAGGCACCGTGCTATCGCGCTCCTCAGTGCTGGTAGAGTTGCGAGAAGGGGTGCGCACTGCTCCGCGTTGTCCTTGTTCCACATGCAACTGGAGGCTGGAGGCTGGGATAGCACCACTCGTAACGGTGAACGAGGCAGCCTTCTCTACCTTTACCTTGCCTTCGAAGGGCATTGATTGCACGGATCGTGCGCACAGACGGATCATGCACAAGTCAATTTTGGAACATGCCCTTGGCATTGTGCACTATCATTGATGCTGAGCTCTCAGGGCCAAGTTGATTGCATGCTGTATGTCAACCCTATGCACTTCTGCTCCAAGCATCAAGCATCCCTAGACGCCAGTTCATGACTATTGACTTCACAGCTACTTCGCATTTCCACCTCGGCCCATAGCGCGAGTAACAGCTCTCTCTGCCTGTCCCGGAGCGACTTTCTTCGGAGAGTCTTTCTTGGGAGTGTCCTTCTTCGGGTTGTCTTCCTTCGGAGTATCTTTCTTCTGAGTCTGCTCCTGTTCCTAACGGGCATTCTCAACGTACTCGGCACTCGGTTTCTCGTACTTGGCGCAGAAGAACTTGGAGCTATTGCGGGACAGCCAGGTGGAGAATTTGCTGAGTTCAGTCTTCAGGCGGGAGACGGCTTCGGCGTCCATATTGGTCTGGGCCTGCGCGAGGCGTTAGCTTGTACACAACGCCAAGATAAAAGTCGAGAAAGGATGGCGAATCAACAGGGTGAACTTACGATCATTTCGGGAAGATTGACGATCATGCGGCTAAGATGTTCGGCGCCGTAGCAGTCACCTGGCCCTTTGCCCTCCCAGTCCTTGTACTTGCCGGATTCCCAGAGCTTGCGGACCTGTAGATAAGAAGGCGAATGTTAGAAGTTGTGGGTGTAATGAATAGGTGGACGATGTACCTCTGCCAACTGGCTTCGCTCAAAGCGGTAAAGCAAGATCTTTCCAACCGCCTTCTCGAAGTACATCTTCAATCCAGCACAGAATTCCTCCAAAATGTCTGCCTCGGCAGACCCAAGACGTCGGTTGATCTTTTCTTCGTTGAAGTACTCGTCTATGATGTAGTTCGCGGGGGCTTGACTCGGAAGAGGGACGAGAAGGAGTGATTTTGTGACATTTTCCCAGTCGTCGACGAGGAGGTTCTTCAGGTGGTCGGGTACGTTTATGCGGATCGACGGGCGCGAATAAAAGGATTCTTCCTGTTCATTCATGACCAAGTAAGCAAGGGATTTTTTCTTGTTCGACGTCAAGAAAGTAGCAATTCAATCTTTGGGCAAGGGGATTCCATCCTGGGAAATAGAGGTTTCACGATCTGTGGCAAGGGGAGGAGAATCGGTCAACCTGGCACGTGGTCGGACTGGCAGTATGTCCTATTTGGGAGTCGGTGTGGACATAGGTGCTTGTGAATTGTTGCCTCTGCTATCCTGGGTCGTCCTGCAAAGGTTTCCTTGGGCACGACGAAATGTTCCAGATTCAACAACCTCACCTGCGAGCGCCAAATAGTCCAGCCTGGTAGGCTCTCTGTTAGGTGAAATTCTGGCACGGACAGCCAACAGCAGATTGTTAGCACGCAGGTCGGCAAACTCCTGTTGTCTGTCGTAAAGACTGCCGGTGCGAATGTAGCTCTCTTCACCGCCAACGCTGGCGTCGCCATATGTGACGGGCTCGCCGAATGCGCAGGGATGATCTTCTTGCTTGCATTTTTTGCAGATTGGTTTGGAACCATCACATCTGACGCCGCGTTTAGCGCAGGTCTGGCAACCTTCTACGCGAAAGTCGGTTGGTGCGTGAAGGCCACGTGAGCGTGCGACGGCCAAGGAGGAAGGTGCAAACTCAGTCGCAACCCGAGCAAGTTCGAGGAGAGTACTGGCACAGTCTTTGGCTCGCTCAGTTTTGGCTTTGGCAATGAATGTATGGATGATTTTGCGTCCCTCCTGCTTTTGCCATGTGGCCCAAAAGGGTGAAGAGTCGGGAAGCTGCTTCAGAACTTTCCAAGGGCGGTGCAACAAGAGGTCATATCTCAGAATGGCAAGAAGATCTTGGCGAATGTCGACGAAGATTGCATCCGGAATGGATTTGATTTCCTCATCGGCCCAGCCCTCCGGAAAGAAAGAGCCGCTGCGATTGACTTTCTCAAGAAGACGGTGAGGCCATCTCAGAGCGTCAAACGGCGTGCCCGACCCCGGTGGGTCCACCTCCAGGTCGTCTTCCGGAGCGCCTGCCACAAGAACCTCGTCATCGCCCTGCTCAATCGGAGAGGTGTGGCCAGCGGACTCTGGTTCATGTTGAGGGGGAGACTGGGCGAGGAGACTGCCGACTGCAACAGAAGAAGGACGGTTGGTCGACTTTGCGGGCATTTTGGCACGAGTGCCGCTGCGAGTCATTCTGATAGCAGGACTGGTTGAGGCCACCCCGGAGCCCCCCTCTTCGCTGCTTTCATGTTCTGGTTCGGTAAGACCAGGGTCGACCACCTGGTCATCTTCGGTGTTTGTGGGGGAGTACGAGCCATCGGACTCGGGAGGTGCGGAGCGGCGGGAAGGTTTGCTCGATATGGAGCGACGACGTGCTGAACCGCGAGCTCGTGCGACCAATCTGGGCTTCTTGGCTTGGGGTGAGAGTTGTGGGGAGAGAGAGCTTCTTGAAGGGCTACCCGACGTCTTGTGGGTGCGCAATGCAGAGGCGGAAGGCTTTTTCGGTTTGTCCGTGTTGTCTCCTTCCAGTGCTTTTCTCTTTCTTGTTTTGACTGGAGAAGGGCTCGCGATCAGTGGCAGCAGTTGTTTGGATTTCTTAATTGCGACCCCAGCCTTTATTGCTGCTTTGCGGGGCTGGTACACATACTGTCGCAGGGCAGCTCTGTCGTTGGGTTCTCGTGCGTCGGTGGCCATGTCGTCACTGTCGTCACTGTCCTCTTCCGCTTCTTCACTTCCTTCGTCCGGATCCAGATTGTCGGTAATAGTGCTAGAGGAAGGCGTACTGACAGGTCTCCGGGGTCCAATGTCCAACTTGTTTCCAGGAGCGTTTTGCAAGAAATCCGAGCCGGTGAGAGAGCCAGGGTCACGCGAATCATCCAAAGGGGGCATCATTCCAGGGGTATTTTCAACACGGGGCAAACTCGACATAGTAGACTGTGTGGGACGGGAATCACCACTAACCTTTTCGATATCGTTATCACGAACACGCTTTGATCCTCTACCACCGGCAGCTGGGACTGATGATGTTCTTTCCTCTGAACCTCTTCCGGAACCGATCTCCGAACCTTGACCACGACGTGACTTGGAGGTGGTCTTGGACAGAGCCTTTTGCGCTTGAGTGTGTTCTCGACGGAGCTGGGCTGCTAGTTCACGGTTCTCGTCTGTCCATTTCCGCAATCGTTCGAATGAGACCCAGTCGTCCCAACTGGAGAAGAAGCTGTTAGTGTGTGGACACTAAACATCCAAAGGGCCAAGGTGAAGGCGAGGCAGTCAAAGGAACGAAGATAAGAGGTGAATCCCAACTTCGAACTTTGCGGTCCTGGGGCGTCCACAGTCCAGACAACATTGCCACAGTCTTGGACAACGTGAAACGCTATGAGCGAGGGCGGGGCAGGAGATCGACACTCGTGTTAAACAATGGGACAGCGGAAGAACTGAGACTCACGTGTTCTTCCACCCTTTGTAGTGGATCTTGTACTCAAAAGGAGACTTTGGGTCTTTGGAATCTGTTCGTCTCAAGTCTTGGATTTTCGCCTCGTACAGGAATTCGCCATGAAAGCAGAGGACCTTTTCGTTGGTTTGATAAGACGATTTGCTCTCACCGGACTGCGGCGCCATGATATCGTGTGACAGTCTTCAGCCAGCAATTCACGGCATGGGCCGATCTGGTTTCGAGGCGGGTTGAAGAAAGGGAATCGTGTGAAAAAAGGGCCGTCGCACTCCTCACGCTGAAGAAGATGTCGCCAGCCAAGACAATGAGAAGGGAGGTTGCTTTTTGGAAGGAGACGCAAGCAGAAAATAACGAGGCAGTCAGTGGTGGATGAGTTGAAGAGTCGAAGGCTGAGACGGCGAGACGAAGTGAGAGAGCGAGCCAAGGTCGACGCTCATTGGCGGGCCAGAACGCGTCCCTTTGCCGAAGTTATCCCGGTCAGGCCGAACCATCTGCAATTAATGACAATGGGCAGTCCAATCCACCTCTCAGTCAGGATGTGTGCCTTGCAATCACTGATGGCCTCGCAATAATGCAGGGACAGCGTGCTGAGACGTCTCGTTCTGGCGCCGGCAGACTTAAGGATAAGCACCTCCAAGGCACTAAACCGTCATCCTCAACACCACACTCCTCGACAGTTCCGTCTGGAGAACAATCAACCTCACGTCCACAACCTACAAAGGTCCTGTCCAGCAGCGACCCTGATCGTCGGAGTCCCTTTCCAGCAAAGACAACAGCAGGGATCCGTCCAACTGTACCCACCACACCATTCCCTTACCAGGTCCGCGCCTGTGCAGAAGCTGCGAATCCGGACTGGCGGTTTCTGACGATCACGGAGTTACAAAACCTCCTCGGACCTGATCATCAAGTTTGCAAAGAGCGACGTGAACGATCGTAGGAAGCTCGTCAGCGTCAGGAACGGTACTACCGACTCAACAACATCGAACCAATCACCTTTTGCACCCCGTGGGATCCTGGTGAGCTCAAGGATCTTGGAGGCCCTGAAGGCAGGACGTTGCGGCCCCCTTTGACGCAATCGGAATTCGAAGAACTTGTGAGGCCTCATCATCCAGGTTGTGCCTTTCGACGTGAACGACCAACCGACGATTCCAGACATCTGCATTTTAAACAACACTTCAAGATCAATTCAGATCTCCCTCTTACATCCTCAGACTTTCCTCTCCACCAACTTGTCCAGGCGACTGAAGACCCCGAGACGGCTGGCAAAGCACCATCCATTTCTCCGGCTCCTGCAACATCCTTACCCGGTGGAGAGACGCACCTTGAGCATCGACAATCAAGCCAAGGCGTCAACAGCAGTCTACAAGGACAAGGCTCCTCGGCATCAGGGGCTCACACTGTCGCCGCAGCGACACCAGCAGCACGCGGGTCAGACGCCAAAGAAGGTAACATCATTACCTGATCCGGTCGACATCGACGACTAAGCGACGCGGACGTCCAGTGGGCATTGACAGCATCAGCTCAGAGATCTGAGATACCTCATATCAGCAAGACAGTAAACCCTGCGGCGCAGGTAAGCAGGGAGTGACCGAGGCCGACACCAGACGCTTGCAACGTCCTTTCCTGCGCAAGTTGCGATCTGTTCAGGAAGATCAAGAGTCCTCTTCCAAATTCAGTGTTTGCGCTCGCCTCGAAGCGGAGGTTTTTGCAAGAGATCAACTCCCTTGGCTTCTACCTACACCCTCATCCATCATAAAGAACGAGCGCCTCAGTATCCAACCTACGGTCTCATCTATCATTCATAAAGAAGCCCTCTTTCCCCCATCGTTCCCGTCCGAACCGACACGTTCGATCCAAAAGTGTCAAAAATGACGACGCCAACACCGCCCTCTGAATCCCAAATCCTCCATTCCTACCTCCTGCACCCTTCCCCCCTGCCCACGATCCTACCATACCACTCGTTCCTGGCCCTCCTGCCAAAGAACGCCACCTCCCTGCAAACCACCCACGCCACGGAACTGAAGCGTCTGTACCACGACCTGCAGTTCCAACGGGCCGTCATCGTCGACGACGTCCGCCGACGCATCGAGAGCGAATGCACGAGGAGTGTATCCCTCACGGCCCAACTGGCCAGGAAGGTTCGACGGGAAGAGCACATCAAACAACAGCACCGGCATCAGCATCAGCGGAAGCAGAAGCAGAAGCAACAGCGGAACCGCAAGCGGAAACGAGGCCCAGAAGACGAACGCAATCGCGATCACGAACACGACGACACGTCCAGCGACGATGACAACGACGACGAGACCAATACGGGACAACACCTCGACAACATCGACATCGTCACAGATATCCAGACAGACACGGCCCTGCACGGTGGGATCCCCCTCTCGAATACCTCATCTTCAGCCCAACCGACGACGACGAGTCTGTACCACAACGGCCCATCACTCCTCCGCGCCATGGAGACCGCCACTCGCGATCTCGCTTCGGAGATCGCCGACATGGAGGCCGAGATCGATGCCCTGCGCGGCGTGTGCGAGGGGACGGTCGGCGGATTGAGTGATTTGCGGTACGGGCGGTTCGCGCAGCGGGCCAGTGCGAGCGGGGGCGGCGGGGCTGAGAAGAATAATGCCGTCGAGGACGAGGTGCTCGCTGCGCTGGAGGACTTCAAGGAGAGGTTGGCGGGTAAGGAGCGCGAGGAGGCGTCAAGTTGAGGGGGTTGTACTGTATTCTTGTTCCGTCAGGGAACACGTACAGTAGTATTATTGTTTCAGTCTTGATGGGACGTGACTGCATCCCTATCGCTGAGCATGCATGCATGCACGGGATGTTAGGACAGAGAACAGAGCGAGATCGGAAATTAAAAAGGTTAGATGACTTCGATTTGACTTGATTTGTCCGTCGTATCAACATCCAACTCCGTGGTGTATGCTAAATGTGTGGATAAGTACAAAACTGGGGAACCTGGGAACCGGCTTCATCGTGCTTGATCGTTCTTGTGTTGCCCGCCCATACCCGTCCACTGTCCCTGTCCATCATACACAACAATTCACAAGTCTCAATATATACCGCGACATGTCCTAACCTACTTGTGCGCCTCGATGACCTTCTCCAGCTCCTCCTTGCTTCCCATGAAGATGCCGCTCCGGTCATGGATGTGCTCGGGCTTGACCTCCATCATCCGGTCCATGTTGCTGTTGACCGCCATACCACCTGCATTCTCCATGACCATGGCCATGGGCGCACACTCGTACAGAATCCTCAGTTTCCCCTTGGGAGATTTCTTGTCGGCCGGGTACGCGAAGATACCGCCATACAGGAGCGTGCGGTAGGCGTCGGCAACCATGGACCCGATGTATCGAGCGGAGTAGGGCTTGGCGCCTTCCTTGGCCGGGTATTTCAGCGATTCGAAGTAGGCTTTCGTCTTGTCGGTCCAGTAGAGGGAGTTGCCCTCGTTGACCGAGTAGATGGCGCGTTTCTTGGGGATGCGCATGTTCGGGTGCGTGAGGATGAACTCGCCGAGCGCGTTATCCTGTACAAGCGTGGCGGTTAATAGAGTGGGATAGAACGGGGACACTCCGGGGCGTTTATTTACCATTGTAAAGCCATTGACTGTGCCGCCTTTCATGGTGATGACGAGCTGAGCCGAGGCGCCGTACATGGTAAATCTGCTGCTGTTAGCCGCTTGCCAGTCTACGTGGTCGCAGTTTTCTCATCTCACCCGGCAGCAAGCAGCTCTGTGCCCGGCATGAGCAGATCCTCGGGGCTGGGTTTCTTCCCAAGAACGCTGTCCGGCAGCTTCATGATGCCGAAGATGGTGCCTACACTGACACCGGCATCCAAATTGCTCGACCCATCGATCGGGTCACAAGCCACGACATATCGCGCGTCGGGGCTCTCGTCAAAGTATATGACCTCTTCCTCTTCCTCTGAAACGAGTGCCCTGCACCTTCCTGAGCCCCGCATGGCTGCCACGAACAGGTCATTGCCGATCACGTCGAGTTTCTTCTGGTCATCGCCGGTTGTGTTTGATGAGCCGGCTAGGCCAGTGAGGTTGATCAACGTGGCTCGTCGGATGTAGTAGGCAATCGATTTGAAGGAGAATTGGAGGGCGTGGCATAGTAACCTGCACGATGTTCAGCTACAAAGTTCCTGTCCCGGGGCTGCTCTGGGCCAGAACCGTACGTGAAGTCACCGGTTGCTTCCTTGTGCTTGCTTTGCTCTTCCGTCAGGAATCTGGTGAGAGTGATGATGTCTGTGTTGATCTTCTCTGTGCCGGTGCCAGTCGTATGGCCGTTGCTATCTCCGTTGGTTGCCATCTTGCTCGTTCGAGAGAATCAGAGGCGTCAAGGTGAAGCTCGGACGGGTGACGTCGGGCACGCGATATATATGGGACCTCGGTGGAATGGAAGCAGTGTCGAGATGGAACTGACAAGGCCAGTTGGAGAAAGCGCAGCACTGGGTAGGGCAAATCGTGACGGAAATGAGACAAGCACGAACAAAGCTTAAGACGTAGAGGAAGAGCAGTTCTTTTAAAGCAGACTACGTCGAGGACAATCACTTCCGACCAGCCCCATCTCGGGTGTTGGTGGCAGAGGGGGAGCGCATCATTGTCAACATCACTGGTTTCTGAGTAAGGACGCTCGGGAGATGATGCAGGCCCGTCGATTGCGGAGAAGCCATCCACTGCCGCGTCCGACTGCTCTGCTGCCATTTGCGATGGGAAGCATCTGATGAGCGATGAGTGGAGGGAGGGTCGAATGGAGGGGCAATTACAGCAGCTGCGCTGATGCAAGCCGAGGAAAGATTCGCCCGGCTCATCCCGAACGCCGGTCACGTGACAGCACCTGCGGCGGAGGGGACCACGATGGAGATAAGAAGAACACCACACCTCCAGTACTCCGATTGTCATCATACTGTAGTGGACCAGGGCGGCCAGCCCGAAGCCCCTACTGTAAACAGAGTCCGCAACGAGCGAAATGCCCAACAAACAAATAAATTCCGCATCCTGCTCGGTGCACCATTGACCCGAGGTACGACCGTCGGGTGCTTCCGGAGCAGATCGCACAGCGTCAGGGGCTAGAACATTCAGCCCAGTTGTATCACAAAGATTTTGCTAATGGCAGGGCAAACTGCGAGGGCCACCATGATCTCATAAATCACGCCTCGTTCAGCTTCTCGGCTCGACGATAGAATGGCGGCAGCGGCTCCAATTTCTGTCGCAACACCCACACCCGGAAATGCCACACGGCGTTCTTCATCTGGTAGCTCATGTGCTTGCGAGTGCTGACGCTGAAGACTTGATCAAGTTCTTCCAGGGTGAGGGCCTATAAAGCACGTTGGCACCACGCACTAGACATCAACATGAGGCTCGGACGTACCTTGGTCTCGGGAACAAACAGAAGGATCAAACACCACAAGATGAGACACCACGCCCCATACCAGGCAAAGGCACCTTGAGGCTTGAAGGCCGTCAAGAGATGAGGCCAGGTGAAACTGAGGATGAAGTTGAAGCACCACGTTGTCGCAGTGGCGAATGACATGCCCACATCTCGAACGTGCACCGGGAATCTGCGAACCATGTTAGTTTCCACCGGACGCCAGTCGTACCAGATTTTGGCAGGGAAGATGTTGTGTCTGAGCGGGGGACAACCTACGCCTCAGCCGAATACGTGAAAGGCACGGGACCTTCACCAGGAGAGTAGAAGACCTGGGAGACTAATGTTAGTAGGCGCGGATGAGAACCCAACCCGATTTCCACGCACCTCAAACAGATACATTCCTGTAGTAACCATGCCGACTTTTGCTTTTGCGTTATCGAACCAGAAGCTAAAGCCAGTCCACAGCAGGAAAATAGCCAAGAACGGGAATGTGAACAACAAGAGATTTCGTCGTCCCCAGCGATCAATGGTGAACACTGCTGGAAGTGCAAAGACCCAGTTGAGGATGCCGGTGCCCATCGACGCCAGCAAGGCCGATGTTGTGGAGTATCCAGACTCGATGAAGATGGTGGTTGAGTAGTAGGCAATCACGTTCACACCGCAGAATTGTTGTCCGAACATGACAATCCAAGAAGCCCAGGTTGCTCGGCGGTTGCGAGGTACGGTAAAGAGTTCGACGAATTGCGTGAACAGGTTCTTGCCCTTGTGAGCCTTGCGTTCCAGCTCGACGCCGATGTAAGTGTAGTAGGTGTCTCTTGCTGCCTGCATATCCGTAAATCTCAGGCGTCGGAAGGAACGGAATGCCTTGTCAGGGTGTCCGTGCTGGATATACCACCTAGAAGACCCGGTTAGCGTGACTCCCCTGATTGAGCCGTGGCTGGACTTGCCTGGGACTTTCAGGACAGTAGTAGACCTGAGCACAGACGATGAGTGGAAGGACCACTGTGCTACCGAGCATGAGTCGCCAGCCCAGATCCGGAGCCAATCCACCAAACGCAACGCCCATTATGTTGCCGAGCATGATACCTAAGCACGGTCAGAGGGAGGTGCCGGAGGTGCAAGGGAAAGGCCGTACCGAATGCCGTCCACATTTGCCACATCATCACGAGGGCACCTCGAATAGGAGCGGGAGCACACTCAGCGGAGTATACAGGGACAGTCGAGGACTTTGGCCCAATCCCCAGACCTAAACAGATCAGCGTCAAGCAGATGGACTCTGGAACCTCAAGGGCTCACCCAGCACGAATCGAGCCAAGAACAAGTTGACCCATGAGTTTGCCACGCCCTCCCATATAGAGGCAACGGCGGCAATGAAACAAGAGATGAAAATGGTGCCTCGGCGAGCGAAGACCTTGTTGCACGGCTCCGTCAACCAGCAACCAAGGATTGCACAGCATACTAAGACGTGTCAGTCGACTGGATGGCTAGAGCACTCGAGGAACAGCAGGTGCTGGCACAGCAACATGACTTACAGTACGGGGCACCCACGACAAGCCCAGTCAGGTTGTCAACCATGCCCTCTGAGAATCGATCCGTGGTAATGTTCAGTTCCTTCAGATACAACGCTTGAGCACCATTGTTGACGGTTTCGTCCATGCCTTGAACAGCCGCTGCTAGTGAGCACATGACTACTAACCAGTACAGCGTCTTCGGCTGATGCCATCGATGAGTTTGTTCTCTCATCAGGATGTCTCGGTCCTCTGGCGTCAACTCCGCGATGCCTTCAGTTTCACGAGGGTTCTGAGCCACCAGGGCACCTCGGCGGAAGGCGTCGATATGCTCCGCAAGGTTGTTGTCTCGACAGAAGGCCTCGACCTCTTCTAGGAGTTGCTCTTTGGGGATGCCGCTTAGCGGGTTCTCAAAAGCAGCGCTCAGCTTGTCGACGTCGACGTCCACGAAGGATCTTTTGCGGGGTCGTGCATCTTCGACGGCGGTGGCTGTTCGCTCGCTCTCGACAGAGTGCTTTTCATCCACGGACTTTTCGGGTTGCGCCATGTTGGCAGTGTGCGCTTTAAAAGGTCAATAATCAAACCGTGTGGCTTTATGGCCGCGTTCCTAATCGAAGGGGAACAAGGCGGAGGAGTTTCTATATTATCCAAGGGAAGCGGGCCAGGGGGAGACAAGCAAAGGTCAAGGAGGGACAAGAGCAGTCAAGACAGTCTTGTATATCTTGGTTCCGTCCCACCACGATAGCCCCGTACTCGCATTGATCCGAATACCGAGTAGTACCTATCCCCAATGGCAAGGCAGAATGGCGAAGATCCATCGTGGACGTCATCGTGCCTGTCAGGCAACCGACTACCATGTGTGCTCAACGGGATATAGACTTCGGTTCGTTCTAATAGCCTTTGTTTACGAGTATTGTAGGCCAATCGTGGGATGCGCGCCGTCGCAAAGCTGGAGAAGAAAACTCCGGGCGGCTAGGGTGGAATAGCTATCGACGATGAGGTTGCACGGTATCCGGTACCCGGTATCCCTGACTCGAACACGTCACCTTGTCACAGTAGCTGTTGATCAGTTGTGCTAGACGGTTACAATGCGTCGGGGGACGATGTCGATCGAGGTTAATCGACCAATGGGAAGGAGGAGGAAGACGAAGCTCGAGACCATCTTCGACGACCTCCCGTGTGCCAAGATACGAGGAGCACAAGACCAGCCCACCCTCTTGATGTCCCGGCTGCCGCTCAGGTTCCGAGTCACCGTGGAGCCTCCACTGCGTGTATTTGTTTACAAGTAACTCGTACACTTACCTCGGTGAATGCAGGCATTTGACAAGGAGTGTCCATGCAGCGGCTTCGTCCTCGGCTGCGCGTTCTCCTCACAGGCTGTGAGGAGACGGGAATCCTTGTAGAGGGTTCTGGAGGCTCAACGGAAGTGCGAATATGCCCGTGCAATTATCCATATCATTCCATCATTAATCGTATCCATCACATAGTACTTTACTCAAATGGTATCATGTCCAGATAGCTCGAACCAGATCGCTTGAACGCAGTATAGCCTATTCTTGTATAGATTCATCCCAACCACCAATGTTTTCCAAAAACCTCCTGACCTGCACCTTCTTACCATGGACCGCACTTCCCAGTGCTTCGAGCCATTGCTCCTCGATCATCGCCACCTGCTGCTTCAGTTCCATAGTTGCTGCTGCCTCTTGCTCGCGTCGCACGTCGTTGGGGTGGTCCCCTGACACTGGACCGTCCAATTCAGCACGGGCTCTGGCGGCTTCGACAGCGCGGCATCTAGCTGCGAGGAGACTGACTTTCACCTCATGCACTAGGCAGTGAAGATTGATCTGCGACTCGATGAATTGATAGGTCGATTTCTCCGCATGGTCGAGCAAGGTGTACAGATATTGTTGCGGGAAATCGTGATATGCTGGGTTCTCCACGTACTCGGCGTCAGGGATGGCGATCGGTCCCAAAGCGCCCAAGTCATCGGGTATTTTGTGGATCACGTCCAAGAGCCCAGGAGCAATGTCCCAGAAGGCAGATGATTGAAGTTCTACTTCTCCACCAACATTTTCGGCAACTAGTTCGAAAAACTTTTGATAGCGTACCCGTGCTTCGTCGTAGAATTCTTTGCGCCGCTGGAGGTTGTCACGAGCGAAGAAGCCTTCAGTGTCGCGGATCTTGTCCAAATTGCTGTTTTGGTGATAGGGAAGAAGCACAATGGCCTTGTATTTGTCATTCCGCTCGGTGAGAAGATCAAAGATGTCCTTGTAGATGGTCTCCCGAGTCTCGAACAACCACTTGAGTTGTGTCAGATATTCCAGGATCTCAGGTACAGCGTCACCTTCTTGTTGTGGTCGGTCGAGATTTTGAGCGCTTGTTTCTGCCACGAGTTGTTCTGTCAATCCGTCGATGTGCGTCGTCAGCTGGGTGAGTCGGCCGTTCAACATTTCATGCATGGGATTGATCACAACATCCTGCAACGTGTCGAACTCCGCCTTTAGACAAGTCTTCTCGGATTCATTCTCCTGCAGCCGGAGAACTTGCTCGGCTTCTGCTGCTTCAGTGTAGGTAATGCTCCCATCGTTTATCTGCGCCGAGATATTGGCCCTGAAGTTCTTCTGTCCGTCAGAGACTTTCCGCTTGTGCTCCGTCCGGAGGGCTTCCACGCTCAGGTTGTGTCGCGACCTTCTTTCTTTAAGCTCACTCAGGTCACTCAGCGTCCGGACAAGGTTTCGGTATACGGACAACTTAGGGTGATTGTTGTTCACCGCGGGGTAGTGCCTCGGATACGGCGGTGGCAAGGTGATAAATCTTGAAATGTCGAAACCCATGGGTGTCAATGGGTTAGGTGACGTCTCATCCGGTATCGGTACCGGCTCCCCGTCGTCATACACACCAAAATTCTCGGGGTCCGACTTCTCCGGCGGATAGCTCTCTGCTGAGCTGTATACCTCATTGATGTTTGTGGGCGTCGCGGCCTCGGACAGCACTTCGTGCATTGAAAGAGTTGAAAGGCCCATGTATTTCGATTCCCGTTTAGATCTCTTCAGCTTGTGCTGTGCGCCATCGGTGTCGGATGCCGTTTGTGATTGCCACCACCGGCTTGGGGTCCTTCCCCGAGAACTCAATTCATCGTTACTCATGCTCGCGATTGGGGAGAGTTCGGGGTGATACTCTCTGGACCACAGCGTGTCTGAGCGTTGAGGGGGGTCGACTCTAATTGCCTGTATAGGCGACTGTCTGCCGGCGGGTCGTCTGCTGGTGCTATCCCTAAACATACGCTGCTTGGCGTCGTCCGCATTGAAAGTGCCATCAACGAAAGGGCCTGGGCAATGCTGCCGTCGAATGCTCGACTCTTCGATCACGTACTGCATAAAGATCTGCAATCTTTCTAGCTCGCTACGAGCTTGACACTCTTGAAGCAGAAACTCGTGGTGGCGTCGAGATGCGTCCTGCATGAACGCGTCATATTCACCACGGCCAAGTTCAGAAACTGAAGACGCAGCCGAAGGCAGGATACTGTGGGCGGATGTAGGGTTTTTCTGGCTCAAGGGGGGCGTCGGCAATGCCTTCGATGGCACAAGCGGCGTCTGGCTGTTTCTTCTCGACAAACCCGGGGGAAATGGTGAGTCCATTGGCGTAGGCGCGTCATCATAGCCTCGATACCCCGACCGAGACCTACTTTTCGTGCGCAAGCCACGTCGAGCAGTTTCAGGGCTGGCCCGGCCGGGAACGAGAGGTCCAAGGGTGGGCGAGTACTCAGGACTGACAGCAGTCGGGCTCATACCATCAAACCATGGGTCGGTGTCAATGGTCAAGGCACTCACATCTGCTCCTTGACCTTCATGCAAACTCAGGCGTTGCTTTCGGCGCTCCAGAAGGCCCTTGGCTGAGGAGACCCGAAGAGCAGCGCTTCTACTCAGCCCCGCAGGAAGAGATCCTGGTGGGTCTAGGTTGGTAGTTTCAATGTGTAATGGGACGGGTGCTCTGGAGTTTGATCGGGATGTGGACTGGTCTCTCCAATTGGCAGGCGTCGGAGGCATAGGACTGAGCAGTGGGGCCCGCAGCGGAACACGGTGAGTTGGTCGAGCACTAGGTCCAGCGATCTGTGGCTGGGCCAGAGTTCGACCTCCGCCGGTACTGTGTGATCTCGAAGACGCTGGAGGAGGGCCTGGTGGCGGGCCCGGCAAAGGCATCCCTGGATGCCAACTCCTCTGTTGAGAGGATGATCTCGAGGAGGAGCCCTCGGACTGGTTGTTGGAGGCGCCATGGGAAGGTATGGGCCCTGCTGAAGCTGCCCTCCTTGAAGCTGGTGGTGCCGGAAGAGGTCCGTGATTCGTCTCTATTTGCGGAGGTGGAGCCATACTTTGTTGCGCCGCAGCCGTATTGATTGAAAGACTTGTCACGGGTACAGGCCGTGTCATGCTCAGAGCAGAGCCTGGCCGTGACCCATGCTGCTGTGAAGAAATACTTAGTCGGCTCGGTCGAGGATCGAAACCACCGACGCGCCCAGGACCCGGGGTGAAGTACTGCGGACCGCTGGAATCAACAGGAATTTGACCGCTATCAGGAACTGATCCCTGGGTCATTGGCGACAAGACCCCAACTGTGCTCGTGGGCGTGTTCGACTGCGTATGATTCCCTGCAGTGAAAGTCGAGTCGGCGGGCGAGACGGTCGAACCAGCACTTGTTGCCTCACGAAGGGCAGCAGAAGCGGCCGAGTATGGCGGAGGTGGATTGGGTATTCCGTCTGTGCCAATACTGAGTGATGTTTACCATGGACAAAAGAGTCGACATACCTTCTGCTTGTGCCCCAGCAGATCGACCGTCTAGCACCATCGACGTTCGTCGGCTTCCTCCCACCCACTCTCTTGGGTCGTACGGAGCATTGTAGTTGGATAAAACTCTTGCAGCCATTGGAAAGGCACTTCGTGGACTCGGTATTGGCGACGCAAGGTATGTTGGGGAGAGGGGACCATGCAAGGCAGGCGCAGAAACCGGAGTATGGGTCGACAGGCCACGAACAGACGCAACGTTGACGTTCAGTGGTGGTCGGGCTGGGAAGTGACCAGGCCGCAGGGGAGAGGCTGGAGGTCGGCCATCCCTTGGTGGTGGTGGAGGAAGAGGAACGATGAGAGTGGGAGTCCTCGGGGAATGTTGATATTCAAACTGGGCGTGCTCAGCCGCAGGCGATGGTCGGCTTGCGAAACGATGTTAGCCTCTCTATGATCTGTGACAAGAAACAGAATAGTCGAGGTCAACATACACGGACATGTTGTGAAAGAAGTAGTCCTGCCCAAACGCCTGATGGAGATTGGTAGGCTAAGCGCCCACACGGCTCATGTCACATATGCCCACTGTGGGCATCGTATTCTTCCGCCATTGTCGGCCATGGTGATTGCGATTACGGTATCGACATCAGACCGAGCCTCACGCAGTCGATGGAAACGGAGTCAAGAAGCTAGTTGAGCCTGAATTACCTAGGACTGTGTAGTTGATGCCAGAGGGAATAGAGTAGACAGGAGGAATTGTAGAGGTGGGGACTGGGGACTGGGGAGCGGCAGGCGTTGTTGCTATTCTTTGCCCCAGGGCTGCAGGCCAAGCCTAGAGCCACGCCGGCTTAGCTGAGAACCTCCCTCTTTGTGGTCGGAGAATAACTCGTGGCCTGGGCGGCCTGGCCTCCACTGTCGATTGTAGATTGGATGCTGACAGGATAGATGCAAACGTGTGCAGGAACCCAGAGCAGATGCGGGATGGTGTTGAGACGTCTCATGCAGCCTTCGAACCAATGGATGGTGGGGAGGCGGCTGATGGTGGTTTTGGTAGAAAATAGCCATTCAAGCGGGACAGGCACAGTCATCGGTCATCGTGGTGCCCGCTTGTGCCTGTACTCTATCGAGTAAGGTGAGGCGCGATTCTTTTAGGCATAGCGCGTTCGGCTAACCTTCCGTCCCCATCTGTGTGTGATATTGGGATTCCACGCGATTTTCGAGTTGGAGAAAATTTGTTGTCTTTCACTTCATCGTCCTGCACCGCGAGAACCTCTTGCTGCTTCCTGCTCCCGCTCCAAGATGAATATTGTACGACGATGACAACCTATTCGACCCTGCAGGCAGCGAAAGCTTCGTGCCGTGATCATGTTGTAACAAACAAACTAACAGGAATTGCTAACTCGCAGGCTACCAACACTGAGCGACAGACCTGTCGTCCCGATCTGACACTGACAGATTTCACGCGACACCGAGCAACACCATCCCGTCCAGCTTACCTTGATGCATGACAGCATACCTCATGATGGGACTTGGGTAGACAAAGAAGAGCGTATGATATGTTTACAGACAAGGTTCGTTTCTCACAAGTCCTAGCTCCCACAATGATGAATCTGCATACCGTAACAAACTAGAGTCTTTGATCTTACGGGAAATGAAACTCAGTACGCAACGCACGTCAGTCTGATACTGCCAACCCATCCACACACTTCAATTTCTTTGATGAGCTTCTGAAGCTAACCTCGACTCAAGATATCCCACAGCCACAAACCCTGCTCCCGCACCTGTCTCAGCTCTGTCTTCTGGGTACGTTTCTACGCTCTTCTCCTTCAACACCCAGTCTATCATGATGATCATTTCACAAACAATATACGCTGGAAATTACCGGCAGAGACTTTCGAGTCGCAGAAGATATCAAATGGCTATATCTGATTCTCCCAACCACCCCCACAATCTTACTTGTCAGCTCTACAGAAACAATGGCTGACGATTGACCAGATCTGGCGAGGTACGGCGATGCTCCTTTTTTGTCTCTTCAAAGCACCGCTTGATGAATGGCACTGGGCTCTGACAGCCATCTATCGGCTGGTCTTGATGGAAATGCCCTATGGAGGCAGGCCTAGAAAACCTCGCCCACTGATTACATCGAATTCGACGTCTGTCGACACACACGCTCGTCTGCGCTCATGCTGATCGTCTAAAGGAAAATCAGGTACACATATAAGCAGTGGAGTGTTCAGTGTCTCTGTAAGTACCTTGCACTATCTTCTGCCCTTTCTTCCATGATGAACAATCTAGATGACGAGTCTTATTCAGCACGCTGATGCAGACAAAACTCAAATTACCATTCATGCATTTCCTGAGTCCCATATTCGTCAACAATACCCGTGGTCTCTGAAGATGCACTGCTGACATCCTTCAAGTCCAGATTCAGTGTATCAGTATAAGTATGTCAACACCCCTTCACACACCCTTAACTCCAATGTGATGAATCGACACATACAAAAGACAAGCATATGTCCAAGTTAACTTTGGTTCACGAAGACGAGATTGTCAAGCCTGATATCCATCATCGACGCTATTTTTCTTCCGAAAGTTACAAAGTCAGGGTACTGATACGCATCATCGCAGATGTACTCTGTAGAATGCTTCCAGTGTGAGTCCCCCATCAACACCTCCAGCCTTGTTTCTTTTTCAAGATGATTTATTCTATTTTATCACGACGGTCAACGTAGCATATGCTTTGACGACCACTGCCTCTGACAGGGCTTAGATCTGAATTTTTGGCAATCCTACATTTCTTTTTCAAGCCGTTAGTCGCGCCTTAGCTAACTTCAGTCAGCGCAGAGTTCGTCAACAAGTTCCGCGACCTAGTGTGATTTGATTTATAGATGTCTCTCATCATTGAGTCAGTGACGAAGTCTCCCAATGCCATGGTTCAACTTCACTTCCAGTTTTCCATATATATGCATGTGCCATTCTTTTCAGTTTCCTCTTCCATTCTTCACCCTTGCCTTTCTTTTACAGCCGTGCCCTAACAGGCTTCATTATTCCCTTGATGGTGTTCAAGCTGTAGCACTCGATCCAGAATGGCAGCCACATACACCAAGGGCAGGCTTGAGCATGCCCTCAAGGCTTACCGCGAGGCACGAAAATTCTCGAAACCTACCACGAGCAAGATCCAACGCCACCTCCGCAACGACTACCAGTTTCGTCGAGTCAAGGCTCCCTGTAACCTTGCACATATCACTGCTTGGGATGATGACGACGCATCATCCGACGAGTACAATCCTGAAGCTCCAAAAAAGCGTCGACTTATCAATCCACGATCGTCCAGGGCGAAGCGGCTCAAACAGGATCAACCAGCAAACCCCACACACACCACGCCGGAGAAGATCAAAGACGACCTTTTGCCTTTCCCCACTCTGTTGACGCTCAAGTTGAGGTCTGTACGCGGTAGACTCCTTCTCAACGCCCTCGCTTGTCAGCACGGTACTGGCTACGAGAAAAGGCACGTGAGCAACAAAAAGACGAGGAGAGATAGTCGTCGTGATTCGGGCAAAACATATCTGGAGCTACAAGATGAGGAGAGCTGCAAGATCGACGAGGGTACAACCCGCAGCGGTCTCAAGAGGAAGATCGGTTCCCCAGCCAAGATCCAAGGGCCTCCCGCCTGCAAGCAGTCTAAGAAGCGATGTGCCGCGAAAGCCTCTGAAATTCCGTCGTGTGAGCACTGTGACATTGGGGATCTCAAAGTTGGTGCACCGAAGAAAGGTAGACAGTCACCGAAACTGGAGGACCACGAAGAGCCAAAGCGAACTGAAGCCATACAAGTCGCATCTGCCTTGGCGGTGGCTTCACCCTTGGCTCAGCCAACTCCTTCTCCCTCTCCCGTGGCTGAGAGACCCATCGACCAATTGCGTAGACATTACGTCGAATTCCGGGCCATGCTGGGCACCCCTGTGTTATTCGCGGGAGCGTCACGACAAAACCCCATCACCCTCGCCTCACCCAGTCCCTCTCCTCAGCCGGCAAAGCCTATGGCGTCCTCTACATTCATCATTAGCACGCCTTGGGCTCATCCCATCGACTTCAAATACGCCGTGAAATCACAGCCACCATGCCACTTTTGCGATGATTTCAGATATGGTATTTACGGGTATGGTCTGATTGAAGCCGAGGTCTCCCGGCGGGCAGATGGACAGCTACAGGAGTGTCGCAAAGGTCATAGTCTTCAAGGGAAGGAGGCGACGAGAATGTGCGTGGAGTGTTCGCTTAAGCGCCTGTACATGTCAAGATGCGGAGAACACTCGATCCAACAGTTTGGCAGTCCTGAACACGCCCGGTTTAAGGCGTACATTGGGCAGTTGCTGGACAAGGGCTATCTGAAAGGTCCTTCCATCAAACTCGGCGTTTACTACACCTGTTCTTTATGCACTCAACCTGCATTTTGGCGATGTGTGGCCGACCAGTTGCGGAATCGGTACGGGGAGAAGTTGAAAGAGGGAGAGGGAAAAGGCAGGGGTTGCGGGTTGTTCTTGTGCAAGTCTTGCTCAGCAAATCTCCAGGCTGACAACGGGGTCCTAAAGCACTCAACCGTCCAGAAAACCAGTGGCCACGACTGCCGCCGGGCAGATATGCAGTTTCTCTTCCGGGGCAGCTTGCTTCACAAGGCATACAAATAAGCCAGGGCCCGCGATCGGGGAGAACTCGAATTGAGGGTTGGTAGGCTTCGAACTCGACACAAGTATCAGAAAGTGCCTCCTTCGGCTGGTTGGAACGGAACAGGGCTGGAGGCATAGCGTTCCCTTGATGTATCGTAGTCACTGCTTGGATGGGGGATGATAACGGCTGCTGGAAGGAACCACAAATTGGCGAAAATCATACGGTGCAGGGCATCAGGAAGATATCTAGAGACATGCGCCTCGATGCGAACAATAGTTAAGCTCTGCTCAAAGAGAAATAACCTCTTGTTATCAACAATGCCATGGCCCCGGGCCTTTCACCCTCTGGAGGGACTTTGTCATGGTGAGCCCGATAAGCAAGTTCCCGGGCGATAAGAATTGGCGGCAGCCGCAGCTCGTGCTCGCCTTCCGCCCATAAACAACATAACAACCAACATCCACGAACTGACCAACACTGGTACATGACCTCCCGTCTTGAAGAGAGAGCCGGCAGGGTACTTCATCTTTGCACATTCCTCCATCATCAGAGTCCCCGTGTTGTCACCGTCGTGATCTGCCCTTGAGTCCTTCAAAACGCAGTCTGCAGTCGGCGACCGATCACTGCCCGAGATCAGACTGTTCTTCTTTCACAATTTCGGCACTCCGCATGCCTCACTTCATCAACACAGCCTTGCACAGTTTGATGGGACCGTACCGAAGACGCCTTACACCTCGCATTGTCCGTTGACGCTGGATGTGACGTCCGCAACGCTTCCCCTAGATACCTCCTCCTCCAGAGCCAGAGAATCGACTGTGGGCAATCTGAACCCCACGCCCACTTCAGACTCCAACGGAAGCGCACACCAGCCTCAGTCGCACTGCATTCCGGCCTGCAGCCATGAGTTTCGTCCAGTCCAGCCCAATATCTTTGTTGAGCAAGAGCACATTGAACAGAACATTCCCACCATCTGATGTAAGCATACTTTTTCCTTTGACATCGCTTCTCGCATGCGCTTTCTGCTTGCCTCCTTCGTTGTGCAATTGAGAGCGCCGACGGTGGACAATAAGCTGCTTGGCCGGAAATGTGAGAATACTTGTTCGGAGCCAACAATCCTCCCAGATCCGGTATAAGATCTGATGGAGGCTGCCCCTCAAAATGCCACCCGGGCGAAAGCAGGCGCCACCTTGTCAGCCGAGGCACATGTCAATGCCAGGAACAGATGTGACGACAGATTGTTGATGCGCCGCCAGCAAATTGAACGACATATGGGCACCCAGGCCAGACAGGGGCTAGACATGCTCCTTGCGGCCACCGTAAAGCCCTGCGACATAGCAATACACCAAACGACACCGGTTCTCTGGTCTCTGCGAGCGCGTTCACCTTCTGCATGGAGTAAAGCCGCGATCATCCTGTACTTGGGTTGTGGGGAAGCAAGATCTTCAACCAGCCCCAAAGCCGGTCCCTGATTTCTCCGAGACTGTCGAAATTTCCCTCCGGACACATTTGGCCGTTGAGAGTACGCGATTTTGACTGAGGTGCCCGCTTGTCGTTGTCGTTGGCGTCCTCCAGGAGCGTCGCCGTCGCGATTGATATCGACAACAGCGTCGAATTAAACAGGGACGACATCATCGCCAAGACCCCCCAATCTGGCCTCCGCCATTTCAAACACACTCACCCGCCATGGGCCCAGACGTGAGCGCGCACAATTCTTCTCGTTGACACAGTTGTTGCCTCTCCTTTTGTGTCTTGCGTTGTGTCCCCTGGCTGTTCAACCAGCCTGAACGAAGCCGCCATCATGGCGGAACACCCTGTCTTCCCCGCCCTCCACCCAGTATGCTGTCGCTCCTGTTTTGTACTGGCGTTTTCCTAGACGACGAATACTAACGAGTCGTTTCAGGGCGATGTCACTCAGATCGTGGTGGTCATGGTCGGCTTGCCGGCCAGAGGAAAGAGCCTGATTGCAGGCAAAGGTACGCTATGCCCACCGCACCCTATCGAAAAAGCTGACCAGATACTGTTAGTCAAGCGCTATCTGAGGTGGACCTCAGTCAACGCTGAGGTCTTCAACGTCGGCAAGTACCGGCGAACAGACAATCCTCACCCTGACGCGAAGTTTTTCGACGTCAATAACCCAGAGGGCGAAAAGGCACGAAAGGCGGCGGCAGAGGCGGCCGTCGCTGACATGCTCAACTGGTTCAAGAACAAGGATAACAAAGTCGCCATTCTTGATGCCACGAATTCTACGAAGTCCCGCCGCAAGTGGATCCATGACAAGATCGTGGAGGCCAACCTGCTTCACCTGTTCGTCGAGAGCAAATGCGACGACGAAGACCTCATCATGGCCAACATCCTCGAAGTCAAAACCACCTCACCCGACTACATCGGCCAGGACCCTGAAGAGGCCGCCAAGGACTTTCGAGACCGCATTCGCAACTACGAAAAGGTCTACCAAACCATCGATGAGTCAGAGAGGCACTTGACCTACGTGAAGATCATCAATATCGGCGACCGCGTCGTCATAAACCTCATCCAAGACTACCTGCAATCACGCCTTGTATACTATCTCACGAACCTCCACATCAAGCCCCGAAGCATCTGGTTGTCGAGACACGGTGAATCGAGATACAACCTCGAGGGGAAGATCGGTGGCGATGCAGACCTGTCAGACCGCGGCGAACAATACGCGCAGCTGCTACCAGAGCTCGTCAAACAGTCGGGCTTGCCGAAAGATGCTCCGCTCACAATCTGGACCTCCACGCTCAAACGCACGAGTCAGACCGCGCGATATCTGCAGGAAGAACTCGGCTGGGAGAAATTACAATGGAAGGCTCTCGACGAGCTCGACAGTGGCGTCTGCGACGGCATGACTGTGAGTTTGACACTGCATGATCTCCTTCCTCGTGTGCATTGTCCGGTATACTAACCTTTCTCTTCCCTGTCTCCAGTACCAAGAGATCTCCGACGCGTACCCAGAGGACTTCCAAGCCCGTGATGACGACAAGTACAACTACCGCTACAGAGGTGGCGAATCGTACAGAGACGTCGTCATTCGTCTGGAGCCGATCATCATGGAACTGGAGCGCAGCGAGAATGTCATGATAATTACGTATGTCTCGTCCTTCTCCCTCTGGTTGCCTATCCTAACATCCTCACAGACACCAAGCCATCGTCCGCTGCATTTTCTCTTATTTCATGGAGATCCCTCAAGAAAAGTCCCCCTGGATGGAAGTGCCACTACACACCCTCATGAAGCTCACGCCAAAAGCATACGGCACAGAAGTGGAAAAGTTCAAGGCTGATATCCCCGCGGTGTCGACCTGGCGGCCCAAGGGCTCAACGGCGAAACATCACGATAGTATCAGCGAAGGGATGCCGGAAGTCGTCGTCGGGGAAGTCGACGGAACAAGCACAAAGCTCAAAGAAGACACGGTACCCAAGATTGTCATGACTGGATTGCAGATGCCCTAGCAGCAGAGCAGCGTTGAGAAGATCACCATGACTAGATGGCAGACGCCATAGCGGCAGAAGGGTGTTGAGGAGGTCATCATAAATGAACGGCGGATGTCATAGCAGCAGAGAAGTGGTGAGAGATCGTCATGATCGGATTGCAGATGCCACAGGCAGCAGACAAGCGTCTCGACAAGGACATCGAGAATCGAGCCATCAAAGAGCTACGCATAGCGACTAGACGTCAGCTTCGCCACCAGCGAGGCCGGCGACATAGCATAGTCGATAATACAAACGTCCACTCCAGCCGACCTTATTGGATCGTAGACGGTTCTCTCGTTCTGACTCGTGAATTGTCCCTGGGCGCACACGAAGGCGTGTCATACGTTGCGAGATACATTTCGCTCGATTCCTCTATCTCAGTGTTGCCCGTCCGATCGGAATTAAATACTACATAAATGAGACCACGGTCCTGATTTAATTACGGGATGATAATTTACGTGATCTGCACACACAGAGGCGGAGGCGCTTAAACGTCACGAATTCCCCCACCAGCCCGCCACTCTTAAGGATGCATGCAGACATTAATTCCGGATGGATGAAATGGACCTTAGAAAATCCTCTTACGTGGACGGAGTGGGTGAGTGAGCGTCTAACTCAGAAGAGAGGAGCCTTCGGAGGACCTCTTCATGTAACTACCGTAGATACTTTACTCTATAGTCGGCTGTGAAAGAGACGAAGTTGTCTCGGGTGATGGCATACTCGAGCGTCTCGAGCCTTACATACAGTAGTTCGAAAGAGACTGCATTCGTGCTCGGGTCGCGCTGACTTCGATTGGAACTACGCGGGAAAATCCCTTCTGGTTTCGGATCGATACAAGCAGGAATCAGGGAGGCGATCGGTAACAAGAATTAATCCCACCTTCTAGTACTAACCTGACTCGATTGGGTCATGATATATATCGCTGGTCTGCGTTTGATTGTGTCCGCTGGAGGGAGAGTATTTGATAATACAAAAATATAGGAGGGAGAGCATCTGATACCTCAGAATACAGGAGTCGGGAAAAGAGGCATACTACTGCGTATCGCAAAGGCATGGAATTTCTCGATTTATCACTGGGAGGCTATCTCTGTTACAGTTGCCTCTCTGTGGGGGGACCTGGCCGGCCGCACGGCGTCTATCGTATGTATCCTTCCTTAATCGCCAATTCAACAGGCGAAAGGCTCGCCAACAGCGCCGCTGTTGTATGCGTCGACGATGAGTTTGACGGAGACGTAGGTTCCTACGATTAGATTTTAGGGTCATCAGCAAGTCTCTCAATCAGTCGCTCCCTGGTGCCAATGACCAAAGGGAGATGAATGCACGAGAGGTCAAAGGCTCACCTGCAACACAAATGAATGCCCCGGCAAGGAATGTTGCGACGTTCACCGCGGTCTTGAATGGGCTTCCTGTCCATGCCCTCAGCCCATAAGTGCCTCTTACGCGTCCCTTGTCCAGCCCGTGCCATGCATCGTATAGCCAAAACGCGCCCGCGATGCCGTAGGTATACCAACTGGCGAACAACGAGGCGGCGATACTGACCAGATACGCGAAGATAGGCACGCCCACAGCCAGTACGAACGCAGCGCCATTCGCGAGGATGATAAGGATGGTCCACGTTCCCCATCCTAGGACTGTGTGCTGGTGCAGGTGTCGGGTCTTCCGGAACAGGCGGATGAAGAACAGTTTTGCTGCCGTGTGAGAGTACAGCGAGCCGGCGATCAGGAAGTTAGGGAGCGCGATACCGTAAGTGGCCTTTGCCCACTTGGTTGGCAGGGACGAGAACGCTGGTGATGCGACTGACGGTCCGAGGTAGACGTACATGACGATGGCAAAGACGACATAGAATCTACAGTGACGGACCTCGAGTCAGGCAGGGCCTTTTTCATGCCCAAAGAGACGTGGAACAGAAGACAGAGAAAAGAAATCTTCGTCGGCCGCTTTACGGAAAAGACAGACTTACGTGGTGGCAAAGACCTGTAACACCCAGGCAGCCTTTTTGGCATCTTGGGGCCTCTTCATTTCCGAGATCAGGATGAAGAACATGAAATGTCCTGCATAGGCGAACACCGGGTTCGTGATCGACACAAATGCATCGTAGAAACTGGCTGAGCGGGTCACGTCGACGTGCCTCTCCGGTGCTGGGTTCGCTCCTGCTGCGGCCATGCCGACAACACCCGCCACTAGGATACAGATGCATGAAGGGATGCAGAGCCAGGACAGTTGATCCAGGGTTCGAGGGAAAGAGAGAATGAGGGTCGGGATGGCGAATATGCCTGGCTCGTCAGCAATTGGATTCGTCTTAACAGTGACCGTGCCCGATGGCGTCGTGGACGCACCTGTATACCACATCAGGCAGAGCTTGTTGTCTGACAAGACGCCAAGGGTGATCTGTCCGGCCAGGAGCTGCCTGCGTATCTCGCCTTAGCATTTCCGATGTTGCCAGACAATGACAACGAAGAGAGAGCATGGGGTATTCAAGGACTGGGAGAACTCACGATCCCGTAGCGCAGACAGCAAAGATGACTGTCCCCGCAGCCAATATTTCGCGCAGGATGGGGCCCCCGAGTATCCTGCCAGCGTCACCCATATTGTGGACTTCAGGGTGGTTGAGTTTGAAATCAATAAGGATTAGCGATGTATAAAGCGCAAAGACCCCTGTGCGTCCGTCTGTCAGCGACATCGACTGGGGGACTCCGCGTTGATATTACCGAGAAACACAATCAGGACGACTCCGGGCACGATGCCTACCACGGCTGTCGCTGCCGGTAGGGAGAGCATGCCATTGGAAACGATCTCGGCGATCATGAGGACGGCCACGAGCGGCCACGATAGCGTCTTGTACTTGATATCAGCGCCGTCCTCGTTGCCGAATACGTCCCGGTCTGTCGTTGTTAGCAATCCACCCCCACTGAATGAATAGTATTTTGGCAGGCGTACCATGGTATCCGGCCGGCGCGCCGTCGACTAGAACTCCTGACCGAGTAGAAGATAGTCCTTTGGGTTCTACGACATCATCACCCGGGCCCCGGTAATCGTAGGACTTCTCAAAGCTAGACATTTTTACCACAAGTGAAACCAGATCGCTGATTGAGTTCTCGGACAGCGAGGGCTCTAATCAGCACGAGTTGATATGGCTCCGGCGAGCTCTGTCGCAAAGAGACGAAGGGCCGGACAAAATTGTCTGGAAGAGTTGAGGTTTCGCAAGTCGGTCAAGACGGACATGGGCGTTTGAGCTCATTATGCCCATGATTATCGCGTCGTCGTAGCCTGCCCTGCCAAAAGAGGAAGGTCGGTAAGCTCTTGGAAAGATTGTCGTGATGGATTTCTTGGGAGCCCGTGGGGATGGAATTTCTCCGGCAGCCACAACGGGCTAGTTACAGCCACAGTCCAGATTTGGCTTAGCGTGGAGTGGCTTGACTTGCTCTGAGGGAATTTACCAAAACCCGCACATGCTTGGAATCGCAATTGGGGAGAAACAGCCCAGCCAATCATTCGTCCGGTCAACACCCCACTGTTCGTCATTCCACCTGCACTGGCCTGCCAGTCACGCCAGTCCAACTTGCCGTGGAAACCTGGCAGCAGGAGCTTCTGCCCTTTTGCCTGTTCCGTCACTGTCACTCTGCTCGTAATCAATCAACTTCATTTCTCTTACCTCGTCCCTCCTAAACGGTCTCAATCCCCCCTTCAGTTGCGAGCCGCGTCCTGCTTCAGGCGCCCGACGAGATGAGTTACGCCGACGTTGCTGCCAAAGGGCCCAAGCAGTCCGCGGAAGAGGTGCGCTACCATGTTCTATGTTAAGGGTGTTCCTGAACTAACAATTTAACAGGCGTATGTTGACGCTGAGGCGTGTAATCTGGGAGTTCGTCGCTGACCTTCGTACCTACAGACGCGCTCCCCCTGTTCCTTCGCTCGAACCGTCCGAATCTGAATCCGCAAGCTTGGTCGACGTCGATTCACCTCACGTCAGTTCCGTCACATCTGATTTCCGGGAACAAGCAGTCAAGACAGACACCCAAGCCGAGAGACTCGAACACGAAGCCGAGGACAAGGCCCGCGCAGCAGCGAATGAGGTCTCAAAGGATGCTGAGAGCGCTAAGAAAAAGGCCGCCACCAAGGGCAAGAAGATCAAGGACGAGCTTAAGGAGGATGGTCACAAGTTGAACGAGAACAGAGACAACCCGGTCGTCATTGGCAACGCTCTCATCTGGGGTATTGCCACTCTCGCCATCGGATACGGCGCCTACCAGAAACACACCGAGGGCAAATTGGACTGGCAACTGGCAGGGACCGTAGCTGGTGCCGTGGGCGCTTTCGCTGTGGCCGACTACTTTGGCAGCAAGTAAGTTTGATGTGTGACTTTGATTTTTGTGAAGCAGAACTAATGGGCCTAGGTGGCTCCTGGAGAACAAGTATCCTCCCAAATAGACGATGACGGACAGCGTGGCCCAATTGCATGTGGTTGGGATCGAAATTGTGTAAATTTGTACGAGCACTCTACTCGGTTGACGGACAGGGCGGCTTCTGGGCGTGCGCGCCTCTGGTGCCGGGTTTCTTTGTTCCCACGAATACGATATCCCTTTTTGAGTTCTTGAATGCTGTGCTTCCCTTTCTGGCCCTAATCGAGCTTCTATCGCAAAACCTCGCAAGCAGACAGCAAATCTAACAATGCTAACAACCGGCCCCATGTCCTTGCCGGTGCTTGTCCTTCAAGTATCGGAGTGCCTGTCATCACCATTTTCTGTCGTCGAGCCAGGAAATGTGACCTTCGGCGCATGCGATGAATACAAGACCGATTGCAATGCGACCATGACAACAGTGAAGAGCCTGCAAAAACCATCCTGAGCATGGACGTCAATATGAGGTTGAATGGAGGTGTCGAAAATTGAATATCGGTTGACGTCGGGGTACAGGAGGCTGAGAAATCCATTGATGGAATGAAGAACTAGTACCGGGTTGAGGATCATGGTGTACAGGAGTAGAGGATTCATTTGGAGCAGTTTCCAGAACGAGGAATCGTCTTCGGAGGGTGCTTGTCCGTGTCCCGGCGAGCTGTTCGTGGGCGCTGGCGGGTTTGTTCGTTGTCGGTCTGTTTCTGCTTTTCCGCACGCCATGCTATAAGGTGTGGACTTGATGTGCCTCGTGAGAGATAAGAGATGACAAGGGTAGTGTGTGGGCAATACTGGCAATGAGTGGTACCTGTGAAGGGAAAGGATAGTCTGGATGTTTGATGGCGACTGAACGGGTGAGAGACAACAAGAATGGGAGACAAGGGAAAATAGTTTGTCGCTGCGCCGTTTAGCAGTGATTCCTGCCTCACATTCAGATCGGTCACACTTCAGCTCGGCTTGGGAAGTCGCATTGTTCTGTCAGAGTGGTAGAGGAGGTTCTCCTGAGAAGTCGAGATGGGCGCCACGAAGCAATGGACAGCTGAGAGTCTGGGTCATGGAAGTCGATGACAACAACACAATCATGGTCTCCCCTCACCTTTGAATAATAATACTTTGCTTTTGATGCGCAATTAGACGTGTCTCGTCCAACTTTGCGCAGACTGTCTATTCAACGTAAAAAGTTGGCATTTGTGCCACTCGTGGGCGGAATTCTCTCCATGATTTGGCTCCATCACTTTTCAGGCACAATCCGAGGAAAGCGAGCTGGAAGGACAGTCTGTACTTTCAAACATCCCTAGCCAATATGACCCCTTGACAATATCCAAGCGTTGCATCTTGTCGCCTGATACTTTATCTCTTTTGTTGTCAGCCTGTGTCTGAATTATCGGCAAGATGGTAAGTCGACAGTTGATCCTGTGCGCTGCGAACCCTCTGACATACTGCAGAATGTGGTCTTCAACCAAGCGCTCAAGCAATCTACGGCTATTCGAAAAGACCTTGAAGCCTTCGCACAGGCACCGGCTACTGCGTCTCCTGCTCTGCAAGGACAGATATCCACGACGCTCACGAGTCTATCAAGGACTCTCGAAGATTATCAAAACCTATCACGAAATGAGTTGAACGAAGAGAAGAAAGAGAAGGCTGCCGAGCGACTGAAGAACTTCCGGGCTGATCTAGCTTCATACCGTACACAGTTCGATCAACTCAAGAAAGAGCGTGACGGTGCTGTCGCAGCCAACAACAGGAATGAACTGCTGGGGAGACGGCCTCATCATGCGGCCACCCCTGAAAACCCATATGCTCATGTCTCCTCGACTCAAAGTGCATTCGCGCCTGCACATCGCAACACCCAAGATGGCTTATCATTCGGAGCCGGATCCAGCAACTACACTCGCGAAGAACATGCTCTTCGGGAACAGAGTTTCTTTGACGCCGCCAACTCGCAGCTGGACGAGTTTCTAGACCGTGGTCGGGCAGTACTCGGTGATCTGGGACACCAGCGCGACATCCTCAAAGGCACCCAGCGCAAGCTCTACAGCGTCGCAAACACGCTTGGTGTCAGCGGTGACACCATCCGCATGGTCGAACGGAGAGCCAAGCAGGACAAATGGATCTTTTGGGGCGGTGTCATCATCTTCTTCTCTTTCTGCTTCCTGGTCATCTATTTCTTGAGATAATCCGAGCACTTTTACTTGCTAGTAACCAAACTTTCTTCCCTGGCTAGGGCCCGTCAGGCGACCGCTTCCCTGATGCATTCTTCATGCAAGTCGAAACGAACGACGAAGAAAACGGATGGGCACGATCTGTGCTCGCGGACTCATTTTCTGGAATTGGACCGTCCCAATACTCCGTGCAGCAAGATGAAAAGCGCCTGCTTCTCTCATCGACGAATCCAACTCGGCGCTATGAAATCCTGCGGAGTTCAATGGCCTGACACTTCAACTGGGTCGGGTGAGACTACTGAGGGAGTACATTCAACCGTGTGCCACAAAAGCTTGCGCATCGCAAATATGAGGCAGTATTTTGCCGGGCACCGCGGGTCGGCTGAACGACCATGTATGGCGAGTCCTTCCGCTCCGACCCTGTGTCAGAAATGCCGAGTCAGGACCCCTACTGCGAAGAACAGCTAGATGTGGGCTGCTGAGTCGAGTCATGCAGGGCGGACGCGGAGGGGACAGGCGGCCGCCTCTGGGCGCACAGCTCCTTCGTACTCCCCCGCATCTCCAGGTGACCAGAGCAGTCCATTGGCCCGTGACGGTAATCCCTTGTCCACTCTGTTGCCCTCGCTCGGGCATCTCAATTACCTCGGATCAAGCAGTGCAAGGCACTACTAGAGGTGCAGATTTTGGATTTACTGATCTACATTTCTTAAAATGGTCGCCATCCTTCCTGCCCTAGCGGACTGAATCGCCTTGGATCCTTTACTGAAGTACACTTCAAGAACTCGTCTCCTTGACCAATTCACACCACCCAAACAGCCAAGATGGGAGGCGATATGCCGTGGCCTCAGGTGCCTGTGGGAAACAAGGATCACACCGAAGCAGCCGTGGTTATCATTGGCGCCGGAATCTCTGGCATGTGTACGGCAATCGACCTGATCAAGAGGAATAATTGCAGAAACTTCATCATCCTGGAAAAGAGCGGAGGTCTCGGGGGCACGTGGCGCGATAACAAGTACCCAGGATGCTGCTGTGATGGTAAGATTCGTTCGGTAGACATTCTGGCACAGAGTCAATAACATGCGCGCATCAGTGTGGTCACACCTGTACAGTTACTCCTTCGAGCAGAATCCGGATTGGACAAGAGAGTATCCTGGACAAGAGGAGATCCTGCAATACCTTATGGGAGTGGCACAGAAGTACGAGCTATACCGTTACGTTCGCTTCAACACCGCCGTTGATTCTGCGAAGTGGGACGACGCAGACAAGAAGTGGAAGACCACGGTATCCGTGCAAGGCGCCAAAGACGCGGAATTCGGAAGCACATACACAATCACTTCGGACTACTTGGTCTCCGCTGTTGGCCAATTGAATGTGCCAAAGATGCCTGACATTCCGGGCGTGGATGAGTTTCGAGGAAAGATTATGCACAGCGCTCGTTGGGACTGGAGCTACGACATACGAGGCAAGAAAGTCGCAATCGTTGGGAATGGGGCGACAGCTGCGCAAATCATACCTGAAATTGTGAAAGAAGTCGGCCACCTCACCATCCACCAGAGGACGCCAAACTGGGTCATTCCCCGTCTTGACTCTAACATTCCTCCTTGGAAAAGGAACCTGTACAAGTACGTGCCCTTGATCCGACAACGGAAACGTGCCGATATGATGGATTACCGAGAAAGCTTCCATGCCGCCGTCTTCGACAACGCATCAGCGACCGCAAAGGGCATGGAGCAAATCAGCAAAGATCATATGCACGCACAACTCCCCGATCGACCTGATTTGTGGGAGAAGCTGCAGCCCAACTACTCCATTGGATGCAAGCGTGTCATTATCAGCGACGACTACTTCCCAGTGTTCCTTCGGGACAATGTCAAGTTGGAAACCGGCAAAATTGACAAGATCACGGCCAACGGCATTGTGACTGATGGCAAAGAGGAGGAATACGACCTCATTGTGCTGGCCACAGGGTTCCGCACAGTGGAGTTTATGCACCCTATCGACATCACTGGCAGTGGAGGGCGGACTCTCTCAAGCATTTGGAAAGAAGGCGGGCAGGCACTTTATGGTGTCACCGTCGAGAGCTTGCCAAACTTCAGCATGCTCTATGGACCGAACACGAATCTTGGCCACAACAGCATTATTCTGATGATCGAGGCGCAGAGCAAATACATCAACGCTCTTATCAAAGAAGTCATTGAAGCCCGACGGAAGGGCGGCAGCCTGGTGATTCAACCCAATGCCAAGAAGATCCGTGAATACAACGAGGAAATCCAGGCAGAGCTGGAGAGAAGCAGTTTCGCGGATCCAAATTGCAACAGCTGGTACAAAGTCAAGGAAAGCGGCAAGATCACCAACAACTGGAGCCGCACGGTGGTCGACTATCAAAAGGTGAGTCCTGATCAGGTATTGACCTCGAGATGATCGTGATGCTGACTGGTGCGACAGCTCCTGAGTAGTGTGGACTGGTCAGAATATGATCTCTCCGGAAGTAGTGCAGAAAAGCTAGCCAGGCAAAAGCCCACGTACATTGGGCGCGTCGTGGAAGAGTCGCAGGTAAGCTACCAGTCAATGGGCCTGGCTGCGCTGAGCTTCGCGGCTGTGGGCATCGCCGCGCTTCTTCGACAGCGACAGGCGGGTAGATTGCGATTCGGCTGAGCGACGGGTTGTGGCGGCATGATGCAACACGGACTGTACAGGACGGCGTGGGCGCACTGTTCGATAACGCAATTTTGAGACGGCGTATCCGCATCAATCCTTTGTGCGTGGCTCTTGGGGGGATGGCGTGGGGCGATCGAGTCCAGACGGGGCGGTTCATTGGCAAACCGACAATCGTGGAAAGATCTCAGGAGAATTCGAGTCCCGGTGCCTCGCCTTTAGCCCTTTCCAGTTAAGCCGGGGGTGCCCGTAGCGAAGTCATAGGCTCGCGGATGCTAGTAGAGTAGTTTGGTATGCGGCTGCTACTGGCCGAAATGAGACCGTCAGTCAGTGCACTCTGTTCTGTCTTTCCTCTCCTCCAGTTCTTCCCCCGACCTGAACGAACTGACGAGAATTTATTTTCAGCCCACCGTGACAACCAACCATCTAGCCACGAGCCGTCTACTTGCATCTGTAAAACCATCCATATCCGCAAACCTGTCGTCCATCATTCGACCGTATCCGGGCTTTTCCCACACTCGAGAACTCACGCGCCCACATACCGCAATTCGTGCTCGAATCCCTCAAGAAGCTGCTGCAGCGGACCCGGTCCACAATAGCGCTTTTTCTCCTTCGCACACTCTCACACAATGCCTTCTCCATTTGCACCGACCTTTGCCTCTGCTGCTGCGAGCACCAACGGAGAGAATTCGGGGAACAGGAGGGACAACGTTGGCTCAAGTGAATGGTATGACAATGAAACTCATGACCGTTGCCCGCAATCGAGCACAATCACTACAAAATTCACAGCGTGTTGCAAGAAATTAACCCGTCGGAGCACTTCTGTTGACTATTCACCCATATTTCCAGGTCTCGAAGGAATGTGAATGGTACCACCCAAACCTTCCGCAGACCCTCTTTAGCCACCACGCCTTCACAGACGCGAGAAAGCGGAACTGCCACCAACAACGGCGGCGTGTACATTCCTCCCCACCTCAGCGCCGCGAACTCCACCATGTCGCGCAACCCTCCTTCGGGCGATACGCGCTATTCCAAGGATCAGCTTCTGAACATTTTCCAGACCCTCAAAGAGACGTCGGCGCTCGACAGGAACTTGGAGGATATCTTTGCTGGAACTTGGGATCCCCTCGACAGCAAAAACGGGCTAGGGAACCAAGGTGCTGCTGTGGACGGAAAAGACCAGACGCCTGGGCCAGAGGTTTGCTGGAATTACGGGGTGAACCCGGTGCCGTTCGGCCTCACAGACTTAACCGAGGAGGAAAAGCAGGTATGATATACTCCCCAAGTCATGTGTGAAGCATGGACACGGCCGGCTGATGTTGGTAGCAGCTTTTCTCGTCTTCAGTCAACTCCCCTATCAAACCGCAGCAGAATATCACCAAGGAGACCACCGGCGTAGGGGTTATCGGTCGCAAAGCGTCGTTATCGACGTACAGTGGCACCACCGGAGCTTCAAGACCTGGCACTCGTCGGCGCGAAACGAGTGATTCATTCATGGGCAACGGTCCCCTCTCACCTGTTGAGGGAAAGACCTTCTTCCGGACCGAGTCAAATACCGCAACACCTCCGCCCGCCCTGTTACGACGTCGAACGGACTACAAGGAAGAGGAAGCCACGCCGACAAGCAAGGAAAATCAAGACCCGGATGAGACACCCGAACCACAGCCTCTGCCCGGATTGCGCAGAACTGGAACAGGTCCTCTGAGTGCAGGGGTAAACCCGCCTTCTGCCTCGCCCTGGTCAGGAAGTGGGCAGGGATCAGCCTTTGGGTCCATGGGTACCTTTGGCAGCTTCGCCATCGGGGCTACAGCGCCGCCGCCCGAGTCGAGTGACAAGAGACCCGGTTTCGGCAGTGCTCGTGGTTCCAGTCGATTCAAAGACATTCTCCAGTCCAAGGCAAGCTCGGAAGATGTCTCCCAGCTCGCCAAAGACAAAGGTTTGTTTGGCGGCCTTGAAAACCTCCCTGAAGAGGAACTCGATCCCAGGCAAGCCAGGTTGCGCGACGAGCTGAGAACGCGCCCAGGTCGTAGTGAGACTAACCCGTACGAGGATGACCCATTGCGCACAGGAAGCGCAGCTCTTGGCGGCTCTCAAGATCCCGGCCCCGCCGCTCCTGGCATTGAGCAGATGGGTATGTCTGCGTTTGGCCCCCATCAAGCCATCGGGACGCGCGATTTTGGCCATGATGAACCGTATCAGCAAACACCATACGGGCGAGCACAGAACCCTCATGAGCCCATGAGCCCGACCAACACGAACCCATATCAAAGCCCCCACGGCCGTATCGAGGACGACCAAGATACAAATGATTCTGCATCCCAGGCCTCGGGTCTTCCCCATTTTGGTGGCGCCGCACCACGTCGCAATATGTATCCCAGCATCGATGAAGGCAGACATTCTGCGAGCGGTCTTCGCAGCGTCAGTGGCTTTGGTGGCCTTCCCGGTTTTGGTGGTCTCGGGGGCAATCCGATGTGGTCTGCCGCTGGCATTGGATCTGGCAAGCCTGCCATGGACCGTGGCACCACATCTGCATTTGGTGATTCGGTATTCAGCCCTCTGTCCGAATTACAGTCTCCCAGTGGTCTAGGTGGCGGTTTCGGTGGCTTCGGCTCTGCCGGTCGCGCCAGTCGACTTGGAGCTATGTTACCGGCCGCCATGCAAGAACATGTCCGTGGGGATAGCAGAAACGAGTCTCGGTCTTTTGACTCTCGCCCCGAGAGTGCTCAGCAACATCCTATCCGCGATCCTTTTGATGTAGCGTCTCGCAGACCTGACGACTTCGCTCGTGGATCCGGCGTCTTCGAGGACTCTCCGTCGATGAGGAGCGTGGAAGAGCCGGGAAATGCGCAGTACGGTCTACCAGGGTCAGGACCACCAACCAGCTCGGTTGCCATTTCTGGTGCCGGCCCACAAACCGTAGGACCGAGAGCAGGCGGATCGGATAACTACCAATCCGGCCATGGCCTTAGCCAATCGAGTGGTTCCAGTTCCTCGAATCAGTTGCCGGCGGCACAGCAACGACAGATGGTCATGCCGGACCGTATGCGTTGGATCTATCGGGATCCTCAAGGCAACACTCAAGGGCCCTGGTCAGGTCTTGAGATGCACGACTGGTTCAAAGCGGGGTTCTTTACCGCCGAATTGCAGGTGAAGAAGCTTGAGGACACCGAATTCGAGCCTCTTGCTCAGCTTGTGCGACGCATTGGAAACTCTCGCGAGCCCTTCCTGGTGCCTCAAATCGGTGTGCCACATGGTCCGCCAAACTCTGGTCCAGGGAATACGTGGGCGAACCCGGCCGTTCCACCGACCAGCGGCACGACTCAGCCTCCGTTCGCGAATAGCTTTCCAAGTTTTGGCACTACTTTGACAGCCGAACAGCAGAATGCGCTAGAACGACGCAAACAGGAAGAGCAGTACCTGATGGCGAGACAGAAAGAACACCTTGCGCAGCAGCAAATGGCGATGAAGATGCAGATGCAGAATGGCATGCATTCCTTGCAGCACCACTCAAGCGCCCACTCTCTTCAGAGTCAGCCCAGCTTCGGCAGCATCACCTCACCTACGGGTTACCAACCATCACCGATGCAACCCCAACAGCAACCACCGGCGCCCTTCAGCCAACACGCGGGCCCTGCCGGGGCACCAGCTTTTGGTCGCGAGGACGACATACAGAGTATGATGGACCGCCTCAGTTTCAGTCAACGTGCAGGTCTCCCTTTCGCGGGTGCCCCTTTAGGTCCACCCCCGCCAGAGGCGGGCCCTTCTTCCCAGCAAGTCAGTACCATGCTTCAAGATAGGGCTCGACTCCAGCAGCAACAGCAGCAAGCCGATATGCGAGGACATCAAGAGGCTTTTTTAGGCCCACAGGGTCGCAACGAGCGGCTGGAGGAATTCCACACTCTACGTGGACAAGCAGACATCCCGGCTGGTCGTCTCGGCCCTGAAGAGCCTCGACAGCAACCCATTGGTGCACCGCGTCTGGCTAATGAGCAAGCTGCCACATCGACATCGGCCAAACTTCCTGCACCTATCGGACATCCACCTGTTATTGCTAAGCCAGAACCTGAATCACTTTCTTTAGCTCAACAAGTACAGATTGCTGCCGCTAGTCAACAGGCGGCGGCTGAGGAAAGCGAATGGGCAAAGAAAGACATCCCGATTGAACTTCCACCTGTCTCAATCTCGCCGTTGCCTGCCCCGGCAGCGCAGCGAAACCGACAACACGTTGCTGACGCTCTAGCGGCCGAGTCGAGGTCGGCTACTCAGACACCCATCGAAACTCCTGTCGCGTCCGTCGCTCCATGGGCCGAGCGGACCGTTGAACATCCAAAAGGCCCATCTCTGAAAGAGATTCAAGAAGCCGAAGCCAAGAGCGCGGCGGTCCAGGAGGAAGTTGCAAGACGTGCTCTTGTGGAGCAGGAAAGACTGGCTCTGGCTCAGAGTCAAGCTCCGGCTCCTGCACCAGGCCTGCCATCAACGTCGACCTGGGGAAGTGCAGCTTCTCCTGTAACCCCTGGCTCTCAGACGGCATCCGTCTGGACTAAGCCAACGCCTGCGAAAGTGGGAGCCGGAGCGAATGCGGCACCCAAAAAGTCGCTTGCACAGATCCAGAAAGAGGAAGAAAGTCGCAAGCAACGCGCAGCAGCGGCTCAAGTCGTGTCTAATGCGCAGAATGCTGCCGCCTCTGCTGCAGCTGCTGTGGGGAAGAGATATGCGGAACTGGCCAGCAAAGCTGCTGCGGCTGTGCCACCTGCAGCTGGAGGTGCGTGGACCACGGTAGGGTCTGGTGGTAAGGCCAAAGCCCCTCCCGCCATTGTCGCAACACCCCAGCCTGTGTCTCGTGCCGTCTCCACGAGTAACACGCCAAAGACTCGACCCGCAGTACAAGCGTCTAGAAGTAATACCCTGCCAAATCAGAGCAAAGCCAACGAAGAATTTACGAAGTGGATCAAAGGGTCGCTCGGGAAAGGGCTGAATGCCGGGATCAATCGTGAGTCCGATTTTCGACTAGCGATTTGGTTTCTTGTATGCTGACACGGTCGCAGTTGACAACTTCGTGCAAGATTTGCTCCAGCTCCCACCTGAGGTTGAAATCATATCAGATAGTGTCTATGCGAGTTCACAGATCCTTGATGGCCGCCGCTTTGCTGAAGAGTTTGTCCGTCGCCGAAAGCTCGCGGACAAGGGTGTCGTTGAGTCTGCGGCTGGCGCCCAACCCATGATGGGCATCGGAGCTGGCGCAGATGCGAAGGGCGCAGGTGCTGGGGGAGGTGGCTGGTCTGAAGTGGCCAAGAAGGGGCCAGCCAATGTTAGCGCCGCGAAGGAGGACAACAGCGCTCAGTTCAAAGTGGTGCCAACGAAGAAAAAGGGCAAGCGGTGATTGTTTGGCATGGAACTTGGCCAGCAAAGACGAGAATGGTGAGAGGGCGTGTTCCTGTGATGTCTGTGGGGGAAATGCGAGTGTGATGAGAAATGAGAGCACGAGCCGAGAGTTACGTGATTATGCATGTGTTGCTATGGGGTCTAGTCAGAGAAACGAGAGGAAGTGAGTGCAATGAGACTAAATCAGCGACGACGGTGAGAGTAAATGAGAAGACAGTTACGCAGTCACGTGGCAACACCTAAGTCACGTGGGAGACTATGTGCTTACCTAATTGCGACATGGTCAGACCTGTCTTTTGAATCAAGAGGTACGTCATTCCAACGGAACTGGCAACTTCATCCCATTCTCTCCTCCAACAGCACCTTATCAAACATTGTCTTAGTATCAAGTAGAGAGCACTGCTCGAACGAGTTCGACGTTACTGCGCAAGGGCGTTGCAAGTTTGGTGGAAGATCCAGGCGCTGCCCCACCGCTACCATGGCTCTTCCGATGCCCCAGCCCACCAACCCCCCTCTCGCACTCTTGCGGTATCAAGTCCTGTCCTTCGACGTCTACGGCAGTCTAATTGAATACAAAGCTCACATACTCGACGCCTTCCACCCCCTTCTATCTCGACTGCCACCGTCATCACCATTCCTCAACTCTGAGCCGTTGTCAAGCACCATCCCGAACTCGGCAACGAAAGGATCCATTGAATTCCTGAAACTGTTCCAACGCCAGGAAGACGCCATCAAGCTTGAGAAGCCGGTCAAGCGCTTCGATCAGATTCTGCAGGAGATATGGAGGCGCGTTGCGAAGGAAATCAATGTCGAAACCTCCGAGGACGAGGCTCGACGTTTCGGAAGCCAGGCCGTCATTGCGAGTTGGCCGACATTTCCCGGCACGCTGGACGCGCTCAAGACGTTGAGCAAGTATTTCAAACTCGTGGCGTTGTCCAATATCGACCGGTATGCCTGGGATATCACTGCCTCGTCTGCTGAGAGCCGGCTCGGTGAGGTAGAGTGGTGGAAAGTCTTCACGGCAGAGAACTTTGGGGACGACGTGTCTCGTGCCGACGATGCCAAACTAGAGACATTGGTCAAATATTGCGCCGAGCAAGGTGTCAAGAAGGAAGAAATCCTCCACGTGGCGCAGAGTCTGGGACACGATCAGGCGCCGGCGAAGAGATTGGGATTAAGTTCTGTGTGGTTGATTGGGGATGGACCGTGGTGGGGGAAGGAGGCCGAGAGTAAGATGGCGCTGGAGAAGGAATTGGTGGGATATGCTTGGAGATTTCAGGATTTGAGGGGCTTCGCGGACGAGGTTGCGCGGGTTGCCGAGGCCGCGAAGAACCAAGGGACCGGCTGAGAAGAGTCGCTCTGGCTGAAGGGCTTCCATTTCATGACTGCAGTGACTGATGGTTGACAGGTGCAGCAGGAATGCCACAACTTCACTCTCGCCCCCGTTCTCAGATATCTACATACCCTGATCTACCCAAAGTGGAATACCAGACGCGTAAGCTTCCCATCTCCTATGGCCTATACATCACCTGGGCACATCTCTTCCTCGGGTCTCCCCCTCCGGTTTGAGTGTATGAAGGCTGTCTGGCGCTCCTATTGCCGGATCGGGACATGAGGCTTATCTAAGTTGTGTTTCGCGGCATGGCAAGGATTGGACGTCATTCAATGCTTGGAAATATATCTCATATACCGGTGACAACGATTGCGTCCGAATGCATTTTATACGAGTCTGTCTCCGACCCAGTGCTGTTCGATTACTCAGCCCTCCAGAGGGCGTTACTGCCTTAAAAAGCGAAAGGATCGCTTCGAGGGCGTGACACCAAGTAAGACATTCAAAAGCTTTTGACAGCAGGAAGTGACACACACCATGGCAATTGATACAGCAGTCCTGTTAATCGACCCGTACAACGATTTCCTCCACCCGAAGGGCAAGCTCAACCCCGCGGTAGAGGAGAGCCTGGCCCACACGGACACCATTGAGCATTTGAAAGAGCTTGTCACGTCGGCTCGCAAGCACAAAATCCCCATCTTCTACGGTCTTCATCAGCAACTCGATGCCCATTCCTTCCACGACTGGCAACTCATGAACCGGTCACTGACCCGTTTGAAGAGCGCTTTGCCTTTCGAGAAGGGTTCATGGGGTGCAGAGATCTACGAGGGCTTGGAACCAAACATAGAGAATGGTGACGTCGTGGTCTCCAAGCACTGGAACTCCAGGTACAGTAACGGGCCCCTTTGTGCTGGGATTCTAGGAGTGCAGTGCAGTGCAATGCAGTCAAGGCTAAGGCAGTTCTGGGATTCGACTTGATTAGCTCCTTCCACAACACGGACTTGGACTATCAGCTCCGTCAACGGGGTATCCGCAACCTGGTGATAGCCGGGATGGTCACAAACACCTGCGTCGAAGCTACTGCGCGGTATGCGTACGAGCTGTGAGTCTCCCTCTATCCGTCCGTCATACACTTTGCCAGACGCAGGGAGTGTGCTAACTTACCGCCCGCAACCTAATCAGCGGATACAACTTGACCATGATGTAAGGGAGACCTCTATCAGATTGGCCTTCTATCCGGCATCCTTTCAATGCTGACTCCCTTGTACAGCACCGATGGATCGGCCGGCTTCAGTACAGCCCAAAAGGATGCAGCCACGCAGTTAATCTGGCCGCTGTTTGCGAACACAGTAACGACAGTGGGTGATTGGGCTCAAGGCTTGGGGGAGGCGAAATTGTGACGTTGAAGGGCAATATCTCCGCAGGCTACTGTAGGACAATCGTATGGAATCAAGAGTGCGAGGGGGCATAGAGTCCGTAGGGAGTACTGAGTGTTGGGGAATAAAAGTAAGCCGTGGTGGCTAAGGAATACATACCTCGGGCTGGTGCACTCCCAGTCCGTGGATCATCCGTAGCCTTGGACGCGCTCATTGGCTCGTGCGGGCGCCTTGACTGCCTCGTTTGGCGTAGCGTTGATAGCTGAGACTGGTTAGCTCGCTTTTCAGAACAGGGCGGCATCGAGTAAAAACTGCTCGGAGAGACACGGGTGATCTCTCGGTGAGGAAAGGGCGACAGGGCGGCATCACCGTCGTCCCAATGCGGGCTTCTGAGTCGTCTTGGAATTTGTAAAATGACTGATTACTCAACCTCGCCTGCTCTTCAATTGTCCCTCGCAGAAACCTCAAATGCCAAGTGTGCTCTCTGTCTGTCTACTCCTGGCGCCTTTGCTGCCTTTTCGAGCCATGCCGATTCTTGTCAATGGCCAGTCACCCAGGCACCTCACGCCGCTGTGATCAGTGTCGTCGGCGTCGCAAAAAGGTAGGTGATCGGACCTCGTCGTATGCCCTTTGCTCAAGAGCTAACGAGGTGTCCGTAGTGTGACCTAGCCGAACCTGAATGCAACAGATGCGTCTCCAGGGGTATCAAGTGCAGCGGACCGAACGATCTTCGTATCTATGTCAATCGAGATGCCCAAAACCTACATGCACAATCCCATCGTGGCGCCCTAAGGGTGGCCATGCAGAGGCGTGCAGCCCACCACGAGCCTTACCACACGCCTAAAACACCTGGTTGGGTGGTTGCTGGTCAGGCCCTGCCAACGGACGCGCTTCAACGGCTCATCCGAGAGACTGAGGTGTCCTTTCTGAGAGCAAATAGATCCTTAAGCGCGAAACCTGCCGAGTTCTTCTATTCGACAGTTCTGGATGTCTTTCAACCTCGTAAGCACATTGGTGTCTTCAGTGGCGATAGGCTTCCGTTGCCCTCGACCGAGACGAACTACTCCAGCGTCGCCTTATGTATTCGTGGCCTGCTACCTTTTGCCAAGCCCGCCGAAAGACAAGTCCTTGATACGGCCCTGTTCAGCGTCCTCACCATGTATATGGGCCGATTAGCCAAGGACACCGGTATGACGGAGATGGCGCGCTCGGCATATACCACAGCTATTCGAGACTTCCGTCATGTCATTGGGTCGAGCTTTTCGCCAGAACTTGCGACCACGCACATGGAATTTTGCCAACTGTTCCTCGCGCTCTCTACAGCGCTCCAGCTTTTCGAGGTATGGGGCCACCGTTGAGCTTTCGCAAATCAGGACAGTTGGTCTAACGTGGGCAGTTCGTCAACGACTTCGGCAACACCGGACCTGGATTCATGGCTCACTACGACGCCATGCTGAAGCTTCTCCAGCTATCTGGGCCTGAAGTATACCAGTCTCCTGCTTTGCTGAAGTCATTCTCAGGAATCCGTGGGATAGTTGTAGGGTTTCTCGGAGCATCTCATTTACGCCGCTTCAGTTTCTGACATTAGAGATACAGGTCTTCATTGCTTTGGAAAGGAGGCGAGATACCTATCTATCTCGGGCTGAATGGATTCACGTGCCATTTCGCCAGACCCTGAAAACGAGGAGAGAAATACTGCACGACCTTGCACTGCAGCTACCCGCACTCCTGGCTCAGGCTGACGGTCTTCTCTCTTCCCTCGCACACAACGGCGGAACGAAATCTTCTGATACGAGCCCTGACACAGGTTATCCCCTGCAGCAACTCACTGTCGTCGAGGCGCTTCTGAGAGCCTTTGCGAAGATCAGGAGGGAACTTGAGCAATGGCTACGAGAGTTCAAGGACTGGTACTCTCCAAAGCCTCTTTACTGGGAGTCGAACGAGGTCTTCGACAGCATGTACGCTGTCGTGGACACACAGTGCATACCTAAACACGAAGAGTCAAGCTACCTGCTTCGCTTTCAAGATGGACAGAAAGCGGGCGCTTTGGTTTTCTACTGGGGAGTAATGCTGGAGCTGCTGATGAGTGTGATGGATGTCCAGGCTGCCGTGTCGACAATATTCACGTCAACGCCGGCTGCTGCGATGCGCGCGATATCGCTTTGCCAGGACATGGAAGCCAACCGATCTGCAGCAGACGCCACGGCTACTTTGATGCTCCAGTCATTGCCGTATCTGGAGTGCTGTCTGGAAGGCGTCTTTGTAGCGCAACTCCCAATGAAGGTAGTGCACAGATACTTTGGCCGTCTGCCACATCCGAGCAATCGACATCTCCCAGAAATCGGTGCGGGCGAGAATCAACAAGACCTTGCGACGCGACTAACCTCCTGACGGTGAAGGTAGACGTTCACGGAGCTCCTCGCCGACATTTTAGAACATATTCATTGCCGCCATCGGCCCGCCGTTGAACGGCACACTGGTAAAAAAGAGACAAACAACCATTGGTGCTCGGATCTAAACACTTTCCTCTTACATCCAGCGTATACACACGGTATCAACGTGTATTTTACTTGGGACTTCCATACTCAGTTGGAGTCCTCACTCCTTTATTCGCCCTCGCACTTCTTCTCACCGGAGCACCGTCCTTTTGCTTCAGATCCTTCGTTTCTTGCTGCCGGACCTGTCGTTCGATATTCCTGACTGCCTCGGCCACTTTCCCACCAGCTTTGGGCGCAGGTTTCCTAGGTGTCTCCGGTGCGAAGCTATCTTCTTCTTGCCCGGTGTCCTTGCCCTCCTTCTTGGCCTGCTCGACAAGCTTGCCAACCGACTGAGTTGGCTTTCGTGTCACGTTACGACTCTTCGGTTTCGCCTTTGAGCCAGTCACTGAGCGCTTCTCAACCTTTGAGCCTTGCACCCCTGATTTGCGCCTGTCGCCCCGTTTCGGCTGCTTGATTGCTGAGTCGGGTACCGGGGGAGGGACCCTCCTTTGTGAAGGCTCGGATCGATGCTCTTCCTCATCCAAGTCCGGTGCAGGGACAGATACATCCCGTCGTAGGTTAGGAGGGACAATCGTGCCACCAGAGGCGTCTCGCATATCCACATCGCCTTGATTCGAGAATGGCGACGGTGTGAATGAGCGGTCCTCGTACGCGGGGGTCGTATCGCGCGCCCAATTTGAAGGAGGGTATTCCGGTTCCACACTCTGTCGGACGTCATTCTGGCTTGGTGGTATCGGCTCAGGCTCCCCGCTCTGCCTAATATACTCATGCAGCACGTCAGCAGCGTAAGGGACCGAGACGCCCGAGTCGGCCGACGGGCGCGGAGTATCCGGACGACCTGGAGCTATTGGGCAGTGTCGACTGACTGAGAGCCCCGCCTCATGGGCTGTTGCTGCTGCTGTTCCCGTTGGATGTAGAATGCCACTACTCTGCGACGAAGGTGCACTTGGCGGGACTGAGGGATCATTCGCTTCCTTCAACTCGGATAATCCGAGATGCGATGCCTGGTTGCCTTGGCCCGAAGTCCACGTCGCTGCCGTCCCAGGGAATGTCGGAGGCGGTAATCTCCTTTGTGGTTGTGCCCATTGCTCTGGTGCAGGTAGGGCTTTGCCACACTTGCATCGGCCTGGCGGGCAGGCGCAGGCGTCATCACGGCCTGGGGCGTTCTTCTGCTCAAGCTGGAACAACCTCTCTGACTCTGGAATCCGCGGCCACAGGCCCGAATGACTTGATGGAAGTTCTGGTGCAGACTCCACACCAGGCCCGCCGACATGGTGCTCCTCACAGCCCCCGGCACAACCGCAAAGGCCAGGCAGACAGACACACTTCTTCTGCATCTTGGGACCGCCGCAGCATGCCCCGTGGTCTTTGGCGGTCTCGGTCGGTGCTTGCCCGTCGTCACCTTCTCGCTCTCCCCATTGGATCTCCGCTTCCCTGCGCAACTGCTCCGCCTGCTCGGTATGGTCACAGCCCCGGCAAGGACAGTACAGAGGATGACAAGAACAGCGTGAAGCCTCGCCTCCGCAAGAACAGATACACGCTTCCGCGTCTTCTTCTTGTGTCGGATCGTGATCCTGGTCGTTAACTTGATCCTCCCCTGTTGCCTCGGCCTCCTCCTCCCTTCTCCTTCTCCTCTCGCTCACCAAAGCCTCAACCTCCAGATCAATCTTCTGCATCATGTCCAACCTCTGCTCCTCGCTCCAGAGGCTCGAATCATGAGGCCCGCCCATCCCGAAATGCTCGCCGAAGAAGACATCCCTTCTCCGAGCCTTGATCTCCCTGTCCCGCCACTCCATCTCCTTCTCAACCTCGGTCAGGCTACGCGGTGGCGGCACCCACGTCGGTTTGGATTGTGTGGCGGATTCGGTCAAGCCTAGGGGAGACCTGGGCGGGAAACTGGACTCGTTGCGGGAGCAAAACGCGTCGTCGGCGGCGGGGTCGAATCGGTCGCGGAGGCATGACCAGGTGGGCGCGGAGTCGGTCAGGCTGTCGTTTGGTTCGGGGCGCGGAGGGGGCAATGAAATGTCTTTCTTGGGGAAACCCAAGGCTTGATCTTGATCTCGATGATCACCTCCTCCCCTGTCCTTATCACCTTGATGGCCATGGTCAAACGACGGTCTTCCAGATCCGACCCCGTTTTTCGACCCCCCTGCCTTGGTCCCGCCGACCACGTCCCAGAACCCCATCGGCGAGCCGGGCTGCCTTCCCCACAGGGGATCCTGTCTTTGTCTGGCGAGAAGGAGCTGGTCGTCCTCCCAGCGCAGATACTCCTCCCCCAAGGGCAAGCGGGGCGGGTCATGTTCCGTCCAGCCCCGCTCGGCGTACAGCTGGGCTAGGAGGTCTGAGCGGTGTTTTTCGACGAGGCAGCGAGCATGTGGACTCTCCCCAGCACTTAGATTCCCAGCCACGCTCGTGCCGAACGAAGGATTCGGACATGGATTCGAATTCGTACGCGCGTTCGCGTTCGCGTTCGCGTTCGCATCTGAAATGGAACCCGAGATCGGAATCGAATGCGAAATCAAGCTTGGAATTAGCGGTGGAAGTAGATATGGAGGGGGAGGTGTAGTAGGTGACGGGGTCCAAGTTGAAGTCGAAGTCGAGGTTGTCACAGCCCCGGGCACAGCACCGGTACTGGTGCTGGTGATGGAGCCACTCTGCTTCTGCTTGGGTGGTTCTCCCCATGGCATCATCGCCTCTACGTCTACTTCGGAGGCACTGTCGCCGAAGAGTGAGTCGATGTCTGAGGGACGGGTTTGGCGGTCGGCACTATAAGCACCAGGTCCAGACCCGGGCACTCCGCCTTGGACTTCGGGGCGGTATCCTTGCTGTTGCTGTCGCGGTGTTCTGGTTTGATCGCCATCGTACATGTCGTCTGGAGGTGGCGCCCATGAGGGGTTGACTGTGGTGTCAAGGCCACCGGACTGGAGTTCCGCGTACGGAGCATAGTCGCCTGCGTAGCGGAGTTTGGGTTTGTCTTGTCCGGGAATGGGATTGACATGCTGGTGCTGGTGCTGCTGGTACGGTGCGGTCAACAGGCCGAGTTTCACGATATTGGTCCTCGGATGAGGTCGAGCTTCATCAGCCGCGCCGACCTTTTCTTGCAGCCACCAGGCTTCGTTTTCGTCGTCTTCCAGCCAGGAAGACGGCATGGCTGTGCAGATTGCGGATCTCGCTTCTGGTCTTGTCGAGGGGGATCCTTGCCTCGACAGCGCCTGGGAATAATTTTTTTCTCCCCACTTAATCTATCTATCAATCGGTCATGCCTTTGCAGAAAATCGAGAGATAGAGACGAAGGGGAGAACTTTCAAGTCGAACAATGCAAAAGCCACGGGGTGATGAGAATGAGGGAGGGAAAAAAAAGTAAACAAACACAGGTACATAAGAACAAGGAGGGGACGTCCACCTTTACAATCAAACTGGAATTGGAATTGAGAGGCCACAACAAAGAGAATGCATGCATGCATCATTGAATGACTCGAATGGCTGAATGAATGTATGGCCTTGTCAACAGTCCACAGTACGTTTCGTTGCGAGGGTCGTGCCTCTTCCCGCGGGGGGGAGGGGGTTGGAATGTGGTTGTAGTGTGCAGGTTGGTTACCTAGGAACTTTCCATTCCACAACCGCATAACATTTCGACACAACGGCCAACCAAGCATGCGATGCATGCATGCATGCAGGCGTGGTGGAACACAAAGAAACTCGTTATGTACGTACCTGACAATGTCAATCAGTGGAGCGTCGATTCCGATACAGCTGACCGTGCTGGAAAGCTGTACTATGTGTGTTATGTATTTCTTTTCTTGTTCGACGCGCGGCAAAGACGACAAAGGAGAAAGATCCGCAGATCGGGACGATGTGGTGTAGAACAAAACCTTGCTTTCAATCATTGGCACGGTTCGAGCTTCGAATTCGAATTCGAGTGTGAGTGTGAGCGTGACTGAGATGCATGCATGCATGCATGCATGCATACCTTCGGCCAACGACCGACCGACGAACTGACTGGCTGGCTGGCTGCATCCACGTCCTAGTATCAAACCACATAGAGCGATTTTCGGTAACCCACGTTCGCTTCCTATCCCATTAATGTCCCGCTCACTGATGTGAATGCATGCAATTCATCTACAAGACCGCTGCTTGCTAAAGACCGCTGCTTGCTGCATGTGCAGGTCGGTAACCGAAACTCCCATTCTCAAACAAACCCACCTAGTCTTTCGGGCTGGGTGCCAGGTCGAGTCTCGGCGCCATTACGGTCCAGCGCATGCAATCCTTGAACAGCATCCCGCCGATTCCGGGATAAGGCCCGATCTTCAGGTCCGCCAGCTCCTTGTTTCCGTATTCACCTGTTTGAAATCCAAGGTCAGTGATTTTTCATTCATGGGTTGTCAGGGTACGGGAGCTCATTATACTACTCACATTTCTTGAGCAGCAGATCCTTGAACGCGTGGTAGCAGTCGTCGGTGCCGTAGTCTGGCATGTAGACTCCGTTTCTGTGCTTGTCGGTCGGGGAGGCACACCCGCTGAGGTCGAAGGCGAGTTGGAAGACGACGCGGTAGTCCTTGAACAGCGTGGTGAAGAAGCCGGGGTAGTGCCACATCTCGCAGACGCCCTTGTCGGCCTCCTCGGAGATGGTGAATTTCCGCGTGGGATCCGTCAAGTACTCGCAGAACCCCCAGAGCGTGGTGTCCTTCTTCTTCATGTCGCTCAGGCTGTCGATGAAGAACGGCGACCACGGCCCGCCCGACGTGCGGGCTTCGATCGCGCTTCTGGTCGAGGTCGCACATTGCAAGGTATGTGACGAAACTGGCGGTGCGGTCGTGACAAATGCCGTCCAGGTACCACATGTAGGTATATGCGTCCTCGTCCCCGGTACCGAGCCTGGCACGACCGTCTCAATGGCCCACTGGCTGTCGGGGTCACAGGTGAATGAAGGTCCTTCGCGACAGGTCAGAATAGTCAAACTGTGCGCACCTCCGAGTTGGGCCAAGGTCTGTTTCAGGGTGTTCAGCACGGAAGACGTCGGTGGAGCTGGCGGTGGGGTTGTTTTCGTAGTTGTGACCGAGGCGCGTGTCGAACTAGGGGTCGTGGAGCTTGTTGGCAAGGTTCGTGTCGGACTCGGGGTGCTGGAGGTTGTGGGCGAGGTTCGTGTCGAACTCGGGATGCTCGAGGTTGTGGACGAGGCTCGTGTCGAACTAGGGATGCTGGAGGTTGTGAGCGAGCTGCTGGTGGGCGAAAACGTTGACGAAGTGGACGTAGATGTCGAGGTTTCAACCATTGGCGTCTGGGTGACATTGTCAAAGGTTGCGAATTCCGTGCCATTTTCGGTGATGAGGGGAAACTGGGTGATCCAGCTCGCGATCTGGGCCGAGAGAGATGGATCATTCCACCAAGGATTCAGTGTGCAGGCAGGGGCTTGCGACGTGGAGTTCAGAAAAGTTGTCGTGGTCGCAGTGTTTGTGCCAGAGCAGGCTGTGACAGTCCCACACGAAGTAGTCGTGGTCAGATCGGTGAAGACGGTGCCGCTCGACGTCACGTTGGACACCATTTCGCTGCACGTGGTGTATGTCGTGGACGAGCAGGAGCTGGAGGAACTCGAAGAGCTGGACGAGGTGGAGGAATCTGACGAACTGGACGAGCTGGAAGTACCGGAAGTACTGAATGAGCGGGATGGGGTCCGGGAACCTGATTGTTCACTTCCAGGTTCGGGGTCTGAGTCCTGTGAGTTACCAGTCGTGCATGGTGCTGCCGTGCAGTGTGTGACCGGGTACGTCAATGAAGCCGAGGCCAACGGCGGAACTGGTGGGAAATCCGGAGGTGGTGGTGGGAAGGGAAAGCCGAATTTGCCCAAACACGGTATGTGGCAGTTTGAGAACAGACTGAGGATACATTTGATGGCATCGCTGGCCACGGACATTGGATTTCCGCAGCTGTCTTTGCACAACGGGCCAACACATTTCCAGTCCAAGCTTGGAAAGACGACAAAGCCGCCGTCGATAGACTTTGTGCTGTAGCTAAGTGTTGTCGTGTATGACACCGAAGTCGTGCTGGATTCTTTGTTCGTGATAGGGCAGGCGTAGACCTGATCCCATTCAGTCGTCGATGAACCGGTACAAACACCACTGGGAAGCGCATGTGAGAGTCCAGATGGCCCGGCCGTGACGACGCACCACCAGCCCTCGCCACAGTGTGACCCAGAGGGTGCGTTCTCGAGGCATAGATCTTCTGAACCAAGCCAACACTGCGGGCATAGGCAGTTTGCAGAGCTCTGAGCGGTGACGATGGCATTCTGGTCACTGGTCGTAGTACTGAGATCTCCGATCGGCGATAGCGGGAATGTCCAGCACCATGGGTCCAAAGTATACATTGTCCAGATACTGAATTGGGGAATCCACAAGTCGCTGTACAAACATGTAGGCTTCGGCCCGACCAACGATACAGTGGGCAAGGACCCCGTCGGTGGCGGCGTCAGCGTCGGCTCGAACACAGGAATCGAGACGTCAGGGGGAAATGCGAGGGTGACTGAGCCGGGACAGGAATCATCTGTGCACGTCCCCGTCGAAAGGTCTGCAGGGAGAGGCAGAGGTGCGATTGTACCTCCGCCCTGGCTGGTCTGGGAGCTGTTTGTCGCCGAAGAGAACGCAACACTGCCAGACTGACTGCTCGACGGTACTTGAATTGAAATAATGGTTGAACGAACGACAGTCACAAAGGTGGTGAAGTCCAGACTGACGGTGCTCGTGAGTGTGGTGATGATCTCCGAGGTCCCATTGTCGGAAGAGGCTGATGACGAAACAGGTCCGGCCGGCGAAGTGCTGTTCCCTGCGGTGAATAATGGTACGTCCGTCACTGATTCCTCAGATTGGGAAGACGCTTTTGAGGAAGAGTTTGTAGAGGTCAACGACTCCTGAGACTGCGATGACGAGGTTGAAGTCACCTCACTGGTGGGTGTTTCAGTTGTCGTCTCTGAACCATCTGCCGAGGTGGAGCTGGTGCTGCTGCTATCTGTTGTTGCACTGGAGACATCAGAAGACACCACTGATTCGGTGGATGAGGTACTTGACGATTCACCGCTCGCGATGATCGGAGTTGTGGAGTCAGAGGATGAAAAGCTGTCAGTTGAACTTGATGCGCTGGTCTCTGGGGCTGCAGAGCTGCTTGAGGCTTCTGAGCTGGTGGATGTCGGCGCAGGAGATGTATCAGCACTTGTCTCTGTGGTGCCCGTGACCGACTCTGCGGTAGTAGAGCCCGACAACTCTGTGGATGGCAAGGTATTTGTTTCCGTGACAGTGAAAGTGTTGGTCACCCCAGTGACTTCTGTGACAGTGAACGTGGGAAGACTGGAGCTGGAGACTTCTGATCCGGTCTGCGTCGAGACATTTGTCTCCGTCTCCGTCACAATGATGGTATTGCTCGCGTCGGTGACGACGGTCACAGTAGGCAGCGTCAAGGTAACCGTGCTCAAGTCGGTTGCGAGGAATGTCTCCGTAGCCGTGGATGCGAATGAGGGTGTAGCACTGCTTGCCATGCTCCAATCTTCCCAAGGACCGTGTTCTAGATACTGGTGAGTCAATGGACCGGTAGACGCGTGGAAAGACTTACTGGGCTGCGATTGCTGACCACTGCAGACTGGACAATCTTCACCCTGATCTGTGCGCTTGGCCTTGCCGCCGATCCATCGCGCATTTGTCGGACCACATAGGCTCGCGATCAGGCCGAAGAGGAGAATGGGGAGTAGGGGAGCCATGACGGCCCGTCAGCAAAAGGAAGCCACTCAAAAAAGCGAAATCTGTAAACTTGGTGTCGTTGGTCACAAGCCTGTCGATCTGGAGAAGTGCGAGGACAAAAGATCGAAGCGAACGATCGAGAGCAAGGAGATATTTATGCGCAGTCAGTCCCTCTTCACTTTGTGCGCAGATTCTTGCTGGCGCTGGGTGAATCCTTGGCGGAGTGACATTCGGGAGAAGCAGGGTACCGCTGGCAGTAGAGTGAAGAGCAGGTGGGAAGTTCAGAGGCGTGAATATTGCATTGTCACCCGGCACGAAGATCCGAAGACCAACTGACCAGAGAATGGTGAAGAGCGACGACTAGCGTGAAAGGTGAATTTTGTCAATCATTTCGCTCCGACATGACGGACCATGACAAGGAAGGAATTTGAAATAGACATTTGCTTGTTTCCTGCAGAGACTTGTCCGGTGAAGGCTTGGTCTAAACGCGCAACTGGAGGACCTGGACTGAGAAGTCTAGAAGGGCCATGGCTGCGACGAACCTTTGTGGATTATTTCCAATTCCCGGCAAGAAGACGGCTTTTACCTCTGAGCAGCCCGATCAACGGCACCTCCTGACGCTTACCTTGGTTTGACAGGACTGAGAGTCCCCAGAAGTCAACAGACACCAGGCGCAACACAATGCAAGACCTTTTCTTGTTCCTGTCCTTATGCATTGATGAGCTGACTTTGAGCTTCATCAGGCAAACAGCCTTGTGGAGGAGCCCTCTCCCGGCCGCGACAGACGAAACCTTGATCCAGAGGCTGGTGCCAGCCTGGCATAATATCGAAGGTCTGCACGACTTGCGGAAGGTCATCCTCCACATGTCGTCCAGATAGTGAACAGCAACAATCTTAAAGCTGGTCGACGGGACATCGAACGGGAGCCGGCAACAAAACAAGAAGACGGCCCATGGAGCTTGAATAGCTTGATCAATCCAAGAAGAGCCGTACAAGTCTGGGGGGCGTGGGCGCCCAATCGTCGTTCGCATCTTGCTGGAACCGTCTGTCAGGATCTGCTGATGCAATTGGGGCTTCCGTGGAATTGTATATGGTTGAGAGTACGCAACCTTCCCCGCACAACTTGTTGAAGTATTCTGTGGGGAACCTCGAGGCTGACACTCTCTCCAGACGGATGTGTGAACATGGGGCTTCGGCAGATGCAGTCAGAGCAGGCGGAGAATTGCCGATGTCTCCCCCAGCGTTGATATATTGATCGTCGAGACCGAGCACTTGCAACTCGCTGTGAAGTCAACCATCTAATTGCACCGCTTGAGCCCTTGGAATAGCCCGCTTACCGCCAGAGTCGACATAATGCCTGGACTTCTTCTAACCCCCGAGACGGAGTTCAAGACTATCAAGATCAAGAAGTTGCACCCGACATTCGCAGCCGAGATTGAAGGAGTCGACTTCTCAAAGCCCATCGAGGATGACGTTTTCAGGGAGATCCTCGCCGCATCGGCAAAGGTAGAAACACCATCGAAGGATGCTTGGTTCGTGTGCAGGACCTGCTGACGGCTTCATAGTATGGCGTAATCGTGTTCCGCAAGACTGGGCTCGACGACACAGGCCACGTTGAGTTCTCTCGTCGATTTGGCGACTTGGACGACATCAGACCGTACATGACCAACGGACGCAAGCCTCGATATGAGTACTACGAGCTGTTCGATGCCGGCAATATCGACCCAGACACCAATACGGTGCTCGCACCAGATAGCGCTCGAGCCCAATACAACAAAGGCAATGCTCTGTTCCATGTCGATTCGTCGTTCAATCCTCGCAGGGCATCATACTCGATCTTGAAAGCCCACGAGCTGCCACCACCAAACACCGGCGGTAACACGGGCTTTGCCGACACTCGAACAGCATGGGACGAGCTGGATCCCGAGCTGAAGGCCGAGCTGCTTGAGAAGGACTATGTCGGCGCTCACTCGTTGTACTCATCACGCAAGAAGGCAGCACCCGAGTACTTCAAGGACGTCGACGTGAATGACTACCCTATGCATAGGCACAAGATAGTGCAAAAGCACGAGCCTTCAGGCCGGACGAATCTGTACATCGCCGCCCATATGGACCATATTGTGGACGTGTCGCCAGAGAAGTCGAAGGAGCTGATGGATAAGCTCATGGCGCATGCAACGCAGGAGAAGTATACGTTGAGCGTTCCATGGAATGATCCAGGCGACTTGGTCATTTGGGACAACACGTAAGTGGCCTACACCCTCGAAGCTGGTTGTCGCGTGCTAGAGCCTACAGTGCTGACGTGGAGATCTAGCTGTGTCATGCATCGAGCCGAGGGCGGTTCTTTCGCCGGCAAGTATCGACGAGACCTGAGGAGGACGACTGTTCACGACGATTCTCCGTACGCATGGGGTTTGAACAAGGCAGGCAAAGATGAGAGGCCGGGCTTCGTACTGTATGACTTGTGACGCTCTTTCAATGACGAGCTGTATTGACTGTGCATAGTTTCAACCAAGCGCCGACGGCGACGCCCGCATAAGAGTTGAGAGGGTGGAAAATGAAGTGTGGAAAGTGAAGGGGAGCTGCCGGGCAAGGCGCGTCGCAAGGCTGAATCAAGCGTCGCAAGGCTCTTGGCCGATTACGTAACCCATCGAGGCGCTTCTCGTACTTTGTCCCGCACCGCAACTTACATGCTCATGTATCTCACGGGAGGGCTCGATATCACCTCTTCGTCGTTACACTAGTCTGCCTAGAGCGCGCCTTGAGGCTCTTCAACAGCCGCAAGCACGAAATAAACCTCCAATCCTCAATATCAAGCTGTATTCACTCCATCATCAACTGCCCGTCTGCTTCCCCGCCATCTTCCAGGCGTAAGCAATCCTCCCAACACTGCCACTCGCGCGCAATTATGTCCAACATAAATTGGCGGACAATAAACATAGATGCCTACGACCCGGAGTCAGCCTTCAACTTCCCCCTTTCCACCCTCCTTCCAGCAAACCTCCCCGCACCCTCCACATCGTCTGAATCCGCTCAAATAGGCCAACAAGTCCGACAACTGCTTCGAGCCGGCGACAGCGTTGGCGCCTTACAGTCCGCGCTCGAGACCGCCCCGTTCGCAGGTGACGAGGGTGCGAAACAAGTCCACCTCACCACCGTCCTGGAAGTGCTGCAAGGAATCAGACAGAGCGATGTGAGTCGGATACTGGCGGAGGTGCTGAAACAACCCGGCGGCACGGCCTTGGGGGATACACTCATGAAGTACATCTACAAGGGTATGGCGAGCGGTACTGGAGGAGCTGGAGGCAAGGGGGTGAGTCCGCAGGCCACGGGGTCGGGGTTCAGTCAGATACAATCACGAAACTTCGGTGAAGGTGGAGGCGGGCAGGTGATGAGTGTGCTGTTGAGTTGGCATGAAAAGCTGACCGAGGTGGTCGGTGTGGGTGGCATAGTGAGGGTCATGAGTGATCGGCGGACGGTATGAAGCAGATTCCAATGCAACCGGGTGGCTCAATCTGCCGGCAACGACGCAGTGATAAAGGGGTAGGGCGAAGCAGCACAGGACCAGGAGCGACTATGCGAGACAAAAGCTTTAGAATCACATCAAGAAGACCTCATGGCCAGCTCGATTGAGACGAGTACCCTAGGTATCGTGAGCAGCCATGTCTTTCTCCAAGGCGAACCCTCACAATTATGTCCTTCTCCTATCAGCAGTCCACCCGCCCAATGCCCAGAACCATCCAATAACTCAACTCCCTCTTCCCGTCATCTGCCTCCCCATCTTCATCAAGCACTTTCTCCCTCTCCCGCCGTCTTCTCTCAACGATTCCTGTATCCGCATCTTCGGTTACCGTCCACTCCAGCCTCACTCGGATAGGAATCTCAACCATATCCTCATCTTCATCTAGTTCCTCGCCTTGCTTTCTGAAGATACTCGCCGGGATGATCTCAATCACCACGCTCGCCCAATTTCGTCCTTGATCGTACAGTTTGCCCGCGATCTGTTCTCCGCCTGCTGTGTTTGCATCACCCGACGGAGTCGGTTTGGGCACGGTATTCAACGCATCGTCCCAGGCGTCACTGTTCTTCCCAATCTGGAATTGTGGGCAGAGGATCGTGACCCGGTGGCCGTGCTTCCCTGGCGTGATGCTTGGACTTCCCAAGCTGACATTGACATCGTCAAAGAGGGGGTTGCGGAGTGTCATGATGAATTGCACAGGTTTGCCCGGCGAGAGAACCACATCGCTTCCATCTGGGCCAGCCGGGAGAAGGCCGCCTGGGACGGGGAGTGGCTTGATGCTCACAAAGGGGACGTAGCTTAGGGCGATCAGCTTGATGCGGTATCTGGCTGAGGAGATTTTCAGTTCCGGTCGGGTGAGGATGTGCTTGCATGTCGCGCATCTTTTGGAACGCTTCGTGCGCATGAGCGTAGGCATAGGTCGGAGTTCCGAGACTGTACGAGCTTGTGTGTTGCCTATGAAGGACGGGCATTGGGATGTTCGCTGTGGAGATGTTGTTGTCTCGTCGTAATCTCGGGGTGTAGATTGAGAGGGACTGGGGAGCTGAAGGCCTTCGCTGGTTGTCCGAGCTTCGCGCATAATCGTGAGCTTCTGTCTCGCTCGCTTGAGGGAGTTTTCTCGGTTGGTATAGATATTCATGATTCGTTGGAGAGATGATGGTGATGAGTAGGCTATGTCGAGCGCTGATGCTGGAAAGCTGGCGTCTGTGGCTGATGACTCTGCGATCTGGTCCTTGTAGAATGTCCTCAGAGCGTTGAATCTCGCCGTGGCATCTAACGACAGCTGTGTCGTAGATTGTTGCTTGTCTTCGGAGCCAGGCTCGATCTCTTCTTGAGATAACGGAGGTCGGGACAGTGACGACTTGCGACCCAAGCCATCTTGATAATTGGGTGGCTTCTGTTGAGAGGGCTTGCGTGAGCCGCCATTTTCAATCTCATCAAGCTGCTGGCGGAGGCCTGTTGGCTTGTCGAACTTGATCCCGATGTCAAGAGTATTCCACATACAATAATTGCAGTTCAGGATGAAGGGACCGTCTTTCGAGTCGCCGATAGAAGTGGTGATCATCTGGGACCTACATATTGGGCAATGAAAACAGTTCCGAGGACATCTGTTCCCTTCCCCTCTCACCATTGCCCTCGGACTTTCGAACAAACAGTCTGGGCAATAAGTAGCACTGATCTCTTCGGTCACACAGCGGGGGCACTTGATCTCGTGACATTCTTCGCAGTATAACAGATGCTCAGGAGGGAATAGAGAGAATGCTGAACGGGGATGCCTAGGATTGAAAGTGTCTTCGCCATCTTGGATTTCTTCCAAGTCGACCTCTCGTGAAGACCGCCCCGGCTTCAGGGCTCTTCTCGAAGCATCCGAACAGGGGCAGGAGATGAAGGTGTAAGGGAACGGGAGAGCCATGATAATCCGTTCCCTAGCACTCTGATACACGGCAGCAAATCTCGCTGGGAGGACAACAGGGAAACTCTCGTATCGATACCTTTCTTGACCTAGTTGCAGGGAAAGGCCGTCGACTGGGAGAGATGAACGACGCGGTGGACGCGCCTGCGGCTAACCTTCCTCACACACGCCTACAGGTATTGACATCATCAACGATCATGGACAGTTCCCTTTCCCTTCTACGAAGCCAGGCATTGACTTGTCTGGGCTTCGAACACACCGTCAGTTATGAGGCCGCTGACGTTACGGCCGTGGCTCCCTACACCAGCTCTTCGACGGCGCCCCTGCTTTCGAAGATGCTATGCAATCCAGGCACCTGGCGGTCCGACGCATCAAGTCTTCAATGAGAACGTCAAATACCTCCAGAAAGAAAGAACAGCTGCCAATGCCGAGTATAGCAGGCAGGTAGACTATTTGAAAGATGAGGTGGCTCAAAGACTGGTCGATCGTCTGCTGGACATCAATCGAGAATTCCCCCGAGTCCTTGATTTGGGTGCAAACAGCCTTCAGATAGCGCACGCGCTGTCGAAGCCACCTCTCATTGCCCCAGAGTTACCAGACGGGTCGATAGAGGAAAAGATCCCGCTCTCAGAACGCATACACCACCTTACCTGCGCAGAAATCTCTCCCACATCTCTCCATCGCGACGATGCATTGCCCGCTCCCACAGTTCCAATCACACTGGATGTTTTACCGTCTCTCGAAACGTTACCCTACGAAGCCAACACATTCGATGCTGTCATATCTTCACTGTCTCTTCACTGGGTAAACGACCTCCCCTCCGCGCTGGCAAGCGTGAACAACATCCTGAAGCCCGATGCTCCCTTTCTCGCGGCCATGTTTGGAGGAGATACACTGTACGAGCTGCGCTCGTCTTTACAGCTGGCCGATCTGGAGCGCCGAGGTGGCGTCTCTCCGCACATATCACCCTTGGCCGACGTGCGGGATATCGGCAGCCTCCTTGGGCGAGCAGGGTTTAATCTCTTGACTGTCGATGTGGACGACATCATCGTGGAATACCCTGACACATTTACTCTGATGACGGATATCCAAGCCATGGGAGAAGGAAATGCGATTCTCAAGTCCATGGGCGGCCCAATTCAACGGGATGTGCTGTTGGCGAACGAAGCCATATACAGGGAGTTACATTGCAAGGAGGACGAAAAGGATAGGATCCCCGCAACTTTCCGGGTCATTTACATGATCGGCTGGAAAGCTAGCAAGAACCAGCCACAGCCCCTGGAACGAGGGAGTGGGAGCATCAACATGAAGGACGTACTTGGGGGAGGAGACTTCGGCAGGTAGCAGTAACTCCTGTACAGAACAGAATACAACAAAATAGACCATCGGGCAGTTTGAACAATATTTTGTCTTCTATTCATCGGTCGAATTCACCCGCTTGAACCTTTCGATGCTGACTTGACCTCCAAGTGGATGGTATGTCATTTGTCTTTGAGCCGGGAAACCATGCCTCTCCCGTCACACCTGACCCCATCCATTCCATGCAATTCGAGTACATGCATAGTCCTCGAAAAAGACGAGAGCCATCAACCGACCGATTGTGCTCTCCTTTTGTCGTGGTTCCACGCCTGCTTGGCGTTCTCCTCACCCTGGCCAGTCCATCGCCTAGTAATCCGTGGCGCTGCTCAAGGGGAACTCAAAGCCACAAACCCGTCCAGTCAATTTCCGGTAGACCTCAGAGTAAGTATCGAGTCTGTAATCCACGCCGCCGCGCTCCTTCTCGTCCAACACAACCTTCAACACCTTGCTTCCGTCCTCCTTGGTCCTCAATCTCTTGCCCACAATCTCGACAGGGTAAACGACATCAGCGAGGATAGCATCGTGCACGGCCGTCAGAGTTCGAGATCGGGGACGCTTCTGGGTCTGGCTGGTGCGGGAGCGGTTGGAGCGTTTTGGGCGAGGCAGGATGCGGCGCATGGCCAGGATCAGGACGTGGCGGTCGGAGAACTTCTTCTCGAGTTCGCGAGTCAGGCGTTGTTGGACCTTGTGAAAGCCCGCCAGGAGGGGCACAGGGACGAAGATGACGATGGCGCGCTTGCCGTGGCCGACTTCGAGCTGTAGAAAGTCAAAATGTGTTAGTTCTCAATCATGTCTGTTTGACGTCCCACGCCTGTTGTTTACGACGATCAGATGTGAACTGTCATACCTCACGAGCAGAGACGAACTGAAGCGGTCTCAAGGCGACCTTGAGTTCGGGGATGTTGGTCTCCAGTTCATAGAGGGCGGTTGCGATGCTGGTCTCCAGCTCGGAAGGTTGTTGCCTCGAGGGGCTGTTGTGAGCAATCTTGTTGAGAGCTGGTTGAGACATGATTGCGATGAGAGCTCGACGTGGTCTTCGCAATCAAAGGGTGTCTCGAAGGTTGAAGATTGTCAGTAGAAAGTGCCTTTAGCGATGTCGACGAGAAGGTGCCAATCCACAATTCTTCTGCGGCTGCCAAGACCGCCAAGATTTTCGTGCATTGTGTGCTGCTGCTGCGGCGTTAAAGGCTCGCCGTAGTAGATAGAGTACGCTTTTGTCTTCATGGTCCGCCCTACTGGCGCTCACCAAGAAATACTTGCGGCAGCCCCACCAACAACTGCCCTTCCTCGACTCTCCATTGCACAAGCGTGACAAGTTCTTTTTCCGAAGAGCCCTCGTCCACGTCGACTTGCTACGCCTGAATCCTTCTCGTTGCATTATTCAGCAGCGGGTCGAGGACATGTACTGGCGTGACTAGCTTACCTTTCACGACCATATATCGCATACTAGCCGCTGTCGGATCTAGAGACCCGGACGAAGGCGGCCAGGCACATCATGCGGGGACATTCTATTTACTGACTCGATCCTTTACCCGTTGAGTTTGGGAGGGCCTTAAAACCGGAGCCATTTATGTTGCGTCAGTCACAAAACGTTCAATATTACCGGTACGTTTGGATTCGGCAGATGGAGGATCGGATTGCCCGTCGAGGCCTGGCTTGCAAAGCGCTACAAGGTATCGCCTGCGGTTCCTGCCTGTCCAGCAGGCGCTGTATTGTTCGTGGGAGATAAACCCACCATAGTCGAACGGCGGCCCCGTCTGTGGTGGGTGGAGCATACTAGTATTCTGTATAAATGCGTTGTGACTTCATCCATGCTCCTCAAAGATCTGCATGGGCTTTTCTCTCTCTCATCTCTCACTCGCGCTTGCCAGACCTTCAGCTCAGCTTTTCTTACGTATTGTATCCGGATACATCATCACCCTCTCCCGCAACCTGAACAGGAACAAGCATAAGAACAAATATGTCGCTACCAAAGACTACTCCCGCCTGGATCATCGAGGCTAGCAACGGCGACAAACCAGGCTTCGAGAACCTGAAATTTGTCAAGGATCACCCTATCCCTGAACTCGGTGAGAACGACTGTCTTGTGCAAATCCAAGCAGTGTCACTCAATTACAGAGACCTGGTGATTCCCAAGGTAAAGCATAAAATCCAGTGAAGATGCAAGAGCCTTCGTTCCATTGACAAGCCACAGGGCCAATACCCTCTCCCACTAAACCTCCCCACCGTCGCGTGCTCGGATGGCGCGGGCAGGATCCTTGCTGTCGGCTCCAAAGTGACCCAGTTTGAAGTAGGTGACAAAGTCGTCACATTGTTCACGCAGAAGCACCAACACGGCGAGCCTACTCCCGACATGTTCGACAGCGCCCTCGGCGGAACCGCAGCTGGGACTCTACGCCAATACGGCGTCTTTCCAGCGTGGGGGCTCGCTCGGGCGCCGTCAAACTTGTCTCCCACCGAGGCAGGGACACTAACCTGCGCACCTCTGACATCGTGGAACGCGCTCTTTGGGTTGCAGTCGAAAGCCGTGAAGCCCGGGGATGTTGTCCTCACGCAAGGCACTGGCGGTGTCTCGCTCTCGGCCATCCAATTCGCAAAAGCCGCCGGCGCGACTGTCATTGCAACGACATCATCAGACGACAAGGCGAAGCGGCTAGAGAGTATCGGCGCAGATATTGTCATCAACTACAAAAAGGACCCGAGCTGGGGAGAGACCGCGAAGAGGCTTTCTCCCGGCAAGGCTGGCGTCGACCATATCATTGAGGTCGGCGGCCCGGGCACTATGGCGCAGTCTTTGAAAGGTACGGCCCATGACTTCTCACGCCATCCCATTAGCTACGCTGACCATGCCCTTTTACCAGCCATCAAACTTGGAGGTGTCATCTCTGTAATCGGCTTCCTTTCCGGTTTCGCCAATGAGAAGGAGCCAAGCACTCTCGAAGCCCTCAGCGCCGGCTGCATCATTCGCGGCATCTTGATCGGGCCGAAGGACCAGCTCGTCGCGATGAACCGTGCCATTGACGCCAACAACATCCACCCGATCGTAGACGAGAAGATCTTCAACATGGACAATGCCCTCGACGCGTATGAGTACCAGTGGCAGCAGAAGAACTTTGGGAAAGTGGTGATACAGCTAGCTGGGCCAGTTCTAGGGCAGAAGGAAGGATGAGGCCACGAGAGATGTGGCTAGCAGCGGATCTGCGGCTATAGGCGACAGAGCGGTATGGAGTTGACTAGTGACGAATGAAATAGACAGCCTCTCGCTACAATATCAACGCCAACGCCAATATAAAATACCTGTGTCGCCTCCATGAACTTCCCCTGCTCACCACGCCGCAATGAAGAGCCAGCCGGTTGATTAATTACAAGGCACATCCTTTTCGCCCACTGAACACGTATCAGTCACGCAAATGCAGGTGCAGGCGGCAGGGCGCAAATGCAAGTCGGTCTTGCTCGGGACTCATTCTCGCATGGCACACCGCACGGCACAGAACAGTAGAAGAAATTAGAGTAAATCCGAGTGGAATAGAGTGGAATACTTCCTTATCCCCATGAGACAATGTATCCTGGCCGCGAAAGCCCAACAAGCAGAACAGTCTCCTCCTGACCCTCCCCACCTACTCATGGAACGATATCCGAAAGGGGAAGGTACACGTTTCCAAAAGGACCAAGTGCTCGATGCTTCCCCTCCGAGCCCTGCTCTGCCCTGCCCTGCCTCCCGCCCAGCCTTATAAATCTCCCAAACTCCGACGAAACCGGACGCGGACGCTGCGGCCGCACCATCATCCCCTTTCCACGCTGCACCATCGAATGTAGAGATTCCCGGCGTTTAGCACACAACAAGGCTCCACGATCTCGCTCTGACACAAGAGAGGAAGACAGGCATGGTCTATGTCGGAGCTTTACAATCGCAGCGTCTGTACCGTGTTGTATTGACGCGCAGATGGAGATACAGCGCCGGTCGGAAACGGTTATTGCCCTGTTGAGGAGGACTTGCTTGGTTGGCACGCCTTGAAGTCACCACCCGACGTTATGCGATATGATGTCTTGCTTTACAATCCGCGGCGGTAGTATTGCTTTCTATTGGGAAGGGCTGACTCGTGCTTCGCGCGCCCCGACCAGATCAGTAATCCTGATCCCATGGACTTTGGGATCTCGTTCTCTCCCTCGCGTCCTTCTCCCCTTCGCGCGCATCCTCACCCTCGCCCTCATCCTCTGTCGGTCCTCTCAACCTCAGTCACTAACCAGTCAGTAGGTATCCCTCTCGAACCACTTGGCAGCGGCGTCATAGACCGCCTTCAAGGCAGCACCCCCCTCGAGGGTCCACAATCTCTCCGTGACACCGAGCCTGTCCAGCATCCTCAACATTCCCAGAACCATGACGTCGGCGTAAGTGACCTCGCTGCCTGAAAGCCACACCCCGCCGTCATTCTCGGCATACAAAGCTGCCAGTTCCTTCCACAGGGGCTCCACGTCGCGGTACCCCTGCTCCGCAAACTTGGCGTAGTACTCCTGCAGCGGCATGCCCACGGACTTTTCGCGGTCCTGCTCGAAGTAGGTCTTGGACGGCGGGTTCAGGAACGTGACCGGCACCAAGGGCATGAAGATCGGGCGGACCTTCTGGATGACTTTGGGGAGGAACTCTTCCACGCGCGCCTGGTACGGCGAGTCCAGGTGCAGCGACGGGGTCGGATACAGTTTCTCGAGGGCGTTGGTGATCTTGCGCGATTCCATCAGGTATTCGCCGTTCGGAAGCCGGACCGCCGGGGAGGTATATTGGTAGCCGGCCTCGTTGGGTGGGATACCCCTGTGAGTGAGTGAGTGAGTGAGACAATGTGAGTGAGTGAGCAGAGGTGAGGGAGACTATGTGAGTTCGCCACCAATGCTGCGATACGGAGTTCCAGTATCGAAATTCAAGGGGTGAAGGGCTGGAGGTAAAGTGATCCACCCTCTCCGTCCATCTAAACTGCCTGACGAACTGACGCACAGCGTGACAAGCCACCGCCCGCCTGAAACGTTCACACGCATACTTACAATTTCTGGAACGTCGGCTTCAAATCGGGATACTCAACCCATTGGGTCTTATAAGGTAGACCCTTGATGTTCAACGCGAGGCGAGCTGGACGGAAAACGTTAGCAATGAGGGAAAGACATGATTGACGTCTCCTTTCATCAAGACGTCCCCGGCATCGACACCGACACCAACACCAACACCATGGCGACTTACTCTTCCAAGGGTTCAGACTCCAAGAGAATCCCTGCTTCGAGGGAAGATCATACAGGATGATTTCATCGGCCATGGTGGGGGCGGCGGTCGACCGATCGATCGTCACACGAGTTCGACAGTGCCGTGATGGGGGTTCAAATCTACTGCGACGCAATACAAAGCGAATGGCCGTGATGGGATATGATGCGACGAGTCTGAAAAAGGTGGGTTGGAAAAAGAGCTATCACGAGATTCCTCCAAAGCCCTTATATAGCTTTGTGCGGATCACCCAAGGTCAAAAAAAGTTGTATCGAACCGAGATGGACTCGACTCGCAAAGCACCGGGCGTGCGGGCTGTTCGGAGCGTCGAGCGGAAATCCCACATCCACGGGAAAACGAACTGACCTCTCCGACCTCGTTATTAGGTGATCAACGGTCTCCATGATGACAGATCGTTCTCTGCGTACTCGGACCATTGCCTGGAGCGAGCATACCTTATCCTGTTGTGCCTCGGAGGGGGGGAGGGGGGGAGGGGAGGGGGTCACTGGCGCGCGTGTGCGCGCGCGTGTGTGAGTGAAGAAACCTTCAACCCCGCATCCAGGAGCGCGAGGTTGCTCTCCGATTGACGCTGCTGTTGGCGCGTTTGAGGACTTCGTCCCGACGCCGAATTTGTAAGCCAAGATTGTCGGCGGCGTACGGCGATCAGGTCGCACTTGGAGCGAAGGTGGTGTGAAGCGCATGCGGACATACATCAACGATGAGATCCGACTTGTCTACACAATAACTTGTCCAATTACGATGACGAGCACGTAAGTTGGCGCAGGAGACGATATTCTCGCGTGTATTACTACAATCCAATATTGTTGCTGATTGTATAGGTACATGACATAAAACGTTTCTCGTTGCTGGAGACTGTAGTATATCCACATCGGACTTTGGGTGTAACTTTTCCCAGGAGCGCCGACGACGACGACCGTGCAAAGACAATCATCCCGGTGAAATACGTATTAAATCAACTCCGCGCTCGCGTCCAACTAAACTCGATTTTCAGTCCATGAACCCGCGCTTTCCATCGCCGTCAGCATCGACACGGGGATTCAACCGATCAGCCAGGCCAGGCTTTGCGCCTTCGGTTGTGCCCATGGGACCAGCACCTCTGGCGCCCAGGTGCTTGTCGCCAACACCGGTGCCGTTTCCGGTGTGATGATGGTCTCTGCCAATGCCTCCCGAAGAGAGGTCATTGCCGCCGCCGACGCCTCCAACACCGGTGCCGGTTCCGGTGTGATGGTGATCTCTACCAATGCTTCCCGAAGAGAGGTCATTACCGCCGACACCTCCAACACCCGTGCCGGTTCCGGTGTGATGGTGGTCTCTGCCAATACCTCCTGAAGAGAGGTCATTGCCGCCGACACCTCCGACACCCGAGTCAGTAGGGCGGTGTGTCTTGTTGTGATCGCCTATACCGGTGGTGGTGCCAGCTGTAGTCCCACTGGAGGAGTGATGCCCACCGATATGGAACTTCTCTTCAAGTTTGTCAAAGGTCGTGGCAAGCTTGTCGTTGTAAGGACGAGGTGCACCCTGATACTCCTCATGGGTTGAGTGCTGGCCTCCGACTAACGCACCGCCTGCTGCCTTGAATTCGTCAAGGGTCTTCATGGGCAGAGCAGACAGTCCGTGATGCTGAGCGGCGGCATGATGTGTCCTGCAAGAAGTCAGCACCTGGGAACTCCGGTAAGTTTGGTCAGGAAACTTACTCGTGGACAGGAACGGTGGTGTGGACGACCTCGGGCTGGATGGTCTCCTTGTGGACGACGGGGATGACAGTCTCATGGACATGGTGATGGACGTGCTCTCCCGTCACGGTGGGTGCCGCAGCTTGGGTGTGGGTCGTTTCGTGTGTCGTGGAATGGCTCTTGAAGTTGGCCATTTCGGCAGCGAGTCTCTCCTTGGTTGCCGACTCGTCGTCATGGTGGAATTCGCGATGCTCGGTCGGGAGGATGTTGTGGGTATGCTTTTCTGGGAGTCTTTCTTGGTGGGCGAGAGGTTGCACTGTGGTGTGGTGGTGATGTTGATGCACTTCACGGTCGACAGCTTGAGTGTGTTCCTCGTGGCGGTGAGGCTTGACGGCTTCATGTGTGACGGCGGGGACGACGGTTTCCTCGACTGAGGTATGGTGGCCCCGATTGCCGGTAAGTTTCTGGACGGCTGCTTTTGCCGCTTCCATGGTGAATGTGTATTGTGGTTTCTGATGTTGAGGAGAGGTGAAGCTGAGGTCGGACGGGTCTACTTCCGGAAGAGAAGTCCAGGGTGCCACGCAAACATTTATACACAGCGGGAGAGACGATATGAGATAATACCTCGTACCATACCTTGTGCCATCACTCGAGGCTGTGATATCATCTCGAGCAAAGCTACGCTTGGGCGCCCCCCCTCGTTGTGAGGTCAGCGACCCGCAAGAGAGTCAACTTTGGAGGTGTCGACAAAAGCAAATCGACATGATTGGGACTGATCTCGGCAATCAGCGTCTCTTTTCATCTGTCGATCAGATGCGGTAGCTTGGACTCGCCGAAAATGTCCTGCATAGACCCAGAGAGGATCAGATCGTCATCGAACAAGCTTTGGCAATTTGGATTCAGATCTGGCATTTTTCGTTCTATGAAGTGCCGTAGAGCGATCCCGCCGCTACGAGTAGCTTGACTGACACTCACCACCTCTACGAGTATGTTGGTCCTTGCTGTTGTTCGCACAGAATTGAAAGATATTCCCCTCAACCATCGTAGACGGTGCCGTCATGGGATGAGACCTCATGCCTGTGCTGCATGTTCCAAGGCTGCTGTACGAGTACTTCCCGTGTGCGGAGAGGGGACAAGCCACATTCAGTCTTTCTGCGCAAGGATGTGCGTCATGACACGCCCAATGGCGATGAGGACGCGGTCCAACTGGTGGTCAAATCCGGATGTGGCGAGTGATGATGACTTGAAGTCAAAACAGACAACCCGTGCTGACGTTCGGGCGTGCAAGCCACAGGCGGGCAGCCGCACCAGCCTCTCAGGCATCCCCTGGAGTTCTCGTGCGCTCTGGCCGTTGACCTCGAGCCACGCTCTGGGTTCGCTAGTTTTACCAGGGCTGATCCCTACAAGCCCCGTGAAGCCCCCCGAGCCCCGCCGCTGTCCCATCCTCTGACCGCTAGACTCTGCCCTAAAACATTCCCCTAGTTAGTTAGAGCCACGTTCCGTGCTTGCCCGTGCTGAGGATCAGGCATGCTCCTCTTGATCAAGCCACCTGCCCAGTTTCCGTAGATCATGGGCCAATCCTCGCCCGTGGCGGCACCGTTGGTGGGTGCGTCAGGGTTCTTGGTCTTTGGAGCTCAGCGTCGGCTCCATGGGCATCCCTGAGGCATGTCTTTCTTTCGCTCCCACGTTGGGTAAGGCCTTCGTTGACCATGGTTTAAGTTTGAATCCGTGCTTGCAGACGAGCTGGTCGCTTCGAGCAATTCAGCCTAGCCATGACGAACCTTTCTTGCGCGACACAGATCAGACAGGAGGCGAGAGGAGGTGGATAGCGCCAAAAAGGGAGTTCGTCTGGGTGTCTCGTGTGTCTCTGCTCGCGATCCGCCATTTCGATCTGCCTCGTGTATCTGCTCGGTAGGTCAACACCAGAACGTTCGGAGGGGCACCACTTTTCTTTGGTAGGGAACCTTTCGTGGAGCAATCGATCATGGCCACCGCCGTGACATCGACCCAGCGCTTCTCGGACGCCAGCCATGCCAATTGGAAGTGCTTTCCTTCTCCCTACGTCATGCAGACCGAACAACAACGAAGTCAAAGTCGAAGTCAAAGCCGAAGCCAAAGTCGAAGTCGCAAGCGCAACCGAAACCTCAGTCATAGCGACAACTCTCCGCCACACAAATGGCAGGACGAGCCTGTCCAGCGTCCTGCTACAGCGGCTCCAACCGTCAACCATGACTCTGCCCATACCGTCCCCCCATCCCGGTCCAGAAGTCGTCTGCAGAAACGTCCTTCCCAGCACACTCTGAAGCCCACTGCCGCTGCTCCTGCCATGTCACAAGCGGTCTCTGATTCGCAAGGATCATCTTCCACTGGGCAAGACATCACAGGCTTGCCTCAACCCTCCCAGACCGTCCCCGAGCGACACTCCTCGTTACGAAAGAAGACCGCTGCTGGCGCTGCAGAACAACCGGGCCCAAAGAAGGCCCCTCCTGCAGAGCTGAAGCCGGCACCACCTACTCATGGACTGCTTTCTATAAGGCCCAAACCCTCTCCAACCGAGAACAACGGCAAACCAGACTCTGACAGCGAACACTCATCACCGGCAGGTAGTATTCAGAGTCCAACCAACCCTCCCCGAACACCTCGACATCAACCGCTAGCACCGAACGACCCCTCTCCTTTGAACCCCCTCTACTACATCCCAAGCTCAGACTTCTCCAATGGCGGGACCACGGCGCCAGCGCAGTCGACCAGCGCCTCTGCGCAGAGAAATGAACACGTGCTTCTCCCTGCTGGCTTCAGACCAGGCAAGACAGAGCACACCTACGTAGAGGAGGTCGTGAGACCAGCAGTAACACACGAAGTCATAAAGAACAACAAGACGGAGATCGTGCAAGAAGCAATCACCCGAGAAATCCACGTCCATCACTACTACACCTACACGCAGCCCATCAAAGCAGTCGAGATCCTGCCTGCACGACACTTCATCGTCGACGGCCAAACCGGGGAAAAGGTCGAGATCCCGCCGCCAGAGGGCTGGGTCATGCCTTCCAATATGCAACCGTACAAACCAGATACCAGTGGTCTAGCCGTAGAGACACGGCACTACCTCGTCGACGAAGAACATCCGGCAGGTGTTCCCGAGCCAGCGCCGTCGAATGTCCCGAAGCGGGAATCACAGCCTGACTTGCGGAAGAAGACAAGCATGTCTGGGCATTGGACGCCGTTTCCAAAAGTGAGGTGAATACCTACGCCAGGCGGACACCGTGTCACTCAACAGGCTTGCTTTTATCGTCTTGCATCTGTAGCATCACCAGCATATATTTTGGCGAGATACGACAAGAGTGGGGGGTGCTGAAAGAAAGAGCTGATACATTGCAATGTTCACTGAGCGAATATGGAGTTTCTGTCTTGCCATATTCTACCACGTGTTGTATATCAATCACCTTCGATATACCCAATGAAGAGAAACGATTATCGGTCCCATGTTCCTACCGTCTCAAGATGCCATCGGGGTCAAGCAGCCGCAGTAGAGAAGAAGGAAAGGGGATTAGTATGTTAGTATAGTAACGAATCGAGGCACAATCTATGCTTGTGGGCGAGAGAAAACTACACATTTAATGCAACAGCGCATTGCATCCAAGATAATCAATTGCAACTCCAGTGTCTTGCTCCCCGGGGGGCGTTCACCGAAACCCAACCCCAACCACCCACGCAGACTAACGTGGCAAAACAGGGGGGTATATTAACGACGGCGACGTCTGCACAGCGCCCAAAACCACCCCGGTCATCTCATCTATTCCGGTCGACGGGCGTCTGCCTCCAGAGCGTGTCGCCACTCAAGCGATTGACGCTCACGCTGACAATGTTCCTCCACATGGACTGTCCTTCGCCGTCTCGGCCCTGCCGCGGTTGCGCCATGGCACCCCTAGGAGTGCCCGTCGTGGCTGTGACGGTGCTGGTGGATTCCACAGACTCGTCCCCTCCCAACAGCGGAACATCCGGGTCCTGGCCGCGCTCGATATCCTCGTCTTCTCTACTGACGGTGGGGATGGGGATGGCGGCACTTGGCTCTGCGTTGACCGTCTGGGCGACGCGGTTCTGCACATCATCGCTTGTACTCTCGTCCAGGCGCGCACCACTTTCGGTGCCGCTGTCTTCTTCGTTATCTTCTTCGGCTAGGTGTGGCGCCCGCTGGCGAGCCATGCTCCGCACAACATCGCCCTTGCAGATTGGACATGTCCGCCGCCGGGTCACCAGCCAGGGCGTGATGCATTCGGCGTGGAATTCATGTCCGCAAGGGAGGGACATAACTTGGCTTTCGCCGTCGACGTACTCCTCGAGGCAGACTACGCATTCAACCTGCCGGCCCGTGTAGCGTTTTCGTTTTGCAGTCTTTGGATGGGTGGTTGGCTTCTCGTTTTGTGGGCTTCTGGACGGCGAAAACTGACTGTCGGCGCTCGTTCCACCCGCGAAAATGCCTGCAGTTGTCTGCGAGCGTGGCCGAGGACGCTGAGAGACGTTTTGACTCGTGGAGATGAGGAGTGGAGAGGTGGGTGATGCATGCTCCGGAGATGCTTGTACCGATGTTGTCGAGGAGGCTGTGGTCATTGTATGGTACGTCCGGACCGGTAATCGGTCGACAACTGACTTCGGTGCACGCCACCTTCTTCGGCGGATACGCGAGCGAAGGAGTAGAAGTGCGTAGACAACCGTCAAAGTCACGAGAGGGCTGACCACCAGGACAAGTAGAGTGTCGAAGAACGGGCTGGTCGAGACGCTGGTAGGTGTCAGGGTCACCCACAATCCGGGGTGCTCGCTATCTTCTTCCCGTGCTGCTGATTTGGCACTTTGGACCTTCTCTCCGCCACTGCTCTGCTCTGATAATGAGCCTCCATTCGATCCTTTAGGTGATTCACCGGACCGGAAGACATCGAGCCACGAGGCCCTCTCCTTGCTTTGGCGGTCCGTGTCATGGCCGTATCTTTGATTGGAAGGAGCTTTGCCACGGTTGAAGCGGTTCAACGGTTCGGATTTCTCGTGATCATACTCTCCACTCCCAGGTGTGATGCTGCCACCCTTGAGAGTGGCTTCTGGACTGCTTGGGGTCTTCACCGCGCTGGGAGTATCTTGAGCAGCACCCTTTCCAGCCTTTCCAGGATCACCCGACGAGGTAGTGGCAGGCTTCGGTGCAACGAGATCGGTGTCTCGCCAGTCTTGGACACCGATTACGAAGTCGTCTCCCCCTGGCCGTTTTGAGCCCGTGGTTTTAGCCTTGAGCGTCGATGCAGACGCGGTGGCAATGCTAGAGAGCGTATTTGCCTCCTCCATAGGATCCGGACGCGCTTCTTCCTTCCAGTCTTCGACTAGCACCCATTCTACATTCCCACTGCTTGGGGGTCGGCGGCTGTCCTCGTGTTGTGAAAACGGAGAATTATCGTTCAGCCCTATGGCTGACAATACATTGCCCACCCAGCCGTTCTCCGCTTCATCACTGTCTCCCGGTAGGTTGGTCGCTCGCGAGCGGGCGGACCTCGTAGATGTGAAAACAGGCTTGTTCGCATCATGATTCTGATTTGAACCTTTCCCCGAGCCCATGGTGTTGGTTTCTTCATCGCCTTTCTCTTCAGGTGGGACAAGGGAAGCGAGTAGATGGGCGGAAGTATATGACGTGAAGAGTGCTGGGATCGTGATATTGGAAGTATCGCCCTTGGCATACATGATGGTCAACTGCGCCCCCTTTTCATTGTCTCCCACGATCAGGGCGACGCCTCCACGGCGTTGAGCCCATTTGACCTTTTCCAGGAAACCGCAACCGCCACGACTGAGCATAACAATCTTGCCTGCAATAGCAGCGCTTTCTTGTAAGGACTCGATATCGGCGTGTGTAGGCTTCTTGTTCTTGTCCAATTCGGCTTTTGCAGGCTCGCCTGGTTGACCTGGGCTTGCAGGGTTCGAATCAGGGAGTGGATGGTGCAGATAGTCGTCAGTGCCGTCGTTTTCTGTAAAGGACCCGTCGATGGCGGCGCCGTCGTGTTCGGTCCCAACGTCGTCCAAGGATCGGGGTAATTTCGTCTTTTTCTCATCTTGTTCAACAGCCGTCAAGTGCTTGATGCTCTGTGCCTTTTCTTCAGCCCAACCCGGAACGTCTGAGCAACCAAGTTCCCATCCAGCTAGATGGAGATCCTCCTCCTTCAGTAAGGCATCGTCTCCAAAACCCTTTCCTACCCATAGTTGGCCGCTCAGCCCCCTTGATGGTAGGCTCGGCCCAAAGGCAGCAGGCCGCGCCAAGAAGAATGTCGAGTTGTCGTTGGTAAGGCTAATGACAGCCGAGGGTGGGAATAAGGAGGAGGGGGTGGAGAATGAGAAGAGCGCTCTCAGGCGACTTGGTCTGGTGTTGTAGCCGGCATTGAATGAGTCTGCCGGGCTTTCGGTACCGGCCGCGAGAAAGGACCAGCATGTCAGCGCAATAGGGAGTGCAACAAAGAATACGAGTAATAGTAGGAATCGAAATGGACGCATGGTTGTAGGGCTAAAGGTAGTAGGCTATCGCCACGGGAGGTCAGGAGACACCGAGCAAGACTCCATGCATTGGCACACCCTCGACGTTGCACAGGAGGACAGCACCCTGTTGATGAAAGGCTTTCAGCGAAGGTCGATAGAAGCAGTATGGCAAAGACTTTAGGAAAGATGGTTTCTCCAAGTTGAAGTTGGCAACTTGTCAATGCAGCCTGATCAGGATCAACACGCCCGGAGATCAGATGCGGGACAAGGGCAAATATCGTCACGTGACGCTGGCCAACGGCTGTACGGAGTATGTTCCCAGCAGTAGCCCGTACGAACTAAAAGGTCGCGATCACCAGGTTAGTGAGCACCTACCTAAAGAACGACTGTCTACTACAAGTACTGTGTACGGGGTACGAGTACAATCATCAACGGCTACACAGTACGCGCTGCAGTCTGAAACCTTAATCACGTTGAGGGGCTGAAGCGGTCACTCAGTGGTGCTGCTTGTGCTCGTGTTTACTTCAAGACTTTGGCTATCGAACGATTGCGAGTCGTACAGCGAGCAGTGATGACATTTTGAGAAGCAAAGTCGTGTGCCGGGTGCCTCTGGCTGTCGGCCTTCAAGCTGTCGGCCTTCAACGCTGCCGTGGCTCCAGCCCACCCCAACTCCTTGTTACCATACGTAGCAGAATTTTCGAATCGCTAAACCCTTGGAATAACTTGGGGGGGTTAGTCGCCCCCCTTTGCCTCCTCTTCCAGCTTAGGCTCAGCTCCTGGAGCCATTGGCCTCCACTGGCTTGCGGCGAAGGCTGGGCTGAAGCGCGCCATGCCCAATTGGCACCGTACAAGGGTGCCTCTTTCGTCATCCAAAACGCGCAAGTCGATTCTCCATCTCAGCCGGCGATGTTCGTCTAGGTTCATCCCTTGATCATTCGCCTAACATGACGATCACCACATCGATTTCCGCGAGGCACTATCAAACCTCCACAAATCTCTGCCTTGGATCGAGTGTTTGTGCCGTTTCTCAAGGCCATTGCTGGTCTGCGGCTTCGTGTGCCGCTGGTGCGCCACCATGATTTTTCTTGACGCCGTGTCGATCAAAATGACCCTTATCTGTTCCATCTCTGAGCTGAATATGCTCTCGTGTTGTTCTTGACCATCTAGACCGCTTGCTTTGTGCTTCGTTGTCGCCCTTGGACTGTTCCAAAATCGTTCAGCTGCTGAGCCTTGTTGTACGTGTTGGTTATAACAGTGGTACGGGAGCAAGTTCAGCCTCGTGCGTGAGCGACTCTTTCCCGCCAAGTGTGGTCGCACCTTCCTCCTACCATTCGTGTTTAGCAGGTGCGCGTGACGCCAGAGGCAGGAGCGAACTGCGGCAATGGACAATATCAATCCCAAGTCTGGCTTCTTGCCAGGTCTCTTTGGCCGACACAGAGGACCGAGGACTGGAGCAACACCTTCTGGTGCAGACGAGAAAATGCAGGGCCCGAAAGCATCCTCATTCTTCATGAGGATCCCTAACAAGCCTCGAAACCATTTCATCGCCATGGCCGGCGAATTTGTTGGCACCTTTCTTTTCCTGTGCGCACACCTTCACATTGCTTATGAGTGGAGACTGACAGTTGATCAGCTTCTTCGCTTTTGCTGGCACTCAGGTCGCCAACACCCCTCAAACCACGAGTGGCTCGCAGAGTACGGATCTGCCACAAGGCCCGAACCCAACCCAGCTCCTCTACATCAGCCTCTGCTTTGGTTTCTCTCTTGCCGTCAATGCATGGATCTTTTTCAGAATCTCAGGAGGACTATTCAATCCAGCTGTGTGTAACACATACCTGAAGAAGAGTTGAAGTTGGCTGACAATCGACAAGGTGACTCTCGGTCTATGTCTGATTGGTGCCGTCCCATTTCTTCGAGGTGGTCTCATCTTCATTGCACAAATGCTCGGCGCTATGGCATCGGCCGGGATTGTCAAGGCGCTGTTTCCCGGCCCTCTCGCTGTCACGACTTCTCTTAGTGGGGGAACAAGCAAGGTCCAGGGCGTCTTCATTGAAATGGTCAGTCGCAAAAAGGGGGAACCAGAAAAGCCTGCTAACGCCGCTGTAGTTCCTCACCGCTCAGCTTGTCTTCACCATCATTATGCTTGCCGTGAGTGACCCCAAAACCGGAAGTGACTGGTGACTGACACTTTTTCGCAGGCCGAGAAACACAAAGGAACATTTCTCGCTCCAGTCGGTATCGGCTTATCTCTTTTCATCGCTGAGCTAGGCGGTAAGCAGATCTTCACATCTGATGTATAACGTTTCGTGACATGATGCAGGCGTGTACTACACTGGCGGATCTTTGAATCCGGCTCGAAGTTTCGGTCCTTGCGTGGCTAACAGCCGCTTCCCAAGTGAACATTGGATTTACTGGGTTGGGCCGCTGCTTGGAGCTATTCTTGCTGCCGGCTTCTTCTGGTTCATCAAAAGCTGCGAATACCAAACGGCCAATCCGGGTCAGGACTTTGACGACCTCGAGGCTTCCGCATACAACCCGGAACAAGACCTCACCCGACCAGTTGTCAGCCCAACAGCTGTGATCCCCGACCGCTCGGTATCTCCTGTCGCCTCGCGCCCGTCTAAGGAGGAGCGATCCGGCACGTATCAACCAGCTCGCCTGGGATCCGGAGCAACAAACACCACTCTAGGCCCGGCGGCAAATGGCAACACAGTTCATGATAGGACCACCGTTCCGACTTGATCTTAAAAGCGACACGGTTGATCGCTGGATGAGCCGCTTGTTGCCCGAGTCTCCACAGATTCTGGAATGCTTCCAACTTGTTTTTCTACGTTGAGCGTGTGACCTATCGGATACCCTCATCAGTTCTATTGCTTTTCGCGTTCAAGCGAGTTTATCGAGATGGTCGTCGTCGTAATGATGAACGACAAGGCGCTGTGACCTCTGCTAGCTTGAAAGCTTCTAACAATGGTCCAGTGCTGTGGGGTTTGAAGGCGGGTCGGGACAATATGTAATCAAGGAACATCTGTATGGAGGAACCACCTCAGAAGTCGGACTAGCGGTTACGGCCATTATGAGAAGGACTCATCTTCCACGTTGTACACGATATATGGATACGATAATACATTTTATTGAATGGCTTCATGCACGAAGCTTTGGCAACTCGATGGCCGCTTAATTCTCACAATTGGCCAACACCAAGTCTGTGCCTCACGACTTGTACTTGTTGTGAATCTGGCGTATCTGTTCTTGCACTTTCGCCGACTTGTCCTGCTGAGCACCTGGGGGCCCCGCAGCACCAAGACCAGGATACTGTCCCATTGCAGGTTGACTGTCCGTCTTCAACCTCTTCCTCCTCTCTTCCTCCTCCTGCTCACCCAGCACGCGGGCGGCTGCCTCCGCCACCGGATCGTTCACCACCCCATCCGTGCGAGCTCTCAACCTCTTCAGGTTGGCAGCCACGTCCGTCCCACCCAGATTGGTCGTGTTGAACCTCGCAGCTGCCTTTGATTGCTGTTCTTTCCAGCGTGGATCCAATAATTCAATACGAAGATGCGCGTCGAGTTCTGCGACGGGGATCTGTTGGCCGCAATTGGGACACAGGGCTGTAGCGACGCGGGATTGTGCAGCGCGGGCCTGGGCGCGCGGGATGTAGTCTTGTTTGATGCGCATCGGGGGTTGGCCAGGCAGTTGAGGAGCTGGAGATGCGGTAGAAGGTGGTTGTGGTGAGGGGACGGCTGCGGGAGGGGCGGGCGAATAGGATTGCATGGGTACGGGTGCCGGAGCGGGCGATGGTTGAGGTGGAAAGGGGGAGGGTGCGTATGCTGTGTATGCCTGTGCTGCCTCTGGAGCTGGAGCATAGCCGTTGTTCTGTGGGTAGTTCGCGTAGGGATCGTTGGATGCGTAGCCGTTCATGTCGTCTGTAGGCATGGCTTCTTCGATGCGCATGTCCGGTCTCGCTAGGCTCATCATGGCTTTCTGCTCGAGACTGGCGCTTTGTAGGTCGTTCAGCGTCGTCGGAGGCGGGAGATCGGCCTGTTCGTCTGCCTCGGTGAACAAGACTGTTTCCACCACGACAAAGTCATGCCAGTCGATCTGAGCGTATGCTATCCTCTCAGCCTCCTCTGCTTCTTCTTTCTTTTGTTTTTGCGTTTCTTGCCATTTGATGTATTCGGAGCGTTTCTTGGCGGAGCCTAGTACCCGGAAGCGATCTTGAAGATTTGCTTGAAGGACTTGGATGCGTGCTTGCTCGGCTTTCTGGCCTTCCAGGCCGGTCTGTAGGAGCATGGTGTACTGGTCGACAAGCCGTTGGAAGAAGTTGTAGAGGGAGTGTTGGGGGCGGAGGAAGTCGAATTGGAAGTTTCGTGCTTCTCGTTGGGACAACGCGGTCATCCAGCTTTTGCCCTTGCGCGCGACGTGGAGGGCCGTCAGCTTGACGACTTCGAGGTCCAGGGCACTGATATTCGGCATGCGCGCACTGAATTGAAACTCTGGCGGCGGCTCTGGGCCTTTGGGCTTCTCAGGCACGGGTGTCGCATCCCCAGCCCTCCCAGCAGAAACCGCCGTGCCTCGTCCTGACTTGACCTCCGACAACCGCCACTGGTAGAACGGAGCGTAGGCATCCTGCGGTGACAGGAACGAGAACTTGGGATTTGACTGCTCTTTATCGCGAATGCGGTCTTCGAAGACAGGCCCATTGCGGGCCACGTAGCCTGCGGTCTTCTCTATGATTGCGCGGATGTCTTTAGGAGGGAGGACCACGCCTTCTGGAGGCTTGGAGACACTCTCTGGGAGGTCGGGAACCCCGTTGGAGGCCATGGTTGTTCGCACCCGCCCGGTGGTGGGTGGAAGTGGTGAGTCGCCCCTCACTTCTGTGCTGGATGTTGTGTCGTCGAATTCAGATCCTGCAGGGCTTCAGTACCATGCGTGCGCCGCAGCAGTAGCGGTTGACAAGTGAAGTTGCGTGGAGGTCGAAGCTGGGAGCAGGTTTGACATGAACGTCTGCCAAAATGCGAACCTTGATGGAAATCTGTAAATGTGGCTAGTGCTGCTTGTGGCGGGAGGCTTGGACGTGTGGAGACCCAGTCGGCGCGAAAGGGGGAGGGCAGCCCACGCACGGGGACGCCTAAACTTAGCTCACGACGCGCATGTGCAGAATCGCGCAGGCGCATTTTTTGCAGGGCTGGCTGCATTTCACTGCGGAGACAGCAAGTAACGAACAGTTGTCAATTGTTCACTTCTCCTGACCACCTGGACTTCCTGTCTTCACCTTGGAGCCTCCTTGGGTTTGATTCCTTCGTGCTTGTCTTCTCCCTTCTGGCAATGGTCCTTTGACCATATTTCTCTTCTCGTCCTTCTTTTGCTTCTGATTATCCCCATCCCATCCTAACACGAGGGCGCCGGCAAAGTCCATTTTCGTTCAGCCTTCTCCCACCACCTTACGACAACATCAATTTCTATTGAGATCGGGACTTGCGTCTGCCCAAGATGGCAGCGACATCTGCGCGGAAGGCTGCGGCCTCGCAGAAAGCTGCCTCTACTTCAACACCCAGTCAGGCCAGCCGCGATGTCGTCCGGACGCAACCCGGCAAGAAGAAGAGCTATGCATCAGAGGGAGTCACGGACAATGATGTGTTCTTGTTACCCATGGGCGACTATCAGGTGATGGCGCTGCTGACTCTGGTCGCCGCCGTGGTCCGCTTGTTCAGGATCTACCAGCCTTCCAGTGTTGTCTTCGACGAAGTCCAGTAAGTCCAGGGCGGACACACAATGCAAAGTATTCCACTGACAGATCGCTAGCTTCGGTGGGTTTGCGACAAAATACATCAAGGGCAAATTCTTCATGGACGTCCACCCCCCTCTAGCCAAGCTCCTCATCACCCTTGCTGGCTGGCTGGCCGGCTTCAACGGTGACTTCGACTTCAAGGATATTGGAAAGGATTACCTCGAGCCCAAGGTCCCATACGTCTCGATGCGCCTGCTACCTGCTACCCTCGGAGTCCTTACCATTCCGACCATGTTTTTGACGTTAAAAGCATACGGGTGCAGAACAGTCACGGCTTGCTTGGGTGCCGCACTCTTGATCTTTGAAAACGGCTTGGTTACACAATCCCGCTTGATTCTTCTTGATTCGCCCTTGGTCATCTGCACCGCTTTCACCGCTCTCGCATGGACATGTTTCACAAATCAAAATGAGCTGGGCCCCGACCGCGCTTTTGATGCTAGTTGGTGGTTCTGGCTTGCAGCTACCGGTCTCGGTCTGGGTGCAACTGTCAGCGTCAAGTGGGTTGGTCTGTTTACCATCGCCTGGGTCGGCAGCTTGACCATTCTTCAGCTCTGGGTCTTGCTCGGAGACAACGTCAACGTCAGTCCCAGAAGGTGGGCGAAGCATTTGTTTGCCCGGGTATTCTGTCTCATTGTCATCCCCGTCGCATTCTACGTTGGCATGTTCGGCATCCACTTCCTCTGCCTCGTCAATCCAGGTGACGGAGATGGGTTTATGTCCTCCGAGTTCCAGGCAACATTGAACAACAAGGGCATGGCGGACACACCAGCCGACATCCTCTTCGGCAGCGAGGTGACTTTACGACATCACAATACTCAGGGCGGCTATCTCCACTCTCACCCTCACATGTACCCTGGAGGCAGCAAACAACAGCAGATCACCCTGTACCCCCACAAGGACGAGAACAACATCTTCCTCCTTGAGAACCAGACTCAGCCTGTTACTCCGGACAATGTCACCGTTACCGGTCCTCAGGCATGGGGCAACTTGACCGAGCCCATCAAGGACGGCGACGTTATCAGGCTATATCACCTTATGACCCATCGTCGTGTCCATTCTCATGATGTCCGACCTCCCGTCACCGAGGCTGAGTGGCAGCAGGAAGTCACAGCTTACGGCTACGAGGGGTTCGAAGGTGATGCCAACGATTTATTCCGCGTGGAGATTGTCAAGTCTATGTCCGATGGTGATGAGGCGAAGAAGAGACTCAGAACGATCCAGTCCAAGTTCAAGCTCGTACACGTCATGACCGGCTGTGTGCTTTTCTCGCACAAGGTCAAACTGCCTGACTGGGGATTCGAGCAGCAGGAGGTTACCTGCGCCAAGGGCGGCACTCTTCCAAACAGTGTGTGGTACATCGAGCAGAACAACCATCCAATGCTGAAAGAAAAGGCTGAGAAAGTCAACTACCGAAATCCCGGCTTCCTTGGCAAGTTCTGGGAACTACAGAAGGTCATGTGGAGAACCAACGCCGGCTTGGTCGAGTCGCACGCTTGGGACTCTCGTCCAGGTTCGTGGCCCATTCTCAGACGTGGCATCAACTTCTGGGGCAAGGACCATCGCCAGGTTTATCTGCTGGGCAATCCGGCTGTCTGGTGGCCATCCACCTTGGCCATCTTGACCTATGTTATCTTCAAGGGTATCTCGGTCCTCCGCTGGCAACGCAGCTGCAACGACTATTCCAATGTGAACTTCAAGCGGTTCGACTACGAAGTGGGCCAGACTGTTCTCGGGTGGGCATTCCACTACTTCCCCTTCTACCTGATGGCGAGACAGTTGTTCCTACACCACTATTTCCCAGCACTCTACTTTGCCATCATGGCCCTGTGCCAGATCTTCGACTTTGTCTTCAACCGCATCTCTGTGCTTGGCCTCAAGAAGCGACCTGAGTTTGCTTGGGGTGTCACGGTCGCGTTTGTAGCGTTCGCCATTGGTGTTTTTACTCTGTACGCTCCTTTGATTTACGGAAACCCATGGACCCAAGACCAATGCAGAGCCGTGAAGCTGTTCGACACGTGGGATTTTGACTGCAACAACTTCTATACTGATGTAAGTTGGCATGCTGACGAGGATGATCTACGCTGACTGAGGATAGTACGCCAAGTATTCGACGCCGCTTCCCCCGCCATTTGGAGACGCAACACCTACTGTTCCATCGGTCCAGATCGACTCTGAGAGAAAAGACAGCCTCGGAGCCGCAATCTCTCAGCAAATCGGCGAAGGTCGGGTGATTGCGCAAGAAGAAAAGGTCGAATACCGCGACCAGGATGGGAATTTGCTGGATGAGGCACAAGTACAGGCGTTGTTGGCGGAGGGTAAGGCATCGTTCTCTACCAAGTACGAGACGCGGACGAAACTGGTGGATGATCAAGGCAATGAGGTGAACCCATCAGACATTGCACCCCCACATCCAGATGTAGAAGGCCAGAACCCGCAAACGAAGGGAGTGCCGGAAGAGCAAGCCAGTAATTCTCCGGCCGAAGCAGAAGCAGGAGGATCGGTGAAGAAGGGAGATGATGATAACAAGGCCAAGCCGGCGAGTGATGCGAGCGAGGCGACGAAGTAAACGATGGTTGAATCTGGCCGGGGGGAAGGGAGGTAGATGCAACGACCATTTCAATGTAATACCAACAATCGAAGCGATGTTCAGTCTGCGGACATGTGATCGCCACAGTGCTGCTCTCACGTGACTCGTTCTGCTTACAGGCGGTGGGGACAGCCAGGGATGCTGCACTTCCCCGTAGCCAGTGACCGCCAGTCGGTGCCCCTCTTGCCCTCGTTCCCCAAAATTCAGGGACCGCGTTGGCGGTTGCAGGTCAACACCACGATCCTCGTCCTCCCTGCGCAGCAACCACCGCCGCAACAAAACCCCATTCTGTTGTCCTGACTTGCGTTTCCGCCCTGGCTTGATCAGCTGCTTTTCGACCTCGACATCGTCTTGTCATTATCTTCTCTAGAGTAGTCAGTCTGCGCGCAACGATGGGCGAGTCAAGGTAGGACACTTTTTTGACCATGCCGCCTCTCAATGCGCATCGCTAACTCAGTCCCAGGCAAGAACTGCTCTCTTGGCTGAATGGCCTGTTACAACTCAACATCACCAAGGTAGAGCAATGCGGGACAGGGTACGGCATCAAAGCACCACGTCGGGATTCGTGACACTGATCTTCTGTCGATAGCGCCGCACTCTGCCAATTATTCGACTCCATCTTCCGTACGTCACCTGCGTCTACTGTCAGTGCGCGCTAATTTCGATGGTAGTTGATATTCCAATGGGCCGAGTCAAGTTCAATGTGAACACGGAGTACGCCTACATACAAAACTTCAAGATACTACAGAGTATGTTCTTCCTCGACGCGAGACAGATTCCCCCCTGACCGAACACCAACTGACTGTCATTTCAAAGATTGTTTCACCAAGCATGGCATCGATCGAACCGTCCCTGTCGAATCTCTCGTGAAATGCAAGATGCAAGACAACCTCGAATTCCTTCAGTGGTCAAAAAGATTCTGGGACCAATACTTTCCCGGCCACGAATACGATGCTGTTGCGCGACGCAAAGCCACTAGCGCACCTGCACCCGCGGCGGCTGCAGCAGTATCGGCACCGAGAGCCAGCACAGGGTCGAGTACAACACGAAGGACGGGGACCACGCCTGTCAACCGACCAGCGCCACGAGCCTCGGGAACGGCTGGTGTTGGGTCCGCCGCATTGAAGGCCGAAAACGATCAGCTCAAGGAAGCAATCAGCGGCTTGGAGAAGGAGAGAGACTTCTACTTTAGCAAACTGAGAGACATCGAGCTGCTCCTCCAAACGGCTTGCGAACAAGATCCTTCCCTCGAAACAGACGAAAACGGGTTGATCAAGAACATCCAGACCATACTCTATAGCACAGAGGAAGGGTTCGAAATCCCAGATCTCGAGGCGAACGGCGCCGAGGAGCCAGAGACATTTTAGTTGCGTCGATGGAGGGCGCTGGGAGGTAGGGAGGTCTGTAATGCTTTTCCGCCGGACAGGTTCCTGGTTCACAAAAGCGCATGAGAGGTAGCTCGCATGGAGAGTGGGCACCATGGCTATCAGTGTCTGTGGGTCCTGAATGAATACTCAAATCGAAGACAGAACCGATGTCATCGTCCCCGTGACCCCCGCCACCGTCTCGTTCCCACGAAGACCACCGAGATATTTCCTCCTCGCTGGCCGTCGAAGGCACCAAAGCCGGGGCGAACATTGTTTGCCGCCAATCCGGGATACAACACCATCCTGACCCGCGCAGACCCTGATCATAACATGGTGAGTTGCCTTTACTTCGTAAGATGGCTGCGGGCAACGCACGCGGAGATTCTCTGGGGTTTGTCACCATTGGCAAGTTGCAAAGTCGGGAGTGGTGTCCACTTGATAGTGGCCGTTCAAGCCTCAGTTCCTTGATCTATCTCGAAATGAGTCGCTTGTTCTTGATCTCGCCCCCTTTCGTTTTCATGGATGATTGTTCGCCATGTGGATGATTCACGGCGGAGGGGAGTCAGCATAGATTCCCACTGGAAATCTTGCGCGAGGCAAGACGCTATCACCCACTCGCGGCCCTTTGTCGTTAATCATCATTCACAAGTCCATCGAGGAACGGGGTGTACTGACGAAAGCAAATGCAGCGTCTCTCTGAAAACTCCGCGGGGATATCGGGCATAGATCTACCCAATGCATGGACTCTTCGACCATGTCATCTTCGAAAAAACAATCTTCTGATCCAAAGAATACCTGAGATGCTTGGAAATCAGACAGAAGACATCTGCTCCCTATCCCCCGTCTTTAAACGCTTGCGGATTTCCTCGCACTACAATGAGATATGATATGTACCTCTAGACCTCGTCACCTGTTGCGGGTATTCATCTCCTCTATAGGATGGAAGCATACAACGCGCTTGGTGAAGGCGTGTACATGAACTGATACATGATCCACGATTGTTCTTTCCAGAAGATCCACACGATGATCACGCGGACAAATGGGAGAGTTCCATGCAAGATGAATAAGTTCGGCAAATGTAGGAGAGAGGACGTCCGGTTCGCGGACGAACTTGGACAGTTTGGCGCAGCATCAAGCATCGACTTGACACAGGATGGATGGGCCACGACTGGAGGCAGACCTAACCTTCCCTTCATTCAATACTACAACCATCGACCTCAAGTTCTTCACAGGTTCAGGTGCTCTCACCATCAAAGCTTTCCCTAAGCTCATTTACTTGGGCGGACCAAGCTGTACAGGTAGACTATGCTCTCTCACAAACATCTTCGCACCTAATTTGAGATGGCAATTCTTGACCAACCTCCAGCCTAACGACCGCGCATTGCTTCAAGTCTAGGCATGGGTGTCTAGAGAGCAGCTGCTTAAAGCTAATCGGCAGCCAGTGGGTTGTGGGTTAGTGCTAGCGGTGACATATTATTGAGCCTTGGGATCCGAAGACCACAGCACTATCGTATTGGACTGGTTCCTCCACAGTGAGTACCTGAACAATGTGCTCGCTGGCGAGGCTGCCTATCTCAGGGGCGGCTGGATAAAGAGCGGGTATTGATCGTCAGTGCTTTCTTGCTGTGGAAGGGTCGCAGTGCCGTGTAACATTACGTCGCGATGCTCCCGGACCGAAAGATTTCTCAGATCAGGGAATACGCAAGTTTGCTCGAGTATTGCTGGTGACTGCACGATGAAAATCGCAGTTGGCGCCAGTAGGGCCTGCCTCGTAAGCGAGCTCGAGAGCTTCCCCAGATTAGGCCCACTTAACGCGAGTTGCTAAACGTGCAAGGCACCAGGCAAGCCAATTGGGGGCGCGCCTAGCATGGAATGGCCCGACGGTTAGAGCCCGAAGATTGACGCTTGGTTGATCTTCGGGCCTCTGCGCCTGCATTTATTGCATGTTGTGTATGCCTCATTCCTCTTCAACGCGACCACCACTACTCGTTTACTGTCTTTGCCTTGTGCTCTGGAGTTGATTTGTTGTTTTCCCCGGCTGCACTCCTCCTTGCTCATAGCCCGGATCGTGCCTCGTCCAAAATGACCACAGCGGCCTCCCACACCAGACGCGTCCTCGGGCCCAAAGACCCTAACGCGCCTCTACAACAACCCTCGAAAGTGTCGAGTCGAGAGCTACAGGTCGCCAGCCCTGCTTCGCGACGGGATTCCCCGGCGAGATTGCCTCACACTGGTCCCCGAGCTGGTCAGAAGCGCAAGCTAGAAGAAGTGTATGATTCCGCTCAGCCGGACTCACAGGAAACAATCAGTGTACACACTCTGTCTCAAGCCACGAAACAGCGGAGCGACGCGCTGTCTGAGCTCGAGGAGAGTGCGCAACCTTCAATGACTTGGAGCAAATCTACTCTGAACACGTCTTTCGCCTCCTTCCGTGGCTCGCAAGAGGAACCTTCCCAGGTCGAGCCCGAGTTTCACATACATGAAGAGCCCAGCCAGCAGACCCTGGACACCATGGTACTTTTGTCATTCGGAACAGAGGGCGGTTGCTGACAATGCCTCTAGCACGCCATCAGCTTGACTCAAAACACATCACAGCTCGTGCCGCCTCTGCGCCCAAACTTGGTCAAAGAAGGGTCTCAAGTCAGTCTAAGCATGTCAAGCTTGATCGACTTCGACAACAACCGCTCTTCCCAAGACGACGACATGCAAATGATCGATGAGCTTGAAGTACCCATACAGGTCGCCGCTGCCAAGGAGGATGCCAGGAAAGAGATGATGCTCGAGGTAAACCATTCATACCTTGACGTCGGCCTCAGTGTGCTAACATGGCCCAGAGAGCAGAAGCGCTGCGCACGCGGCTACAGCTCGCCTTCTACAAGATACAAACTAACCAGATCACGACTCCCCTTGCACGCCTGCAATTGCCCCAGGCCAGATCTTCGTCGCCTAGTTTACCAGCAGTGTCGTCCTCTCCGCGGTCCTCGTCAACCGTGCGTCCAGACTCCAGCGAGACCGCAACCATGTCTCCAGAGTCTCGAGTGGCTCTGGCGCGCACCCGCGCGACGTCAGGTCCGAGACCCGTCTTACGCACTCTCTCGACACTGCCCATGCCGAAAATCACACCCACCGCGTTCTCTGCCAGGTGGAATAATGAAGATAGCGCCCTCCACGACACCAAAAGTAGTCGGACCGAGCAGGAGGACCTACCTAGTAGTCCGCCACTTCCTCCGGTAGGCGATGGGCCTCGAGGCTCCGCTGAAGAGTCACGGCGAGTGGCGGAACCGAGAACGCCAGACCACATTTCAAGCTCTGTGATCTGCGATTTTGAACGCAACGTTGGCGAAGATGAGATGATGCAGGGGAACAAGCTCCGGCCACGTGCTCTTACCAGTAGTGTTGTCAAGGGAGAGGCTGCAAACAGCTTGCTCGAGCTTGTTAGGGGTGCCCAGTCAGGAAGTTTAGGGAGCGAACACCGTCGACAATGAGCTTTAGCGTGTATCTCCGGTGCAGACTTTCGTCAATTCATTCGTGCGTTATTGCAGCGAGCGAAATTTTGGCGCTACTGTAAAAAGGAACGATACGGTGCTCGTGGGGATGCTTTGGGCTCTTGCGCCGTACTCCCCCTACCACTCACTCCTGGTCTGGATTTCCATTAAAGGATTCAATCCCCGGCGGCCCAGCAATTTCGTTTGCATTGTCTGCTCCTGAATACAGGACTGTACTTGCTCGTGAGTGATGACTCAATGCCGATCATGCGTGCAGAGTCGAAGTTGCAAACGAGCATTCATTCGCCGCGATGCATCACAGTCACTACATTATCAGACTGTGTAGTTCAAACGTGCGAGGAAATGATATAAAACGTCACGTATACCGCAAGTAGACCTTGTATTCCTAGGGCACGTTCAGCAACTGTTCTGCCTGAATCAGATAATTACGGGAATAGCTAGGACTAATAATTAATGCTGAGTTGGTTGCTTGGTTCCCTACATCTATACCGCATCTACCTCGTACATGTCTAAAATGAAGGATATAGATCTCGGGAAGCCGATCGCGATGGACTACACCTCACCTACACCTACACCTACACCTACACCTACACCTACACCTACACGGACAGCAACTTCTGATCCTCCACCACCTTCTGGCGCCACCCCCACCGCCGCGTGTCCCAGCGCACCCAACGCGCACGTCTCACTCCACCTCAACCACACAGGGCTTAAGACCACGCCGCGGACGTTCCCCGTCTGCATCTCCCCTGGCCGGGGCGTCATCGTGAGACAAGGCTTCCTTACGGGCATCTACGGCTGGACGTGTCTGTGTCCCGGGGGTGAAGTCGAGAGATCCAGTAGAGGAATCACGCGCATTACTACCTTCCCCGGGGATGTTGGGAGGGCGGTTCCCGAACATACGGTCCGCATCGTGGGCAGGGCCGAGGTCGAGCTTTCTGTCTTGCGCGGTCAGAGGGTTGAGGTTCCTAACTCGCGAGGTGGTGAAGGGGATGAGATCTCTGGGTTATGGGATGAAGTTGTTCCTGACAGAGACACAGGCACAGGCACAGACACAGTCCAAGTCCGAGTCAAGGTCGAGGCCTCAATCGCTGCTGCGAACGAGGAGTTCTGTCCCACGGGAGGGACAGAGGGCGTGGGGATTTGGATCGGTGCAGATGATGCGAGGCAGATGGGGTTCCGCGTGCGTGAGGAAGGATGAAGGAGAAGTGAGTAGTTGAGTTAGACGCAGCAGGCAGTGGAGTGTCAGCCATTGTAGAGGTACAGATATGGTGTGGAGTAGGCGCGGATACCGAGAGAGAAGGTGCTGTGCTTGTCCTGATGTTCATGTGGAGCCCTGACTCTACAGTCTGGCGGATGGTGTTGCTGGGCGGAAATCTAAATTGCCCATCATTGCACTGTAGCGCGATCACTTCTCATCCACCTTGATGTGTTCATGAGCCCTACTAACTATCTGGGCTGGCGACTTAACACGTTATTCCATCACACGAGGAATGAGCTGGCCGTAATGGTGTCTCGAGCTTTGAGATCATTTATTTTGTGATCATTGTCAAGCTGAGTGAGTTCAAAGTGAGTGAACGAATAAAGCATCTGCCGCCACCCTCCGAATCACGGTGTTAGGCCATTTGGCACAGTATGTTGTATTCGACAGTCAAACTTCGTCACTCTGTTCCTCTTACCACCTGACACGACGTGTTGACAACTGCCACTGTAAGTCTGAACTTCGCTCGACCAAGGTACAGGAGTTATCCTACCGCATCAGAGCTTCGACCACCAATCAATCAGGCACTTTTAGCATCTAAGGTACGGGACGCTGGGCTAATCGCCTTGACTAGAATGGCCAAGTATAACCGCGCTTTCCACGGCTATGCAGTCTCTGTGCTAAGCCTATGAGAGGGCGGAGAGAACGCCTCGAGAATGCATGGGAAATGCCTTGTCAAACCGGTTCGGATTTCTGCCAATGCTTTCCCCGGGCTGGCCCAAAACCACAGGGCAAGTGAGGCCTGATTCGGCCTTCTCAGCCTCAATTGCAGTGTCCAAGGGTTCCCTTTGATATTGTTGCCAGGAGTGCCGTGCCAGAACTGCTGCCTGAAGGATGTACGTGGCGGCGATTTTGATCAGGCCTGCTCCCCAATCTAGAGCTCTAGCAGCCAACCCGGCCGCTCTGTGACCTTTTTGGACCTACTGACAGGAACCTCTGGTTAATACCCGCTCTTCTCTGGTTGTTCGAAAGACATGTGGGCACTTCGATGACTCCGTACAATACCTGCCTTCCACCGGTTCTCACGCTCCTCTGAACCACCACCATACCCCGTCACACTACTAGACACTTGCTACTGTCAGACCCCTAGGGTGTTCTCGCCCGGGCCTTTCTTCAGGACTTGTCATGACCGTCTTTGCACAGGCAACTTTCCAGGGGACCAATCTAAGATCAGTGCAGGGCGTTCCCCGTACGGTATCAGCTTGTCAGAAAGCATCTTAACCAATCTTATCGCGATCTACACGGACTTCGCTGGAATTTTTCTCAGCTTGTCACTAACCTACTATTACCATGGAAATCGATCGAGTTGCCGATTCTTATGAGACACGACGGAGTTATTTGCAAGAAGACTCTGATTCAGCCCCGTTGGGACAGAAAAACCACGACACGGCAACAAGAACCAAAATCACCCATGTCAAAAGCGGAGGGTCTGAGGCCATTGGAATAGTTCGCACCGTCTCCTATGGGTTCTGGAAAGGCCAAACGGCGCTGCTGCTAGCAATGCGTGTCAGCTTCAAGACGCAGCTCCCTGGGCAGCGCTTCAAACATGCCGAGGTGTCAGCCTCATTCGCAGCCAAGAGCAAAGCCGGATCCCAAAACGAGCCGATTGTGCGTGATGTGTTCTACTTTGACCCCAATCGAGAGGGCGCCACCTATCAGGTAAAGGCAAGAAACTGGTCTAGCACCGGAAGCGGCGTGTACAATGAAGTACTCTGGACGATCAACGAGCGAAGAGGTACCTCGGCCGGGATTCTTGATGACTTGTATGTTGGTGTTATCGTAGAATGCGCCGAGGCATTCCAGGCGAGTATCGAGGTCCAAGCAAAACCTGGCGCAGGAACGAGGAAGCTAAGGAGCTGGCCATGGTCAAGGGATGACCCCCTCCTGTTTGATCTGCGGACAACCAAAGGCCCCCAGCCACCAACTCGAACATTCGAAGCCTTTACCGCTGAAGACCGTATAGCCATATTCCAAATTGAGCTTGCAGGGTTACCCACCGAGCCCATGCCGGCGCGAGACCCTGGAGCCCGATCACCGAGCGAGAAGCGAATAGTGGGATAGGTCTTACGTGTTCAGGGTGTCCCTTTTCACTACGATAGCGCTTTGTTTGTGAAATCATTTGCCGCCGGTGCAAAGATGATGACTGATTGTGTTCTATTACGCTCCTTCGCCGACAACCCATACCGACGTGAAAAGACTGCGGTGGTGTCGGTTGAGGGCTCTCGGCTAGTTGGAGAGCAGCTTGCGGCGATGAGCTTGCCGTTGATACAGCGGGAGCCAAAGTCCTTGAGCCAACACCGGGGCCCCATCCAAGACGCCATTGCTCTGTCAGTCGACACTGGTTTCATCGGCTTTACAGCTCTAGGGAGACACGAAGACACGGGACCGAAAGGACTGGAGTGAGTTTCCATCTAGAAACCTTGGCTTCTCTATTAACTCCTCGGGACAGTGTTATTGCGGTGTCTGGTCTGGCAGGTCATGCCTATGGCTCGTTTAAGGACAGAGGAGGTTCCTACATGTGGCTTCAAGATTCCATGCCAGATGACATCCAGTCAGGGATGAAAACGTCAGGCTTAGGTTCTTCTGTCAGAGTTCTGACATATGGTTACAATTCACGTCTCGACAACAACTATTCGTTTCAAACGATACCAGATCTTGCCAACCGTTTCCGCAACTCTCTTCGGGCAGTGAGAAAAGTAATTCCCTCCCTCCACCTGCCCGGCGTGGTGATGAAGTTGGGTTAACGTGCCACAATCAAGGGCGATCTGAATCAAAGGTACCTGATCCTCAGCGGTCACAGCCTAGGTGGCTTGGTCATCAAAGAAGTATGTTTCAGTATCCGACCCGTCTCCACGACGCTTCTAAGTCTTCAATAGGCGATCATACAGATGATTCAAGGCGACGAGACGGACGAAGCAAACGTCGACGCCATCCTCGGATGTCTTTTCTTCGGCGTGCCGAACCGTGGGATGAACATCTCCTCCTTGATCCCTATCGTCGGTGAAATGCCCAACCGAGGCCTTCTCGACACTCTAGGCGAGGATTCGGTAGTGCTGATAAAGCAGGAGCGGGGCTTCCGAGAAGCCTTGCCCTCAATCCACCAGAAAGTCTTCTCCTTTTACGAGACCATGGAGTCGCCGACGGCCATCAAGGTAAGCAGGGGCAGGAAAAGAGGTCGGTTCGTCACAATCCATCACGGGCTAACAATGTCTCTGCAGGTCGGCGATGCCTGGAAGATGGAAGGCCCGCCTACGGTCCTGGTCAACCAGGAGTCCGCAACACATGGGAGGGCGTGGGAAGATCGCAGCGCGTTCGTCATAGCCTTGAACCGCACTCACTCGGAACTGGTCAAGTTTCGGGAGCACGACGAGGGCTACGAGATCGTGCTCAACCGTGCCAATGAACTGTTGCAGGAAATGAAAACAAGGGAGGAGAGTCAAGGTCGCCAGGGGGAGGATTCTTCAATTTAGCCAAGTACGGTGATAGACTTGTCGTTAACATATGATTCATTTTCTCCTCTCGGCACGTTTAGACGTCTTGATCTTGTCTTTTCCATGACATTCTTCTCTGTTCCAAACTACTGTTGAACCGAAGGGTCTGGAACAAGTGAATCAGGAAGACGGCGACAAACGTCCATGCCACGCCGAGAGCAAAGACCACGGGAATGGTGATGCAGAGGCACGCAAACCCCACCGACAGAGCCTGGTACGCGGACTCGTCGCCCAAGCGTCCCGTGGCCAGCCCGACCTGCAGCCCGGAGAGCACGGTGGACAGGAAAGCAAAGGCGATGATGAGCCAGCCCAACGAGCGGTTGAAAAACGAGCCATACGTCTTATACCCCAGCCCGTACCCGCGGAGCCAGTACCCGCGCACGACGAACCGCGGCGAGAATCTGTAGATCTGATTGAGCCGGTTGAGGCGCAGCTCGCCGTACGCGAACCGCCTGTTGACGTGCGCGAGCGTGTTTGGGTCGACGTGGCGCAGCACGTCGCGCACAAAGGCCTGCCACTGCGCCCACTGCGTGTCCTGGGGGAGCAGGCGCGCCTCCTTCGCCATGGCCAGGTCGATCTCGTACCGCACGAGCCAGACGTACGAGAGCAGCAGGCCGCGCGCGTTCTCGTACAGCGACAGCGTGGCCTCATCGGCATCGTCGTCGTGCGGGTGCCAGTGCGGCTGGTGCGAGCAGCACAGCTCGGCCTGCCAGAAGGCGTGGTTCAGAAACACGGACGCGAGCGGTTTCACGAAGATGCCCTTGTCAAGGCTTTGCGTCGATTCGGCTCTTGATGATCGACGGAGACAGCCTCAAGTCCCAGGAGATCAGAAACACTTCGGGCATTTCCTCTTTGGATCCAACTCCATAAATCCTCGAGGAGCTGATGGGTCAGACAGATCGTCACGGCTCGGTGATAGATGTCTCTGACCTTGCCATCTCCTGCAAATCGTTGCTTCAGAGCGATTGCTTGCGAGCCTGCGAAGATGGACGTGTCGGTCCTCATGGTGGTTCGCTCTTCCTCTGCACCTGAGAGAGCGGCTAGCACAGACCCATGGTCCACCCACCCCCGTGTCCAGGCCTCGAACAACACGAAGGAGCACCAATATGCGGCTGAGACGCTCATCGCACTCACACCCAGGACGCGAAATGCGTCCAGAGAGATCGAGAACAACTCCAAGGCCCGGTCAAGAACCTCGCGAGTACTGGATTTTTAGAACTTGGACAATATCACCATGGCGTGCATTTGACGAGTGTTGGCCGCGCAAACTGTATTGCCGTGTTTCTGATAGAGCTTCACGGCTTTTTCAAGAAGCTCTTCGCAATGCTCCTCGACGACTGTGTCAGGGCGGCGCGCTGCGTCGGCCAATAATTTGTTTGACATGCTCTGAAGGAGATTCGCCTGCTTGATCTCTCTATCTGCAGCGTTATCGGTCGGTAGCCGGTCTAGGAGCCTTTCCAGGTGTTGAAGGGTGCCTTCGATTCTCGGATCGCGCCTCGGCATCATGGAGACGAAAAGCCAGTGTAGTTTGTCAATAGCAGGTCCGACGTACCCGGCTTCCTCCTCTTCTTTGATCTGTTGCTGTGCAGCTTCGATGATCTGGTCGATCTCGCCCAAGGGAGTGAGACGGTGGAGCTTCGCTCGCAATTGCTCAGACGCGGCCTCTGCTCTGTCGCGAGGATGGCAGTGACTCCAGGCCAAGGCGCATTGATCTGCCCAAGACGAGGATTTGTCAAGCTCCTCGAGTTGCGCGTAGGCCTATGCGACCGTCTGGGCGAGGAGCCCTTTCAAAAAGAAGACGTCCGTTTTCCCCAATGAGTCGAAGAGCGTCTCGCCGGACTCGATCACCGTGGGCGCTCTGCCAGAGGTCAACAACCAGCGACCAAGAGTGCTCACGGAGCCCTGGCAGCGAGTAAGGTAGTCTCCGGACCTCTCGGCGACCTCGAGCGCTCTGTTCGACAGATTGAGATCAAAGTCGAGGTTGTGGAACGGGGCTACAGCCTCGGCGAATGTTCGAATGGCAATCTGAAGCTCAAGGATGTTATCCACCGCTTCCAGCTCTTCAAATTTGGCCAGTATACCTTTCAAGGTCTCGTCCAAGTCCTCATCCACTCGCTTGATATTTCGACACTCTTGTTGCAATTTCAGAGCCATAGCACCGAATTTGTGACCACTCGCTTTGAAAAGGCCAATCGCCTCGTTTTCGAGTTTCGCGATTGCTTCATCAGGGTAACTCGCGCCGTGGAGGTCCTTCTTGTGTGTGACCATCGTCTGCAGGGACTTGGCTCTGATCAGCCCTGGGACATGTGGAGGATTCGTCAACAATTCCAGTAACCGATTGGGGTGTGTCGGTTTGGCTGCACGCAGACTCCTGCCAACCCTTAACGTGAGAATTGAGTTGAAGGTCCTTGCAAGGAGAAGTGCATCCGCGTACTGAGCGCGCTCGAGCAAGGATGAGAAGAGTTCCTCAAAGCGGTCAAGTATGGACTGGAAGATCTCGAGCTGTTGTGGTTTATGGTAGTCATTGGCCAACAACAACAGCTTCGCACGGGTGGTTTCCAAGTAAGCCTGCCGTGAGTATCTTTAGCCACGATCGGTACTGGAACATAGGTTTCTTACCGAAGGCGAGCAGCGTTGATCACTCTTCAACAGCTGGCAGTAGTCATGATAGAGGCTGGAAGATCGTGAGGGACTGTTTCCAAAATTCCCCTCAACAAGGGGCTCGAGCAGACAGATTTGTATCTCCAATTGAAGACGTAACACCGAGTCCTGCTGTTTCGCATTCGACAACGGAGGAAGCGAGGCCACCCCGTCACGCAAGACCTTGAGAGCGCGGCCAAAATACCCTTGGCTTTGCAGCGATTTCCCTAAGTCAGACAGAACTTGAAGAGAGGTGTTGGCACTTGCAGTCGATCTCTCTGTGAGCAAATTTGTCGCCGCCGCATAGTCCCCGAGGTCCTGGAGCAGGCTAGATTGTGCCACTATTTGATCCGCTTCTTCGAGGTCCATTTTGCCGTCATTCCAGCCGGACAGTACGGTAGATTCTCATCAATGTGACTAGAAGAAGGAGGTCAATTGCAGAAGTGGAAATTCGAGTGATCGGTATAGATCAAGACAAATCGATCGAGCGGAGGATTGCATAGATACCTTCTATTGAGAATAGCATCAGACGTGACTAGACGTGAGAACGTACCTAATGATAGGAGCCGCGTCGAAAAGCCATTCAACCAGGCAGCCCAGATCTTCCGCCAAACCAGAACTAACAACGCCAATTCCGAGACGGTTGTGCTAGAAGATATGCTAATGACTTCCAGGTAAACAGGAAAATGCCTCGGGGGCTGATCATACACTAGCACTATGTATTTATATGTCCCTGCTCTGAATGTGGCGATTCTCGTCAATTGCTGAGCCGAAGTTGAGCCAGGGTCATCTGATTCCTGATTAAAGCGGCAGGTCATTGACCCGTCGGATCCATGTATGGTGTTTCTGTGTTGGAGGACTGGTGTACCTGAGGCTGCTTGATGGGGTGTCGCTCAATGGAGGCGTCCCTATGGGTGGGCTAGTTGGATGGCTACCTTGGAGTGCTTGACACCTTGGTTAAGTGATGTGCGTGGTAACTCCTGACCGAGTCCTTCGCATTCTGGGTCGGGGGGGAAGTCATCAAGGAGCCCGTGATTAAAGAATCGGATCATCGATAGGAAAACTACTATGTCTCGTGCACCTCAGCAAGCCCGTCGTCAGGTTTAGCGCAGACTCAGACCTAGTGAGAAGCCAGGAGGGCACCTCCAACTCACGCGGCCGTGACATGACTGAGCTCGCAAACAAACCCCGTCACGCTGCAGCGACGACCTGTGTGAGACAGGAGACAGTCACTCGCATGACTCAATTGTCGAGGCAAACGTGGTAGCGGACAAACGGGAGTGTGCCTGTATCTTGATGATACCTGCAAGCGTCCTTTTCCACTCTCTCACATACCTTTTCTTACCGGTCGACGATTCTCCACGGCGTCATCTACCTGCATCAGACCCCGTCAACGATTGATCAACGTTATCCAACCTTTCCCACAGCAAGCATGGCCGAAAAAGGCGAAGAAATCTGCACGAAAGGCTTCCATGTGGACCACACGACAGGCGAGCACTTGCGTACCACTGCATACTCGACAAGCGGGTCAGTCAAATCAGACAACCCATTCAACTGCATGAAAGCGGGGTGGTTGAGAATCCCGACCAAAGACGACGCGAAGGAACTCGGCCACGACAGCGCGTTCGGCGTCGTCTTCTCTCCTGGCAAAGGCATCGTCATCCACAAGGAGCTGTATGACAGCGTTTCAGAATCCGTCAGGTCCCCGATCACTCCTTGGGCAGGAGGCAACCAATTCCGCATGGGCACTCCGCTGAATCTGATCCGCAGACTGAATATCATCGGCGAAACCGTCTTTCCTTTCGCCCTCCGAGAATGGCACAACTGGGGTTATTATATCCACTTCAACGTCAAGGCCCTGGTCACAGACAGTGAGCTCCCCGTGATCGAGCCGAATTTCAGTTTGAAGGAACGCGCACTGGCATGGATTGGGATCGACCTTCAACAACCTCCTCGGGGAGGGAGTCTGGTGAGACTTGCTTATCGTGCTGGCGGAAAAGGCTCGAGGCCGTTGTACTTGGCGAAGATAGAGGTTGGACCTCTCGCCGGACGAAATGAAGCGGTCTGATGGCGATGAGCCAGAAGCACGAAGGGATCAGAGCTGATTCTGGGACGACCAACACGTATTGGCACTCCACAGCGGTTAGCTTGTCTGTCGGTATTCGGGGATCTGATTTCCTCCATTACTCGATATTCATCTCTTAGCTTTGCTGTTTACACTAGGCTCTGGGATGTCCCTACAGAATATTGTCCCATCGCCAAGTAATATTAGTTCCCTTAGTCGTTTCGGTCTGTACGATAAGAGTAGACAACAGGACCGATGAGAGAAATAAAACTAGGAACTACCGGTTCAGTTTTCTGGTTTTCTTAGTCGGTGTCTGACTAATTCCTGTGTAAGCCGAAGTCGTCAACGGCGGAGCATTGCAATCCGGCGGATCAAAACAACGCGACTCCCGACGCCGACTTCTGGAGCTACACAGTCGGTGTCAACACAATTTCTTCACCCTGTGGTACAGAAAGGATGAATAAGCTGTGGTCAGACTATGGACAGAACCGGCCCATCCTCGCCCTATTTGCCCTCTTTGTGGTTTGGAAATCTTTGATCGCTCTGATCGTCCTAACCGCCCCCGGTGCCGGATACGACACGTCGACAAGTCTACTGTCCGCTCGCGCTGGCAACGGCCATGTCGCCTTCACCGAGCCAGAACCGATGCCTAGCTCCTGGCTGAAATTTGTGCGCTGGGATGCTGTCTACTACACGCACATGTCCGAGCAAGGGCACGTCTTCGAGCAGGAGTGGGCGTTTGGCATTGGCTTGTCCACCCTGATTTCATGGACCGCGAGATGTATGGTGCCAGACCCGAAATTGTGTCGTTCTTTCTGCTGACGCTATCTCAGGCCTTTTCGCGCTGGGTGTGAGTGACAGACTACTGTCCACCACGCTCGCCGGCGTCGTTCTCTCCCACGTGTCTCATTGGCTTTCTGTGGTTCAGCTGTGGGCTTTGACCAAAGCGCTCGTGGAGGGAATGCCATTTCCAAACTCCAACCTGCCTTTCAAAGCTGCGGCTCTTCACGTCATCTCTCCAGCAGGGGTCTTTCTCTCGGCCCCGTATGGGGAAAGTGTGTTCTCGTTCCTGTCCATGTCTGGATTTCTCGCGTTTGTTTATGCGCTTCGGCGGTTCAACAAAAATCAAACCGTTGCTGGATCCGCCATGGTGGTGCTAGCCGGCCTCAGTCCATGCGCGGCCACTATCGTCCGAAGCAACGGGATCTTGGCTGGGATACCGTTCCTCCTCGAAGCCATCACTGCGGCGCTGAGCATCCTGTCACAGGGCCTTTCAAGGGCGCGGGTCGCTCAACTCGCGTCGCTCGGTGCCGGGGGACTCTTGGTGGGTATCGGACTGGTGTATCCGCAGTTTCTGGCCTATCAGGAGTACTGTTATGGCCGCAACCCTGACGACAGGAGACCGTGGTGCAACCTGACGCCGCCCTCAATCTTCACTTGGGTCCAGTCTCATTACTGGTACGTGTGCGTCCGAACGCGCGGCCCTTGCTACAATACTAACAGGACCCCTTAGGAACGTGGGCCCGTTCCGTTACTGGACGGTGTCAAATCTCCCGTTGTTTCTTCTGGCAGGTCCTTCCCTTTGGCTCTTGATGTATTCCGCGGTCGATGTCCTACGCCACCCGGCACGTTTGGCGCGAGGAGTGTCCTCAGCCTCGGCCTCAGCGGGAGCGGGGACTATCTCATCTGTTCAAAAACGGATAATCATGAGTCTCGCGCTACCACAACTTGTGCTGGCGGTTCTCGCACTGACGAGTTATCACGTACAAATCATCACCAGGCTGTCGTCCGGCTATCCGCTATGGTACATCTGGCTGGCGAGCAAGCTGCAGGACGAGCCGAAAAAGACCTCGCTGGCTATCCGGTGGATGGTGCTATATGCCATGGTCCAGGCCGGGCTATATGCGTGCTTCCTCCCTCCAGCTTGAAAGGTGGATCGCTTCCCTCTCAACCTGTGAGCATGCAATCCAGCAGACGTAGATGCCGTCTCCTTTGCCACCGACGCCACCTTGACGCGAATCCCCTTCTTGTCGAGCTTGACCGTGGGGATGAAGTAGTCATAAGCGAGGGCTGGATCCATCACATCGGTTTCAAACAGTTCGAATGGAGTATAGGTCTGCCGCACGTCCCATGTACGGCTCCTCTTGCGCGAGAGGGCGCTGAAACGGATCCAGTGCCCGACTCATATGGAAACAAGATCAAGGACATCTGTCAAGAAGATGTCCACAGCCCCTGGGGATCGCCCAAAAAGACTGAGAATCCGAGCAATTCGTGCCGGATCTTAGACCTCTTAGTTTATATACTTGTCTGAACAATCCGTTCATGACAACATCCGAGGCAACCCTACTTAGACTTCCACGCCGACAGATACTTGAACTTCGAAATAGTCATCGCCACTTCCATCTCGTCTTCCTTGCAAAGCCCCCGTATATTACTTCATGGCCGAAGGAAATCGAGATGAATGACCATACCAGGACGGTTCCATAATCGGCCAGGACTTCGAACCAGCTCTTGCCGGCTACACGATCTCCCACGGAGGGGTCAACGCAGAGTTGCCGCCATGATGATCGCATGCTCGGTGGCATCAATGCAAACAGCTCCTCAAATGCTTCAGGTTCCCTTCCTGGGTCGGGAATCGCGTAGGTCTTGATGTCCTGGATAGTGCCGGTGATTGTCGTGTTCAACCACACGTCGCACGGACAGTTGACCTCGAACCATTCGCAGAGCTCATCGTGTGCTTCCTGCCGCGCCTCATCAAGCGGGAACCGGAACGGGAGATCGCCGCCCTCGCCCGCTCCGTACAAAATGGCCGCATCGCCCCGCATGCCGATGCCTGTGGGGAGGGGCCCGAACAGTTCGTCCCGCGTCTCGTACAGCCTTTCACAATATGGCTTCGCCGAGCGGGAGGCCAAATGCCGTCGCGGCCGCCGTTCACCATCTATATACGCACTCTCTTCGAGCGCTGCATACTTGAAGGTGGACCTGGCCGAGAATGTTCCGGCAGCCCTTTCGAGATAACCGCGCCATGTGGGCGGTTCGCGCAACGGCCGACTGAGCACGTCCTGGCAGGATGGAGATGTGATGTTGAAGTTTTGAAGCTGCTCGCGACAGTCTTCGCGGAAGTCCTTGACGGAAGTCCACATGGCCAGATCGAGGGCCCACCACGCGGCCACGAGACTGAGTGTGCCAACGAGTGTGCCGACGGAAAATTTGACGACTTGAAGGAGAGTAAAGGTGCGGTTGAAGCCCCGAAATGACTGCCTTAGTCGAGCTGAGCATACGATCAGGGAATTGGACAACTCAGGACGTCGGCTGAAGTTAATGGGCATGATTGCCCGTTCGACATCGTGGTCGGTTTGAATCGTCGTTGTTGTAGCCATCATGCGTTCTGCTTGGAGCACAAGCACGAGCCGATGTGTTGGTGGTTGTCGATCCAATCGTCAATCATCGAGCAAAGATGCGAGTAAAAGAAAGTAGACGATGTTGGAGGGGAAAGGCCACTTGGGGATCGATGAAGAGTGGCTGCCTCGCACAGCCTCGCTGGGTAAGGGTCGAGGCTGGGGCCGAAACACTACCCGCTTCCGCATGACAAGGGCACAGTACGCCTGATTCGCGGAGGGGCACGACAGTGCAAGATATACATCAAGCTCCTCCAGATCGAGGTATTCTAGTCTGAGAATTCCTCGAGTCAGCCTGCTCTAGCCACGCACACCTCATCTCGTTGCCAAATTTTTATCCTGCAGCATCAGGAAGCGGCGCAAAGTGGACGAGGTGCCAAATGTTCGGTCACGGCTTGTCACATATCTTCGTCGTGATTCCAAGGGCTCGGATTCTCGTACCGCCGGTGACGATTTGGCGCGCTTCAGGCTGTTCAGCGGCAAGCCCATTGCGTGTTGTTGCATGCCCGACTGGATTTTAAGAAATGCCAATGTCTGCAGGCTGTAAAAGTATGAATCCCCAAGACCGACCCATAGCAGACAGACATAAGCACAGAAGCCTGTGAAGGAGGACAATGACTGGGTCGAGTCGCGGTGAGGAAGGAGAGAATGTCGCACGAATGCCAGGTGTTGGCGTGCGAAGTCGAGCGAATCAACTTGCCACTCTATGAGACTTCCGAAGGCAAGCCCCGTTATGGTGGCGTCCGAGAAACGGGTTGCGGAGTCAGCTATTAGCTCGTTGATGTAAGCATATATTCTGGCTCGACGGGCGAGGAGCACCACCGCCTTCCGAGAATCGTCGGGAATGGTGAACCTCTCGGCATAAAGCAACGTCCACTGCACCCAGAGACGATTGAGCTGAATCTGGGGCACATTCATGTCCCTCACAGGGCAGTACAACACCACCGGTTGAGTGCCATATATGTAAACAGGAGTAGGAAGCAAATCTTGCTGATCGTCAGTTACCCCACCTCGCGACTCTGAGCTCGAGCCTCACAATGGTGAAGGATATCACGCTGGTGGCGACATACTGCTATCGCTGGTCTCAAGAATGGATCCAATTTCCTATAGAGCGTCAACTTCGACCAAGGAGCGTCCCGAATACTGTATCATGAGAAGAGCTTGAGGTGCCACAATGTAGGCAAGAGTCTTTGGTAGAACGTGGCTTGTATGTAGGCATGTGAGCATTGCTGTTCTCTCTATGTTTGCTGTCGACTCGATGATGGGTGAGTTTCCGCGGCCGGGTGGACGTCTTTGTGCTTCAGTAGCCTTAACTCGAGACCGCTCACTAGATCCTAGATTTCGGCGTGTGTGTGACACAATCGCAGCGTGCGAAATGGCTCTGAAACGCTGACGTTGCTGGTATGCCTTTGATAACGTCGTTGATCTGGAGATAATGAAGCAGAGGGGGAACTGGTGCCATTGCGGACCACAACTTGAACTGGGTCATCCAGATATGGGCGATATTGGGATCGGTGCTGGAGAGATCGAGATCTTGATAATATCAGGCATGAATAGATAGCCCCATTAATGGCTGAACAGATGCCCAAGCGCCCGGGAGAGACATCATACCAACCTTGTGGAGACGTCGCATGTCGAAGGAGATGCAGGCTCCTTCATAGAGATGGAAGACTACGTCTCAACTAGTATATCATCCCGAAGAAGTAGTCGCTTCTCCCAATGAGACCACCACAGCTTGGAGTATCTTCGAGCCGATTGGAAAATCCGCAAGCAAAAAGACAGACGCGGGGTTTGTGCCTTGCATGGTCGCTACGCAGCTGTTTGCTGGAGAGGATGAGCCAGCGGTTGGCTTGAGGCCTCCTAGTACACAGAAAGCCGAGATGATTCGATCCGTTCTTGGCCAGTGGACTTTTCAACGGGTGCTAGAAGAGTGTTCCGGAACAGGTGCTGCAGCCTCTCTCAAGATTCCGTGGTGCCTTTGTATGCCCAGAAGCCCGGAACTAGACATCAGGCCACTGAGGTCAAGGCTACGATGTCGATCTATTTGACAGAAAGCCATACAGCTCATCGCAAGTGTGTAAGGAGAACATGTGTGCGGTGGTGTGCCACAAAGTCCGCCAAGGCCGCCACAAAATCATTTCGGCGGTCATTACAACGCACATAGGTTTGACATTTCGCGCCGAATTTGGCGGTTGCTGCCGCCGCTTTTGGAGAGGGGGGTTTCTCTTCCCTCAGGCGGCAATGTCAGTCAGTCTCCTAGTCCTTCCCCAAGAGGCACACATGTCGGGTCAATAGGCTAAGGCCACCCATCTGGTCAGGAGTCTAGTGTTAGTCTGTCTCGCCGCGCGTCGCGATCGTAAATGAGACAGTCTCATCTGGCGTCTCTGCTTTGTCGAGGCAGGAGAGTAAATCTTCCTCTGGGACTTCATCCAGCGATTCGCTTTCCCACGACAAACTCGACGTGGGCAAGCTATGTAACCAAGTCCCGGCAGGTGCTGGAAAAGCATCTACATGTACCGGTATAGATTCTCAGCGCAGACAGTAAGCAGTCTTAGATCTGGTTTAGGCGCCTAGAACAAAGTATTCGAGCGTGTCCACCAAATATTTTCTCTTCGCTCTAACAATATTGGCTGTGGTGTATCCTGCCCTCCGGACGCCAGCGTGCCGTCACTTCAAGCAGCCTCTCGATGGTTAGCCACGGCAGTCTCCTTGGTCTCGCCCTCGCCCTTGGCCTCGCTCGGCGGCGACCCATTAATATCGACACCGACTGCCAAGAGGCGCTCGTCCAGTGCGCGCCGGCGGTCCTCGTCGAGATGTGAGAGGTCGACGGCGACTTCGTCACCAAATTTTGCAGCAATCTCTTCAAGTGAGAGCCCATTAGTCTCCGGAAGCCTCCACAAGAATGGAAGGCACGCCGCCGGAACAAGGATAAAAACGAGGTAATATCTGCGACTCGTTAGCACAGTCGCGGAAACGGCGAATGGAGAGGACAAGAGCAAAGCTAGGACACTTACTTCCATCCAATGTCGGCGAATGCGGTCGGGGCGACCTCGGTGTAGAGCAGCGTGGATGCAAAAAGACCTGCAATCGAGGTCCCCAGCCCGTGGGCTCGGACACCGGTTGGAAAGATCTCGCTGCAGTACACGTAGCTGCTGGCGTCTTGGCTGCCTCCATAAAAGGTCACAAAGAGAAACAAGAACAACACGCCCGCAGCATTGCCCCCCTTGTTGTCGGTTCCCGCATAAGTGGCCACCATGGCAGTCTCGACAATCATCATGCAAATGCAGCCCATCAACCCGAAGGTGATGATGGGAATGCGCCCAAGGCGATCGAGCAGCATGGCGTTGACCCAATTCATAAACGCGGCCCACGAGGTATAGATGGCGTAAAGTAGCAGGGGGAGCCACCCGTACAGGCCGAGATTGTTGTACAGGAGGACTTGGTAATTGTTAATGACCAGCACACCTGTGCTCTGCGCTGCGCATCTGCCGAGCATGTTAGCAGAAGCCCAGAAGTCGCGACGGAGTCGAGTCGTACTGCACCAGCAAGCCCGAATATATTCGCTTGCGATACGAAGCACGCTTGAGCATGCCCCAGATTCCGTGCACGCCAGTCGCATTCTCCAGCTCGAGTTGCTTGGAGATCTGGTAGAATTCCTCCTTGGCCGCCAGGCCTGTTGGATCGTCTGGTCGAGTGTGCAATTTTTGGAGAATTTCGAGCGCATGCCGCTCTTTGCTCTTTGAAATGAGCCAACGAGGTGATTCGGGCAACCAAGGAGAGCCAATGAGCAGGATCAGGGGCGCTACAATCTGCAGACTGAGGCATAGTCGCCACTGCACTTGAGGCGCTGCAAAATAGCAGCCCAGACCTGTGAATGCGGCCGACCCCTGAAGGCCGAGTCAGATCCGTACTACAGGGGAATCGGTTGCAGATGTATAATACTTACGTAGCCACAGACAATCAGGACACCGTGTGAACCTTGCCCAAAATGTCAGCACGTCGTCGAAACGGAAGTGACTCGGGAGAGGCTGCTTACCCGTCATTCGACCTCGTTGCTTTGCAGGCGACAGCTCCGACTATACCGCACGTCAGTAGAGTTGCACCTCGCAAGTCAAACCGATCGACTGACCATGTACGCAGGCACGGTGACTTGCATCATGCCGACCCCGACGCCATTCAGGAAGCGTCCAACGAGAAACATGGCAACATGAGCCGCCCCTCCCTGGATCGCAGCCGAGATAACGCAGATGGTACAGACGATCTGAATGGACCTGCAGCGGCCGAGTCTGTTGAGGATCCAGTTGACGATGAGAGCGCCAATAATGCCCCCTCCGGCGAATAGACCATTGGCAGCTGTTTGTCATTGTCAGACGTCTGCAAGGCCAGCGAACATGCTTGCGCTTACCGCCGATTATATCGTTTCCCTCCTTGGCATTTGGACCAGTGAGGGAAATGTCGAAATAGTCCCAGAATGCGGGCAACCCGAAGACGGAACCGATAATCGATGAGTTGTATCCGTACGTGAATGACCCTAACGCGCTGAAGAAGACGACATAAAAGTTGTACGTGTTAGCCTTAGCGGAGTGGGACGCGTCGACCGCGTCCCCCGTGCCATGCTTGAACACACCCATGCTGAAGAAGAAGGCAGGCTTGAGCAGTGGGTACAGATACAAACGACGGAGACCGAAAGCGGTACAAATGAACTCGCAGGGCCGATCAGGAGTTTATAATCCCTCTGCGCTGCCAACTACCACGCGGCCACGAGGCGACAGGCGATCCTTCTTGGGGTCGAACAAGGTGAGGTACTTGGAGACCGTCCTCGGCAGGGAACACTGGGCGACAATTCTCTGTAGGTCATTGTTGTGTTGGAGAACACGGCGAACAAGCGGTGCTAATCCGAGAAGCCGGCCCATGTCGCACCATGAGCGATGGCGTACAGCCTGGTCGCTTCCGCGGCGTCATGACCGCCGCTGTGAACCAAGGAACACGAAGCATGCTGCCATGATACATAAGCAAGGAGATGATAGAGTTTGTGGGGGAAAGTCTGTGGGACTTGGGGAATGGGGTTGGGGAGCTGGAGCTCCCCGCCGGGCGTGCCTGGGAACTTGCCGTGGGCCATGGAATAAGCGGGGAATTGTAGCTCTCATCTCAACGCAGAAGGCATGAAAGCGAATTAGCGTAGGGTCCAAGAGGCAGATCTCCGAGCGGTACATGCCCATGATTCATAGCCCATGCAGATTCAACTTCAATTAACCTCGGGTATCCCTTTCATCTATGAGCAATGCCAGCGGTCCAAGCCGAGTTGGTGACATATCTATGTATCCGCCTCGGAGAAGACACAGGGTCTACCCCTACGGGGTAGGACACTCGCTCTAGGTCTATCCACCTGCTGCTCCGTACTCCGACTAGAATTATTGATGGATGATTCCCGAGCCCACGGCCTCGGGTTAGTAGCCCCTCGCTAGCCGTCCTACGTAAGTAGTGTGCTGGGGCACATCAAGTGCCCACATAGAAAATTCGAGCAAGGCTGCGCGAGGCTGGCAAAGTGAAAGCAAAACCACGCAAGCATGAGTGTGGCAGGCCCAGTATAAACAGAGCCCTGGAAGCACCTGCAAGTAAGAAGGGAAAGGGGCGGTCAATCAGTAATAAACGGTAGACAGGCATTTGATGCAATTGAACAGACAGGCAGACAAGCATTTCAGTATTCAAGCATACATGCCTCTAAGACACACGTGGATAGTGCAACGGTAGGAGACGATGATTCGTATGGCTGCGAACCAACAGCACGTAAAGCTGCATTAAGGCATTCGAGCGCGTTTAAATGATGGCTGCGGCCTCCCGCAAGTACACGCAGCGGTGCGAAGGGAGTTGAAGGAAGGGGTACCTTCACGCGGTGCTGGCAAGAGAGGGCGATTGCGTGCGCATAGCATAGAGGGTATACTCCGTACTGCTTTGGTGTTGGTAGTTTTGATTGTTACGCCGACCGTCGCAAGCCTGCTCTCTTACTCGCCTGGCCGGGATGAGCGGGAACACCTCACAACCTGTATCACCCAGTTCCAATAGTAGGGGGGGGATTTGATCTATATTAGTGTGAGGCATGACTGGGCTCGTAGAGGTAAGAACGGAAAGGATCGGTTTGGAAGAGGGTGAGTGGGATGGAGGTCCTTCATAGCCGTGAAAAGCGGCGGCGCGCCCAGCCGGTGACTATACCCGAAGCGGACGGCCGCATAAACCGAACGACTTACAAAATGAACCAGCCACATTTTGATCTGGAGTGACTCAATGCAAACTTTAACGAGAATCTGCGTGCGATTGTACGCATCTCAACAGTTTTGACACTTAAACATCCATCGTCACAAAGCAAGAGCTTTCCTCTATAGAATCATACGCTTCAACATCTGAGACTCGAGTTGGCCTCGGCTTCCTGGACTTGTCCTTGGACCCCCTGCGAATCCAGTTTGTTCGCCACGACTCGACCACACAATCAGCATGGTAGCGGCCACGTCACAGACAAAGAGGAAGTGCGGCGTGCTGGGAGCCACGGGTACGTGGCATCTATTAGCCTGCATAGCTTTTCGGTGGAACTGACATTGTCATCAGGTTCTGTGGGGCAGAGATTCATTCTCCTTTTGGCCGATCATCCTACGCTCCATCTACAGGCGGTTGGAGCCTCATCAAGGTCTGCTGGAAAGGCTTACAGTGATGCTGTGAGATGGAAGCAAGCAAGACCGATGTCTTCAGCACTCGCTGGTCTCGTCGTTAGGGAATGCAAAGCGGAGAACTTCCAGGATTGTGATTTAGTCTTCTCGGGTCTAGACAGCGACGTAGCGGGAGAAGTCGGTATGGGACACGCTTTTGTCTCTCTACTCTGCAGGCATAGGCTCACACTAACCTCTCACAGAAATGGAGTTCTTGAGGGCTGAGATCCCAGTATTCTCGAACGCAAAGAACTACAGACGGCACGAAAAGGTACCGCTGGTTGTGCCTACCGTCAACCTGTCACATCTGGCGTTAATACCTCACCAACGGCAACATTTTGGACTCAAGAAAGGCTTCCTTGTGTGCAACTCGAATTGTGCTGTCATTGGCATCGTTATCCCGTTTGCAGCGCTTCAGGCTAGATTCGGACCCGTCGAGGATGTCGAGGTGTTCACGGAACAAGCCGTATCCGGTGCGGGTTATCCAGGTGTCGCCAGTATGGATATCATGGACAATGTCATTCCATATATTGCTGGGGAAGAAGACAAGCTTGAGACCGAAGCCCAGAAGATCCTCGGCTCGATAAACTCCGAAGCCACAGCATTCGAGGAGCAGTCAGGCTTGACAGTGGGTGCCACATGCACCAGAGTCGGAGTCACCGACGGACACATGGCATTCGTGTCGTTGAGATTCAAGCAGAGACCGCCACCAAGTGCAGAGCAAGTCAAGGCAGCGATGAGAGAGTACGTGGCAGAAGCACAAAAGCTGGGGTGCCCTTCCGCGCCCGCGAACGCTATTGTGGTCTTCGACGAGCCAGATCGGCCGCAGCCGCGACTCGATAGAGACATTTCGGGGGGTTATGCTGTCAGTGTCGGTAGGGTCCGTGAAGCTGCCAAGGGGTCCCATTTCGATATCAGATTCGCGGCCCTCAGCCACAACACGGTCATCGGTGCGGCGGGGTCATCTATCTTGAATGCCGAGGCTGCCATTATCCAGGGCTTGCTATGATCCGCGGCGGTCTTAGTCTACGAATGGTTCTAATATTCAAAATATGGTAGCCGCGATGCTAGCAAGATGGTCGACGAAGCTACGTACGTCTAGAATTAGTGCTGGGGCCGCAGAATCGCAATAGCGATCTTGCAAGCTGCTGAAGCCTTGCGTTCATGATGAAATTTCAAATGACACACTGAGCTTGTTTCAAATCCGCATAGCAGTAGAAAAATCTTGGCATTGCTAGCCGCTTATGGACTAGCCCACTTTGCCAAATCGAAAGTGCGGCTGCGAATTCAATTGTTTTCTAAGGTCCGTCTTGCGATCGTTCATTCTTCCACCACCACACAGCAACAGATCAAAATGGGTCGCGGTCCGAAGAAACATCAGAAGCGTCTCAGTGCGCCTTCGCACTGGCTTTTGGACAAGCTCTCGGGCGCCTATGCCCCGAAGGCGTCCGCTGGCCCTCACGTTCGTCTTCGTCGATACTGCGCACTGGTTGCAACGGCTAACAGAAACCGTACAGAAAAGTCGCGACTGCCTCCCTTTGATCGTCTTCCTCAGAAACCGTCTCAAGTACTCCCTGAACAACCGTGAGACGAGAGCCATCTTGATGCAGCGTCTCATCAAGGTCGATGGCAAGGTCCGCACTGACATCACCTACCCTGCTGGCTACATGGATGTCATCTCAATTGAGAAGACTGGAGAGCACTTCCGCCTGGTCTACGACACCAAGGGCCGCTTTGCTATTCACCGTATCGAACAAGCCGAGGCAGAATACAAACTCGGCAAGGTCAAGAGAGTGCAGGTCGGCAGAGGAGGCATCCCATACTTGGTTACGCATGATGCTCGCACGTAAGTCGCATCTATCAGCCGTTGGACCAAGCTGTGGTCGGAAAGAGAAGACAGAAATGCTGATGTGGATTAATAGGATCCGATACCCTGACCCGGCCATCAAGGTGAACGACACTGTCAAAATCGACCTCAGCACTGGAAAGATTACCGACTTCATCCGATTCGACACTGGTGTAATCGCTATGGTCACTGGTGGTCGTAACATGGGCCGTGTTGGTGTCATCACTCACCGAGAGAGACACGATGGCGGTTTCAACATCGTCCACATCAAGGATGCCATTGACAACTCATTTGCGACCCGAGAGACCAACGTCTTCATCATTGGCAAGGAGAAGCCATGGATCAGTCTGCCCAAGGGCAAGGGTGTCAAGGTATTTGTCCCCTATTATTCCGTAATGACATTCCTTCTGACATAGTTCTCTAGTTGTCGATCGCCGAGGAGAGAGATCGTCGTCGCGCTGTTCAGTTGGCCAAGGGAGGTGCTTAGATTATCACATTGTCGTGAGCATGCAGGTGCTGGATGCCTAGTAAGAGGCAAAACTAGTGGAAACTATCGCTTCCCCATAACCACATCCGTGACGGGGTCGAAGCGCTGCAGAGTTAGACCTGTGGCACACAGAGAATGCCCTCGAGGCGTTGCACCGACACGTGATGGGAGTCGGCAGGTGTAGCTCAGAGTCAGGACAAGCCAGAGAACAAGCAGCCATTCCGGCTGCAGTGAGAATTGAAGACATCTTCACACACTAAAACTTTTGGTTCCGGGTCTTTCGCTATGTCGCTTCCACAACTTTTACTTGTTCTTCCTACTGGCATCTGTTCCCGCGCCCAGCTTGCCGAACAATCCGGCTACGGTCAACAATCTATTGATATGCAAGAAAACGCTGACACCAACGTTCGAGGCTGTCATCTGATTCCATTGATTGAGATCCCAGAAGACCTTGTCACCTAGTGCCCCATACACAGAATATATATGACCGAGATCTGCCAAGGCAACTGCAATCAAATACCTCTTTGCGATTTCCGGGTGTTTGGTAAAGCAGAAGATGACTGCCATGGCGGCAAGGAGTAGGAAGACGTTGCCCAGCTGTAAGGTCAACGAGAGGGATTGGGGCGTAAAGACATGGTTCGAGAGCAAGCCTTGAGGAGCTTGGTCGGCGTAGTATTGCTGTGGGTCGGAGAGGGTGATGAAATAGGCCCAGACGCTGCCCTTCAGTCAGTATGCAACGTCGGCTCCTTCATGAAGGTATTGGAACGTACAGCGCGGCAGGCTCAAGGACGCCAAAGAGAATCAAAGGCCATGCAGGAAGCGCTGAGATAGCCATCGTTTTATGCAGGCGATATGATCCTCGTCCACCAAGTGAGAGAAGGAGAAGATAATATGGCAACGAGGTTTGAGGGGAAGAACAGCAGACTTATCTGTCTACGTGTACATGTTTCTGCAGAGCTCACTTCCAAGCCTACCTTCGCATAAGAGTTCGTCTTTGGTCTAGAGTACGGCGGCCGTCAGCATTTGGTGTGCAGGGAGGAAAGGGCCGCTTAAACTTCGGCCGATTTGCCTCCATCTCGTCCGGATTTTGTTTGTTTACGGACTGCATGGCAACCGCTCGTCATCCAATCAACAGCATCACCGACATCTGCACCTCTTTAATTGTCACACCTCGACCTCTTTGCTCCAGTATATTTCGCGCGACAACACATTAACGACAGCAAGGGTAGACACTACAGCCATATACAGCAGCAATGGCCGGCGCTGTCGCTACCGGCAACGACCTCATTAACTTCGACATAATAGAAACCCATAAAGAGAACATTCAGTCCCTCCCCGGCGGCCGCTCAGCAAAACAGCTGGCCTCGATCCTCTCACCACTGCCCTCAGCCAGATCGACAGGCGCAGACGCAGCACCGACATTGGAAGAGACAAAGACACTCAACAATGCCATCCGGCAAGAATATGAAATTGAACTGCAATCCATAGCAGACTCGGACGATCCCCTGGACATCTACGACCGCTATGTCAGATGGACACTGAACTCTTATCCTTCCGCCCAAGCAACACCCCAATCACAACTGTTACCACTGCTTGAGCGCGCCACAAAGGCGTTCCTTACATCCTCGCACTACAAGAACGATCCCCGCTATCTGAAACTATGGCTGCACTATATCCGCTTGTTCTCTGATACCCCTCGAGAGACGTTTGCATTCCTTGCGCGACATGGCATAGGCGATGGGCTAGGCCTGTTCTATGAAGAGTTCGCAGCTTGGTTGGAAGGTGCAGGGAGGTGGATGCAAGCAGACGAGGTCTACAAGCTAGGCATTGAGCGTGAAGCCAGACCCACTGAAAGACTGGTGCGAAAATACAATCACTTCCAGCAACGGTTTGACGCCAGGGCACAGAACGACAACGAGCCCAGTTCTCCAGCATTACCCACCGTTCGACCGGCCCTGGCTGCCAAGATCGACCCCTTCGCCTCTGCTCACACAAGTGAGGATCCACAAGCAGCCCAGCAACGACGTGGCGCACCTGGAGCCGCCGCAGCACCGTCACGTTCGGGCAAGCAAAAAATGGCCATATTCTCAGATGCTACAAACGCTCAGCAACCTACCCCGACTGCCAGTGGTGCCAACGGATGGGATAGCATTGGATCAGTCAAGGAGCGGAAGAAGGAGAACACGATCGAAGCTCGGCCGTGGGCGGGAGAGAAGCTGAAGGCTGGCGGCAAGGTAGGGGCTGTGCCGAAAATGGAGATTTTCAAGGATCCGGTATGATTGATCTTTCTGTGTGCCTAGACTCAGACAATTCCAATCCCAATTTCCTTGCCCTTCTGCTTCGTACCTATCGTATTCGTTGACTTCAACATGACTGACCTGTCTTCCTGTAGGCATCTGCAGTACCACCTGAACAGCCCAAGGATTCTTCGTCAAGGTCAGAATTGAAGCAAGCCAGCCAGGTTGTCAACCCACGAACAGGCCGAGCAGAACGAGTGTTCGTGGATTTGGGAGCCGTCTACCCGCCTGACAGTAGACTTGAATTCAGTTTTGAAGAACTCCGAGCTGTGTCGCGAGGCTGGGCACAGAAGGATTGGAAGTCACGGAAAGGGACATCTCCTCTAAAGCCGGCAACTGGCAACTCAACCGCAAGGCCCAGATCCAAAGTCTCCAGGTCTCAGGGGCCAGACGACATTGAGAATCTCACCCAATCTTTCCAACACAAGGCTGATCTGAACAAGGAGCCGGACTCGAGTTTCAGTGTTTGTGATGTGTCCACGCAGTCAATGGTGGGTATGCCTGAGGCTGACTCTCGAGTGTCGTCACAGCCATTGAAGAAGGAGAGAAGACTCAAGATCCGAGAAGTCAAGCAAGAAACTCAGACTGTCAAAACCCGATTGGACTCACCTTCTGGCAGGAAGGTAAAGAGGAAGCACAATCCCACGGCCGAACCAACAATGACCTTCCATTCCAAGGCAGCCACGAACGAGATCTACGACATGTTCAACCAGCCCCTTTGTAGACCAACAGTAGCCAAGGATGACACTCAGAGTGGTGAGGACACCGAATTCGCCGAGGACGATGGGTATAGCACAGCCGGCGAGAGCACAGGCACAGGGCGGATCTCCGCGCCCAGTAGTGAATTCGGTGACGATACCTTGGCATCGATCCGCAGAGGTCACTCACAGAGTCAAAGCCAAACTGAAAGTGTCTCTTCCTGGTCCGAATTCTCTATCAGCAAGGATGTGCCGCGTCTTGCTGCCAGTGCTAAGGACAAAGCCTCTTCAGCCCGGATTCACAAAAGACACAAGCAACAAGCTCAATCTGAGGACATGACGGAAAACGTCGACTCGTCCAGCCAGAATCCTACTCAGACTTCTGGACTGGGAAGTGGCTTTGACACTCAAGCAATTGCTGCAATCGCAGGTGGTGCTTTCGACGAGTTGGACACCAAAGCCATTGCCATGATGGCTGGCGATGTCGATGTCGATGCTGGAGCCGATGACGCTATCGATGTCGTTGACGGTGATGAAGCCACTGGGGCGGTCGATGAGGTTGGCAGTGAGCAAGGCGTGAGTCCAGCCACCGACGAGAGCGCGCCCGAAGCAGGACCACAACGCGATGCTGCAACCCCCAACGATGAGTCTCTAGCGACCCCGATTGACAACAACTTTCCTGAGCAGATCGAAATCCAGCATAAGCCTTGCTTCATCCCACTCCCTCCTCTTGACTACGAGCCAACACCTGCTCGACCATACCGCAACCCCGACTTGGTGGCTCAGAACAAACTGCCTTTCATGACACCTATCGCGGAACGCACCGAGTCCTCACTTGCCCCTTCCACCGTCTTCAGCGCTCCAGGGTACTTCGATGCCAAGACGCCGAGCAGATCCAAGTACGAGAGTCCCTCGAAGCTGGGAGTTGCGGATCTCCTCTTGAGCAGCCCGCAAGAGCAAGCAGCGACCCCTACGTCGGCATCTCCGGCAAAGAGAAAACACGTTGAAGTTGGCGCAACTGAGGATGAAGTGATCACTTCTTCACCACACAAGAAACCCGTCGGAAGAGCTGCTGAGCCGGAATCTCCTCTGGTACTGTCGAAGGTGGACGCCGGTGCCGTCTTCAAGACTCCTGCTCCAGTGTCGAAAACCAAAACAACGACTAGATCACCTCTCACAAATATTCGCAAGGGTCCCATCATTCCAGATTTACAATGCAATCCATGCGATGACGCCGTCCGCCAACAGATCTTGACTGTCGTCTACCCCCCTTTGTCAACCCAGAAGGGATATTACGATCATTCCACAACAACATCCGGCCGCTACCCATGTCTGAAGTCCTTTGCTGAAAAACAGATGAAGGCAAAAGTGAAGGCCAGCCCACGAAAGAGCCAGGGCGAGAAGACACTTACCAAAGCTGTACCACCCGTCCTCAAGTTCGATGGTACCACCCGAGTCTATGCAGTCAAGCGAGAACTGGGAGAGGGAGCCTTCGCACCGGTGTATCTCGCGGATAGCTATGATCCTGAAGAAAGTCAAGAATCGGATGAGAATGACAAGGAAAACAAGAGTCCGCCGACCTTGAACAGCGTTGCTTCAGCCCGTGGCACCCTCGAAGCTGTGAAGACTGAATGTCCTCCTGGCACGCTGGTTTGGGAATTCCATATCCTGCGCACAGTCAAGCAACGACTTGGTTCTGCAGCTCGCACCATGCAGTCCATCGTCCTTGCCCACGAATGCCACCTCTACCGCGACGAAGCATTCATCATTCTCCAGTACAGTCCGCAAGGAACGTTACTCGATCTCATCAATGCTGCCCGGATTGAGAATGTCAAAGCGGGGAAGCCAGCTGAGGGCGTTGATGAAGTCGTGGCCATGTGGCTCGCCGTTGAGCTGCTTCGGACCCTTGAGGATCTTCATCGTGTCGGAATTCTCCATGGGGATCTCAAGGGTGACAATTGCCTTGTCCGTTTCGATACTTCCGCCGATCTCACCGCCCCATACTGCCCGGAAGGCAATCACGGCTGGAACAGCAGAGGTGTCAAATTGATCGACTTCGGCCGAGGCATCGACACGCGCATGTTCAAGCCCAATGCACAATTCATCGCGGACTGGCCTTCTTGCCCTCAGGACTGCGCTGAGATTCGCGACTGTCGTCCCTGGAAATGGCAGATTGACTACCACGGCATCGCCGGAATCATACATTCCCTGCTCTTTGGCAAGTACATCGACACCGTTCCCGTACTTGGTAGCTCCTTGGGCCCTGGACAGAAGAAGCTATGGAGGCTCAAAGAAAATTTCAAGCGCTACTGGGAGAAAGAGGTCTGGGGAGACGTGTTCGCAACCCTCCTGAATCCTGGCTCGGTGGCGGACGGAGAAGGGATGCCGATCCAGAGGAATCTCGGGCGTGTGAGGGCGAGGATGGAAAAATGGCTTGTTGAGGAAGGCGAGAGAGGCGGCCGTGACTTGAGAGGGAGCTTGAGAAAGATGGAGCGCTTGGTGTGCAAATGAATGACGCAGTCGGTCGCGTTGTTATTCATTCAGCATGGCTGTGAAGACTGGGCATCGCGCCGCAGGGTCGAGGAAGTTCACTAGCAACGGCATGGCGGGGGTTCTCTTTTCTTCATTGAGAGCATCGTCCGGTTGGACATATGGACGAGCAAGCAAGGCGTTGGTGGTGGTGTGGCTTTCTCATCATCAACGGGACATTCCTCACACAGATATGGCTAGGTTATCTCTCCTGAGATATGAGCTTTGATAAGCATGGACAGAGCCCGGCATAATGAGAGTTCCTACTTGGATCACGCAGTCTCGTTGACCTGAAGACTTGCTCCGTGCGGCGTAATGCGGAGAGATTCCCGACTTCCGGTCCCCCAAAAGCATCAGCGTCGAGTCGTGTGTCCGACAATTACTAAATTGCAATTGACATCACCTCATGCCCAGCGCGCCGAAGTCCTTCATCCTCATATCGCTGGTGCCACGGTGAGCATGTCGAACGCTCGATAGGCACTGTCGGGTTCTTCCTCCGTCTCCCCCGTCGATAGCGAGTCCGCTCTCTCTCCGTCCATCCAGAGAACATCGTCTGCGAAAGTGGCAAGCAAGCAGCACAACACAACATGCGGTGTCAACAGTGCTGACACCGGCGTGACCAATCCACCCCCCAAACATATCATCTAGACTATTCATTCCTGTGCCCGCGCAGACACTTGCTTCCTGCCCTCCCTCGGCACATTGCGCCACAGTGCAACGCACCGCCAACAACGGCCGCAATATCAGCGCACATCCCATTTCCTCCTCTCGGCCGAGAATCCAAGAATCCCAGAATCCCACTACCGCGCTGGATCGAACCGATACATAGCCCACGAATACCCGAGGCCAGCACACACATCTATACATCTCAAGATACTCCCCAAGTCTTTCTGCCCCCCATACATACCTCGTATCTCTGGTACGGTGATCGCACGTCATGGGCGACGCTGGACCTCCGTCGCCGGACCCGGTCTTGCAGCAGGAAAGCGCCGTGCAAGTCGGGGAATCGGGTGCGGATGAAGCGCCACCCCTGAGGGAGGTGAAGGTGCTGGTGACGGGTTTCGGGGTAGGTTCTTCCTTTTCCTTGTCCCTGTCTTGACTCTCGGCTCTTCTGGCGGACTGGGTTTGCGCGGGTTACGAGATGGTCATGCGATATTCGATTCGGCATGTCATTCGAGGTATCATCACGCAAGACGAGGACTGAGGATGACGGGCGGGAAGGAGACGAGGGTTGAAATGCGGGAACTTCATTCGCCAGTATAGAACCGCACAGCTTCTGTTGTACCACAGACATGCGCACGCACGCACACGCACACTCTCCCGCACACTCGCATTTGGCATCTGGCATCTGGCATTGTGCAGGATACAGGCTGCAGCATGCAGCATGCACAATTCCTTTTCCGTGCAGAGCGAGCGAGGGAACCTATGTATCCGGCTGGGGTTTCGTCTCGTTTCACCGCAATCTGCCCTGTGCGCTCTGTGGAATGGAAGGAAAGGAAGGCACTTTCTTTTGTTCTACACATCTCAGAGACAGACCAAGCTAACCACCACCTCGGCGGCACACAGCCCTTCAAATCCTTCCTGATAAACCCGTCGTGGCTGATCGCCTCGGCACTCCCGGACGAACTGTACCCTAACCCATCGTCGTCCGCGGCGACCAAATCGCCAGCCTACAAAATCACCCTGATAGTCCACCCGGCAGCCATCCGGGTCTCGTACTCGACTGTCTCCACGACGGTGCCGGACCTTCTCTCGTCGCTCAACCCGGACTATATCCTCCACATTGGCATGGCGGGCGGGCGGGACTGCTACAGTCTCGAGACGCGCGCACACAGAGACAACTACCGGATCAAAGACGTGGACGACGCCGACGGGATGACGTGCGGGGAACAGCGCTGGCGGAGGGAGAACGTCCCCGAGGTGCTGTACGTGGGGTGGGAAGAAGGGGACGTGCTGAGACGGTGGGAGGAGGGCGTCAAGACCGGGCTCGCGGAACGCGGGTTCTTGGGCAGAGCGGAGATGGAGCGGGAAAGGGCACAGAGGGAGCGATCCCAGAATGGGCCCGTACCAGTGCCAGTACCCGTACATGCACCTGCACCTGCACCTGCACCTACACCTGCGTCTCTATCCGTCCTGGCACGGGGTCACGGACCCGTCAATCTCATGTGGGGCACGAGTAACGTGCCTGCGAGCCCGACGAAGGCGGACGAGCATCGACGGAAAGCGGTGGTCAAGCTGTCCGCCGACGCGGGCCGCTTTCTGTGCGAGTATGCCCTGTTCGAGAGTCTGAGCCGGAGGTGGATGGATGCGCGGGAAGCCGAAGACAAAACCAGAGACCCTGCTGCTGCTGCAGCTGCGGCGGCGGCGTCAGCATCAGCATCAGCATCAGCCTCTGGGTCTCTGCCTTCTCCTTCTTCTCCCACCTCTGCTGCACAGCGAGAGACGGCGCGGGACCGGCTGGGCAAAGTCGCGTTCCTGCACGTCCCCGGCTGGACGGGCGTCGAAGACATCAACCGCGGCGTCATGGTCGCCGAGGAAGCGATCCGCGCGCTTGTCGGAAGTTGGGAGGACGGATATCGAAGGAACGGCGGGGTCGAGGCCAAGGCGTACACAAAGCAGCATTCGGAGGAGAAGGGCAGGGTCGCTGCGACGTGGAGGGCTTGATGGGGGCTGTTGAACTAAACAAAGGACCGGTGTCACGTTTGCGTTGCATTGCATTTGCTTTTATTTTGGTTCTTTTTTTCGCTCTCTCTTTTGCCCTGGTGGAATCCATATAGAGCGCAGCCCGAGCTTCGGGTTGGGGTAAGCCTGATGCGTGATGATGAAGACTCCGCGCATGCAGAGCCGACAACAGTAGTACAGTACATAGTACATAGACGAGCATATCACACTCCATTACCGAGTACGCTATCACGATTGCTACATATTGTCCGTGCTGCTTCTCGCCTACACAGGACTGTGCTACGGGTCCGAGGAGTACCGAGTACAAAGGGCATAATTAAGCCCAGACAGGAATCGTGCGAGTACTCCACAGTTGTCCATGTAACGGAGTATCCGGAAATAGTATCCCATGCTTGAGTCAAGTGCGGCGGGATCGTAGGAGGGTATGTACCGAGAGACTGAAGCCGAGTAACGCGTAGTCTTCCACTTATCCCGAAATAGTATCCCATGCTCAAGTGCGGCGGGATCGCAGAAGGGCAGGGTACGTACCCACTCCGTACCGAGATCCAAGCTGAAACGGAATGAGTACGAGTACTGTTTGCCGGACCTCGAGATGCGATCCCCGGTTATGAGGATGCACGGACATGAGTCCCATCAAGATTGATCCACGGTTATGCACAGACAGGAGTCCCTTCAAGATAAGCGAGGTGCGATGCCCGTAGCTCGTATTGTACCTTGATTTCCTGTAGCCTCGTTAAGAATCAAACCTCGGCGCTAGGAGTATTCGTATCGAAGGAGAAACAAACTTGAAAAACATGACCCGAGCAGAGAGGTTCTGACGTCGTGGATTTGGCCGAAGGTTCAGTGTTGATTGCTCGTGTAACCCAACCCATCCATTCGGTCGTATTTCCTTGCGTGTTGAACTTGACAAGGGATGTGGGTACTGTCTGTTTGACAGGTGCGGGCTGGGAGTGATTCGATCTGGACGGTCGCTCGGAAGCAAGGGCAATGAGACACATCTCAGAACAAGGCCATTGTGCCGCTCTGATGTGAGTACCTACGTACCCTCAAACTTTGTCACAATTCAACCTGGGGAACAGGGACTCCACTTCGTATACGAGCACCTGTTTGCTCGATTGACATGTTTGTTGGTTGCCGCAGAGTGCGTCTTGGGCCTTTTGGCCAGGCAGGAGGTTGGTTGATTTCGACGTCCGAATCTATAGCACTGTCTGCAACTGAGTCCGCTGCCACAGTACTCATTCAAGACCAACTGGCATGCCAGGCAGCTTGCGGCCCGGCGGATTTGACTTTGCTGTCACGATGGAGCTGTTGTTGATGAAGTTGAAAGATCCTTGCCATCAGCGGGTTTCGGTCCGTCGTCGAAACGGAAGAGGCGTGGAGTTCGGCTTTGCAGGTGGCGTCAGAGGCCCGTTTAACGTCCCTGATTGGCTGCTGGCGAACCACTCAGGCTTTGTTGGCGCTCTGGCGTGTCCTTTTCGCGTCTGGTGAAACCTGGAGCTTGACGCGTCAATGACAGGGCGGGCAGCTAAGCACACGACCACATCGTGTATCTCCTACAGAGTACGTCGATGGACTGAAGGACCTGGAGCAAGGGCATTGCTAGACCGGCCGGCTACTGAGCGGAGCGCGTAGAAAGTAAAAAGGGAGCTGGGCAAGCTGAGCGGGCTGCCCATGTGGTCTCTTGACACTGGCAGAAGGGCAGCAGTAAGAACCACGCGCGAGTCTGTGCTGTGCATCGCTGTACGTTGGGCAGCTACGAGTAGGCAGAGACGAACAGAGTGAAGCGGGCACTCACGAGGACAGCATCGAGTCCTCGCGAACAGCAGACGATGAATTAGTGGTGGTGGTTTGAGGACAAGCGCAGTCGGCGTGGATCGCTCCTGCAGTAGCAGTCACGATGCCAAACTGCAGTGAGCAAAGAGCTGTCGACGAGCGAATTCATCTCGGCGTGTGATATCCACTTCGATGCAGCGTGCATGTAAGACAAACACTATCAGATGCAATCAGTCGACGTCTTCGAATGGTTCAGGATCCCTGGAGAAAGCCATCGTCGATTTAAGAATGTATGATTGCTTCCTCGCCTGCAGAATAAAGCTGCGAGCACGCTGAACACTGACGCAGGAGATGATGAACTTCAAGGCATAAATCGCGGTTTTCAGAACACTTCCCCTCACTTTTACTTCACTTCCACTTCACTTTCGGCGTGCTTACTTTTCTGTATTCTCCTTCTTTTCTTCTCCGGCACTCACTTACTCCGGCCGTTGGGAAGCCTCCTGGTTACTTCACATTATCACACCTTTGAAAGGCTGTGGGTGAGCTGCGATAGGCGCGCCACGCGGCCGGCGGTTCAAACGGGCACGAGCCCCCTTCTTGGTGATCCGGAGCCTCTCCACAGCACTGGAACTTGGCCCAGAAGCCTGTGAGACCCTGAACCACACACCCGCACACCAACAGGGCCAGTCCCTCCTCTTCGCCCTCTTTACATCCACCTTTTTCCACCTCCAGTCCGTCCACTTCCAACATTCCAATCCTCCCTCCGAAACACTCAGAACCCTCATCACGTCAACAACTTTGTAAACAAATCCTCTGCAAAGAGACCACATTTCCGATTGCCTCTCTACACTTATTCTGCCGCTTCGCTCACGGTTATTGCATGGGCTTCACATCTGGATCCCGAGTCTGACTACCCTGGTTCCTCCCAATTTCTGCCGACTTTCCCAGCCACCGTCATTTTCTCAACCGCACTCGGCCTCCCACGGTTTCCCACCTGCGATCTGCCGACGTCGACAACCAGCGCGTTCAACACAACACGCCTCTGCTGTCGCATTCAACCACCTTTGAACTGGGTTGTCCGATCTCATCCTTCGATTCACGACACACCTCTCCTTCGTACCTGGTCTTCAGGCAACAACCGCCGTGGCGCTTCTCGGTCGACAACTCTCCGTCCGGTCGACCGCAAGACAACCATGCTCGCATAGCTGCATAGCCGCTTCCCGCACGCGTCCCAGCAGCATGCTCCCGTAAAACACTCCGAATCCCCAGAAGCCTGCAGAAATCGGGTCTGCGCGTTTGCTGTTTATCCCGCGTCGCTATCTTAAAATCACAATACCAGTCGTCGCAAAACGCGCTCAGCGCAATGGCCGACCGAGAACTTTCCCCAACAATTCTAGCCTCATCGGCGCAACGCAAATCTCAGATGTCGATAACGCTCCCGCGGAACTTCGCGCCTCTAGGCCTCAACGGCGACGACGACCCGAAGACTCCAGATCAGACTTTCGCCGAACTCAAGCTTCCACCACCACCTCACCACTCGACCTGTCGGTTGCGCCGTTCTCGCTTTGGCATTGACAAGTTCCAAGCGCGCAACAACGCGCTACCTGCAACACTCTTTGCTTCAGACATCCCTATCCCGTCGAGTTCGCCAAAAGACGACAGGCTCGTAGACGCGGACTTGGTTTTGCCCTCCATTGAATTCCACCACCATCTGAGCAGGCCGTTATATACGCACAGCATCACAGATCCTACTCCGAGTGACAGACTCAGGCTCTCGGCTTTGAGAGATTCTCAACTGCCACGGACCCCGATCGCCCAAACCAAGGTTGTTCCTACCGAGTATAAGAATGGCGCGTGGGAAATGCATCGCTCTGCGTCTGAATCCTCGTTTTCCTCCTCCTCCGATACCTTCGCCACTCGGCCAACCTCATTCGACGGCAGCGCAACAAGTCCTGAAAACGAATGCATGGACCCGTTTTCTCCGACCAAGGTCAACATCATTCCCGATACACCGTCGAGGAAGAACAAAAAGCTGAGGATCAATACCTTTACGTCCAAAGCCAATGTGCAATGGAGCATTGAAATGGATAACCATCTGTTCAATATCTATCAAATGTATCTGGCCGACCCGACAGTCACTCCGTTCAAGACCGTTCCCGGCAGTATTCCGCCTACTGGTGTTTGCCATCGTGTTGCCCGGAGAGCCAAGGAGACGTGGCCCAAGGCTTCAAGGGTGTCCAAACCTCTCATTCAACGATACAAGATGCGAAACATCATTGAGACCAGGAGCAATGTTAGAGACAGAACACCTGAGCCAAATGACTTCCTGCGAACCGACAACGATGCAAGGGGTTCTTGGCCTTCTGAGTCAGCCACGCGAAAACGGTTGAAACAATTATGCAAGGAGAAATTCACCATCACTGCTCATTATCAACGATTGCGTGAATCCAGAAGCCCATCGCCATTCCATGAGCAGTTTCCGCGTCGACCACCGTCTCGGCTTGCTCGATCAGTGTCTGCTCAAGACGCGGCGTCTACCACATATGCCACACGAGAATTGGGGATCTCTCTTGTCGCTAGCGGTGCCACTGCACCTTTGGCACAGCTCGTGACAGGCGATTCGCCCCCCAATCAACAGACGGCGGACGATTGGTTCAATACCCCAGTCAACACCTCCTCTGACTGCCTGTCCATGTCGACCTCGGCGGGCCTGGGGATCAGTTCGGAGCCTGGCAAATTACAAGTCGCAGACAACATTCCACGTCTAGCCTCGCCTTTTAACTACAGCACGTGGAGTGGATCAAGTAACTCGAATAGCCAGCACCGTCGTCATATCAGTCACAATCACTTCGAGACTGTTCATGCTACGGGGACACGGTTGCTATCGCCCTTTAAGCTCGAGCCGGAATTGTCCCTGAATATGAACAAGCGTCGGGCCCAACATAATCTAGAAGATGAACTTAGCCCAAGCGGAAGCAACATTGAGAAGTTGAACGCCGAGCTCAACAGCCTTCCCACACCTACAACATTTATACCCGAGCCTCAGATCCGACCGGAGCTGGTGTTCACTGGTGCCGGTGATCTGAATCAACGGAGAATCCGAGTTCGCAATCGAGGTGCGACATTGGGAGCTATGAACAATCGAGAGCACATCGAACGTCTCTTCACCCCACCGATCACTCAAACCCCAGATGGTGACGGCATTCCGCCAGTGCCGCCACTGCCTACCTCTTTGACTGCGCTGGCGAATTCCAGTGTACAAGGTAGACCTGCTGGTCTCGCCCCACCAGAGGCTGACCCGGCTCAGAAACGTCTCGGCAGTCCGTTTGAACTGGATCCCAATAAGCGAAGTTATCGAGCGAAAAACCCTCGACATGTGCCCAGTTTGAGCGATCCTTTCATCAACACGAGTGCCTTCGCGACGATGCCAAGTCACGGCTACAACGGCATGAGTATCGGGGAACGATTAGCGGGATTCAATACCTTTCACCCCTCTCACTTTCCGCGTCAGATCCCGGACTTGTGGCCAAAAGATGACCCTTTCACTTGAGGGACAAGCGCGCCTTGTGATGGGGCCCCAAGGATGATTGATGGATGGTATCAAGTGGAGGAGCACGCTCTCTGCATTGGTGGTTAATCTACTGGTTGGAACTATTTGCGATGGCGCTGGCAGGACAGGCTCTATGTGGATGATTGATTTCCCAAACTTGACTAGGCCACATCACAGAAGATCAACAGGCTTGATGGCCGATGTGTTTGAACATACAGATGGGGCCTTCCAGCATGACGAATAAGGGCACTACGAAGTGAAGCGGGCCAGGCGCTGCATTAACATTGGCTCTATCAATGTATTCTGCGATTGCACACTTCTTGAGCCGCTTGGAAGATGGAGGATTGCCTCGCCCCTACAGACTGCCGGCGAGTCGTCCCGGGAACATTTGGAAATGTGCTCTCCCATGACGAGAATGATGAAATTTGACCTATGAACGGGAGACACCAGGCAGCACAAGTGCCTGGTGCACCTTATGCCAACTTTTTAGACGTCGGACGTAGCCATGTGGAACCTCTGCTAGAATCCAGGTCAGTTTGCGCTGTTCTACTCCGTACGGCTTTAAGAAGACCGACTGTCAGCCTCACTACGTACACTTCGCCTGGCGACACGCCGCGCTGCTGCTGTATAAACAGTACGGAAGAAGGTTGGGGGACCCGCTGTTCCATAGCCACCTGCAGCGTATGGATGGAGGATGCTTCTGTGGATGCCTGCATGAACTCTGTTGCTGTGAGCTTGTTGGCCTGGAGCAACCCCGGCGAGGGGGCTGCTTCGACCAGATGACTGACTGACTGTCTCGCACCCGCTCGCAAAGTCAGCGTGCAATAGATGTGTTTGTACGGCGCCCGTACAGCTGGTGCAGACTCTTGCCGCTTTGTTCTGGCCTCCCTAGCTACCACAGTGCCCGTACACTATACTCTCTTCCCTGTGAGCGGCCGCTTCATGAACTGGTGCCAAGTCAAGCGTTTTTCTGTTCAGGAAGCTGCATGACGCCGTCCGGGATGACTAAGTTCTTTGATCATCAGCAGCGTCGGTGGGGGCGAGCAGCAGGGATTTCGCCGTCGCTAGCCCCATGGTGGCCCGACACCGACCGTCAGTTACCCACATAGCGGGGACAACCACGCCTGGCTAGACGATGGTGGCCGCTTCTTCCTCTGCCTTTACATGAGGACGCCGCGGGGACTTCAATGGGAAGCTCTTTACTGCCACCGCGCGGATGGCGACCTCCAAGCCCGTGCTGTTCATGAGCGCGAAGACTCCCGTCAACTTCCAAGGGAAACGACAACGGCAGGAGGTCCGCGCTCTAGCCTTGCGCGCAGCCTCATTCTCGCGTCCGAACAGAAGGAGGAAGAACCGCAAGGCCGCTGGGGACTCGGCATCAGTCTCGAGCCATGAGGCGTCCTCGTCACGCCGGGAGAGGTGTACATTGCCCGTGGCACTGCCCAAAGTATGTGAAACCAAAAGCGATCAACCCTGTGGTGTGGACCATTCTTAACACACGCCTTGTGCAGGATCCGACCCAGGCGTTAGGACAGAGAGTCCGCTACTGCAGCTTCTGTGGCACACCTCTGGACCAAAACCCGAAGGACGTCTTCCACGCCCCTGGCAACGTCCAATCCTCCGCGCCATGGCATCAGATATGTATAGAGTATGCTTCTACGGAGACCCCAACATCTGCCATAGCACGTCTTCATATGGGTGGCCCTCGGCCGGACGCAATGTGCGACCCATTCGACTCCACGCCACTTACAATCACAGCCGACGATCACAACGTCTTGAACTATATCAAATCATTTACATTTGCCATCAACTGGCCTGACGAGCTCAGCGCTTGTCGCGAGGGAGGCAGCCTGTACAACGCCCATCTAATGCTATACAGAAGGTATTTCACCCACCCCGCTCCCATGAGCGGACTCCTCTCCTACGTGTACAACCTTATGGCGATCGCGCAGCCTGAGATGGCGGCATCCCATCGACAGAAATCCATGAAGTATTCGTTGAAGTGCTTCAAGTTCCTGCGAGACTTGATCGACACATTGGACAACTCAGACGAGCAACTGATGGTCATCATACAAACGATCTGGCCCCTCGCGAGCGCCGAGTACTCGGAATCCATCCGACTCGGCGGTGACAGGAGTGTACAGCATCGGAGCGCGCTCCTGCGCTTGATTCAGTTACTCGGAGGCATGCATCGACTTCCCCTGGTCTACAGGGAACTGTTTGTCACCTTCTTCGCCAAATCCGCCATCGTAACAGACATCCCTACCGAGATTGATCCTGCAGCATGGGATCCTGGTCCGTGGCAGGGCCAAATCAGCGATGATGCGCCCTCGCTGTCGGTTGAAGTGGGTTTGTCCGACAAGCCCTTGACCGGCACTAATGCTAGCTTGACGGACATCCTGGCGGGCCTCCGGGAACTGGCGGCCGTCGAAAACATGAAACGGCGCGGTAAATGGTCAGATGAGGATCACCTGAGGCCGGTTTTCCGATGGACGTACCTGCGGAGAATGGCCTTGAAGATGCGGCTCTGGAACTTCCTTCATCCACCAAGATTCCGATCAGAGTCAGCAGAATCGGAATCTCTTGACTCGTCCAACAACTCCAACCACCAAGACTCTCACTACCAATCCGTAGAGGACTACGCGCGGGCATCTCGGGAGTTGTGTCTGTGTCTTGCGGCACAGCTCTTCATCTACCTCAGCCTGGAGACCCATCCCGTCAGACAGCCCACGTACTCTGCACCAACTCAATATGCAGACATGCTGGAACGGAGCAAGATCCTGGATACCCTGCTCGTTGGGTACGTAGGAGAACGCGGGACAGTCATCAAACCCGCGGGAGAATCCAGCATTATTGCACCAGCTGGTGCTCTTGGGGATGAGCACGCCCAAGCCCAATCCCAAGCACGAGATTTACTGTGGATCATGGCAATCGGCGCGTGCTTCGAAGAGGACATGTCCAGGCAACTGCCCCACAACCTCATCCCCGGGTTGGCCATGACGGCCACGGCGGCGGGCTTTTGGGATCAGAAAGAACCAACCGTGCCGCTGTGTGCGGACGACGACGACGACGACTGCGGCGGCGGCGGCAGCAGAAGCTGCGGCACAGCGCCAACAACATCACGGCGATGGTTCTCCATGCGGTTTGGCATCCTGGCCAGACGGCTCGGGTATGCACAATTCACCGATGTGAAGGAATTGTTCTCGGACAAGTACGTCTACGACGCAATGATCATGGAGGGAACCTTGAGCAGATCCTTCGCTCTGAGTCTCTCTACCTTGTGATGAGGATGATTTGGTGGGAGGGAACGCTTTGGATGTTATGGATGTTATATCTATGATTATTTTTTTCGGTATCTGTCCGCTCCGTCTATTGCACCTGAGTAAGATACTAGGTAGGTATGTATTCTCGGGAATAGGATGATGATGATCGGGAAAATCCTGCCTGCTTGCCTGTCTGCTTGTCTGCCTGCCTGACTACTATGTATGTATGTATCCATGTATGTATGTACTACATTCTACGCAAGAATATACATACATCTTTGATTGCTCGTCGCTTATGCTCGTCGTGGCGGAGCCTTCCTGCATGCATGTATCCACGAAGGAGCTATCCTCATCGTGTGGACATACGAGTTACTGGCATGTACGAGTTACCTGACATGGATCGACATGATTTATCATATAAGTACCTCGTACTATGTATTTAATGCCCGGTTCTGCCAGCACAAGGGGCGGGACACGAACTCGCCAAGCTACTGTAGAGTACGTAGTTTGTGCCAACAGGGTAGAAGCACGAGAACGAGGACGAGGACGAGGATGATGCCGGATGGGATGTGATGAAGAAGACAATCAGGATCCAATACTGCATGTGCGTGTGCATGTGCTGCATGTACGTACATACCTACATGCCTACATACCTACCTCCATGTCGAAGATGTGCCAATCGTCTCATGCCCAGGACGGAGAGGTACGGCCATCAAGAAAACTTCGGAAGACATGGGTGACATGTAGATCGATCGAGTTTGAATTTCGCTCCTCCGATAAGATCGCTCGTCCAGCTCACAGCACGACGATGCATCGAGCCAGTGGAGGACCGAAGATTATCGAAGGTTAGACCACGTACTTCGTATGGCTTCGATCTATGCGGATGTTGGAACATGCTACGGCTTCCCGATACGGATGGAGAATTATTACAAGTGGTGGAAGTACGAGTTAAGAGACTTGCTCGATCGCGAGGTACAAGATGTCTCTAGGGGATCCGGGTCCGTTGACTATTCTTCCCGCGATGGAAGAAGGCCCGCAAAATTCTGATCGAGTCTGCTGTGTGTGGTTGCCACCTACGCAATGCTAAAGCGAAGCGAGATGTGTTTTTCGGATGGGATTGGGATTTGGCTGGTGTCCTTGATCGCAGGCCGAACGGTCCTGGACGTCGAACACATGGGGATTGAGTGACGGGCCGAAGTCACGGGAGATCGGTCGTCTAACGAGGACGAGAGAGAGGACGGCAAGTCTCAGCCGCGCGAGTCTAGACGGTGTGGACCACGGTGGCCCTCGATCGATCCATCGATCCCTCCTCCATGCAATGGATCGATCGGACGTTGTGTCGTTCACGCTCGCCCTCGATGGGCACAATGTCAACGGACGCTTCGAGCGAAGCCACGTGTCGCACCCCTTGCGGCCACGTTGATTGTGTGTATCCGCAATCATGTTTCGATGGATGGATTGGGACACCATGCCGTCCAGATCGGGCAGTCGGTTCATCCGACGCTCGCCGAAGAGGGAAAACATTGTGATGTGGGCTGCAGAATAGCACGCCCGGGATTCACAATTCACATCGAGACGTGGGCAGTCGCCTCCACCGATCCGATCGCACAGAAGTTATGGGTACAGTGGTCAGCGGCGTACTTACACGTACGCTGCCACATGGTGAGAACGTGCGGCAACCCGATACGGCCTCATCAACGTGCAGGAGTCCTCGTCTGGCACATGTTGCGATCAAGGAAAAGCTCCAAGATTGCGCGCGTTGACACCGAATTGGAAGCCCGCACAGCCGCCCTCCCGCCGGTCAACAAGTAATGCCAGTGATGGTTGTTCGCGGCTTGCAGATGTTAGAGCACTCAGACCAGAGCGGATTAGAGAGATGGAATAATTAGGTGGTGAGGCATCTGCATCTGCACCTGCACCTGCATCTGACATCTCAGAAAGGGACTCGAACCGCGACTCCTGGCTGCACATTGCACAGTATGACATATGCAGCCTAAAGTCTCGATCGGTCCGTTTGACAGATTCCGCGTCAGGCTGCATGATACATGGCCTGGACCATCATGGGCCTCAGCCACTGTTCCCGGGGGGCTGTCATTTCCGCAGCTGCTTGGCATCAGGCGAGGTCGGGTTCAGGTCCTGGCGCAAGGCTGGGGGAATCCTCGAGCTGCTGCTCTAGGGCGTCGTAGGTTTATGAAAGAGCTTGGGGGCGCTTCTTTTGTAGGTGTCGTCAGTTTTGAAAGAGCTGGGTGCGCCTCTGTTGTTGAGCTCCTGCGGCCTGGATGGAAAAGCCCGTCTGATCGGCTTCGGTTTCGTCCAAGTAGTCTCTGATGGACGATGCTCGAACGCGAGGCGGAAGGAATTGAAGTTCCCCGTACTCCGTCCTGGTGGGTCGAATAAGATGTGATCGAGAAGACAACCCCTGTCTCTCGAGCTGCTCTAACCTCGCATGCAGCACGACTACCTCACGCGGTGGCCACCCTGGTTGACACGGTTAATTCGGCTGTCGACGCAGAATAGACCACGGAATCGTACAATTGATAAAGCGAATCGTGTGGTTGGACAGACTCTCTCGCGGGATACCGGACTCAGAATATTGACGTCGACGCCTCGCCGAGGCGCGATGCTGTTTAGCGCCTGCACATTCCTCGCAGACTGGGGAAACCCCCCGGGCCCCTCCCCCTGGCAGTGTGTCGTCCCAGGTGGTCGATCCGAGTCTGAAACCAAAATAAACCATCGCTCCTTCTCGTACCTCTTGGTGTCTCCATCTCGCATCGCGCTCGTATTCTGACGCCCCTAAAAGACATATCTGATGGGTCGCCGACTGCCCCTGTCAGGGCTGCGCACGTGGCGCCCACGATATTGCCACGTTGCTGCAGTACACAACTGCTACCAACATCGACAGCATCCGCGTTTTCGGAACCTGTGCGAGGTATAGCCCTGCACTTCTGTTCGGGCTTAACACGTCAGCCTACCTCGCTTAAGGCCAGTCACTCTCATGCCGCACGACCAAGCGCGCCATCACCGCCCCTAGCAACCGGCGACAGCTTTCTGGCAGCGTCGTATGTATTGCGTTGGCGACTGTTGTGCCCTCAATCATACCCCACGAGTCCATCCATGCCCGTGATCCACAAGCGTGTCTTCCGGACGTACTGCCCTTTTTGTTTGCTGGAGATGGCAACGCTGCTGTACCGGACTAGACCACTCGAGGTGAGCGAAGGCTCTCTGCCGTTGGTCGAACGCTCTACATTCCCTGGTCTTTGACCCTGCGAGACGTCTACACAGAGACAGAAGCCGTTCGCTCACGACCCATTGATTCTTAACCCGGAAGGGTGGACAAGGACGGCGCTGTGATGGATCATGTCCCTGGCAAACCCGATGTGTCGATCTGGATGTAGTTGCATACTCGTTCCTAGCCTCTTCCGAGTAGGACTGCGCCCCAGCAGCCCCCTTTGGTCCCGACAATGGGCCGGTTGGCGATGAGACCTTCTTCTTTGATCCGCCACTCCAGCAGGAACGAGCCACTTCGGGAGCCACGTGCGACAAGCCTGGTGTCAACCCCCCTGTTATTCGGATGCACATCCGACGGACTGTTGGAGGAGCCTGTTGCCATTCGCTTGCAGGCCCCAGACCCCGAGTTTCCTGTCAACTAGCGCTCGAGGAGACATGCAAGATCTCTCAGCCTTCGCCGTTGCCATAGCGGACGATTGAATGCAGACCAGGGAGCAGGGCGGCGCTAGGCCATGCCCCTACTCCCAGCTTAAGTTACCGATGCAGTCTATCCGAGTGTTTAGTGCCATCAGGCGACTGCCCTTCCTGGTCCGGATCCCCAGGGTCACAATGTGGATTGCTTCGGCTCGCCCTGATACCCTCACGTATCCTCTCGCTGGGGAAGAGTGAATCTCCTCAAACGATCGCATCTCGGACAACAAGATCTCGGATCACAGCCACTTATTCCACCGATCATACGGGGATTCTTTCGATCGGTGTGGCCTGGCCTGAACCCGCCCACTCGAACAGCACGCGCCCAATCTTACTTCTGCAGGATTTCTCTCCCGCACATCTGCGTGTCAGTGTTGTGACTTGCAGCCCGCCCAGATATCAATGTCCGTGTCGGATTGTCCTGGTTGCGACAACGAAGCCACTAGCACTTGAATTGCTGCACGGCGGAGAGACAAAAGGTCGGGTCGCAAACTTGTGAATGCGAGCATTGTGTGCTCCCTGGCCTTTGCGCGCAGCGACCTGGGGAGGTGTGGGTTGCCCAGATTCGAAGAGCAGTTGAATGCAACGACGGCTTCAGAGTCAAGCCCAACTTCGTTAGATGCGAGAACTTCAACCCTGCAGCATGATATCTTCGCACCTGCAACATCTAGCACCGTCGCCAAAGCCATGATCGAGGCTCGCTCTATGCCTTGTCCGCATCATTCGCCCTTGCGCCTGGCCTGAGAGCACGCTGACCTCGTGTTCTCTCCGCTCCGCTATTTCAGCATCGCCCTGCCCCGCGGCCTTGTGAAGGGCAGAGGATTTTCTCCTCCCGACGACCTCACCTCGCGCTTCTTTAGGCGATTCTGCGGTCCTTGCAGAAACCAGCCCGCGGTGCCTCAGCAGAACTACCCCGTCACACCCTACCTCGCGCAACCTGACTCCACCTGAACAACTGTACAAGTAAATAGACAGACAATTTGCAGATCTTTACGCTGGCTTCAGTGCAGCCAACGGCGGTGGTCAACATCCAGACTTGGTGGACCGGATCTTCCTGGGTCTCTACTGAAATTCGGCCTGTGCTACTATTCTGCACGGCTTGTGATTGCGCCTGCACACATTCTGCGCATTATTCTCTGGCATGCGCACTTGCTCTTGCGCGGAAGGATAGGATACTCACAACAACGGGCAGGTGCCCAGCTGCCCAGCGTCTGCCGACGCATTTTGGCGCATCTACAAAACAAGCACCTCTATGTGCCGCATTTGCAATCACTACAGCCGTATCGCCATATACTATTGTCATCATAACATTTCATCGGCGCCTCTGGGGGTGCCAACTCGGAACTTCAATACAGCTAGCTCGCGGTCGACACCGCTCCATCCCTTCGCAGCTGTTGGCATTTCCACCAGAGGACCTTTTCACAGGAAATCCTGTGCCGAAGAGCTTTGCAGACAAATGCCTGCGCAGGGGCTTGCGCGTGTGAAAATTGTGTCGTGTCCGTTGCACGTTCTGACTCAGGCGCCAAAGTTACCAGTCTGTCGGATACAGCCAGGATTGGAATCGCATTCTGATTGTCTGGAGTTCGTCCGTACCAAGCAAAGCGACCGCGCACAACAGTGAAGACTGATCGACCAATATTGCTAGCCAGGTCGAGGTCCTCTCTCTCACATCACCTCTGGTTACGGGCTTGGTCTTCCCCCAGATCTATATCTCTTTAGCCTGGCCCGGCCCGATTCACCTCGAGGTCACTTCAGTGCAGCGTCTTTCCTCGCCCGTCTCACACGCTGAAGAACATTTTTCAGTACCTCTGAATTGGCGCGACAGCTCTCTCCCAACATGAACGTCGGCCTCGATCCTGATCCTGCCAAGGGCAACCAGATGACTCCACCGACCATGCAAGACCGACACAGGCCTGACCCCTACCTCGCCCACCAGGTCAACGCAAGGGTGGCGCAATATAGGTCGGTTATCAGCAAGACACACCCCGAAGTGCAGACTATACCGTCGTTGCTAGGTGCAGAACTGACAAAATACCTGTACAACAGCGATGCATATGCGCTCACAGTACGACAGCTACCTGAGGTCTTTGATGCGCAGTGTCCCGCAAAGCAAGCCCAGCAATCTCAGCGCCCGCGCAACGGTCAGTGACTCTGGCGTTTCCCCTACTTCCAACGTTGACCAGACAATAGCCAAAGCCAAGAAGAGCATGCCCAGTCGAGGAGCTTGGATCGAACCTCCACCGGTTGTGGAACTACAAGTCCACGACGATGATCAAACCCGATCTTGGCTGTTCAGCCCGTACCTATCCCTCGTTGCAGAGCTCTACCGAATCGACGCCCACGGCAAACATATACCGAACCCCTGCGTCGGGTCGTTGGTATCGTCCTTGAGCGCCGCCAAGTTGCCAAACTACCCACAGAGTATATTTTTCCCGACCCTCGCTGGCTGGACTGTTGTTGATGATGAGCAGGACGTGGTTTCTTCGTTTTCACCGACATAATCCCGAAATTCGAGGTGGACACCGCCGGTCCATACAAGTTCAAATTCACACTCCTTGATATGCGCAGAGAGTAAGTGTGAAATTTCTGTCGGATGCATTGCCATTGCTGACGCGAGATCAGTCCACAGAGTGGCCATTTCGCCCGGGTCATCAAAGATGTCTGGTCCCCCGAGTTCGTCGGTGAGTATAGGTCATACTCTGATGAAGTTCTGGAGAGAGACTTACATTGTTGCAGTTGCGTTCCATCTCAAAGCTCCTCAAATACCACCGTCGACCCAGTTATCCAAAGACCTGGCTGAAGCCGGGGTCAAAATAAAGCTCAAGAAGGCGGTAGTACGTCGACAGACCAAAGGGAAGGTTGACTGGACCGCTCCCGAACCAACAACACACTCTGGGCCAATGCCCGCCAGCGTCGTTGGCGCACAGCATCTTGGCTATCCCAGCTACTGCCAAAATGACCCTCAAGACGTCGCCGCTATTAATGGAGCCGACATCAGCGGACGTGTGACAATGCACCAGCGGCAGCCGCCGTTGCCAACTGGATTTACACCGGCACAGCCAGCCTGGCATCCAACCGAGCAATGGACGGCACCGCCAACAGAGCATTGGGCGGCGCCACCGACGGAGCAGTCGATATGGGCACATCATCAGCAGCAGCAGCAGCAACACCATCATCAGTCCCGCGGCCAGTTCGGAACGTCACTTGGCCCAGCGACTCCAGCTACGCTTCCTACATGTCAGGGCCATATGGACCCATTGTTGCCAACAAGTCTTCCCGAGACGGCTCCAGGCGGCATGATGCCACAAGGGTGGCAAACTCCTGTACAGTACTCGTGGCCAACGACGTATCCGCCAGCCACGTCTGGCTTCGAAGCAACCACCAACAATCAGCAGACGATGGCGCCAGCCGACCAGATGGGAAACCAGGTGTCGTCGTATGGGCCTATGTTCTTCACGGAGGAGGAGGAGGAGGAGGAAGACGAGGACCAGTTCTTCGAAGGCGGCATGAACAACTGGGGTCCATGAGTGTGTCAATCGGAGGATGAAGGGTTGTTTAAATAGCCTTGGTGAGCGAATTTTTTCTGTACCTGAGCCGGTGATTCTGCCTGGACACCTGCACGAGCCCAGCATTGGCTTTGTGGCAGCGGCTGGTCGGGCATTCTTGTGCATACAAAGGAAATGCATCTGTGGCACGCAGTAAATGTGACACTTGTTGTTTGAAAACTGGTCCGCCTGCCTTGGAAGTTGAAGGTAATAATTTGGTGAACCAATGTATCCTCGGACGTGGGAACCTTTGCAACATCGTTGGGTAATGATTGGACCTGTACTACAATTTGCTGTCTGGTTCTATGCACTCGTGAATGTTGTCAGCCATCCCAGCCTATACAGACTTTGGGTTCAAAGGAGCCAGAGTTCCACATATTCTCGTCCGAACGGCCGCCCCGGCCTTTGATAAGGTTCGCGCATTGGTCCATAAAAGCTTCGAGTGTGTCGTGGACCCTTTTGAGAGATTTTACATGTGTGAGACTGGGTGCCAGACTGCCTGCGCCGTTTGTGGAAACGGGAGCGGAAACGAGGGGGCCCCTTGTGTTGGGTCAAGCTTGACACAGGCGACCGACTGTGGTTCACCAATGCCAGCCCAGCGCTTTCCGGACGTCTGAGTCACGAGACGGGTGTACAGTACCTAGGCACTCGGCGAACGCGTCACGTTGCGGTTTAGCTGTGTAGGTATGTACTATGTGCTCCGTAGACGGTCACTTGCGACTTTTCTATGGGGGACCAGCTGGGTGCGATGAATCCGGAGGCGGTCACTTAAGAATCTCCTATGCCGGAGCACTTGGGTGCGAGGACTCCGTAGGTGGTCACTTACGATTCCCCTATGCCGGAGCACTTGGGTGCGAGGACTCCGTAGGCGGTCACTTACGATTCTCCTATGCCGGAAGCACTTGGGTACGACGAGGAATGCGGAGCAGCGCAGTAGCAGCATCGAAAGGTTCGACCAACCACCAGCGCAAACCACAAACGGACAACGGAAGGATGAAACGAACCAACAATCAGATGCAACCATAATAATTAAAACACGCACAAATAGATGGATGAAACGGAACAGGCAGGACACGGGACCCAACATTGCAGCCCACAAACAAAAACAAGGGAGCGCAGGGGGGGGGGATGGTGACAGACAGGTCGACTTTGTTCTTTTGTTAGCGGCCCCTTCAGAACCAGCCCTCCTCAATGAGGCCTTTACCTGTGGTCGCATCCGATGCAACCTAACCTGACTTAGGTACATACAGTATGGAGTAAAGTAAAGTTAAGTTCATGGTATGCCAATTTCCACGGCCCTGTCGCTCGTCTATGGGCGCGTCTGGATCCCCAATCGCTAATGTTGGAAGTTCGATGGTTTTCTGCGTCGACCGGACGTTTGTCCCTTGTTCGGGCGAAGTTAGAGGGCCTCGCGGAAGAAGGGGCCAAACAAAGAAGCCATGCATGGGCTGCGTGGATTGCATGGACTGCGTCGACTGCATGGGCTGCGTGGATTTCGTGTGGTTTGTGGTTCTTTGTGACGGTTGCTAATTAGTTCACCGCGGGTGATTTGGTTAGGATTAGGATTCAGAAACTCAGAGAGGTAGGTGGCAGAAGTCAAAATGGAGCGAGATTGGATGGTTTCGCGGGGTGATTGGGGGATCTGCTCTCTTACTGTTCGTACAGTGATTAAGATCTGTTTCGTGGGCGAGAGAGGGAGAGGGAGAAGAGGGGAGAGAAGAGAGGAGGAGACAAGACAAGAGGGGTACAGTACATACTGGTTGGTTGTCTATCCGATACTTTGACCTTGACCACATACTGTATCTCTCGGTCGGGCTTTAGACTTGTCGAGGGATCGTCACCCTCGGACCAGGGCTGGGAAGTATACCTGAGCTGAGTCGAGCTGTGCGATCTTTGACTCGCGAGGCGCTTGATGTTCAAGATCGCTTCTCCGGGTCATTTCTTTACATCCCCAGGTCATTTCTCTGCGTCCCAGTCATTTCTCTGTGTCACAGGTCATTTCTCTATGTCGTCCCCGCCGCGACTGCGACATTCCTCTCTCTCAGCAACCCGGAGCCGTACCCAAAGTGAACACATCAGACTGTAACAGCTCCTGACCGCCGCTGTGGAATCTGAACTGGAAACACATCTCACATCTCTTCATCGGCTTAGAAAGGTATTGGCAGGTGAAGAGCTCGAGGGTGTGGTTGAGTTACACAGATGGGGACAGGATAACAAGGCTAGCTGCGTGTTTGAATCTCGACAGAGATGATGACAGCGTCGTGCATCACTTGCGGCCGGCCGGACAATGAGTGACTGGCGGCTTCGGGTGTGCACAGTGTTTCCTTCAAAATGGTCTGCCTTCGAGACTGAGGTTCCAACACCGCAGCCGCCCTCCATGCCCAAGCCATGCTGTCGATCTGGCAGGTGAGTATTACTGCAGCTGCGACTTCCTATGTACGCGACACAACGAAGGAGTCTGACATTCACCTAGCCGAGGACTAATGCAACCCGCGCCGCTCCCGACCTGCTTACTGATTTGTTGTTGCAGGTCCTATCTCCCAGAGCCTAGTAAGAAATGGCTGTGCCTCGAGACACGTAATGGCATCGCAGTGCAGCTCCTCAACGAAATGTATCATGTACGCAGCAGAGACCGGTGAAGAGAAGGACGGACTGGAAAACTCAAAGGGTGGATACAACGTTGCTCTGAGATAGTCGCCAGCGGACATCTCAGCTCGCAGCCAGCGAATCCACGTCTCGGGTTATCGCCGCCGCCGTCAGCAAATGAGTGCAAACAAGTAGCAGTGCTTCAATCCATGTCTTGACGCACCTTTGGTCGCCCTTTCTCCCTCACACCTTTCGACATCCTCATCCTCATTCTTGGGTATCTCTTACCAAATGCCTTCCTATTCCCGACTTCCACTCCCGAGCCTGGCCTGGCCTGGCACCTGACGTAGGTTGCCAGCCTCAAAACTCTCGAGCAGATACGTGGGAAACATGTCGATAAGCAAACGAGAAAGCTAGAACACAACCCGTTCGTTGTCAGGACCGAGCTGCTGGGGGTTAGGAATGTGATATAGCGCCTGGGGACACATGTTGTTACCACCATTTGAACACTCGAACACCCCCCCATAGACACATACTGAAAACTTTATCGCACACATACGCAGCGCCCTGACCAGGCGGAGCTGACTAAGCGGGATGTTGCCAGAAGGTTTGCCCCGTCCAGTCCACATTTTGCGGCTGAACGGCCGGGAAGGCATTCCTCAACGCCGCCCGAAGACAAACACACACGCACACGCGCGCGCGCACACGGGAAGCTTACCTTCTCGACAGGCGCGCGGCGTGCGCACTGACCGAAGAACCTTATCACGACGACCCTGACGTGGTCAGTTCAAGTCCGGCCGAGACTGGCTTTTGTGATAAAACCGGATTAATATCGGCCAATTCCTTCGCCAACCTTTGCACCAGCGTGATGAGCTTGAAGCTCCACGCAGAGACTCAGGGCCCTGCCTGTTGATTCCTCGTTTCGTACTCGGCATGGCAAGTATGCCCTTCGCTCGTTAAATATTTGTCTGGCACAGGGCTATTGTCGAATAGTCCAGGTGCTATTCCCCTGACAAGTGCTGGGGATGCAATTTGTATGGCGGATAAACTTGGCTTGACGTGGCTACTGTGTACATGTCCTAGCAGTGCGAAGATGATGAGCGGATCCTCCATGACGCGACTAAGCCAAATACGTGCATTCAAGCTTCAGAGCCGCACATTCACGTGACTAAGTCGCATCTCAACGATTCAATGGTCAACCGTACTCGCATCAAGCCACAACGCGCTATTGGCTGGCGCGTTGGATCCTTGCGCGGCATCCACTTGAACTTCAAGTTCAACTCTGTGCAGTTCAACCCTCAGATGAGAGCGGAACTCTACGACACCGAAGTGGCTGTAAAGTCTGAGGGCTTTGGATCTCACATCAAGGCTTGATGGTCGAATTTTATCTGCATCGATGCTGACCTTCGCAGAAATACCGATGCTTGCACAATGTCCTTATCCTACGCCGTGCTCGAGACGGAACACAAATAGAGCTCCTCGACAGAACCGAGACAGATCTCATCGACAGAACTCCTTTTGTTGCAGCTACGGCTGCCGAGCTACAATCGAGTTTTCTGCCAGACCTACTCCGTCATAATGGAGAACTCCTCCTCTCCTCGATTCTATCATTTCACCCTCGGCGGGAATGTGAAGAGTGTGCCCCGGCCACCGTATCATTCGTTCCAGCAGACAATCCAAGTGAACTCATGAATGGCGCCAATTCAGACGACAATGAAGAATTTCTCCATTGACCGCCAGGTATGAACAATGGCGCGCCATTGTTCCTTCTCTCCATCTCCTTTGTTCTGCCAGACCTGTTCCCCGAATTTAGCTTGAATGCTATTGTTCTGCTCATTCACCGTTGAGGTAATGGCGACTGTGAATAGACTATTCAGAGGTCATCCATAATGCATGCTGATGACCGGTTCAGAAATCTCCCGGTAAGATCAAATCTCGTTGTCGAGTGTTCTGCAATACCATACGTTACTCCTTCTCCTTCAGCTCGAGCACAGTGATATCTCTTTCCTTGCACATCATTTCACACCATTTCTGCTCTATCTCGTCACTATTTGTCAGCTTCACCCTCGCAATATCTCTTGAACAATGTCGACATACAAGTATGCCATTTTCTTTCCCGAAGGCGAGGGTTACCTCTTTTGTCGTTCGTTGGGCAACGGTGTCGAGGGGGTGGCCTCGATCGCTCGCTCCATCACCAACAACAAGGTCTATGTGAGAAAGAAGACGAAGCCCACCTCCGCCAAGTTGAACCACAGAGAGGGAATGCGCTGTGCAGAAGTTGAGCTGCACGAAGACTTCCCGAAGATCCCCGCCCTGGTGCATTGGCAAGAATTCAACGTCCTTCCCGAAGATCACGCCTCTTTCAACGACTTCAAGTCAACGTCGATGATCTTCGAGTACTGCAACGGAGGGTCGCTGGACCGATTCTTCGCGGTACTCGAACGGGAACGGATCCTGCCACCGCCAGCTCTGGTCCTGCAGCTGATCGACCACCTGATGGAGGCCGTCGACTTTGTGCACCGCTTCTGTGAGCCGCCGGTCACCCACCAGGATGTCCACGAAGGCAACATTTTTCTCCACTTCCCCGATGCCGACAGCAAGCTCCCGGAGTTTCTCCTCGGAGACTTCGGCCTATCCGGGCGAGCATCAGACGGCTTGTTCGAGGTGTCCGGCAATCCCGTCAGACGGCGGATGAGAGACCTGGCCTCGATCCAACAAGAGGACGAGGAGGCCGAGCAGCAATACGCTGCTCGTCAGGCCGCCGGGTTGACCACCGCCGTCGACAAGGCCGCCGAACCACGCGCACCACAAGTCGTCAGGATGTTCGCCGACATCAACAACCTGTACGGCATCTTCCACCGCGCCATCGTCGCCCACCACCAGCACCCAGATTCAACCAAGTACGTCGCCATGCGCGTCGGCTTCTTGGACTGGCTCCGGGAGTTCGGCAACCGATACGCCTCCGGGAACGACATCACGCCCGGCACGTACAACCAATGGGTGGACTCCCACCAGTACATCCGGACGTGGGCCGAGCAGGCGCGCCAGCAGGGCGACAACCTGCCGGACTTTCAGTGGACGCGGCAGGACCGCTACCGAGACGACGTGGCGCCGGGCGACGCGCAAGTCACCGCCCACCCGTGGACGTTCTACAACGAGCACCTCCCCGTGGTGGCCGACCAGCGGCTCAAACCGCAGTGGCAGCACGCCGCGGCTCCCAGCGTCCAGCTGTTCGAGACGCGGCACGAGCTGCTGCGTCAGGCGGCCGCCACCGTGCCAGGTCCGTGGCGCATCGCGCGCGTCGTGCAAACCGCTGGTGCGGCACCACTGCGTGTCGAGGCCGTGGAAGAGCACGCCTTCGGCCTGCACGTGCCGCGCCTCAGCGACAACCCGTGGAAGACGGACAGCGGCCGCCACGTCAACGCCGACGACGTCGAGATGGAAGGCCAGCTCGCCGCAACGGCGGTGGACGACATCGGTATCGAGACTTTGATCGAGATGTCCGAGTCTCTGCTGCCGGCGAGTGAGTTGGGCGCCGACCAGAATCTCTTCGCCGTTGACGAGGCGTGGCGAGCCAAGCTGGCCGAGCAAGCGGTGTTGACGTTGCGGGCTGGGGACTCCCTGCCGCCACCGCCACCGCCTCCGCTGCAGTCGGAGTTGGATCCTCAAGACGTGGCCGCCGCTGCGGTTCTGGTTGCGCTGTCGATGTCGGTGGCTACGGCGGACGGTAACCCCGTCCAGCCGGCCACTGAGCAGCAGCAGCAGCCGGAAACAACGCAGCCGGCGCCCGTACCGAGGAGGCAACGCCGGCAGCAGCGGCAGCAACGGCAGCAGCAGCAGGTGCGAGCCGGTCCCAATGTCACGACGAGGGCGATGGCGCGGAGGCAGGCGATGGAGAACAGGAGGGTGACGAGGAGTATGGCGCGGGCGGCGGCTGAGGCGCAGGCGAAGCGGAAGAGGTGAAGTGGCGTTGACGGGTGACGTCTCAGAAAAGGTGGCATGATGGGAACGGAAACGAGGATGAGGACGAGGTACATTGTGCATAGTGCAAGTACACGTTGCATAGTGCAGGCGCATAGGGCATAGGGCATATCGGGCGTTAGAGACGACGACATGCTCAGCGCTAAACAGGACGCGTTGAAACATCAACGCACATTTCATTCCATTCCATCCAGATCCAGGTTCAGATCAAGATTCCATTGCTCGTCCACATTGCTAGTCCCCAGTATTCTGCACTATACTGTACTGTACTGTAGTAAGTGCCTCATATGTACAGTATGAGCAGCTTTGCTAGGCGGATGACATCTCGGAGTCCCGCCAATACAAACAACTTCGGAACATCCTTCCAGCACGACTACGTCTGTAATTAGACCTTCTCCACACGCCGCTGTGGAACGCCGACGGTCTCCACCTCTGTGACTTCGACGTGCTGCATCTTCTCATTCACGGCGTCGAGGTCGACGTGCGCGACCTCGGCGTCCTCGCCGTCGAAGATCTTGGCCACTTCCTCGAGCGTAACGCCGCGGGTCTCGATGAAGAAGAAGACCACGAAGAGGACTTCGAAGAGGAGCCAGCCCTGCAGAGAGAAAGGGAGGTCGGGTCAGGAGCCATGGGAGTTTCATCTGGGGGACCGGACTAGGGAGGGGGGAGGGAGCGAGAGAGAAAGTGTGTGTGCGCGGGGATATAGATATAGATATAGATATACGTACGCAGTAAATGGAATAGAATCGCCAGCGGGGTTGGAGGTGGCTGAGCCCGATGGGGTTGATGTACCTAGTATGAGTGTCAGTATGCATGTATAATTACCATGCCGAGGACTGTCCTGTCGGGGGGAGATGCGATATGATATGACGGGACATGACATGATATGGGTGGTGTAGCGTGTTGTGACATGTGAGGTGAACTTACTGGTTGAACACAAGCGCGGCTTGGACGAAAAAGTTCATGAGCATCAATCCCTGGATGGACACACACACGGTCAGAGGATGCTCATCGCTGGGCTCTCACATGTGGGTGGGACTCACCTTTGCGCGCAGCTTATACGGCATGATCTCGACGGTGTAGCCGACCAGCAAGCCTGACCACGCGATGTTGTAGAAGACGCCGTGCAGGAAGATGAAGAAGATGACCGTCTTCCCGGCCGCGAGGTTGCCGTCCAAGTCGTACAGTGCGGAGCAGGCGGTCCAGAGGACAAATGACACGAACATGCCTGGTAGACGAGGTGAGCGCGGATTCTAAAGGAATATGGCATGTTAGGCAGGCAGGCAGAGTCTCTTACCGAACGTGGCGGTCAGGAAAAGGGGTCGTCTGCCGAATTTATCCACCACCGCGGCGGCGATGAGTCCCACAATCAGCGAGACAATCGTCTTGGAGCCGTTGATCTCGAATTGCTCGTTATGGTCAGTCACGCCGATGCTCTTCATGACGAGCGCGAAGTAGTAGCTGGTCAGACCCTGGTGCGAGCACTGTGTCAGCGTTCCCTGGTCACCGGTATGAGCTCGAGAGACTCACGTTGCCGCTCCACTGGGAGAACAGACCTAGAGCAACGACGAGCAAGAGCCGGTATCGGTTCCCCTTGGTCCGCAAGAAGTCCAGAAAGCTGCTGGATTTCTTCGACTCGAACTCCAGGCGCAGAGTCTCCCTGATTTCGCGGTACTCGAACTGAACGGTCAGATCGGATTCGTCGCCGTTCGAGTGGTACTTTGCTAACGTGGTCAGGGCCTCGGCATGGCGGTCCTTGGAGATCAGCCAGCGCAGGCTTTCGGGAATCACCCAGATGAAGCAGAAGAGGATCAGGGTGGGGAAGGCCTGCAGGATCGAGGGAATGCGCCACGACCAGTTGTTCTTGATGGTGAAGGTGCCAAATGTGATCCAGGTGGCGGCAATGGAGCCGATGTCCCACAGCTGGTTGTAGACTGTCGTCACTCGGCCACGGTGTTGCGGATGGCACAGCTCCGTGAGCAGCAGCGGCGCCGAATTCGAAGCCATGCTGTTGCCGAATCCGACGAAGAAGCGGCCGGCGATGAACATGGAGAAACTTTGAGAGGCGCTTTGGATGGCGACGCCCACAAAGAGAAAGAGGCACCCTGCCATTATGGCGATGCGGCGACCGTATATGTCGCACAGATAGGGGCTGCAGGGCGCTATTGTTAGCAGCGGCCATCGTTCCCTAAGAATGCCAACTCACGCGAATGGTAGACCAGCCAAGCTTCCGATGCTGTAGATCGACCCGAACAAGCCCAGGATAGACCCCGTGGGGTGATTGAAGTAATTTTGCCAGACGGGCAGGATCTGGAGGCCGTTCAACATGGAGCTGGCTGGGTCAGTACAGCCATGCAGACAGGCAACGTAGCTCTCACCCGTCATATCCAGTGGTCGCTGAAGCGAAGAAGAGCGCAATCGCCATGGCATAGAGTTTCCTCAGCCCAGCATCTTTGTACCATATCACACGTCTCAGCTCGGGTGCCTCGGCGACAGCGACTTCTCGCTCCACCTTGTGCACAGGCTGCACAGCCACTATCGCGACCATCTCGCCGGGTGCTTGCTAAGCAATCGTGATGGCTAGACCTTGACGGAGTCCTTGTTTCTCAATCGCGCGACGACTGGATCTTGCTGGAATGCTCGAGCAGGAAACGGACTGTATCAAACGCGCAGGTGGTGTCCGCGACAGAAACTCCGTCTTCGCAGAGCATATATGTCCTCCTCCCATCCTGTCGATCACACTGCCGAAAGTCTTGGTATGCGCGCTATGGTAGAGCGGCATGGCTGTAGGGCGTCGCCGTCTCACGAGCGTGCGTCGAATGGAGCCCGCCACGAGCTACAAAGCTCACAATCCCCCCCGGGTAAGTCTGTGACAATGGAGATACTTCATTTCAGCCTGCTTTAGGCTAATAGGAGAATGACCTGTCCCGCAACATAGGGCTTCTGATATGTCGATCTTGCTGCGGAGGTTGGGGGAGGTGCCTACCCCAGGTCCACTTGACTCCAGGATCAAGCTGCACCAAGCTCAAAGACCCTCGGCACCGACAGGATCTCATTTGCTCGTCTACGCAGCGCGAGAAAGCTTCGGGAAACTCGGCAGTATTTGCCAAGACGAGAAGATGCTGAAGTACCTAGGCTCAGTGATGCGAAAAGGGAAGAATCCACCTCGGCTTGGAAACGCATTATCGGTGGACGGAGGGCTGGTCTATGGGTCTGTCCTTGAGCCGGCCTCGAGCCGACCTAGCCCCGGTAGCTAGTCATTGAGCGATGCAGGAGTACGAGTAGTATCAGACGATGTCTTCCACGTGAGGCACAACAAAAGCTGCAAGGGACCGGGATCCGTACCCAGTACAGTACACGAGCAACGACTCATGAAGACTCAAGCTCGAGGTCGGTCAGGGGCACTGCCAAACAAGGAGGGCCACGCTAGCCGCATACGGTAATCGAACATTACATTTCGGCCATGTCAGGCTGCGATCTCAATACATCTAACTGAGGTCCCGCTCTTCTTGATGAGTCTATACATCCGATCGAGAGCACCGGCTTCGAGGCTCGTTCCTCGATTAGATTCTCTTCGTGGGAGTTCAGATAGCAAAGCTCCCACCGAGTCCCACGCTCAATGCGCATCAAGCGGAGAAAGTTTTATTCAATTGTCCGGTTGATCAATGTAGAATGGCATACTAGATGATTTTGTTTTCAGGGACGTGGGGTCATCGCACTCCGCAATTTGAGCCCACGCTTCTCCAACCTGGTGGAGAGAGGCACAAAGGCACTACTACGAGTACGGAGTACGAGTCAGTCCATGAGGAGGCCATATAAAGTTGGACACTAAATACATAGAATACTAGCTCTTGTCCTATGCGGAGCGACAGCCACAGAAGACGAATACTCGGCCGGCTGTCCGCTCGGACTTCTGATCCTACAATGGACGGCCTTCTTGGTCTCTGGGAAGCACATGGCGGAATGGTTACGCCCCCCATCATGTGAGTTGAGTCTGGTCACGAATTCCGGCTAAATTCATGCTCTCGGCGCAATCGCATTGGTGAAGTCGAGAAGCGAGGTATTCCCGGCGCTGAATACGTCCCGGATCCTTTAGCCATCTCAGTAAGCTATCAACACCTCCAGTGATAAAGAGTGAATCTAGGACTAGAGACCTTCCCGCCTTGCACAGCAGCTAGCAATACTAGGTCTGCCAGCGATATACCAATTTCAGCCCATACGCAACGATCGGCAACCGATATGGAAGGCAGAACGTTCAAACACCTGACTCCGGAGCAAGTCGAGAGCTTCATGAAGCATGGTTATTTGCGAATCCCAGCATGTTTTACACGGGAGGTGGCAGAGGAATGGACGAAGAATGTCTGGGTGAGACTCGGCTTCGACCCCAAGAACCCGGATACCTGGACCACGGAAAGAACAAACATGCCGTCGCACTCAGAGGTCGCGATCAAGGACTTTGCCCCGAAAGCCTACGATGCCATCTGTGAGTTGGCTGGGGGAGAAGACCGAATCACGGCGCCATCCAAGGTCTGGAAGGACAGCTTCATCGTCAATCTGGGCACCAAAGAGCACTTCGGAAAGGAGGCGCATCCCAAGGAGCTGACGGGCTGGCATGTTGACGGAGACTTCTTTGTGCATTTTCTCGATTCGCCCGAACAAGGGCTGCTGGTTATTCCCCTGTTCACGGACATCCTCCCCAACGGCGGCGGCACCTGGATATGCTCCGAGGGCGTCGAGAAGATCGGGAAGTATCTGTACGAGCATCCCGAAGGCGTGCTCCCGCGCATGACACCGGTCGGGGGCGGTCCCAAGAACTATGAAGACGGCCTGGAGTATTACAACACACTTGTCCAGAGTTGCGACGAATCCTCGTTTCACGAGATGACCGGCGAGGTCGGAGACGTGATCCTGCTTCACCCGCTGATGCTGCATTCCGCCTCCAAGAACGGCCGCCGCTTACCGCGCATCATCACAAACCCGCCCGTGTCACTCGTCGAGCCATTCAACTTTGACAGGGGGGACGAGAGCCAGTACAGCCTGGTCGAGCTGAAGACGATCCAAGATCTCGGGGGCCAGGAAAAGCTGCGGGGTTGGAAAATCCAGGGCAAGAGAGCGGAGGTGGTGCCGGAGAGGGTCAGACGGCAGGCCAGGATGCTCGAGGAGGAGAAGAGGCGTCTGAGAGAGAGGGAGCTGCAAGCTGAACAACCCCAGCTGTCGCGGCCTGTTCCTGTCGCGTAGGAATATATATGGATGGACTCGCTGATCCAGCCAGCGGCAAAGACGTGTGCGTTGCGTGTCCTCCATTCTCATCCGTGTGATCGACCTCTGGCACAAGTCAGTTGTATGGTGGATTGTAAGAGTCAATTGAATATTGTATGTCATATTTTCCCGAGCAGTTTTTGTTTAGATGGAAAGATTCGCCCTCGCGTCACCTGCCCACGCTCCCCGTTTTCTATCTCCAACTCGCCGACCTCGATCGTTTGAATATGTCAAGTCCAACTCACACATCGTAGCACCCAACGACGAATCCCCCGGCGGACGCCCTTTTCCAGGGCCGATCCCGTCGCCGCAGCTTGCTTCCAACAGCATGCGCGCAGCCAGAGTGTCCGTATCCGTATCCGTACGTGCACCGCCGTCGTCGACTCCATGTCCCTAAAACCGCCTCCACTGCGCCCGCACCCGCAATATGACGAAGCGTACACCTACGACTACGACCACGAGCCCGATTTCGAGCTCACCATCCGCTTCTCAGCCTCCCTGCCTGATCTCCTCCTCTCCATCCCGGCCTCTCTGAACGCCAATGCCGCGACCTTGAAACAGCTCATCCGATCGCGGGTTCCGGACGAGTATGCCAAACATCGCATCCGCTTGATCTACGCCGGGAAAGCCCTCGCGGATAACGGTCCCCTGAGCACGACTTTAAACAGGAATATCTCGAGGCCTCCCAGTCGGATTGGCACGCCCGGTCCGTATGATGAAGGCAGAAGTGGTGGGACTGCGACTCCCACGCCGACAGGCAGAGGGCCCGACAATGGTAAGGGCAAAGGCAAGCAACCGCCGGCCCAGCCCAGGATCTACATCCACTGCTCCATAGGGGACATTGTGCTCTCGGCCAAGGAACTTGCAGAAGAGGCAGCCATCGCGGTTCAGGCGACAGATGACGATGCCGACGACGATGACGACGACGACGCTCGAAATGGAAACGGACAAGTCAAAGCGAAAAAGTCGAGTCCTAGGACTGCTATTCCTACGACGACAACCACGCCCGCACCTCGTGGCTTCGACCGTCTCCTCAACGCGGGCTTCAGCGCGGCAGAGGTACAGTCCCTGCGACTCCAGTTCCTCGCCATCCAAGCACATACACACACTCCGGACACGATGCCCAGCCCCAATACACTCCGTAACATGGAGGACCGGTGGCTCGACAATTCAACGTCGTCCGACTCCAACGGTATGGGCAATCTCAACGGCGACGCGGCGGGCGGTATGGGCGCGAATGACGACGACATGCAAGCCGGCGCGCTGGACGATATGATCTGGGGCACGGCCATGGGCTTCTTCTGGCCGGTCGGGTGTCTTATGTGGGGTGTGAGGGAGGAAGGGATATGGAGCCAACGGCGCAAGATGGCCGTGGTTGTGGGGTTTCTGTTGAATATTGGCCTTGGCCTTATAAGATATGGGGGTTGAATCAACCATCCACCCGTAGGCGTGCGTGAGGGCACCAAGCCCATGTTATAATCTTAATCTTTTGGAGCAAGCAAGCAAAATCTCTTGCCGAAGGGCGTCTCTCATCCCTCCATCACCACGAAACGACTGAACCTCTCCTGCGCCCGCTACTCCTAATACATATATACACAGCGTGCAAAGAATAGCGGTTGGCCTTCAACCAGTCGAACACACTCTCGGCCGCTCATCTGAACTTGCTGTAAATGACGCCGATAATAAGAAGTACCAACACCGTGATGATGGCGATGGTAATGATTCGATTCGTGGCCATCCTACAGCCAAAATCAAGGGTAGGTCAGTTCACTGTATTCCCTGTGCGGATGCAAAGGACATGTCTTACCTTCGGGCCATTCCCCTCAGAGTCTTGACACTCCGGTCGACATAACCCTCGCTCTGGAGCAGATTCCGATGCGTGTTCTCAATGACGTTCCTCTGCTGATGCAGATCCGCCAATGTACTCGCGCCAATCTGCTCCGTCTCAAGCGCTACTCTTTGCGACTCCCTTAGCCGATCCGAGCTGCGTCCCAACCGCTCCGTGCCCGAGAGCAACTGCTGGCGCTGTTCTAACTGCACATCTCGCGGTCCGGACTCCGGGTCATCCGTGTAGCGGTCGCCGAACAGTTGTTTCCGGTCGCTGTCGGCGAGGGATTTCAGTTTCCGTGAGAGGGCGTCAATGTCGGATTGGTGGTTGCGGAAGCGGGAGTTGACTTTGGAGCGTTGCGAGGTGGGGATGTTGGATTTCTCGAGGTTCATCTGGTCGAGCTAGACAGAAAGTCAGTGTGAAGTCCGGTGCGGGTGGCTGAGAACTCATAAATATGTACCAGTTCTTTTGCCTCGTCGATCGCCCGTTCCGCTCCCCGAATGGCGACCTTCTTCTCTTCTCCTGCCAGTTCGAGGATCTGGTCCAACTTCTGATTCACATCTGCCTGCACGAGTTTGAGCTCGGCTTCGTAGGTGCTGAATAGTTCCGAACCGGCGTCGGTGTCGAGAGGGTTTGCCATCGTGGGCGACTCAACCTCCGAGGTCTCGCGGGAAGTGTGAGTGTCGTAGTACGGGATTCGGTGGCGCCTAGTTGTCTACCAAACGTGGCTGGTGAGCGGAGGAGCAAGTCAAGGGTAGGAGTTCCACGCGTAGGCCAAGGAGAAGACGGAATCGCTATTGCACTGCGAGGAGGCCGATCTGATGCTGCTGGATGTTACTGTGTCGTTATCTATGAACAGGAAGCATTCGGACGCCGGCTGATTGACGTCGACAACGACCGAGGCGAGGCTGGCGGCGAGGCGGGCAGATGGCGAGCCCCGAGTCCTTTTGGGAAAGAACTGCCGCCGCCCTAGAGGCTCAACATGATTGGACGAGCAGGATGATCTTCCTCACTCCAGCTGAACCAGGACTTCCAGCTTCAATCGCAATTGACTTTGACCCAACACTTTTAGACTAGAAGCTCGGGCGCTGGTCTTGTTTCCTTTGCAGAGATTTCTATCATGACACTCTGCCCGGTTCCTGAAAGGAGGGTCCGCGCAGCGTGGTGCTGAGACCAAGGTAGGCTGGGTGCGACCACTTGCATGGGATAGAAGCGACTGCGGCAGGGTATCGTCTCCCGTGGTGTGCAGAATACAAAGAGGCGTGGATGATTGACAACAATGGGCAAGCGTGTGGCTATCGTTGGGAGCGGTTGCTCGGGTGTTGGTGCCTTGTGGGCTCTCAGGACCAGCACCGATCATGAAGTCCATATCTTCGAGGCGGCCCCGCGGTTGGGCGGACATACTAATACAGTTACCTATGAGGCCCTGAACGGGCAGAAGGTCGAAGTCGACACTGGCTTCATTGTCATGAACACTGCCACCTACCCGAACTTCATTCGCTTTCTCAAGGCACTCGGTATACCGACGAAAAGGACTGAAATGACCTTCGGCGTTTGCCGCGACCAAGGTGCCTTCGAGTGGGCTGGTACGTCTTTGTCGTCCATCTTCGCGCAAAAGAGGAACATCTTCAATCCTGGCATGTGGAGGTTGATATTCGATGTCATTCGTTTTAATGAGTTTGCCCTTGATCTGTTGCTGGAGCAGCCAGAAAATGAGCCGGATCCGTCTATGGACATGCCCAAGCCAACTAGCAAGCTGCCTCCACAAGAAACAATTGGCGAATACCTTGACCGAGAGCATTATTCTCAGGAGTTCCGCGACGACTACCTCATTCCCATGACCGCGGCCGCCTGGAGCACAGGTCCCGATAGATGCTCCTCAGACTTCCCCGCTGCCACCCTGTTACGTTTCATGCACAACCACCATCTGTTGAGTACGATCGCAAAGCGTCCGGACTGGTTGACTATTCCTGGCGGGTCGAAGCAATATATCGACGCTGCGATGAAGGATTTGTCCAACGATCAGATACACCTCGAATCCAAGGTTACGGCTTTGACGCCAACTAAGCGAGGCTCTGTCATCTTGACCGCCAACGAAAGAGACTATGTGTTTGACCATGTCATACTGGCCACACATGGCAACCAAGCGCTGGAGATTCTTCGGCCGATTGCCAGTACTCAAGAGACTGAAATCCTGAGTGGCTTCCGCACCAGTAGGAATGTAGCGGTCTTGCATTCCGACATCTCACTCATGCCAAACAGGAAGGTCGCCTGGTCAGCCTGCAATTACATCACCGAGTCGCCGTTTCCGCCCATGAAGAGCCCAACCGTGTCCAAAGTGTGCTTGACCTATTGGATGAACCTGCTGCAACACATCCCGGAAAACAAGTTCGGCCCAGTGCTAGTCACACTGAACCCCTTGAACATGCCCGATCCAAGGCTGGCACAGGGTATCTGGGAGTACTCCCATCCTCTGTACAATGCTGCAGCGATCAGATCACAGCAACTGTTGCCCAAAATCCAGAATATCAGGGGTATCAGTTACTGTGGAGCATGGACCAAGTATGGATTCCATGAGGATGGGTTCAGCAGTGGTCTGTCGGTGGCAGTCGATCATCTTGGAGCCACACTGCCGTTTGAGTTCGTAGACTCAACGTTCTCGAGGGGCAAAAGGCCGACTCTGACCATGAAGAATTATCTACTGAGGCTGGTGATCCTTCTGGTTCAGATAGCCCTGTTGCTGATGGAGCGTGTGTGGTACGCGGCAACCGTGCTTGTCAATCGACGGACGGCGTCGCCGAGGAAGACGAGCTGAGTCTCATCCTGCAGCAATGGCAAGGCCGGCGATCTGCCTCATCAAAGTCGTGCTTCCATCCTCATCTTCCATGCCCACCTCAATCGCAGTATGGGGCCGGCTTTTGTTGAGACCTTCCAGCAGTGTGCAAGCTTTGCAGATCTTTTGGCTCGACATGTAACCACAGCGCTCACACTGACCCATGACTTGCGGGACAATTTTCCGTCGTCCTCGCTTTTTCTTGTCGTTGATGCTCACTTGACCGTTGACTTGCTTAGTCGGCAGTTTGATTTCGGTCTCCCGATCAGCAGCGGCTTCGTTGCCAACCAGAGTCTGCTCCATCTGAGCCATCGAGCCGCCATTCTCGTTACGACTCCCACACCCGTTTGTTTCACCATCAGCTGCACAGGAAGCGGATCCCGCGACTTCTGTAGGAACAAGAGCAGCCATATCCTCTCCACTCCGGACGATATCCAGGATGCTGCTAGGCCTGATCTTTTCCAGGTCTTTGATCAATGTTCTGGCACTGCCCCTGAACGCCTCTGGCGAATAAATGCATTCCGTACTGAAGTAGTCCAGCTTCTTGTGGTGCGCATATAGAACAATCTCCTTCTCGTACGCATACTTCAGGGGTTTGCTCCGTTTGATCTCGCTTGCCGCACTCGAAGTCACAATAGAAGTAGCCCTAGCTAGTCTCGGCAGATCTCCACGCAGCAGGTTCATCATGACGGTTTCGGCGACATCGTCGGCGTTGTGCCCCGTGACGACATGCTTGATGCCCAGCTTTGCAGCGCCTCGATCCAGTGCCTGTCTGCGAAAGACGCCACAGTAGGTACAGTTGCCCTTCTTGCCTACCTGTGCCACGACCTGATCCATCGTCCAACCATAGAGCTGGTCGTAGCCCACGATTTCAAGCGGCATGTCATATTGCGCGGCGTTTCGTTTCACGGTTTCCAGGCTGTCGTCTCGATACCCCTTGATACCCTCATCAATGGACAAGAGGACAAGGTCTAGTCCATAGTCGTGGCGTTCATTCAGTGTCTTCAATACAGATGCGAGGACGGTCGAGTCTTTGCCGCCGGAAGCACCGATGGCGACTCGTTCCCCGCGGCGGAATAAATTATTACTCACGATGGTGTCGTGGATTTCGTCTTCGAAGATTGATAAGAAGCACTGCTTGCAGATTTTCTGGGAGTTCTTGGGCCGAATGACGGCTGCTCGCGAGTCTTTACAGATCTCGCACGGTACTGGCGGCATACTCGTCTTCTCCAGGCGGTAAATATCTTTTGCACATGGACCTTGCAAATTCAAATAGAGGCGAACTTGAATGGCGAAACTTACGGTGGGCCAAGCGCCACATCGTGTTGTTTCACTACGGTAGCGCGTTAGGCCTTCCGCCGAAGTCAATCACAGAATTTCCATGTTCTCCCAACTCGAAGACACGTCCTCCTTTGCTGCAGGAGGTGTTCTTCTCGTCGCTCGCTCGAATGAACACGACTTTGCAAGCGGAACTACGGTTCTCGCAGATTATCTGTTCGACTTGTCGTCATTGCGCCCAACGCCAACCGCGATCCACCCGCCGTTCATTTCACACCGCGCCTCGCCCGCGGACAGCCCCGAGAACGCTGAATGTCGGCTCGCTTGGTAGCCGGGGAATCAGTGACGACGCAAAGAGCCATGGAGCTGCTCGACCGGAGATAGTCAAAGAAGGAGAAGGTGATGAGGAGCAAGCGTCGCACCTCGCTCATAAACCGCCGGCTCCCTCTCTACCTCTGCCTGCCGACCTTGGGCGAACAAGGGATTTCTATGGCTCTCCGGCAAAAAGAAGGCTGCGGAATCGCATGAATAAGGAGCCAGAATCGGAAGTACAAGCTCCAGAATGGTGGAAAGACAATAATGTATCACTGTGGGGAGTGGATATACTTCCTGGAGCTCCTTCAAAAGTCCACACTGTGGCCGCGGATCTGATCACTGGCGATCTTCTTGAGCACAACTTCTCGCCCGATTCAGGTGGATCGTCTCCGCCCGGTACCGACGGTGAAGATGGCGGTACTGGTACGATTCAAAGCATGGACGGAGGGCGGTCACCGACGGAGACAACTTCAAACATGGAGGGGACATCACCATCTATCGAATCAGACTCGAGCCGTGCAACTCCTTCCAGGTATTATGTTGTCGACGAGCAGTATGATGAGGTCTTGCGAACCGCCAGAGGCCTTTTGCAAATAACGCAAAATCAGACGATGAATGGTGTCGAGTCTTACAGGGATCACCTTCATCTTCAATATGCAGGCAAGGACGGAGACTTGCTTCTCGACCACCTCGTCCAAGACGTGGCACGCAAACTTGGCTGTGATGTGATGGTGGTGGATGCTCAAGACATCGCAGACCTGATAAGCCGAAACCACATGAACCAGTCTACCGCGAAGGCCGGGCGCATGCTCAGTTACGACGTGCTTACGAATGCGTTCCCCGACCCTTCAGATCCAAGTAAGCAGGAACAGCTCGACGACGAAGACGACGAGAACGACCTCGAAGAAATGATGGACGATATGGAGTCGCCCCCAACCTCTCCCCGGATGGGAATGTCAATTTTAACTGCAAGGCCTGGTGATATTATCAAGTCCTTAGTCGGACGCTTTCCAGACATGGGAGAAGGTCCGCGATCCGAAGGACGAGGCAACATGTTCCGGATGGTGCCCGACTTCCTGGACCCTCAGAAACCTCGTGATGAGGCTGGTGCTCTATCTGGAGTCATCTACAAGATGTTGAAGACCATTTCGGATCGACCAACATCACAGCCACCGTCATCCGGTGATGCGCAGACCGTTGACCTAAAAAGTCAGCGCCAGAAAACCGAGGAGCAGAGCGGCGTGCCCCAGGGCGCGGTAATTGTCCACATCAGGGATTTCAAAGCCATTCAAGATACTCTCGGCATTGGTCGGTCTTTTCTTGCCAATATGCAGAAACAGCTCGCCCAACGACGAGCGAAGGGCGAAAGCGTCTTGCTCATCGGCACTGATTCTGCCCGTGAGGACCAAGAGCCCTTCACCAAGGAGCGCATCAACGAATCCCAGGCAGGTTGGCTTGAAAGGAAATCGCAAAATATCATCCTCACGCCCGTGCTCCTGAACACTACCTCAAAGCTCGCACTTCTTCACGACAGGAAGCAACGCATCGCCGCAATCAACATGAGACATCTCTGGGAAATGCTAAGATTCTGGAAACCGTCTGTCTTTGGCCACCTAGAACCAGGCTTCTGGCGACGCGATTTCTCTCACCTGTTGACTCCGAGCGATAGAGCTTGCCTTGAGTCACAAGTGTGGACTTACCAATATGTGCAACGATTGGCTAGCTATATCGCCGGCGCTGCTCCCACGGACACCAACCTTGCAGCCGACGCTGCCCCGACACCGATTATCAGCGCAGCCACGTCGCACCTTAAGCACAGCGACAACACCAAGATACGTTGGGCAGAGAAGCAGTCCAAAGAATCACGGAAGGAAGTGCCAGAACGGCATATGACCAGAGACAATCGACTCGCCAGAATACGTGCTTCGGCGTCGAAATACGAGAAGCGTTTGCTGAGCGGCATCATCGAGGCCAAGAACATCACCACGACTTTTAACGACGTCCACATGCCAGTAGAGACAATTGACGCTCTCCAGACCTTGACGACGCTCTCCCTGACCAGGCCGGATGCTTTCAAGTACGGCGTTTTGGCATCCAATAAAATCCCGGGTCTCTTGCTTTATGGGCCACCTGGCACGGGCAAGACACTCGCCGCCAAGGCAGTCGCAAAAGAGTCTGGCGCAACGATGCTCGAAGTCAGCGCCGCAGATCTGAATGACATGTACGTTGGCGAAAGCGAGAAGAATGTCAGAGCACTCTTCAGTCTTGCCAGGAAGTTGTCCCCCTGCGTGGTGTTCCTGGACGAGGCGGACGCCATGTTCCGTGCTCGCAGCAATCAAGGCCCCAGAGTCAGCCATCGCGAACAGCTCAATCAATTCCTCAAAGAATGGGACGGCATGAGCAATGATTCAGGAAGCGCCTTTATCATGGTTGCCACGAATCGGCCCCATGATCTCGACGACGCAGTGTTGCGCCGTCTGCCGCGACGATTGCTGGTGGATCTGCCGACAGAGGCCGACAGATTGGAGATCCTCAAGATTCATCTCCGCCACGAAATTGTGGCCGACGACGTCAAGCTTGAAGAAATCGCGAAGAAAACCCCCTTCTATTCCGGTTCCGATCTCAAGAACGTTGCCGTCGCCGCAGCACTGAATGCCGTGCGTGAAGAGAACGAGCTCGCCAGGAAGCACGAAGGACAAGACCCGTATCAGCATCCCGAACGACGGGCTTTGACAAAGGCCCACTTTGACAGAGCGCTTGAGGAGATCTCAGCCAGCATTTCGGAGGACATGTCGAGCTTGAGGGACATCAAGAAATTCGACGAGCAGTACGGTGACAAGCGAGGGAAGAAGAAGAAAGTGCCCAGGTTGGGGTTCCCGGTTGACAAGGAAGATAGGAAGAATAAGGATACAATCAAGGTGAGGGACTGATAGGCAGTACCCGACTCAGCATCACGTCCATCGCATTTCTGGCACGAGGCGGGCGCAGGGAAATGTCTAGACGAGTCTCCGGCATAGGAAAAGGGAAGGTTATTGTGACTAAGATATTTCTTGTCCTTCCGGCTCCAAAATCCGTCAGCCACTTTATGTAGTAAGTAGCGGCCGGTGTCAAGTCCGCTTCAGTCAGATAGCTTGATGGCGGCCTGGCTGACAATAGGCATGTTTACCAATACAGTATTGCCGCCGATGTCATTGGCTTCTTCTCAGAGGGCCCAGAGCTACACCTGCATCTCCTGCTCTAGGCCCTCCATCTAAGTCAGTCGTAAGTTGTGGATGGGCGGGTGCCCGTGATAAGCGAATGACACATCTCTTCTCCTCGTGTCTGTATCGAACTCCCCGGCGCAAGTGTCGATGTGTGTGTATATACCGTCGCAGCACGCGTGCCACCACAGAAAAATGTCCGTCACCTATCTACACAGTATTCATCTATGTATCTATCTGTATCTATCTATCTATACTTTCGCCTCCACGGCCTCTTTCACCCTCCCGACCGCCCACTCCAACACCTGGTGCATGCTCCAGTGTCCGCCGCCAGGACACACGCTGATGCCCTCCCTGGCGCAGACGTCCTCGTCAAAGACCTCGGCATCGACATTGCCGCCGGCGTACATCCACGAGTGATAGAGAATGTAGTTCGGCCACACCAGGTCCTCGACATACCCCGGCGGGTCAGTCCAGAAGCCTTCCAGGGTGACGTAGCCGGAGCGGGCGGCGCGGCGGGCGAGCGTCTGGTCTCGCGTCGAGGGGATGAAGAGCTTTGGATGCATGACGGCGTGGGTCAGGGCGTACAGCCGATTCAATTCGTCTTGAGAATGCGGTGACGTCGAGGACGTTGTCGGTGTCATCGTGGACGTAGCACCAGATCCTGACGCTGACGGAGGGGGAGGTCGCGGGTACAGCAGGAAGCCATCGACAATGTAGATCCTTAGCTCTCTGTCGCTGCTGCTGCTGTTGTTGATGATGCTTCCACCCTCATGGTCGTTCTGGACGACCTTGTCTTCTCGACCGGAAGTACTGGAACCTTGTGCGGAGCGCGTCTTCATCGCGAGATCGTCCAACCACGCGGCCATCCTCTCCTTCCACGCCTCGATATCTCGCTTGGAGACATGGCTTTCTCCAACGCTGTTCTGGTCCTCCTTCGAGACGCTGTCGCGTGGCAAGGCGCCATGTTCCAGGAGATGTCTCAGCGTGTGTTCGAAGAGCGGCAGGTCGAGCGAGCCGATGCAATCCCAGTCCTGGAGGTCGCGGGTGCCAAACGTCTCGGATGACACCGTCACGGTCGGGACGTCCTTGTCCGTCTTGTACGAGTCGTCTTGGTGCAGGATCGCCAGACTGAGCGTCAGGCCTGGTGTCTCGAGGTTGAAAATCTCCCGCAGCAGCCTGGCGAGCGTGGTCTTGCCGCTGGACGACGGGCCGGACAGGCCGATGATGATGGTCTGGACATGCCTCCGCTTTCCGGGCGGTGGGCTATTATCTTCTTCTTCGTCGGATGTCGTGGCATGGGGGTCCATGTGCTTGCGTCGATCAATGGCTGCTAGCCTTTCCATTCCTGTGGTTGTGAGCTGTGGATCTGTTGCCTGGTCGAATTTCAAAGGCGAAGCTTGCGAGCCTCGTGGAGAAGCCTGACCGTGACGGTGCTTAGGAGAGAAGAGAAAACACCACACGGGGCACAACAATCTCGGTTGCCAGTCGAATGCAGGGACTCTCCAGCATCGATGTACTGTTTAGAATTCCTGTAGGATTGAGGTGTCCTCCAGGGTGTATGAAACAGCGGCAGTGGTACTGGAAGAGGCACAGAGGGCACTTAGGATCGTCCGCTGACGTCTCCGGGTGTTTCCTCCTCCGTATGTCGGCTGAAGCTTAAATCTGCCGAGAAAAGGCTTGGCTGAAACTGTATTCGGCCTGGGCCGCCTTTGACCCACCTCTTGATATCGCTTATTGTACAGTATCTCTTCAGTAGCTTTCAGGAGACATCTCGCCAGCCAGCCCTAGGTCGTATGCTGGAAGTCTCATAAAGCGTTCAGATGGTAGGTATCGGCATGGATACTGGTGTGGTGTTGGCAGAACGGCCACACCGTTTGCATCCTCTTGACGCCTGTATTAACGATCAAGAGGCAATTTATGCGGCACCTGAAGAACTCGACGAAAATGGGCAGGCAAACAACACTCTACTATTGACTCCCTATCAGGCAGCATATGCCAATGTCACGCTTTATGGATTTTGAGGGCCGAACGAAAGGAATGCCACTGTAGGTCCGCCAGTCCAAACGAATGTATTCGCACCCGACCTGAGTCAGTCGCCATCACCGTCACCATCATCATCCAACACTAGATACTTTCGCCTTCTTAATGCTGATTACAGCTGAATCGACCAGAATGCACTGCAGGCACGATCGATTTCGCTCTGTACTCAGCATCCGCTGCTACTTCAGAGCCTCATCGCCCACTAACCATGCTCCCATAGCCCCAAAACGATACATCCAACTGCTCTGCTCAACCCAGGAAGATGTTCTAGATCTAGCAACGAAAGAAACACTTCATACTCTTCCCCGCGCCGGCGCCGAGCCTCAAGCACTGCGGCCTCCCAATGACATGGTTGCCCGAGTCGCCAATCTGGTTCTGGCAGTTGACGTCCGAGTAGACGTGGCAGTCGGTGCCGAAGGTGCCGTCGCCCGCGACGCCGACGCTGCCGAAACTGTCGTACTGGAAGCAGTTGCCCTCGCAGGTCGGCTTGTACGAGCCGATGATAGGGCCGTTGCAGTCTTCGGAGTTGTAGAGCGTGACGCACTGGCCGTTGACCGCGCCGGGCGGGCTGCAGTCTGCGACGACCTGGCCGGCCAGTAGGGCGACGGGGAGGGCGAGAAGAGATCCGAAGGCGACCATGCTGGCTGTGGCTGTGTAGGTTTTGCTACTGGATCGAAGGGGAGTCGAAGATTTTGCTTGTGGTTGTTCTTGTGTTGGCTCAGACGGTGAATTGGCAGATGGTTGATGATTCTCCAAAGACCTGCAGTACCGTGCTCTGAAGGGGGAGGGAGGGGGTTTATTTATGCATTCTAATTACCTCGAGGGCGTGTGCCTCGACGTGATCGACGTTGATGATGATATCGGGGGCAGACAACGCTGAAACCGCTGGACGCTCTCGCCGCCGCTCGTTGTTACCCCTTCATTCCTTCGGTGAAGGAAGACCTTGATACATCATCCGGCTGACAGGATCTACAGTACCAGGCACGTCTTGAAGCTGGACAGGTAAAATGGATGCATGGGATAGGCGGTGACGTCGTGGATCGTGTTTGTCCAGCCTGGGGATTGTCTGTTGTCTGTTCATCGATTCGCTCCCTCTGCTTGCGCGAGGAGCCTCCTCATTCATTTCCCTCCCAAGATCCTACGATTTGCGAATCGGGCGCTTCCAGCAAGGGGCACCGTCATCCATACATACATGTGTGACACACATTTTCGCAGTTGCATCATGCCTGCCGCAATCAGCCTTGCAAGGCAAGGCAAGGCACATACAGTACCTTCGTTGTGCCCACCAAATACGAAGCACTCGTACTTTAGGCCGAAACCAATAACCCTGCGGCTACAAAAGCTGTGCAGCAATCGGACGACGACCATCGCACCATGAGAGCCTCGTTCGACACAGCCTCGATCGGGAGCAGCGGTATCCTACATCCTGCATTCCCAGCAGTTCGTTCATCGGCTGGACCCGCCATCCTCGAACAGGAATTTTGGGAATTTAGCTCCAATCAGAAAGGGCAAACAAGCATCTATGGACGACCCCTCCGTGCCCCGTAATGGAATTACTACTCCGTCCTGTCTTCGGTAGGATCACTACTAGGTACCTTAGTTAAATCAATCAACCTATCTGGACGGACCTCCGTGAGTATTGTATCGTGCAATAATTACCCGCAACGGGGACCTTTTTCGAAATGGGGGAAAATGGGCGGTGATCAATTGGGTGATCGACCCTTTGTTGTTTGTTTACACAAGGTCATGTTATAATTAATTCATGCATTACTTACCTGACCTTAGGGTTGGGGGGTCCTCCGTAATGGATTCGGATGACAGATCAAACTTACCTTGGCAGGGGGTGTTGAGCTCGTATTTTCTGTACGGGCGTGTCGCACACGGAGTACTCGACGCAAGTTCTGTTAGGTCAGAGAGGTCGTCCTTTGTCTCCTTGATCAGTCATCTAGCGTTGCGGGTGTAGATCTGGAGTCCTTTGGTCATTTCGTCCTTTCGTCCTCTCGAGCAACCGGGGACAGGCTCGTGTCGGTAGGAGGCACTTTGTTTGAAACTTCTGCGTGATCGTAGGTAAAGGGGTTTTGGCGCCGCCGTTGGATCTCTCAGCCCGAAGGAACTGCCTCCCGCTTGGCCGTGTGTGATACATCCTGACGACATCTGACAGAGATTGGGTCGCGGTCAGGGCGACTGAGCGCATTGGAGAAATACTTGGTCGGGACTCGTACCGTGTACGAGGGCACTGGAAAGCTTCGGACGGGGGATGCTATGCTGGGAGTATGTCCACGTCAACCCTCTGAGCCCCGTGCAATGTTTCGCGAATCAGTGCCGGTCGAGCGAGAATCGATACGCCACTCGCAGGAGTGATGATAAACAAGTATAGAGGAAGCAAGAGACCAAAGGATGGTACAGCATGCGCTCATGCAATCCTACCGCTTCACATCAAGTACACCAGCTGTTCCGTCTGGGTCTCTGCAACGATCAGCGCGCAAATTGGACAAGCTGGAAAGACTTTCATCTGCTGAGTCGAAGGCATGTCTTCAGGTCCCGCATGGTAAACCGCAAGTCACATCTGAGATCGCAGTGGGCAAGTTTGCTGGCTCCTCCTATTCACATTGTAGAAGAAAGTCGCAGCTGGTCTTTCAAAACATTAAAATTGCCCTTGGAGTCATCTCAGTTCTATTAGCAAGCAGCGGCAAGACTCGATCGACCTGACCTCCAGTCCTCGTCACACACCAAACGCCCATGCGCTGTCGTACTCCTGCTCATGATCCCCCTATCCCCGGCGCCAAACAATGATCTCCACCGCCACCAATCCCCCCTTTCCTGAAGAGTCGTTTTCGCCGTGCTCCTGCTCCCACGTGCCCGCGTCGCGTGCAACTTGTTGAGCTCGTGTGCTCGTGTCGCGTCGGGTGTCGTATGTCCAAAACGGCGAGGGATTCTGATCGGCCCTTGCATGACCGCCGAAACGATGGAGATGAAGCGCGCAATTTCGCAAAATAAAGACAAAACACGTATGATACAGAATCCTCGAAAAATGCCCGCCCACCCACCCATTTTCTCCCTTGGCAGGCCTTTGTATCGAAAATTCCCGCCTGGGACAAATGACAATGGCGCACCTTAGGCAGTGAGATGTCTAGCGCTCGAGACATGGGAGCCTTACATGCCCAGAGAGGCCAATCGTTCTGTTCGTGACCTTGGACGCCAACACCGAACCCCAGAGGTATTCTCGAAGCGGGTATATGCAAATGCAAAGCATAAACAACGACGACATATCCCGGAGTATCTAGATCCGGCGTCCTGCTCGAGTGCGTCCGTCGACTGGCGGCGGTCCTCCGATCTCGTGGCTCAAGTGACTTTCTGCCAACTGCCTCGTGAACCTGTCCATTCCGGCCAATGCTAAACTTGAGCAGAAGATGATGGTTCGGTAGGGAGCTGCAACTCGTCGGGTCTTGTCTCACCATCCGCGTGAAGTGATTGCTTACCGACCATGTCAGCAGATTGCAGCAGTGCGGATGAAAGCGCACTTACACAGGAAGCCGCCTCCAGCAGACAGCCTGTCCAGGTTGGACATGGTAAATCCGCTTCCTATGCGGATGCCTTCTGCCTCTTGCCCCCGACTTTGGGACTGGCCTTGACTTTGTTCGCTCCGTTTGGTTCGCCCTGGGCATTTTCGTCCTCGAGCTTGACAACGCTCGCACGGCGCCTCTTGTTGGAAACGTTGGGGCTGGTATTTGTACTGGGACCTTGGCTGCCGCTAAGATTGGACCCTTGAGCGCTCATCTGGTGCATCATCGCGACACCTCCAACGCTAGGGTTTTGTGCAGGACTCGGCGTATGCACAGGACCGCCCATCATGGGCGAGCCTTGGGCTTGAGGAACGTTCAAATGGCCCATCGCTGGCGAGTTCATCATGTTTGGACCGTTCATGTTCGGGTTCATCTGATTGGGGAACGCAATTTGCCCGTTGGCTGCTCTTGCCATCTGGTTCAGTCGCGTGTTGTTGGCTTGTGCCATATTTTGCGCATTCTCCTGTGTGACGCGGAGTAACGAGTCTTTGGGCGTGATGCCTGGATGCTGGTGATAGTACTCCATGAGCGGACCCATGGCCGTCATGACCTCGGCAATCTGGACACGGGGTTAGTCAATCGTTCAGTCATTCCATAAACCACATACCTCTAGAAATTGAGAGATGTGTTGCGGAACACCCCATTCACCAACCCCCGAACTGGGTATCACCGGCCCCATGATCGGCCCGTTGGCCTTGCCTTGGGTCCGTTTGACGTTCTTGTTTGTGATCTTCGGACTCTGCTTCATCTCCGGCGATGAAGTCTGCAAGAGCGCATTCCGTGGGATGTATTCCTGCCACCCGGAGCAACTGATGTTTAAATGCTCGATCGTCTGCATATCGTTGAACAGAACACGTAGCTGCCCGGATGTCGTCACTCGGAGGTCGTTGTCAAAGACATACGTGAGACTCGCATTGCTGCTGGTGATGTGAACGCCGCCATTCCCTGTCTTCGTCTGGGTGTGTTCAAAAGACTGCAGAAGAATCTGTCTTACCCCCGCGGCAAAGTACGAGTGGTAATATCGAGCCAGCGAGGGAAATTGTAGCTGGAATGATTTGTCACCGCCGGACTTGTTACTAAAGAATTGCTGCCTCAGCGATCCGAAAGGTGAAAAAAAATGTGTAATGAGATGCTCCCAATATTCGAGGTCATGTGGTCGTTCTGGATTCGCCAGAATATCCTGATAGCTGATCAGTCGCAGGATACATTGACCTCCGATTGCGTCTTGTTTTCCTAGGTCGGACATCATCATGTTAGCAGGGGTGTCGGGTTGCTGCTTGATCTGGGATTCTTCTTCCGGTTCTGTCGTTTTCACAGGTGGGTTGGGCGGCTGATTTTGCTGTGAGTTCGGTGCGGCTTGTACTTGGGGAGGCTGAGGTTTGGGTTGTGCAGGCTGTTGCTGAGGTTGTGTTGTAGGCGGAGGTTGCTGGGGAGGCTGCGATTGAGGAGCCGGGGTGGGTTGTGGTTGTGGAGGTTGGGTAGTTTGCTCTTGTGAGCGTGACATTTGCATTTGCTGCGCAGCCGCCCGCTGATTCTGAGCTGCGGCCGCCATCTGTATCGCATGTTGCTGCGCGTGGGCTTGAGCTTGCTGCGCTCTGAGCGCTTGCTGTTGGTGCTGTTGGTGCTGTAGGCTCTGCATTTGAGGATGATTGGGATTCATTGGCATTTGTGGATGCATACCGGCCATACCCATCTTCATCTGTTGCAACTGGGCCTGATTAAAGCCCTGTGCGTTGGGCATACCCATAGGCATACCTTGCCCTTGAGCCATCTGTTGCATCATGCGCTGTCGGGCCATGAATTGTTGTTGTTGCGGCGTGATCATGCTCTGGCCATAGTTCATCTGCGGATGGTTCTGCTGAAACATGGCTTGTTGCGGGCCAAGATGCGCCATGGCCATGCCATTATGCATAGGACCAGGCGCGGGAGTCCCAGCACCAGGAGGCATACCGGTCACCATCGGACCTTGAGTGACTTGAGGCGCGGACACCCCTGGATGCATGCCCTGCATCATACCAGGCCCAGGTTGACCTCCCATGTGACCGGCGCCGGGATGCTGCATGCCCATGGGATGGCCCGTAGGCATTCCAGGATGACCAGGAGCAATGCCCCCATGGTGGGGAAACGGTTGGGCCATCATCTTCGGTGGTGCTGACTGATAGTATGGGGGAGCGCAATCAAGTGTGATCACAATGGCCGACGCTATCCTTGTCCCTCTCTTATTCTTTCCGGCTCCGATTCCTCTGGCCCCACTTTAGTCGCCGGAAAGACGCTGTATTGTTCGGAACTGGAGAAAAGAGATGTCACATTTGAACAGCTCGACGGTCCAGTACAATCGGAGAGGTATTCTTTCGCCTTTAGGATGGGATGCAGCGCAGATGTTGTGGGGAGAAGTGGTATGGGGTGATGGTTTCGCCGGCTTCGAGTCGCTTACGGGGCTTGCTCCAAGTGTGTCGCGACAACGAGGACAATTGGATCATCCGACAGCAACGGCAGGAATCGGTGCGCGTAGACGTTTCATGTTCTATCCAGCATCATGGAAGCGGAAGAAGAAGAGTAGAAGCGAGGAGCTGGGTGGAATAAGTGATCCCAGTCGACTGCGGGCGTGGCTGCGGTGTTATCGGGCTGCTGCTGGTACTCGTGATCTGCTGATCCTGGTACAGAGTCACGCCGCGAAGGGTGCGGGAATTAAGAGACGGCGGCCGGAGCGAAGTCGTGTGTGCGGATGAAGAGTAAAAGAGCGACAGGCCAGCAAGTGCGCCAGTTGAAGCTGCGTCGCAAGTACCGGTCTCAAGGCCGAGAGTGAGGCAGGGCGGAGGTGAATACCTGTGAAGTCGCAGGTGCAGGTTCAGGATCTGCAGGTGTGCAGGAGAGACAGACGGAAGATGCTGGGGGGAAAGGGCACCCACCGATGCATCGCTGGCGGCCCAGTGCCACTTGGCCCGCCAAGCATGTCGCCTATTCCAGTTCGAGCACTAGCGTCTCGCTGCTTCAGAGTTATATTTTCCTCCCAGCATCTGTTTTCTTCCCATCTTCCTCCAAGACTCCATGAAATGATGCTTTATTCTGCTCTAGAATAAGGGGTGCTGACAGCGCACTGTAGACGTGGTAAGCATCATCCCCAGTCCTCCACACTAAAATTTGCCCTTGAAGATGACAAAACCTCAATCCTTCTTTCTATCCTGAGTCGCCCTTGAAGATACATCCGGACTGTCATCGCTGGACAGTCTGTTACTAGCCAGTATATCATGTCTGATATTGCTATTTACCATTCTCAACTGAACACAGTATGAGTGCGAGCTATCTGCTGACCGAGTCTGCAGATTTAGACGCGTGAATGAGAACTGATACGAGTCTCCCTTCTGTGCACAGTTCACCCTAAGGTACGTCCGCGTCTTCCTTCTTTACCTCGATCTTCCCTAGCACTGCTTTCCTATGATGAAAACATATTCCACATTCGCAGTTTCCACGCTAGCCCTGGCATGCGAACCTACTTTAAGCCCAGGTGTCGTTGAGCGTTAATTCTTCCTTGGATGTCTGATTGGAACTATCAGCCGAACATTATGACTTTACTTTCATTTGGTGGTTCAATCGCTGACTAGCCTTCTATAGGTAGTTGATCTTCTGCCCTCCACGCGTCCAAAAAATCATGCCTACTTGCCCCGTGGCTCTATCGCGAAGGTCCAGTTTGACTTTTCAGGTTCGCATGAAGGACTGAAGTGAGAGCAAGAGGAGGATTATTGGAAGGGACCTCAAGAAAAGAGCTTTTCCTCGTCTTGCTACAAAGCGTGCGTAGTCTGGGGCCTGAATAATGCCCGCTCAAATACAATCAAAATTACCCGCGCCCTCGAGTGGTCGTGACTGTTTTACATCCTCGTCTTTCGCTTCCCTGTCCTGTGCTTCGTCTCCTTGTGCTGCCCTCGGGCAGTTTCGCGGTCTGTGGCTTCGGAGACGGCAGGCTTGTTGCCGTGTCCGGTGAGCAACAACTTTCAATGCTCGCTGGCGTGCGGCCGTCGTACTGAACAGATAGCACGTATCAGAATATGCGGATGCCAGCGAGCTGGGCTCAAACCGCTGCTTCTGATGGCTGTCGGTCGAGCTTCGTGAGTTTCGTCCAATGGAATCTCCCGGTTTTCCTTCAGCTGATAAACAATCCACCTGCCTGCTCCACGACCTTCGCGCTCCTTCTTGCGTCGATGAACAGGTCTTCGCACTCTGCCACATCCTCCGGGGAGATCTCTGATCGCCCATTGACCTTTGCCAGGATACTGCTCGGTGTCAATAGCTGCAGAGCATACCGCAGACTGACGTTCGTGCCATGCTGTCCAACCCTCTCCAGTGCCGGCTCTGATATTGAAAGACCCTCCGTCTTTGAACGTAGTCGGATGATGGTCTGGACTTCCTGGGCGTTGTACGGATGAGTTGGGATGATCAAAAGGCGCGCAAGCAAGTCGGGAGGGACACCGTGGGCGCCCGTTATGTCTTGCGTGCCGCGGATGACGGTGTTGCCCCGATTTGAGGCAAGGATGACAATGGGAGCGATTGGAGATTCGAGAGCGCGGTTGAGATAGGTGAAACATTCGATGTCGAGCATGTGCACCTGAATAGCGTGTCAGTATCTCCTTCTTCTCGGTCGGCTCGCGACCACATACCTCGTCAATGAACAGCACACCAGGAACCAACTCGGCCACGCCCTGATCAATGTATCGGCTGACCACCTTATTGATCTCCGCGCGGAGCTTGTCCGTAATCTCAGTCTTCTTCGGCTTCATCAGTTGGCCCATCATGCTCATAACATCCTGGCCGCCCTGAGGTCGCGCGTTGGCGATGTCCAAATCATGCAGAGTCACGTCTTGCACCACCTCTTTCTTCTTGTGTACTTCGCCCTTAGGCACGGGCACATATTCTTCGGCCTCGAGATCGAATTCGGTTGCATATGCGTCTGATCGGCCGACTCGCTTGCATGCGCCGGTGTTGGCTTCGATGTAGATGACGTCGCCTACCGTGACTCGTTCTCGCTGGATCGCTTCGTATATGCTCGGGTCTAGGCGTAGTTTCTTGGTGCCTTTGGCGGATTTGAGGGTGATGACCAGGTGGGAAATGGTGCGGCCAAAGCCACCCAACGGATTCTCTGCTTCTTCGGGGAGCAGTTCGGTCACTTCGCCTTCGTAGACTTCTTTTGTCTCGCGCACACGCAAGCCTGGTTGAAGTTAGCCTGAGCCAGTTTGCGTAGCCAAAAGCGGTTCGCATACCAATGGCTCTTCGGAAATTCTCCATCAATGCCTCTGTTTTCTTGACTTCTGTAGAGTAGACTTCGCTGCCAACGATAGGACAGAAGGGTACTTTCGTCCCCAGCTCCTGTGATACTGCCAGCGCCAGAGCTGTCTTGCCTGTGCCAGGTCCGCCAGCCAACAGCACTGCCCTTCCAGACATCTTCTTTGCTTTGATCAGGTCCACGACCACTCCGCAGGCCTCGCGAGCGGCGGCTTGGCCGATGAATCCATGGCCCGACGGTTCTGCAGTGCCGTCTGGTCTCAAGCCCAGACCCTTGATGTGGGTATGTGCCGCGGTTCTGTTTTCGCGCGCATTGCCCTTGACTTCGCTGATGTTGACCATTGCGCCGGCCGAGTTGTACAGAGGTGGGAAGGGTCAAATATACTGCTTCAGGAGGACAAGAGAAAGCCAAAGAAGAAGTATGAGGTGAAGGATCGTCGTGGTGCTGAATCGGAATTGTCGCGACCCTGAGAAAATGGTGTTGGAGCGCAACCAAAATCGCGCTAAAAATGGATAGATGAAATTCAATTGAGCGTGACAACTCTTCCACTCCCACTGTACAGAATCGCCGCACTCGCACCCGCGGCGTGCTTCCCTTTTCTCTCAATCCCTCAATCCCTCTACCGACCCTCAACCAGCTCGGGCTGGGCCTTGCATGGGAGATGGCGGCGCCGACCCAAATCACGAAGCTCCCAGAGGTACTCCGCAGTCCGAGCACGATACAATATTTAGGATACAGGCACAAAGTCAAACATTCGAATCCATACTTCAAGCCCAGGTTCACTTTCAAGCTTGAAGATAGACAACATACCCTTCTGGCAGACAACAAATGGCGACACACAGATCCCCTGATGCCGCCGTACCCTTACGGGGAGAACATGCATTTCCCCGAAGCGAACTTCGGTCTATACGGGGGTGCTACGGTGCAGTCCGGGAGTAAGATCTCCAAGGGTAGGAATAAGGGCAAGACTCTACGACATTGGTTTCCCAACGTGCGAGTTGAGACCGTCAGAAGTGAAGCGCTGGGCAGAGAGCTCAAGCTGCCCATCACCGCCCGTGTCATGAGGACGATCAAGAAATGCGGTGGCATCGACGCGTATGTCACAGGCTTAAAGCCTGCGCGGATAAAAGAGCTGGGGTTACTAGGCTGGAAGCTCCGCTGGCTCGTCATGACATCTCCCAAATACCGGGTCAAGCATGAGTTGCAGCTGCAGAAATACAACTTGCCGAAACACTACTCCCTGGAAGGCACCTTCGAAGATGCATGGAACGACGAAGCAGTCAGAGCAAAGATGATTGAACAACAAGAGGCCGCATGGCAGGATCTACGCCAGGCTGCCGAACGCTTTGAGAACCACGTCCAGAGATATTGGGTCGACAGCGGAGAAAAGGAGCCATATGAGATCCCCAGGCTAGAATCCCTCAACCGAGGCAGCCCCTACAGTTTGAACCTCCCGGAGCAATTAGAGAAACCAGAGATCGCTGAGGGGAGGTACAGGCGTATCAGAACCTTCCATCAGAATTTAACTCCGGCGACACGGGCTCAGTTGGCAGCGGAGGAGCGTCGCTTGGAGACTGGAGGCTCTGCAGAGCAGCCTGGCGTATCGGACACTCTGTCTCCACGTGTGGAAGACCACATCGAAGGGCTCACGACGAGCATGGAGGCTCAAGATCTTGGGTTGAATCCTTCAGAAGACGACTCCCAAAGCATGGAGATGCGGCTTGAAGCCGTCAAGCAGATGATCAGGAACCAGGTCCCGAGGATTGAAGATGAGGTATCGACTGCGAGAGCCGACAAGGAGATGGGCGATAAAGCGGAGGTGTTGCTGGCAAAGACTGCCGAGGATCATATTGCCAAAATCGATCAACAAACTGTCGAGCGTAATGCTGAGCAGCACCTCGACGCGGCCCGAGAGGAGATGAAGAAGGACGAAGAGCTGGAGGCTCGAAGGGCTGGGACGAGTCGGAAGTCAGATGACGTGCCCCGGCCGCCGAAGCGATGAGCGAGATACCACCCAAAGGTGGGATGTAACTGTCAAGCACTGCAGCGATGTGTTTGAATACATTGTGTTGGCTTGATTTGCATAGGTGGCAGCGAAATGGCCAGGACACTGGGTAGAAAAAGTGCCGAGCGGCACTGTACTGTACATTCAAGGATCTGTAAAAAAGAAAGACCTTCGCCATTTACGAAAGCCAGTGAACACCGACAGTCGGCTTCTTAGAGCCATCTCAGCCGAAGTGATTGAATACCCTCCTGCTCGAGCGTGTTCCCCGTTGAGGCATGGGCGAACCCTCCCATTAGCACCTCAGAATGGCAGTGCTGAGTTCCATCTGCACCTCCGCTCTCGACCGTTGACTCTCTGCACATCACAAGCACGAATCTCCATTAGTGCTGGTTCCAGCACCCGCTGGCAGCTGTCCCTTAGCCTCCATGGTCTTCCATCTGGCGAACAGATTCCTGAAAGCCGATGGATCCTGCGCTCCGCTAACCTCCCAAACATCATTGATCTCGTAAAACGGGACACCACTGATTCCTTTCATATGGGCCTCCTCGGCGATCTTATCCACCAATTCTCCGTCCTTGCCGGACGTCAAGTACTCGGTAATCTCCTCCTTGGTCCCCAGGTTCGCCTCCAGCCCAACCTCGACGAGCGTCTCAAGCGTGGTAATATCAACCTCCTGCTCGAAATACCGCCTCCAGAGGCCCAGCATAACTTCATTCTGCGAGTGCTCGCCACCCTTGCCCTGGGCCCAATGCACAAGGCGGTGACCGTTACGGCTGGGCCCCGTCATCCCACCAAACTTGAAATTCAAACCTTCGGCCTTGGACGTCTGCGCCATCATGGCTTCGATCTGTTTTGCGCGCTCGGGTCCAAACTTTGCGGCGTACATCTCCCTTCTCGGCCTCGAGGGAGCTGGGAAGGGAGGTGGCGCGGGACCATTGCTTGTCAACTGAGGTGGTGGTTGGAGATAAAACGGCAAATATTTCAAATTAAACTTGTCGTCGGGATGCTGCTTTTTATGTTCGGCGATGGCGCGGGACAGGCGGTTATGGCCGATCATGCACCATGGACATACGATGTCGCTAGTGATGGTGATGTTGTAGTTGGTCATTTTGGCGAAGAGGTGGCGGGTGGGCGTAAAGCGCATCAGTTGTAGAATGACCCACCGAGAGATAGAGGCTCAGGATTTCTTTTATATGCCGATGCCTACTTTCGAATGTTTTCTCTACGCACATGGAGTGAGTTCAACCGAAGAGAGGAGAAATGGAGGAGCGTCAAGTCCAGATGGATTTGTCAGCCCTAAGACTCGGTAGAGCCGCCAGAGCTGGGGTTCGGCTTCGGCAAATTCTATTCCGGGTCCTCGGGATCTTTCTGGAGTCTGATAGAGCGGCATCTACGAGTGGCTATCTCATCTGGCGCCGTAGAGGCAAGGCTGGGCACCCTCGCATGATGATGAGCATGGTTTGGTCTCATTGCTGATTGGTAGTCTCAGAGCTCGTCGCTAGGACAGTGACAATTGACTGCTGGTGGTTTCATCAGTCAGTGGCAGTGTCGACTATGACAATGTAGCCCGACGACTTACCGGGCAGCTCACACAGTGGGCAGAAGGCACATCAGCCTTTCCTCAGAAGTCAGTGTGAGGAACTTGTAGTCGGAACCGAACGAACAGGCTGCAGCGCGGCATCTCGGCCTTCAGAAAATCCGTCGTCATGACTTAGCCACGACGAATTTTGCAGCTAACACTGCGCCTTGCTTTCTGTCTGACAAGCTCAGTTTTCCATCTCCTCAAACGAGGCTCCCCTTGGACTTGCAAGCTACAGTATTCATCCCACGACAAGCGTCACCGCATAAATCTTCCAGTTGCAGCAGGCTCTTTTCTCTCTGTGACAATGTCGAGCTCTCTTTCACTTCTTGGTCATGGTATCGATGATGGTGATGACCAAGTCTTCGACACCCGTCACTTTTTCTTGGGACGTGGAACAATCGTGACCGCTGAAGCAGCGCAGAAGCCATCTTTCTCCCAGCCAGATCCAAAGGTATGTATCCTTTGACCTATTCAAGAAACGCTGGCTGAACATTGCAGACGTATGGCCGTCGTGCAACTCCACACTCACCTGAACGCTCAGATGACTCTGAGTCTTCAGTAATGGACCAAAGCATGACACCGTCACCAGATGCGATGGTCGACTATCTCGCTCTTGGGACGATTCGTCTTGTCCGGCATTCTGATCACGGTGTCAGAGGTGTCTGGCGCATGGTCGGACCAAAGGACCCGACCCATCCCCATCCAGAATTGACAAAGGGCGAGGCACGCGGATGGATCACAACTACATTTCTCCAACATGTCAAGTATCCCGCCTACGCTTCATTGAAAATCCATGCCTTGCCGGAAGATGTTAATCGAAGCAGTCGTGGGTCAATACAGCACTTTAGGAAGCTGCTGAGGTTGCTTGCGGACTTCATTGACACTTCTGTCGAGGCTTGGAATGGCAGCTATGACCCGAACTCGCCCGTGCAAACTTACAAGGAACCAGATTTCTCGCAGGAAGAATCGCTTTTCTACACCTTCAACACCTTGTCTTCACCACAGACTACTCTTGATGATGCAGGGACAGTTGTGCACGATCAGCTGGCAATGGACGATATATTCCAAGACAACATCGTTGGCCTCAAGACGCATTTATACCCGTATCAGAAGCGATCGATTGCTGCGATGCTACAGAAAGAGGTGCACCCATCCAAGTCCCGGGATCCACGTAAGCCCCAGTTTCGAGACCTGAATGCCGCCGAATTCTACTTCGATGTACATGAAGGCGTTCTTCTCCGTAACCCACACCTGTACAGCGAGTGCCGAGGAGGGATCCTAGCAGAGACTATGGGCTACGGCAAGACGTTGATTTGTATCGCACTAGTACTAGCGACAAGAGGTCACTACCCAGGCATCCCCGAGGGCAGAATCAGTGCCATTCCCGAGGAATATAACGAGCGAACCCCGAGCTTACTCGCGTTGACCGCAAAGAAGATCAAACAAGCTGGTGTCCCCTGGAAGTCACACTTTGCTGCTCTAGAACGGGATGGATATCACTTCGACAGTTGCACCGATGCTTTAGCTAAGTATGACGGTGAATATGCCGAACCAATCTTCCATCCTACCACGCCCGACCGCAAAAATAAGAAGCGGGAAGATTTCAGACTGCTACGTCGGTCATTTGCCACGTTGCTTATCGTTCCACCCAATCTGCTTGTGCAGTGGCAGCACGAGATTGAAAAGCACACTCAGCCAGGTGCACTTGATGTCCTTGTGCTCGACTCAGCAACGAAGGATATACCACCCTGGAGGTCATTGATGAAGTATGACGTTGTTCTCATCACGAAGGCTCGATTTGAGCAGGAGTACCGTGACGACCACCTCAACCAGGGTAGGCGATTCATAGGCTCAGAAAAGTTCCGCTCACAATTGACCGAAGTACGATGGTTGCGCGTGATTTGTGATGAAGGCCATGGCTTTGCAGGCTCAAGCTACAAGACGCATGCTGTGGCCATGCTTGACAAGATGTCCATCGAACGTCGATGGGTCGTATCAGGCACGCCGTCCCAATCTCTTCAGGGAGTTGAGGTCAACCTAGCACTGGACGAGACCAATAACGACGTTGAAGCATCACGTAATCACTCGATCAAGAGAGCCTTGGAGCGACGGAGGGCCAAGGAGGCAGCGGACGATGAAATCAAAGATATGGAACGGTTGCGTGCCATTGTTGTCAATTTCCTGAAGGTGCAACCCTGGGCAAATCAGAAAGGAGCCGATTATGCCGACTGGAAGAAATACCTGCATCCGTTTGACGGCTCACAAAATCGTCGCTTTGCACCCGCTCTCAAGGCCATCCTCCAATCGCTAATTATACGTCACCGGATTGAGGACATTGATGCCGATCTTTGTCTCCCTCCACTTCACAATACCACCGTGTGCCTCGAGCCGAGTTACTACGATAAACTCAGCATGAACCTTTTCAGAATGGTCCTGACCTCCAACGCTGTCACCTCTGAAAGAGTAGACGACGATTACATGTTCCAGCCCAAGAACCGCAAATATTTGGATGAACTCATCAACAACCAGCGACGCTCGAGCTTTCACTGGGTGGGCTTCACGACGCACGAAGTCGCAGAAACGCTCAGAGTGAGCAAAAAATACCTCGACGAGCATCTGGACACAATCTCAGATGGCGACGGGGCGCTCCTAACAGAGGCAATCATGAATGGAGATCGCGCCTTGGATGACTCTGGCTGGAGAGCGTTCTCGTTCTATCACGAGATCGGAGTCTACGTCAAAGATTTCCCCGATGCTGCGGCTCAAGCCTGGTCGCTGAACGGCGAACACTGTAATCCTCTCCTCCTTGGCACTAAGCAAGCCCGAGAAGCACAGCAGCACGTTTTGAAGCATCTTGAAAGCGACGATCCTAGCTTTGGCCTTGTGGGAGCAGGGTTTCGAGCAATGTTTGCCGCGCGGGAGCGAGCCACGGAGGAAATGAAGGCCCGAGAGAGAGCACGCCCCAGCCCGAACGGCAAGCCTCCAACGGCCGGAGCTGCAGAAGAACCTAAGATCAAAATTCAAGGAGCAACATTCTCATCCCCCATCCGTTCTTCTAAGGCCGGGACAATCCTGGCTGGTCACAAACGCGTCGCGTCAACGATAGATGCCGCGGTAACGGCGTCTCTGGCCAAGCCCAAGGTCATCGGCTTCACATCCGCAAAGTTGAACTACCTGTGCTCACGCATTTTGTTATTACAGGAGAGCGAGAAGATTATCATCTTCTACGACTCCAACGACATCGCGTTCTGGATTGCGGAGGCACTTGAGCTGCTCTCGGTCAAGTTCCTCATCTACGCGAACACACTGGCGGTAGCCCGTCGAGCAGCGTACCTGGCCACGTTCAACCAGTCCGAAGTGTTCCGGGTGCTGCTCATGGACTTGAAACAAGCATCGCACGGCCTTCACGTTGCCGCCGCCACCCGCATCTTTATCGTGTCTCCCATCTGGCAGCCAGACGTCGAATCTCAAGCGATCAAGCGGGCCCATCGGATCGGACAGACCCGTCCTGTTTATGTCGAAACCCTGGTCCTGAAAGGTACACTCGAGGAGAAAATCCTCAAGCGCCGCCGACAAATGAGCAAGGCCGAGCTGGTGAAGGCCGCGAAGAGTCTCCTGGACGATGACACGATGAACGGTGTCATTCGTGGTGAGGGCTTTCTGAGAATTACGGACGGCGAAAAAGAAGAGATGCGGGGTGGAACGCTGAAGGAGCCCGTCCCACTGTTCGAAAGACGTGACGGTCCATTCTCTGCAGACGGGAAGGGAGACAGCGATCTGATTCTCGATTTCGAGAGCGAGCGCGAGCGTGCCCCAAAGAAACGAAGGAAGATCTCAGCGAAAGGGCCAGGAAGGGACAACGGCAGGGAGAGGAAAGTGGCCGTAACATTTGGCGCTGCAGACACAGTGCCATTACTGCCAGTCACTCCCGCCGCCCAGACGAGGACATCGATCTTCGGGGGCGGTTCCCCGGCCGCCACAACGAAGCCGAAGAAGAGCGTCGGATTCATGATTGAAGCTGATACGACCCCTGTTTCTGGGTCAGATTCCAGTTCAGGTCCTGGTGCTGGTGCTGGCGCAGGTTCTGGTGGAATGGTTACTTGAGGTACACTCACCGTGTCGGGTCGGACCAAGAGGGACAGGACGACATTGACCAAACCAAAAAAACCTATTCGCGAAACTTCGCCATTCTGGCAGTGTGCCAAACCTACACAGCTCCAGGCGCAGAGAGACAGTCACGACAAGAGGCGTGCCGTTTCATCAGGGCGGAGGAGGATGTTCAGAGCGAGATGAGACTTGGATAGGAAAACCATCCAATGCTTGTCGATACATACTACATATGCCTGTGGTGAACTGGAGCGAATGACGAACACTACATACCACGTACACGCACGTCATGAGCAGTCAATCGAGCTGAGACTACAATGAAAGAGATCGTGATACCCGATTAACACGTCAAAATCTGCTGGTATTGTACGACAATCTCAAGTGTCCCGGACGCCTTAATTGAAGATCCGCCCCAACATCCCCTATTGTATCTTTGTAGCCATGCCTCCACCTCTGCCTGCCCAGGTCCGCCACTGTATCTCAGATGGAGATGAAGAAACTCTTCTCCCCCTCCCTCGGCTCCACGGCGCATCTCTTCAGAATGGGATCCGCACAGCTGATCCGGATCCGCTCGGGCGTGGCCGGGCTGCGGAGACTCAACACGTCGTCCACGCCATACTGCAGCCTCGCGGCCTTGAGGGCATCCCTGATGGCAAAGAAGACGGCACTACCCATGAACAGCGGCGGCTCCCCGATGCCTCGGGACCGCTGGATCGTGCGCAGGTTCTTCCACTCCACGTCCTTGAGCAGCGAGACGTTCATGATCTGCGGAATGTCGCGGAAGCCGGGGATCTTGTAGGCCCCAGGCCCGCGGGTGAAGAGTTGCCCGCTCGCGCGGTGCCAGAGCGACTCCTCCGTGGTGAACAGGCCCTGGCCCTGCACGTACGCACCCTCGATCTGGCCGTAGTCGATGGCCGGGTTGATGCTGCGCCCGACGTCCATCTTAATGTCCGATCGCAGGCACGTCCAGTCGCCGGTGAGGGTGTCGATGAGAACTTCGCTCGCCGTCACGCCCTGCGTAAAGTAGAAGAACATCTTGCCGGTGTTCTCTTTGGTCGGGTCATCCGGGTTGGGACCCCAGATGTAGCCGATCTCGGGGGTCTTGTAGAATCCGTTGGCCGAGAGGTTCACACGGTCAAAGTATGCTGCCGTGGCGAGCTGGTGCATGGTGGCCTTGGGGCCGAATTTCTCGCGGTACGGCGCCAGCCGCTCGTTGATCTGCATGCAGGCGTTGTAGGCGGCGTAGCCGTTGAGATCTGACGAGGCCGAGGCGGCTGTGCTGGATGAATTGGCGACCGTGTTGGTTGCCGTTTCGGAAATGTGCACGTCCGACAGAGGTACTTGGAGGGCTTCGGCGACAATCATGCAGATCTTGGTATGCAGGCCTTGACCCATTTCGGTGCCGCCGTGGGCGACGAGGACGGAGCCGTCGTGGTAGATATGCACGAGTGCGCCGGCTTGATTGAGGAAGAGGGCGGTGAAAGAAATGCCGAACTTGGTGGGGATGATGGCAAGGCCCTTCTTCTGCCATTTGTGTGTGGCGTTGAATTCGTCGACGGCTTTGCGGCGTGCGTCGTAGTTGGACTCTTCTTTGATCTGCTTGTACATCAAAGGGACGTGCCAGTCCTCGAGTCCCTGCTTGAAATGTGTTTGCTCGCCATCCTTGTAGAAGTTGATTTCGCGAAGCCGGTCGACGGGGATCTTGAGATGATCCGATATTTCCTCCATGTAGGATTCGGCGATGAACATGCCTTGAGGTCCACCGAAGCCGCGGAAGGCTGTGTTTGAGACGGTGTTGGTCTTGCAGAGACGGCCGTCGACGTCTACGTTGGGGATGTTGTAGCAGCCATCGATGTGTGATAGGGCCCGGTCCACGACCGCTGCAGACAGATCTTGACACCATCCTGCGTTGTTAAAGACGTTGCATTGCAGAGCTTGGATCTTCCCGTCCTTGTTGACTCCGACCTTCCAGATGCCCAGGAAGGGGTGTCTCTGGCCCGAGGTCAGGATGTCTTCGTCTCGGTTGAGCATGCATCTGACCGGCCGTTTCACCTTGTTTGCTGCCACAGCGCAGATCGTTGAGAGCTGGATAGATCGCGTCTCCTTGCCACCAAAGCCGCCACCAAGACGCTTGACTTTGGAAACGATTTTGTTGGACTGCACTCCGAGGGCTTTCGCAACATAGGCTTGCGTTTCCGCTGGATTCTGGGTGCTGCTCCAAATTTCCATTTCACCGTCCTCTGGCTTGGGGATTGCGAGGGAAGCGTTCGTCTCGAGGTAGAAGTGCTCCTGCCCGCCCATCCTGGCTGTACCCTCGAAGACATAGTCGCATTCCTGAAAGGCTTTCTCGACATCGCCTGTGCGGATATATCGGTAGTGTTCGAAGAAGCTTTGCTTCTCAATCGCCTCTTCGATGGTGTAAATGGCGGGCAGCTCTTCGTACTGGATGAGGACGGCGCGGGCACCAGCAGCAGCTTGTTGAGCTGTGTTCGCCAGAATCATGCCGATCGGTTGGCCAGCCGTGAAGACTTCGTCCTCGGCAAAGTACACCTCGTCACAGACTGGCGCTCCCCACCAGTTTGCCTTGGGATCAGCGAAATCGTGTCGGTCGACCCAGGCAGCGACGCCGGGAAGTTGGAGTGCTGGGCTGGGGTCGACGCTGATCAGCTTCGCATGTGCTTTGGTCGATAGGACGAGGCAGCCGATAAGCTCGTTCATCTGTGTAGGGATGTCGTCCGTGTACTGGGCTTCTCCAGTGCACTGCTTCAATGCCGCTAAATGTGGGTGTTCCTTACCGAGGACCTTTTGGGCGTAGGCAACAGAAGCATCGTGGTCCTTGTGGCCCTTCGAGATTTCTCGCTCAATCTCCTCGACTACTTCTTTATCTGCTTCCTTGCTCGCTTCTTCGATCTGAACAAGGACCTCTTGGTAAAAGCGGTAGAAGAATCCCAGAGCCAAGGATTTCCTGTACCACGCCATTCCTCCGGGCACGCCGAATGGGAGGTTGAAATCGTGTTCCAAGGCACTCATTACTCCTTCCAGGGTCTGCGGATCTGTGAATGTCTTCCCAACGATGTATTCAGAGGCGCTTTTAGCTTCAATGGTAATAGGAGCCATTCCTCCGTAGACCAAGTTGGCGTTCTTCACCTTGTAGTTGTCGTCCAGTGCAACTCGCAAGCAAGCATTGACAATGGCGATGTCGTCGTCTTTCCGCTTCGATTGCTTGTAGGACCTGACGTATTCTCCTTTCTCGGCGGTGAGGGGAACCCTCATCGCTGCGATAATGGCATCTTCGGGGAGGGCCGTCACCCTGTAGCGCTTAAAGAAGCTGCCCATAGGTATCTCGGTGGTCTGCTTCAGGGACTTGGCAACCATAATTGAGTTCGTGGCGACGAACACTGGATTCAGATCGGAGATGGGAGAAGCTGTTGCCAGGTTGCCCGCAGGAGTGCCGACGTTTCGGATCTGCCGACCTGCAAAGTATCTGATGGCTTTCTTGATGGCTTTGAATGGCTGTGCTTTGGCCTTGCCGTAATGCTTGACAGCTTCGTCACAGATGTTTTCAAGGTCTGTCAAGGCGACGTTGCCACCAATCTCCAGGTAGTCGTTGTGGAACGAGTACTGCCGAAGTTCGGCAATGTCACCTACATATACAGAGGCCGAGTATTGGGCTGCCTTGAACTTGATCTCGATTTGAGTTTCGGTGCTGCCGCCGATTAATTTGGCAGCGGGATGAGCGTTCTTGATTTCCAGCAGTTGTTCAAGAGTAACGGGCCTGTACCACTTCTTCCTCTTGTTTCCAAATGCGAGCGGCTTGAACTCATGTTTCCGGAGGGCGGGAGGGTAAATCAATTCTGTCGACGGGTCGTAGTGAATGAAAGATGGAGGGGTGTATTTCTTTTCAGGAGCGTCCTCAACACCATTTGTCGCGCCGTTGCAGGAGCCGCCGTTTTCCCTGCAGCAGCCAGAGCCGCCGTTTGCAATCGACTTGCCGCACGTCTTGTTGAAGCTCTGAGCAGCGTCGAGGATCGGTCGGTAGCCCGTGCATCGGCACAGGTTGCCATCGAAGTTCTCCTCGACCTCAAGTTCTGACACCTCAGAACCATTATTTCTCAGCAGAGCATACAAGCTCATGACTATGCCCGGTGTGCAAAAACCGCACTGGCTTCCACTTGCCATAGCAATTCGCTGCTGTGCGGGATGTGGCTTCTTGGAATTACCAATGCCCTCGACGGTAACAACATGCTTGCCATCGACGCTGGCCAAGGGAGCCAGACAAGCATTGACTGACGCATGGTATATTTTGTTGGTCGTCGGATTCAGTTGTGAAATCACCACGGTGCATGCACCGCATCCACCTTCTGCGCATCCCAGCTTTGTGCCCGTCAAACCGATGCCTCTTAGATACTCCAGCAGCGTGAGCTCTGGGTCCACCGCGTCCAGCTCGACCTTTGTTCCATTGAGATAGAAGCGGAGCGTGTCGTCGTAGCTCTCGGTTAGAGAAGCAAGCGAGACGACTTTCTCCGCAGTGTTGGCTGGCTCAAGGACGCCGGGAGCCATCTCGGTCAGGAAGCTGTCAACGAGGGTGAGGACGGTGGAGAATCAGGAAGCCCTGTCAAGTCAGCATCCCAAGTCGCCTTTTGCACAACTCGGATGCGAATGGAAATAGGCGAGGCAAATATAGAGCAAGACGTCGTACAGGGCAAGCGTGGCAGGAATCAAGAGGTGGAAGAGACGAACGAAACCCCCTTCACTCACTACAGCCTCTTATCGGCAACGGCCTGAAGCTACTCATCAATGCAAAAGCAAATTGTTTCGCTGATTCTGATAGGAAACGCAACGCGACGCCTGGACGCACGAATCAGAGAGGGGCAATTGCAGCAGGACAGAGATCTCGTACAGATAGCTGACAAGGATCGCCAGTGAGGGGCACGGAGGGGTGGGTGGTGGTCATCCCGGCCAATCGACTCCGAAGCGTTTGAGAGCCGGTCCCGCCTGTTTCCCACGGTGGTGGATTTGTGCGTCGGAGACCTCCGATGTCAAAAGCGGCACTTTCATCTGACGCGAAGCTGCCCATCGGGGAAAGCCTGCATCTGAGTGTACGCTCTCACGCTGTACGGAGAGGCCCTATGCTCCATGTCAGTGGGAGGCCTTGTGCGCCTTGTCGCTGGAGCAAGCGTTGTACGAGGTCAAACGTCTTCATTGTCATCTCAACTCAGCCTGTTACGGAAATGGGTATCTATTACTTCTCTCTAGCCTCTGACCCTCGTCGTGTCCAATGCAGCTGCCCGACCGCACGCTGTCGACATCTCACAAGCTGGCCCACTATCCAAATGGCACCCTCTTCATATCACCGGCAGCACACGGTGAACGCTCCACACAGCGTTCACCTCGGCCACGTTCCAGAAGGACTGCGGCACCCCGAATCCCCCCCATTCTCCAGGCAATTGCATGCACAGATAAGTTAGGACGTCTTCTGTCCAGGTGCCAGATCGGATCAGCGCATTCCGGATCATGCCTAACGCCCTGATACAGCTGTCCGGAGCAGTCGGTCTGCCAACCGCGAGGATGCGCTGGATGTGATATGCGAACAGCCGGCTCTCGCATCCCAAACTCCCGTTGTCTGCGAGCTTAATCTGCAACACTAATCTTCCTGTTCCGCGAACCGCGTTCCACTGTGCTGGCGTAGGTTCCGCGATGCTAGGGTCGATCTCGTCCAAATCGGCGAAGATGTAGTAGTCTGCGTCGTCCATGGCACGGTAAACTGCCTGTCTGTGGCGTTCGACGACGTTAGGCATCTGGCCCATGATATAGGATCGCTTTGGAATCTGGTAAGGGCGGATCGTGTCTCGGTCAATTGGTGCAGCGATCCTATTCTGGCGGCATTCCAGAGTCCAATGTCGTTGGATGTCATCGTAGAGGTGCTGTTTCTTGCAGTAGCGAGTGAAGCTGTCCGTCCCGCAGGCAGGGCAAATGACTACATCACGATCTAGAATGGTCCTGAGCATTAGCACCTGACCGTGGAGCATACAGCTTCGCGCGCTATCAGACTTACCCCAGCAGCTTGTCAAGGCACGGCAATCGGGCTTGGGACATTTCAATCGTGGATGGAAGCTGTCGAATTTGAACTCCGTCGGAGTAGGAGGGGCGGGGTTTGAAGTTACATGTTGAACAAGGCTGCGTGTCTGCAGAACTGTGTCAGCCAGGGCAGAAAGAGGAAAGCATCATGGCTACTCACTTGAGGATTGGTAAGACTTTCCTTCTTGGTGCTGCTTCCATTCTTGCGGTCTTCCTCTGGGCTATTGACTCCCGCTGTTTCAGTCTCCTGGTAAACTCCGTGGTTTCTCCCAGTTTGTTTATCTTTCAGGCCTCCGATGGGTGGTTCGACGGCCGGGGCATCATTCGATGAACGAGTATCTGTCTGACTGCTTGCAGACGAGCGGAAGTTGGTTGGATTTCCACAAGCACCCTTGATATTGATACATGGCTTTGAGATTTCAACGATTTCTGTTTCCTTTCTGAAAGTCTCGGGCGTTGATGCAGTGGCACCTGTTTGGGATTTCTCTTCCTGGGTTTCCTGGTGTGCGCCGGGATGAGTGGGCATAGGTGAGGCGGTAGAAGAAGTCGGCGGACTTGTGGACTTGTTTGAGACAACGGGGGATGCCGTTCTGTCCTTGGTTTTGAACGAGCCATTGTCTCGGAGGTACCGTGCGTCTTGATTTGGCTCAGTCTGTGGCTGTGCTCGTGTGGGAATTTTGGGTGGCAGTGGCAGGGCAGGACGAAGAGGAAGAGGAAAACGCATTCCTGGTACGTTTTCTGCGAGCTGAATGGCATCCCGGCCTAATGAAGTCGGTACACCGTCATTTGCTTTCGTCTGGTGCTGTTCAGATGGCGACACGTCAGGGACAGATTGATTGATGGGAATGTCTGAGGCGTTCGGCTCCGGTATATTGTCGACCAGTGCACTGGGTTCAAGCTCTGCTGGAGGCAATTCATCTCCTTCTGACAGTGCTTGAGACTGTGTCGATGCCTGTTTCCTTGGCTTCTTCTTCTTCTTTTTCTTCGGCTTCTTCGGCTTCTTTGATGAGATTTCCTGTTTACTGGCCACCGTCTCTTCGATTCGCGGTGCCTCCATGGCGTCAGATGCTGATGAGGAGGAAGATGAGACTTGTGATGAAGATTGTGAGTGTGTTTTCCCTCTTTGTTTCCGGGCGCCTGGCGCGGCAGAAGCGTCATTACCAAGCTTTGCCGGAAGGTTCTCCTCGCGGCAGTGGGACGACTCAGCGACTGCGCCAGCGGCGATTTCTGAGACGACGACTGTCTTTGCCAGAAACTCCCCACGCTTGATCTCTTGCTGGAGCATGAGCCCCTCCCCACGTCGACAAATTTGCTCGTAAGAGGATCGAGCTTCACAGAACAATTTGAGGCCGGCTAGGACGAGTGCTCCATATTCTTGCTGGAGAAGAGTCAGTACACCAGGAAGACTGTAAAGGAATAATGGTTCGTACAAATTCAGTCTGAGTCTTCCCAGGACAGAAACCCGCAAACTCTGGCTGGTCGAGCTTTGCAAAGACTTGCCATGACCATTTGCCTTCGCTCACGCCAGGAACATCAAAGGTGTGACACAGGAGCTTCAAAAGTCCAGCCTCCTTCGGAGACTCATCAACGAGGACCAAGTCTTCGTCAAACCAGCCATGGAATGTGTACTTGTTGCCTCTCGGATCGGTTGATGAGTCGGACTGGGCTTCATGCTCTGGCTCTTTCCCTTTTGAGTGGTGCTCTTCCCGGAGAGAGACAAATCGGTCGTTCTGTTTCGTCCAATTGAGCTCCTTCACTCCCTGGATGCCCACAGGCAGACATTCTCGCGCAAAGGCACCGTTTCCGTCGGAGGCCCTCAGAAGCTGTTGTGCAATGCCACTGGCGTGGCGGAAGTTGTCTGGTGACATTCTGTACGGCGCGGCAACGTCGAGGCAGAATGGGAAGAGGAGGAGGCGAGCATTCGCCCCAGGAAGTTGTGCCAGACGACGCTGCTGGAAGTCAAGGCGGCCATCTCTCAGCTGGATGGTCTCGACACTCCGCTGGTCTGGAGATGGTAAGAAGAACATTGTGTCACTCAACTCTCTGCCAAACGAGACGTGCGCCTTAGCCTTCCTGGCAGATCCACTTGCATCAGCGCATGTTGAGAAGGATTGAGGCAGGAGCTTACCTGGGCGCCATGATGACGAGCATGGGCGGCTCCTCTGAGGAACTCATCGTCGACAGATGGTATGAATGTCTGTCGAAAGAGGCCTGCCGAAAGACACAAGCGGCAATGGTTGTGATATACCCGAAGTGCGCCCGGTGTTTGACACTGCTTCAAATTCATGGACAGGGCGGTCTGGCTGGGTGCGACCGCCTTGTCATGCTTAGCGCTACGCAGGTGAAAGATGGCAACATGGACTGGGCACATTGCTCTACACACTCACAGGGATTTGCCGTGGGGATTGTCTGGCGACTTGTTTGCAGCGACACAAACACAAACCAGCCTGATCCAACAAAGACTGTCACTGCCATACCGGACTTCTTCTCCTTTGCATTCAAGCATGTGGCCTGATAAGTCGGCAGAGGGTGTCAATAGCATGTTCATCTCAACTGAAGGTCGAGGAGGAGGATCCCAGGTGAAATGGACTCGGTGGATCTTGGATGCAAGCAGCATCCATCTTGTCATCCTCAACCGCAGTTGGAAGAATCTGAGCCGGTGGTTACGTGAGGCGCACCAAGGTACCTGGCAATTATACCACCGGTGCTCCTCGTTGTTACGAAGCTCTCTGAGAGCTGAAGCTTCCTCAGTGCAAGGAGTTCTGCGGCGTTGAGATGCTACCAGCATGTCCTTTTGTGGCCACCAAGCAATAGCTGTCTTCATCCAGACGACGTCCTGTTCGGTCCATCTTTGTCAGTGCATGCTTGGTGGGTCAGCGCTTTAGTGAAGTTGAAAGAAGAATCCAGGGGACGAAGCACTTTTGGAACAAGAGTCACGTGGGAGCCGTCATCGGGACGGCTGAGCACGTGCACGCACGTGATATTCGCAGTCTCGAGTCCACTTGGCCAAACGCGGCTTCAGGTTGTTTCGTGCTTGGTTTTCTTACTGGATCCTCGAAGCTCGAAACCTCGTCAACCCCTCACACAATTTTCAGCGACGCCTGCCTCATCAGTACAAACTCTAGGCTACCACCTTCGCGCCTTATTTGCTTCTAAGGTTTTTGTCTGCGATTCGTCCCCGAGCTCTTCATGGCTGATCTCAGCAACATCCTCGCCGCTCTCGCGGCGCAGAGGCAAGGGGGAACTCCCTCTCAAGCTCCCCCTCCACCTGTGCCAGGCATGCCATATCCGCCGCCTCAGTATGCATCTCCTCCTGGTAGCGCTGTGCCTTACGGACTTCCTCAACCGATCAACTCTGGCAGCGTCGATCTGGGGGGCATACAGCCTATCAGCTCTGGCTCTGTTAGCATTGCCGATGCGATAGCCAAAGCTCGAGGAATCGCCGCGGAGAAAGGCCTCTCATATGATCCAACTCGACGTAAGATAATTCTCTGCCTTGGCCTTCGCTTGCTGATTCCGAATCCATAGCTCCCATCAATCCCGACCCCAGAACCGGAAGCAGAGGCTACCGACGCTCGAGATCGCCGTCAAGATCCCCTCCACGCCGAGAAGGCTATCGAGAAGCTTACAATCCCTACAGAGACGATAGACGGGCGACTGATCGTGGATACAACAGAGATCGTTCTTTGTCCCCACGGGCCGCACCGTATTCTCCTGGAAGATTCAGAGATGACAGGTCAACCGGGCGCGACCAGGGAGGTGAAGATGAATCGGAAATCCTACCTCTGGACAAAGGCGTCGTCGGCCTCATCATTGGGCGGTCGGGGGAAAATCTACGACGAGTCGAAAACAGCACAGGCGCTCGTGTTCAATTTATGGACGGTCCCGAAGTCCCCGGTCCTCAGAGACATTGCAGGATAACTGGGCCCCGAGCGGCACGTGCCGCTGCCAAAAATGAAATCTTTAGGATCATCGACGACAACGAGGTCTCGAAGAGAGGTGGACCCGCTCAGGAAAAGGTCCGCCATCAGAGCAAAGTCACGACGACCAAAGAAGGCGACAGTCTTCAAATGATGGTTCCGGACCGGACGGTTGGATTGATCATCGGACGTGGGGGTGAAACCATCCGGGATTTGCAAGACCGGAGCGGCTGTCACGTTAACATCGTTGGAGAGAACAAGAGCATCAATGGAATGCGACCCGTCAATCTGATTGGCAGTGCCTCAGCTCAGCAGTACGCGCGAGATTTGATCCTGGAGATTGTGGAAAGTGATCAGAAGGGCATCAGTGTCAAAGATCTCCACCGCGAACGAGAAGACTCGCACAGTAGCGGTAGCGGCAAGATCAATGACAGCATCGTCGTGCCCGGCGATGCAGTAGGCATGATCATTGGCAAAGGCACGTTTGGGATCCGTCTTTCTCATGTGTATTGCTAACAGTTGTCTAGGGGGTGAGTCCATCCGTGATATGCAGAACCAAACAGGGTGCAAGATCAATGTATCGCCAGCGAGTGGACGAGACATTGAACGTGAAATCGGTCTTATTGGCAGCCGCCACGCGATCGATGCAGCCAAACGTGCTATTATGGAGAAGGTGGACGTTGTGGTAAGGTTGGCCTATGACTGCTTTTCGTGCACACGCTAACATGATTCAGCGTGATCGGACCCAAGCCCGCGAACGTGAAAGTCGAGACGACTACGGAGACAGGTACTCGGGACAACAACCCAGCTATCCGGCTGCCGCTGCCCTTCCGGCGCAGGTGGCAGCACCTCCTCCAGCTGCCGGGGCTGCAGACCCTTATGCCGCCTATGGTGGCTATCAGAATTACCTCCAAATGTGGTATGCAGCCATGGCGCAACAACAAGGTGGCCAGGGTCAAGGTGAGCAACGATGAGGGCGCGTTGAGATGACCGACCGTGAGCTCGTGCATGTGGATTTCGACGTCTCTGCTGGATGACCTCTTGACGTACCCGACCTGTCCGCTTCGTGTCATGGACCGCCGGATAACCGCTCGCTCGCACGCTGTCTTCGTCTACGCCGATTTCGCACATGCTGTGACCTGACCTGAAACCGACTGGACCTCGCACAACATGGCATGCTTGAAACTTCTGCAAACTGAACCGTGGACACTACGCTGTGGCACCTTCTGCTTTGACCATCATCGTATGCTCAACTCGGCAATTCTACATACTCGACACCTCGCACCGACCACTTTCTACGCGCAGACGTCCTCGTGGCGCTTCGGTCACTGCGCACTTCGCCTACAGACCCCAAAAAACTACTCTCGCTCGAGGGACCGAGAAACAACATGATGAGATGTATCGAATGACCAAACACGATGCGGGACGGAGAACGACGCTTGATAGTGATATTCGCCGCTCCAATGAGTGACCGCGCCTGGATTTCGATGACTTGTACTTTCGCGCGGACACGTTAGATGAGCCTCGATCCTCGATACTCGCAGACGCAAGGCTGAAAATTTTGTACGACGACGCGGTGGGGAAAGCTAGTGGGGATGGAGTCTGCACTAGTCCTAACATGGATTAGCGCCCCGAACAGGGATTAAAACAGGGAATGATCTCATCTCGATGCTGAGCGCCACAGCAAAATGGGCGATCGGTGGCTGATTCCCAGCATCTCAATAAAAGGCTGCCTCCGCGTCATTTCGCTGGCCTTCTTTTCTGTAGACACAATTGAGATTATCGGATTGCCTCGTGGTGTCTCCCCCTCCCAGCTGTCCGCCAGCCCGCTGCGAGCACTGCACCTGTCCGCTTACAATTTCCCGAGACGTGCTCGGCGGCAATGTTGTCGGGTTGCGTCACCAGGCGGGACGGGGTCCTCGCAGCGCTGCCGCGGGATTCGGTGGCAGCTGGGAAGACGACGAGGCAAGCTGAAGAGGAGCCTGCCCTGCCGTGTCATTTCCCGATGCGATCTTGTTTCAACTTCGAACTCCACGTGAGAGCGCGTGTCAGGCGTGGAAGTGGCTCGGGCGAGACGGTTGGTGGGCGCTTCTTCGGCCTGGTGGCGCTGTTTCTAGGCTGCGCGCCAACGTTCGGCCTGGAAACATCGACCACCAGCCGATGTTCTTGCACCGCAACATGTAGCAACTCTCTCGAAACCAGCCAATCTACAGTACTTCGGACGAGCCTCTTGCGACATGTTGCTGGTGTGTCTGCGGCGTGGGGCGGGGATCGCCTGGGGAAGCGGTACGTGCTGGCAGAGTCGCCTTTCATTGTTCACTGCTGCTATTCTTATTGTCACCGTCCCGCACAATGCTTTACTCTTCACTTGTTCCTCATTGTCGACTCCTTCTGTGTCCTTTCGCGTCACGAATTTCCTTTGTTGCGCTCATTAATATCACTTTCTTTCGCACGTCTTGATGACTGCCTTTGTCACCTAACCCGCCCAGCGACTGTACCACTACCTGTTTGCGCTGTTTCCCTCTTCCTGCCGAATCTTGCAAACTGTTTTCCTGCAACCCTCCCAGCGATCTACTGCACGAACAAGACACTTACTTGGACCCGAACATCAGATAATCTCCTGTCGATTTCTGCCCCATGTCTGCCCCGTCGGCCTTCGCGGCTGGCGCTTCTCCATCCATGCCTGCCGGCAGTCATGAGATACGAGACTACTACTCCAACCAAAACCCACCTCGGTCGCTACCGCACACTGCACCATCCATCACACCCTACCTTGGCCTCCGGGCCCGTTTATCGCAAATATGGATCAATCGATGGACCATCCTTCTCCTACTTGTCCTTGCTCGCACCCTTATCGCAATCGCTGGCATCGACGACAACCTGGCATCCGCGCGGCGCGAAGCTCTCTCGGCATGTTCGGACGTTGAATCGATGGGCTCTGCCATGGCCTCCATGCCTCATTACATGTCTCAAGGCGTGAACGAGTTGGCTGCCACTGGTATTGAGAAATCGGTCAACGGCCTGATTCAGATGTCGACGATGAGTGTGACCGCCATTGAGGAAATCGTGGTGTTCGTCATCGGGATGATGACCAACACCTACCTCTGTCTCATCACATTTGCCGTCAGCGGAAGCCTGCACTCGGTCATTGGAGCTCTGGACTCGGCCCAAGATGGCCTCAACAAACTCACTCAAACTCTTGGAAAGGACTTGTCGGGCGCTGTCAACACCTTCGAGGACGCATACAACAGTTTCATCGGCAAACTTGAGAGCTTCATCGCTTTCGGACAGACTGTTGATCAGCCCTCCCCTCTCAACCTGACCTCGGAGATGAACGCCCTGAAAAATCTCAAGCTTCCAGGAAATCTCGATGCCGATCTCAAGAAACTCAACGGCTCAATTCCTACCTTCGATCAAGTGAAAAACTTTACCGAAAACATTATCCGCCTGCCGTTTGAAGAAGTCAAGCAGCTCATGAACGAATATGTGGGCAATTATACCTTCAACCGATCTCTGTTTCCCGTCCCGCAGAAAGAGCAACTCACTTTCTGCAGCGACAACGACGGAATCAACGATTTCTTCGACGGCATGGTTGATCTTGCTGCTCTCGCACGCAGAGTCTTCATCGGAGTTCTCCTTACTCTTGCAATCCTGGTCATGATCCCAATGGCGTGGCGGGAAATCAAGCGATACCGAAAAATGCAGGAGCGCAGCCAACTCGTCAGTTCCAACGCTCAAGATCCCATGGATGCTGTGTACCTGGTCAGCCGACCCTACACATCCTCCACTGGCGTCAAGCTCTCCAAGACTTTCGAATCGCAGCGAAAGAGGGACTTGGTCCGTTGGGTTGTCGCATACGCCACATCTGACGCAGCATTGTTCGTCCTTGCGCTGGCCATTGCCGGCTTGTTCTCCTGCGCCTGCCAAGCCATCCTCCTTCACTCTTTGGAGAAGGAAGTGCCAGACCTTACCAATCAAGTCGGAGCCTTCTCCGATAAGGTCGTTGCCTCACTCAACAAGGCATCTGAGCAGTGGGCTATCACTACCAACGCGGCCATCGAGGCCACGAACAAGGATATCAACCAAAACATGCTGGGTTGGGTCAATACGTCGACGACTGCCATCAACGATACGCTCGTTGCATTCGTCGACCAGACGACGAAAGTGCTCAACACCACCTTTGGCGGCACGATCCTGTACGACCCGATCATGGAAGTCCTCAATTGCCTCGTTCTGCTCAAGATCCAAGGGATCGAGAAGGGACTCACCTGGGTCCACGACAATGCGCATATCGACTTCCCCCTGCTTTCGAATGACACGTTCAGCACCGGTGCCGTGGCCAGCTTGGCAGACTCCAGCAATCCTTCGGACTCGTTCCTTGCCAGTCCTGGGGACGCTGCTAGTGACAAGATCTCCTCAGCTGTTGCCAGATTCATCGATCAGCTGAAGGATGCCATTCGGACCGAAGCGATCATTTCGACCGTCATCTTGCTTGTCTGGATTTTCGTTGTATTCCTTGGCATTGCTCGAGCATTGATGCTTTGGCACGGCCGCGACAAGGTTCGAGGCGAAGGGGGTGCTCCGGCATTCCCTTCGACCATGCCACCAGGCAATGACTTTCGCTCCGACAATCAAGACCGGTATACTGGATTTGTAGATATTCCGTTGAACAACGTGAACAAGAATGGGCCAATGTCGCCTGCACCGGAATACAGTCCACCGGAAAAGTCTGTTGTACCCGAGGACGATTACCAGGATTCAAAGCTGGGATTCCGTTGACGACACCGCAGCAAGCACGGGTTTATTTGACGAGGGTTAAAAATGAAATACGAGATTGAGTTGCAATCGGAAGAACACAGTGAGAAATAATATCAATATTCCATCACCTTGAGCCGATATCCACCTACTTGCACTGGACAAACACCGCCAGAGTTGCCATATAGTGGAGAGCAAACGAGACATTTGTGGAAAACAATGGAATTCCGATCGAAAACATGACCGCGATAAGCGGGCGCACATACGGGTGGCATTGGTATTGTGCGCTGTGATGTTGTATGATGAAATGCTTTGTGGAGGAAAAGTCATCTTCTCTGTTCTGGACATCAACCCGCCTGGCGCCGGATCGACAAAGGCACCGGGCCATTTTATCACGCCGAAGAACAAAGAAGATTGTTTTCCTCAAGGTCAACGACTGAGGGACTAGAGTTCCTTCCCTGCCCGTGAGTACTAGACCGAGCTTGCGCCGTGTTTCCCGGTCTGCTGCTCGTCCCAATAACTATCATGAATACTGACAGCAAGGCAGCTTCTCCGGTGGCACAGCGTGGTTCTTTCTTCCCCCGGTTGAAAGATACTTTGTTTGTTTCTCCGCCGACCTTTCGATAGCCCTCGATCCCCAGAGTGGCTGTCGCGCCTGGCCCCTCGTGCGGCCAGGTGTCAAGCAAGGCCTCGGTGCCGCGATCAGGCACTGTGCCATTATTATCGCAACCGGAGTCGCGTGATGGAGTGGAATCATAAGTCCTTACGATCTATATGCCATCTGCCTTGCTGCAGGTGGCATCTCGGGGACGAAGCAGGTTTTGTACGGGAATGCTTTGGGATCCACTGGCTTAGAGCCCCCTTCATCCCCATCGTGGGATGTTGTTGTGTAGGCTCTTCCAGCCCGGACCATTCTCTGCTTGTCGAGCTATGGACTCGAGGGATATCTCATGATTGTCGCGATTTGTGCGTGGGTGTCGAGACCCTCGTCCACGGTTGCTGTCCCGCCTTTTCAGCCTGTCGTCTCGCGAGATTCGCGTCTCAGCCGTGGTCGCTGTCTCTTCGCCGATCTTCGGAGAGGTTGGATTCAGTCGACTTCGGTGAGAGGACAGGCCGGAAGGGGAACGGGCTCCAACCCGGATGAGTTCGCCTTCGAAGTGGATATCCGGCTTGTGTTCTTCTTTTCCCCACGACACTGTGCTTTCAACCAACGGTTTGCTCGCCACGCATATCATCTCGAGCAAACTCCTTAACACGGTCGAATTGTGGGGGAGGGAGGTACGCAGCAGGCTGGAGATCCGCTTCGGAGAAGGTCTGCCTCTCCACATGCTTCTGGTGGATCATTTTCCAGCATGCAGATCTTGATCCACCGGTATGCAGAGGCATGTGTTTGAGGCGGACGGACTTGTGGCTTGCCCGAGTCAACCAAACACCCCCCTTGTCTTCCGAGAAAAAAAGCCGTGGGCTGGGGTCTGAGACCTATCTATCTATCTATTTTGGACGGGTTGTCATTCATGGATCGTAAGAAAGATAGCCAAACACACCAAGGTAGTTGGGTAGGTAGATGCCAATATCCAGATCTGGCCTGACAAATACGTGGAAGTTGCTTGCTCCGTGCCTATCGACGTGAACAGTTAAAGACCGTGGACAGTAAGCCTGCTGCCGTGATAAGAACGTCGGCCCGCATGCTCATGCTCATGCTCATACTCGTCCTCTCGTTTCACAGCCCCGCGTAGTCTGTGTTGGGCTACCAAGTTTCGTTCTACTAGCATTTATTACAGCCGGCTTGTGTCAGGGTGGGGATTAGATTAGCCTCAGGGTAGGACATGTTTTTACAGGAGGGAAGAATTGGGAGACGTACATGGAATTTTGGTTCTGGTACGAACACCTCCGTGTATATACAGTACATACATACATACATGGCTGCCGCCTCGGTGCTTTCTCTCAAGGCTGGACATCAGCGATGGCCACGCCCAGTTCACTATCTCCTTGGCCTGTGTTTGTCTTTGTTAGCCGAACCTAGCGACCACAATTGGGGTGCTCAAATATTGAACCGGGAACTTACCAAAATACAAGAACCACTTGCCCTTGAACTGCACGAGCCCCTCGGCGAAGACGACCTGGTCGACCTGGCCTTGCTGCTCGTTGCCCGCCTCGGGGACCAGGATGGGCCTCTCCAGCCGCGCGACTGGCCCGTCCCTCAACGCGGGCTGATACGTCGTCCCGCCGCCGTCATCACTCGCGTTCAGGGTCGGGCGGAACGAGCCGGACGGGTCGATCAGCATCTGGCCCACCGAGTACTGGTTCTGGGGGTATCCGACGCGGCCGGTGGTCATGCCGTTGTAGACGAGCAGCCACTTGCCGTCGCGGGTCTTGATGGGCGCGGGGCCCGGCTCGATCAGGCGGTTCTCCCACGGATTGACGGGGCCGGCGAAGTAGTTGTCCGGCGGGAGGGCCGTCCAGTTGAGCATGTCCGGCGAGGTGGCGTGGTAGAAGAACGAATCGCCAAAATACATGTGGTACAGGCCGTCGGCGGCGGTGGGTTCACTCACAATGGCGCCCGATTTGGTGTGGTTGAGGCGCGGCGAGGGCACGTCGATGTCGCTGTACGCCACGTCCTGGAAGCCCGGGAACAAGGGCGGGTGTTTGGTCCAGTGCAGCAGGTCCGTCGAGGTCGCCAGGCAGAGCTGCGCCGTCACGTTGTCGTACGCCGTGTACGTCATGTAGAATGTCCCGTTGACGCGGACGAGGCGCGGGTCCTCGGTCCCGCCGATGTGTTCCCACGGCTCGGTCGCGTACACGATCGGCCGGTCCAGGCGCGTGAAGGAGACGCCGTCGGTCGACCACGCCAGGCCGATCGACGACGTCTTGGTCGCGTTCTGCGCCCGGTACAGCAGGAAGATGGTCTCGTTCAGCACAATCGCCGTCGGGTTGTACAGGAACGCCGACTCCCAGTTGGCCGCCGCGTTGGGCGTCAGGATGGGATTCCCGGCATACTTGTTGAAAGGCGCGATGGGGAAGATCGGCGCCGAGTAGTTGGCTGTGTTCAGCCGGGTGGCGGTGGTGATGTTGAAGGGCAGGACCGATGCCGTGTGCGCCGGAGCCGATTGCTGTGCAAAGAGGCACGGCGGCAAGACAGCGAGCACGACTGTGCAAAGCAGCTGTCGAAGGCTGACGGTGGGATGCGCCATTGCGAATATTCGGACCACGAAACCTGGAGTGGACTTACGAGTGCTTGGATTCTTCTTGTGCCATTATATACTCATCCTGCTTGATTGCCATCGTCAGTGGCGTGCAGCGCGACGTTACAACGACCGACAGATGGTAACATCCTGAAAGGTAAAAGATCATCGAGGTCGTCATTTCCCCGGATGCTCGAAAGCCATTGTCACTCGCAGATCAGGCACGTCGCGACTCTGGAGGGGAGAAACAGGCAAATGCGTCGGGAAAAAGGTCGGCAGCAAGCCATAAGCATAAGCGAGTGCGGGGATTCCAGGGCAGGGATGAGCTGATGAGCACGGTGAGCATGATGAGCACGATGAGCATGATGAGCACGATGAGCATGATGAGCACGATGAGCATGATGAGCACGATGAGCACAATGACCATATCCTACAGTATGTACCGAGTACTTCTTTTCCCTCTTCAACCGTTCCCCTTTCTGACGGCTCCATCTCCGTTCTCTCGCTTGACCTCCTCTTCGACGTCTTCATCCACCTTGTCGCCCAAGTCCCGGTCCTCAAGGAATTTCCTTCCACTCAACGCCGCAGGCATATACTCCTGTTTCACTCTGCCATCCACATAATCCGGATTGTATTTGTACTCTGCGCCGTAGCCCAATTCCTTCATCAGTCTCGTCGGCGCATTCCTCAAATGGATCGGGACAGGTAACCCCGCCACGCCTGGTTCTTGCAATGCATCCATGACGTTGGCCAGGCCCCTGTACGCCCTGGTCGATTTCCGTGCGAAACACAGGGCGACAGTGACATGTGCAAGGTTGATTCTGCATTCCGGCATCCCGATCTTTTCGCAGGCCGTGTACGCAGCCGTTGCGAGTGGGAGCAAGCTGTTATCCGCCAGTCCAACGTCTTCCGAAGCGACCACAATCATTCGCCTCGCTATGTAGAGCGGGTCCTCGCCGCTTTGCAGCATCCGCGCGAGGTAGTACAGTGCCGCATCCGGGTCCGAGCCGCGTACTGATTTGTGAAACGCCGAGATGGTGTCATAGTGCTGGTCCCCTGCACGGTCGTAGACCAGCGTCTTTGTGAGGGATTGTTTCAGGGTTTCGATGGTCATGTTTGGCCGCGTGGAGAGGTCCATGGCTAGTTCGAGGAGGTTGAGGGCCGTGCGGGCGTCACCGTCCGCGAAGGCGGCGAGGTACTTGATCAATTCGTCGTTCACCAGCTCGGAAGGGTTGTAATTGTCGCGTTGAGATTCGAGCGCCCGATTCAGGATGGAGCAGATGTGCTCGTCCGTCAGCTTTTGTAGGGTGAATGTACGGCATCGCGACAGCAGGGCATTCTGGACTTTGAAACTGGGGTTCTCCGTCGTGGCGCCAATGAGTGTGACGTGCCCTGCCTCGACGGGACCCAGGAAGACGTCCTGCTGGCTCTTGCTGAACCGATGTATCTCGTCACAGAAGATGATGGTCTTTCTGCCGCTCAGGGCCAGTTCGCTTTTGGCTTCGGCGAAGATCTTCTTGCACTCGGCCACGCCCGAACTCGTCGAGTTGATCTCGACGAAACGGCTTCCCACCATGTGTGCAATGACTCGTGCGATTGTCGTCTTCCCTGTCCCGGCGCCGCCCCAGAGCACCATGCTAGGTACACGGTCTTGTTCGATAAGGCCTCTCAGCACCCCATTCGGGCCCACGAGATCTTGTCCACACACGTCGTCGAGTGTCCTCGGGCGCATGCGTTCAGCAAGAGGAGCTACCTTTTCGAAGGCATTTTGTTTGGGCTTCTTGGCCGGTGGTGCTTGGCTGTCGGCCGTGCCGTTCTGACGCGAAGATATGTCCTGGCGGTTGGCTGGTGAGCCCTCATCTTTGAACTGCGTCGAGGAGGAAGATTCAAACGACCGCTTCACCGCCGTCGGTCTAGGTTCATTCGGAGAAGGGAGAGGCTGGCTAGATGAGAAGAAGGAATATGCATCGCGCTGTCTGGCGGCTGGTGTCTTGAAGGATTTCGCGGCGCTCGGAGTCGATGCATTGATTTCCTGCTCGACGTATTCGGTGCAATTGGAGTCGATGTGGTCATTGATCGTTGCTTGTTTGACAGACTTGCCGCAGATTGGGCACGCGACCATCATTGACACTGCATAGCTCGGCCCACGCTGTCCGATCAGTGGCGGCAATAGAGCAGGACGCCGCCAATACGAATGTTAGAGGAGACCATGAATCCTCAGAGTCGGGGCGCGTCGGTGCGCGTTGAGTGAAATCCCCGCCCGCGACGAGGCTGAGCATCCGACCGAATCTGCCATCCTTCTTCTGCTCATCGTCTTCAATAAAGACTGTTGCTCCCAGACTATGCAGACCACCATGAGCCTGTTGATATGCAGAGAGCTCGCGGTCTGCGCCGAAATGACGAGCGCCTCATAATCCACTTCGACTACGACTGCTTCTACGCGTCTGTCGTCGAGAATGAGAACCCCGCGCTGAAATCGGTTCCCCTGGCCATCCAGCAGAAACAGATCGTAGTGACATGCAATTATGAAGCGCGGCGACGAGGCCTCCGGAAGCTGCAGCTCATCAGCGAAGCGAAGAAAGTCTGCCCGGATGTTGTCATCGTCCTAGGCGAGGATTTGACGCGGTTTCGTGACGCATCCAAGGAGCTGTACAACTTCTTGCGGGAGTCCATATGGAGCGGGAGAGCAGAACGACTGGGCTTCGACGAAGTCTGGTACGCGCACATGCCCAAACACTCGCATTATGCTGATGGATTTGCAGGCTGGATTGCAGCGACATGGTGAACTACAACATGGGCTTACTCAATCACCACGATCTTGCTCACTCCTTCTTTTGCCTGAGCAAGGATGATCCTACCCTAGGCTTCGAGTACGATGCATCGAGTATCTTCGGACCTACCTATCCCCCAAACAGCACCCTCCAGCTCTCGGAGCAGGACGAGGAACTACGGCTCCGGCTGGTGCTTGGAAGTCATCTTGCTCGACACCTCCGTCACGAAGTGGAGTCCCGGACCGGGTACACCGCCACTGTTGGGGTCGCTACGAACAAACTGCTGTCGAAGTTGGTCGGCAATTTGAACAAGCCCAAAAATCAAACAACCGTCGTCCCGCCTTACCTTCCGGTGGGGAGCCCTGAGGCAACAGTGTCTCAATTCCTCGATGGGCATGAGATTGGCAAGATACCTGGAATCGGGTCCAAGCTGGCACATAAAATCCGTGGTCACGTTCTTGGTTCAGATGCAGATTTTCGTGAGGGTCTCGTGTACAGAGAGACGAAGAAACCCGTTACCGTGCTCGATGTTCGCTCGTATCCCGGGATGGGACCTGAACTCCTGGAAGAGATCCTTAGTGCAACGGGCTCTCCAAAAGGTATTGGCGGGAAGATCTGGGAGCTCATACACGGCGTCGATGACACAGAGGTCGGCAAAGCGAAGCGTGTTCCGTCTCAAATCAGTCAGGAGGATTCATATCCGAAGTACTTGCGCACCTTCGACGAGGTCAAGAAGCAGTTGCAACTGCTCGGTGAACGCCTTATTCGGCGCATGCAAATGGACCTCCTCGAAGATGAAGACGAAGGCGAACACAGTCAAGGCTTGGACCTACGCCGTCGCTGGATGGCCCACCCCCGTACTTTACGGTTGTCAACCAGACCCCGTCCTCCTCCGGGTCCAGATGGCGTGCGAGCCAGGGCGTTCAACCGCATCTCTCGCTCAGCACCTATGCCTAACTATGTTTTCAACCTCCACGAGCCATGCTCCACTCTGGCCAACAAGCTGGTCGAGGAGGCGTTGGTGCCAACGTTTCGAAAACTCCACCACGAGAAGGCTGGCTGGAATCTGAGCTTGATCAATATCGCCGCGACGAACATGGCAGAGACGGCTGCTGAAAGCAAGGACAGTGCAGGCCGCGATATCGGGAGGATGTTCCGGCGGCAGGACGAGGTGCTGAAAGACTTTAGGATCACGGTTGAGCCGGACGGTGTCGACAGCCATTCAACCTGCGCCACGGACGTCGCGGTTGAAAAGTCACCTGAACAGGTATCGTCTGAGGCGGAGGACGACGTGCTTGTGGCGGACGGGGACGGGTGGGATACCGAAGAGAATGACCGCGAGGCCTGGGAACGGTGCGAGTTCTGTCAAAGCATCATGCCGGCCTACGCATTCAGTGCCCATCGCAGATTTCATGAATTGGGCAGTTAGATGCAGTGTAGGCACATGCTCCACCTCTCCCAGTGTTTGTTTTATCTTGGTCAGTTCGCAGGTGCCTCGGCCACACGAAACGCTGAATACACCAATGCCTCCGTGCCCACCACAGGATTTGCTGCGGACTTTGCAGAACAGTGCACGCCTTCTAGGAATGGATACTGTACCTCCGCCCAGCATAGGGCTCCCTTCGCACAACATGGCGTCTCTGGGTTCATTGCGTGTTCCCGTCCTTTCGACTGTAATCTTACCCAGGGTATTCTCTTCAATATCCTACTCCGCTCCGCCCCCATTACCCTCCCATTTTCTTGTTGGTGAGCTGTTATTGCATAGCGTTTGCATTCTCGTTCACGTACCCATCGGTAGGGAGCAGAGTATCTACATCTGGGCCTACCTTCCCTATCTTTGTAGACAGTATGGTGCTCATATCTACCTTGCCACTGTACTCCGTATGACGGAACGAGACCAGCGAAGGGAGATTGCCGTGCCAAGGCGCTAAGGCCCAACGACATCAACGGGCCAGAATTCATTTCACGCTGATACTTCGCGCGATTGATGACTAGGAAATACTGAGTCGGGATTTTCTACTCGAGGGCGTCGAAGGCACAGGTTTTACGCCGGGTTTTCGACAAGATGCATATGATCAATTTGACTGCCTCCATGGCACGAGATCGTGCGACTCCGCGCGCAATCAACGTCTCATCCAGGAGAGTCCCATGACTGTTAGAGGACTTACATGTTTGCTGTCCACGATGCACAGAGTGCCGACGGGGACGCGAGGTCGATAAGTCAAAGTTCGTGTCCTATCCTCGAGTTGCGATGCAGAAACCGAGAATATCCGCAAATGAGACCTTGGCATCTCTTGCGTCTCTCATGATGGCGTGGGCAGAACTGGTTTGTAGGTATCCGTTAATACATGCAGTGCGGCAAGGCCATGAGTCGGATCATATGTTTTGTCTCGAACCAAGAGGCCGCAATCCCTCACTCTCTGGAAGTGTTCGACGCAATCGCCGCACTGTCGTTTGTCTGCCGTTAATTATGCTCGCAAAATACAACAGCAAATGGAGGAAGTGGCTCTCAATGCAGTAAAGGTGGTGGCTATTCTGCCTCACACCGCCAATTACTTCACTTTGCGCACTGGAAAAGTCTGTTTTGTTGACGTGTCAAGCACTAGTTCTTTGTTTCAGTTGCAACACTGGCATCATCCTCTTCATCATAATCTCCAGGGCTTTCCTCTTCCACTGCGCAGCTCTTCATCGCGAGGCCTCGTCAAGGGCCTTCCACCAAGCTTCCACTTCTTTACGGACAACTCATTTGCCTGGTTTGGTCTTAGAGCTGCAGTTGAGTTGAGGATTGCAGCATCCTGCTGCAGATCCCTCAGCCAACACAAGGTCAACCATGGAGCCGGAAGTTGCAGACTTCATGTTTGAACATGTCTTCCTCCCACCAAATCTTCCCCATTCTGATCACCGCGAGTTGGGCGCCGATGAACTCCTTCAAGAGATGTCAAGAGCCGCATCAGATTATGCAAGACTGCTCCCACAAGCTACAACAGAGAGTCGCGTTTGGCGTCAACTGTCGCGATCGATTTTAGGCTGGGTTGAGACTTATGCCAAAGGTGGACCGTGCATCTCTACATTTACTAACGCTCTTCGAGCTGGGAATGAAGACGGTAAGATATCTCCCCTGCAGAGAGACCCGAGCTGACCCCCTGGTACAGATGTCATCCTCTTCTATCTCAAACCTCAAAATGCCTCCATACTCGTTCGAAATACCTCAACAAGCGTCGTCTTTGAGTGTTGGGAAGTGCTCGCCACAACAGACTCTGTCTTGGCCGCTAAAGATGCCCTGCGGCGGCATTTCCCAGCAAGAGCTATCAATCTCTCACGAGAAAAAATGCGTGACGACCCTTTTGTGGAAGAGCTGGCAACTGCAATCTGGACGCTGTCAAGTGAAGAATTGACACTAGCTATGGAAAAGTCCCGCAAAGCTGGAACAGAGTTCAATGAACCTCGAGAGGCAGCCCACCCTCGATTTGTTACCGAGTGGCTTTTCGGATCCGTGCTGGCGAGTCAGGGGGCCTTTGACGACAGTCCTACGATATCAAAACGGGTCCACGATGATGTTTGCTGGCGCAAGACTGACAACCCGTGGAGGCGTTCCGCAGTCTGGCTGTCTGCTCGGATCTCCATACAGCTCTGCTTACGCAATTCACAGCTCGATGACGACGAACTGAGCTACAAGAACTTCATGCTGTTTTTGCTGTCGCGGTTAGCGACGCAAATCTCAGTTATTAGATCGTCACCTGACATTCACCAATGCCTGCGGAACAAGTTGTCTAGGCGCAATGTGAAGATTGGAGGCGCAGTACATGGCTTCGTGCAAGCTAGGGTGACCGAGGCGATCGAAGGCATAGACAACATGCTCAACTCACAATGGAAGGCTGCGATCGCGAGAGACAATATCAACATACCGGCGGTGCCTCTCGCAGATGTTTCCGATCAACTATTCCTCAAGGATTGTCGTCCCACTCTGCAGAGAGTCTGGAATCGTGCCCGAACAGGTTCTACTCAGGTTGTTACCGAATTCAGACCCAGCGCTTGCGCCAGAGTCACTCTCACAAGCAAGCACCTGCCTGCATTAGGAGTCTTCACTGGTTATGGGGATCTTCTTCTCGGTCTCGTCCATTTTGAGGACTGGGTTGCGTCAAACCTCGAGATATGGACTACTCGTCATCGTAGCGATGAGGCCTCATGCGGTAGGCTTGCAAGCTTGATGGAGACATACTATCACATTGCGGAGGGTCAATATCGCTCAAATCCGGTAAGGATATCGATCATGTTTCTGACCATCTTGGAATTGTGGATCGCACTCGATGTCATCGCGACCGTCCTTCAGCCGCTTCTCTTGGCGTACCCTCCAGAGATACCAAATACCCTGCTCGAAACTGTTCTGCTCACTCAGAAGGCCGATCTGGAACGACTGTCTCGAATTGAGCAGTACATCAGAGGTCGTGAGGCAAAGTGCGAACCTACCAATCCGTCACTCTTCAGCAATCCTTCCACCAAGAGCTTCGCCACCAAATCGTACAACAATTCACAGAATTTGAAAGACCTGCGTACCTCCATTGAAACAAGCGCCAGAGCTGAGAAGCTAGCTAAGGAGCAAGAGTGGCGAAGAATGAAGGCACAATATGATAGCTTGCTGGCTGAAGCTGCTACAGAGAAACATAAGTATTTCACGATTTCCTGGGGTAGACGAGCCGGCAAAGTGGTAGACCACAAAGACTGCACTAAATGCAGCAAGGAGCGAGAAGCACGCGATCTCCAGATTTCGAAGTACGAATGGCCGCTTCCAGAAAACGAGGTCGACGCCAAAGCTGTCATTTTTGAACTCCAGCCACCTGCAGCGATAACGCATTGGAGGGATGCTACCTGGTTCTTAATTCGAGACGTCGGCCGCAGGGATCTTCTCGGGGGTAACGCGCCAGAGCAAGTTCTGCTTTCATATCAACCACTGGTGAACCATGTCCATCACGGACACCGACGGATCACACTTGCCTCGCCTTTGAAGCCTACTCACAGAGCCCACTACTTCACGGAAAACTTCAGTGCCTGCTTAGACATGTCCAAGATGTTTGTCGGAAACGGAATGGCGTTTCGGATGCATGACATTCAAGAGCAATTGTGGTTGTCCGAGCTGAGTAGGGCACCAACCCTGCAGCCTTACTTCGAACCAAACACTTCCGCTCTCTTGGCTGATCACATGAAATCATATGTCAGTGGCACGCAGCATACTCAGAACTCCGTCATCGCAGATCGCTCAAAATGCCCAACGGAGATGAGCCTCCAAGAGCACGATCAGTGTGGCTCGCTGAGGGCTGGCGCGCGACTCCGGTCAATGAATGTTTTGACGGCGATCATGTCTCCTGAGATTGATTTGAGCTCTCCGACGACAGCCTTGATTTTCTTGTATGCAACTTCTCAAGCTGGCAAACCCGGGTCGATCAGCGCTCGCTATCTAAGAGAAAGTCAAATCGACCTTGCGAACAAATCGTATTGTCAATCGCTTGTGGGTGCGCTTCAAGCTGGTCTTTCGCGGATTGAGGCAAACTGGAAGCAAAGCACAGCGGCACACGTCATTCTTGGAATAAGTCTCAGACTCCTGTCGATGGCGCCGGTAGAGACTGTTGGCACCAAGATCGTGGGCCAATGCAGGGATCTCGTTATGCAAGTCCGACGGATTGGTCTTGAGTGGGTTCGCAAAGTCACCGAGCTCCATGTCCAGCAGAGGATCGCTTCCGCCGATCCAGCCACCCTGATCGAGCTATCGAAACACGTCATGAAGTGTTGTATGCTAGTGCGCTACACATACTTTCTTGACAATGAACTTCATGGATCGATGTGCTATTCTAGCTCTGCTGTTGCTGACTACGCCGAGGCTGCAATTCATTTGCGTGGGCATCGGGAGCAAATTCCTGCGAGCGAGACCAAAACGCTCCAGCCCGATGTTCTCAATGATGACTACCATGCAAGATACATGGAGGAGCGTCTTGTACAGGGTCTCTCTTGCTACTCCTCGGCATTTTCTGAGGCTATCTCCCGGTTCTGGCCAGCTGCGGTATTCACGGCGGAATGGCGGTTGGTGCATGAGTCTGATACCTCTTGGATCGTCAACAAGGCTTCGTCGGCAACCGTACACTTCAACATCATCAGTGGAGCCTTATTAGTCTCTGGACGACCACTCGGTCGACTTCCATCTCAGTACAAGGGAGCTCCACTGTATCGCTCACTATTTGGCGAACTGGATCTTGACGTGTTCGCTGTCAATGAAGACGGCATGGAATACCAGCTGAGGAATCCTCTACATGGCCACCGGATCTATCTGGGCATGAAGGATGGGGAGCTAATCGTCCGATCACGGTGTGTGGACGGTGCATACGAGGCGCTTCTTCCTGACATGTTTCTGAAAGATTTGCCTACTTCCATCGTCGAGAATACACACCCTTGGATGTCTCTGGAGAGTGGAAATGTTTTCTTCAGACCCAAAGATCGTCCGTGGATCTCTCAAGGTTGTGATTGGGTCCTTGATCCCGACATGATCTCGAGAAAACGGGCGTGCATGCGCACTGACCAGTCCTTTCTGGTTGATAAGGACAGTGTGGTGGGCAGAATTATTTGCGATGCTCTGAATGCCATTGAGCACGATCATCACATCGTCATCACCGGCACCACAGACTCTAAGGTCCATGTCAAGCTGCCTCGGTATCATCTGAACTTTGTCATTACAGCTGTAGGGCAGATTGAGTGCAAGGAACTATCGGCTGTGGTTGATAGCAACCAAGCTATTGGAACCTTCATTGGGCTGAAAAGCAGACTGGTGCTACGTGCTGTCAGCAAGCGCGTAACAACAGATCTGCGTTATCTTCTGGTCCCACTTGGAGACGTGATGATATCCGTCGCCGATCCCCATGTCAGTGTACAAGTGGGCTTCGACCCGGCGAGCAGATCCTTAGACTTCTCGCAGTACCAGATTGACTCGAGACTGGGCAAGCTTGCGAGCTCAGATGTCGACTCGCATGTCTACAAAGCATACCTCCATGCGGTGACCAGCTTTCCAAACCCAGATCCTTTGACAGGCCGCAACGGAGTCGAGGAGAGCCTACTCGCCTTGTCCGACAGTATTGTCCGGAGTACATTACCATTCTCTGCCAGGACGATCGGCCTTTTAGAGCACATCGCCAACCTCTCCCCGGTGAGGACATTTTACCCGGCCCATAAGAGAGTTATGCAAACCGCCAAGTTCAATCCTGCACTGCCTATTCTTTCTCAGCGCGATGTCTTCTACGGCACAGTGGAAGAAATAGTCCTTCACAATCGCAAGGCCGGTTTCTTGTTCGATGGTGAAGACGGATTATTCTCCTATACTGGAGATCTTGATTTGTTGGCAAGATCGAGCCATCGCACGAGCAAACTTTACCCTGCCCCACTGACAAGTGCCTCCCAAGTCGTTGTTGACGACCGAGACTATGCCTCGCGAGACAGAGATTGTTCCGATAGATGGCGAGAATCATCACTGTTAGCGGGCCTTGTTGTGGCTTGGCCGACTGCATTCAGTGTCGATAGATCGTTGAAGAGCACAATTCAAGCTTGGGAGACACTGGCCGGGTTCCATACAGCTCTCAGTACCACTTCGTACTCGGAACTTCTCAACGATGGCATCGACGATCAATTCCCTCAGCTGTTCAGATTCTGCAGATCGTCTTTGGCCTCAAAACAACGCCTCACCTTCTTATTGTCACTGCTGGCATTCGGTGAGCCTGAGAGCGTTCCACAACTAAGAACACTTCTTGCATTCGCCGTTTCTTCTTCGATGCGATCGCTTCCGGCTCCGGAGCACGATGCGTATGATCTGAGTCTAGGGCACAACGTTGATCGTGCCGTCGTCATGACAATTCTCTCGGCTTGTACGACAGTATTCGAGCCACGTGCAGACTCTAGCGCAACTAGGCTTGAACGAGAAGCATCGGAAAGAAGACAGCGAGAGAAATTCGAACGCGATGTGGCAGATGAAGCGCGAAGAATTTGCGACATTGTGGTGCCTTCTTGGCCTGGACCATTGCGGCTTCCAGCACGCAATAGCATTCGCTTTCACCTGGTGTCTCAGCTCACGCCAAAGTTGGAGGACAAGTTCAAAGTCTGGCGCAGAAATCGCGATGTGCTGTCCAACTTCGACGCATACGAACAGGGTCTCAGAGGCTTCCACAGTTCTTTTGAGGGTCCCCTCCCGCCCAGCACTATTCCGAGGTTCATTGTGTCACCACAACGCCCCCGTCGCGCCATAATACGCTCACTGCTTGATGTCATGCATGATGTCTCTGTCGGCCAAGAAACTGTCGATGCCTGCAGACCCAGTCACTTGGATGAGGATCTTCTCGCCGTGTTACCCACCTCTGGGCTATGCGACGGAAACACGCCGTTGGAGACGCAGAAGACCCTCCCGGAACTCCAAGGCATGGTTGATGATCTTCGTGGCCAAAGTGCGGTGCATCAGCAGTACGCAACTGATTTGGACAAGAGCATCGCGGCAATGAAACGGAACGCATCAGCCCTGGAAACACGTTTGCAGGTTCCTGATCGACATATCCTGATCGAAAAGGCTCGAGAGATGCAGGCTTACCTTACGGACTTCGTCGGTCGAATCCGCAAGCTTCTGCAACCCGATCATGACTTCGAGCAGGGCCTGTTGACATCCGGAATCTGGCCTAAGATCAATGAGTTGACTCTGCTTCGGCTTCTCTCAATGGCATATCGACCGCATGTTCCCACGCCTTGGTTGAAGATTTTGCTTTCCTTCGCTCGAGAGATCACCAGCCTCCAACGGCTTCAACGCTTGGAACGCGCTTTGGCTATGGACGATCAATTCGCAATACAGGGAGAGCTCGCGAATCACGCCCACAAACTATGGTCTGTCGAGCGATGGCCTGATTGGCTTTTACTTGAGATACAAAACAACATTCTTATTCGCAAGGTCCAGATCGACGTGGCAGAAGAAATCATGAAGGACGAGAATGGCTTCGTCCAATTTCAAATGGGCCAAGGAAAGAGCTCGATAGTGATCCCGGTAAAGTCCTCCTCCATGGCTGTCCCTTTAACGAAAGCTAACAAGTTCACAGATGGTGGTTACTTCGTTAGCGTCCGGACCTGCTCTCGTTAGAGTAGTCGTCTTGAAGCCTCTAAGCACCGAGATGTTGAAGCTGTTGTCGAAGAGCTTGTCGGGTCTTGTCGGACGACCAGTTTACTGGATGCCATTCTCTCGCTCGACCAAACTCGACTCATCTACACCACAGCGTCTGCTGGATCTCTACGAAGAGTGCGTCGAGCAGAATGGTTTTCTACTTACTTTGCCGGAGCACTTGAACTCCTTCCGGCTGGTGGGTAGTGACAAGCTGGCTGCCAAAGATGAGCATCTCGCCACCGAGCTCATACGCGTTCAATCGTGGCTTGACAGTAATGCCCGCGACATACTGGACGAAAGCGACGAAATTTGCAAGCCCAACTATGAGCTCGTCTACACAGTTGGAGAAGCCAGTGTGTTGGGCGGCCACCCCGATCGGTGGAATGTCACTCTAGAGTTACTCGCCCTTGTACAGAGACACGCGCCGGCCCTCTACGCAGAGAAACCTGGAGCATTTGAGTTCGAAGCCAGAGGCTGCGGCGCCTTCCCCCATTTTCGCATCTTGAACGACGAAGGTGCAAGCGCCTTGATAGCCCGCTTGACTCAGGATATCATAAAGGGGAGATTGCCCAGCCTTCCACTGGGACGCTGGAACGAGAGCATCTTACAAGCCGTGACCTCATTTCTTCTGGCAGCAAATGTGGACAAGTGTTCCTCCGAGATGGTTCTACAGCACTTCAAGGGTTCAGCACAGCTCCCGCTTCTCTTCACTCTTCGGGGACTGATCTCTCACAATATCTTGACCCACGCCTTCAAGAAGCGTTACTTGGTGAATTACGGGCTGGACCGCTCGCGCTGTTGCTCGGCTGTACCATACAGAGCAAAGGCCGTTCCATCAGCGAATGCTGAATATGCACAAGCAGAAATGATGGTCCTGTTGACCGCGTTGTCCTGGCTCTACAATGGTCTACTTCCGTCCGATTTCCGGCAGTGTGTCTTACGCCTGCTCAAGTCTCCAGACCCTGCCGAAGAGTACGCAAGATGGATTGAAGACAGCAGGCTTCCTGCAAAATACCACTCCGTTACTTCCGTCAATCTCGAGGATGTAGCGTGCGTGGATGATCTTTACCTTCATCTCCACTGCACGAGAGGTCTGATTGACTTCTTCCTCAGACACCTTGTCTACCCTCGCGAGGCCAAGGAGTTCAAGTACAAATTGTCGAGCTCTGCGTGGGATCTTTGCGCTCGCGCGGGAGGTAAGATAACAACAGGATTCTCAGGGACGGCCGACAGCAAGGTGCCGCTCACATGCGTTCTCAAAGACATAGAGCAGCTACGCCACTCTACGGCCATGACTCTGAGCACGCTTCTGCGGAGTGACAATCGCAAATACGTGTACGCGGCAACCGCAACTGGCCAGCGGCTCAACACCGAAGAACTTCTCAAGCTCGTAGTGAGTGAACAGAGCCCCGATGTCATCATCGACGTTGGCGCCCAAATCTTGGAAGGGAACCAAGAAGTCGCTACGAAGTGGCTCCACATGTACCCGGATAAAATGGCAGCTGTCTTCTTCAACGAGTCCGACGAGAAGATGCTGATCAACCGCGACGGTAAAGTGGAAAGATTTGCTTCGTCAATATTCAAGGACGAGATCGGCAGATGTCTCATCTTGCTTGACGAGTGGCATACGCGGGGAACCGATTTCAATCTTCCCGACAACTCGCGAGCAGCTGTGCTCTTGGGACCTGGTATCGTCAAGGACACTTTGGCACAGGCATGTATGCGCATGAGGAAGTTGACGTTTTCCCAGTCAGTCAGATGGTTTGGTTGCCCAGAGGTGGATGCCAGCATTCGAGCTCTGATGAATGATGCGTCCGCCAAGATTGACAGCTATCACGTTGTACGATGGACGTTAGGCAACTCATGCGAAGCAACGAAGAACCAGCGACTAATGTGAGCACTCAAAGGAATAACCCATAGCCGACGACGATTGGCGTTTGCAAGGCATGCTTCCGCCGATGGCTCAATCACCGACAGCAACACGTACATCGATACAATCCAAGAGCGAGAGAGTCGCCCTGTGTCCGAGATGTATCGCGTTGATGATCGCCATCAAAAGGAGCTTCCATTCACGCCGACGACGGAGGAGAGAGCTGATCCAATCTTCAAGCAGCTCCTGGAGGAATGGGACCGTGCAGACGTAGCAGACGTCAAACAATGCGGCATCACGGAAGAACAAGAGCGAGAATTGCTGCATGAAGTCGAGGACCAACGCGAGGTCCAGCGTCCTGTATCTGTCGAGCCTGCCACCCCGTGTGTCAGCGCGGGTCTCGTTGAGTTTGTACGCACTGGTTCACTGCACTACCGTGCAGGAGGCTTTCGCCTTGCTTTCGAGATCTTCAGGAACACCAGTTTGTCAGCTAAATATACACCAGCACAGTGGCCCAAGCAGGTGTTGGTCACGATCGATTTCTTACGCACCATCGAAGCCAGCGTCCGTGAGTCTCAGAACGATTTTCTTCGACCTGGGCAGTGGATATTGAAAGGACGTGAGACGAAGCAGCTGGTAGTTATCAGCCAGCACGAGGCAAACGAGCTATTGCCAGAGATCCGAAAAGGCAAGAACACGACTTTGATCGTCTACTCTGCCCGCGTCGCGCGACATATGAGAACCTTCGATGGCATGGACATCTACAGAATTCCCGAGTCTGACCAGCCCCTCAACATCGCACCGGAAGCCATCACGATGCTCAATCTTTTCGCCGGGCAACTCTACTTCAGCTCATTCCGGGATTATCAGCTATGCTGTGAGGTCCTGGGCCTCTGGGATGGTGAGAGACCGCTTCCGAAATCAAGAGAGGTGGCAAATGACAATTATGTCTCGCCTGCTTGCCGCAAAGCGAATGGATGGACGACATGCACCTTTCAAGACAGTCCCGTGGGCATGCTGAAGGCCTATTTTGCCATGCGGCGCTTGGGCTTCCAATTCTCTTTCACGCAGATGGGCAGGGTGTTGGCAGGGAAGATATTGCAGAGAGACGAGTTTGCTGAAGAAGCTGGCGAGGATGAAGATGCTGAAGAGGATGAGGAAACTGAAGACGACGAAGAAGCTGAAGAGGATGAAGAAGCTGAAGAGGATGAAGAAGCCGGCGAGGATGAAGATGTTGAAGAGGACGAGGAAGCTGAAGAGGACGAGGAAGCTGAGGAGGACGAGGAAGCTGAAGAGGATGAAGAAGATTAGCCAGATGGAAGCGTGTTCAACGGGCTTTGGTGGCGACGAGCCGCGCTTGGAATAATGCCTACCTTGTAAATCACTTGGTTCTGGCTCCAGCGAATTGGTCACGACGGTTGGTAAGTACTAGCATGATTATCATGATTACTTGGATTAGCAGAATCCTTCCAAGAGAGAAGGCAGTAGGCGATGAATACCAGAGGATGGCGGAATCTCCTAGGTAGCGTGAAATGAATGCCTTGATCACTCCTCCCTGTACAGTGGGATGATGGTCTTCAAGGTGCCTCAGGTCATGTTTAAGCCAAACAGCCACATCATTCGAACTACTCGTAGAAATCTGGTTGAGCCGAGACTCAAGTAACAAGCAACGCACTCTCACAAGCATTCTCGTCCAAGAACTCGAGATGGCAATCCGATCCAAGTCGGCAAGACCTGCGTATCTACATGCCCCGGTTTTCCGGGGAAAGGGGCATTTAACTTTGACTTCGGGGTGGAAAAACATATTCTCCGTGCTTCGAAATAGTACTAACCAAACGTTTTACTACTTGGACATCACTCTGTACCTTGGGCCTCCTCGACTCACCATTCTTCGGTAGCACGTTCACCGGGCAGTGCCGCGAATGACAAAGTTACTTTGCAGAAATCTTGTTCAGACAGTTCATTGCAGCATGCAGCTCCGCCTCATCACACCGCAACAGAAGAGACATATTTCCATGGCTGGGCCGAAAGGACGGCTGTCGCTAAGAGCGGCGAAGTGCATGCTCTTGCATACGCCCGCATGTGCAAACACGGCAAGGCGTACACGGGCGTACTCGACTCTTGGTCTGGCGCGAACAAACAAGATATGTAAAGAAGGCCCTCGGCAGCCTGATGGTTCAGTACCTTTTTCTACCATGGCATTATAGTGATTGTGTTGCTAATCGACGATGACATTTGTGATATTGTGACGGAGTGTCAAAAACTGGAAGAATAGGTGTTTAGTTGCCCCCTTTCCAATCGATGACATTCGTTATTGTCGAATAGACAGGGTTGATCCGAACAGACTTCCATACTTTCCATTTGAGTGTTACTGTCTCGAACCCCTCAAGGTACCAACATGGAGCGTGGAGGTTACAGTACATCGGCTGGTGCTGTCATTGTCTGTGAAAACAATGAATGCGGCTGTGGAGCGACCTTCGAAGGGCCACTCGCGGCAGCCGACATGAGGCGACACGTCATAGTGAAAACTCCGCCTGGTCGATGCCGCATCTGCCTTTTGAAATTCAGTCGCCCTGAGGATTTGTACAAGCATATTAAGAACGTCGGAGGAATTTGCAACCACTGCGCTCGAATCCCTCACCAGGCACAGGCACAGGCACGGGCACAAGCTCAGGCACCCGCTCAGAACAGGAAAAAGACGGAGGAGCGCGCCGACCAGGCATCTTCTCAGGCCCAGCAATATCCAGATGAAATTATCGGTGCAAATCTCACTCAAGCATCTCAGGCAGGCGAGAATGTCCCTCTCGAGGACACGCCAGAATCCCAATATGAAAAAGTGATCGAGAAATCGAGAGACTCCAACCTTCCTTCAGATTCTGGATACGCAAGTGGCATCGTAGTCGGCGAACTGCAGCAATATCCTCGAATACTTTGTGGCTTTCCAAGCTCTGGAAAAGCGAACAAGCACGATGACCAGTTGTCTTCAACTCCGAACATGCCCATCGCTGGGCCAGACAGCGTGGATGATATTGCTTCAGTGCTTTCTGACCACATCGACATCCAGTCTCGAGCAGAAGTTCGAAAGTCTGCAGAACACTTAGCTGCCGAAGATCAAGTTCGGAGCTTTTTTGCCCTTCATGCCGAGATATATTCACTTTGCGGGGAGGTTCTTCCTCGAATGGGTCGGCACAGGTTTATCGCCACCTTTCGAAGGCTATTGAAGTCCTATTATAGATCCCAGATTACGCTCGCAAAAACGAACATCGAAAAATCAACCATTTTCCTGCTTCGGAGCAGGTTCCACCGCGAGCGAATCTCTACTTCGATTGCGGACAGATTGGATCCTAAAGAGGACATCCGCCTCGAAGTCGAGAAAAATCTAGAAGGTATCAACGATCGCACAGCTAAGGTGCAAGAATGGTTGGTGAAACAGAGAGCGTTCACTATCGACGGTGACCAAGACGAGCAAGATACAATCGGCCCGTCTCCAGATGATTCGGACGATGATGAAACCGTCGAAAACCACATCGATGAGCATCAGGACTTTCCGCATATCAGCAAAATGAAGGCATTCCTAAGCCAAAGCACCGCTTTCCGAGGACTTATCATAGAGCTGCATTTGCTGCTCATCCCGTCGCAGTTTCAATCGCTCGCTCGCACACTCTTGGCTATGCCGCGTGAGGCTATTACTATAATGAAAGGCTATCGCGCAACAACCTCAAATAATTTCAAAGTGATGGTGGAGGATGCTATGAGGGTTGACTGGAACTGGTGGCCATTACAGCAAAGCATCAGGCCACCACTCGTGGGCCATACAAGAATAGCATGGAAATGCGTGAGTTACATCTTTGACTGACGGTTATGGTACTGATGCTTCAAAGTACTGCAGACGTGATCTGTGGCAAGACGTACCAGATCCCCATGTCGATCATTTCCGGAGGCTCTTCGCTGCGAAGGGCGCCCAGACTCTTGGATCACATCTATGTGCACAGCGTTTTGCAAAGCCCCATGGAGTCCAATATCTCGGCGAAAAGGCTGACGACTTCGAAAAGCTTCCATTTACAACGGCCTTATCTTCTCATGCTTCTGGGGTGAGTCAGACAGCTGCTCAAAGCCGGAAAGCATCAGCACAACCTTCGCTCAGTCAGTCATCCTCGTCTTCAGGGTCGCTTTCGACTTCAGGGCCGTCGGTTCTCAGCTCTGGCAGCCACTTTCCGACCAGTTCCACGAGCATAACCACTCAGGCGTCCTCGGTGACAATCCCCCCGACCGATAGATTCATCCTTTTCGGCATAAATGGCAAACGACGAACCCTCGACCTTGTCCATATCAACACCGTCAAGGATACTAATGACGACTTGAAGCTCTTCGAGATGCTTCTTAAGTCCTATGGATCTGTTAGAGGCAAGCTGAGGCGCTGGCTTTCAGTTTGGCAGCTGCACCACTGTGATTTTGCGAAGGTAAGTAAGACCCCTTTTGCGGCCCGGGTCAAGCTGTTTGAAAATCTCCGAATCATGACTGACCATATGAATCTCCAGTTCAAGAAAATAATGATTGATCGTGTGGTATCCAGGGGACATGATCTGCCGTCTTGTTATATTGACTACAGCTACGATCCACGACCCCCTGACCCCCTGGCGCCTGCTATCGACAAGCATATGTGGGAACTTGCGCTTCTACGTCCTTGTACTCGCACTCTGCTTGGCATTCGGCTGCCATTCTGTCCTCTGTCATGGTTCCACGACTGTATTCGGCCTCATTCGGCAGGCTCTCTCCTCTTTCTCCCAACCATTCCGCAGAAGCATACCGAATGGCTGCTCAAAACACCCGATATCGACTACGCCTGGGGGATTGTGGCGAAGGAAGAACCATACATGGTAATCCTGGTCATCTACCATATCGTCATGTTCGCTGGCCCATTTGGGTTCTGGGCGTGGTGGCAAGCACAAGGTGTGGCAGAGGGTGGCGCGTGGGATCTTCAAGATGCCGCAGTCCCAGCTACTATGGTCGGAGTCTTGGTGTCACTCTTCTGGTCTGCGGCTCAGCCGTTGGGTCTGTTTGATGCGCGATGGCAATCTGTTGCGGGATCCGGTAACCCCCTCGCCATGATTGCTTCGACTTCTACTGCTTTTTTTGTGCAAAATGAGCGAGCTGTGTCTGCTATTGCCTATCAGTCCTCGCCATGCTACGCATCTATGGCTCCGCGGCATCTGTATCAGTATGGCGCGGAACTACGAGTCACGGTGAATAATATGCAAGGCCAACTTGCTGGTGCCAGCCAGAGTTCGGTGCCAGATGCAACGCACACATCTCCATCGAAAACCAAATTTCATGCATTCTGTAGATCATCTAGTAGTTTCTGCCCATATCGGATATGGATCTCTACTCGCCACAAGAACCTTGTGTCGAAGAGAAGGACAAGATGCGCACTCCCGCATTGTGACCTAGGAGCAGAACGGGGACATGCGTACCTGAAACTCAAACAGTGTTTCTCCCCTCTGCCACCGGTACAGGAATGCCATGATAAGCGCGACAAGGTCTTCGCCCCCTGCTGGGTTTACTTGAAGAGAAGCAGCGCAGTAGTCTTTCGAGACTGTTGCCGAACTGTGGGCCGTTTGAGGAAGAAGTGGCCATTGGAGTACTCAGGCATGTCAGGCGCACTGTGAATGATTTGGGAAGGCCGGAACATCTCGGTCAGAAGTTTCTACAGTACACCGATGAAACCCTGGCCGGTATAATTATTGGCTTGTGTCGATGTGGTTCATTCGAGGTGTATAGATCCGCTTCCCAACGTCGCAGGCGTTTCTCGAAGCATTGAAGGCTAAAAGCCCTAAATCTAGACCTCGAGACCATTCGCAATGACAGCACCGCTAGTCGGACCCAGAATGCGGATCAAGGGAGTTTATAGGAGCCGGTGCAGAAGCTAAAGACGGCAGACCCAGAGAAAGCGGAGGGTATGTAGGTGCATCTGCAAAAGAGATGCGTCTCGACTTACTCCATCTCAAAAAGACAGATTCGAGAGATCGGTACAGGGATCTTAAGACCCCGTTTACGGCCCGGGACAAAGTTGTTTGGAAGTCTCCAATCTTTCGAAGTGGACAGCGTTCGAGCATTAGAGAGTCACCAACAAGCCCAACGGATCCGACCGTCTAAAGTTGCCCAAAGTTGGGGTTGTGGATCAAGCGCAAGGGAGGATGAGCCGAGGCCGAGGAATGTGGCGCGTGGCTGATGGGGTCACGGGCGGCGACAGGTGACAGCCTAATTTACTGATTGGAGCGCTATTTTCATCAGCTCCCCCCGGGCCTCTTTCTGAAGTCGATGTTCTGGCCCCAATAGCATCACTCAGCCGCTTGTTCATCCCACTACTTCGGGCAGATTGGTGCTGAAAATAGAGCTTAGCGGTTGCGGATATGCGATCGAGGCCAGCTTGTGCCTGATCACATTCCTGTCCTCGTCCCTGCATCCTGTTGCTTGTCAGAGAGAAGCGCCGACCGTGCAAGCTAAGGACTATCCCTACTCGTACCCCAGCTGCCCAGCTCAGCGTCGGCGCTCGAGCCCAACAATTCAGCTGCGACTCGTTTCTCTCCGCTGCATCCTCCGGCTTGAACCGTGCGCGCCCACGACGGCAACTCCGCTGGTGTCCCAGGCCAGAACTGGCTACAAGTCAAAATGCTCGAGATTTCGCCATGATGGATTTTCTTAGCTAGGCAGTGGCGGCAACAATGGATACACGATCTCACATCGTGGCTTCTTGCCCAGATGACGTGGTGGGTACGAAGCATTCACGTCTCTTTTAAACGCTTTCAGCTCGACTGAGTCAACACTTCTTTCACAGCTGCCTGTACGCTGCTCGATGCTGATGTGGATGCCACGGATGCCCTGATTACGCTTTCGCCATTGTCCGGTGCCGCTTTGTGGCATCTCTACTAATACTGAAGCCATCCGGACTATTTGGAGACGCCCTACCCTTTCGCGTGCTTACGTGCCATCCCCAGAAGTCCTGCTTCTCGAACAACTCTTCTCGCTTATGTACTTGAGATCCTCTTAGCTCGGGCATAAGTACGTACTGGACACCTATACGAGGGGATTGGGGAGCGCAAAAGATCAATTGCTTGATCTGATGAGTGGACCGTCAAATTGCCCTTCAGACACCAAAATGTTGGCAATATCCACCGCGCCGCCTTTACCTCACCTTCTTTATCAACATGATCCGATAACATCATTACCAATGCTCCCTCCAGAAAATATTCAGCGTCTGGAGCCTTTGTCGCCGACAAAGAAACCCAAATTGTCGCTGAACACTTCCGATCTTGTGCCGGCCTTTCATGACACAGTCAGCCGGCAAACTGGCATCACTACGAACGCCACTGCAACTCCCACCACACTGAACACGTTTAACAACACATTTGATCTCACATATCGGCCATCACCGGTCTCTACATTGTCATCACCAGGAACCCACTCTCAGTGGAAACCAACCATACATCCGCCGTCACCCATCACAAGGCTATCCGATCAACCTTACAATCTAAATCTGCCGTTTGGAGTCCATCCTATATTGAAGAACAGCCCACTTTCTGGGGATGTTCGCCGTCCCTCGATCAGCGCCAGTCCGCGGGTATCTGGGCGAAGAGTGTTCTTCCCGGCACCGAAGAAAGTAACGTTTCGAGCACAGTTGGAGGACGAAATTGTCACGAGGAAATATACTGTGCGCCACGTCGATCTGAGCTCCTCGGAAGATGAATCAGCCACGTCCGAGGTAGAAGATCCAAGTATCACTTCGAATGATGAAGGAGAGGTTGACGGGGGAGAACCGAAGATTCGGGTAGATGAGGTCTCGGTACGAGGGAGGAGGAAACGGAAGTCTGTGGCCATCTCTCCATCCCCTGCGACTGAGGTTGGCCGCGGCAGAGAAGAAAGATCACGAAGTACATCAACTCGCAGGTTGAAACGGAAGCGAAGAAGATGGGAATGGACCATCAAGCCCAAGGAATCCGAGGATATGCACGAGCCAGTACCAGTGAAGGGGTCGGAAGACGTTGAAGAAGACCATATGTACACAGGCATCGAACGAACGACATCTCCTGTTCCTAAAGAGACTGGAAAATCCGGAAAGGTTGATGAAGATGTGAGTCCCGCGCTGTCGGGAGCTCCGGCTGTTTAATGATGACTGGAGATTTGCATTTGTGAAATAATGCCAGAAGTGGTTCTCCAGTAGAATGCATATCTAATCACAAGAGGATGGTACTTCAGCGAGTATCGCCTAGTTGATTCGGCAAGGTGCAGAAAATGCCCAGAAAATGTCTTGTCAACTACTGGAAGATGTTCCGTTTCGGCCTCCATCCCGATGCTCCCGTATTCCCCCCCATTTTGTTCTCGGGCTTTCCCTAGTCTGAACACTGATTGTCGACCAACTCTAGCCCGCCAGTTTCACTTTGCGGGTGCCATGGACCGATCCCTCAAATGCTTTACCAATTGTCTCCTCTGCGTCTCGGGCGAATTGGTAGCCCAGGACATTTACTTCAGTACCGAGCAAGGCACTATCACTCCGAACTACTACTACAGACAAGAAGGAGTCGAGAGAATAGATCTGAACGGTAAAATAGTCTCACCAGGTTTCCTGGATTTGCAAACCAATGGCATGAAAGGCGTGCATTTCACTCATCTGGCACAAGACGATGGCTTCGAAGACGACGACCGGAAGTTGCAGGAGGTCAGCGAGATGGAGGCCAGGCACGGAGTTACGGGCTGGTGGGCAACGGTACCAACAGTCGATAAGCATCAGTGGAAACAGGTACAATACGCTTGACCCTCCCATCCGTTCTTCCATTTACTCTCACTTCCACAAGGCTCTCGCTGACCGCCATCTTTCTTAGATAGTGCCGGTTTTGAAACCACGGACCTTCGCTTCAGGGGCCGACCTGCTCGGCGCGCACGTGGAGGGGCCATACATCAACCCGTCGAAGAGAGGAGCACATAACGCTTCCTATCTGGTCGAGCCGACTCACATATCTCCGTCCGAGCTGTATGGAGAGCGCAGCCTCCGAGAAGCGGTCAAATTGATCACTCTGGCGCCCGAACTGCCTGGAGCGACGGCACTCATCGGCCAGCTACAGGAAGAATATCCGCATGTCGTCATCTCGCTGGGTCATTCTACGGCCACATATGAGGAGGGCGTTGCTGCTCTGCAACTCGGCGCTCGAGCTCTTACTCACGTCTTCAACGCAATGAATCCTCTCAATCACCGCCTCCCGGGCCTTGCGGGGCTGATGTGCACGGGCCAGTGTTATTACTCCGTCATTCCGGATGGCGTCCATTTGCATCCTTCCGTGGTGACGCTTTGCATGCGTACCGACCCAAGGAAATGCATCTTCATCACAGATAGCATCGAACTCGCGGGCCTGCCGGACGGGCTACACCCCGGGCACGGGCAGATCCCACAACGGCAACTGAAGCAAGGCAACAGAGTCACAATCGAGGGCACAGATACGTTGATTGGGAGCTGCTGTACGTTGGACGAGTGCGTGCGGAATGCTGTTGCATTCACCGGCTGCAATCTGGCCGAGGCCGTGCAATGTGTCACAGAGAACATTGCGGATCTCATGGGCGAGAGGAAGAGGGGAAAGCTCGAGCCTGGAAGGAGAGCGGATTTCGCCATTTTGGATGGCGAGGGACATGTCTTGGAGACGTGGATCAACGGCAATAAGGTCTGGAACAGTTCAGATGTCAATGTAAACAGTGAGAAGACAGACTGAGCACAGCATGATATAAAGGTGAAAGACACATTCAACGTGCATCGAGATTACGCGGAGCGAATGGGGCTGATCGTCACGGCAGGAAAGCCTCAATTGCGCCCGTGGCTGGCCTCCAGTGTCCCGTTAGGGAAGCTTATCAGCCACTCTTCGGCTACATTCTGCTAGCTTTCATGCAGCTGGCCATGATTTTCGGCTCGCCGATTGCGTTGACGGTGCCGAATCTTGATCGTCGGCTACGCGACTCGATTCGCCTAAACAGCCCACCCACGCCCATCCTGACGCGTTCCTTGGGCATTTCAGGCTTGAAGCAAGCCACAAGCGCCTGTGGTGGCCCGGGAGCCACTCCACTCCGGGGCATCAGCTTCACGTCGAGAGCACAGTTACGTCACAAGGATATTGAAGAGACATCACAGATGAGAGATTGCGGATGCCAGCCAACTTTGAAAAGCAGTCTTGCCAGGATCGATTGCACTCGTCGTGCTTTAACTCTCTTTTCATCTCCCTCTTTTTCTCCGTGATCGACTGCCTCACATTGAGTCGTACTGGCTTGCTCGCGGCCGCTCACAGTGGCCTTGATCGTACTCTCACGCCGACTCCCTCCCTTGGTGCCAGGTTTGTAGACTCAAGATGGCTGCTCAGCAGCAGAAGTCTGGCAAGCCATGGAGCGGCACGAATCGGATACCTAACATCAAGGAGTTCGTCGAACGCCTTGACAAGGATAAGGCGGGACGGTAAGTTCCTCTTTCTCTGACGGCTCTACCGTTGCCAAAGGGCCACCGTAGTCGTTCTATAAACGACGGTGCAGGCTAACGCATGCCTGCAGAGACCGAGACCTCGATGCACAGAATCAGGGCAATCAGACGCAGAAATACCCCTCGGATGTTCAACCACACAAGAATGAGAAGCCAAAGAAAGAAGGGAAGACGGTGACCGATCCAGTCACTGGCAACCAAGTGGTCATTGCCGACGTCGGCAAGGAGTACATGACCCGGGCAGACAATCCACAGGTAAGGTGTCCCCTATTGCCCTGTCTCAACCTCTTCCTAGACTAACACCATGGTAGCTCTCTGTACCGAACCAGAATCTCGGCAAGCCCACAACGGTCGGCACAGATCCTTCCCAGAAGAACCCCGAATACAAAGAGAAGCAAGATATCACCGCTCCACCAGACCCCATCGCGGAAGGCAGTACTTCAGATGTGCCAATCCACGGGGAAAAGACTAATATTCTCTTCCATCCCACTCCCTCGGTCAGCTACGAGCCCATGTTCGAAGCTCTCGAGAAGCGAGCAGGTGGTCTCTGTATTGCGATACTCCTTTCCGTCGTCATTCTCGGCAAGATGTTCGGTGGTTCGCTCAAAGGATTGATCCCGCTTGGCATGTGCCTCGCCTCAGGAATATGGCTCTGGATGAAGGAGGTCGTCAGAAGCGGCAGGGAGGTGGAATGGAGTAGTGAGCAGAGCAGAGGGGAAACAGTAAGTTCGATCCACTTGGACGCGCACTGCGGGACACTGACATATCTAGGCTGTGGCCAACCTCCTCCCGGAATCGGTGGAATGGATGAACACCTTCCTGAGCGTCGTTTGGGGACTGATCAACCCTGATATGTTTGCCGCGGTGGCAGACACCCTCGAAGACGTCATGCAAGCGTCTGTCCCAGGTGTTATCAACAACGTCAGAGTTGCCGAGATTGACCAAGGAAGCAATCCGATTCGAATCCTCAGCCTACGAGCACTTCCTGACTCGAGAATGCACGAACTCAAGCAGAGTATCCACGAAGAGAACAAAAAGACCAAAGACCCGCAAGAAGCAGCTGCGGACGAAGAAGGCGGCGACTACTACAATCTCGAGATTTCCTTTGCGTATCACGCCAAGCCCTCTGGTACGTCTGCTTCTTCAAGGGCGAGGAACATGCACATGAATCTCGTCTTCTACTTGGGCATCAAAGGACTGATCGGAGTGCCCCTCCCGATCTTTGTCGAGCTGCAGGAGTTGGTTGGTACTGTCCGCCTGCGTCTGCAGATGACCCCGGAGCCACCATTTGCGAAGAGCCTCACCTTCACATTGATGGGCGTGCCTCATGTCCAAGCAGGCTGCATCCCCATGGTCCAGAAAGGAGTGAATATCCTCAACTTGCCATTGATCTCGAACTTTGTCAACTATGCAATTGGTGCGGCCGCTAGCATGTATGTCGCCCCTAAGTCAATGCAGCTTGACTTGAAGTCGATGTTGCAAGGCGACGACATAACCAAGGACACTCAGGCGATGGGAGTGATGTGGATTCGCATTCATCGCGCCATCGGACTCAGCAAGCAGGATCGACGCGGCAGCAAGTATGGTGGAAGTGACCCTTATATCAACTTGTCCTTTTCCAAGTATGGCAAGCCGATGTACTGCACTCGTGTTATCACCGACGACCTCAATCCCGTTTGGGAAGAGACTGCCGCCCTTCTCGTCACCCCTGAGCTCATCAAGGCCGATGAACAACTCAGTGTCGAGTTGTGGGATTCGGATCGCAACTCAGCCGATGATATGGTTGGCAAGGTCGAGCTGTCGATGCAGAAAATGATACAACATCCTGGCAAGATGTACCCTCAGATCTCGAAACTTGCTGGCACCCAACAGGGAACGGAGATGCCAGGTGAGCTGCACTGGGAAGTCGGCTACTTTGGCAAACCCAAGTTCCGCCCTGCTCTTCGCACTGACGGTAAGGACAAGAGTCTGCCGGAGAACCTCAAGAACGATGAGAAGTTCCAAGACGAAAAGGGTACGATCGACAATGAGGACTCAGATGCTGTGGCTCACACTCCCCCTGATCCCTTGTGGCCAAGCGGTATCTGCAGTGTCATTGTCCACCAGATCGTCAACTTGGAACTTGAGAACATCAAAGGTAGCAACGGGAACCGGAAGGGTAGAGAGTTCGAGCCGGCCAAGTCATATGGTGAAGGGACGGACGAGGAGTCTAACAGTAAGTCGTCTGCTGATTTTGGTGCAGTGTTTGGTGCTGACCCCTGAATAGAACTCCCAACGTCTTATTGCACCATCTTGTTCAATGACGCCCTGGTCTATCGCACTCGAGCCAAGGCTGTTAGCAGCAAGCCGATTTTCAATGCTGGTACGGAACGATTCATGCGAGACTGGAGATCCGGAATTGTCACAGTCACTGTCCGTGACCAACGGAACCGCGAACATGATCCAATCTTGGGCGTGGTGCCCCTTCGATTGTCCGATATCCTCACCACAAGCTCCCAAGTGACGAGATGGTATCCTCTCGACGGCGGCATCGGCTTTGGCCGGATCAGGATCTCGCTCTTGTTCCGCAGCGTGGAGACTCGCCTGCCTCCTAACATGCTGGGCTGGGATGTTGGTACCTTCGAGTTCATTTCTGACAGGATCGTGGCTACGGGCTGGACCTCGAACACCAAGCTCAAGCTCAGAACCGGCGGAAGTACCGCAAAAATCCCCCGCACGCACTGTCACAGTAACGAAGCAGGGGAAGGTGTCTACTTCGACGTCTCCACAGAGGCTAACAACCATGTGCGGTTGCCCGTCAAGTATCGATACCGTTCACCAGTCATCTTCGAGTTCCATGTCACTGGCAAGCGTGGGGCCGCCGCCTATGCATCCGTCTGGCTCCAGAATTTGGTCGACAACGAGGAGACGGCCATCGACATCCCTATCTGGACAACCAAGAATGGGAGTAGACTCGTGCAAAACTATATCACCGAGGAGAATGCCAAGGCCTTCATCGACAAAGGCTTGGAGGACTTGAAGGAGGTCGGGCGACTGCAGTTCCGAGGCCGCTTTAAAGCCGGCATGGATGAATCCCACCGAGACTACGTTGTGGATAACGACACTCGTGAGACATACGAAACATTCGAGGCTTGCTTGACCGAGGGCGTGCGCGAGCGAGTCGTCGAGGGTTCAGTGCCCGATCATATTCAAGAACTTCACGAGGCATCTCTACAGCAAGGTCGCGATATCCTGAACAAAGAGCTCTCGGAGAGGGAGAAGCGCAAGTGGACGAGTAAGTCCGGCGAAGACTGGTCCGGAGCCTTCAGCCATGACCCGAGAGCATACACGAACAAGAATCATGAAAAGATTGCTGAGCCGGGGACCGATGATCCACCTCATGATCCTTTCAATCCATCAGACGACGATGATGACGACGAGCCGATTGATGACGACTCTTCGGAAGACTTGGGTATCACGGACGCCACCAACGTCCAAGAGGGACAGTTCAGGAAGGACTCCAAGGATGTCCAAGGCCTAGACGGGAACCGTGACGAAAGGAACGGAGATACAAATGGACGACCAAGTGCAGACACCTCTGGGACGGCTGATACTGACTACACGACCATGACAGAGACGTCGACAAACTCGGTGCAGCCTGTGCAGAAGCGAGACAGCACGTTTGAGAAGAAAGCTGGCAAGCGGTCCGAGGAGCGCAAACACAGAGGTTTGTCGCAGTGGAGGCCAGCAAGGAATGTCAAGTTTGCCAAAGACGAGGCGAAGATTGGAGTGAGCAAAATCAAGCAGAAGTTGGGCATGGGCGGGCTTAATGGCAGAGAGCCTGGTGTTGAGACTGAGGCTTGAAGAGGTGTTGTTCGGTATTAATAATTCGGCCTTATGCCTCTTTCAAAGTGGAAAAAGGGACGGACGAAGGCGGTTTCCTGTAATTGCGATCTTCAGATAGCATGCCTTGCTGAAAGAAGATGGAAAATTGGAGTACGTTCAACTCGTCCTAGGCGTTGTGTCAGAAATGTTTGAGGCTGTTCGAGGGAAAGGCTGCGACATAGCCGTTCAGTCGCCCGCCCCTGTGACAGCCACAGACGGGACGCCGAGCACGGAGCTTTGGAGACGGGCATCTACCGACCACTGCTTCAGCACTCGTAATGAAAGGGCACAATTGTCAGTAAGTGAAGGACTTGGGAGTCTTGGGAGCTGACATCGCTAGCCCGGATTGTCTTGGATCACCTAAGTTTGCGCGTCATGCGGGCAGTCAGCGAAGAGAGTGATACGTGTACGGAGTGCTCTGCTCATCGACTACCCGTCCACGCCGCCATCAGAGATTTGGAAAAAAAAGTCGGATAACGTGATCATCTGGCAGGTACTGTACTGTAGCTGGTGGCTCTGCTCGTTTTGTATTATTGCTGCCGGAGATAAAGTATCTCGCTGCCTCGTCTTGAGGCTGCGTTGCTGGCCGCCTGAGAGGGTTGGGTTTGTTTAAGTTAGCGGGCCGGAGTTTTCGCCAACCGGGGCAGTGATAGCCCAGCAGTGCTTGGCGTAGTCGTAATGCGCGGCCCGGCCTTCGAGGCAGTCGGTCACTGGTCCGTCGAGGTGGCTGCGCCCCCCACAACGCTGCGCCGTTGCCCGTTGCCCGCTTCTCCTGGAAGAACTTCTGTCGTTAGCATCACTGAGCAGACTGCAACCGCGTCCGTCCTTGCCGTCTGGGCACAACGACTCTCACAGAACACACTACATTCGCTGACTTCTCTATCTCTCCTTCTCTTCATCCTTCTGCGGACATCAATCACTCATCAGTGCTTCTTCCCTTCGCTGAGAGGAGTAGTGTCGCCACTAATTGGGCTGCGCCTTGGACAATTGATTCCCAGCCGCTGACGACAGTGATAGCAGTTGGCTATCTCCCCGGAGCCTGTATTACATATCCCACCCTCAGACAGACGTTCGCTCTGCAGACAACGAACTCTACGACTTCTTTGTGCTCAAATGCAAGCGATATCGAGTATATAAGCAACCTACGACCCGATCTCCAGCCTCACGGCTCAGCGCACGATGCGCATTCTTCAAAGCCTTGCGGCGGTCGTCGCTTCGTGCCTCTATCTGACGTCTACCGTCGAGGCACACTCCAAATCAAGAAACCCACTGAACTACCTATCGCTAATTGAGAACCCCCGTCTACACACGCCTTCGCAGAGGGTCCACTGTACCTCCAGCTTCGATCTTACATTTGATCTCCACAAAAACACAGAACATATTCGGCTCAGCCTTGAACCCAACCACGACATCCTCCATCACGATTCATACATTGAGTTCTTGGACAAGGATGGCAATGTCAGACATGCGGAGAAGATGCAACGGGAGGACCACAAGGTCTACCAGGGTAAAGCATTCCGTGTCGATGAGCACGGCACCAATCAACATGTGGGCTGGGCCCGAATTACAGTACGGAGGGACGGTGTCAAACCTCTTTTCGAGGGTGCCTTTACTGTCATGGGCAACCACCATAATGTACAGCTAAAGTCGAATTATATGGCCACCAAGCACGAACTTGACCCCGAGCTGGAAGATGATGACGACGAGTACATGGCCGTGTGGAGGGATTCCGACGTCAGCCGACAGAGCCACATCGAGCTCAAGCGCAACGCCGGCTTAACTTGTGCTTCGGACAAGCTGGAGTTCAATACTCATCCCGACCATCCTATCTATCGCGACTTGATGTTGAAACGAGACGATGGCTTCTGGGGCAACACGGGCAGTATGGCCATCAACAACATGTTCGAAAAGCGCCAGAACATTGACGGCGGCGGTGTCGGCGCTGGCAACTCAGCCGGCGTCAATTTGGCTTCCACTATCGGCAGTACCGCCGGTTGTCCAACCACTCGCAAAGTCGCTCTTGTTGGCGTTGCCAGTGACTGCACGTACACGGCAAGTTTTAACTCCACCGATACCTTGCGGCAGGACGTTATCAATACCGTCAACACTGCGTCCGAGCTTTACCAGTCCACGTTCAACATCACCCTTGGTCTCCGCAACTTGACTGTGTCTGACGCCGAGTGTCCCGGGACGCCAAATACCCAGACGGCATGGAACGTGGGTTGCTCAAGCAGCACAGATATCACGCAAAGACTCAACTTGTTTTCTGCATGGCGCGGACAACGCGGCGACGACAATGCGTATTGGTCCCTCTTCACGACTTGTAATACAGGTGCCGAAGTGGGTCTCGCGTGGCTCGGGCAGTTGTGCAACCACGACGCTACTTCTCAGACAGACACCAGCGGCAATACTCAGAGCGTGACTGGAGCCAACGTCATTGCGAAAACCGCAACACTATGGCAAGTCTTTGCTCACGAGAGTGGCCATACCTTTGGGGCGGTTCACGATTGCGATTCGAGCACCTGCGCCGACTCCAATGTCGTGAACTCCGGCCAGTGTTGTCCCCTGTCATCCTCGTCTTGTGACGCCAACGCGCAGTACATGATGAACCCCTATTCTTCTGCCGACATCACCAGATTTTCGCCTTGCTCGGTCGGCAACATCTGCTCAGCGCTAGGGCGTAACTCGGTCCAATCACAATGTCTCACTGACAACAGGGGTGTTGTGACGATTAGCGGGAACCAGTGCGGTAACGGCATCGTTGAGGAGGGTGAAGATTGCGATTGTGGTGGTGAGGAGTCCTGCGCGGGAAATTCATGCTGCAACCCCACCACATGCAAATTCAACACAGGTGCAGTGTGCGACCCTAGCAACGAAGGATGCTGCACGCCGCAGTGTCAATTTGCCTCCAGTGGAACCGTCTGCCGTGCCAGCACAGGTCAATGCGATCCCGAAGAAACATGCTCCGGCACGAATGGTACTTGCCCTACCGACACCACAGCACGCGATGGCACCGACTGTGGCAGCGGCCTTGAGTGCGCCAGTGGACAATGCACAAGCCGAGACTTGCAATGCAAGACGCTAATGGGTAGCTATACGAGCGACAACGACACCTATGCCTGCAACAGTCAGACTTGCACCCTGAGCTGCGCTAGTCCGGACTTTGGATCGAACGTCTGCTACAGTATGCAACAAAATTTCCTGGACGGCACCCCTTGCGGCGGCGGAGGACGCTGCGATAATGGCGTCTGTAGGGGCAGCTCGATCGGTGGTGAAGTGAAGTCATGGATTGACGACAACAAGACGCTGGTGATCGCCTTGGCTAGCGCACTCGGCGGTCTTTTACTCCTTGCCATTCTTGGCTGCTGCATTCGAGCGTGCAGGCGGCCAAGAGGAAAACGACTGGAAGCCGTCGTGCCTGGCGGTCACAGGTACAGAAGGGGCGTCCATAGCAATGCCGCGCGTGGTGGATGGGATGGACCGCCGGTTCCAGACCAGATGAGAGACCGTGGATACGGAGGTGGATGGCAACCACCCCCGGCACCGGCGACGTCGCCGCAAGGCTGGTATCCTCCTCAGCCACCGCCTGCTTATGGCGCTGGCGGCTATGGTGGGTATCCCCAGAGTGGGCAGACTGTTAGATATGGCTGAGGCGTTGTGTATTAGAGGAGGACACGGATGGTGTCCATAGCCCTCCTGAGGAGGTATCTGTAAAGTTGGGATATGCCTGAGAAGGCTGGAAGCATTGCATATGTGGAGGGCGTGATATGTCTTTGGATAATTGTTGATACGACCACCCTTGATGAATCAATGTGAATGATGAACATCAACTGTCTTGCTCCCCGCCATCCCTGCCACTCCAGTCAATTAACGGCGTATGCCGAGCACACAGCCAGTCCATCCATCTCCGCTTGGCGGATGTCGTCAGACTAAGCGATTCTACAACCATCCGATCTCGCAGCAATTTGCAACCCCCTCACTGGTGGATGACTCGCTCAGGCCGGTCTTATTGTGTGCACGCAATATCCATCTTGCGTGCTCACCACTGGCTCGTGTGCGCCGTGAAGTGTTCCTCAACGCCCGTTGACTCAGCTTCTGCGGCATGAACTTCAACCTCTCACCTACCTCACTCGTGGTCCGATCATTCAGTCGCCAGGTCCTCCGCGCAGAACAGCCCTCAAGCTACTGGTCCGTCCTGCACACCAAAGCCCGCACTTTCTACTCGCACCGCAGGATGGACGCCAAGTTTGCGCCTGCGAGGCGAGTGGCAGGACAGAAGCAGGATGTCTGGTCAATAGTAAACGAGGCCGCCGCTGCGTCGCCTGTACAGCCCATCGTCAACATGGGCCAAGGGTTTTTGTGAGTATGCAGAGACGCTCGCGACCGTCAAGGATGTCCTTCTGACAGTGGCTTCGGCAGTGGCTATAACCCTCCCCAGTTCATCATCGACGCTGCGAAAAGCGCACTGGACAGAGTAGAATGCAACCAATACTCGCCCACGAAGGGCAGACCGAGGCTGAAGAAGGCGATTGCTGATGCATATTCACCGTTCTTCGGGAGGACATTGGATCCCGAGACGGAGGTCACTATCACAACCGGGGCGAATGAGGGTAAGAGGAAGAAGGAAAAGATGAGAACACCACATATCTGACAGGGGTACAGGCATGCTCAGCGCATTCATGGGCTTCATCGAGCCAGGGGACGAGGTCATCATATTTGAGCCTTTCTTCGATCAATACCTCAGCAACATCGAAATGCCGGGGGGCAAGATCAGATACGTGCCTATGCATCCACCGAAGGATGGTGCAGAACGGACCTCCTCGGCCGCGAATTGGACAATCGACTTCGACGAGCTTGCCAAGGCATTCAACGAGAAGACGAAAATGATCGTGTTAAACTCGCCTCATAATCCGGTTGGCAAGGTGCTGAACAAGGAAGAATTGACCCGAATTGGCGAGCTCTGCTTGAAGTATAAAGTCATCATTCTCTCCGACGAGGTCTACGACCGGTTATACTACGTTCCCTTCACACGGATAGCGACCATGTCTCCAGAGCTGGCCAAGATCACCATCACCGTAGGTTCGGCGGGCAAGAACTTCTATGCGACGGGCTGGCGTGTCGGATATCTGATCGGCCCACCGGAGCTGATCAAGTACGTGGCGGCAGCACATACGCGGATCTGCTACTCGAGCGTCTCGCCTTTACAAGAGGCCGCGGCAATTGGCTTTGAACAGGCCGACAAGGTTGGTTTCTGGGACCAGCAAATCACCGAAATGAAGGGCAAGGTGGACCGGTTCTGCGAGGTCTTCGATGAGCTGGGCATCCCATACTCTATCCCCGAAGGTGGCTACTTTGTTCTCGCGAACTTGTCGAAAGTAAAGCTTCCCCAGGGTTATGAATTCCCCGACCATGTGAAGGACCGGCCGCGGGATTTCAAGATGTCGTGGTTTTTGATCATGGAGCTAGGAGTGGCTGCCATCCCGCCCACGGAGTTCTACACGAGCGAACGGGCGCACCTTGCAGAGGACTGGATGAGATTTGCCGTGTGTAAGAATGACGATGTTCTCGAGGATGCGAAAGGGCGGTTAAGGGGATTGAAGAAGTACATGGCGTGAAGAGTCCGGTAGATGCCAGAACGCTATGTAGACCGTAGGAGAAGAAGTATCAAAGCCGAGGATGCAGCTGAGAAACTCGTCCCACTCTCTCGAGGATACTACTCGCTATACTGCGAACATAGGATGATTGCATTGTCGATAGTTGTCTGTGCTGGTACTGTGTAATTGGTGACAGTCGACGGGTGGCAGTTTGCTCGAGTAAATAAAGGAATTTGGCATTTCCCGAGGCGCGTCCGTTTCCGGCACGCGTCCAACTCGGCCTTTGTCCTGTCAACAATAATTATTCCCCAGTTCGCAGTCCAGCTCCGTCCACTGACTGCATAACACCTTCTGTCAACGTCCACATTCATGCTGCGACCAAGGCAATACAGGTGACTTTCTGGCGCGTTTGCGCCCCTTCGATGCCCCCGCCCCGCCAATGTCGCAAGGAAATCCCGCCTTCCCGGGTCGCAATGTCTACGCATCCTCGAGCAAGCTGCCCGACCGCACGGCGCAGAGACCCGGCGGCGCAACCGCGCCTTCCCAGCAATACACCCAATCCACGTTCGGGCGGCGCCCCGAGCAACAGGCATATCAGTACGCCCAGCCGTCGACGACGGCACCACCGCTGCCGCCGCATGCCATCCCGGGAGCAGGCCGACAGAGCACCGAGAAGGAACCCAACGCGCTGAGCGAGTTAAGCGAAGAACAGCGCGACGAAATCAATGAATCGGTATGGCAGTCAATATCGAACGTCAGACAGACTGAACTGAACTAACACCGCGCGCCCGCCCCGACAGTTCTCCCTCTTCGACCTCGACCGCGACCGCCATCTCGACTACCACGAGGTGCGCGTCGCGCTGCGGTCGCTGGGCTTCACGGTCCCGAAGCCGGAAATCTCCCAGATCATGCACTCGCAGGGCGTGCCGAAGCCGAAGTTCAAGAGAGGCGGGCCCGGGCCCGGGCGAGGCCAACAGTCGTACCACGCCAGCCAGCTCCTGCTCGCGCAGGTGCCCTTCCAGCGGATCGCGGCGCAGAAGATCCTGGACCGCGATCCGACCGAGGAGGTCGAGCGCGCGCTGCTGCTCTTCGACCCCGAACAGAGAGGGTATATCGAGATGGACGACATCCGGCGCGTCGCGCGCGAGCTCGGCGAGACGGGCCTCACAGAGGACGAGATCCACGCCATGGTCGAGGAATTCGACTACGACGGCACCGGCAGTGTGGCCAAGGAGGCGTTTTATGCAATCTGTCTGCAATGAGCGTCGGGGTTTCTGTTTTTTTCTCTCACTAAGATGCAGGCAAACCAGCCGTGTTGCTTTTGACGACCGTGACGATTATCCCCTATGACAGACAGTCTGGCGCTCTGGGTTGGGCATTTGCATAGGGCTGCCTGCCGGGCCTGGGGGCGTCAAACGTCGGTGTTGTGTCTGTGTCGAGTTACTTGAGATCTTGGGGGATCTTGGCCCATCGTCCCTTGTCCTGTGGCCAATCTACCCAAAGCTTGGGATGCCATGTTTTCTAGAGGGGACTGCGTCGATCGCAACGTCTTTGGGGTGATCTGGGCATGTCATGGTACCGCGCGGGATGTTTGGTGGGAGGATATCTTGCACTACTACTGGCATTCTTGGGTCTTTCACGGAGGACACGACCGGTTTTTGGCAGTACTACTTGCACTCTTGGGTCTTTCACGGAGGACACGACCGGCTTTGGGCATCACTACTTGCACTCTTGGGACTTTCATGGAGGACACGACCGGCTTTGGGCATCACTATACTTTGCCCGCACTCTCGTGGATCAGCATGGGAGCAGAATCCCACCCTCACTCCTCTCACATCACCGCTCTTGCCAAAATGATATGCGATGGTCGAAGTCGTGGAGCGTGTCCGAGTCAGGAGAAAGCCAAATGAATACTCCGTACGGCCACACTATCTAGGTTTATCACCAGATATCACAGGTGGGGAAGGCTGAAGCATAAGACAGGCAATCATACGAGACTCATCGTCAGTAACGTCGGTATGCTGACTCGGCGATGAAGAAGTTGTCTCCCGAGGTTATATCAGCGAGGGAACTTGGCATTGAAGGCTGTCAAGGTTGGGGCTATTCCAGCTGTCTCGGTCCGGTTCAGGGACACTGCCAACGCCGTTCATCTTTTGCATATCGGAGACCAGCCTGTGGGACAGGTGGTAGAAGGACCGTTAGGCTGGCGCGTGGGCGAGCACGTGTTTTGGGCATGGCAACACTTGGATTCACGGGCGGCCTGCAGAAAGATGCTCCGGCCAGGGCTTGAGAGAGGGCACTGGAGTCAGATCAGTCCAGATGGGTGAAAGGAAGGGAATGAGGGAGAAGGTGTAGCAATCAGAGACATGCTGGTGGTGACTCGGTGAAACCAGGAACAAGAACAGCGACGTCATAGCCATCGCTCCAGCGCTTCGTCCTTCTCCAATTCTTCAGTAATTTAACACTGAACAGCTGGTACATTTGAACACCGAACAAACACAGCCAGTAGAATAGCCACACACTGCCCTCCTCGAGGCAACAGTCCCTTGATTATTTCCCTGAACCACGCGTTTTCCGAGATCGGCCTGTTATTAACAGCCACGCACAAGAAGTGCAATTCCAGAGGACCGGGAACGAAAGCACAGCGCCCACGCCACGCCACGTTGTCCCTTACAGCAGCAGGCCCGAAACGAGCGCGCGGAACAGCTGCTGGCGCTTCCCTTTTTTTTTTTAAAAAAAAATCGACTTCTCGATCTCTCTGTCGAACGGGGGACTCTTGACTACGTTTCCGTCGACTCCTCGAATCTCCTCTGCCGAACGGGGGACTCTTGACTACGTTTCAGTCGACTCCTCGAATCTCTCTGTTGAACGGGGGATTCTGATACTCTGACCACGACACCCGCCATGGCGGACGCAGAAGAAACACCGGCACAACGGCAGGCGCGCATTCGGCGACAGAAGCGTGAGGCCAAAATCACAGGCACTGCCGCCGAAAGACTGGACAAGATTACAAGGCTCAGTGGACGGACTCCGGAAAGCAGTGAGTCTCAATCTCTCTAGGACGCATGTTGTTTGCAGTCAAAGCACAAGACGAATCCGTGTTTTCCTGCATTCAACCGTCGAGGGCGATCTACTGGCTGATCAAGCGAGCTAACGCCGATTCATACAGTGCGAAATGAGTCGCCAGTGTCGACACCGCCTGCCGCACCTACTCCACCGCCGCAGACAGAGCCTGCAGCCGCAACTTCGCAACCTACCCCGGAACAAGTGAGGGCGCAAGAAGACTATTTGAGGGCAATGTTGAGACAACCGCTGCCGCAAGAAGGGCAAGGCGAGACACAGCAAGAAGACCCAATGTTGAAGATGTTGCAAGCCATGATGGGAGGAATGGATGGTGCCTCTGATCCGAGTGCGCCTGGCGGGATGGGTGCGATGCCCGGGCTGTCTCCCGATGACATCTCAAAGGCAACAGGTCTTCCTCCCTTCTTGACGAACATGGTCATGGGGAACCAGAAAGCTCCACCTAGCCCGGCCGAGATACAAGCGATGCGGATCTGGAAGATCGTGCATGTGGTGTTCGCGACGCTTGCAGGGCTGTACTTGGTATTCGACATCAACAAATCCACTCAGATGTATGGTGAGAACCCGCCGGCTCCGGCAACGTTCCAGAATCCGTTTATTGTCTTCTTGACCGGGGAGCTGTTGCTGCAGAGTGCAAGGGTATTAACCAAAGGCGGCTCGGGCAAAAGCGGGATTGGGCTGTGGATACAGATGGGCAAGGAACTATTCGGAGACGGCATGATTATGGTCTTCGGCCTGGGGCTAGCGGCCTGGGTCAAAGGAAGAGTCTGAATCCGGAAGGGTACAAAACCGCAGTCAACAGTGTGGTGGCGAACGTTTGATATTGTGGTCAGATGAGGATTGCGAGAAGTTGCGGGCTTAAACATGCACGGACTTTGTCCCTCGACGAATTAAACGCACCGGCATTGTAACTGAGCCAAGATGGTCACGCTACGGCCTTGCCTCTTTGCATGGCGCCCTTGTCCAGATCGCCAATCGACCCTGCCGTCCGCTTGTGCCTACTCGTACTGACAAGTAAGGACATGTTCAGACCTTCGGAGCCCTGCGAGCTGCCGTGGGCGCGACCGGGTTCCCTCCTGTCGGCGGATTAATGGCCCACGTTCTTGCGGACCTCCCAGGGGTCAGCCAGTCCCGACCCGATGATGCAAGGCCGGGGATCGGACCTCTCCAGGGGACTGACCGGCAACACGCTTGGGAGAGGCAGCTGTACGAGTACTCGTACTGTGTACATAGAAGCTCACGTGTGACTTGCCAGGTGCTGGGATCAACTCCCCGTGCGGGGTGCCAACAGCGCTTTGTTCAAGCTGTGCGCCTCCGCACAAGTATCGCGAAACATCTGATCTTCGATGACCCGGTGTGAAGCAGGATCCTCCGACCTAGCAATATCTGACCATGGCCGAAAAGAGGCGGATGAGCTCACGCTGCCGTTGGGTTTTTCTGCGGGCGCACATGGCGGATAAAAGGAAAAGGATAATGACGAGGCGCATGGTTGGTTGGAGAGGGGCACTCCACCTGCATCGAGGGGCACTGCTGATGACCGCGAGGATCCAATCGAAGCCGCTCCAGCTTTGCGGGGGCGCCCATCCGGCGCTGTTGCCCAAGCTCCCTGCCGCGAAAACAGTCTTGTGCCGTTCTTGGTGTGACGATATGCCAATGCAAATCCGCGCGAATCTTCCACACGGACAGGTGTGCAGGTCACTCGATCAAGCAGAGAGCCCTTTCCTCCAGGGCCGGTGAGAGCGCAAGCTAGCGTCATCAGGGATTCCTGCTGTCGAAGGCCTGTGTTGCACCATTCTATATTAGAGCTCCTGGTCTCCCCGCCTGAGAACGGGTCCTTGCTTTCCTGGTGTCCACACTCGCATTAGACACCCAGCACCCGAGTCCACGATATAAACATAATCTATTTCCCCTTCCTCAGCCGCTCCGAGCTTTGACTTCTGCTCTCCCGTCTACCCATTCCTTACCCATCTGCCACAGCCGGTCACCGAGAAGCTCGTCACAATGTCCGAAGGCGACGTCAAGCCTCCCAAGAAGGAGGGGCCCGTCGTGGTAAGCAGAATTTGTTCCTTTTGCCCGGATCTCGTGCCTCTCCCGTCGAAAACTGACCACGCACCACGCAGGCCGAAGCCCACGAAGTCGATACCTTCCAGTATGCTCCTGGAGCCCGACTCCTCCAGTGACTCGATTGTGCTAATTCGCTCACAGTGTCCCCAAGCCATATTGGAAGAAGGGACCCGGCAAGGCTCACCTCAAAGACTTGGACGAATACAATGCCTTGTACAAGGAGTCGATCGAGCAGCCGGACAAGTTCTGGGGTAAAATGGCCCGAGAACTGCTGGACTGGCAGCGAGACTTCAAGACCGTCCACACCGGCTCGTTGGCCAACGGCGACAACGCCTGGTTTCTGGAGGGCCAGCTGAATGCGAGCTACAACTGCGTCGACCGCCATGCGATTAAAAACCCGGACAAGCCCGCCATCATCTACGAGGCCGACGAGCCAGGCGAGGGCCGTGTCCTCACCTATGGCGAGCTCCTGCGCGAGGTCTCACGAGTTGCGTACACCTTGACACAGATGGGTGTCAAGAAAGGAGACACCGTGGCGCTCTATCTCCCCATGATTCCCGAAGCCGTCATTTCCTTCCTCGCGGTGACCCGTATCGGCGCTGTCCACTCGGTCGTCTTTGCCGGTTTCTCGTCCGGCTCGTTGGCGGATCGAATCATCGACGCCAACTCCAAGGTCGTCATCACCACAGACGAGGGAAAGCGGGGCGGCAAGTTGATTGGCACGAAGAAGATCGTGGATGAAGCTCTCAAGAAGTGCCCTGGCGTTACCCGCGTGCTGGTTTACCAAAGAACAGGTGCAGACGTGCCCTGGACCAAGGGCCGAGATTTCTGGTGGCACGAAGAGACTGCGAAATACCCCGCCTACATCGCGCCAGAGCCCGTCGCCTCCGAAGACCCTCTGTTCCTGCTGTACACGTCTGGTTCGACCGGCAAGCCTAAAGGTGTCATGCATTCGACTGGGGGTTACCTGCTAGGCGCGGCGGTGACTGGCAAGTACGCCTTCGATATCCATGACGACGATGTCTTCTTCTGCGGCGGTGACGTTGGCTGGATTACCGGCCACACCTACGTCGTATACGCTCCTCTCCTGCTCGGTGTCGCGACCGTCGTCTTCGAGGGCACCCCGGCCTACCCCAACTTCTCCCGCTATTGGGACGTCATCGACAAGCACAATGTCACGCAGTTCTATGTTGCGCCCACTGCATTGCGTTTGTTGAAGAGAGCTGGTGATGAGCACATCCACCACAAACTGCACAAGTTGCGCGTGTTGGGCTCGGTAGGTGAGCCCATCGCAGCCGAAGTGTGGAAGTGGTACTTTGAGTCTGTCGGCAAAGAGGAGGCCCATATCGTGGATACATATTGGCAGACTGAGACTGGCTCTCATGTCATCACACCGTTGGCCGGTGTCACGCCCACGAAGCCCGGTAGTGCGTCTCTGCCTTTCTTCGGCATTGAGCCCGCCATCATCGACCCAGTCTCGGGCAAGGAGATCGAAGGAAATGACGTTGAAGGCGTCTTGGCTTTCAAGCAGCCCTGGCCGAGTATGGCCCGGACCGTGTGGGGTGCACACCAGAGATACATGGACACTTACCTGAACGTTTACAAGGGCTATTATGTGAGTTTGCTCTCCAGTACCCTAAGGACTGTTTGACTGACAAAATAACAGTTCACCGGCGACGGCGCTGGCCGTGATCACGAAGTAAGTTCTACAACCTTCCTCACTCTGCGGTCCCCATCGTTGTTTAAGCATACGCTGACGGATCGCCCCAGGGCTACTACTGGATCCGTGGACGTGTCGACGATGTGGTCAACGTGTCAGGCCATCGTCTTTCAACAGCGGAAATTGAAGCTGCTCTGATCGAGCATGACGGCGTTGCCGAGGCTGCCGTGGTTGGCATCAATGACGAACTCACCGGCCAGGCTGTCAACGCGTTTGTGTCACTCAAGGAGGGGGTTGATGCCGGTGAGCAGACGCGCAAGGATCTCATCCTCCAAGTCCGCAAGTCTATCGGGCCATTCGCTGCGCCAAAGGCCATCTTCGTCGTCGAAGACCTTCCCAAGACTCGCTCCGGCAAGATCATGAGGAGAATTCTGAGAAAGATCCTGAGCGGCGAGGAGGACAGCCTTGGAGACACTTCAACTCTGAGCGATCCGAGTGTGGTCGATAAGATAATCGAGACTGTCAAGTCGTCCTCGAAGAAGAAGTGAAGGAGGAGAGACTGGTTCGGACTCGAGCTGCCGGGACACAGCCTTTAAATATATACCCAATCATTGCCTCAGTCGATTTCTGCCTGCAGGGAAGGAAGCACATAGCCTTTGGTTAGTGAAAAATTCTGCAGCATCTCACAATTCTCGGGGCGCCTGCCTAGCTCACCTGTAAGTCTGGACCATAATCTATCACTGCGCCGCCTGTAGTTGGTACACAGCTTCCATCCCAACAGGAGTCGGGCTGTCACGCTGTGCTATCACTTAGTCATCACGGCGTCATGTGACCGACCCAGCATCTTGGCATGTTTAACTTGAGGACCCGCTTCTGGATGAGCGCAGGCTCAATTCAACTCCCATCAACTTCGACCTCCTAGCGCGTCGTCGCTCGAGTCTAATCCATTTTTCTTGTCCACAGGGAGATCCGGTGGCATGCTGGTACTGAGAAGACGCAGTCTTGCACGACAATATCCCCGCCGATAGCCGTGCTGCCTGGATCGCTTCTGCGAGTCGGCCCGGACTAGAAAGCTTCTGCCAGCGCGTCACTCACGAATTTCCTTCTCCATCCCTACACACGTATCTTCGTACGCTCTTTTCGCCCTCTGTTTTCTTCCTTCCCCCTTTCGAAAATAGCGCGACGCGCATCAATCCCCGCCAACATGTCTTTCGGCGGTGGCGGCGGCGGCGGCGGATTCTCCTTTGGTGCCAGTAACACCAACAATCAGGGTGGTGGTTTTGGAGGATTTGGGGCCAGCACAAGCAACAATGCAGGTAAGCAGATGTTACCCTATTCGATAAAGCCCCGAGTCTGATGGTATGGTATCAGGAGGCTTCGGTTCGACCACGAGCAATACAGGTGGTTTCGGTTCCACCACCGCAACCTCGAACCCGTTCGGGGGCAGCACATTCGGGTCAAACACAAATACAGGAGGTACGTGAAAGATGTGTGCAGGCAGCAGTAGCGGGCTTCACTCGTCCAACTGCCTCACCTCGCACTTTTTTTTGCCCTTCATATCTCCAGCCCTCCATCTACCAATTTCTCCCTTGAACGACTCGTCCATGGGCATGCAGCACAATGTCGAAATGGAGTAAATCTTCGCAGGCATCAAAGCGCAATGCACCTATCTACTTCAGTCGTTGGGATGACGGAGACTCGTCCAACAAAACGGACACCGATAGACTAACGACCAGCTCTACAGGCTTCGGAGCCAACACCTCCACCACCGGCTCTCTCTTTGGCAGCAAGCCAGCGTCCAATCCTTTCGGCACAACTACCTCCAATACGGGTGGAGGACTTTTTGGCAGCTCAACGAGCAATACTGGCGGATTTGGCTCTGGAGGTGGTTTTGGAAGTAGCACCCCAAACAATGCGTTCGGCAATAATACCGGTAGTTCGGGCTTCAGCTTTGGCGCCGCAAAACCTGCGTTCGGCTCGACTACAAATTCTACCCCGATGTTTGGCCAAGGCGGCGCAGGGACAACGGGCGGCTTTGGCTCAACTTCAAGCCCTTTTGGCGCTGCCGGTAGCGGGACTGCCCTGAGCAACCAGTCAGTCCCTCCCTCAGAAGGCACAGCCTCGACGCCGTACGCGCCGACCTTGGAGAAAGAAGCCGCAGGCATGTCGAGCAACTACCAGAGCATCAACTTCATGCCACCATACCAGAAATACTCATTTGAAGAGCTTCGACTGGCAGACTACAATGCAGGTCGTCGATATGGAAACAATACGGGCCAGGCCGGGGGGTTCGGCACAAACAGTTTTGGTGGATTCGGAACAAGCAACACCGGTGGGTTTGGTGGCAATACCAGCTCCAACCCATTTGGCACTGCGGCCACCACCTCGTCAGGCTTTGGCGGCAATACCTCAACGAGTGGATTTGGAGGCGGTGGCCTGTTCGGGAGCAAGCCTGCTGGTGGCGGCTTGTTCACCCAGCAGTCTTCAGCAGCTCCTTCTGGTGGCCTCTTCGGGACCTCGAACAATACGTCCACCAATGCTTTTGGAGGCGGGTCCAGCACCGGCTTTAGTTCCGGCGGAGGACTCTTTGGGAATAACAACAACCAGAACCAGCAGAAGCCTAGTTTGTTCGGCACCAACACCGGCAATACTGGCTCTTCGTTCTCCTTTGGCAACAACAACACTTCCAACACGGGAACAAGTGGCGGCTTATTCGGCAACAACACCAACAATTCGAACACAAGTGCATTTGGTGGAAATCAGCAACAGTCCGGAGGACTGTTCGGGGCCAACAACACCCAGCAGAAGCCCTCGCTTTTCGGCGCCAACACCGGTAATTTCGGAACATCGACAAACCAGAATCAAGCTTCCGGAGGCTTGTTTGGGAGTAACACAAATACCACCACAGGCGGAGGTCTGTTTGGCAACAATGCAAACACGAACACTAGCACTGGTGGTGGTTTGTTTGGAAGCAACCCCAGTACAAACACTGGCGGAGGTCTGTTCGGGAGCACTGCCAATAACCAGCAGAAGCCCGGTGGGTTGTTCGGAGGTAGCACGTTCGGCAACAACAACGCTTCGGGTACAGGCACAGGTCTTTTCGGGGGCACCAATAACCAGCAGCAGTCTGGTGGCTTGTTCTCAAATACCAACAACAACACTGGTGGTTCGGGATTCTCCTTTGGCAATAACGCCAATAAGCCGGCGACTGGCTCGCTATTTGGAACCGGTGCCAACCAGCAATCAGGTGGCTTTGGCAACAGCCTCTTTGCACCGGGCCAGAGCACGCAACAGAATCAGCAGCAGGCGGAGTTTAAGACTTCGTCCTTGAACGATCCCAACCCTTACGGTCAGACGTCCATCTGGACTGGACTGCCAGTCCCGACGCCCGACAACTCCAAGCCACTCTTCACCCCTTTGTCGGCAACTCAGAAAATGAAAGAAAGTCAATCCAAGCCCCCACCAAGTCTCCGACTCAACCAGTCTCGCTACATGACCCCGCCTCGTCGGTCGGGATTCGGATTCTCGTATTCCACATATGGTACCCCCAACAGTGCAGCCAGCACACCAGGTGGAAGTGGCTTGAGTGGTAGCATGTATGGTAGCCGGAGCTTCAACGGCGGCAGCTTTGGTCGCTCATTTGGAAAGAGTGCATCTGTCAGCAATCTGCGGTCTCATTTCAGCGCTGATGGAACTGGCGTTCTCAGTCCAGACGCTTTCGCTGCCACCAATACTAGATGGTCTGGAGGCAACATGCGTCGCCTGACCATTGATCGGAGTATTCGAAATGATCTTTTTAGCCGACCTTCCTTGCCCGCTTTCCCGACGAATGGCCTTGACAAGTCGACCAACGGCAATACCGCGCCCGCCCCGGCGCAGATCGAATCATCGGGTCAGGAGCCGGTAAACAAGCTCAAGAAGCGTGTTAGCTTCGACAAAGATACCGCGGGAGGTCAGAACGGCGCGTCAAACGGTGAAGCTGGGGCTTTGGTGACGGTTGCGGATGACGAAGACGACTACGAGCGCAGCAGAATGACGAACGGAAGTGCCACACCTGAAGCTGAGCCTGTGCGAGGGAATGAGCTTGCTGTTGTTCCGGAAGATCGCGAGTCGGACGATGTATCTTCCCGCAAGGCACCCGTGCAAGCCAAGCCCGACCCTCAGCCTGGGGACTACTGGATGAAGCCCACTCGTGCCGAACTCAGTAAGCTTCCGCGCGAGAAGTTGTCGCGATTTGTTGGCTTCGAGGTGGGCCGGAAGGGATGCGGTAAAGTCGTGTTCAACGGCCCAGTCGACCTGACCAGCATTCCGCTCGACGATCTGTACGAGAAAATTGTCGAAATCCGTCTCCGTTCAGTCACAGTCTATCCGGACGCAAGCTCCAAGCCACCAGTTGGCAAGGGCTTGAACGTTCCTTCGACCATCTCAATTGAGAACTCTTGGCCCCGGGCTCGTGGTCAGCCGTCGTCTGCCACAAGCGGACCCATCTTTGACAAGCATGTTAATCGCCTCAAGAAGATGAACGGCACCGAGTTTGTGAGCTATGACGTGGCGACGGGCGTTTGGACATTCCGAGTTCCTCATTACACTCGTTACGGCTTGGATTACGATGAGGATGACGAGCTGGGCCAGAGCCAACTTTCTGCTCCGCCCGACTCACTCACGAGCTCTCGATCTGTGGATGACTCGGGAATGGACGTTGACAGCGAAGAACACGAGGATTATGAGGATGAGGATGATGGTGGTGACGATACCTTCGCATTCAAGCAGAAGACTCTGCCTGGTGGTTATGGCCGGCAGTCTGCCATCGAGTATGAGAAGGATGTTCCCTCGGCTCAGGAGGTCGAGGACGGTCCAGCAGATTCCGAAATGGAGGAAGACGACTATGAGGAAGAAAGTCAGGACGAAATGAGCATGGTTGGTGCATACCCGCCTCCAGCTGCCAGCCCTGTCAAACCCATCCTCAAGGCCAGCACCATGGGGACGCCCGGGAAAGCCCTCATTAACATTGATGGCGACTGGGCGGAACAGCTCCAGCGCACCATCAGCCCACGGAAGCAGAATCGCGACGCACTTCGAGAGGTCCAGAGCAAGGTCCTGCTGGATCGTGCATACGAACCAATGAAGCCGAGCTCAACAAAGGCCGCGAACAAGAAGGACTTTCGGACCAGCATTGACATCATGCACTCTCTCTTCAGCAGACATGAGGAGAGAATGGCGGACTTGAAGGGGAGGAAAGGCAAGGCGCAGACTGAGCCGGATTTTGAGGTTTGAAGTTCCCCTTGCCCCTTTCCCCGTCGTTCTCTTTTGACCTTGTGCTCTGATCCCTGCGGTGGATTGGAATATTCAGTGAAGGGACAAACTTAATGTCCAGAATGTCAGACAGGGTGCCAGGGATCAGGGCACGGTCATTGCCCGTAGCACAGATATGTAGGTAGTTCAAATGAAACACATTTGCTGAAACATTTCGTCTTCTAGTTTCCATATGCCAAGCGCGCGAAGACCTTCGACGACCAGGCTCAAGCCGACGCGATCGAGCTCAGCGAAGACGACAAGCGCTGGCACGCCAGTTTCAAGCCCCATTTCACGTCGACAAACAAGCTCATCTACAAGTCAGATGGACTGGCAGCCGATAACGGCTGGACGACGGAGCTGTTGGCGCACAGCGAGGTGACCGGGATAGACGTTGTGGCTACTTCGCTCGAGGCAGCCAGTGTCGAGAACGTACGCGAGAGAACCCCGGCTTCCACAGCATTCTGACCTTTGCTAACTCGTCATCCAGGCCGCCGTGGACGCCACGGCTCTTCTGACGGATGCCCAGGTGTCTCTCAAGGATAACGTCCCTTTCATCAGACACGACGCTCTCCCATTCTCGCAAGTCAAAGCTCACCTGGCCCAGCAACTTGGTGGTGCTGATGAACTTGATATCTACGAGCTACTACACGTGCTCTTCGATGACTACGAAGACGAATTCACCCTCGGTCTGTCCCGCCAACAGCAACAAGAGTATATGCCGCGGATTCGAAAAGATCGACTGTCGAAGTACCTCGCCGAGCTGGTCTGGCGCCGGCACGGGGAACGCATCAAAGCAGCCTCCAAGATCAATGCAGCGACCGCCGCAATCCTCCAGTTGTCTGCAAAGAACGTCCACGCCGCATGCGATGCGCTGATGCAGGAGAAGAACTTCCATCTCACGCTGCTTGTCGCGCAGATTGAACAGGCTGATTCGGCCTTTCAGGGAGACATGGCTACTCAGATCTCCGACTGGCGCGGTCAAGCTGTCATTTCCGAAATGAGCGAAGAGATCAGAGCGCTGTACGAGATCCTCTCCGGAAACACCAGCATCGCGCAGGGGCGGCAGGATGTCGCCGTTGAAGACCGCGCTTCCACATTCGCCATTTCCGAGAAGTTCGAGCTCGATTGGATCCAGGCCTTTGCCCTGTGCTTGTGGTATGGAAAATACAAGAACGGCGACATTGGTGAGATTGTAGCGGACTTTCAGAGCAAGTTGGGCTCCAATCTGGAGTCGGCGACCCCGGTCGGCAGCAACGGATATGAGGATCCTCTGTGGATCGTCTTGAGGCTGTTTGCCAGTCACAGTGCCAGCAAGAGCAAGGGAAGCAGAGCAAGTGCTGCCGTCAAAGTCGAAAAGCCAGTTCTCCCTCAAGCCTTGTCTGCGCTATCTCAACCATGGTGTTCGCTCAAGACTTTCCGGCTGCACCACGTCATCGCAGCAGCGTTGTCTGGTGTTTCGATCGACCAAGACAAAGCCGACGACCTCGCACTGACTCTGAGCTTCGAGCATTCGGCACGCGGAAACATCGTCGGGGCTGTGTACGCTCTCATGCACCTCAGCGACCCCACAAAGCGAGCCCGCCAGATCCAGGATCTTCTCGATCGCCACGCCGCAGCCCTGCCAGCACCACCTTCGTCTCAATCACAATCTTCACCGCTTTGGACGGCTCTTACGGCTTCGTTCCACATACCGGCCACATGGGTGTATCGGTCAAAGGCACTGTACGCCCGCTCATGCAACGAATCACTCGCAGAACTCCACTATTTCGTTCTGGCCACGGACTATGCCCAAGCTCATGCGTGTCTACTTCGTCGGGTCGCGCCACGGTTCGTCATCGACGAAGACTGGGAGGGCCTGAGCGACGTGCTCGCCAGATTCGGCGAGGATGCTGCCCGGAAGGTCGATGCTACCGTTGCTGCGTCAGTTGAGCAGAACACGAGCCCGGAGTGGAAGAGCGGAGGAGGCGTATATGCGGACTTTGTGGAGCTGATGGTACTCATGGGTCCCTCGCCCGCTGGAGGACGCGCGTCGTCCGGGCAGGATGCCATCGAGAAGCGCAAGAACAAGGCCGCCCTGCTTGAACGACTACAGGTCGCGCTGACAGAGTTGAATGCCCGGTTCAAGGCGACCGGTTCGGGTTCGATTTCGAGTTCGGGTTCGGCATCGGATTCGCGCACCCTGGACTTGAACAAGGACCGAGAGAAGCTCGAGGAGAGAGTGGCGCTCTGCGAGATGGGCAAGGCCGTGGCCAGAGTGCTTGAGCTGGAGGATGACACTGGCGTTGCTGACCAGGTATGTGCCGCGTGAAACGTGAAGTGTGAACCGCATGCATTTTTGTTGCTGCAACTCGATCGATTCCGCCTCCCGACTGAAGACGCTTACTAATTTTTACTCTTCTGTGTCTAGAAATCGGTCCTCGATCTCCCTCTCACCGCGGACGCGAGGTTGATCCACGCTCGAGCACTGGGCGTGGAGTACTACCGTGGCGTCATGGCGATGGCACATTGAACATTGACGTTAAACACACGGGCTAGGAAGAAGGGGTCTTGCTGTCCGTGATAGGTTAATGACTGAGTTCTGACATTTTGATGGGAAGGGCAAAAGGCACGCCAGTTGGAAGTGAGTAACCACACGCGAGCAAGCACGCACGCAAGCAGTCAAGCCCGAGCCGACCAGCCAGCCAGGCAGGGGTGCATATGTAGACCAAAGGCTTCAAGCGGACGCAACCCAGTTTGGCATGTAATGGCATGTCTATGTACGTATCTAAAGTATGTATGATGTATGCATGCATGCATGGGAGCAACGCAGCAAAGTAACCAACCAGGCTCGCTGTTGCCGCCTTTCACAGTAATTTGAGTAAATGCTCTGGTTCTGAACTGGGAAAGTTCGTTTGTTCGTCCGTTTCCCAGCGCCGCGTTGTTGTCAGCGCCGCAAGGCCAAGGCGTGGGCGTGGGGTCTATGGTCTCCATAGGATCCAGATCATACGCTGGATGCTGTACGCTACATACTTACACCGTATCCTGGACACTGTAAGTGGTTGAATAGAGTTGGCCCGGCTCTCTACCGGACACAGGCTGAGTCAGAAATGGGAGCGGAGCGGAGCGGCGGCGGAGGAAGAAGAAGAATAGGAAGGTGTCCGTTTCCGGCTTGATCTGGGTAGGCAGGTATATAAGTTATAATAAGGTCAGCTAGGTGATGCGTCTTTGTCAGGCACGGCAGGCCAGTAAATGTCGCTGGTTTCTCTACAAGGCGTCCATTGCCACCGGCCGATCCCGAGGAATGATGGGTACACGAGGCTGACATGATGCTGGAGATCTGAGGGCGTGGAATGACAAACGTGCAAGTTTAGACAGGAAGGAAGCTCCGTGTATATAGTCGGGTCTGGAGACTGGATCGCCGTACAAGACTGTCCCGCCAAAACCACCACCACCACCACCGGCAGACCGAATATGACGATCCGCATAGCCATAGCAGGAGGGGGCATTGCTGGCCTGTGCCTCGCCCGAGGGCTGCTTCAGTATCCGCAGTTCGAGGTCCAAGTGTATGAGCAGGTGCTGCAGCATAAGGATAAAGGAGGATCTCTTGCGTTGCACGCCAATGCCATTGGCGCGATGGAGTTGATTGACCCGGCCATTAAGCAGGCGTACTTCAGAAAGGCCAATAGTATGCTCGAGGACGATGAGGTGGAAATGGCCACGCAGGTCATCCTGGCGCAAGGGAAGTATACGGGCGAGGTGATTGCGAAGCTGGGTCGCGCGAAGGGGAGGAAGACCGTGGCGAGGGTGGATCTGATTGCCGGATATCAGGGACTGGTGCCCAAAGAGATGGTGCACCTGGGGAAGCGAGTAGAAGGGATTGAACAGGCCGAAGATGGTGGCGTTGTCCTCAGGTTCGCGGACGGCTCGACAGCCACGGCAGACTGTCTCATTGAGGCGGACGGCATTCACAGTGTCGCCAGACAGTATGTGCTCGGCAGAGACCATCCTGCCGCCCAGCCGGTCAACCACGAACGATGGTACCGGGTCGGGGCGAAACTGCCCATGGAGGTCGTGGAGAGGACGTTATCAACGCAATTCCTGGGGTTTGTGCCCATCCTCTGTGGTCCCAAGGGAGTGTTCAACATGACCGCCGATTCAGTACGGCAAGGTGATGACTGTCGGCGTATATCAGAGGGCAAAGACCGGTGACGACATCGGGAAGCTGCCTGATCCGGACGATTTCCTGGACTATCACCCCGATTGTGTAAAGATGGTGGAGGTAAGTTGGCATCCCCGGGTGGCGATGGCGACAATTGCTTACCTCTTCACTTACAGCTGATACGCAGTGTGTATCAGGAGGACGAAGTCTGGGCCATACATGACCATGACGCAGCACCGTTCTTCAACAAAGGCAACGTGGTCATGATCGGGGATGCCGCCCACGCGACGTTCCCCTTCATCGGCAACGGAGCAGCACAGGCGATCGAGGATGGAGCTGTACTTCACGCCCTCTTTGCCCATGTCAAGGACAAATCCCAGCTATCAGCGGCATTCGCGGCCTTTGACGAAATCAGGAGACCCAGAGCCTTGCGGGTTGCCGATTTGTCGAGAAAGGCAGGGTTGATCTACTCTTATGAGTTTGACGGATTCTGGAAGGAGGCGGATGGGATCGAAGCTTTGAAGGAGGAATGGATGAAAATTGCTTCCTTTACCAATGACGCTGATCTGGCGACTCAGAACAAGATGGCGATTGCTGCCTTTCAAAGGATGACGGCCCAGGGAAGGGACGTTGTGTGTAGACGCGATGAGTCCGGTCTCGATGGACGGAGTTCAGTCAGGCTGTGAGCAGCCCCCCACCACCTCCCCCCTTCGCGATAATGGTGGGGTAGACGCCCACGTATTGTTGACACGTCAGGAACAAGGCACTGCTGGCGCCAATCCATCTGCAGACTGCGCATCAACGTTGCAACCTTTAGATTCCTGCTTCGAATATCCATAAACCCGAAACCTTATCGCACATCGTCCTGAGAAGCAAAATACATTTCATTATTACCGCTCGCAAAGTCCTTCACCCCAGCTTCGCGACCATGGCTGCGCCGCCCGAGATCACCTGCACCAACCTCTCCGGAAAGTTCATCATGGTGAGGACTACTCGCTCCCAACTAGTGTGACTCCGCTGACGGACATGAGAACAAATCGCTTTCGGACGACATCGACTCTATGCTTGCACTCCAAGGACTGAGCTGGCTCACGAGAACTGCAATCAGCCTGGCAACGGTCGTGGTACGTTGGGCGCAGTGCATCTGCCGGTGTCGAGACTGATCTTCGGGCAGCTCACGATCAAAGAGTACAAGCAAGATGATATATACCACATCGACATCACCTCAGTCGCCTCCGGCCTGTCGACGACCCAGGAGAACCGCACCCTCGACTGGACAGAACGAGAGCACAGTGATCGGATATTTGGCAACTGTCGAGGGAAGTCACGACTATGGAAGGCAGGCGATTTCAAGATGGAGGGTCCTGGCTCAGAAGAGGATGCGGCTTTCTTACAGGCTCACAAGCTCAAGGACGGCCAGACAGACTCGAAATTCCTGGACGACGAACATGTCCAAAGCTTCGTAACGAATATCGACCATGCAGGAGGATGGCAGGCTGAGATGATCTGGGGCTTCGAAGAGATCAATGGCGAGAGGAGATACACTCGGCGCATTGTGGTCTGGAAGAATGCCGAGTTTCGAAGAGCCCGAGTAGTGTATGATTACAAGGGAAAGGCTGAGAAGAAGGACGATGACGAAGATCTTGCATACGGGGAGTAATGAACAGCTCGACATGAACGAAAGGACGACAATGCGCGGCGCGTGAAGATGAGCACATGCTCGTGGAATAATACTGGGTACATCGTGCTGGCAGCCTCGGAATGCTTGTGCGTGGGCTCGTTTTTGAGCATGGAATCGGTGCAACAAGGTATTCACTGGACGCAAAATCTGGCACAATGTTGAGATACTTTCCAATCGAGAGAGGCTGTGCCGTGCCTTGCCTGTCCCATATTTGTGTTTGCAGCGCGAGCGGGATTCATAGGCCCACCGCCACGTACCGTCAACCGACCGCCATCTGGAGGAGTGTCTGACGTCACTCTTCCCGGCCGAACACTTTCCCACCTCGTTGCGCCATTTTGCGTCCCCTTGGCTTTCATTTTGAGGAAGGTCTTCCGGGCCTGAGCCACGCTAGTCAGTTCGGACGCTCACATGTGGCTGACGAGGTTCGCACGGCCAATCGCATCGGGCCTGGCCTCGCGGCGGAAATCTCGCATGCTGCTTTTGACAAAAACATGGGGACCAGCTGGGTGCAAATGCCTCAGGGAGGCTCTATAGCCCAACGGCACATTCGAAATGAGTATATAAAGGTAGGTTGCACCCTCGTCTTGGCTGGATCGTGTCACTAGACAAATCAAACATACCCAGATCTCCTGTAAGAGGATAAGCCGAACTGCACCCTTGTAAGAGCAATCGCCACAACCAGGCCAACATTCAAAATCTTCCATACCTACATACACCAACACCAGTACATCAAGAGACAATGTCTTTTTTCCATCACAACAACGAAGGTGAAGAGGAATCGCCCCGTCGCCACAGCTCTGTCCGCGACCTTCAAGCAAGAGCATACGCCAAATGGGTGTCTCAAGGCATCGTCAGAAAACACAGCAGCTCCAGCGCCTTCGGGGCTGAAAGAGCCCGACGACATTTCTGGCAAGAAGAAGCAGCCCGTGTTGGAGTCGTCATGAGATCCTGACCTGTGGACTGTACCATTTGCATTCATCAACTCCTTTCTGAGCGTTCTTGTCGGGTGAGGCGCCTGTTTGGCCCGTATCTACGTAGTTGGACTACGGGGAAAATAGTATCAACACGGGATTGGGTCATCTCGTACAACAGACTATGTACACAGCGCGAGTCGAGTCCATTAATATGAAGTACCTCGTACCTACTGATCATTTCCTGTGCTTGTGGTCAGTAGGCCGTGGCTAGCCGTTCCTCGGACCTGTCATCAAGGCAGAGTCAGGGAGTCGGTCTTCTCCCCTCATTCCCCAGGAGCCTTGACCGCGAATGGAAAACCGGCGCCGGACGCAGGCCAAATCAAAGCCTCGGACGGCTTTTTCTCGCCCCGGGGGGTTTCTCCGCAACTCGGATGCTGCTTTTCATCACGCATCCTCCTCGATAAACTGCAGCTGCTACTCGTACTTGCCACTTTTTTGTGAAGGAGAGATCTTGTTGTCTGGAGGGCGTGGATAGTGTTTGAATCGGATCTCCTCTCTAACTGACCCTTCCCCTTACGCCCTACAATGGCCGCTCGCCGGTCCCTATTGAGAGCTGTCCCCGCATTGGCAGCCAGACGAGCAGCACCCCAGATCCCCAGAAGCCTCAGAATGGCGCCGAACGAGCAGATCGCGAAGCGGCGCCTCCATGCCACGACTCGGCACCTGGCTGCCACGAGCACAGCGGTCGCCGACTATCCCACCTCGCACGAGCAGATCCAGAACGTAATCGATACGCACAACTTCATTGACAACGAGTTCGTGCCCTCCAAGACGTCCCAATGGATCAACCTCAACGATCCCGCCACCAACAATCTGGTCACCCGCGTCCCTCAATCCACCGACGAAGAACTCAAGGCCGCTGTTGCATCGGCCGAAAAAGCATTCCTCAAATGGCGGGCCACATCCATCATGTCCAAGCAGCAGATCATCTTCAAGTTGACGCACCTGATCCGACAGAACATGGACCGGCTGGCCGCGTCCATCACGCTCGAACAAGGCAAGACGTTTGCAGACGCCAAGGGAGACGTCCTGCGCGGACTGCAAGTCTGCGAAACGGCCTGCGGGATCACGACCCAGTTGACCGGCGAGGTCATCGAGGTGGCAAAGGACATGGAGACAAGGTCCTACCGCGAACCGTTGGGCGTGGTGGCGGCCATCTGCCCGTTCAATTTCCCGGCCATGATTCCCCTTTGGAGCATCCCCCTCGCCACCGTCACCGGCAACACCCTGATCTTGAAGCCCAGCGAGCGAGATCCCGGTGCCGCCATGATCATCGCGGAGCTGTGCAAGGAAGCCGGTTTCCCCGAAGGTGTTGTCAACATCGTCCACGGCGCGGCCAAGACGGTGGATTTCATCATTGACGACCCGGCCATCAAGGCCATCTCCTTCGTCGGCTCCAACCGCGCTGGCGAATACATCTACACCCGCGGCTGCGCGCAGGGCAAGCGCGTCCAAGCCAACCTGGGCGCTAAGAACCACGCCGCAATTCTCCCGGACGCCAACAAGAACCACGCCCTGAACGCCATTGCTGGAGCGGCCTTCGGCGCCGCCGGTCAAAGGTGCATGGCTCTCAGCACGCTCGTCATGGTCGGCGAAAGCAAGGAATGGCTCCCGGAGCTGGCCGAGCGCGCCAAGGAACTGACCATCAACGGCGGCTTCGAGCCAGATGCCGATCTCGGCCCCCTGATCAGCCCGGAAAGCAAGAAGCGCGTGGAGGATCTGATCAAGAGCGCCGAGGAGGAGGGCGCCACCATCCTCCTGGACGGAAGAGGCCAGCACCCGGCCAAGTATCCCAATGGCAACTGGGTATGTTTCTCTCACCTAACTTCACTCTTGCATCTCCAAATCCGTCCCCTCCCTCCCTCTCTCCCTGCTGGTTGAGATTATGTCACTAACATCCCGCTAGGTCGGTCCCACCGTCATCACCGACGTCAAGCCACACATGAAATGCTACACCGAGGAGATCTTCGGCCCCGTGCTCGTGTGCCTGAACGTCGAGACCACCCAGGAGGCCATCGACCTGATCAACGCCAACCCCTACGGCAACGGCGCCGCAGTGTTCACCCGCTCCGGCCCCACCGCCAGTCTGTTCCAGAAGGAGCTCGAGGCCGGCCAGATCGGGATCAACGTCCCCATCCCGGTCCCGTTGCCCATGTTCTCCTTCACGGGCAACAAGAAGTCCGTGGCCGGCACGGGCTTGGCCAACTTCTACGGCAAGGACGGCTTGCGGTTCTACACCCAGTGGAAGACCGTGACGAGCTTGTGGAGAGCAGAGGACGCGCTGGCCACCGACAAGCAGGTCTCCATGCCGACGCACTCTTAGCCGAGTGAGAGCGCTCTTGGACTTGGAACCGCCAGGCAGGCAGGCAGGCAGGCAGGCAGGGGAGATGGAAGAGGGTGGGAACAATCCAATCAAGTCAAATATCATTCGTGTGTGTAAATCTGGGAAATTGAGAAATTGACAAAACCCAATCGGGCAGGGCGTTTTGGTCGGAGCGCGGCTTATTTTCAAGCTGCAACCGGGGAAGCAAATTGACCAAAGCACAAACAGGCATGTTATGGATGATGACAACCAAAACTATGTAGCTCTGCACCGGGCCCTCGTGGACTATGGAAACGCGCGGTCCCTTGCAGGTGACCGCGGCATGGCAATGGCTGTCTAGGGAGGACATCAAACTGCAAGTAAACAAGGCAAAAGCGCATGTGATAGCATGAAACTTGAAATGCATTTTGGTGCTGCATAATCTCATAAACCCTCCGCACTACCCACTGTCTGTAGATAAACAGGCAGTCTCGCTCCACTTGGCTCGGCTTTTATTTCTGATGTACAGTGAAACATATCCCAGTCGAGAGCTTCAGCGTATCCATGCCGGCGCCGATGTTTTTCAAAGGTACCTGTGGTCCATCCTTCCGCTAGATCCTGGCCGCCTCGACCGCATGGTCAAGGCTGCAATTCATAGGTGTCTCTATCGAATCGCATATTGATCGCGCTCGTAGGCACATTGTCTGTTCGATGCCGGCTTACTCGGAGCTGCCGGTTGATCGGGTGACTCTCTTGTTCACCTCCGCCTTAGCCGCGTCTACACCGGAGGCAGCTGCGTCCTGGGCCTTGGCCGCGGCATCGGTGGCCGTCTCCTTAGCCTTCTGTGCGGTTTTCTTGATGTCCTCCTTACTGGGAGCAGCGGCGGAACCACCGGCACTAGCAAGACCAACAACAATCGCAATGAGAAGAGCAAGGGCGCCACCAATACCGCCAGCAACTTCGGGCATGAACTTGATAGCCTCAACGGGGTCCTTCTTGGCCAACGTGATGAAGAGGTCGAGCTTCTCTTTGACGAAGGTGACGGGATCCTCGGTGAACTTAAGATCGGAAGGAGACTTTGGAGTTTCGGCCGGCTTGGGTCTGCTCTTTTCATCCTCAGCTTCCTCAATAGGTCGCTTGATGTCGTAGGTCTCTTCACGGAACTTGGCAGCGTCCTCGACCGAGTGGCCAATGTAGATGTTGTCAAAGGTGATATCAGATTGCATGGTCCAGATCTCGAAGCCGATGGCGCCGATTGGCTCGAAGTTGGCAGGAGTCTTGTCCTCGAAGTAGTCTGGGTTAGGGATCTTGCGCGGCGCCCAAGGGCCCTTGTAGGCTGGGTTTTCAATGTAAGGCGCAGTCCACTTGCCCTTGTATAGAGGATTCTTTATCATCGGAGCGGACCATGGGCCACAACCAGAAGCTTCTTCACACTTGGGGTTGGGAACTTGGGGTGGGATCCAGTCGCCATCTTCCTCATCGTCCCAGTCTTCTGGCTTCTCGGCTTCGGGGTCGGGAATCGTCAGGGGTTCGTCCTCCAGCCAGTCGTCGGGCTTTTCGGCGTCTTCATCGACAATCTCGTATGGCTGGTCCTCATCCCAGTCCTCCGGTTTGGTAGCCTCAGGATCAGGGATGCGGGCTTGTTCGACCCAGTCGTCAGGCTTCTTGTCCTTGGGATCGTCAATTTCCTTTTCAGGGTTGACAGCGGGAGAAAAGTCTTCGAGGAGAGAGCCATTCTTTGCAGACTTGTTGTCGATCAACATCTCGAAGGTATTGTCGGGCTTGACGATGAGGGTGTACAAGGTGGTGAGCTTGCCGGTCTTGGCCTGGGGAGGGCTTTTGAGGTGCTTCTCCTCGTACTCGCCAGTCTTGGGGTTCTTGTGTTGGAAGATGAAGTGCACCTGCGAGTTGTCAGATCGGCTAACCAGGCGCTGTAGGGCAGACTCACCTTGTTAGTCGCACCACACTTGTCTGGACCAAACATGATCACGTAGGGGGAAGCATTGGAGAACTCTTCAGCGTGTAGTTCCTTGTTCTCGCGCAGCAGCTTCATGTATGCACCACCACACTCCAGGCCGTTCTGAAGCTTCACCTCGTACTGCACCACAAGAGTCTTGCCCTTGTTGTTGACGACTGCGGGGAATTTGGCGGAGATGGCGTGGTGGGCAGCAGCGTTTTTCACCACGAGACCTTTGTCGCCGACGATGCCGGGCAAGACGGTTGGCTCCTCGACGGACCACTCGCCGACATACGCCCAATCTTCATCGCTCTTGGAGTCCTGCTTCTTAGCATGTGACGGGGTCCATCTTGAGTCCCAATCGTCGGTGAACTGTTCAAGGAAGGGAGCCTTGAGGTTGGTAGGCTATCGGGAGGTCAGCGTTGATGCGGAGGAGAAATGGCAGACACAGGGACTTACTGTGAAGGTAGGGCGCTCAACGGCACTCGTCGAGGTCTCCGCCTCCTCCTGTGCCAGTGCGGTGCCGGCGAGGAGAGCCGATGCATAGAGGGCCGGAGCAATTGCTGCGTTGAACCTCATGGTGGGCAACGAGCGTGGTGAACGAAAGCACGATCAATGGAACCAAGCCAGACAAGGGAGCAAAGGAGAAGAGGGCGGTGGTGGTCAAAGCAAAAGATCGGGGGGAGGTCGACTGGCGGCAGATATATTTTGAGTTGCGGCGGAGGCTTAAAGAAAGGTGTCTTTAACGAAGTCAACTCCACCAGGGGGAATTTCAAATGTCACTCGAGCCTCCAGATCGGTGAAGCTCCTGCAGTAACACGAAGGCGGGGGATCACGTGAAAGCATTTGCGCCGGTTCGTCAATTTTCACCGAGTTTCTTTCCTCTTCTCTGGCCCCAAGTCACTTGTGCGCAGTACGTCTTTCAATCCACGGCAAACATGGCGGACCGGGAAAATGACCACCTGGTACAATCGGATGATCCTGACCACCCTGCAAACCTGATCCCCAGGTTATGCAAACAATTCTACACCCTTGGTAGGTGACGGGGTAAGTGGTCTGCGCGGGCCGGCAAAACTGACCTCCTTCAAAGGATGGGTCACTGGAACTGGCGGCGGCACCAGCATTCGCAAAGATGAACATGTCTACATCGCTCCGTCCGGAGTCCAGAAGGAGCTCATGAAATCGGAAAACATGTTTGTGCTCAAATACCCGACACCCAAGTACCCTCCGTCTGCACGACAGTATGTGCGCAAGCCTCTGGATCTGAAGCCATCCGCATGCACGCCATTATTTCTTGCTGCGTTTGAGCGCGGGGCTGGCTGCTGTATCCACACACATTCTCAGTGGGCGGTTCTGGTCACTTTGCTTGTTGAGAAGTCGTCTGACAGGGAGGCCTGTTTCGAAATTAGCAACATAGAGCAGATCAAAGGCATTCCCAAAGGGCCGGGAAAGGGCATGCTAGGATTTCACGACACCTTGCGGATCCCCATCATAGAGAATACTCCTTTCGAAGAGGACCTGACGGAGTTTTTGGAGAAGGCCATGGAGCAGTATCCGGACACGTACGCGGTACTGGTGCGGCGCCATGGAATGTAAGTACATTGACCGATCGCTCGAAGTCATTGCTGATCCCTGATGCAGCTACGTTTGGGGTGATAATGTCGCCAAAGCCAAAACGCAGTGCGAGAGCTTGGATTACCTGTTCCAGCTGGCTGTGGAGATGCACAGGTTGGGTTTGCCCTGGACATGATTGCATGATGGACCGTCAGTTTGGAGTTGCTGATCGTCCTTCGTATCGTATTCAGCGAAAGGCATTCGACAAAGCCTCAGCCGGTGCCTATGCTCCTCAACATGCATACGTAGTAGCCGCTACAACAATAGAGCCTGAAATCATGGGTTTCTGATGATTGATAAAGCGTGTGGCTGTGTCTATAGACTATTCTTGAACTGGACAGCAATGTCTAGGGTCGTAGAAGTGGTGGTGGAGGCCATCGTTCTTGAAACTCAACCTGCCAAGCTTATCCCCATGCATTTGCGTCCGTCTTGGTTTCTCCAAGTCGCTTGTCCTCGTTTCCGATGTCCTCACCTATACCGTCATCCAAGGTCATGCCATTTCCTCACTTCCATGGACGATGTTTTGACCGGATACCGCTTCACTAGTGACTAGCAGGTCACACTTGCTCAAAACCATGTCTACGGCTGCCTCGATAACTTCGGACCCGCAAAGGCCGGCAGCATCATCAACACAACGTACAAAGGAAGCCAAAGATGCTTTCACGGCTTCACTCAACTCTGTTGGCGCCGGTATCGACGCGGAGCTGCAGGCCCGAGCCAAGAACATCCACGCCAATGCGAAGGCCCTCTCCAAGCAAGAAGATGACCTGAAAAAGGAAACCAGAAGTCTTGCGAAAGAGAATGATTCTCTTCAGAAACTACTAGACAAGACGCGGAAGGAATTTAAGGGACTCGATGACTTAGACGACATCATGGCAAACCTCGATGCAGATATGGCAATGATTGAGGAGACTTTGAGGCTTGCGGAGGAAGACGATGAGGAGCACGCCCCAGAAGCGAACGTCGAGGGGCACTCGCCTTCCGGGCGATGACTGATGACTGACTGCCGAAAACCGACTTTGACGATGGGAGGCGGTTGTGATATGGTTTGGATATGATTGCAGTTCCTTGTATCATTCGGCTTTTGATAGGGTGGTTCTGTTGGACAGAGTAAGGGAGGGTTGGTGGTGGCTGGCACTCGCAACGCAATGCAACCTGGTTGTTTCGATCTGAAGGCTCGGACATCTCTTCCCCTTGGCCGTCAAATGCGGTTGTGCAGCCACTGCCTACAGGTTGGACTACGACGTGGCCACCAGTCGCGTAGCCGAGCATTTGTGACAGACACGCCGTGAAACTGTGTTCCGCAGATGGTGCAGGTCAACTGGACCAGAACATGCACTGACCGCAAGGCTAGGTGCAAGGCTCGGTGCAAGGCTGCGTGTCTACCCATGACGTAGCGTCTCCATCCGCAAATCAGAAGTACGCGTTCTCCGCGACAATCCTCGGAAGTTCCAACTCACACGCTGTCTACGAGTGTCCCAATCTCCATGTGCTCGGCGTGAGAGTCACATTCCGATGCTCTCGGCATTCACTGCTCAGCCCATCGTAGAGCTGAAGCAGCGGGACAAGTCAAAGATCGAGTCCGTTCTCTTTCACAGCGATCAGCTCCTTGTTGGCCTCAACACTGGGGCTCTGCGCATCTACCGCATCAAAGGCCCACCGTCCCCTCCTGATGAACCCTCCGACCAAGATGCAGAGAGCGTCTCTGCCACAAACACTCCTGCCACTCCTCCGAAGCCAACTGAACTATTAAGAGAGTATGAAAAGTTTGCAAAATACAAGATCGAGCAGTTGGCCGTCTTCCGCGAAGCGAATATCCTCATATCACTGAGCAGCGGTCTCGTGTCCCTCCACGATCTGGGTACTTATGAACTCAGTGAGCAACTCACGAGATCTAAAGGTGCAAGCACATTTGCCGCAACAAGCAATATCGTGAAGGACAACTCGACCGGTGTCCCCACCCTCGTCAGTCGGCTAGCTGTGGCTGTCAAGAGGAGGTTGCTACTATGGACATGGCATGAGGGCGAGCTTGAGGGCGACGCCGTGGAGATCGCGCTGTCACACAGCATCAAATCCCTTACTTGGGCGACGGGTACGAAGATCGTTGTTGGGTTGACTGCGAACTATGTCGTTGTGGACATCGATTCACAGCAGGTGAAGGACATTATAGGGCCTGGAAGCATTGGAGGGACACCGGGTCAAGAGACTAGTAGGTTAGGAGGGACAATGAGCTATATTGGCATGGGCTCAATGGTGCCAACGCCCCTAGCGACCGGGCTGGGAGAGAACGAGATGCTACTTGCCAAAGACATCAACACCCATTTCATTGACCGGAATGGAGATCCCATCGGACGACGACAGATACCATGGCGCGTACCTCCTTCAGCGATCGGATACTCATACCCTTACTTATTGGCTTTGCAGGAAGCCAGCAAGGGTGTGCTGGAGGTGCGCAATCCCCAGACACTCACTCTACTTCAGTCGATTGATCTCCCAGGCGCCGTGCTGTTACAAGTCCCAAATCCGAACATCAGTCTCGCGCATCAAGGCAAGGGGTTCTTAGTTGCCAGTGAGCGGATTATTTGGCGGATGCAGGGACTCAATTACGATGCGCAGATTGATGCATTGACCGAAGCGGGCCAGCTCGACGAGGCCATCAGTCTCTTGAATATGATCGAAGAAACCCTGATCAACAACAAAGGCGGCAGACTCCGAGAGATCAAGATGCAGAAGGCCCAGCAACTCTTCGACGATAAAAAGTTCCGAGACGCCCTGGACCTCTTCGGGGAAGTTTCTGCGCCGCCTGAGCGTGTAATCAAGCTCTATCCTCCAGTCATTGCAGGTGACCTAGCAAAGGACGGGGCGAGCACCGCTCCCGAAGCAGAAGAGATGCCAAAGGTCGAGGAGAGTCCTCGAAAAACGCCTAAGAAGTCCGACAGTGTTCCCAGCCCTGTCAAAAAGACCAAGTCAGCTGCTTCTGATGCTGACACGGCAAGTGTTCATAGCGCGAAAACTGCAGAAAATATGGGGAACGAAGGGCTTTCGGAGAAGGAACTCAAGACCGCTGTTCGAGAGCTTCAATCTTTCCTTGCCGATGTTCGGCGCCGCCTACAACGGTTTTTCAACCCAGATCAAACGGTCCGCAGCCTGTCCGAGGTGCAGAGTGCGGCACAGTCCGAGGACATCCGACAGATCACCCAGTACTTGCTTGGATTGTCTTCCTTGGACGATGTGGACCTGGCAGACAAGCTGTTGGAGGTGGCCAGAGTTGTTGATACAACGCTGTTCCGAGCACACATGTATGCCACACCCTCACTTGCTGGTTCACTCTTCCGCATCTCCAACTTCTGTGACCCTGAAGTGGTGATGACCAAGCTTGAAGAGACAGGTCGGTACAACGACCTGATCGAATTCCTCTATGGAAAGCGACTCCACCGGCAGGCATTGGAAAGACTTCAAAAGTTTGGCCAAGCTGAAAAGACAGAGGAAGTTGACCCTCAGCTGCGTGGTCCAGCTAGGACGGTCGCTTACCTTCAAAACCTTGGGCCAGACCTGATTGACATGATTTTGGAGTTTGCCAGGTGGCCTCTGGAGACGGAGCCAGAGATGGCTATGGAGTTGTTTCTGGCGGACACAGAGAACGCCGAATCACTTCCACGCGAGAAAGTACTTGCATTTCTTGAGACGATTAGCAAAGAACTGGCCCTCCGGTATCTGGAACATGTCGTGGACGAGTTGGATGACCAGACACCGGAACTGCATCAGCGACTTGTCATGTTGTACCTCGAGGACTTGAAAGATCCATCACTTCCGAACCGGGATGAGCATCTGGACAAGTTCTTGACATTACTGAGAACATCGGACCAGTATTCTCCGGCCAAGACCTTGGGACTGTTGCCTCGGGATGATCCGACCTTCTATGAAGCCAGAGCAATTGTCTTTAGCCAGATGGGGAATCACAAACAAGCTCTGGAAATCTATGTGTTCAAGCTTGGTGATCCGGCGAAGGCGGAGGAATACTGTAACCAGACCCATTTGGAGGAGACTAGCAAGGGAGCGGACAGAGCCTCTGCTCGGCGGAGGTCATCCACTACTGATCCGACGGATGAGGAGCCATCTATCTACCATATCCTTCTCAACTTGTATCTTAATCCTCCGAAGGGCGAGAAGGCATTGTTCGGGCCAGCCATTGAACTGATGGCCCGCCACGGACCGAGACTGCCGGCAAATTCAACTTTGGAGCTGATACCAGAAGATCTGCTGGTGAAAGAGTTCGAGGCATACTTCCGCGGACGAATCCGCAATGCCAACAGCATCATGAATGAGTCCATGATTGTCTCTGGGTTGAGGAAGGTCGATGCCGTGCGAGTACAAGCGGCTCTCCTGCTGGGCGAAGGTGTGCAGTCGGGTGGCCGAGGGAGGAAAGTGCGCATCGACGAAGACCGTGTGTGCGGTGTTTGCTACAAGCGACTTGGTGGCAGTGTCATCAGCGTGTTTCCAGAGTGAGTCCGCCTTGTCCCGTCACGTCGCCCATCTGTTACTAACACATCTGCCAGCAATTCTGTTGTCCACCTCGGTTGTGCCGTACGCAAGCAGAGCGAGTTCGCCGCGAAGGTGGTCTGAAGGCCGCGCGTCCACTGACTTTTGAGATACCCATATTCTAGCATGAACTTGTCTCATGTATCGTCCTCCGCATTCTCTTCCCCGTAATTCTCTTCCTCTAACTCATCCTTCGACTTTTGCCTGGGGGCGCCGTTCGGGCCAGCGGCCTTCTTATCTTCCTCCATCTTCTCCGTCAAAAACTTGTTGATGTCTTCTTGTAGTCTCCTGGTAGACGCCCGCAGCTCAGACAGATATGTGGTCTTCGCTTTTATGTCCATGGAGCCATCGCTCTTGACCTGTGGGGTAGAGACGGTGTATGTGAAATCTCTGTGCCCGGACGGCGAGTCGTACGTAGCGCTGAGACTGGCGGACGGACTTTCATTTGCGTCAGTCATGTTTGAGTAGCTTCGTGAGGTCAGTCGGGAGGGAGAAATTGAGTCTGAGGGTGAAACGGGAATCAAGGGACGACGGCGGGGATGCAGGCAGGAAGCGCATCTCCAACCTCGAGGCCAACACTCACCCACTCACTTCCACCTGCGATCCCAGATCGCTTGCTTCTTCACACGGCATCTTCACACGTCTTTAGCACGACAATCGACAGAGACATGCGGCCGAAGCCCACCCCGTCTCAAATGCCCGTTATGCACCAGGTCCGGTGACACCCCCCATCCCACGACATCCCAACGGCAGCGTCGCTCACCCACGCTTTCAACCATGGAGCCTCATCCGCAACGACGAATCGCACGGTCGCCAGTGCCTCCTACTTCTTCAGTGTCGCCGAACCCGTCACGCGCAGGCTCGAAGCAGAGCAATCGACCAGACTCGAGTGGTAGTGACACTTCTGCCTCGTCGAGTCTATCCGTCGTCAAGCGATCCCCGTACAATCAACAACTGCCCACGTTCGTGTCGCATACAAATGCCAGCAGCGCTTCGCTGGCGTCTCATACTCGGCCGTCGGCACAGTATATGCCCCGAGATGGCGCTGCAAAGCAGAGCCTTGGGCCCCCTCCAGAACATCTACAGAAGCACCGTCCTCGACAGCATTCGCAAGGCTACTTCGAACCCTCTATGCCCTCCGCCTCGCTCGCAAGCCAGTCCCAGCTCCATGACCAGCCCGGCATGCCGGCCCTCAACCCCTCCCAGATTGCCGCTCAGGCCGCTATGCAACACCTCAACGCCACGAACCATTCGCGCAAGAGATCGCAGACGGTGCCTTTCCCGCAAGAGCAGAATCAGCAGGAAGGCCGACGCAATAGTAGAGGGTCGGCCGGGTCTCACGAAGGTCAATCTCCTGCTCCAGCACCCGAACAGCAGTATCGCAATGGGTTGATAGGCACCAATGCGGCGGCGACCGCAGCAAGCGTGGTCTTTCCCAAGAACTTCACATCATCTAGTACGACACCGTTGGTGGAAGAGGAAAAGTCAAAGAAGGGGTTGAAGAGATTCCGGCCGAAGCATATGGTCCTTTCCAGGGACAAGGACAAGGAGCCGAAGGAGAAGCCACTTCCCTCGCCCAATCGACTAGCACCTAGCGGCTTGTCCAAGGTGATGAACGCATCAACTGCGAGCCTGGCGGAGTCACTGTCATCGAACAGCTCTTCGCTGTACCAGCTTGCCAATCCTTCGTCATCTACCATTGTACCTATGCTTGAGCAGAAGGAACAGAAGGACAAACACAAGCATCACGGTCTTCGTCAAAAGCTGAAACTGAAGGACAAGGACGACACTTATGCGCTTCCTTTATCGTCGGCGAGCTCAAATTCGAGGCCCGTGGACATCAACAACCCCCAGTCGCTGTATTCTTTTGCCCCTCCTTCACCCAACCCGACTTCCAACTTTGCGAAATCGGTTTCTGGTCTGGACCTTCGTCATGGAGGTCGTGCCCTTCGGGAGAAGAAGAAGGAAGAGAAGGCTGCTCAACAAGCCGCCTTTGCTAATCTCGAGCCCGTCTACAGCCGTGGAGAAAGCGATACTTCCGAATGGCCCTCTTTGGGGACGAGCTTCACGAATCAATCCGTCAGCAATTTCAACACTTATAGCGAAGTCAAAGAAGCCGGAGCGAACTTTGGCCTGTCGAACATGTCGGCCGATGATGCCTGGGATCTACTCAGAGCCAAGATCTTGGTGGCCTTTGAAGGCGAGGACGTTCGAATTGCCGTGGAAGACCTGAACAAGCTTGTGACAATTCACGTTCAGAGATGCGTGCAAAAGAAGGATCCGAGCATTGTCATCGGTGACCTGGAGGACTTGTTGAAGACTGGCTTTCTCAGCCTCAATCACACATTACGGGGCGTCGGCGACAACAGCCTCGTACCGCGTCTGGTGGCGACGTGGATGGATGTCTTCGGCAAGGTTCTGCCGTTCATGCAGGCCGTCTTTCTTCCGCTCGATCAAGAATTCAAAGGAAGAGGTACCATTCTGACGGGCCCCATGATGGCTGCTGAGTTCTGGGGCGCTCTACCCAGTCACGACAGCGGCAGCAAGCTCTCTTCGTCTCCTTCGACCGGCGAAGGCCTTGACTTTGTGGTTGCTGCAGGAGAAGAGCTGGAGGTCAGACGGATACTCCTTATCAGCTATCGAGACAACCTCATCTTACCAAGATACGAGGTTTTGAAGTCGACGTTCTCCCGACTCAGCCTCGACAGTATCAATGCCTCACTCACGCAGTATGACGGCGGGAACAGGAATCGCGGCAACAGTGGAGGGAGCGACCGGCCGGGCACCGCACAAGGCATTGAATACGGGAGCTATAACTCACAGAGTAGCACGTTGCTCGGTAGCATGACGTCGGGCGGCAGGTCTCGGGCAACGTCGAATCTTTCGGTGGTGAGCAATCCTGCGCAGGATGTGGCCTTCCAGTCGTTCAGCTCGCCACCCGCAGCGAGGCCTAGCGACAGTTCGTCCTCCCATGTCACCGAAACGGTGGGGCGAATGCTACAGTGCCTGTCGGTGTTATGCTCAATTCAATCGGGAGACGACGCTCAAGCCAAGATGGAGGAGCTCAACAGGCAACTTAAGCTGAACTGGCTGGGCCGGGGCCGCACTGGCAGAAACCGCAAAGGGTTCGTTGGGAGCAGGGTTAGGCCGATGGGTAGCGTGGGCTCTACGATACGTGGGCTCGATCGTGATGGGAGCCCTACGCCAACGCCGACCAGACAAGGGACTGTGAGCAGGCAAAGTGATGATGCTGGCTAGTGGATTCGGATCCGGCATAGCCTTACGACATACCCTTTGAATGCATAATGATGAATTGTGCCTAACGACCTGATTCTCAAAGTGTCCCTGTTGGTCTGCAAGAATTTCGTTATGCCTCCACACATGCTGACTTTGCCATCCTGCACGCAAGGATACAAATACGCTTGGAGCTGCCGCCCATCACTCGTCTTCCATACATCCTCAAGTTCATCGATCCAGTAGTTCCACAATTAGGGTTGACCTGCAGAAGAAAGAGCCAGAATGCCGTTCATCCGCTCCAGCCTCGATGGCACTCTGCTTCACTACGTCGACTATAAACCAGCAGCGAAGCCTCCACGTTTCCAACCGGCTGATAATCCGGCCCCAGACCACAGCAAAGGTGACATTGCGTTGGTGTTTATCCATGGATGGCCAATGTCTCATCAGATGTACGAACATTTGATGCTACCACTCTGCGAAACTTACGGCATCCGATGCATTGCACCTGATCGACGCGGCTTTGGGAAGAGCGACTGGAACACCAGCGGCAGCAAGGACATCACTTACGACACCTTCTCCCAGGACAGCGTTGAGGTCATCGGAACAGCCAAGCTGGGAAAGTTCTTCTTCGTTGCCAGCAGCATGGGATGCGGCGAAACACTCCTCTCGTACCTCAACATGCCAGAAGACCTTCGGAAGCAATGTGGCGGATTCATATGGCTGGGTCCATCCCTGCCCTTTCCGCTAGCAACAGAGGCAAACCCTACGGCGCCATCTCGAGCGCTTTGGGACATGATCTTGACCGGGTTCCGGCAAGATCGAACGGGTTTTACCCGAACTGCGCTTCCCGGCGTGTTTGGGATTCCGTTCAACATCGGCATCGAAGTCCCGGAGACGGTGCTGCAGAGGTTCGAAGGCATCGTTGCACAAGCCGACGCTCTCGCCCTCGAGAGATGCGTCCAAATCATCACGAACAGAGACTTTACCGGAGACCTGAAAAGGCTCGACGGAGAAGATGTAAAGCTACTTGTCATTCACGGCGACAACGACCAAAGTAAGTCACACCTTCTTCCAGGGCGGTGGGTCTTGGATCTGACAAAATGCTGGGCAGGCAATCCCGCTGAAGCCACGGCTCATCTCATCCAGAAGCTTGCGACGCAAGCTGAAGTCAAGATCTACGAGAAGGCAGCGCATGGGATGTACCTCACCCACGCCGAAAGGGTGCTGGAGGATGTCCTCGCCTTCGTATTCGGAAAGTAAAGGGTGTGAGGGGGAGTCTGGGCGAGAAACGCACCGCCTATCGGATGGGACATCTGGTCCATATTCGATTCTCCACCATGCAACCATAACGTTATGCTAGGTCTCGCTCATATCAACTTCGAGCCTGATGTTCGGGCGGTTGCGCGCTTTGCGGTCGTGTCGCGATGGTAACTTTTCGAGCAGCAAGACACACGGTCCGAACGCCAGCTCCCAGGCAGCAGATGAGACGGTAATAAGACCAGAGGCTCGTCCAGCCACTCGTCCCATCATTCCCCTTCCGCTTTCAAAGCGTCTCGACTTTCCCGGTGAAGACTCTGTTTATCTATTCTCATTTCAGTCCATCGTGCCAATCTACGCGGTCACCACATTGGGACACTCTGTCAATTGTGGCTATTTCCTCTTTACGTCGATTCTCCACTCAACGCTATGCCAGTCAAGAAGGGTCAAGTAAAGGCGGTGCCACTGGCAATCCCGGAGCCGGGCAAGGACGCGGCGGAGAGGAAGCGAGTCCTCAATGTGCTTGCGCAAAGGCGGTACCGACAAAAGCGAAAGGAGCACATCCGCAAACTTGAAGCCAAAGCGGTGGTTGCGGGGGCGGTCCAGGATACTGACCAGCCGCAAGAGTCGCCGCAGTCCAACGGTGTCGGCGACGCACGTTCATCGCAAGACCCGGATGGCGAGGCAGCCAGCAGTAGCCAACAGCTGCAGTGTCCGTTCGCTGCAGCCCACCTCTACACTTTTGATAATGACCCAGTCTTGCCCACGGATCTCAGTCTGGCAGCTCAAGCGCTCGTCCCCCCTGGAGATCCGTTTGGTAGCATACTTCCTGACGACCAAGCGTTATGGGACACTTCCATCTTGCTACCCTCGCTCCCAAGCACCCCGCTGTCCGGTTCCAAGCATTCGTCTTCGGGCGAAAGCGAGACTTGGTCTTTGACACCTGCTGCGTTGGCGGAGAGCTCCGAAACGTGGCAGGCCCCATCGCAGACACCGGCTTTTGCACCTGAAGACATGACATATTCCTTTCCCGACGAAGCATATCTGGAAATGACCGAGCTCACCTTGCTCCGGGGCTTCATGGCGGTTGCCAAGCGGTTGAATATTCAGGAGACCGTCTGGTCACTCACTGCACAGTCTCCGTTCGCGAATTCGGCTATAGCAATGACCGAGTTCAATCATCTACCGGTGAACTTACGACCAAGCCTGCTGCAACTGACCGTCCCGCATCATCCAATCATCGACCTGCTCCCCTGGCCCTCAACGCGAGACCGGATGATCAAGGTCCTCATGCAGCCGCCTGAGTTTCGACCTCCAAACGCGGCCTCGCCCATGGCACTGCTGGATTTCGTGTACGACGTTGAAGACAGCGCGGAAGGCGTTCGGATCTCTGGTGACGATCCGTATTCGGCCCACAACTGGGAAGTCGGCGAGAAGGTGTTCAAGTCGTGGTGGTGGGTATTCGACAAGGATATCATCATGAGGAGCAACGAACTGAGGGCGTCGAGAGGTGCGCCCCTGCTGGGTGGGAGTATCCTGGGAGAGGTGTCTTAGTTGCGAGTATGGCAGAATTGCTTTGGGTGTACCTCGTAAGATCAACAATGCCATTCTGACTGTGCTGGCAATCTTGGACAATACGAGGGTCTATCTCTTGCCCCTTGCTTCTCGTGGACCTCGCGCCAGCCACCAACACCGCATGGCAGCCGCTCCTGTGAATCGCGCATCATCCAATTTCGGGGTGCGCCTGAACACGAGGCCCAACTGAAGCTTAGCTGGTTCGGGCCCTGCTAGCGCGTCCATCCCCCGCCTGTTTCTTTTCTTTCCCTCGTCAACACCGAGTAATCTTTGATCAAGCCACATCCCGCTGTTTTCCTGCGCGTTTCCATGTCTGTGTTGACAACCGAGCATGGCATCAAGCTGTCATGACACGGGCCTGTGTCTGCGTCTCAAGAGAAGAAGCATCCCCGAGGCCGTGGACGGTGTCGCTCCTCAAGTTCTGTTCGCCCATCTGTTCGTCCCGCTCTTCGAAGGATCACACGCAATTCAAGTCTCAGGTCCATGGTGCTGACCGCATCTTACCCCTTTTAGCGAGCTTCCGCGGACCAGAATGCGACTTCTTTTTCCTATCCTGAAGCGAGCTAGGGCTGATCGGTTATCATGACTCCAGTTCGCCCCAGTCCCAAAGGCAAAGCACGAGTTTGGAAGAGTCTGGCCTTGCAGAAACGCCCTGACGCTATCTCAAACTAACCGGGCTAACCCATCGGTACCTGCATGAGGCTGCAGCTGTCATTCCATCGCGCATGCAGCCTGCGGTGCTATCGCAAAACAAATGATCCCAGAAGTCAGCTGCTCGGCAGGGTAGTACACGCGAGAGAGTCTTCCTCATCCTGGGGACTCTGGAAGCGGCAACACGGTCCTGACCTCGTGCCCTCTGTTCTCTTGTTGTCGTTTCCTCTTCTCTTTCTCGTTGCTGCTCGTCGCCCCAGGACCGCTGTATGCATCTTGATAGCCCGACCTCGACATTGTCCCTGTCGATTTCTCTCTTTTCGGCTTAACATGCGTCGGACACTCGCTCTTTTCCTCGGTCTCGCCGCTGTGGGATTTGCTCAAGACACGACTGCTCCTGCGACCGACTCGTCAACGCCCTCTCCCACCGACTCAATCACTGCAGCTCCCTCACCGACGGATTCATCCTCGAGTACAGACGGCGCCGCTTCCAGCAGTTCGACCAATGCCACGAGCACATCGCAGGGACCAATAACGCATACGGTTGGCGTTGCATTGGTAGGAGAAACGAGAGCGTACCGGGCAGAGACGGTGCTAATGCGATGGATAGGGAGGCTTCAGCTTTGTGCCTGACGTTACGCTCGCCAGAGCCGGCGACACAATCCTCTTTCAATTTTATCCTACAAACCACTCCGTCATCCGGGCAGAATATGGCTTTCCCTGCATTCCTTACGAAGACACGGGCGTCGACAAGGTCGGATTCTTCTCTGGCTTTTATCCGGTCGAGGCAATATTGGATAACCCGCCTGAGTGGTCGATCGTGATTAACGACACGGACCCCATCTTCTTGTACTGCGGCGCTTCAGGCTCATGTATCAACCACCAGATGGTCGGAGTGATCAACCCCAATGCCACCACATCCCTTCAGCACCAGAAGGATCTGGCGTCGCAATCGCAATTCATGCTCCTGCCCGGTGAACCATGGCCAGACGAAAGCGAGGACCCATTCACCACGACATCATCGTCTCCCAGTCCCACAGCGACCCCATCTGCAACGGGCGCTGCAGACGGGGCCGGTGCAACCAGCTCCAGCGACCACGGCCATTCGAGCCTATCGAGCGGGGCTATCGCAGGCATTGCGATCGGAGCTGCTGCCGTGGCCCTTGCTGCCGCTGTTGCCCTCTACCTCTGTGGTCGACAATCTCGCGGCCGCGAGACCAAGCAGATCGACGATCGTCCAAGCACAGGCCACGCTACCCAGGTGTCCTACAACCCGGCAGCGGCGCACATGTCGTACATGACCGATCCTATGAAGCACATGTCGATGCACAGCAGTGTCGTTGGCCTGGGACCATCCCCGGCATTGCCAGGATACGTTCCAACACACGATCCGGCCATGTCGCCGGGAATGCATCCCGCGTACATGCCAGTCAGCGACTCACTGGGCCCGGCCCCGATGGGTCCAGGGAGTGATATCGCGTCACCACACAGCCCGAGTCCGAGCCAGATGTATTCGGTGCCAGCCTATCCCGGCGGAATGCCACAGAGCATGTAAGTCTGAAGCCTACCCCTCTCCAAAATTCCGCAACAGAATAGAATGACCCAGCGACTAACCACCCGCGGAACAAAGGCACTCTACACCACACCAGTCAGCCATGTACGTCACAGTGCCGCCTCCTCACGTCCACGAGATGGCCGCGTCAGAGCCTCACCCTGGCCAGCCGCCGCCGCAATCGCAGCCCCCACAAGGCGCTGGCATAATGGGCTTTATTCGACGATCCAGCGTCAGCAAGGCCGGCGGGGTGGAGAGATATGGCTGAGACGAGTACTAAGGCAGTTCCCCGTTCCTGCGCCCATTGGGATGGAAATGGGGGTACCCGCCTGAACAGACGAAGACCTTGTTCACTCAAGGGCAGACGTGTGACGAAAAAAACTAGACATGGGCGTGTGTGCGCGTGTACACATGTGTGTATGTGCGCGTGCGTGTGCGTGTGCGAGTATGTGTATGTGTATGGTATATGTAATTCGTCTTCTGGGGGGTTGGCGCGCCGCACGCGATATACCGTACTTAAATTCTCGCTCGGTATGTTCTCGTACTGTATATACAGTACATCTCAGGTTTGGCGTGGAGTTGGCGGATAACTGTATCTCGAGCGTTCCAGTCCCAAGACGTGCTTATGTAGTGTATGCCTGCCCACCAGAGCGTCAAAAGGTCAAAGGTCAAAGCACGGAGCACTGTGTAAAATGTAATAGTACTCGTACTCGACCAACCAATTCGCGATGGACATGAAGACCACCTCACCTCTACTTCCTGGTCTCGAGTTGCATTTTGCATTTTGCAGTCTCAATTGCAATGCCAGTCATGTATATCTATATCTTACAACGCGAGACCATACCGCGGACTTCTCAAAGAAGGTTGAATACTGTATCACATCATGAATCGTGCGAACCCAACAATCCCACCGTGAGGCCCTTCATCCGCCGCTTGAGCAAATCTTCCTCACTCCCGAGGCTGATGAGGCTCTTATTCCGAGCGAGCCGGTCCTTGTGATCGTCCTTGTCCCTTTCTTCGTGCTTCCGCCGGAAATCATTGTCGCCATTGACCATGCCATTAGCATAGCCTGCTGAGGCCACGGGCTCTTTACTCGGCGTGAGACTCGACATGACCAAGGGGCCGTCGTCGTCCATACTCTCGCCGGTGAGCCTCCGGCTGTGGTGCCTCGCCTCCGTGGTGGCGAGTTCGAGCGACGAGCCCGAATCGTGGTGGACGCTCCCGTTCCTCAACCGCGCCTCGATGCTCGGGCCCTCGAACATGTGTGGCGGCTTGGCGAAGATCTCGCCGATCCACTTGCCGCAGCGGAAGATGTGCGTCCAGCCCTCGGGGAAGATGCTCACGAAGGAGACGAAGCCGTGGCTGATGCCCGGGATGAGGGTGACTTCGACGTGGTCCTTTTCGTTGAACTCGGTCGTCGACTTCTCCAGGCCGACCTCCTGCCGGTCGCGGAAGAGGTGCAGCTTGGCCTGGCGGACGCGGCCCGCGAAGATGACCGTGTCGTCAACGAGCGGGTCCCGTTCCCCGGTCAGGAAATACGTCTTGGGGAATTTGGCGAGCAGGCCCTCGGGCGCCACGGCCGGGCAGAGGAGATGGTCTGTCGTGAAGTCCGGGCGGTTGTAGGGTCCGACGTACAGGATAATCATGGCACGCATCATCTCCGGGGTGAGGATGCGGTCGCCGAAATAAGAGATGATGCTGGACACGGCGAGGCGCGTTCTCAGCGTCTGCGGTTTCGACGTCTGCACAGCCTGCTTCTGGGCTTCGACGTCGGTGTTTTGGCGCGCGGGGGGCTGGATCTCCGACTTGCCCCCTCGAGGGGCGAAGAAGTCGTGGTTCGGGTCGTCTTCGTCGTCACTGCCCGGCTTGGGTGTCGTGGGCGTGTACCGGCGGTCGATGTCTTCGCTCTTCCGCTTGATGAATCGCTCGTACTTCTTGGCGGTGCGTGGGTTTCGGATCAAGGCCATTTGATCGTCGGTCATCCAGCTGCCGATGTTGAAGTCCAGCGCTGGGTACAGCAGGACCAGGCCGGCAGGGGAGGGCAGGATGCCCCGAGATGTGCCCGTCTGGTTCGATTGGATGACCATCAGAGTGGTCCCGCAGGCCAGATTCCCCCCAGCACTGTCGCCCGTGATGACAATCCTTGGGCATGAATCCGGCTTCATGCCGATACATCTGCCCCGTGTTGCGACAATCTGCGTGTAGACATCGAAACACTCGTTCAGTGCGTATGGGTAGGGATACTCGGGTGCCTTGCGATAGTCCAAGCTCAGGATGGGCAGGCCCGTCCTCCCCGCCCAGGCGAGCAGTTTGTCATCGCTCGTCCTCGGGTCCATGGCCACGAAACCGCCGCCGGGGATATCCAGCACCACGTTCTCCTGCCTTTCCAACTCGGCCAGCGTGCCGTCAAAATACATCCACGCCACGACTGGTTCTTTGTAGTGCGACTGCTTTGGTCGGGGGATCCGAATCCGGCGTGGTTTGTACTTGGTGAACCGAGGCCGCATCAGGGCTGTGAAGAATTTCAGGTAAGGAGTGGTGGGCTTGTTCCATGCCACGCGCAAGTGGTCGACGGTCAGCACTGCCCGGACCTTGCGAACCTTCTCCTCGGCCTGCTCGGCTGCAAAGAGGTAGTACACCGTGAAGATCATCGAGCACAGATCTCTGAGCGGTTTGTTCCGTATCTTCATGGCACTCCAAAAGCCAGCATCCAGTGCCGTGGTGATCCATGTTGCTCGAAAGAATGATCTACTGTACAGGTTCGCAAGAGGTTCCGGCGACTCGAGTCCGACAATCTTTGCAAAGTTCCGGCACATGTACAGCCACAGAAATGTCAAGACGACGGACCGCCAGGGAGTGAGACGTCTCGCGAGGCGCTGCGACAGGGATCGAAGAATAGGCGGGCCATGCTTGTCGCCTCTGCAAGAAGTCAGAATATCGTCCGACTCGGCGAGAGAGAACCAACCTCAGCAAGTAAAGTGACCAGAAGGAGACAACTGCGACGACTTGGTATTTGCGAAACTGAGACGAAGGCCTTCCGAGCACATGGTCTGTCCATGTCAGTCAGTGTGCAGAACCCATATGGCGTTGGTTTCTGAGCGCACCTATCATAGCTGAAAGCGAGCGGGTAGCGAGAATCCAGATGGGATCGCGAGGGGACTCTGGGGCGCGAGTGTTAGGGAACGTCGAAACAAGGCAACGCCATACCAAAGCACGGACTGTCAGTGCTTCCGTATGCAGAAAGAATTTAAGTCTCGAAGAATAAAGAACAGAGGCATCGAGCCCGACAGCTGACGAGGCATGTGTGTCCTATGACCACACGTACTGCTGGAGAAGCAGAGGATCTCTGACGCTGTCCTGCCGGAGGTACCTGGCCACCTGAACCGGAGAGCGAGACGGACGGCGTTGGCGGGCCGAAAAATGCATGTGAAAGTTTCGCAGCTCCATGTGACGCATGCGCATGTGAAAGCAGCGAGGCGATGCATCATCTACACTGTCCAGGGTCTGCACTGCATTGTTCTACCTATCCATCATTACACAGTCATCCAGGACTGTAACCTGCAGCGATTGCCTCCCTCGTACACATTCGTCATTCCTTGGTACACACTCTCTCATCGCTAGGCGCTTGGGCCTCGCAGCGACTTTGCTTTTGCAGCTGCGCCCGCAGATCGCCTATCCACCATTTTCGTCGCATGGTTCCCCTCCAGCACCCTGGCAGTATCCCTGCTAAAGAGAACGGTCGTCATGAAGCAGAGAGCCAATCGCGCCGATAGATGCCGGAAATGCCTCGCGTCTTCGCCGTATGAAGTGCCGCCGCGTGGATGCATAATGCAAGGGGTTCTTGCTCATGTTCAGAGCATATTTCTGTTCGAGTCTCTCCTTGAACACCGCCTTCGTCAAGAGAAAGGCAAATGGTCTCTGATCCAGCCTGTCACTCCACCGCCACTGTTTCCACCACCGCTCCGACTGCCTCCACTCCCTCCATGATGACTTCTCGAGCCGTGCCTCCTCAGATCAATCTGGCTGCTCGAATGTCGGTGGTGTTCGGGACGATCGGTTTCGTAGTCTCGTCGTCTTCCGTAGTATTGCTGTCTTGCATCCCTGAGCGCGCTGGGGCTTTCCGGAATTGTAACTGGGTTGAATCGGCTGCCCTCTGGCTGATATGCGCGAGGACTAGATAATGAAGATGCCCGCCGACTTCTTCGCCTCGAAGGTTCTGGGCGTGGGGATTCTTCAGAATTGGTGATTGGTTTCCGGCAGTGCGGACAGGTATCGTGCTCCTTAAGCCATGAAGTCACGCACTCTCCGTGAAACCAATGGTTGCAAGGAAGGACCGTCACTTCTTGCCCTAGCTCAACATTGTCCATGCATATTGAACACTCAGCCTTGCCGTCCTCACCCAGCATTTCCCTATCTACACGCTTCTTTTTGAGCGATCGAATGGCGTCTTCCGATGCTGGCGGAGGAGCGCTGCTGGCATTGTTCTGTTCCATCAACTGCGTCATGATGCGGTCGAAGGCTTCCTGACTGTAGACGACATCGCCAGTTCGAGCATTTCCTGGGTTCAACATGTGGTTGAGAAGGTCGAACGGCAACGGAGGTTGTCCTAGTCTTCGGCGGTCGTCGGGATCTTGACCAGGCATCATGCCTGGCTGCATTGACTGGAAAATGAGTGAGAACAGGCTGCAACAGATTAGCTGAGAGTCTCATCCGACGATATGTTGAACTTACTCTTGGAGGCTGGCTGGCTGCATATGGGTTGGAGGGGTGTGCATAGCTGGGCCGGTTTCTCCTAAGGGAAAACCAAATGGGCTGAATGGAAGGGGTCCGTCTCGATTCTGCTGTTCAAGCGGATGGGTCAGCCATGCCTCTGTTTCTGCATCCTCAACAAGGGAATCAAGCAGGTCATCAAGTCGTACATTGCGGCCATCAGGTCTCCACGTCCGAGTACTGAACATCATTCTCCCGCTTCCGCCATTGCTCGTGAACTCAAAGGTTGTAAAGTTCCCATCATCGTCGTTGTGCGCGGTTTCGGCCCATGGGTTATGGTCTCGAAGAGGGTTGAGCGGTGGTGAGGGCGGTTCGGGAGAGGGAGAAGGTGATGGCTCGTGGTCGAAGTCGTAGGTAGATGGCACTGCACCTGGTTCAAGCTGGTTGAAAGATCAGCATCCAACGACATCATGCCTGATGTGTACGTACGATCTCGGTGAAATCGCCTTCGCATCTGGGGCAGATCAACCCGCCGTGCGCTCGGTCCCATTCATTCTGGCACTGATGACAAAAGACCCGCTCTCCCTGTATGCGCGACATGGCAGCGATCTGTGAGGATAAAGGACGAATATGATCACCAGCCGCAGAGGTTCATCAGCCGCGCGAAAGGCTCTTGGCGCGGCTGTGCGTCATGCGCTCAGGGCCTTGGGTCTGGCGATGCGGAGCGGAGAGTTTGTGTCTGTGTCGGTTCGTGCTTTGTCCGGGGAAGGCGGTGGCTGCTCCCGGAAGAGCGTCAATGGTGCGGCGATTTGTGTCGATCACAGGTGAACGTTAGGGTTGGAATGTACTGATATCTATCAGGGAGTGTTGATGAGAATCTAACGATAATTAAAGAGAAGGTCTACAATAGGTTTCCGTTCTGCATGCGTGTCACTGGCGGAGGATTGCATCACCCGGCAGCCGGGCTTTATCGATAAAACCAAACCTGTTCCCTTTGGTTCACAACGAGTGCGGAGTGACCGTAAAGTGATTATATCCAGCACCGTATTGCCACCGATGACGGCCATACGACGGTTGACTGTTTGGTTTGCTCAAGTTTGCTCTTCCACTCCGTTTTCAAACCCTTCCTCGACCCAGGCGTCAACGACCATTATGTGCTCCATTATCATACAGGCTCTCAAAGCAAACGGCACATGTCCGAGCAACAATCCAGAACGCGCAACGCTTTTCAACATCATCGCTTCCGTGTGCCCCTCATCAACATGCCTCCAACAATTCCTGCAGCGACAGCAACGCCGCCAATGATTGCGACGCCCATCAGGCCTTCTCTCGATACCTTGTCGTCGATCAGTTGTTGCAAGCTAGCAGCCTGCAGATTTCCAGGCTCTTTGTCCAGCAGCAACTCGTTGTATCGTCTGGCTTCAGCATAGTTTCCCAGCTTGTAGTTCCCCAGTGCCAAGTAGTATAGACATTCTCTCCTCCGTTCAGGTGTCGTCTTGAAAATGTCCGAAAGTAACTGGACACCCAGTTGTTGTTCGCCTCGTTGATTCGACTTGATCAAGCCCTGGGAGTTGTTAACGAGGTCCACCGGCGGTCGCAGAGGCACTAGCATACCCAAGCATAGTTGAATTTTGTTTGAACACCCACGTACTCGCCTTCCTTATCGTACTGCGCGCGAAGGACTTGGAGTTCGGCAGGTTTTAGAGGACTGAGGATTGTCAGATGCGCCTGCTCAGGTACGGAACTGCTGAGACCAACCTTTCTGCATCTGCGGCATATGGTAGGTTTGTAGGCATCGTGGTCGCTGCCGGTGTAGTGACTGATGCTATGGGGCGACAGAACGATAAGTTCGAGGAAGGGTGTAGGTTGCCTCCGGGGACGCGCTTCTTGCTGCTGGAGTGAAATACTAAGTCAGGTTGCAGGGTCCCTTGTGGCTGAGCATCCAACTGACAGGTGGCTCAGGCATGACGTTCGTCCCGCAGGGGCTTCTGGAAGGCCGTTAGGGATTGCTAACTTGCCGAGGAAATTAGTTGCTCCCCGCAACCACACACAGCGTAGTGTCAACAATCCCTTCATCGAACACAAGAAGCAGCCCATCATTCAACCCCGTCCATAGCTTCCACACCACTTTCCAATATGCTACTCGACGAAGATCCAGCGACGGTAAGTTCCCAAGAGCTCATTGTGGGCTTACATTAACATCTGTCGTAGCTCATCCGCGCCACCGTCTCCAACTTTAACATTGCCCCGGACAAAGCGGCGCTATCGCGTGTCAATGATTCCTTGTCAACCCTGCAGCAATCGCGAGATCTACGGACTCGAGATGTAGAGACCACGCTGAGAAAGCTGTCCCGTCAATTATCCACACTCTCCTCCCAGCACCGAGAGACAATTTCCAGCCACGACAGCGGCAGACATGCCAGCGAGATTGTCCAGCTCGACACGAAGAAATTTCGGATCGCAAAGCAGGCATCGGAGCTGGAGGCAGAGAGCGAGCGATTGGAAGCCGAACTGGAAAGGCTGAAGATGCGGCTCGCGGACTTGGATGAGCAAGGTGTCGAGGGAGATGAGAACACGCGCCGGGCAAGAGAAGCGGACGACCCCACAATGTGTGTTTAATGAGTATGGCTATTTTCAACTTTGCTAACTATGGTACAGATTGCGACTTTGGTTGTACAGATCACTTGGCATTACCCTCGAGCAGGACGAAGCAGGCAATTACAACAAGGCCACCATTGCAAACAAGAAGAAGGGGGATGTACATGTTGTCAACATTGACCCGAAGTTTCCAAAATCGTTCTATGCCGACTATTTCTGGCAGACAATGCAGGGATGATTTTGCTCGGCGACTTCTACTTTGCGTGCGCATTAGCGAGGAGTTTAAGGTTGGGCAGAACGAGAGAACGATTCGAGACGGTATGGAGGTGTGATCTCATGACGGTATCTGGATGGCATGAACTGTCGTGCGGAGTGGCTGCATAGTGTAACAAGAATACGAAACCAAGTCGACCAATTGTTCCGACGATATCTTGCTTGTTTAGACAACCAATTCATTTATCGAGCTTCTTTTCCTACGTCGTTGCAAGCGAGAACGTGCCCCTCAATCGAGTTTTGCCAGAACCGTAGCCGCAGAGGGGATCTCTCTGCCAGTGGAGCTGCCTCGGTGCGCTTTCTGTTGGCGTCCCCGCCGTATGAAGGGTGCTTCAGGTGGTAGGTACCTTGCCACGAGATCGTATAAGGGGATTCGCTCGGCATATCCTGCCCACTGGATGAGTAGTCCTCTGTGGGAGTTTACAGCGGGACAACAAGTTGACCGAGCAGATCGCTGATGAGCCTGAGAATGTCAGCCTGCGGTTGTGTCAGATATCTCTGGAGACTTGGCCTTCAGGGGACCAGCTCGCACCTTCTCGAGCACCAGGGACAGAGGCCGTGAGAATGCTGTTTCGCGGATTCAATCTCAATTGCCATTGCTCTGACAACAACCAAACGCTTGAACATCCATACGGACCCGTGCTCTCGTCCTCTCTTGCATTAAAGCCATCGTCCACAACGCTGGCGCCTGCTGTGACGCGAACTTTACGCTACCAAGCATTCGTCGACTGACAAGGCGACGCAAGGTCATGGAGTTACAACTCACTTCTACCTACCTTCTTCTCCAAGATCTTGCTCGAGGCAAAGATGCATGATGAAAAAGTTGTGCTGATGGGCCAAAAAATACGCGGACAAGAGCCCCGAAGGACACTTGAAGGCGACATCCACCGCGATGTGCAATGCAGGGACACCGCCATAGCAGGCTGAATGCTTGAGCTCAGTCGCTCCCACAAGGTCTATAGAGCTGTTAGTCAAATCACATCACATTATGCTGCGGATGGGGTACACGTACAAGTATGGCCTTCGTCAAGAAGGATGGACGAGGAGCAAAATATATATACTCGGTTTCCTGCCAAGAGAATTAGCGCGATTTCTCCGGAAGAACGAAATGTTCCGCTCCGTCCGGTCTTCTGCAAGCTGCAACAGAGCACGAGATTCTTCAATGCAATCGACCAGCAACAGCCCTCATCCTCGACAATGCCGCGCAAGGCGCCGACACCGCTGAAAGTCAAGAAGAACATTCTTTCCGATGTGGTAAGCAAAAGATAACACTCAAATCAGGCAAAGTCGCTGACGGTGTACAGAAAGTCCGACAATCATGGAGCAAGTACAATCTCTACAATCTCGCGCGACAAACACCCTACTCCGGCAGATTTCATAATTTCTTCAAACAGAAATGGGCAACAAAGTCCCTAGCGCGCAACTACCATGGAGAGCATGTTCGAGAAAAGCAGTGGCTGCGGATGTTCGACAGGCGGATACGTTCTGTCATTCCGATGGATGCCGCATACCTCGCTGCAAATGATGGCTCGCGAGAGTCTGCCGGTCGGGGTTCGGGGCTGGAGAAGAAGGGGAAACAGCGCGTGAATAGTCCTATTCCATACATGTCGATGACCTTTGCGCCGATGGAAAGGAGGTTAGACACAGCCATCTTCAGAGCCCTTTTCGCAAGCAGCGCTCGACAAGCGAGGCAATTTGTGGTGCATGGAGCAGTCAAAGTGAATGGCAAGCAGGTGGGTTTGATTGCTTGCTGTTGCTGAGCTACGCTGACACGTTGTTAGATGCGGTACCCTGGCTACCTGTTGAATCCCGGAGACATGTTCCAAGTCGAGCCTGAAAGAGTGATGTGGGCAACCGGCGCACCCAAAGTGTCACAAAAGGGAGCGGCAGCCGAAGGCGAGGGAGAGGAAGAGAACACGTCACGACCCGCTGAAGTGGAAGTCATCGAACAAGAGGAGGACGTTGACGTCGATCGAGATCCACGGGAAGTGCTGAAGGACCTACGAGCCAAGGCGAAGAGCATCCTAGCTACTTCTAAACGAGACATTGGGGCGAAACGAAAACAAGACCTTCGAGCGTTTGGCACTGCCATCAAGAAGCTGCTTTCGCGGTCCGGATCCTCGACCGTTCTAACCGACAGTCTCGAAGCGCAATTTGCGGAGATTCAGCAACAGCTGAACATCAGAAGAGAAAACCAAGCTGCCGGTACTACATCACTCCCTTCAGCCCAAGACGGCGAACAAGAGGCCCCCCAGGAAGAGGCTGTCAACGCGGCACCTGAACCCAAGCAAGAAACGATCCTGAGTGATGCTGACTATAACGAGCTTTACGCTGCCCTTCGTTCGATGCAAGAGAACCCCGTTGACGACTCCAAGCCATATGCCACACCTTGGATGCCGCGGGACTACATGAGCGCCTTCGCCTTCGTTCCGCGCTTCCTCGAAGTCAACCACAACATATGCGCCGCAGTATACCTCAGGCATCCAGTGGCAAGGCCAGGGTTGGCAGAAGTCCCAAGTCCTTACCCGAATGACATACAAGGCTCGGCTTTTGCATGGTATTTGAGAAGGAGATGAAGCGATTGTAGATATTGGGCTTGACCATGTACAACAACCGTCTACTGCGCATAGCGATAGGTGCAGGGTAGAATTGATGTGCTTCGAAGGAAAAGCGTTGCCCAACTCGGAAAATTTCTTGTGCATTTCAGGGATTTCTATCCTCTATGCCCTCTACCCATGGAATGTATATGCTCATAACAGCGGATTCGACCGGTACTCTGGCGCAGCCTCGCCATTGACCTCCGGCTTCTTGGCCTGGTTTTCTTTTTCGATATCCGGAACGTCATCTTCCAATTCTGCCAGGTACTTCTCTGCCTCGAGGGCGGCGATGCACCCACTCCCGGCACTTGTGATGGCCTGGCGGTACCGCTTGTCCTGCACATCGCCAGCGGCAAACACGCCCGGTATGCTGGTGTAGCTCGTACCGGGCTTCGTCAAAATGTATCCATCCTCATCCGTCTCGACTTGGGTCTTGAACAGCGCAGTCGCAGGGTCGTGGCCCACGGCGTAGAACAGCCCGTTGGCCTCCAGCACTTCTTCTTCATTCGTGACGACGTTCTTGACCTTCAGATGTGTCATCAAACCTCGGCGCTTGTTCTCTCCCTGCACTTCCACTGCCACATGGTTGAACATGACTGTCACCTTGGGGTTCGCGAGCAATCGCTTCGCCATGGTCTTGGAGGCCCGCAGCTTATCCTTCCTCACCAGCACAGTGACATGTGAGCCGTACTTTGTCAAGAACATGGCTTCTTCGGCGGCGGAATCGCCGCCGCCGATCACGACGAGCGGTTTGTTGCGGAATATGGGCACTGCACCGTCGCAGACGGCGCATGCAGAGATACCGTTCTGCCAGTACGTCTCTTCCCCTGGCAGATTTAATCTCCTGGCATTGGCGCCCGTCGCAATGATCACCGCATCCGCGGTATGTGCGGGTTCGTCTGACTCTCCGTCATCGTATTCTCTCCATAGTCGGAATGGGCGGGATTTGAGGTCGACTCTCGCGATCGTTTCCGTGATGATCTCGGTGCCAAAGCGCAAGGATTGTGCTTTCATCTCATCCATGAGCTCTGAGCCGCCAATGCCTTTTGAGAAGCCCGGGTAGTTCTCCACGTCTGTTGTGGTGGTTAATTGGCCACCTGCTGCAGTTCCGCCAGCCAGCATGCCCTCGTACATGACCGGTTTGAGTTCGGCTCGAGAAAGGTATATGGCAGCAGTATGGGCGGCTGGGCCGGAGCCGATGATGGCCACTTTGGTGTGCGGCGGCGCCATGGCGCGCGAAGAGGAGGAAAAGCTCGCTGGCGAGTGCTGTTTCTGCAGAGATGCTGTCGTAGCGGCGAGCGAGAGGCCGAACGAGGAGCGTAAAGGTCGCGAAAACCGGTTGAACTTCGAGTAGAACAGTTTGGCGGGTATCTGGCGGTCCTGGCGAGGAGCAAATCGAGTGCTTATACCTGGCGAGCAGGAAGAAATCTAACGAGCGATTCCAGCGGCGTCGATTGACAAATTGTGGGATTGCAAATCGCAGAATCGCCGCGGCGGGTTGCGGGTCGAAGCGAGACGCAGAAAAGAGAATTGGGCGCTGCTGAGGTAAAAGACGCGCCCCCCAGACACCCGTGCGCTTCTTCTGATCACGGCATCAATGCTGAAACCAAAGCTTCTTCCCTCTATCATTGGTTGTAAGCTGCTTCGCTCATCTTAATTACTATAGCCCTCGGGTTATGCTTCAGGGATTGAAGCTTCAAACTACACTCTGCAGCAATGGGCCTGTTGAGCTCGGTGTTTACGACGCTCTTCGTCAAACCCCAAAGACTGCCCATGTTTCTAGTTACTCTTGATGCTCTGGGGACACTGTACAATTTCCGACAGCCGGTAGCAGTCCAGTACCTGCAAGTTGCTCGAAAGTGCGGCCTGGACGCGAAAATCGACCCCAAGGACTTAGACCAGGCCTTCAGGAAATCCTACAAGCATCACAATAGCGCATATCCCAACTATGGCAAGAACAAGCTGGAGAGCCCCGAGATCTGGTGGCATCTGCTCGTCAAGCAAGCATTCAGTCAGCTCGTCGAGGGGGGAGAATCGGCCCTCCCGTCTGACTTGGGCTCTGCACTCTACAAGCACTTTTCATCCGGAGCTGCGTATGAAGCTTTTCCTGACGTGAAGCCCTTTCTGCAAAGCATGGCGGCCCTCAAGAGACGATTCACTCACCCAGATGGGCCGATCGTTCTTACTGGCGTTGTTACAAACTCTGATCCACGAGTGGCCGTGGTGCTGCGAGACCTAGGTTTTCGGGTAGGCCCATCTTCGCTTCCGAACTTTCAAGACGTGACAAGAATGGCCCGGGAAGCCGCAGGCGATACCTCGGCGACGGCTCTTGAATCTGTCTTTCGGGGATATTACAATGTCAACAACGATTTCGACATCCTCAGTACGAGCTACGAGGCCGATGTCGAGAAGCCAAGCGGTGAAATCTGGGATCGTGCTGAGCTGCTTGCTCACCCCACCGGCCTCTCTCGAGGCGAACAGAGCATCCAAATTAAGCCAACGGACAGTTTTCGAAGCCAATTTTGGAAGACCGCGTCGGCTGTCAAGTATCGAATCGACAACACAAAGAAGATGCGCATTCATGTCGGAGATGAATACTCGAAAGACTACCTTGGGGCGGCAAATGCGGGTTGGGAAGCACTTCATCTTGCACGCGAAGAGGACCAGTTGAAGGGCATCTCGGACGAAGTCAAGGTGGTTCGATCTCTCGATGAGGTTGCAATGATCGTGAATGTTATGGCCAACGAGTTCTTTGAACAGGTGAAGGCATGATGAGGCCGAACACATCTTGTCGTTATCGTCTGTTTGCCCTTCGGAGGAGCAAACGGCAATGATGTCAACAGCCGAGCCGTGCTATTGATTCCCCGTACAACTTTCCACATGCTCGGGCCTGAAATCCGCTGCCCAATCAAAGGCGAAGCCAATGTCATGCATTATGCGGCCTGCTTAGATCTTGTTCGGGACTTATTTGACATCACTTCCTGCGTCCCCCAGCAAAGCCTCTTCAACGGCCTCCCTCTGCCGAATGCTCGTCTCCCGAACACGACATTACCTGGGGCGATCGTTGACCACGATGACACACGGGAAGAAGAAATTCGACCACCTCCCACTTGCGCAGAGAGGTCCGCTCGAAGTACCTTTCTCTGGCCGCCTACTGCTCGACAATCCGTTCTACAACAAGGGAACATGCTTCACGTCGCAAGAACGGGTGGACTTGCACCTGAAGGGCCTCCTTCCAACCAATATCCAAACACTCGACGAGCAAGTCACTCGGGCTTATCAACAATACTCTGCACGGCCAGATGATCTCTCCAAAAACACCTTCATGACCTCAATGGCCGAGCAGAACTCGGTGCTTTACTATCGACTGATCCAAGACCACTTGCGGGAAATGTTCAGCATCATTTATACGCCCACCGAAGGAGACGCCATTCAGAACTATTCTCGAATCTTCCGCAGACCTGACGGGTGCTTCCTCAGCATCAAGCATCCAGAAGAAGTCGAGGAGCGGCTGAGCAAGTTCGTGCGAGAGGGCGAGCCTGACGGAGGCGTGGACTACATAGTTGTCAGTGACGGAGAGCAGATTTTGGGCATCGGCGATCAAGGGATTGGAGGCATTCTGATCAGCGTGGCGAAATTGGCTCTCATGACGATTTGTGCTGGACTGCACCCTGACAGAACTCTTCCGGTTGTGCTTGACACCGGCACCGACAACGACGGGCTGCTGAACGACGATCTGTATCTGGGGCATCGTTTCAAACGCGTGCGTGGCCAATCCTATGACGATTTTGTCGACAAGTTCATCAGAACGGCGAAGAAGCTGTATCCGAAGGCTTATGTTCACTTTGAAGATTTCGGCCTCACAAATGCGCGAAGATTACTGGATCGGTATCGGAGGGAATATACCGTTTTCAACGACGATATTCAGGGGACGGGATGTGTGACTCTCGCAGCGATTATGGCCGGACTACATATCAACCAGGTGGAGATGACTGATCTGAGAGTCGTGCTCTTTGGTGCTGGAACTGCTGGCTGTGGGATTGCAGAGCAGGTGCAGACAGCTATCGCCACTCAGTCGGAGAAGAACAAGGAAGAGGTTGCGAATCAAATATGGTGGGTTTAGGCGAGTATCTCTGTGACCATGCTGACCGTCTCAGGTGTGTTGACAAGCCTGGGCTCCTGCTCGACAACATGGGTGATAGCCTTTCCATCGCCCAGAAACCCTACGCACGAAAGGCTTCCGAGTGGGAAGGGAAAGACGCCAAATCTCTGCTGTCCATCATTGCCGAGGTGAAGCCGCATGTTCTAATTGGGACTTCAACGAAACCTGGTGCGTTCACGAAAGAAGTCGTTCAAGAAATGGCAAAGCACGTTGAGAGGCCGATTATTCTTCCGCTGAGCAACCCGACGAAGCTGCACGAAGCCAAACCCGATGATCTCATCCACTGGACCGACGGTCGTGCTCTGGTTGCCACAGGCTCGCCGTTTCCGGCCGTCAAGTACAAGGGTAAGGAGATCGAGGTGGCGGAATGCAACAATTCGGTCTGCTTTCCGGGCATCGGACTCGGCGGGGTTCTTTGCCAGACGAAGTTGATGACGGACAAGATGCTCGTTGCCGCCGTGACGGCATTGGCGAGAGAGGCGCCCGCGATGAAAGATCCTGAGAGGGCCCTTGTGCCAGATGTGGAAGACGCCAGGTCGGTCAGTGTCAAGATTGCAATGGCGGTGATCCGATGTGCGGAGGAGGAAGGACTGGCCCAGGTCGCAGATATACCCCAGTCTGATGACGAGTTGCAGGAGTGGGTAGAGGCGCAGATGTGGGATCCAGTCTATCGGCCATACGTGAAGGCCAAGGATGCATTGCACGCTTCACGGTAGAGGTGCTGCTACTGTATGACCGCGGAAAATGACCAAATACGAGAGAAGTCCCGGTTCATTGAGCTGATATCAACTTCTCAAGCTTCTCCACTACAATGTCATCGACTTCCAAATACCCACCGGCTTTCGTCTCTGCCCTGCGACGGTTGGACCGTTCAAACGGAAGCCTCAGCGCGTTCCCGGACATGGACGGAGCCGTATGAAATGCCGTGATGAGGTTGCCGACCTCACGTTTGAAATCACCCATCGGCCTGAACCTCGCAGGGTCGATGGCCATGAAGAAGAAGCCGAAGTCCTCGAGATTGGGCGGCAACGCGGGCGACCCGGCCAGAATGCCCAGCAACTGGACCGCAACGGCGAGCCCGCTCCCCTTTGCCCCGCCCCACACGGCCAACGCGCCCTTCAGAGCCTCCTCGGGGTCCGTGGTCATGTCGCCGTTCTCGTCAAACGCCGTGTCCGGCGGGAGTTGCTCGCCCTTGCGCATGGCCAGCAAGACCTGCGCGTGGATGATGCGCGACGTGCCGATGTCGTAGATGACGGGCACGGTGCCCGCGGGCGCGGGCACGCCGATGCAGAACGGGTTCGTCCCCACGAGCGGCTTGTAGGTGCCCTCGGGCGCGACCCACGGGCTGCAGTTGGACGCGATGATCGTGACCAGGTCCTCGGCCGCCGCCATCTCGGCGTAGTACGAGAGCATGCCCGTGTAGTACGTGTTGTGGGCGCCCACGGCCGAGACGCCCGACGCCTTCGCCTTGGCGATCGCCACCTTGGTCGCCTCGTGCGCGACCAGGTATCCGAGCGCGTCCTTGCCGTCGAGCTGCGCCGTCGCCGCCGATTGTGAAGTCACGGTGATGGCCGATGCCGGGGTCGGCGTGGACCCCGACGACTGCCCGGCAAGTCTCTCGGCGATGCTCAATATCCGCGCCAGTCCCGCGATGCCGTAGCCCCGGAGCTCGCTGTCGAGGAGGTGGTCGCGGATAATGGGGATGTCGGGGTCATGGTAGCCCAGTCGGCGGAGAGCCTCGTCGGCGAGGTGCTGGGCCTGGTCGAGTGATATCTTCATCTTCGGCGCTGTAACTTGAATTTGAGAGCTGTCACAGTATGTAAATGATTCACGCTACGCGGAAATCAGTATGAGGGATGGGAATAAACAATGGGCAGAGGACGATAGGTTTCAGTTCAGGAAGCATGTATGCACACAGAACACAACCAGTCCGTAGGTGTGTCCGTCCAGCACTTGCATTTGAGCGACGTTGGGGAAAGTTGGAGACTTCAATCGACTGTCGCCGACCTCGGGGCGGGGATGGGATGGGATGGGCACGACCGGATGGCACTGGTGGTGCATCATCTTGGTTCTCCAAGGACCAGGGACAAGGGATGAGCAGGACGAGGTACGTACCTACTCCGGCGCGTACCTGACATCGTAAGCCAGATTGAACTGTAGACTCTGTCGTCGTAGTTGTACTGTTCGCGGGGCTCAAGAGGCTGTTATTCACTGACCGTTATCCTCACTGCGGTTCAGGCGCCGCTACAGTAGATCAGCTGGGGGTGATTGCTCTAGACTTTCAAGTAACTCTCGTCCAGTCACTCACTCACCCAGTTAGTCGGCTTACTCGACGTGACCAAGGTGTGATGTTGAGGCTTTGAGGACAAATAGACTGCGGGCGTTGTTCGATCCACGTCCTCCGGTCTCCCACTTCATCGTGTACCGATATTTGCAAGCCACTGCTCCGTAGTTTGGTGGGACTGGCGTCAGCGGGCACGACCATACACATACATTGTAGGATGGGGATGATTACGAGTAGAACGGGAGGTGACCGGGGATTCCTCAATCACTGGGGCGATTACAAACTCGTGTTCAGCTTACACCACTTCTACAACCGTCCTCCTTCTCACTCCGTCCATGGAAGGTCCGGACGATGGTCCTCGATTGTATGGCACCTCGAAACCGTAGAATAACTGCCCTGCGAACTAACGCCTTGACGTGGCATCGCGCCTTCAGTGATGACCGAACGGACCGCCTAGCTTGTTGTTCGGGTCGTATCGCTTCTTGATCTCGACTAGCCTGTCGAAGTTGACACCGAATACCTGCAGTGATCAATTAGCCAAATTTCCTTCCCGCCAAACGAAAAGGATCCGCCCTGTACCTTCTTGGGATCGACGAAATCCTCGATGAAATTCGGGAAATAATCTGCGCCAGTGTGCCCGGGCCGAATCTCATATGGCCCTTCGGCCATAGCTTTGTGGGCCAAGGCATCGCTCTCCGGCGAGCCTGGTGCGACCCCCGTTCCCAGTTGGAGGTTGTGCTGATTCCGGGTGTGCGGCCATGCCGATACTAGGCTGGGATATCCGAGAGATTGATACACCGCCTGGGCTTGTTAGCAAGGAAAGCGTCATGTTTGAGGTCTCACCTTCTGCATCACTTCCATCAGGACGTATGTGCCCATGACCAGCTTCGGATCCTTCTTCAACAGGTCCAGATACCAATCCCAGGCGCGCAAGATGAGGTCTTCATCGACGCTGGGAACGGTCACGCCGGCTGCCCACGTGTTGATCTTTCCGAAGGGGGCCTTTGACTCGTCAAACTGCTGGTTGATCTCCCGTAGCGTAAGTGTCTTGGTCAAATCGACGGCTCCTGGGATACCCAGCGCCCACTTGAATCCATCTTGGCTCCTTCCGTGCTCGGGACCATTGGCGTCGAATACAAAGAATGCCAACCCGGGTTTCGCGTCCTTTCCAGTATAAGTCCCTGCTGTCATGTCCAGACAGTACAAATGCATGGCCATCTTGGGGTCGGTGCATCGTGACGCAAATGCTGCAGTTTCCCGGGCAATATCGTGCAATGCTTCAGGAGGGTATACAATCTGCCCGCTGAATATCGAAGAAGGGTACTTGTAGACCCGCATCTTGTAGGCCGTGACCACTCCGAAGCCACCACCGCCGCCTCGCAATGCCCACAGGAGATCCGGCTCGTTGCTTGCCCAGACCACGCTGCCATTCATCTTGACCACTTGAGCGTCGAGTAAGTTCTGTGGATCGCACGAGAGACCGTGCTCAGAGCTCAACCAGCTCTGTCCACCATGGAGAATAGAGCCGCCAACACCGACGTAAGTACATCGTGCACCGACTGCTGCGTAACCGGGCGCCTGCTCTTCCACCTTTTGGTCGATTTCTCCCCAGCAATGGCCAGCGCCAAAGGTGATTGTCTCTTCCTGCGGATCGAACGAGAATGACTTGAATGCGGACAACGAGATCAAGGCATCTTTCGCCGTGGCATTTCCGATACCGGTACAGCGGATGCCGATATCAAGAGCGGAGCTATTCGCCCATGATAGAACCTTGCTCAAGGTTTCGACCGTCTTCGGAATAACCACAATTGTAGGATGGCGGTTCGCCTGGAGTGCCCAAGTTCTGGATTCTTCTTCGAAGTTGGGTGATTGCTTCGTCACGATCTCGTCCGGCAACAACAAAGCCTCGAGGTTCGCAAGCTCGGTTTCCATCGTGATCGCTTGGGATTGGAAGAACACGCATGTTGACGTTGAGTGGGGAGGCGGACCTACTATTAATGGAAGGGGCAGTTCATTGCCCTCTTCGTGAGGCGTCCAATTCAGGCCACCGGCACATTTTCCCTAGAGCATCCGCACATCACAAGCACCGATACGGTGTGGCAATAGTTCCTCGACCAGATACTCATCATCCCCTTCCGCCTTTGTCCTGGCAAGCGGCAATGCAACATGGCCTAGGTAAAGCGTCTGTTGACCAATCATCAAAGTTAAAAACACGAAACACACACCGTCAATGAGAGCAGTTACTCGTACTGGATGCCTGCCAAGAAGCGTCGCCAAGCCGCTGTGCATAGGTGGATGCCCGGACAGTCCGACGTCCAACTTGCTGACCCTCCCTCCCCCCACCCCAAACTATCCCATCAGTAGCTTCATCGGAATTATGGCTTCACTCGGTGACGTCGACTCGCTTGAGATGCTGGTGATTGTGGATAACGAGCTTGACCCTATCTCAACATACCAACATCCTGACCTCAAGGTCGGCGGTCAGCTCGCCGATGTAGCTCTCAGAGCGCCTCTGCCGGAGGGGAGCAGAGGCGGGTCGAAATTCGAGATCCGGCTTGACAACGTTTGCTGTGGTGCCCACGGATTGTCATTGATGATTGTAAGGATTTTTCAGGGAAGGCTGCTGTGGCTAACACTGTCTTAGACAGGGATCAAGGGCGAGAAGCGTCATACTGTCCTGTTCGATACGGCCCCCGAAGAGCATATTTGGGAACTCAATGCCAAACGCCTGCGAGCCAAGCTTGGATCTATCGAATGGATCCAACTGTCTCATTGGCATCGTGACCATTCAGGAGGCATGTTGAAGGCCGTGTCCATGATCAACGAGGCAAAGGGAACAACGGGAATTCCTGTCGACCTTCATCCAAATCGACCAACATACCGAGGGTTTCTAGGGCCTTTCGGTCCTGTGTCGCTTGAGAGAGACCCGACATTCGAGGAAATTGAGGCCGCCGGAGCCAAAGTGATCAAGAATGACCAGCCGCACACCATTCTAGAGAATATGTTTCTTGTCTCCGGCGAGATTCCGCGTGTCACTTCGTACGAGAAAGGCTTCCAGCGCGGGATGAGGTTCAACCCAGCGACAAATGACTGGGAAAGTGACGAATTGATTCTGGATGAGCGCTTTCTGATGTGCAACGTGAAGGGTAAGAGCGGCATCCCTTTCAGAGCGAGGCTGACGATACTGCAGGCAAAGGGTTGGTAGTATTCACTGGATGTAGCCACGCTGGAGTGGTGAATGTAGTCAAGCACGCCTTGCAGCTGGCTGGTGAGAATGTTCCGCTATATGCAGTGATCGGTGGTTATCATCTCGTAGGGCCAAACGAAGCATGGATCAAGGATACCGTGGCGGAGCTTAAGGAGCTGAATCCTCGAGTGCTGATGCCGGGGCATTGTTCGGGGTGGAGGGCGAAGTTTGAGATCGAAAAGGTGATGCCAGGAAGGCTGGCTCCGTCAACGGTTGGAACGCAGTTTGTCCTATAACAAGCCAATGAGCAGTAGAGGCAATTTTCTGTGCCGGGAAAGTGTTAAATCCAGATGTGGGACTTCTTCATACAGATGAACAGAGCACAGCTGTAGGTCCAGTTAAAACTGCTGCTGCCGCACTCATCGATGGACTTCCAGTAGTGTTACTCAGGCTGGTAGGGTACGCGGTGTCCCCCTTGTGCAACCATGCCAGCACAGGATTGCAGTTTCTTTCTGAAGACATGGCTAACAGTGAGACCAGAGCCGGGGCAAAGTCCTTAACCAGCATGCCTCCCAGCCCTTTCAGCCAGATTGCTGCGGGGGGCTAGGCCGTCTTCCTGACCGGGAATTCTCCGTGGCATGGGTCTAGAGTACAGAGCACAAGCTGTTCGTCGACGAGGCGTGCCCAAGGACTATAAATGACGGATTGAGAGCAAATGCAGGCAAAGAGACGCGTCGAGGAGAGCCGCGGTGCTGGAGGAATGGTAGGTCATCGGCACAGTGTGGGCTTGCGTCGAAGCGATCGATGCGGCGCGAGGCTTTTTCTACATGTTTCGAGGACGTTTTGAAGCCGGCGGTGGAACAAACGGCTAGGATGCAGCAAAAGTCATTCGGCGCTCTGTACTTGTATCATTTCGTGAGCGCTGGGCGCATTTGAAATGAATATGAATTGCTGATGCCCAAGCACGAAACGCGTTTGGCGCGTTGACTTCGATGACGTCATAGTTTGGGTTGGGGCTCAATCCGAGTGCCACACAACAGTCAACGTCGCAGTGATTACACCTCGAGCAGTTCCTCGCGTGCTTCAGTGGACCATCACAAAAGGTCCGTCAGTCTGCCTGCGAAACACATTGCATAGCAGTCGGATGCAGCGAGTTGTTCCTGACGGCGCATCACCAGGGTAAGCGGAGCACTGGGTGTCTCCCAGTCCAGCACCCGGATGGTCTGTTTGTTGCATCCTGATGTCCTCTGTCGGAGCAAATGGCACCAAGGCATTACCTTCCATGAGCCAATGCCATATAGGGTTGCTTTGTGGTGGCGGAATTCGGTACTATTGCTGTTGGGGGCACTTCGATCCGCTCAACCCTCCATCATGTTTTGAAGGAGGCTGCCGATCGGCAGCTTTCTTTTCTCTTCCAGCCTTCTCACCGTACCAGGCACGCCAGGGTCATTTCTAGGCTCCATCCGTCTCGTTTCGACGATTGGATAAACACGAAGCCAAGCCAGTGAACTGATGGGCAACAGATCGGAGATAGGTCAAACCCGGACTTATGCTCTACCATAAACCGAGGGCGAGAAACACTGCGCCCGCCAGCCTGCATCAACACCTACCACGAGGCTCAAAATGACGTCCAAACAGCGGCAAACAGCTCTTGCATTCTTGGATACCTTCGAAAGCCTCGATTATGAGGCCAACATTGCTCTCCGAACTACGGGCTGCCGCCATTCCTTCGCACCAGCATCTCTGGGCATAAGAGAAAAGAACAACGAACAGTTTGAAAGCCACCTCAAGTCACTGCAGAAGACCATCGAGGGCATTCCAGTCACAGCTAAGCAGGTATTCGAGGGGAACAATCAAATCACGGTCTGGGCAACCAGCGACACAAAGTTCAAGGAGGTTGCAAAGGCTAGTGATCCGGACCTCGACTGGACCTATCAAGGGGAGTACATCTTCATATTCACCTTCAACGATGCCGGTGACAAAATTCAGCACATCCTCGAGTTTCTGGACAGCAAGAGGGTCGAGGAGGCACGAAGGCTATTCCGGATTTCAGATGGTATTTTGGCAGAGAAGAGGGCAAGCCAGTAACGAGGACGCCGTGCGAGATCTCTGTCCCTGGTCTTCCATGTCGAATATTCCGTGTTGGCATGCCGTGTTGGCTATTCTGCTGAGAGAGCTTGCACCAGAGTTAGTTATCTATCTCAGGTCAATCGGAACACAACGGTATGTCTTTGGAATCCTGGTACTGGGTAACCCGGAGACTTTTTCCGTCCGCCCGAGAGCAGAGCAACATGAAACCACCTTGGGTTCGTGGAGCTCTTGGCCTTCTTGTCATTGTTGAGCCTTTGGATTCTGGGGATCTGGGCAAGCGATGCAGCTGATTCCAAAGCTGGAAGAACCATGCGGGATATGATCTAGGACAGAGGAGAAGCCTGGAGTGAGTGAAATGTTCATATCTCGATCTAGATTCCCAGGAGCCAAAGTTGTTGTAAGCCTGGTGCTCTTGGGTCTTGCACTGCCGCAAACCAGCGGTACTGCGGCCAAGGAAGTAGGAGTTGCTGCTCCTTCAACTGCTTTGAAATTGGCTTCATCGTTGTAAGCAGAGTTGGTTTGTCGGGCTGGAGACGTCCAAGCCCATTGCAGCTTGACCGTTCCCAACACACCCGGACCAGGGGGGTTGATAGGGCTGGAGATAAGCACTCTACTGAGGCCGGGCTGAGCTCGGCCACAGTCAAGCAGCTCGGCTCATCTCTTAAGCTTTACGGCCCGGAGGCCAAGCTTCCCACGATGCCTGGAATTCTTGTTCGTTCCCTTTGCGCAGTTTCCAACTCGAATAGTTAGTATCCCCGTGCGCTCTTCTGAATAACTATCCTCAAGACTCTCCACTTCCTTCATCGGCTCGGACAAACCTGCCTCTCCTTCATGCTAAATCTCCATCCTGCCTATCCGAACAACAATCCTCCTTGCGAAGCTGAGCACCGTGGCTGTTCAACAACTGGACCGCACCTGAGACAGACCAGCTGGCTAATGTGCTTATGTTGACTCGAAAAGGTCTTCCCTAATAAGACGGATATCATATCGGCCAATTGACCTCCGTGCTATATGGATACTTCCGCCGAGAACACACCAGAGGCATACAAAAACAGACCGGTCGCCGTGTCAGATATCGGCAGAGCCTCCTCTGGCTTTCGGTCCTCACTCCATGTGGAGAGCACCACGTGTCTAAATCATGCAGCTCACCTGACATACCGCAACTTCAGATTTATACCTTATTCATCCAGTTGCGAGCGCTGACTGTCGTTCCATGAGTGACACACTTGGCCCCATCGTGGCTCAACCGCAATGGAATCCGCAGGGCTGATAACTTGGCCACGAAACTGAGTTTCGCCCGACGACCTCTGAACCGACGAACACCCACTCGTAGCATGAGCTCAAGGACCACCCGACTCCATTTTGCTTCCGTCTCGGAGTGCGCTGACTGAAGTCTGGCATTGGCCTGATGTATTACTTGCCAACCAGAGCTCCGGTAGCGGGGAACAACCGACTCGCGGTCAAAGGTGAGTGAAAACAGCTGAAGAAGGATTAAATCCTGCAGCCTACGAGGCAAACTATTCTGGTACTGCGCCATCTAAAATGATGTGCGTAAACGAACGGACACTGCCACGATCTTTGGTATTGGAAGACAGGATGCAATATATGAGCCGCCTGATGGTCATCCTCCTCGTCGTGGTCTGGCACTGCAAGTTCTACCGAGTCGTTCTGTCCTATCTCTCATCGCTACAATCAACATGAAGCTGCCAATACTACTTCCTTCTGCGCTCTCGCTCGTGACAGCCTTCGCTCTCCCCCAGCTGCATACCAGAGCCAACTCTTCTGGTGTGGGAGACACCGAGATCACCTGGGGCACAAAATGCAAGGGTCTTGCCGCCGAGAGCCCTCTACCTATGAAATGTGCAAATTTTTCGGTCCCTCTCGACTACACGAAACCGAACTCGACCAAAACGCTGGATCTCACGCTTGTCCGATTCGACGCCGTGCGGAAGCCCATTAAGGGGAGCGTGTTGTTCAATCCTGGTGGACCTGGGGGGAGTGGCGTTCAATTTGTTATCGGACGTGCTCAAGAGCTAATGACGTGAGTGTAATCGCCGCTGCGATCCATCCACAGGCTGATCATTTTGGTATCCTCGGTGGCTAGTTCAATCTGATCGGCTCTGATCCAAGGTATGCCCCGTTCCTTCAAAGACACCCCGGAAGGCTCGAAATCAATCTATGATGCTGATCCCGGCCTAAACAGAGGTGTAAACAATACACTGCCATACGTGTGTGAGACCGATCTGTAGAAGAACATACTTCCGGGCCACTGTCTAACTTCTCCAGGGTTTTGCTATGGAACCATCCTGGGCGCCACGTTCGCAGCGATGTTTCCCGAGAAGGTTGGCAGGGTCGTGATCGACGGAAATGTCAACGTTCATGAATACTACTATGGATGGTATGTCAGCAGAAATTCCGGTTCAAACCTCCGTAACACCTTTCTAGGGATGTCAGCGGCCTTGTAAGCCTCGACGATGTGGTGGCCGGGTTCTTTTCCGGCTGCGTCACATCTGATTCGTGTGCCCTCGCAAGCTTGAACCAAACCAGCAGCCGAACTGGCACAGACTGTCGATGACTTACTGGAGAGCATCAAGGTGAATCCTCTCCCACTCACCATTCAGGGCTACGCCGACAATGCACTTCTTTCCCCATTTGAAGGCACATCCACCCTCATCGACTACAGTACGGTCAAGGGGTTCATCTTCTCACAACTCTATTTTCCCGACGTCTGGCCTTATCTCGCCAAAGGCCTTCAATTCCTCCTCGCCGGTAACTCGACCGGGTTCTACGAAGTGATGGCGTTACTAAACGGAGGCGGCGGCGAATTCGACGATGCTCTCGCGGGGATTGAATTCGGCGAACAAGCTCTCCGGACCGACAACCTCACGACCCTCGATCCCCTGATAAATGCCGTCACTGCCTCTAGCAAATGGGGAGGCTTGGAATTCGGCCTCGAAAACGTCATCCAGGCAGTCCGATGGAAGCAGACCGCCAAGGAGATATACTCGGGCGACTGGCAAGTTCAGACCAAGAATCCACTCTTGATCATCGGCAACACTTATGGCCCGGCAACCCCGTTGGTCAGCGCGCAAAACACGAGCGCCATCTTCGAAGGGAGTGTCGTTCTTCAGCACAATGGCTACGGGGTAAGTTCAAAGCCGCGCCCCTTTAACCACTTAATTACTACCGTGGTTGTACGAACGAAGGGAATCGGATTCACTGACAAATATTCCAGCACACTTCCCTCGCGCAACCGGGCCTCTGCTCCGCCAAGGCCGTGCGATCCTATTTCATCGACGGTGTACTCCCAGCTCCCGGTACGATCTGCCAGCCTGACATTGCGTTGTTTTCCGGCGAGACATGGGAACAAGACTTTGCACCACTCAGCCTCAACGGAACGGCCGCGTCCATTACGAAGGGAGACAATGACGTTTCATTGCTCGCTGCTTTGAAACGGGTTGGCGAGTCCATGCACCGGATCAATAAACCGTCAAGGTAGTCTCCGCAGCGCAATAAAACTTTTCATTTTCAAGAAGTATCTACGGAGTACCGTGGTGGGCCTAGTCGGAGGGGGACCCTCCCCTGTTGCGCGGAAAATCCCATGATTCGTATACGCTCACTTTCGCAGCAAGAGAGGTCACATATCCGTCTTCTCGATTGTGTCAACCGCCTTGTCGCTCTTTCGATGACCACTACCAAGGCCTTGCCTGCATCTTTATGCCCCCGGCCTCCAGAGAAGATACAAGCTTCCTTCTTCCCAGGGCGCTTGCTGTTCTTACTCTGGAGGATGTGACAACCATCGGTGGCGACCCAGTTCACGAACAAAGCCCCAGTCTCTTCGCAATCGAAGTAATTGGGCGCTTTGGCTCGGGCTTTCGAGGCTGAAGCCGGCCAAGGGGACCATCGGCAGTGCCCTTGCTCATGAAGAAGACTATATACGTAGCACCTTCTACCAATCTCCTCGGGAGCGACGCCTGTATACACAGTGCACCGCTGTCAACGGCGGCGGCTAAAGGTGCCGGCCGTGCGAATTTAGTTTGACAATCAAAGGGACAATTCCTCTTGATCCTTGAATTAAGATCTAGGGGATGCTCCACATTGCCGGAACAGAAACCTGACGTCTGCTCTAATAGCCGGCTTGCGGAGAGGGTCAAGGTGAACTTGCGGGTTACAACATAGACTTGGCCCCAACTAGAACTTTATGTCAGGGATTGAAATGATTTATCTGGCGAGTGGCGACTGTGATACGACAGCCATGCGATATCCAACAACAGCCACAAATGCACCGGATAACATTGGTTCTTAAGATTCCAGACCGCCAACGAAAGTTCTGGTAGTAATTCCGAATAACCCAAAGAATGGGTCTCTTGTTCAGGTAACCGCTCGGATCAAGGGACACCCTGCTCGTAAACAGCATTCTCGAGACAGCTGCCGCTGATGTGGTCGCGCAGTGCTCGATCGAGGCTGAAGCCGACGTTAGCTGACCAAGCGGTCCAGATTACAGAGACCTCCTGCTCCAGTAACCAGATCCTTGTAAAAGGTTGAGTAAGCTTCCGCTGCTCGTCGTATATCTCAATTTCTGGCTTGGTACTCCCACCCCGTCGAACATTTGACCAACGAGCATGACCAAGGGGATAATACTGGGGCAAGGCGTCACCTTTCCGGTGCTCTGGGGGCTCTGGCACAGCATAGAAACCAACATAGCTTTGGCCATTCTGTCCGGGGAGCAACACGGAAATAACGCGTGATGAAGGTGGAGGGAAATGCTCGAGCATCGAAGACGAGTCAAGGTTGCTGAACATTTCGAAGGTGTACAAAGCGTTGAGGCTTTTTACAAAAATTTCGCCGTTGAACAAGCCTTCTTGGCCGAGGCGGCTTGATTGTTCCATGAAATATCGCAACCAAGTCGGGCTTGGGCAGCATTGTCCAAGGGAGTGCATGATGGGCAAAAGACCGATCCCTAGGGTTTCGCACGCCAAATACCCTTCACCTTTGTTGTTGATGCCTTCACCGTTGCTAATGATCGTCGCGACTAAGCGCATCACTTCGTAAATGTGGCGGTATGCGGCGAGGTAGTGCCGTTCGGTATCGTGATGGCCACCAAGAAGACTCAACGCCCAGAGAGTTCTCGCCATGTAAAACCCGTGAAGAGCAGCCAGCAGACAAAGTTGCGACGACACATCGGTGTATGGGCGGGGTGGAGAGGGGAGTGTGTCAATTTCATCACCACTCCATTCTACACTCGGACCACCGAGTATTTGAGCATTGAACTGAGAGAAGATATGGCTGTTGGCCATTCTCCAGCCGCTGAGCTGTTCCTGGAACGTTATGATCCGGTGTGGCAGTACTGTCCTTTCGTGCATTGTCAAGGGATCCCATATCAAGTTCTTCACGTCGGGATGCGTATCTGCGAAGTCGAGGAGGACCTGTAACCCGCTCGAAGTTGTGCTAGGGTTTGGGTGAGTCAAAGAGGACCCAAGGACGTCCAAGTCTCGATATGCTGGAAGCTGCTGACCAAGAGTGTCCATGTTCCCCAGGTTCGGCAGTGGGAGCACGACATGGCAGACTGTGTTGAGGTTCCTCAGAGCAAACTCGATTGCCGGTACGAATGGCTCCCATCTCTGACTCCCATTGGATCGCAAGCGAAGGTAGTAATGAGCAGCATCGTTGGTATGCCCGACAGCGGCTGGTATATTCCCAAACAAAAACTGTGAATAGTCAGCACAAGCTGGCAATGTAGAGGCTGCATTGCGTACTTCGAAATATGCGAGTAGGACCAGTGCGCCAACGAAGACGTCCAGTGAATTCTCCGCGCCTGGTTGAGCGAGCTCAGATATCTGCTGGAGGGCCTCAGTGTAAGTCTGGACTGCAATGACCTTCGCGTCCAGGCCCCTGCTTATTTCGAAACTGCTGGGAGTGGACATCAGGATCACTGCGCGATGGAGGCCACCAAGTGCGGCGATAGTCAGGAAGATGTACTCGACTTCCCACGCCTCTTCGCATAATCGATCTCTCCAAAAATTCAAATGCTCGGCGGGGAACAGCAGTGGCAGCGTTCTGAACAGGAATTGATGGTAGGATAGGACGTCACGCGCTCGAGCATGCGGCCTCTGATCCGGACGAGGATTCGTAGGGAGGGCAATGAGCGGGAGGCCATCTGTGCGAAACTTGGGATGGTGGATCGAAACGGAGTCCGCTTCTCGGGTGGTAAACCCTGGTGAGGCGATGGCGGGTGCCGTCGAATCTTCCGTAACTCGTGGCGGTCGAGGGTCGATTTGACGCCTTTGCTCATATCCTGCGCATTCAACATTGGCTGACTCGCATCGTCGACAAGTCGGTTTTCTTTCATCACCTGCGAAAATATTGGTATCAGAAAGTGCCGCTCTTTAGCCCAGAGTAAAGGAAGCCACATCAAACCAAGTCTTAGAGGCAGCCGTGGGGAGAGCGTATTGTCCGACAGTGGAGAATCCGGTGCAGTGTGGCCGTCGAAAGTGGCCTACGCAAGGTGCTCGAAAAGCAAGGGCTTACATTTCACACGCCGGCGACGGCAAGTCAGACATCCTGTTCGCCGCCGCGTCTTCTTCTCATTCATGGGCTTGAGACTCCTGGAGTAAAGGACGACAGAAGCCGAAGGCGATGTTCATGGGTACACACATGTACCGGTATTGCTGGTGCTCGGAGGTACAATAACGCGTTTCTTACCTACGATGTAGCACCGTTGAAAAGGTTCGCCAAGAAATTATTTCCTAATACGGCTAGCGTGGAAACTCTGCTATACCTAACACAGCGAAATTCATGCTCTACTTTAAACTATTGTATTTTATATTTCCTCTATCATCAGGTACCTACTACTACTACTACTAGTAAGGAGCCACCCTTAGGTGTGCTCGTTCAGTACCACACAGCGCAGCGCGGTATCAGCCCTGTTTAAGGGTGCCACTACTGGTACCGGCTCGCGCTCGTACCGAGCTGTTCTGAACTGTTCTACAACATAATTGAATAATGTGCTAGCAATACTTAATACAGACACTTACCTAGGTACATGTACAGTATAGCTCGCATAAGGGTGGGCTGGCTCGGTGCCGGCTCTGTGCTGGCCCAGAGCTGGCTCAATATCAGCCCGAGCCCAGCCCGAGCTGGTTATAGATTATTCCGGGCTGTTCCGGGCTGAATTCGAGCTGGTATCGAGCCAGCCCACCCCAAAGCGAGCTATACATACTTATGTACTGTACTATATGTACATAGTAGTATGTACAGTGTCCGGGAAGTGTGCTAAATGTACAGGAGTAAAGTACTTGTAATGTACTTCAGATTCGAATTCCAGAATCACACTGAAGAGGCTCAGCTTCAAGTTTTCTACCGGACGCGGATAGGTCCTTCTCTAAAGACGATACTGTACTTTAAATAATGCATTCTACAGTGCAGCTTAGTTAGGGAGACTGTTCCAGGGCACGCTGCCCTGTCCTGTAAGAGAGAGTAGTACATACATACTTACATAGTTAAGTAGTAGTAGGGACAGAGTACTTGTACTTTATGTACATGTAGTACTATGCATATACTCCACGTCAATATTGGTGTTAGCAGCGAGAAGGAACGGTGGGAGACATCCACTGTCAATCCCCCACCGTCACGGCATTGATCTCTGGGACTTGAAATTCTCGTCACCTGATCTTCACTTCCGACTCACTTGTGCTTCAATCAATTACAGTATGTACAAGTATTCGGCGAGGTCTTCAAGTTTCTTCAGAGCCATGGCCGAGAGCTCTAACGTGCTTGGCACAGGTATATTACATACATAAGTAGTACTGTATCATACGATTCTAGGTTCTACCATCAGGTGCGCGCAAGGTTTCCTTCAAAGGAAGCTGAAGCATCTCTCGCCCGAGGCTTACAAGTACTTTATGGTGAGCCGCAATTAAGCAATCGCTAAGTAGCCAAAGCAAGCTTCCCGAAGCGGCAGCCCGGCTGCGCGGCTCCATGGCGTGAAACAGGGAAATGGTTGGCTCGATGCGTCATCGATACAGGGATGCCCCGAGATCTGCGGCAGCATCAAGATCAACATTAACGGCCACCCTCCAAGCCGCACGTGCCTCCTTTCAAGTTCCACGATGTGTCTTCAAGAATATTAAAGACTGCTCCATCTCTTCCATTCTTCATTCTCTGCGAAGTTCTAAGTACTATCGAATTCATCCTCCCAAACCTCCTTACCACTCCCCATCTCATCACTGCGGTACTGTTGGGCTCTCTCTGTTCCAGCCACGGCCCCAATGGTTGGGAAGCGAACATTCCAGAACCGCGCAGACGACCACTGGCGGAATCCCGATCTGGAATCTGGCCACCAGCAAAGACGGTTTGCCGGGTTCAAAGATGCCGTTGAATATGCCATCGATCGCCGAACAACCGCCGCATTGAAGGAACAACTGCGGACTGGAGTCGACCGAAGAGAGTTTGAGAAGTACAGAAAGAGCGAAGAAGAGGTACATACATATCAAGTACTTGGGCAAACTTCAGTGTTCAATGGTGCTGCTGCGCACGCGAAGAAGACGCGATGCTGACTGACGTGTTGGCATATGACATAGATCAAGAAGATCAAGGACAAGAAAATCCGCAAATTTTACGAGAAGCAGAATGCGGCGCTGAACGACTGGGCCGAGGTCGACACCATTGTGCTGGCCATGGCCGACGAGGTTCTGGAGAGCATGAACACCGACGCCGATCACGACGGGATCCGCGAGAGAGAGGGCCGACTGCAGCACGTTGAGGAGCACATCGACGCGCTGTTGCCTGACGACGTCCGAAGCGCGCGGGCAAAGGCCGACCGGAATGCGCGATGGGCCGTGAACATTAACGTCATCGCTAATATCATTCTGCTCGTGGCTAAAGGGATAGCAGCGCTGAAGTCGTCATCTCTGTCGCTGATCGCTTCGCTGCTTGACTCTGCTTTGGATCTCCTATGCACGGTCATTGTCTGGACGACCACTCGACTAGTGTCATGGAGGTTATCATCCCTGACACGAAAATTCCCCGTCGGTCGTCGAAGACTGGAGCCGATCGGTATTCTGGTCTTCTCCATTATCATGGTCATTTCGTTCATTCAGATCTTACAAGAGTCTGTTTCGAAACTGTTACCGAGTGGAGATCACTCGATAGCCACATTGCCGGCCCTGGCTATTGCCTCTATGGCCGGCACGGTGGGAATCAAAGGCTTGATCGGCTTGGGCTGCCTGAGGATCAGAACCACCCAAGTGCAGGCCCTGGTGCAGGATTGCAAAACAGACGTCTATTTCAACACCCTCAGCTTGCTCTTCCCACTCGTTGGAAAACAGGCCGGCGTGTGGTGGCTGGATCCCTTGGGCGCGGCGCTGCTGTCGCTTCACATCATCTACGACTGGGCAGACACCTGCCTGGAGAACGTGACGCGGTTGTGCGGCTTGGCCGTAGACGACGCCCTGCAGAAGAAACTGATCTACCTCGCCTACCGCTTCAGCAGCGTCGTATCGGGCTTCAAGTCCGTCACTGCGTATCACGCTGGAGACGGCGTCTGGGCCGAATTCGACATCTTGTTGGACGAAAAGACCCCCCTGAGGCGCACGCACGATATTGCCGAGACATTGCAGTATTGCTGTGAGGCGCTCACCGAGGTCGACAGGGCGTTTGTCACGACCGACTGTGAGTTCCAGTACTCTTTACTCTTCCAGGATGTATGTGTTACTCGGGATGATGGCTAATAACTCTCTCGCAGATTCGGTTCAAAACCCCGGAGGGCATTCTCAAGATCTGGTATAAGCGTACTGGACATGTACACTACATTTATGCATTCATACTATGTATTTCGTCGCAGTAGATGGTCATGGGCGTCGTGCATAGCGGGGGTTTAGATGCCTGAAATACAGTACAGTGCATACAGTATGACCAACTCGGTATGACAGCAACTGCCTTCCGAGGCCAATGCCTTTTCTCCCGCGAACGTAGTCGTCGCCTACCCCGTGTACTACAGACAGTATTCTTGTACCTAAGCTAGTGTCCCATGGATCCTTATACTTGGTTCAATGCCGCCTGAACCGAAAAGACACAAACACCATGGTCACGCTACCCACGGAAACGGCTTCAATCCACTACAAATATAGCAGCAAGGAGTATGTATCCGGTATCATTTCTCAACGGTCAGCTACACACGCACGCACTCTAGCCCAGCCAATATGTATGGACAAATAATCAGATCAGTAAACTCCCTTTTTCTCACCGGTCTTCGCGCCAGTGTCATTCCATCCGATCAGAGACCGTACAGAGCACTACTAATACGACAGTACTGTAACTATTTTGTAGCTCGGCGACTGGTTCTCCCAGGACCGTTTTCCTACCCATTGCTTTTCCCCCACCAGAGAACAAAACACATCATTAATGCCCGACATGGCCGTGAGCGCCGCGTAATTTCTGCTCCGAGCATGGTCCGTGATGGCCCGTGATGGCGTTGTATGAGAATGCGACAGATACCGGCCAAAAAAGCAAGCGAATGTCGAATTGCACCTCCCCTCATAGTATGGCCGGCCATGCACGCCAAATACAATGCGTCCGCTAAAGGCGCAGATAACGAGTCTTGCCACCCGAAACACAAAGGATACAATGACCGTAGACCGACGCCCCGCGCTAGAAAGCAAGTTGCAAGTACATCAACAATAACAGGATTCGTGGGGGTATCATAAACTCATACTGATGCGCGCAAATTCAAGACGTCAAATCATAAGAATGGCAGCGGTTGGTCATCGCTGCCGCCAGCTTCCACTCGGCTTCTCGGATCAGCCAGACACGGAAAGCGTCTTCTCCTTGGAGCCCAAGTGCGCCCATGTAAAGAAGTCGAACCTGTCTTTGTCCTTTCCAGATCCGGCTTCAGGGTTCGGGCTTCGGTTCGGTTCCTTGGGTTCCAGAATCAGCGATCGTCGATAGTGGAGTTGAAAACTCTTGTCTCCGGCAGATCGGACCCTGATAAGTTGATCCTGCATCCATGTCTGAAGCTCAGAGACCTCGGCGAAACGGTAGGGAACCTGAAACCTTTGCAGGTCCGAGATAATCTTGGCCGTTTTCATGTGCTTGTCCAAGTTGATCACCGAAGTCTCCCCGCCGTCAATCGACAATGGCCTCGTGGAAGGGTTGGCGGAATCCACCATGGTAAGGTCGGTCAAGTAGACACCGATGAAGGGGAGGCAAGGCGGGATCTGGGACTGAATGCGTTGACGGAGGACCGTATAATTTCGCGATACATCGATAATCTTGCACATGTCGTCAAGGATTGTCTTCGTCTTTTGGGGCACATATTCCCAGGTTCTCTTCATCCGCTTCAGGTTGGTCGAATCCAGTGAGCAGACGATCGCCATCACGGTATCGTAGTTGTGCATCTCCAAGCACTTATTTGCGATCTTGACCCATTGCTTGATGATGACGGCTCTTTTTTTGGGCTCTTCGAGCTGAAGAACAGAATCCGAAACCAAATTGGAGATGTCGGTGGAAAGCGTCGACATGGCCCGAACATTGACAGCAAGCGAGCTATTTCGCTTCGTCCATTCCGTGCCCAAGAGTTCCTCCGGGAGGATGGAGCAGAAGATCCCCGAAGCCTTCAACGTAATTTGACGAGCAATTTCCTGTGGGTCAAAGTCGAGGATCGTGACCGAACCTCCGCTCATTTTCCAGGCTCGGAGGGCAGTAAGTTGACTCTTGGAAATGATGGGATTGGGCAGCGGAGTGTTCGGATCAATATAAGTCGCAGTCGACGTGCTTGTCTTCCCGATGGCTGACACGACCCTTGGGACAATGGGCGCATGGGTCATCGCAACTTTCTCGGCCAACTCGAGAATCCTCTTCCCCGCCATGGGAAGAGAACTAGCGAGAGACTCCCTGGCAAACCCGACGATCGCTGGGAGTGCGGTGTCATCACAATCATGGCGCCAGTGAGATTCCATCCAGCCCTTGAGCACATTGTAGACGCGAAGTCGGACGGGGCCCGCGATGTCTAAGTTTTCCCCGACGTACTCAAACCGAAAGCGCAAAGCCTGTGCAAAGTCCACCGGGGTTGCGAAGAGGCGGAAAGTAAGATAGATGGTGGTGACGAAAAATATATCAGGCGCTGATTCGGGTGTTGTCAAGCGTTCCACCAAGGCGTTGAGCGTGCCCCCAACGACCATGCCCTCTCGGTTAAAGACGAGCTCTTGGGCAAATGAATGTACCAGAATTTCAGCTTCGGCGTCTGCCACATCAATGGAGTCGCTGCGAGCATCATGCGAGCGCCTGGAGATGGACGGCTTCAATGCATTGCCAAGATCCTCGTGAAATGAAGTGACCCGTGTGGACGCCGAGGAAACGTTGCTGGGATTCGATCGTCGATCGCTTCGTTCGAAACTGCTGTCACTGCTCGTACTTCCTCCAACGACGTGGCCACTTGTCCTGTGGAGCTTGACGTCGGTGGGAGGTTTCGACGCTGCCGGTGCCAGAACCGTCTTCTGGTGAAGCAGAGACGGGTTCTCTACGGGGGACGAGCGAATAATACCCGCTACGGCCTCGTCCTTCGGGGTCGGAGGAATACTACCAGTACCGGTGGATGGGGATTCTGAAGTGTTGAAAGAAAGAGGAGGAGTCTGCATGGCCTGGTTGGTGGCAACCCGGGGTCGCTCGTGCGATTTGTCGTGGCTTCCCGTGGCGGCGGGGGTCAAGGCCGAGGAAGGTGGAAAATCAGGGGAGATGTTGCGGCTTGTTGGCTCTGGTGTGCTCGAAGCACCAGAGCTGCGTCCCAGAAGGTAGCTGAGATTTTCAATCTCGAAGTCCCCAATCTCTTCCAATGTTGCCTTCGTTCTGGTGACGCAACGGCCCGCGGCACTGACACAAGCTGTAGCGGCCTGTACAAGATTGTGAGCCTCATCCGGCGAATAGATCAAATCGTCATCCATGGAGCGGATGGGTTTGAACACCTCGCGAGCAGCGTGAACCAGTTCCGTGATGGCGTCGTACATCGAATCCTTCGCCTGGACCAACGGCCTCGAGGTGCTATAATCTCGATCAATGACCGTTTCCACGACGGCAAAGAGCTGACGACAAGCCCGCACGGCGTTTTGCGTAGTGAGCAAAAGTTCTGACGACGATCTGGACTGCATGTGCGAGCCGAGAAAGGAAGCTAGCACCGTCAGGAATTCGTCGTAAGAGCGGTGGAGAAACTCAGAGATGAGGTTGGAGTTCTTCTGTGTGGGTGCGCGAGTGTACGACATCCGATGTGTGATGGAGGAGTGCCGTCGTACGTGTGTTGGATTGGCAGTGGAACTGTTACTGCTACGCTTCGACATGGCGTTTGCGTTCGGAGCTTTGGCTTTGACAGACGTCGATACGTGACGGCGAATGGTCGATTGCGATCTGCTCGACTGCTGGGACGCTACGACGGCAACAGACTTAGAAGACGACTCGGCGGACCTTGTCGCAGCACCAGGCGATGCATCCGCCTGCTCGGTCCAGACATCGTAGAACAAGACGGCGCGAGTAACAATCCTAAAGGCTTTCAGAAGCATGTCATCGAGCCGGATGTCGAGCATCTCCTTGTCGGTGGCATGACCGACGCCGACGACTTGCTGTAGCTCTTTTGCCGCTCGAACAAGGAGCGCAAGATCAGAGAGCAGACTCTTCCGGGTTCTGCGTATCGCATCCTGCTGTTTGACCAAGGAACAATCTCGAGTGAGACAGTTGGACCGCTCCAGCAAAGCGCGCACCCCAGCGACCAGGCCTCTCATATAGTCCTGGTTGCGAAAGAGGCTCAGATTCGTCTCGCTTGCACAGCGCACCAGATCCCAGAACTCGGTCAATGCCTTCAAAAGAGGTCGCATGGCAGCATAGTCGTATCCCTCGCAGTAATTGGTCGGGAGCCACCCACGAGCACCTGTCTCCAATAGCGTGCCATCAGCCCAGCCGTTGACATGGACAGAATGTACCAAAATGATGTCTCCTGCGCTGAGTGGGAGGGTGACCGTGGTGGATGAATGCGGAGATGACGGCTGGAAAGGATACAGAGCGCGAAGGTAGTTGTGAAAGCGTGCAGGAGAGGAGTTCATGTCGTCCAGGGATTCTATTGATCTCGGGCTCAGGCTGGCCGCTGCCAACGCCGACTCCTCCAACGCGCCATGGTTGTCGTCGTCATTGTCCTTGCGAATTCTAAGAGGTGCAACGAATATGCTAGAAGGTTGGGGTTCGCGCATGTTGGTGTCGAAGGTCGGGTATCATGGCGTTCAGGACAGCACCTGCGCCTTCAACAAGGCCATATCCAACAGAGTCGAGACAGAAGAATGAGCCCGGCAAGGGAGGGTATGTTCGGACCTCCGGAGCTGTGGCGCGATCGCGTCGGGGTCTGTGTCTAGAAGGAAACAAGGGGTGCAACAGCACAACGTCGAGCCGAGGCGAGGGGTGGCTTTCAAACTGTGTGCAAGGACCAGGAGAAGCTGGCAGACGACACTCAGCAAGGAGGCAGGTGATATGTTGGATCTAGCTCGGGTTGTGATGTGATTTGGCTCTTGAACAACAACAAAGAATGGAGTGTACAAATAATCTCAGATACGCTGTACAAGAAGGAAATCGAAGCTGAAGTCCTGTCGTCCATCGTGGAGGAAGGAAAGTACCGCTGGGAGTCGTCGCTCGCTCTGCTCGAGAGCCCGAGGAGCCAACGGCCCAAAAGCGCAAAGTCAACGCCCACCTAACGCCGCCCAACCGCCACCAAACTCTCTTGGGTGCCGCCTGGGCCGAGAGCTACCCGCCAATAGTCCCTGAGCCAGAGGAAGGGTTCCGGGCCTCTGGGCCTTGGAGTCTTGACCTCGCAATCCCCTCGTCACATCATGCGTCGAGTCACAATCTATCAGAAGTTGATTGCCCAACTACTTGGAGATAGGATCTTGAGGTGGGTAGAAATGGCTACTGTATGCAGCACAAAGTATCTCGGTACGCGTAGCCACACCTGCAACTGCTCTGTGCTTGTCCCTACGGTACGTTTAGCCCCACGCAATCTTATTTGCGCTCCTGTAAACTATTCGAGTCGTGGTCGGCCAGTCAGGTGTCAGCTCCTTGGGAAGATCAGCGCTCGTCACCGATTTCCCCCCTCGCAGTGCCGCGGAAAGCAACGCCTAACGAGCAGATCCTAAGTCTTATGGCTTTCCTGTCAACAAGGGCCAGACGCGTGACGCTTGCCAGTACAGCCTGGGGCCTCTGGTCCCGCATTACTGTCGTCGCCGACTCCAGACATACAACAAAAGTATGTAGACACATACACAACATACCAAAAGCGTCCGCCATCACCAGTGACACTAATTCCCCAGCAGATAATCACCGGTTACCTCGTCTTGGCCTCCTCAGCTCGAAACGGCTCTGACGCAGCGCCTAGCGTTTCGAGTCACCCAAAACAGGAACAGGAAGAGCGTGAGTGTGTTGTGCATGCCACGATAGGGACGAGCGTCCGGCTTTGCATGGGGGCACGCAGCCGACGTGCGGCGGCCACCCTGCAAACAGAATCCAGTGTGTTGGGACCGAAATTTTTGGAAAAAATTGTTGTGTGCTTGCTCGTCAATAATAGTTGCTAGGTACACGCCTAGAACAACACCAAGCCCTTGTGTGAACGACTATTGAAGTAAAACCCCGCGTGTTAACCTTGCCCACTGTGCCCGCAGAGCAGCCCAAGAACATACTTGTGTACACAAAACTCAAAAAGATTCGCCAGTCGCATCCACGAAGGCCCAGAACCGGATATCAGGCAAGTTCATTTGTCATAAGTGCTGTGAGAAAAGCGGAAAAATGCGATTCATTCGTATTTCGTAAACCACATTGGCGATACATTCAGCAACATCAACATCATTACTGCGTAGAAAAGGAATAGATCACCACCGTCATTCCATGTAGAAAGATCAGACTCTTGTCACATCCCCTTCTCGTGCGTAGACAGGAGTCGCATCATCGATTCGGGCCTGGCTAGCTCGGTGAATCTGGCCCATCTTGAGTGAGTTGATAACGATGGCGCCAGGTTCAACGGTGGCATGATCTTCGATCCTCACACCGGGATAGATGATAGCTCCAGCACCGATGACAACGTTGGTACCGATAAAGACGTCGTTTGCAATCCACTGGGCCTTGGTGCCTTTCCGTTGCACAACATCTCTCCCAGTGTCTGTCGTCAAGATTCTGACGCCGGACCCGATCCAAGTTCGAGATCCGATTTCAATGGTGCCACAATCGTCGAGCGTGCACCCCGGACCTATGCAGACGTCGTCTAGAATTTTGAGGTTGTACCCGTAGGTGCAGGTGAAAGGCGCCTCGATCCAGATGGCGGAACCGATATACCCTTTGCTGTGATTTTGAGACGGGGATCTGTGGGTAGTGTCTTGACTGGGGTCAATGACCTTGAGTAAGAGATTGCGCCTTTCTTGGTCGCCAAGTCCGCTGTCCAACTCCCAAGCTGCATTGTAGCGTTTGAGAGCCCGATTGCATCTTTGGCGCTCATAATGCAAGGTCGGATCCAAGGCGCTGTATGGGACTGACCTCAACATCTTAGATTTCTCCACGTCCTCTTGGCTGGAGACTTTGAAGCTGGACTTTGTGTGATCGAAGCCAGAAGACGACATTCGAGTATGAATTGGTGTCGTTGAAGGGCCCGAGGACGGAGGGAGCGTAGGCGTATACGCCTGCTGATTCCATTGACTTGGTTGTTGTAGTGGTGGAGGAGCCGGCGGGGGATGAGTGGAAGCCTGGGTTGACGGTGTCGCATGCTGGGAAGGATATTGCATCGGCATAGCTGTCTGTCCCTGGTGGGGAGGCGGAGGGTGCTGAGGATGAGCGGTGCCTTGAGTCGGCGGTCGAGGCATAGCTTGGGGTCGTGCACCTAAAGGTTGCTCTGATCGATTGGCATCAGACAAAGGGGGAAGATGGTCAGAGGTATAAGAACTTTGGGTCTGTTGTTGTGGCCGTTGTGGTTGGCCAGGATATTGCAGTCGATTTTGAGGCCCGTTTCGTGGTGGGCTTGACACAGACGACGCGGGACGCTGCCCATCATTGTCGTTCATAGGTGCCGGTCTGGCTTGACCACCGTCATGATGAACGGGTGGGCGACCCGCATGAAAGGCGTCCATGTGCGGCCCAGTGTAAAGCGAGGGCTCGGACACGTCACCCTGATCTTCCTTGGACTGTAGCGGCACGGGGGGTCTGACCGGGCTGGGCTGGGTCGGATCGGCCCCCTTAGTCGAAATATAACCTTTACATTCAAAGCCACCTCGCATACAGTTATCGCCTGTCAAAAGAAGACATGAGTACCCACTCTGGCAATTCGGACGAGAAGGTGGCAAAACTCACAGCGGGGACGGGCTTCATCACACTTTTTCTTCCGCGTTCGACAGGTCAGACAGCCAGTCTTCGTTCTGTTGCTGAAGTTCCGTTTTCGTTTCAGCGCGACCATGGCGGGGGGTGTGATAGCTTCGCGACCATATTGGTCACTTGCCGTCTGTCCATTTGCTGTGGGTTGAGACTCCCACGACCGAGACGGTGCTTCTGACGCGCTTGTCTCCCGTTGTAACACTTCCGCCATCTGCGCTTCCGAAGTATTGGGCCTGACACCGTTGATGGGAGGTTGTGACTGGACGGGCCCCTCAGAGTGCCACGTATGTCCATTTTGCTCGGTGCCATTTTGGTAGTAGAGTGTTGTGTTGTGGCTACCGTTCCCAAGAACATGCAGTGCACGATTGGCCATGTGTTGCGGTTCCGGCCTCATGGACGGGCTGTAATCGTGTGGGCGCTGCTCACCGTACGCCAGAGGATCATCCAAGTCCGATCGCTTTCGCTTGTGGCCCGAAGGTTCCTGTCTATTCACTTGTGGATACATGCCAGCGTGACCTTGAGGAGGATGTTCGCTATCCCTCCGAGAATGTGCCCGTGGGGACGACATCCTGCTACAGACACTGTTCTCTGAGGCTTCGTCAGCAGGGGTGTATCTCGTCGAGGGACCTGAGGACCGACCGTTACTGGAAGCGGGCTTGGCTGCGGTAAACCGTCGTGGGCCAGCATCCGGGCTTGAAGTTATGTCGTATTCCGAACTGTTGTGACTGACTGGAGGGGTGAGCACCATTCTGGCCAAACCATTCGGTCCAACTCTTCACGAGCAAGCTCAGCCAGACGGCGCGGTATAAGTGCTCCTGGACCACCTCTGTCCCCCTTTTGCCCTCCGACTCCTGAAGAAAGCCACGGAAAAGGATTAGATGGGCAAATGAGCCTCCAACGAATGTGGGCGCTTCCGCCGGCTACCCCTTCTGCAGGGACAAGGCGAATGACGTCTTGCCAGCCCGGATTCGCCAGATCTTGTTTGAGGTTCTGGAACCTGCAAGCGGGCGAGGCGCGCGGTGAAAGGTAGAGATCTGAATGGGCGCTTACGACCCGTCACAGCCTGGAGGAGGAAGGTAGGCGCCCGAGATTTGCTCAAGGCGCTGATGTGAGAGGACCCCGGACGTTGGTGCCACTCTTCGGTGAGGTGGAGAGCTCGACGAGATCACACAGAGCCCTCGAGTAGACAGGCAAATCAGTAAGTATCAAGGCCTGAGGTTGCGGAGTTCCAATGTTGCTCGACGGGATGGCGGGCGATCGGTGGTGTGAGAAGTAAGCGAAAGCCGCGAGAAGCGCAGCCGGCGGGCGGCAGCGAGAAGAAACGGAAGTGTAAGTGAAAGCTGATTGCTTGTCCTTGCGTTAGTCAGCGGAAGAGGCCTAGGGAGCCGCCCTTGGTGTGAATTGGCGACTTCGTCCAGTCTCACACAAGGGTTGAAGGAGGACGAGAAGAACGAGGAGGAAAATCTCGGGTTGTAAATGATGCTTCCGCAGTACGACCCTCAGGCCCGTCTCGAGCTTCAGTATCTGCGCCCGGGAGAGGAGAGAGAGACAGGACTGGGAGAGAGGCATAAGCCTACCCTCCCACTCCCATTGATACTGGTGAGGCAGAGCCACTGGCAGGGGAGTGCGAAGACACCTCCCCAGGCGCTTGGGGAAAGACGCTTGCCGCTAGCCGCATCGTTCGAAGGCCCTCTCTGGGCGCTGATTGGCGGCCGTGCTGGAATTGCTCGAGTCTTCGGCTACGCCAGGGGCCGGGCGGGCCACCGGATCCAAAGTCCACAGCGCGCGGCAGTTGTGCTCTTCTCGTGTGCGACGTGTCATGACGGGTCCAGAAAGGCCTTCACAGACAACCAGATCATACTCGTTGCAGTAGTAGTACCTCCTACTCATTCCCAGAGAGGCGGCCCATCACTGTTACTGAGAGCTCCCGCCGCCATCGCGGTTGCAATCCACACGGCATTTCCCGCGTTTTGGCCACCCGCATACCATGAAAAGCCGTGCACGTCCATTGCACTGTTCGTCGTCTCCCAGCCGCACGTTTGGCATCGCAGATGCTTGTCCCAAACAGGCCTCAAGCAGATGTTTGACTCATGTGATGGAGGACCAGCAGAAGCTACGATTGGGCGCTTGTTGTCGAATGTCATGTCGAGTTGCGGTTGCCAGCAAGCCGCCTCGTCAAAAAATGCCGCCTGATCCCTGCGCAATCACCGCCGGACGCCGCGTCGCGCCTCGCTATTGGACGCGGCTGTGTGACAACGGATTCTGCGCGCGTCTGGCCCCTCACTGGCAATTTGAAACCCATCATAGATGACGAGGCGCCTACGTTTGTCTACCGCCCAGCCGCGAGCTGCTTCAACAAGCGACAGCTTCACGGGTGCGCCGGTGTACGGAGTAAATGGACGGGCATATGAGAGAAATGAGCCATACTTTCTAGAATAAAAGCTTCTTTCTAAGGCAGTGCCTCTGTATCCAAGAGCCCTCTCTCAGTCTGTGTCGATCCAATGTCTCCAAACATCGCCATATCCAAGGGCGAAGTCGCTAATGCGAGTCTGCGCACGGATGGCAGGGATGAGGCTATCGATATCCTGAACATCCGCCACCGCTGTCAAGGTGGGTCTACCGTGTGCGCATTGGAAAGGGAAACTGCATTGAGCAAGCTTTTGGACTAGCTCGCGGCTTTGGTCAGGTTCCAAAACATCGTTGAACATGATGGCAGTGCGACAGGATCGAGATTTGAGCATCTCGACCATGCCCTGCGGGCAACCTGCGATGTCTGACCACCAGTCCTGCAGGCCTTGATCTAAGGGGCGAGCCGAAGACGAACGAAGACGAAGACGGTCTGACCATATCTCTCGTCTCATGAGATCAATGAGGAGTTTTGGGTCGGCCCGACAACGTTCAGCAATGAGACTCGGCAGTGCAGAAACCTCGACTGTCCAGATCGCACGCTTGCATGTGTCTTGCGGAACTCTGGCGAGGTTATAGCTGACGCACCAACTCTCGAAATAGACTCTCTGCTCCTCAAAGAGACGTACCTCAGTTTCGTTGACCTCAAAGATCAACGGCCTGGAAAGTGCAGTTGGAGTTCGCTTGCAGAACTCTTGACACAATTGCTCGAATTTTATCCTCTCGTCAGCCGCGTGTTGGTCGATAAGAATGATAAGACTCCTCTCAGGGCCTTCATTGTGCTTGGTGGGGACCGAGACGGCAGTGAGCACAAATTTCTGGTCCACCTGTCGGATCACGCTTGCCGCAGAAAGCGCGCGCTTCGTCACAGCCTGAGAGGAGGACACAGTATTGGTCCCAAGTCCAGGGCCTAGCTGTTCTCCTTTCAGAGCCGGACACCCCTCACGTGTAATGCATGGAATCGGTGCTTCAGTCGGATGCTCACAAGTTGTCCTGATGTATTGCTGGAGAGTCATCGCTGACGGCCTTGGCCGAGGCATCCCATGACCGGATTGTGAGGATGCCAACTTCCGAGCTCGGCTCGAATGCCCGCAACCCTCCTCCAAACGAGCGTCACCCAGCGGTCCTACTGCAGGCGCAATGGCTCCAGTGCGAGGATTGAGACGGATCATCTGACCATTGCGTGGATTCGTCCATACCAGATCGGTGGTACTGTCGGCCCCCTCAGCACTGGTGAGTTGTGGATTATGCGTCCCTGTTTCAGGTTCGATCTTGCGAAAACGGGCATCGTCAGGCGGGCGATCCGCTTCCAGAATATTTGCAGGTGATGGGGCGCCATCCACCGCCCCGTCAAGGCCTAAGCCATACCGGAAATTCTCCTCTGACGGTCGCGCACTCTTCACCCTGTGCCAATAGCTCAGATACCTAGCTTCTGTTGCACTTTGTGAAAGCTCAGAAACAGGCAGCTTTGAACCCACCTGATAACCTGGGCCATCTTTGTGATTTACTCCAGGGCCTACCCTTCTCACGTCTCCGGTCTTGGGGCGATGAGCGAAGCCAGCGGTGGTCAGGAAGTGAGATATCAGCGACTCTATTGCCTTTGTCAAATGTTCGGTGACGGGAATCGCATCTGCTGAAGGCTCATCTTGTCCCGTCAAGCAGGGAATTTGTCCCAGCTTGCTGTCAACCCGAACGTAGAACATGGGCCACCTATCGACGCCTTTGACAAACTTGCTGGCTTCCATTATGGTCTGATCCCCTTCCCGGCGTCGACTGCTGTTCCCTGAGGCACTCCGTTTGTCACCCAGAGCACCGAAAGTGGATGCCTCGAACAGACGGTCGATTGTCTCAAACAAAGATTTGGCTCCCTTGCTACGCCATATTGGAACTTGCCCAACTGAGATGAACTGGACTGCCTTGGACGGTGATGGCTCTGTCGAGATGGCGGCACGAATGGAGAAGTGACTTGTTCGGACAGACGCCGAACGCCACTGCTTCATGTCTAGAGTGCCTAACAACTTCGACTGGAATAAGATGGATACGGTAGACTCAAGTGAGAACGGTGTACCGGTCAGCTGGGACGAGCTGCAACGAAGACTGTGTTGTTTTTCGCCTTTCAAGGTGAATCGCATCTCCACCACTCGAGGGCATGCCAGTAGGTATCCGACAAGCATCTTCTTCACCCGGTCGAACGCCCTTTCAGTCTCCAGCGCAGAGGAAAAGCGCAGTGACAACTGCTTGAGTCGCACAGGAACATCGCCAAACAGATTGTGTACCACGACATTAGTGCCTTGTCGGAAGAGCCCAACCTCCTCTTTGCACATTCGCACCTGGCGGTTAATAGCAACGCCGCGGTGAAAGACCAACCGGCTTGCGGACGATTCGAACTGATACTGGGACGCGATAGACAGCAGACACATGAATGAGAGGTTGGAGAGAAAGCGGCCGTATCGACCGTACGTTGGATGCGCTGTATTGAACTTCGAGGAGCCTGAAATCCAGTTAGTTTTATCCTCGCAATGCTTTTGGACTGCACCCGTACAGTGTAACTTGGCGAGATGCCCTTGCTGCGAGAATTCTACCTCTTTGATGCCATTGCCATCGTCGCAAACAGCAATGTAGCCTCTTGCCAAATCCGCTTCGATGACAATCGACCGGGCATCAGCGTCCAGTGCATTTCTGACCAATCCTTCGATGACGGATTCTGGTGTTGTGATCTCACAAGTTGACGAGACTTTGGCGCGGACATCCTCTGGGAGCAGGCTGATCCGAAGGGTGGTCGCAGCCATTTCTGGCGACGAGTTTCAGCCAGCGTCCTGCGTCGGCTTCGGCGTATGTAGATCGAGGGCGCTTCATGGAGGCCGCCACGGCGGAGAGTCTTGCTGCGGGACAAGAGGAGCGATGTTGAGTAGCATTGCTTCAAGAGCTCCTGCCTGTGGTACTGGGAAGGGCCGCCGCAGTTGCAGGCATGTCTTCCAGACAATCACAATATGTGGCCGCGCACCAGATATTTAATTGATAAAGAGTTGGTTGGAGATTCAAGTTGGAGCTCTTCTCCGATTTGGAAATATTTGCGTGCAACCGACCACGCGCAACGTCACTCTCACCTCTATCTACCTCGGACGCGTCCTGGTATTTACTGGCGTTTGGAAAAGTGACAAAGATCATGGTTTGGTGCATGAGTGTGGGATTGCTGGAAAATTGGTCTGATTCCTGAGATTTGATCGTCCTTCATCTCCTGGCCTGCGAGCAACAGTCCCGGTCACAAAATCCTCCCTGGAATGAATTATCTCGGATTATCATGCCTGTCTCGAAATGGACGACCATAGCTCGTCAGTGTCTTCACCGTCGAGTTTCTGTTCAGCAATTCGGCCACCTGTTGCAGGCGCACCATGGCGAAATTGCGGTGAGGTGTTTGTTCGACGCACTGGTCGACTGTCGTGAATCATATTGTCCGCCCGGAGATCCTCTCATTTCGCTATACATTTATCATCTTGGAAGTACCGGGGCCCTCACAGTCTCCGACACGCTGTTAGTCTTGACGAGGCGGTGGAACGATGCCAAAGGGCAGCTTTCTCAGGATGCCCTGGCGTGCTACAGCCAGACAGTGCAGGATCTGACTATGATCATGATCTCTCCCAAGTACAGATTGGAAGTATCCGAGGCACGAGTAGCGTTGTCAATCTCATCAAGATGGCTCTCAGCTCTGGCGCGTCAAGCTTCACGCGAAGACGCCGAGAGGACAGGGTTAGAGTACAGTGATGCTGTCGAGTCGCTTGCCTTCTTCGTGGCCTCTTTAGCGGTCACTGATGCTGGACTTGAGGCATTGTCCCCGAGCGTAGCAACGAAGAAGGAGGAATTGGACCGCTCAATGAAAGAAATGCGAGCCTCGATGAGACAGGCTTTCGAGCTATGTCTGCCTCTGTATCCTGTTCTCTCCTCGCAGCTGATGGAGCGGATAAACACCGTTTTGAAACACATCAGTCTCCTCGACGATGGCCCGGCTCAGGATGGCAACACATCAACTCAAGCATCAGAAATCCAAGCACTTCAGTTCCAGGTCTCCATTGCGGAGAGTCAGCTGGTGGCTTCCAAAGTTGGTGGTATCCTCTTCCTCGGGGCTCTCCTCCTGACAAGCTCGACAATTGATGACGGGACGGCTGTCAACTGGCTCTCCTCTCGTCACCACAACGACTACCAGGCAATGTTCAGCGACATTCTCACCACCTCATTTACTATTCTGAAAGGCCAGCGCTCAACACCAAGGCGAAGTCTTTGCATGCAACAATGCCAGGTCTTCATCCAAAACAAACTGCCGGCGCTTCTCTCAATGATTTCCGCAACCTCGTTCAATGGTTTCAGCACCGAACAGACCATAACCGACGCATGGCATCAAATAATGCCGCTCCTCTCGGAGAACGATCTTCTCTCGGTTGGCGCCCACTTTCTCCATGTCTGCTCTCTGGTTCATTTGTTGCCAGGACAAATAGTGTCGCAGCTTGTTGGCAATGAGAACCTGTTAAAAGGGCTGAGCAAGGGACTCTACACTAAGGATGGGCTTGTAGATCAGGTCAACTCAAACCACGCTAGAGGACCGAAGCTCGTTGAAGAGCTGATCCGCGGCGATGGCAGTGCAGGATTCATCAGCCAGGCAATTGTGGAGGTACGTAGATCAACGAAAGCAAGATTGTGAACTGACTGGGGCCCAGATCATGCACAATTATTGCCAAAGCAAGGAGACTCAGTACCTCAAAGATCTCGCCAATGCCATCATACGCAAACCGGCTGCGATCAACTGCATCGCACTCTTCATCCGTCCATCCTTCTTCTTGAGTCCTCTTTGCAGTCTCTTGGATGAGTGGCGGTGGGATGAGATCCATGGTGAGCCTCACTCACCGCTGACAACGTTGCCAGCTGACCTTAATCAGGGGAGGCACAACCGGTATATGATGATTTCGGCGCGATATTCCTCCTCATATTGGTTACCAAGGCACGGTTGGGTCTGCCCAACTCGGAACTAGGAATCCGCAAGAAGGACGGCTTCCTGGCTGAATATCTGAAGCACGAGAACTACGAACACAGCTTAGACGATCTGTCGGAGGAGAGAAAATCCCATCTAGGGAATTGGATCAATGCCCTCTACCTGGCCGAAGGCCTCAGTGATGAATTGTTCACCACCTGCAGTCCGCACGACTTCTACCTGCTTATCCCCACTCTGCTTCGGCAATCCGTCACTGCATACCAACAAGGAAAACTCACGCACGACTCGTTGAAAGCTGGCTTGGATTGTAAGTGCGGAGCCGTTTGCTAGAGACGGCCAGCTAATCAGATCTAGATCTTCTGGAACCGTTCCTGCTGCCTTCTCTGATCTCGGCATTAGGCTGGGCCGGAGAAGTCTTCCAACAAGACAGTGTAGTCGTCGGCAAGGTCTTGGACGTGTTGACCAAAGCACCCGGCACGACAGAGTCCCGAGACATACATCACACCATTCTGACCATGTGCGCTCCCCGGCTGAAGTTGCGCCTGGTGTCCCCCGCTGCGAAAGACAGCAACATCGGCTCCGTTCTCAAGATGCTCGAGAAATGCCAGGACTTCACGCTTTCAGCCGAAAGAGAGATTCAGGATGAAAGCCCCAGGGTAGTAAGCCTGCTGCAGCACGGCTTGGTGACTCTCATCACGTCTACGGACACTATGCCACTCGAGCAACAAGTCGGCCTCCATGACATTCCGGCACTGATGAGTCGGACCGTGGAAGTCCGAGGCGCGGAGGTAGCTTTGCGGGCTCTAATCGGGGTGCTTCTGCAGCTGAGCGACAGCCACCATTTCCTGTTCGCTCTCGACGCTGTCACCACTGCGATCTGTATGGGTGGGGAGGGCCTCCATGACGCGTTGCGCCTGCTGTATCACAATCTAGGCGGCATGTTGAGGGGTGGCGACACCTTGTCTGCCGAGGCTGCGGTGCGCCTCTACCGGCAGGTGGAAGCGTACAAGAATTTGCTCACCGTGCAAGATATGGGGCTGGACACTATTTTTAGCCAGCAGCTCACCAACATCGACACGGCAAATCCCAACCTCGACGCCGCGACTGCCGCGTCCGGAGGAGTGGTGGACATGCAGGCAGAGCAGGGCCAACCCGACGGCATCGATCAAGTGCTCGACGAAGTCGCGGCCATGGGTAATTTGGACGCGAGCGACGCGGACATGAATTTCGATTCCTTGTACGGCCTGCAGGGGAATGAAATGGACCTCAACGATTTGGATCTGGATATGTTCTAATTTCGTCCATTCATCTGTTCATGCATTCATAGGCCCGCTGCAGAGTGTTGGACCGAGCGCAGATCAGGTTGTATGAAACAATTGGGTATTAACTCGCTTCTACGCTATCAGCCGCTTTTTAACTTTGAAAAAAAACTTATCCACCTGCAGTACTGTGGTCCAGACAGGACTGACTGTCGTTTCACCTGATGCAGAACTCCGCCCGGATGCGTTGCAGCGCCAGGAACATGGCCTCTCGCTGCCCCGGTCCCAGATACTTCAACGTTATCAGATAAGACAGCGGGGCCTGTACTTGCAGCGTCGAGGGGACGTCGATGCCCCGATGTTCGCTCGCTGCGCCGCCGCTGACGAACCCGGTGGGAATGGAACGCGATCGGCCGTTCTCGTCCACATCCCCCAAAGCATACGCCATTTGACCGATGAAGTCCCGGACTGTCTCTTGCAGGACCGCGGTATTCGAGATGATCAGGTCCTCGATGGTCTTCCCGCCGATGCGAGTCGATTGGGTTGTGGACAGCGTGGACAGGGCGTCGAGAAGCGCCGCGTGCAGGCATGCCTTTGCGACGAAGAATCGGTTCCAGTGGAAGAAAGCGTGCCACGAGCCGAAACAATGTAGTCTGAGGAGCGTTCCTGAGTTCCACGCCGTGCGATGGACGTGCCGCTGTGGTGGTGACTCGGCGAGCACGTTGCGAGGCAGCCAGCTCGGGTCGTCGCACCATCCGTTGACCTTGTCCTCCAACCGGGCTGCCGCCCTCAGATACGATTCCACAACCTGTGACCTGTCCACCGACACATCCTCTTGCAGGGAGAGCAAATTCCTGATGCGCGCGCGCAGCTTCGTCACCCCGTGGAAGAAACTCCGCAGCCGCAACGACGCCTCTGGCACGGTTGTGGCTCGCGGGAGCTGTGATTCCAACATGAGGTATTCCTGGCTTGGTTCTTCACTTGCAAATAGCGGCTTCCAATGCTGAAACAGGTCAGCGCTCAGCATGCTCAAGTTCCTACCTGGTGCCCATACCATAGCCGACAAGAGAGTCGCGTACAGGTGCCGGCCTGCTGGACTGGAGAACTGGTCTTCGCCGCGGAGGCGCAGGAGCATCAGCGTCCCGTCGATGTGTGTCTGGTGCGCTGATTTGCCCTGTGGTCCGTTGACGCCGGCGAGAAGCTGCTCGGGATGTCAGACTGATGCAATGATTTTGGTCATGGGGAAAGACTCTGCGCACCTCTCTGATCCCTAGCAGCCATACTGCGACCAAGGTCTCGTCCCTCAGGTACTGGTCGGAGTCCGCCAGCGCAGCAGTCACGCGTGACACGGCTCGGGCGTATTCAAGCTCGATCATATCGCGCATGTCAACCGTCGGTGATCGGTTGGCAAAGTTGACCGCGGCGACAGATCGCATGGCGGCGTAGAGGTAAGAGTCCCGACCCGCGCCCGCGAGTATTTGAGGGAGGAAGTTGAATGCATGGTTGCCATAGAGGACACGGGAGTTGACATCGAGTTGCGAGAGGGAATAGCAGACCGATTGTTCGGTCAAGTCGCCCGACGGGTAGGTCAAAGGTGGTAATCTGTGGGGCGAATGTGTCTGGGAACGAACAATGGGGTCGGTTTTGGCCGACTCACTCTCGTCGCTGTCGCTTGACGACGAACTTGCTCGGTAAAATGCTGGCTGAGGGAGACTTTCGGTCGACAAGGACCGCTGAGATTGAATGTCTGTGTCGTTTGACACAAAAAGCGTAGACCGAATCAGGCCGTAGCCGGGTTCTCGATATCCGGGGCAGGGTTTCTTGAGCCTCGCACAGTTGCGGCATCCGGGACGTCCTTCATCGCACTAAATCGTCTGCTGTCAGCACAAGAGGCCTTCCGGGGTACGTGAATCGGCGTGACCGACCTTTACTCTCCGTTTGCGACACAGGAAACACCCGGTGCTCGGACGGCCAATGTTCCCCATTGGGAATCAAGACGCAGGTCTGGCGGCGAGATGCTCTCTCTCGGAGACTGTTGCGAGGTCAATCTGGAAATTCCGCCAGGCTTCACGATGCGAGATGCATGTCCCACGACGTGTTTGCTTGGTATTTCGAAACTATCAAAGCCGCCACGGTCTGGATCCTGTTGAAATGAGCTGCCCTTGAGCGGTTACCTTTGAATATTTATCGGTGCGTCGGTTGTGCTGTCGACTCGAATTAGCCGTGAGTACTGATAGCCTTGATTGTGCCAGAATGTCTACGACGGTCAGGGGTATGTCGGGTTTGTCTGGATGTTGCATCGCATCTTCTCCGTGGGCCAGGCTGTGTGATGGGGGCGCAAGCTGGGAATGCGAAGGGGTCAGGTATCTCGTAAACCAGCGAACCATATCCGAGCCTCGAACGCTCGACACTGAGGTCACTCACGATTCCGCGATTGGAGAGCCTCGTCTCCAGCGCCGCGAAGTGATAGCGCTCGTGGACGCACGTCGCATGGCTAACCGGACGAAGCCTAGCAAAAGCTGGAGAGGGTAGAGCCCGCGGCCAATGCGCATCGAGCGGTGCCTGAGGAGTGCTGGGCTGCCACGTGCGAAGCCAGGATGCAACTCCAGCTTGACGAGGTTCGAACGAGCCTGCAATGGTGGTGAGACGCGCTGACTACGCAGAGAGACAGTCGACACCAGTGCAGGCTGACGAAATGCAAAAGTTTGCAGGATGGGGACGCAGAAGCAAGACGGGCGCAGGCAGTTTTCCTCGCTTCCACTCTTTGCCCGGAAACGGAAGCGGACATGACTCGTGGTCTGTGCGTCGCGCACCCGCCTCTTTCGAGCTGCCCGTTTGGGACCCCGTTGGCACCCGTTTGATCCGCCTTGTCGCTCGATTGGGGCCCGCGCGCTCCCAAACCATCGACCGTCGACTCGACGTCTTCCCTCTTCAACCCGTCACCGCCCCGCACCTTGGCCCTCAAACCGAAAGTTTCGCGTGCCACGGCCCTGGAACCCCTCCAGTGGATCGCCACTCGTGGTTTCTGTTTTTGGCCCTCTAGTGCCGCGTGTCCCTTCCGATTTGGTTTTGGGGCCTGCGATCTTGCATCCCAGGCCGTTTGAGTTTCGGCTCAGCTGGGCCACAGCCGACGTCGCTCACTTATACAAAGTTTTTCTGCTGCTCTGAGTGGCATGACGTGCCTATGTTCGGAGGGCCATGACGTTGTCGTTCGAGACAGACGCGCATGGAGCTTGTCTCATCCCAGCTATGACTGCCTTGAAAATCTCACCTGCTCTTCAACTTTCCAGAAGGTGTCATTGGCAATTGCATGGCACTGCCTCAGCGCGTCGCAAAACTTCGTGCGAGAGGGTGACATTGGTCGTGACCATGCAGGAATCTGCTTGTCAACGCGAGAAATTGTTCCGGCAGAAAGACTGCACCAGGCGTCGAATGCGACTGGTTGCGAGACGCAGAGACCGGTGGTAAACTCTCAGCGACAGCAGTTGAACGCGTCGGCCACTCTCCATCGCTACAGACCCAACCCTGCACTTCAGCCGCAATGCGAGACCGTCATCCAAAGACACCATAGACTTGGCCCCTTTGCAATCGTGTTGAGATTTTCCGGTCCGAGATACCAGCGCGAAAGATCAGAGGAGTATTGGTCGAGTGCAAGTTCGTCTACTGACAGCTGCGTTGAAGCAACTAGCTGATGTCTTATACGATGTGTCAGTCTCTGAGCGAATGTCAACACTCCCTTGCGTTCCGAGAGAAAGGATGATGCGGGACGCTGACGGCGTCGAGCGTGGACAGATCCAGAAGACCAATAATTTGAACCACCTTCGTGGACAACGATCCTCCTAGCAGGACCTTAGGCGGAGGACCTGAAACATGACTCATGGCGCTTGATTGCTCTTCACCGCAAGAACTAGGCTGATTATTTTGGGGGGTGGGAAAGCCATCACGACCAAGAGATAGCCGGCAGGCAATACCATGAAGACTGCTCTCGCTTGAGCTCAGGGACACCGTTACCAGACATTGCCGGCTTTGTGGGCGTCGACGGCCAATCCGAACGCGCTGCCAATGTAGCTCGATCAGATTTTTCGCTATTGAGACCGTGGCGGACTATTGACCGTTCAGTGGTGCTGTTAGGGTCTACGGCAGAAGCAGCACTCCAGCTCCAATCAACAAGCTCCGAACGAGCAGATACTAACCATGGAGCTCGGCTGGAAATCTCAGCAAAGTAGGGTCTCCTCTCCGCGCAAGATCTTCTTCAACGCGTTTCTGTTCTTCAGACCGTGCACCTAACAGATGCCAACCACGAGCTACCGGGGTCAATCTCTTCCCAAGAGCCGTACAGGGATCCATGGGATCTGGCAACACGTCGATCCAACAATCACATGTCGGGGCTTGACAGTATTGGCGAGAGACGGGTACCCCTTAAGCTCGCCCTGGACCAGATCCTCTGGGTTGAGGTCGTTGTCCAGATTCGTGATGTGTCGTTGATGGTGTCCAATCAAGAGATAGGTTCTCCAATACGCACCAAATCCTTGCCCGCTCGGGAGCGCTCAGGGTCATCGGCGTTACGCTCGTTATCTGCCTCAAGTGTTGGTGTAAGGGTCCTGGGCCTGAGCAGGGTACTTGTAGGGTCCAGGCGGGAATTGGCTCCCGCGCGATGTGTAGGACTGACAAGTGAGACTGGGTCAGTGGTATTCGATTTCAGTGCCTATTAATACCGCAGTGGAGAAAGGAGAAGGGCTGGCCAGTGCGACGGTCTCATTGGCAGAGATGCCTGTGACCCCTTGATGCATCCACTATCGTCAGCCAACTGCATGTTTGGTACTGCTTCATCCCGGCTGCATACACTGCATTCTACCCGTCGGTGGTTGAGTTCGATGTCGGCGGGCCGGAGTTTCCTCCCGGCTAGGCTTCTCCGGTTCAACAATCCACGATGGGCTCTCTGCACCAATGCCACTAGCATGTGCAAGCCAAAACACACTGTTTCCATGCGCAAGAGATGATCGAATAGCTGTCCATGAGAGCTGATCCATGGACTTGGAATGAGAACCAGGCGGACCTGCAGGAACCCGAGAAATCTAGCGTTCCATACAGCGCACGCAGAGACTCGATCCCTTCCGCCCAGGCTCCGTTGGTTCAGAGCTGAGATCAGGAGGTCATGCAACTTCGTTGACTTACGGCACAAGCAAGGTCGCAACATCGGGTTGAGGGCATCGAGAAACCCTGATGCAGACGCGCGATACCCCTGACACGCCCAGGCATGCAGTAGCCACACCAATAACCGCTCAATGTCACTATAAGACAACCAATCATCACTGCGAGATCACGGCTTGCAACACTTCTCGGACGTGCCAGATTCGCGAAAACCATAGCCTCGACAGGGAAGCTCTCATCGCGGACCATGGGTGCTTCTGAACCCTGACTGTTTGAGGTGGCCAAGTGGCATCAATCACGATCGTCTCGGTGGCAGGGGAACGACTCGGACGGGGGTCCGTCAGTGGTCCCAGGAGAGACGTGCTTGGACGCAAACGTCGCTCTTCCACGAAAACGTGCAGCAGCTGTCATGAACGACAATTCCGGTTATTGGATAGTCAGCATATAGCAGGCGTCAAGGTCATTTTCGGCCACGACACGAGTGCTGCAATGTAAGACTAGATGCGGACGGGAGTGCAGTGCAGTGCCGGGAAGGTCGACGGCTCGAGGGTTACGAACAATATTGCACTTAGTGTCCTAAAGTTTGCCGTATCCAGAACGTTGAACCACACCGCCAAACACGCAGTCATTCCGCAACGTGCGCAACAACTCGTCTCGTTTTCCAGTCGACTACTACACCATCGCCCCGTCGAACCTGACACTGAGATAAATGACGTGCAGCGTATCCGGTGGCCATGAACAGCAGTCCCTAAGCTGCCAAATCACTAGCTGTCCGCTCTCCCACCTGTCTATCCGTCAAGGAACGTCGCTACTTCATGGCGGTGTTCAAGCTCTTCTCTGTCCGCCTGATGCGAGTATGCCGGCCTGCCTGATGATGGTGATGTGGGCCTGATGTGAGTACGCCGGCCTGCCTGATGATGATGATGTGGGCCTGATGCTCTTGCCCCGGTGTTTCGCTATGCTATAACATATCACTTGCTCACCCAGGAGAGAGACTGCGCCACGTCTTCAGATTTCTGTCTCTGTCTTCATTTCTGACTGCCCCTGACTGTGTTGTTATTGACGTATCGACGCCAACATGGCTACCACGTCTGCTTTCCACGGCCAGCGGCAGGGTCTGACACGCGCCCTCGCAGAGTATGATGAGCTCGTCGCCAACGGGGCAGACTCGTCCGCTCTAGCACCTGCCGAGCACCAGATCTATCTCGCTTCGAAGGCACTGACCACGCAGTTGACGCCCCCGGGGGTCTTTGTGCTAAACCCTGTATTTCAGGTACGTGCGTGTCTTCCTAGTATCTCGCAGTCCTAGTAGCTAGACGTCCGGCTCATCATAATGTCCAGGCCATGATCCACTCGGCGGCTGTCATCGCCGGGCAGTTGAACATCTTCGATATCGTGGAGGAAGAAACCACTCTTGGAGAGCTAGCTGCCAAGACGGGCGCCGACGAACTGCTCCTGCGTGAGTATCCATCACTCTATCTCTCTTTCTCTATCTCCGCGCAAGCCCAGCCATCCCGGTCCCATCCCTATGCCGTAACCTAGTCCAGTCTGATGATCCTGATTCATAGTCCGCATCATGCGCGCGCTCGCTTCGGCCGGCGTCTTCACCCAAACGCAACGCACCTCCTACGCCGCAACCAGGTTGTCGCGCAAGTTCCGAGGCCGGGCAGCCCGCAGCTGGACTGCCGCGTCTTTGTCCCTCATGAACAGGATGTGCATGAACCTGCCCGAAGCGTTGGCGCAAGACAATTACCGCAACCCCGAGGATCCAGCGACAGCCGCGATGACAAAGACGTTCGGCATGCCTATCTGGGAAATGCTCGAGCAAGACGACTCCGCCAGACTAATGTTCGACGCCGCAATGGAACAGCAAGACGATCTGCCGTCCGAGATGGTTCCGGACAGCGAGATTGATTGGGTCGGCATGCTTGGCGACGTACCGGCCGGAGACGTCGCGTTTGTAGATGTCGGCGGGGGGAGCGGTCACTTTATCATGAAGATCCTAAAAGCTACTACTACGACGACCAAAGAAACAACCGCCGCCGCCACGGGGGCCACCGGCGGGACCATCGTAGGGAGATTCGTGCTGCAGGACCAGAAACGGGCAGTCGCCGCGGCGGCGGCGGGAGCAGCAGCAGCAGCAGCAGCAACGGCCCAAGCCCAGATAGCTGCTCGGACCCCGCCTTTCGAATGCATGGAGCACGACTTCTTCGAGGAGCAGCCCATCCGGGGTGCCCGCGTCTATCATATTCGCAGTTGTCTCCACGACTGGAGCGACACCCGGTGCGAGCGGATCCTGCGGCACCTCCGGGCCGCCATGACGCCGGGATACTCGCGGGTTTTGATCCACGAGTTCGTGCTGCCCGTCGTGGGCGCCGAGCAGAGGGAAGTCCTCTTTGACATCTTGATGATGTGTCTTACTGGGATGGAGAGGGATGAGGCGCAGTGGGAGACTCTCTTGGAGAGGTCCGGGCTCAGGATCGTCAAGATCTGGAGGGCAAAGGTGGGGCATTTGGCTGTTATTGAGGCGGAGGCTGTGTAGATGAGTACAGAGAGAGGGAGAGAGGCAGAGAACGCCCTGACTTGACTTGACTCTACGTGGTGGATACTTACAGTAATTACTGGAACGGGAACGAGACCGAGTCTGAAGGATAATCTCCCCGCTAGTATTCACAACAATATCATGTGCCTTGTACATCGTACCTCGTACGCCGCATTACTGTTCTTACACCATCCACCCATTCCTACAGCGCCAGCGCCAGTGCAAATGCAAACGCAAGTGATAGTGTTGGTGATACATCCCGCCCTCAGACTGCCTTGCCCCCCCCCTTCGATCTGCCCTTTGGTAACACGGCTTCGACAAGAACATGATTGAATGCAATTGCATGTTATGTATGTATGTACGTATGTAAGTATGGATACAAGAAAGTCCAAATACCAAAGGCAAGAGGACGAAAAACTAGCCCAACATAGGGAGCTTCTGGGCTCGAATCTTGATCAGAAGTCGGTCGGTCCGGGTCCTCAGTGCCGTCAGTCGGGCCTTGATCTGGCTCAAGTCCGGCGTCGAGGTCGAGGTCGAGGTCGAGGTCGAGGTCGCGGTCGAGGCACTGCTTGTCGCTGGGGTTGAGGAACTAGAGGCCTCGGCACGATCTGTGGCCGAAGCGCTCACATCTTCCGGGAGCGAGATGCTTTCGAGGGTTTCGCATTCTCTGATCTTGGCGGCCTCACTGTCATCCTCGTCGACAACGTCGATGTTATGGTTGTTGTCGTTGTCTGCGCTGGTCGCGGGCGTGCGCTTCCTTTGCGACTCCCATGCCTTCATCACTTGGAGCTTCACGCCCGGCACGTCCATGACATCGCCGATGACGCCGGTGGCCGTGCAGTTGCGACAGATGTCGGGAAAGACGTGGACGTTGTCGCTGACATTGTCTTGGCATACTTGGTGATTGCACGCGATCGGGGTGCCCGAAGCCAGCAATTTGTCTATTATGTCAGCGCATTGGACGATGGTCTTGACGTTGACGTGGCCACAGAGATGGAAGATGGTGTGGGATTCGCACATTCCCTAGGGATCGTCGCGTCGGAGGTGGATTCAGTGGAGTAGTGCTGCTGCTGCTGCTGTAGGTGGACCGGAAAATGGATTGAACGACATGACTGGAACGGGGGCGGCCTGTAGACTTGGGTTCGGCTTTTGGGGGGTGCTCCCAACACAAACCTGGAGGCGAAACGCCTGGTAGACAATGAAAATGCATTTCCATATCCCTTTGTTGTTGTTGCCAAGTTTAGCATCCCTTGCATGGGCTATTATTACCTGGTCAGTGACAGGCCAGTTGTCCATTTGAGTTTCTTTGTTCTTCAAGCGGCCTTGACCTTGCGCGCAGCATGGGGAAATAGTGGCAGCGAGTGCAGCTCAGAGGAAATACGACGAAATGCTAGGCGAGTAGTCGTCGCTGTCCCGACTATACCATGTAAGGCTGATGCTCGAAACGGTCACTGATAAGGCTGAGTAAGGAAGAGGCCGTGATGGCGTCATTGTCGTCGGCAACCGAGGCAGCCGATCTGATCCGCGCCGTGCTTGGTGAGCATTTGCCATCCTGGACGAGTACTGTGTATCGTTTCGATAATGTCGGCGGCCTCGCTCGTGGTGTGAGCGACCTCTTATCAAGGCGAGAGAGGGAATGCTCGGGCGATCTCGCGTTTAGTAGTCGGCGCCAGCGGGTTCGCCGGGCGTGTTTGAGGGCGATGGGGCGACGGGTGAACATTTAGGTAATGGCAACGGTGGATGTGGGCGACGTCACTGGCGTCCATTGGCAGAGGCGAATCCGGGGTTGAACTTGGCTCCGTTTTCAAGCTTTCCTCTGCGAGAGTCGTGGACGGTATTCGTTGGAGCGGAAACGATCAATTGCCCATCCACACGCCGGGCGGGTCATCGATCGTCCACTTTCCGGCGTGCAGTTGCTGCTTCGAGGCAAAAGTCGAACCATGACTGCATGTGCGCACTGGGATCGTCCCCCGACCCTGGCCTGCGAATGCTCGCAGTCGCGCGTCCATTCACCGAGCACGAAGACCCTGGAGACTCGGAAACTCGCATCTGATTCATCCCCCGTCGCTGACGTAGGCTGCTTATGGAGTTGTTGCAAGCTTGCCACGCCCTTCCCGTTGCCCTTCTTCTAGAAGCTCTTCTCCTCGCTCCTTCCCTCCGACGACAGTTCTCCACATTCCAGCACTTCTGCAAGCGGCAAGATGGCTGAACAACGACGACGATCGAGTACGGGGCGCCGGAGGACGAGTATCCATGAGGATGCGGCCATGCTGGCGGGCCTTGGGGTGAAGCAAGAACTACAGCGGAATTTCTCCTTCTTGTCGATGCTGGGACTGGCCTTTGCGATCCTGAATTCTTGGACCGCCCTCGGTGCCAGCATGTCGCTGGCTCTGCCCAGTGGTGGTCCGGACGCTGTCATCTGGGGCCTGCTTGTTGCCGGCATCTGCAATCTTAGTCTCGCGGCGTCTCTGGCCGAGTTTCTGTCGGCATACCCAACTGCAGGCGGGCAGTACCATTGGGTGGCGGTCATTAGCTGGAAACGATGGGTGCCGTTGCTTTCTTGGATCACTGGCTGGATCAACACTGCCGGCTGGGTCGCCTTGACAGCCACTGCAGGGCTATTGGGGAGTCAACTTATCATCGGCATCATCGCGCTCTGCTCACCAGGTTACGAGTCGCACCGTTGGCACCAGTTCTTGATCTACATCGGCTATAATCTCTTTGCGTTCTTGGTCAATGCGTTCAGTACAAGGCTCCTTCCACTGGTCAACAAGGCCGCCTTGATCTGGTCGTTAACCGGTTGGTTGGTGATCTCCATCACCGTCCTTGCTTGTTCGTCGCCAAACTATCAGGGGGGAGACTTTGTCTACCGGACATTTATCAACGAGACTGGCTGGCCAGATGGACTTGCTTGGCTCCTCGGCTTACTGCAGGGAGGTCTGGGTCTGACCGGGTTCGATGCGGTCGCGCATTGTGTTGAAGAGGTGGGAAATCCGACCGTCGTAGGTCCCAGGATCATGATCGGCTGCGTTCTGATCGGCGTCTTTACCGGCTTCATCTTTCTGAGCGTTCTCTTGTTTGTGGCAAAAGATGTTGAAACGGTCATCAGTTCAGCAGCTGGCCCAATGCTGCAAATCTTCTATGATGCGACTTCGAACAAGGCTGGATCAGTGTGTCTGCTGATGTTCCCTCTCATCTGCTTGTTGGTAGGTGCATGATCTATCACCCTGAAGAGCGAAAGCGGCGCTAACGTGTCCTTGTTAGTTTGCCGCAGTTAGCATCATGACCACGAGCAGCCGCATGGTGTACGCCTTTGCCCGAGATGGAGGCCTACCCGCCAGTCGCTTCTTCGCTCAGGTCCACGGACGACTTCAGGTACCTCTCAACGCGCTTTGGCTGACGACCATCCTGGTCATCATCTTCGGATGCATCTTCCTCGGTTCCAGCAGCGCTTTCAACGCCATAGTTTCAGCGTCGGTGGTTGCTTTGGGGGTCACGTACGCCATTCCTCCAGCAATCAACTGTCTTCGAGGTCGGAGGATGCTGCCAGCGTCCCGTCCATTCGTCCTTCCCATCTGGCTAGGCTGGACATGCAATTTGGTAAGCTTTCTGATACCGGAGACGTGGGTTAATATTGACACTCTCAGATCGGAATCGCATATGTCATTCTCACAACCGTGCTGTTCATGTTCCCGCCGGAGAAACAGGTGACCGGCAGTAACATGAACTATTGCGTTGCGGCATTTGCCATCGTGTTGGTCATCTCAACAATTCAGTGGTTCATTGACGGTCGGAAGAACTACACCGGGCCTCAGATCGACATCGATGCCCTCAAAGCAGGAGAGATCGTCGGAATGGCGCCTGCAGAGGGTGAAGGGAAAGTCCTCAACCGGTCGAGCGATGACACGTTGACCGGAGGCCAGGAGAAGAAGGCCGAGATCTGATTCGGTTCTGAAATCCAGCAACATCAAGGTCAGGGGGGACCACCGAGGGGACGTGTCAGGCCAGACGATTACATAAAAGGTGCCTCTCTGTGCGCCGTGGTTGTTCAGAGACCATCTCGTTTTGTCAATTAAATCAGCTAGGCCAGTCCGGATTGTCCTTTCTTCGAAAGACAGCAACGAACTTCTTCCCCCCGTTTCTCGTGACTTTCTTGGACTCCTCCGTTTCCTCGCTCATGATCTTGACACACGGATCTGCCTCGAGCTCTGCCGGCGACAGTCGCTCCCACAATTCCTTGGCGTCTGCCGCCTCGTCGCCGTCAAAGTGCTTGGTCATCCACTGATGCAGCTCCTCGACATCCGTGATGGTGTAGACCAGCCCCCCGGGTCTCGTAACGTACGCGTACTCGGCGTTCAGCTGCGCGGAGACAATGCGGGCCTTGTGCTTCCGTTGCTTGAAGTGCGGATCGGGGAAGCAGAGGAAGATCTTGGACAGTTGGGCACTGGTGAAATAGTTGGGCAGGAACTTCATGCTGTTGGTCCGGATGGCGGAAATGTTCTGGTACATGCCAGCAGCGGCCGGGGGTGGCGGATTCTGTGCTCGAAGCGCGGCGACCCGGTCAATCACGTAGTGTGTGACCTGGATTCGTAGTTCCATACCTGCAGGACGAACGAGTCAGTGATCCAGAGCGAAAACAGACAGAGCCGGAGAAAATGGGTCCAAACCGAGCATCAAAGTCTCCGGGAAGAGAGGGGACAGGGCGACGAGGAGGCCGCCAAACCCACAGCCGATATCCGCAATCTCAACCCTCTGGGTCATGGTTGGTGGTAGTGCGCCGCCGCCTTCACTCTGCCTCTTCACGAAAGCCGGGTAGTGAGTCGTCCAGTCCATGTCACCGGGACTGGCAGGGCTTGATGGTCGTTAGCATCGGTCGTCGGCAGTCGCGAGCCATGAGGCAGCCGTGGAACTTACTACGTCAAGGCATGATCCGAGAAAGGGTTCGCATGAGCCCGTTGTCGGTAAAACTTTTTCTTGGGCAGTTTGATCTGGTCGCCTCCAGACCCATTTGCTCCCGCCTTGAAGCCCCCCTGCGTCTTCTTGTACTCTTCGCGTTTCTGCCGCTTGTTCGGAGGCCCCACCATGGTGCGTTGAAAGAGTTTCGTGGTGTCAAGCGGTGGCGAGTTGAAAGAGAGGTTTCGTGCGGAGGGGAAACGGGCAGTTGACAACTCAAAGCGTGCTTGGCGGCCTTTTGCACTTTACGACACTCGATTTATTGTAAGCAGATAAAGTCAGCGAGATCGAATGATGTTCCGGATAGATGCCCTACAAGCTATTGGAGCCTAAGTCTCTGGTCGAGTAGGGTCCATATCATTCATTGGTGGAATGAAACACCTTGCCGGCGAAGTCACACCACTTGAATTAGATATAGAGCCATTGTTCTCATTGGCACGGACAGCTACTCCTGGCAGCAATGTTCCCGCTGTCTACTGGCACTACTGCACCGTCTTGTCGCCCGCCCCCGTCTGTCTCGTCCTATGAGCCAGACAACACCACGATCCGGACTCTCCTCTTTCCCTTCTCTCGCGCGCCGCTTTTCTCTTCCGAGCTCACTCGGACCTTGAGCTGCTGGAACAACTCCACCGTAACACCATGCTGCTCCTGCCCTTTCTCAAATACCGAGAGTTGATACGCGTCTGAATTGAAATTGCTCTCTCTTTGTCGTGCCTCCCCAGACCTCAGCTGGAAATCATCAAGCCGAACCAGTCCTTCTATCCCAAACTGCGGAACAAAGACCACGATTCCGTTCTCGAACACTCGCATCACATATCCGTCGACGTCAATGGGAGTGTCAGGAGATTTCTCTGCTCGTGCCTTGAGCGCTTGTCCGACATAGTATTCTATGCTCGCGCGGCCCGCAAATTGAGCGTTTCGGTGTCTGAAGTTCAGATTCTGGCACACTCGTTCCAGCTTGCCCTTGTTGCGTAGGTCGTAGTCGACAATCTCGCTTCCTTGACCGTCGTACCCGATGGCGTAAGCCAACTGGCGATGAGCCAACAAATCGGCGTATCTTCGAATAGGGCTCGTGAAATGCGTGTATATCTCGCTTGCCAAACCATAATGCCGGTACTCAGGTTCCGCATGAGATCCACTGCAGAAATACTCGGCCGATGTCATGCATCGAGTCGCCATAATCCGAATCAAGGTGTTGAAGAAAGGATGCTTGGGATCGACGCAGAGGTCCAGAGAATCTGCAAGTGCCTTAGAACTCGACACATCCAGTTCCAAGCCACGCATTCGTTTCAGTTGTTCGCTAAGGTCTGCGAAATTCGTGGCTGGTGGTGCTGCATGTCGTCGCAACAAGGCAGTTTGAGGGAAGACGGACTGGATCTTTTGTGCCACCGTAATGTTGGCGAGAAGCATGAATTCCTCGACAAGTGAGTTGGTGGCCAGGTGTGCTTTCGTCTTGACGTCGGCCAAAGAGTCGGAAGACTCGCTGTCTGCCTCGATTCTGACTTCTGGGCTCGACAGGTTCAAAGCGCCAGCATCCATTCGTTTTTGGCGTAACTTCTGGGACAAAGACAGAAGAGCCCTCATGCCTTGAGTAAGCGGATCTGTGGCGTTTGGATCATCAATCCGTTTCTGAGCTTGCTCATATGAGAAGCCTTCCTTAGACAGAATGACGGATTTGGTGAAGGAAGAAGACACAATTTCAGCATCTGGAGTGATCTCCCAAAGCGTGGAAAAGGCATACCTCTCGACGTACGGCTTGAGGGAGCACAAGTCGGTGCCCAGCAGTGGTGGCAGCATGTCAATTCTCTTGTCGACGAGATACACGGTCGTGCCTCGAGCAGAAGCTTCGCCGTCCATCGCGTTGTTGGGCTTGACGAAGTGAGAGACGTCCGCAATGTGAACGCCGACCTCGAAGTTTCCGTTCGGCAATGGCCTCGCGTGTAAAGCGTCATCGATGTCTTGACATCCGGGTGGATCGATGGAGCATACAAGCAGGTGCCGAAGGTCTTTCCGACCTTTCCAGCCTGGATCTGAAGAATCAGCTGGGACCTTCCACCCGTGCCCTTCCACAGGCAAGCAATCAAATACAGCTTTGGGGAACGGTCGATACTGGACGTCGTACTCGAGGAGTAATGCTTCGGTCTCAGCCTCTTTGGTCTCCAATTCACCCAGCGAGCGGATGTAGTGGCCAACTGGATATCTCGTGTCTCGGTCCCATGAGTCAATCGTGGCAAGGATGCGCTTGCCAATCAACTCATCGACCTGACGAGTTCGAATACGTATCTTTGGAATGCGCTTGTCCATCGGGACGAGGAATACGGTAGTCTGCCGGTTTCCCGAAGTCCCAGAAGCGGCGTCAATTGTTCCAACGAGTTGTCTCCAGTTTCTCTTCATGACACCCACCACCCTGCAAGTGGGCTGGGCTTTTGTCTCTCCTCCTGCGGTATGGGCGCGTCGAACTTCTTCCTGAAGTGCTCGTCTCTCGTTCTCGGTAACGACGGTTTCTTCTTGTTCTTCGTCCTCGGGACTGTCGTTCTTGTTGACGGTTTCCTCGTCGAGGATTTGAGTAGAGGGTGCCTTCCACTGCTCCTTCGGCAGAATTTCGACCACGACAACGTCGCCTGATACTGATCGATTGCTGCTCTCTCTCCCAAGAACCAGCAGCGGTTTTTCGAATGCGGGCACCTTGACTGTCCCTTCAAGATAGTTGTAGGGAGACACATTGAAGACCCCTTGATGCAGTGTCCCGGCTTTTATGCCCGTCATCATTCTTGACATCGAGTAATATTCGGGATAGATCAGTTCGCTCTGCACTGCTCGAGCTTCCTGGCTCTCAGCACTCTGGCTAACCATGTCAAGCAACCGATCGGCATCCTCCAGGCCGCCAACATAGTCCCGGAGTGACAGCGCATTGATATGTTCTTTCTTCGCCTTCTTTCGGTTCTCCTGGTCGTTCGTGATCACCACAACGGTAGGAGGCTTCTTTGTGACCTGGGCCAGATGAGTCGTGTACCACGCCGCCGCTTTCCTTACGGCTCTGTCGTTTCTGTCGTTGACTGTCTCCCCATCTGCTCGTCGCACCGCCGTTTCAGAACGGAACTCGTTGAAGAAGAGATAGAAACGCTTGTCCTCGGACTGAGTCAACGACATTAGTCTGTTGTAAAGAGGAAGACTCCTATTCTTCAACTCTTCCAGGACGGTCTGTAGTATGATGGTATCTCGGAAATGGTTGGGCTCTTCGAAGAGGTCCATTCCACTGAGGAGGACGTTAGTGTCCGGGATGAGGTAGTGGCCATTTGGAAATTCCTTCGGTGCGCTCGGCCGTTTCGAGAGAACGAATTTGGGAACTGAAGTGCTCGTTAGGATATCGTGAGACTTGCGCTTTGAGAGAAGACATACCGAGTCCATTGGCACTGGCGGCTGCAGTCGAAGCGCAGGTCGTGCATAGCTGCGAAGAGCACGGTATGTCCTTTCTTAGATACTGTTCTCTCACGACTTTCTGGACTCTGCCGCTCTTTGTCGACCTGATATAGACCTTGGTCGAGATGTTGGCGGCACTCTGATCAGCGGCTAAGCCCCTCTTGAGGCTCTTCATTGTCTCGTAACGGTGCTGAACGCCAACGCAAGAGGAAGAGAGCAATGCACCGGGAGGCCCGTGGAAATTCAGAAAACCCCACGCTTACAGTTTACAGCCGAATGCTTTGACGTAGTCCTCATTACGGTTAAGTAGTAACGCCCCCGAATGCGATCGTGAGAATCCGCTTCCCCTCTCGAATGCCTCCCGCAGTTGCGCTGGTCCGGCCGGTGAAGGAGCATTGGGGCTCCTCTCGCGATTCTGGAGGCCCATATTCTGCAATTTCTCTTCAGTCTCCCAGCTGTAGCTTTTGACTGCTCACCTGCGTACAATGCAGCCGAAGTCTCACACACGAGTGACACTGGCCATTGACCTGACTACTTTCCTTTGCTGACCATAGGGCTCGAAGTTCGCTGAGTGACTGCACATCACATGTTTAACAGCGAACAGTGACCACCAGCATGTCCGAAAAACCACCCTACATCGTCCCTCCCACAGCTGAAGCCTCTTCTACTGCCCGTCCTGCGACGCTGATCTTCCTCCATGGTTATGGAGACGACGCGGACGGCCTCCCACTGGGCTTAGCGCAACAATTCCAGTTCTACAACAAGATGCAGTATCTGAAGTGGGTTCTGCCCTATGCACCGCACAATCAAGAGGCCATGACTCGGGCTTGGTATGTGCCTCGAGCATTGCCTAACGCTATGAAACCCCGAGTTCCGGGCGAGGTGGAAGACGAAGATGCGCCAGACGACGAGGCAGGTATCATGAAGAGCGTAGATATTGTGGATCGACTGGTCGAGCAAGAGATGCAAAACGGCACACCCCCCGAGAGAATCCTCGTCGGTGGATTCAGCCAGGGGTGCGCCGTCAGTCTGGTTTGGGGTCTGACGGGACGACTGAGGAACAAGGTGGCAGGCGTTCTTTGCCTGTCCGGTTATCTCCCGCTACGAGACCGAATCGCCGAGCTGCGGAACGAGCGAGCAGTCGGGCCGGATGAGAAGGACACCAAACAGTGGTTCTATGTCCACGGGACAATGGACATGCTCGTTCCCCTGAAGCTTTTCGTCCAGGGCAACGAAGACCTGGCCCAGTGGGTGGATAAAGACAACGTCGACGGACGCGTGTACCAAGGAATGGGTCACTCGACAAACTCTGCCGAGCTGAGAGATATGCTCGCTTTCTTTGAAAAGGTCATTCCGGCATAGACGGTGGGCGGAGCGGAGCTGTAGGTACGACAGTTCAGCAGAATTTGTGATAAAGGCGCTTAACGAGACTTGAGCGTCTGCCTTTCTGCTGCTCCGTATTCAACCCCTCTTGGGTGTTTGTCAAAGAGTGACTTGGAGCAAAGAAGCCGATGCTCTCGCAATGAAAACTGATCGCCCTCATCTTGATCAACTGCGTTCCCTTCTCCCGCGTGGCTCGTGTCATCGTGTTCGCATCATGACCGCATCCATCCATCCCATCAGGCCAATCTTCGCACAGCCCTTCATCGCGGGCAAGTCTGCAAAGCAACATTCGTCAGTATCTCTCTTCGGTTTCCAAACAACACCCAAGTTGCGACCTCGCCCCCCATCTTCCCCGTACCAGCCACAGCGCCATATCACGGGACGAACCCAGGTATGAGTACAAGCGTACTGGTCAAGCACAGTTATAGAATATAGAGGTAGTACTCACCGCTCCACACGACCCACAACTCTTACTCCCCGACGAGATGGAAGCTCCGCATTTCGGACACCCGCTATGAGACATTCTGATTCTGATTCTGATCTGACGTGCTACTGTTTTGTCTACTACTTTTCGTTTTGCCTTGCCTTTGCGGTGCAGCGACGGGATTAGATCCGATCGCGGGTATGGCGGCTACGTTGAATTGGACCGGGTCGGTGAGGAGATAGCGTACGGAGTATTTATCAGAGAGTCGAGTGAATCCGAACTGGACTGAAGTGAACTGCTCCCGGTCCTGGTAGGAGGGGTCAATTCCCATGGAAAGGACGATAAACGCATCCAGGGAGGAGGGGAAAGGACGTTACCTTCGAGGAAAACCGGGGAAAGCCAGGTACATAGGTAGTCAAGAAGTCAATCAGTTGGTCGAATCAGTCGGTCTTTTGGACGTCGGGTCTGGCTAACGTGAGTGAGGGAGAGAGAGGATTTGGACTTCGCTTCGTATACATAGTACTCAACGTTCATAGATAGCCAGCCCCTCACTCTGCCGGACGGACTCCCACTCTCCCCACGCGCGCGCACGCTGACAGTTGGGTGCGTGTGACTGGCTGCCTACCTACTTTCTCCGGCCCGTGAGTGTGCCTAAAGTGAGGTGCCATCACGGTCACAATCACGACGTGGACATGAATTCGGATCATGTGTCCAGCCAAGAAGGGATCATGCACACTTTGTCTCTGGTAGTCTAAAACTGATGTGATTGTCTATGCTGTTTTCGCTCCGCTGATGGGGGCCCTATTTCTCAAGGGCAATGAACGCCGCCGCCAAATGCACAGGTGCATGTCTAATCATGCCCAGATGCCTTGTCAGTGTATGTAGCATCCGCGTCTATATCCTCAAAACGCCATGCTCTTCGCCCAGCCAAAACATACAATCACAACTTCACTGGATACTTGTTCCGAATATGCTCTCCGTACCTGAAGAATATCCACGACAGCGGCGAAAGCGCCAGAGCGATGAAAGCGAGCAGCGAGTTGCCCCAGCCCAGGCCCAAAGCCGCGTACATGTCCGGTCCTGCCAGCGGCAGGAAAGCACCCATCAAGCTCCTCAGCACCGTGTTTGCGGCGATTGCCGAAGCGGCGTGGATGTGGTACGCGTCGACCAGATACGTCTGGATGGGCATGAAAGTCGCCAGCAGGCCCAACCCAACGAGGGAAGTCCCAATGATTGGCATGATCCAATGTATCCCCTTGTCCGCCGACCAGCCGTACCAAAACAGACCGATTGGGATGAGTAAGCTGCCAGGAATAAGAGGAGGGAGCCGGTACTCTGGCTTCATTTCTCCTTTGGCAGACAATTTCTTCACCGTCTTGTCCGAAAGGGCTCCGAAGATGACCAGACCCAACATGGAGCCGATTCCGATGCCCAAGAAACTCAACCCAACAGCGCCTTGGCTGAAATGGTAGGTGTTTTCGAAGACCAGCGTAAGTGTGGTGAAGAGGAGGTAAAGATACCCGTAAACGACGGCCATGTAAACCGAGAGTGACAGCACGATGGGAGAAAGTACGAGCATCTTGGTGGGTCGGATGAGAGCTCTCGTGAAGTATTGGCGCATGGGTATGTCTGGATGGAGCTTCGACCGCAAGTTCGGATTGCCGGTTTCTTTTCGCAGTCGGTTTGCCTTACGCTCCAGCAGCGTTGGCTCGTAGGTTTCGCGCATGAAGATCACCGAAAAGGCCAATGCAACGCCACCGGCGATGGTGATGAGCCAGAAGATCCAGCGCCAGCCCGCACCTTGGCCCAGGTATCCTCCGGCTACTGGGCCGATGACAGGGCCCATGAGAGGTCCCAGCGCAAAGAGCGCCATTGCTCCACCGCGCTTTTCCTGGACGATCAGATCTGCTATCGAGCCGCCGCCGATGGTGAGAGGACAGCTTCCAGCAATGCCTGCGAAAAGACGGAAGACCAGCAAGGCTGCCATGTTAGGGGCCAGCGCGCAGCCCACCGTCCAGATGACGAACATGAAGTTGCACACATGGTACACATATAGCCTCCCCCAGATCTCGCTGCACGGTGCCAGGAAGAGAGGACCCAAGGCATAGCCAAGAATGTAGATGGAGACGATGAAGCTGGCGATGGTCTCATTCGAAGAGTTGAACTCGTCCATGATCAGCGGAGTCGCGGGCGCGACCATCGACGACGCCAGAGGAGTTAAGAAAGTCACACTGGAGATGATCGCGACGTTGGACCATTTCTTTTTCTCGGTCCAGTTAAAGGCCTTCTCCGGATCGTCGGGGCCGTCCCAATCCACAATGTTTTCGTCCCGGGTGATGGTTGTTTCGCAGGGGGGTTTTTCGTCTGCATCTTGAGTAATATCAATGACGGGCAGGCCATGTTCTATGTCGGGGTCGAGCCGTTGTTCTTGCTCTTTCTCGGAAAGCGATGTTGAGTGAGTGGAGGTGTCTGCGTCGTCCCGTCCGAGATTCTTGCCCTCGAAAGGGACCGGTGGCGGCGACTCTGCTGCCATGTAGCCTGAGCGCCCATTTTATCAGTACAAAGTGCAAATCGGGCGCTGAAATGCGCTTGAAGTGTTTGGATCAGAAGTTGTAGCCAAAGACGTACCAACTGGCAGGATTCGAGTTGCTGGAAATCTTGGTACTTTTGCGGGGCTAAGCCTTCCAGATTAGGCGTGGCAGATCGGAATCTGGGGGGTCAGCAGGAAGCCCGTAAGCTCGCGTAAGCGGCGGCGCGTGCCTTGCGCAAGGCTGATAGCTAATGAAATGGAAGAGCCGGAAGGATTGAAAGACTGAGATATTGTGCAGGGTACAGAGAGAGAGAGATGGAAGAAAGAGTGTAGGGAGCGAGACTGCCAGAAGGTGATTTCGGCCAAAAAGACTAACGGTTTATGTAAACGGTCAATAATGTGCAGCACTTCTTTATGCTGCTGCGGGTGCCTCCCGCAACTTCAAGAGCGCGGAGGCTCCATGTCAAAGGCTCCAAGGCAACTGGTTCTTTGCTCCCTTCGTCCTGTTCTCTCCACCTGCCGCACGGCAATGAGGTTCCCGGGCGGATCTGCAAGCAAACAGTTAACTCCGCTTACGGCCGTCAGCAGAGATTCAGCTTGCGGCCCTTCCATCTCACCGTCCTGACCAAATCAAGCTGCGCCGGGGCCGACAACGTTATCTATAATATGCCAGCGAATGCTGTTTGGGACGTCTTATTAAGGTCAAGAAATGACGGAACAAGCAAGTACGGAGAATGTTGGACCAGCGGCGAACGGGTCATGCACACTGATTTTTGTGCGGTTGACACAAATTTATGCTTGGACCCCACATAGAAGCACGCGAGCCTCACCTGGTGCTTATCGAAAGGCGTGAGGCTAGGGCAGCTGGTAGTACTGCTGCGTACCTATAGTTTACCCATCCGTAGCGGAGAAGAGGACTCCAACGCCTGATGGAGTTCCTTCAGCTAGGACCATGGTTGTTGGTGCAGTATAGCCCGAGGCCCGCCGGCGCCTACGAGTGCTCTTTTCGGCCACGTTTGTAACCCCATCGCCTGCCGAATAGCCGGAGTGTTCTTCTGGCGGCAACGGGTATTGGTCGGTGGTCATTGTTCCCGCACGCGCAAGAAGGCATTCCTCGGTTCTACGTAGGTTGATGATGGACTTCGGCTAAGGGCTCAATGCTCGAACATCCTAGCGGCACGACATGAATAGAAGGGCTCCCAGATCTCTACCATGGCAGACTCCAACAACATTTCAGTTGTGTCAGTGTCCTGACGAAAGAACTTTGACCCGAGAATTGACAAGCACATTCTTTCAATTCTCTGGCAGCTGTTCGTCGCACTGGCAAGCTTAGTCGACAATGTTTCCCTCCTTGGACTTGGTCATATTGCCAGACCAGCCGAATTCATCTGTCGGGGCTCTAGAAAAAGAAAACACGTCGTTAGCATCCTATCACCGTAACGAGACCCGCGACGATATCGATGTGGATAGTACTTACCGCCGGCGGCCTCAAACGTTCCATTCGGTAGCCTTCGAATGCTCTGAGCGGAGCTTTGGCCAGGGGCTATCCAAGTCACATTATGCCCCCGGGATTTCATGAAAGCAACCGTCTCGTTGTTATATGCATACTCGAATGCCACCTGGTTTGGAATCAGTTGGTCGTGTAGGCGAGGCTGCGCCAATGCTTCGGGCGCCGTCATGTTTTGGTCCAGGACATGCACGAGGCTTTGGATCGTTGCCGTGATGATTCGAGACCCTCCGGCAGCCCCGGTGACATAGTACAGAGTTCCATTTGCCAACTCGACGATGGTTGGCGAAATTGAAGATAGCGGACGCTTGCCCGGTCGAATATAATTGGAAGGACTCGGGCTGATACGTTGTCAGCTTTCGAGACCTATGTTCAGACAAAACAAGAACTAGGCAAATACAGGCAAGCCAGGTACAGGGTTCAGGGAGTACTTACACGTAGCCGAACGCGTTCGAAGACCCGGGGATGGAGAAGTCGTTCATTTCGTTGTTCATGATCACTCCGGTTTCCGGCACAAGGACTTGTGAGCCGAACAACAAGTTGATAGTCGTGGTGAGAGAGACAGCCATCCCTGACGCATCTGCTGTGACTACGTGAGACGTGCCCGGCGTTTCTAGCGATTCGATGCCGTCGGGATCATACGCCGAGACATTGAGAGTATTGAGGTCCGAAATCTTATTTCGAATGTAGCGTGCCGTTGCTTCTGAGAGCATGTCGTCTTGGTATGCCGACAAATTGCCCACAAACGACGGGTCTCCGAGGTTGGTTCTCTCCCCATAGCCAAATCTGATAGCTTCGTCCAATCTATGAGTGCTGAGGTTGAGCGTTCCCGTATGAAAGAGATCGGGGTACTGCTCCAGGATCTTGAGCACGGACAATGCTACCTCACCAGAGCTGGGAGCGCTGCAACTGAACAGCCGGTATCCGCGATAGGTGATGTTTGCCGTTTCTCGGACGGCGACGGTGTAATTGCGCAGATCTTCCAAAGTCATGGTTCCGTTCGCCGCCTGTACAGCCGCAATCGTGGCTTTTGCGATGGGTCCATTGTAGAATACATCCGGCCCTTTTTCCGCAATCGTCTCCAAAGTGTCGGCGTATCTCTTCCGGGTGATCTTATCGCCCATGCCCAGGAGGGTGCCATTCGGCGCAAAGTCAATAGCCCAGTTAGGATCATCGACGAGGAAGTTTGGTACTGCTGCAGAGGCCATCCCCGATTTCATATACCTTACAAGGTCCTCGGACACGTTCCAGCCTTCTCTTGCTGTCTTGATTGCCCCCTGCATGACTTGCTTCCATGGTAGCTTGCCGTAATTCTGATGCAAATGCGCCAGGCCTCGTATCTCTCCCGGTACGCCACTGTTGAGGTTAGCCTGTGGGAATTTCACGCCCTCAGGATCAAAAGACGTACCTAGCCAATCCGCCGAAGATGCTCGCATTAGTATTATTGTTGTACATATCTTGGAAAGCAGCAGCAGGCGCCGTCTCTCGGAAGTCTATCACTTCGTAGCTCCCATTTGAACTGCGAACAATCATGAATCCGCCACCGCCGATCCCGCTGTGGAACATGCCCACAGTTCCCACGCAAAAGGTTGTGCCGACGAGCTTCAAGACGTTAACCGAGTTCTTTCTCACTCTCTGCTGCTGGTGGTGATTGGGGGGCGCCGGGCTGTTGGACTTACCGCATCAGCAGCATTTCCACCCTGCCGCAACAGATCAATGCCAATCTCGCTGCATACGGTGCTCTCACTCGCCACGGCGCCTGTTGTGCCTGGCGCATAGCTTTGGCGTACCTCGGGGAGAGGGTTGGCTCCTGCCTGCTGAAACAGAGGCGGGATAACGAAGGCACACGCCAACTGTAGCAGCGAGAACATGACGAACAGATACCCGGAAGCCTTGCAAGCCCACGCAGCGAACGAAGGAAAGGCTACGTTAATGAGTGACGAAGCCATCTTTGCGGTTGCAGACCAGCTGCTCGTTAGTCCCGTCTAGGAAGTTCCGTAAAGAGCAGCCCCTGCAATGCAACTGGAAAGCAGGACCCAGGGACAGGCCCTTATCAGACTCCTCCAGTCAAGGCGTCGTTCTGGCACGCCAGCCCAAAGCGTGTGCACCTTGGACAGGACTGGGTGGTATCAGACGCTCGATATGACGCAACGGATCGGCTGCGATGGCCGAGGATCCAGTTACTGTGCGTGTCTTCTGTTACAGTGGGAGCCGAAGCACGCGAGCGCCTGGTCTTGCAGATCAGCAGCCAATGGCGTCGACGTAGGTAGCGAGGATAGTTGCCAAAAGAAAGAAGAATCGCACGGCCTCACAAGAGTCGTAAACAAGGATCGGAAACATGAAGGTCGTTACGAGAGAGATTAAGACGACTGAGACCACAAGCAGAAAGTGGTTGAAATCCGCCGCTGACAAGACATAGGAGATGTAGTCCGTAGCTATCTACTCGATCAGCAGCTGCTTGGTACATCCACCGCCATAACAGATAAAGATTGATAACCATACCATTCCCCGAGCCCCCGGGCCCCCAATCCCCACGGTTATCGGCTGGGCAGCACGGGTATCGGACGGATTTATCCGCATCTCGGTGAAGGAACGATACAGTTGATGGAGCCACACACCTCACACTACGGAATAGACAGTCAACAAGTCTTCAATTGATTTGGCACAGAAAAGATACTGAAGCGGCATCGACGTCGCAATGTTGGTCGCATGGTCTTTCCATTGCACGACGGTCATAGTGTTGGCGCTGGTCACGTGGTTGGTCACGTGTAATTACGCTTGGCAGAGGACGCTGCCAGGTCTTCATCTGCCAGGTCTTCATCTGCCAGGTCTTCATCTGCCAGGTCTTCATCTGCCAGGTCACCCACAGATAAATATGAATGACAACTGCAATCGATACCGTTAGTCATGACTCTGTGGTCTTTATAACTTAGAAGCCCTTTCTCCCTCGTCAAACGACGACAATCCCGTCTTGTGGATCCCAAGCTGCTTCCTCAGGAGCTTGAAGGTTGGCGTGCGAGGCAGTGCAGTCACTTCAAATACCCCTCCACGCAGCTTCTTGTATCCCGACACCTGAGTGCCAACGGTCCTTCCAATATCTTTCAGTGCTTGGACCTTCTGGCCCCGCGCCGCCAAATGCGGTTTGAGCACGACGTAGGCGGTGGGCAATTCGGTCATCTTTGCCGAGTCCCACGTCCCTCCGACTGCAGCATCCAGAATCGACGGATGAGAGATGAGGTGGGCTTCGAGTTCGGTCGGTGAAACCTGGAAGCCGTTGTATTTGATAAGTTCCTTCGTCCTTCCCACAACCTGGAGATGGCCCTCTGGAGAAATGGTACACACGTCGCCCGTGTTGTACCATCCGGCTTCGTCGTAGGCGGCTCGATTCGCTTCAGGATTGTCAACGTAACCGGCGGCCATATTGGGCCCTTTGAGCCAAAGCTCTCCCGACCCGCCTTCGGGAGCATCGTCTCCGTTCTCGAGCCTCAGCGAGCACAGAATGTTTGGCAGGATCGTCCCGGTCTTGCCCAGCGGCATCGCCTCTCGAATTTTCTGCCACGCAACGTATGGGGCAGCTTCCGTCATTCCATATAAGGACACCGTCTTCCAATTGCCTTTTCGCAGAAATCTATCGTAGTCGTCCTGCTTCAGGGGCAAAGCTCCGCATGTCATGTGCTTGATACTTGAGAAATCGTATCGTTCAACCAAGTCTGTCGTTGCCACAGTCAAGGCACCGTTCGGACTGATCTGCGCCGCTGTGGCCTTCGTCCGTTGAATGGTTTTCGCGAAGGCCTCAATATCGTATGACGCCATGATGATGTGCTCCATACCAGTCCACGGTCCCAGGAAGAGCGGTATTGTCGCTAGCAAATCATCATCAGCAGAGTCCGAAACGGCCACCAGTCCCACGACAGTAATCTCCATCATGGGACCAGTTGTCGACAAAGCTCATACTCACTGTTCGCGATGTGCACAAACGGCGTGTAGGAGACCACTCTCTCTTCTGGAGACCAGTGCTCTGGGTCATGCGCCCACATCTGCAACACATTCGCAACATAATTGTATTGCGAGAGACCCACCCCCTTTGGATTGCCCGTCGTACCCGATGAGAGGTGGATTGACGCAAGTCTCTTTCGGGTGTCTTCATAGTGAGGGACTGACAATGGCTTGGGGGCCATGAAATCTGCAAATAAGCTTCGGAACCCTTTGACGGGAGATCCGATCGCGGTCAACAATTCGGGTGGTTTGAAGTCCGAGGAGTTTTGGCCGGCCAGTTTGACGGCATCTATCACCTGCCGGACGACTTCTGCATACACGATCAGGTATGCGGGCTTCGAGACAGTGAGCGCATGTGCTATCTCTCCCACCTTCAGCTGATGATTTATTGGACAGAATACACCACCCATCCACAGCACAGCATGGACTGCTTCCAGGTAGGCAACACTATTCGGCAGAATGACCGCCCAGCGGCTTTGATCTTCTGGTCTATAGTGCTGCGCCAAGCCTGCTGCGAGGCAGCCGGCGTTCAAGCGAAGCTGGCCGATTGTGAGGGTGCGGTGTTCGGCATCGTCCTGAGCGATGACATGGTCAGACGGCAACGCTGGTGAGCGAGCACTAGTAAGGAGCAGTTCTGTAAGATTGAGACCTGTCGGAATGTCGACGGCAGGGTCCTTGGACTTGTATATCTTCATTTCGAACACTGTGGGCCTTGCTCAATACTCACTTCTGACCCTCGGCCAGAGAGCCCTGCTACACCTGATCTAACAATCGTCGCGAGGGGAGAAGCACAGTCTGATCGTTGGGTTGGTATCACCAAGTCTGAGGTTCCTTAAACCCAAGTGAATGCTCTAAAGGCGAAGCCTCGGTTGCAACCGCAAACCCGAAGCCGAGGTGGTACACCATTCAAAAATATAAGCCTCGGGTCCCCGCAATCTGAGAGCCATATGTTGCGAGAACAGTACGTACTACAAGCAGAAGCGAATCTGGTTCCTCTGTTGTTTTATCGATTCCCGGTCTGTCCGCGGCATGGTCTCGGTAGCGGGGTCACACACTGAATTCTTGACTGGACGATAATACAGGCGCAAGACTGTAACTGATGTCCCCCGGACGGAAGTCATCTAAATCAGCCCAGTCGTGTCAGGTAATCATTCGTGGCCCTATTCTTCGCTGGGCGTTCATAATTCATCAGAGATGGCCGGATGTTATGACGATGATTTCGCGCATTCCAGGTAAACATACTCGTACGCTTCGACGCAGATGGAGTTGGGACCGTGGACGGAGTCTGTGACTTGGTCACTGCTTTTTCTTCGAGCGATGTGAGACGCATTCTAGAGCGCCAGCCACCGATTATTGGAGGAAGAATGTGCCATGAAGTACTGTTATTCTGTGATGTACGAGCACCAAGTTCTTTCTACTCGTATCGACTTTACCACTGTTCTCTATCGAGCAAATGAGGTGCCGTGTCAGTAACCCTGACCTCAGGCGTGAGCGGCTCGCAATAGACGCTTACGAGGTACTACTTGACTGACGGAAAGAGTTCAGACTCCGCCGGAGAATTTTGATGTCGACATGCCCCATCTGTCTGTGATTATTGGCAGTGAGACACAGGAAGCGAGCCAGTGCCGACTTAGCCGGAGCGAAGCTCTTTGGTGATGTCAATGGCGGAACAGGCAGTCCAGGGCTTTTCGGGCGCCACTGCAGGCGACGAAAGCCTAGAACATTTGATGGGCATGAGATCTACCGGATTCACATAGCCGCACTCCCAGGCACTCACCTTAGGAACCCCTTGCAGAGGTTCCCAGATCTGATTTGCTTTGGGATTGATCAAGCTGTGATATCCCTGGATATCATACCCAGAGGGATCGTGTGCTACCTGCGTTGAGGTGAGTTGTTGCGCCTCGCCAGGAATGTACGGCAACGGCTGTCCTGGGCTCCGTCCGCAACTGCGACAGCGCAAGGCCACCGAAGCCTCTATGGCCCAATAAAGGATGAGCATGCAGGGTCTTCGCGCGGTGGATGTGGTCTATCCAGGCCCAGACTCCCGCCACGGTTGCGCATGTCCAACGACATGTCTCCACTGCTCTCCTGTTCAGAATCGAGCCGGATCGCTCTCGTGGCTCTCTGACGCTCTTGAACAAACACGCTGACGCCTGCGAGGGCATTGATTCCACCGCGTCATCCAGCATGCAGTGCGTTATTTAGACTTCAGACCAACGTCTAGGCCTTCGCGTACTGGTGATAGCACGTTGTTATGAACGGGTCCAGGAGGCCGTCATTGGCACTTCAGACCGAACAGAGGCCTTTTCCCTTCCACGAAATCATGGGCAAAGGAAGCATACTCCGGTACTTCGTAGAGTTGCATTCCGATGGCGCTCCGCCCGAATTCGCTGCGGACCAGAGGTGAAGGCGAGCGGCTGTCCCCTTCAGAGATTGCATGCATGTTAGGGCACGCGTAGAGAAGGAAGTTTGTGTAATGGATCGACAGTCCTTGCAGACAAATGCTACAAGAATTCTTCGGCCCTTGACACAGCCAGGAATCTGTCCGCCGTGCCTCACTCGTCTCCCCAAGACGATGCGACGGTGGAAATAATCATAATTAGTCCCGCCGCAGGGTCTTTGCCCTTAGTAACTGTACCCTGTACTCCGTACTTCATGTCTGCCCGGTACGAGTAATCTTCAGGCGGTTTGGCGCACGCTTCAGCCTCCGCCCGGCGTTGCATCCTGCCTTGGCTCCTTGCCCTCCAGCTGGGTCCCGCTACGAAAGGTTTCTTCCCCCCTTCTCTATCCACCTCTTGAGCTTACCACGGAGTACTCACTTTCTCGCCAGCGGCCGTCAGTCGAGAATTTCTGGCTCGCTCTCTCCGACCGTCTGCCGCTAGCTTGCCCCTTTCCGTACCTGGCTCCTCTGCGTTCTAGACTTCCACGCCGCACCGGGATCCCTCCTGACAAATCGAGCTTGGCCATATCGGACCGCAAACACCTCACGACCGATGAAGGCCTTTGTGGCCTCGCGACATCCTCATCGTACAACGCCGAGGACCTACGGACAACCCAGATGTTGACGAGATCGGTCATTGCATACAGCATATGAGAGCTGTGTGTTGGGGAGGAAAAAGGCAATGGCAGTCATGGCTCAACAACCTCCTAGAATTGATCCGTTTATACCTCTCATCGAACGACAGTCGCTGTGCCTTCCCAGCGTTCGACCCGGCGTGCCTACACAATATGGAGAAGATGGGTTCCTTCAGAGTCTGGCGAGACACTTTCCCTCGGCGGAAAACAATGCTCTAGAGAAGGCGGTGCAGTTGAAGAGGGAATTGAAAACGGCAGACTCAGAAACCTTTTGGAAGAAGCTTATGGAGGGCATGACCGAGATCTGCCATGCCCAATACGGATTCGTTGCGAAAAGAGTACTGGCCGACGACCACCATTCAGCAGTCGAGATGCCGCCGTTTGGCGAGTCAGGCTCGTGCCTCTTGGGTGTTGCCTTCTACTACAATGACGGGGACGAGCAGAAAGCCATGCACCGGGACTACAACTATCTTGCCTGGGGATCGCCTTGTTCCTATATGAAGCACGACAAGGTCTTCCTTATCCCCGAACACATGAGCTCTTTCATCACGCACAATCCAAACGCCCTACCGTTCCCGGCAGAAGGCTACATCGGCATTCCGCTGTTTGCCGATGGCAAGTGCTTCGCCCATTTTGGTATGATGTGGACGCAGGAAGGCCTGGACAGGCGACAGACGACATGGAGTTTTACGGAACTTCTACTACATTCCTTGGAAGACGTGATCGTCGAGCGGCTCCTGACCGGCCAGGGATTTGCAAAATCTCGGCCGCGCACGGCTACCAAGACTCGACCGACTCATGTTATCCCCCGTGAAGCGATTACGCCGGGAACCCAATCGTTGAAGCCATACGCCAAGAATCTGTCGCATGAGCTGCGGACACCGATGCAAGGCGTGGTGGGAATGCTGGATGTCATGCATGCGACGGTGCAGGAACAGATCGAAAACGTCTCCGATGCAGCTGTCCGCCGGGCATTCCGGAACCTCAGAGAGAATATCGAAGCCATTCAGGACAGTGCCAAACGGGCAGTTGAGGCTGCTGACAACGTTGTCCATGCGTATGACATGAATATGCAGATCCCTGATACTCCTTCCAACGACAAAGACTCGCCAGCGCCTGCGTCCACCGGCTACTTCGACTACAAACCATCCCGCCTGATCGAAGGCAGCGACATCCATCTCAACACATACAAGCGAAGACGAAGCAGTCCCACGTCGTGGCACTTCGGAAATGCCACCAAGATCCGGCAACTCGCACCATCGAAGGGCATTGACGTATCACCGAAGAGCAACACACACAGGTTTCCTCCTTCCCAAATACTCACGCCACAGACACTCGGCTCCGACGGTCGCATCCCAACCATTTTCACACCAACGCCAGGATCCATTACCCCCGGGGATCTGACCACACCTTCCAAGTTGTTATCGGTGGATAGCGATGCACTTCCAACTCCCGGGTTGAAACACTGTAGAATTCGAGAGCTAATACCGACAGTTATTTATGAGTCTCTACGTGTGGGCGGCAGACCAGATTCGGCGATTGGCGAACCCATCGATTTTGGAGAACGGATAGTGGTCAGATCACGATCGTCGAATGGCCATACGTCGCAGAAGACGATCGAATGGTCCGTAGCTCCAGATGTCCCGGAAACGCTCTATGCCGATGAACGCGACTTGACCAAGTTGGTGTCGGCTATCTGCCTCAACGCCATCAAGTTTACGGAAGAAGGAAATATCGTCCTGCGTGCCCGACTCTCAAAAAGCCAGAAGTTTCTGGTGATCAACTGCAAAGACACAGGCGATGGCATCCCGGAGGATTTTCAACCCGAGTTGTTTAAGCCATTCTCGCGGGAGGACGATTCTCTGACGCGGACCAAGGAAGGTCTCGGTTTAGGTCTCTTGGTCGCCAAGGGACTGGCACGGCGACTCGGCGGTGATATTATCCTCGTGGCGTCTGAGATTTCTGGTCAGAACAAGGGGTCTGAATTTGAGATCAAAGTACCCTTTGAACCCGGCGAAGGTAGCAATAGCCGCTCTGGTACTCCTCACAGCCGAACACCAGAAATCCCCAAGAGCGTGTCTCAGCCAGCGACCTCGTTAGCAGTACCGCAGTTGTCACCTGGCGCGCCGAAGAGCCCCAGACCGTCGCAGATACATATGCCCTCTATCGAGGAACACCCTTCTTCCGCACCCCGCACCCCGGCCCTGACCAGTCCTTTCAGGAGAGACACGATCGATCGCTTCCTTGCACAAAAACACCCCCTCACCTTCTTGGTTGCCGAAGACAACAAAATCAACAGAAAGCTGCTCGTCAATATGCTTGGGAAGCTCGGGTACAAGGATATTCATGAAGCATTCGACGGGAGGGAAGCGGTGAGGATCATGCGCGAACTGCATGCGATGGAGAGAGATTGCGCCAAATCGAAAGGCAAACGGCCTGCTAGGAAAGTGGACGTCATACTGATGGACCTCTGGATGCCCGAAATGGATGGATATCAGGCCACCGAAAACATATTGGAGATGTTCCAGCAGCCTCCAGATACAGAGGCGCCGGACCACAGCCCCGTGGCTCCTCCCATTGTGCTGGCTGTCAGCGCCGATGTCACAGACGAGGCTATCGATCGGGCGACCAAAACAGGCATGGAAGGATTCATGACGAAGCCTTACAAGTTGGCCGATTTGCAGAAACTGATTGTCGAGTTTTGTGTGCACAGCGAAGGCGTTGCTGCAACGGCGGCTTGATTGAGGGCCATTGATATAGAGCCTCGAGCTTGCTAGGGTCGTCTTTTCGATGATCTTGTGCAGATTTATGAGATGTATTGTCTCACGATTGCCACGACGATACAATATGATACCCATTTACGAAGACTTTGCTGTGGTATAGGGGTTCTTGCTGAGTGCGCGGAGCTCCCTCACTGAGCATACGTCTATACTACATCGACGGTTTTTGTCTCCGATCGCGACGGGGAGCTCTCATCGATGTGATATTGATAGATTGGTGATTGCAAAGATAAACATTGAGAATACAAGGTACTTTGAGGGAATACTCACAGTCGTTAGCTGAACTCCAGCTTCGACCGCATTTTCCTACGCCTACGTCTATCTCCCATCCTTCTGAGACCACCATCTAGCTTTGACGCCCATGGGAGGTCTTGCTGCAGGCTCCCCTGGGCTTAGATTTGCTCTACCCACAGCAAACAGTTGGCTCCTCGATACTATGCCCAGTCGACGTCGCCAACATCCCGCCAACGGGCACTCTCTGCACCATCCAGTCGCACAGGAACTTGCCCAGCCCCGCCCCGATAAATATGCTGATGATGATATATCCATTGAAGTACATTGCTAGAGCACGCGGCCGGTCAGCGGTTGCGTGACAATCAAGGGGCCCCCAACTCACCAAGCAGCATGATGATGTACGCAACTCCGAATGTGACGCCGTGGATGACCGCCCGTATAAGCTGCTGAAGAGGTGTTGCGCGGAAGACCACGAATTGAGGCTCAGAGACACGGCCGTCGGAACTATTGGGCGTCTTGAAGTCCGCCGCACGCGCGGCCACGGTGCGCTGGAATTGTGCAAGGATGGCGGCGTCATACTCCTTCCCAACTCGCCGCATAAACTCCATGCTGACAGCGAGGAGTGCGACACCTATGCAAGAAGCAGCAAATGCTCCTTCGGAACGGACGTGCCAGCTTTGGGCGAGGAAGCCTGACACCGCGTCAATAGACAATTCGTAGCTTCAACGAACACGGAACTGACAGGCATCGATCGTGTACCAGTTCCAGAGCATCTGATTGATTGATCGATCAGCACAGCCGATACTATCGACGCCATAGTACCTACCGAGATCTTGCAAGAGCCTCCCATATCCATACCGCCCATGCTCATGGCGGACGACGTGGCCGCCGGTGCCGCAGCAGTGCTCGACGCCATTGACATGGTCATACTTGCCATACTCGACATGTCCATTCTGATCGGTATGATCTCTGCTGGCAATAGTTCCTGAAGTCCCAGGAGGACACGGGGTTCTCTACACCAGAAGCAACATGAGTCGCATAAGTCTACCTACGTTATCATTTGTATGTGTGGTCTGACCTAGCAGTGCGCCAGGGCGAAGGACATCCTTTGACCGACCAGACATCGAATCGGCCAATGGCACCTCAGCCCACAATAGATGATGAAAGATAGCAAATGGAGAGCAGATTACCGGTTCGCGATCCATAGTCGCCAAGTGGTCCCATGCAGAAGCTGCAAATACGAAACTTGCTCACCACGACAAAGAATCTGCGCGGTCGACTTGGCAAACTTGCGCAACCTCCTTACATGGCATTGTTTCGGTGGGCTGTCATGCATCAATACAACGCTCGCATGCTACCGACCAATGGAAAGGGCATCCGTCATGATGGTCTCGACCAGGCCAGCATCCAACCTGGTGGGTTCGACTGGATTCGGGCCATCCAAGGTCAATCCATGCCCTGAACCAGACAATTCAATGACCAAATGAATCAACGCTAGAACCTAAAATCGGAAAGCCATTGTGCGTGCTACAGAGATCACAAAAGAGGAACTTCGGTGATATATGTGCAGTGGCCAACCTCTGCATTCAGGCCCCGCGGCACGCCCGTCAAACTCGCTGAGCTGCGCTCCGGCGTTGTATCCAACATGGCTTCAGACCCCAACATGCTGCTCTCGCGGCACATCCAGAATATGAGCGAGGCGAAGTATCTCCAGCCTCACTGGGGATATGCGGATCGAGCACTCCCGTGCACCAACGACGCAGGTTCATGCGAATACCTGGACGTGGTATACCACAGCCACGACCTAGGTATGTTGTATTGTGGGATCATCTGGGCGACGATTGGAGGCACCCTTCTCATCTGGGCCATCGGCAGGCGTTGCTTCCCACCAGTCGATCAAGACCAGCCCCTGTTTGTGATGGCGGAGAGCCAGACAGCCGGCAACAAGCACAGCATCCACCGCCTGAAGGCTTCCTTTGCAGCCTTGAGCCGGCATTACCTGCTTCCAGACTCACTCCGAACAGTCTTCGGCCGTACAACTCGGCTCCAGGTGCTGCTGCTGGTTGCATTGACCGGATACCTCACGGTCTTCTCGTTCGTGGGGATTGAGTACCGCAAATGGGTCACTCCTGTCAAGAACATGCCCGGCGTGAACAATACACGTACCAGCCTCGGCCCCTGGTCGGACCGGATTGGAGTCCTGGCATACGCCCTGACCCCGCTGTCGGTGATGTTGTCGAGTCGAGAATCCCTGCTCTCCATCATCACGGGTGTGCCTTATCAGAGCTTCAACTTTTTGCACCGCTGGCTCGGCTACATCATCTTCATCCAGTCGGCCCTGCACACGATAGGATGGTGCGTCATCGAGATGAGACTGTACCAGCCCCAGCCCGAGGTGGGCCTCGAATGGATCAAACAAAAATACATGATATGGGGTGTGCTTGCAATGCTCTTTCTGACCGTGCTGTTCGTGTTGAGCACGCCGTGGGCGATTCGCCGGACTGGGTACGAGTTCTTCAGGAAATGCCACTATGTGATGGCAATGCTGTACATCGGCGCCTGCTGGGGCCATTGGTCTAAGCTGGAATGCTACCTGATTCCGTCTCTGGTAATATGGTTTATCGACCGTGGAGCACGCCTAGCGAGGACGGCACTGCTACATTACAATTACCTCCCCGAGGGCGGCATGGGCTTTCGAGCGGCAAGCGCCACGATTACACATTTCCCAGACCCTGCCAATGGGGATGTAGTTCGCTTGGACTTTGTGCATCCTGGCGGGCCTTGGGAAGTCGGCCAACACTTCTACCTCTGCTTCCCTGAGATCACAGTCTGGCAATCGCATCCGTTCACTCCCTGCAGTCTGCCAGGAGCCAAGGCCGGAGGGTCGGCCCATTCGTATATCCTGCGGGCGAAGAAAGGGGTCACGAGAGCCCTGGCAGATCTGGCGGCAGCGAGAACCATTGCCCTTCCCCACGACAGGAAGGTACCCGCCACTTCGTCGGCCGCGACGGCCTCAGTACTCCTCACCGGGCCGTACGGCCGATCGACCAGGGACCACTTGACCCAGGACACGAACGTGATCTGCGTTGCCGGGGGTACTGGGGTGACCTTTGTTCTGCCTGTGCTTCTCGGGTTAATCGCCCAGCGCCCTACCTCAGACCGCAAGTTGGAGCTCGTGTGGGCTGTTCGGAGGGATGCCGATCTCTCCTGGGCGCGGCGAGAGCTTGATCAATTGCGCCGGTCAGCCGTCTCGCATGGTATGAAGCTTCGCATCTTCGTCACGAGGGAGGCTCATCCGGATCCTGAAACCCATGATCTCAAGCAGCCCGAGGCGTTGGGTGCACAGCCTCAAGGCGACAGCATTAAAGAGTCCTCGGCGTCGGTCTCGTCGTCTTCATCGGCATCAGAGCAGGTGAAGAACGACAAAGAAGCCGTCCGTATCGACGCTTTATCGATCCATCACCCGAAGGCAACCGATTCTGAGCTCCAGCTCCGCCGCCCGGATCTCGGAAGGACTATTCAGGACTTTCTTGATACGGCGATCCGTGGTTCTACCACCGTTTATGCCAGTGGCCCCGGTGGGATGATCTCGGATCTGCGGAGTATTGTTGCGGGCTGCAATTCTGGCAGAGAGGTGTGGAGGGGAAAGGAGAGATGTGACGTTAGACTTGTCTGCGACGACCGCATGGAATGGTAGGACGAGAAGATAGACTCCTGATGGACTGAGAGGTGACTGATTACCTGCTGAGCCAATGAACCGCGGCGTATTCTGCTTATGTAACTAAATACCTGGGTGTATCCAATCAGACGAAGCGCGCAGTACAACGCACGTCATTCCCGCCAGTCACGTTCCTCTCACCTTCCACTCACCGACGAGTCAGTTGCCCGTTTGCAAGGCATCAATCACTCATACCAGAGCATTGTTTTCTATTCGACAGCTGTCCTTTTCTCCCATCGCCGTCTTCTTTTCTCGGCATATACTCCCTATATCACTGGAAAGGCCCGTTAATATTTCCATGACCACCAGCCTATAACTCTAAGCAGTTCTGCGCACGGCACTTGGTCAACAACAACTGGAAGTCCGCCCTTGCGAGAACAGCACCAGCACCAGCACTGGGACTGAAACCAGAACCCAGAATGCCTACTCCGCTGGATCGAGCCATGCAATCTCGGGTACGTGGCTTCTTCTCGCATCGCCCTCTCACTCCTATCCCGCCGTCTGACTTGACCCCCTACGCCCACACTACTACACTACACGAAGTGACCTCCCGCTTGCCGCTTCCCGCCATGTGATGCTATTATGCTACGGTGACCCAGAACCATTTCACTGACTCGATAATTGGCGTCTCTAGAACCTCTTCTTCGGTTTGTCCTCTCCACTGCTATTAGTATATTGTCATATCCCTCCACTCCAAGCGCGATGGGACGTGATGCGACCGGACTGGATCAGACCAGACCAGACCATACAATCCCACCTCTCCCATCTCCCATCCTAGACCACGTGGCGGACTACACGCCAGCCCGACCACCACTCTCTTCCACCCCATCTCATTGCACGAGGCCCACTCCCTGTCGTGCTTGAGATTCGCCGGAGACCAACCATCGACCCACCTCTCCACCAAGAGTCCCTCACCCCAAGCACCACAAGCACAATGCCAACCCTCGACACTGACCTCTTCTACCCTTTCCTAGGGTTCGCGGGCCTAGTGACCGTCGCGTCGCTTTGGAACCTCTGGTCCGGCGAGATGTTTCCCGCGGAGAAGGATCCCACCGGCAGTACGTTACCATTATCTACCTACTTATCCTGCCGACTTAGGCTACCGTCATCCCTGTCCACCATCTCTGGCCGACCAGCTGGCTGACTGGCCATCTTCCTGAACGTTACTTCAAGACTGAACTGACCCTTCGCCTGCACAGATCCCGAGTACTGGACCGAGACGGAGCTACGGAGGTGGTTGAAGCTGGTGAGTCCATGTGTGTCCGTCCGTCCATTGGAATGCTGCATGCATATATATACATACCTATCTTGCCTCTCTGCCTCGACCGGTCGGGGCTCGAATAGCCAGCCAGACACCTGCCCCGCACGGTGAACATAGATGCACAAATGCAAAATGCGCATGCCCACGGACGGGGACGAATCCACAGATCACAACAGATGATATTAACCCCTGTTCGCAGCGCAATCTCACGGCCGAGCCGAAGTTGACGAGGGCGGAGCTCCTCGAGCGAGTCAAGGCGAATATGAGGGCAAAGCCGTCGACGTGAGTCGATCGATCCCATCGGACGCGGCAGGATGCGCCATACCGACATGGAAAATTCGAATTTACCCTTTCAACCGGCGTTCTGTGTTGATGGATGATGGTATGCTGGTAAGGAGCGAGGGCGTGATGGCCGGAAAGTCGAGCATGGGATGGCCACATGCCGAGGGGCCTCGGTTTGGAAGGGATCAAAACGGTTGAACTTCATTGCACGGTTGCTTGTGGATACTGGATCTGGTTCTCGTTCTGCGGGCTTTGGCAGCATGGGTGGAAGTGGATTTTACTGTATATTGCTGTTTGGCCCGGATTGGAGTTGGTATAACACGGCAGACAGATGGTCGCTGCTGCGAAGATTCTTCCGCTGCCCTTACCTACCTCCAGTATCAGCCCATGCGGTATTGATCGGGCGGCTACCGGAGACTGACAATGGAGTCGTCACAAGCCGGCCCGAGATTTTGGCACATGCATCGCGACGAGAACGTACGAGTACGGGATTTGGCCAGAAACGGCCGAGCAACGCCGTTTCTCCTAGATTTCTTTTGTACTTTCTAAGTGTCGATTTCGTATAGTCACTTGGGCTGGATTTGATTTTCACGACCTGCCCCCCTCGCTGCACCCGATTGGTGCCATCATCCTCGCCCCTTCGGCGTCCTCCTCAATGTCCCGCGGGCTTGATTGGCGTCGGATAGGCAATCTGCGCGCTGCCGGCCAAGATCCATGGACTCTTTCCTGTCGCCTCCGAAGACTCTCCCACGAAGGTGGATGGGAAGCCCACGTCGAAATCGGTCTGGCTCTCCAAGTACTGGATCTGCTCGTCGGTCAATTTGATGGACAGGGCCTTGATGTTGTCGTGGAGGTGCTCGACTTTCCGTCCGCCAATGATGGGGAACACTCTCGGTGTCTTCTGGAGCACGTATGCCAAGGCAATCGTCGAGAGCGATTCGATTCCATGCTCGCCCGCCACCTTCTCCAGTGCGGCAGAGACCTTCTCTTGTTGAGGGGTTTGATCCCCCGACCCCAACATGCTGCGCAGTCCTTCGCCCGCCTTTTTGCGTTCCTCGATCTGTTTCTTGCTTTGAAACTTGCCACCTCCAATGACGTCCCATGGTGCGAGAGCCATGCCAAAATGGCGAGCCATGGGGATGATCTCCCGTTCAAAGTCCCTGGCCATCACGTTCCATCGGCCTTGGAAAATGGACACAGGAGTCTTGCCGTGGGCTCGAGCGTAAGAGTTGGCGGCGGATACGATCCATGCCGGTGTATCAGAGATGCCTAGATAGAGGACTTTGCCTTGCTGGACCAGAAGGTGCAAGCTGTCCATTACCTCTTCAATAGAGGTTGTCCAGTCCTAGGTACTCCGTGTCAGCCAGCAGTTCCGACTTCAAAAACAGACAGAGAACAATTGCTGTAACATACCCACCAATGGACGTACAGAATATCGATGTAGTCGGTCTGAAGCTTCTCCAGGGAGTCTCGGACGGAGAGATGCAAGCTCTTCTTGTGATTTCCAGAGTAGTTGACAGTCTTCCCTTTGCCGAGCTCCCAGCTTCTGTAGGGGGTGGTGAACCTGACAGAATCGGAATTCCGTGTTAGCTGGGGGTCTCGTAGGAAGCGTGAGGGGCGTTCTGTAGTGCGGACAGGGAGATTTAGCCGGGACAGAGACATACTTCGTGGCAATGACAAGCAAGTCTCGATTCTTTCGCGCCTTCATCCATTCGCCGATCCACTTCTCAGACTGCTCGTTTTGGTAGTTGTTCTATAGGGAAGGTCAGCACTGATGAAGGATCTCATTCCGGCCATGTCTGATGTATCGTTCTGATTGCTCGATGGAGTCTGCCTGGGGAAGAGTGGTAAAGGACGTACAGCGGTATCGATGAAGTTGCCACCGGCTTCGTAGAAGGCGTCCAAGAGTTTGAACGATTGTTCCTTGCTCATGCTTCCCATGAACTATGACATCGAGCAGTTGGTCAGCAGTTGTCCACAAGGAGTGAGGTTGAGATTCGTCTCGTGTGGACGATGACTTCGATCTCGTCGAAAACGCAAGGTCAAGCGGACTCACATCGGCCCAAGCATCACCAATGGACATAGCGCCTAAACACAATGGCGATACTCTGACGCCAGCGGTGCTGGAGAGAATTCGATACCGACCCAGCTCTGTGGGCGGCTCTGGCGCGGGGGTGAACATATCACTCATGGTTGCTGCTGAGCTCTGAGATGAAGATGAGGGAGAGTGAAGTGGGAAGAAAAGAGAACACGCAGAAGGTCAACGCAATGACACAAAGAGTCAAAGAGGGACCTGGCAATATATCACTCAAGCGACGGCCTACAAGCTTTGGAGCTCAACAATGAGTGACGACAGGATGGGCAAAAAGTGTCCAATGATGCCGCAGCTTAAATATTCATTGACGCCGTTGGCTTCGTGTTTGGAAGAAGCATCTGGGACCCGACCTGCAAGGCACTGACTTACGACCTATCTCCATGGCCAAAATCCATCGCTAGCAAGCGCGAATGGAGTCTCCCATCCGCGATCCAAAACGGATTTCGAACGAGGTGGCCGGGACTCCACGAGGAAGCGGTGGCGTAGCCCCTCTTTTCAGCGTTGAGCTGGACGAGCTTCCATTGAAACTTCGGCTGTTGTATCTTGGAGAAGACGCACGGTCCTCTTCCGGTCTGGCGTGGGTCCTGCAAGACCGCGCGGAGCTGTTGTGCGATGATTCGCCTAATTTTGGATAATGCTGGTGCCTGCGGACAATGATGGAGAGGCTGAGGAGATAAAGACCGTACGCGGACCTGTGCTGACCTGGCGAATAAGAAACATCTTGCGATTCACAGGAGTGGAATGTGCAACGCCGAAAACGAAATCTGCTCGCGGCGGAGTGCGGACGAATCTTCCCCATGCTCACGACGATCAATGGAAATACTGTACGTACGGGGCCCTGTCGGCTTTTGAAATTCAGGCCGGGACAGGCAAGACCAGCATGTTCAGAATGGACACGATTTGTCATGAAGAACTTATCATTGACTTTGAAGTTAAATAGTGCAATTGCGGCCTGGCAAGCCTGATTCTAATGCGCCAGCGAAGACCTTTCCCTCTGGGTCTCGTAAAGTATGCTCGGTCGTCAAGCACAAGCCTTCAAGCGCGGAAGAGGCCCTTGGACCAGAAACCCCGGGAAGATGCACAGATGGCCTGTACCGATTATGTTTCTACCATCGTCTGTGGTAGAAGGTTCCATCCATATGATCCCGGTCATTTCGCTGTTGTCCCATGGACCTCCCGTAGAAGCTCGTGATTGATCATTGGTGTCATGTCCACATGTCGAAGAAGTCTATTTGATTCATGTCCCACAGGATGGCGAAAGAGAGAAGAAAACCTGCAATAACTTTTGGTGCTTTCCGTCGTAGGAGAACGAATCCCAACCATGGCCGAAAGGAAGCCTCCCAGCCTGAAAGCCCCTTCGAGGGCCTGCGTTGAGTCTCGTCATTCATTGCTGCAAGTTTGTTTTTGCGCCGTCACCACTCTCTTTCGTTTCAAACCGACGCCGTGTTGTGAGTCTGGTGTTCATTCGTCGCACACATCGTCTGTTTTCCTCTGTTCCCATGAGGAAGTTCGACATGCTGAGGGGTATCTGGAAATCGATCGGAAAAAGCCAACGCTATCTATCAGTGTATCATGCTGTGCCCGATAAAAACAGTTGTCTCGAAAATCGACCTTTGCGTCGCCATGATCGAAGAAGCAAGCTCATGTCGAGTAAGAGCCTGCTCATGCTTCACGACGCCTGGTCGCCTTTCAAGAGTGCAAATGTCGAAGTAGAAAGGAAAAACCGTGTTGAGGAGAGATGGCAATGCCGTTTCGCGTGCGGTCGCCGTTGAACGTTTACCACCAGGAGGATGGTCCACTGCTGGCACCACCGGGGTTGCCATATCCGCCGCCGCCATAAGCCCCACCTCCGTAGGGAGCCCCACCACCATAGCCTGAGTTCGTCAGTGAATGCTTGGAGCACATGGAAACTGGGGGGAACCTACTGCCGCCGCCGCCGCCGCCGCTGTAGCCACCGCCACCACCATATCCACCACCGTAGGAAGGAGCACCTCCTGCTCCGCCAGCACCACCGCCCATGCGACGCATATCACGTGTAGCGGTAGCACCGCGACCGCCGCCACCACGGCCACGTCCACCACGGCTGCCCCCGAAGCCAGAGCTCTCACGGGCGATGTTCTCCAAGAAGCCGGGGACCTCCTGGTTGGATTCTTTGAGAAGCTCAATCAAGTCCCTAACAATGCCTCGATTACCGCGGTTGAAGAAGGCAGTCGACAGTCCGGTGTTGCCAGCACGACCAGTACGACCAATACGGTGGACATAGTCATCGATATCAGTTGGGAGGTCGTAGTTGACGACGTGCATCACATGGGGAATGTCAAGTCCTCCTGGAAAAGAAGTTAGTAGGTGTATTAGGAAGAATCAACAGCGTCGAGATCGGCATCCATGGGATCCGGAAGTCCTTCGGGTGTTGGGAGCTTTGCCTGGGCGGCAATGAGGTTCTTGAGGGCTCTTTCAGTACCAGGGAGGACAGCATACATGTACCACTCCATGTACTTCGAAGTGGCTTGTGTGTCTGGGCCCATGATGTCGTCGAAGGTGATGAAGAGGTTGAGCAATGCAAGTTCCAGGAAGCCCTTCCAGGAAGCCCTTCCAGGAAGATCCAAACAGAAGTGGTGTGCTGATGCCAGGTGTGCAAGTTGGAAGAAGAAGATCCATTTTGAAGGGTTGAGACATGCCGGTAGCTCCTATCGTATCCAGGAATCCAGTCCAGGAAGGTGGGAGGGAAAGGGGAGGGCCTTTAGGAAAGGAGAATGTAAGGAAGGAGGGGGTTACTTACGGGCGGCAACAGCAGTGGCAACCATGATTGGGCATCTTCCATTGCGGAAGAACTCGAGAGCTCGCTCACGCTCACGCTGGGTCCTATCACCATGGATTGCCGTAGCTGGGAAGCCTTGATTGATGAGGTAGTCGGACAAGGTATCGGCCATGCGCTTGGTCTCCACGAAGATAAGTGTCAGACCGACTTTGTGAGTGTGAAGGATGTCGAGCAAGATGGAGCGCTTGTCCTGATCTTCGACGTACTCGATCTTCTGCGTGATGTTCTCGGATGTCGAACCGACACGACCAACGGACAAGAAGACATAGTCTTTGAGGAAGTCTCTCGCCAACATCTGAATGTCGCGGGGGAAGGTTGCAGAGAACATGAGTGTCTGACGGTTCTGCACGGCAGGCATGTCTTCACCCTCGACGATCCGGCGGATCTGGGGCTCGAAACCCATGTCAAGCATGCGATCGGCCTCGTCGAGAACCAAGTACTTGATGTTGGCCAAGGAGATGCGACCTCGTTCTATGAGATCGACGAGACGACCTGGGGTAGCAACAAGCAAATCGCAACCACGTTCGATTGAGCGGAGCTGAGTGCCAATGTCGGCGCCACCATAGACCACACATGGTCGCACCCAAGAGCGGTATGCGAATTTTCGAGCTTCGTCGTAGATTTGCGAGACCAATTCGCGGGTGGGAGCAAGAATCAGAGAAGTTGGAAAGGCCTTGCGCTGGCGAAAACCACCTCCGCCTGATGGGTTGACAGAAGGACCATTCTGGAAGGCCTGGGAGAGGATTGGGAACAAGAAACCGCCAGTCTTGCCAGAACCAGTTTGAGCACAAGCCATGAGATCGCGTCCGCCCATGACAATTGGGATAGAGTACTTTTGTACAGGTGTCGGAGTGGTGTAGCGAGAAAGCTTGATGTTGCCGAGTAAGTGATCATCTAGAGGAGGGTTGGTGAAAGAAAGGACTGGCTCAGGGACATCGTGGCCGCTGGCTTCGACGGGAATGTCGTCGTAGTTGGCGAAGTTGATGCCAGTAGCCTGCTTGGTCGGGTCATTTGGCACGCCAAACAGCTCACGCTCGACCTTTGGATTCGCGGGGCCAGCAATGTGTTGACCATCTCTCCACTGACCTTCTCCTGAACCTCGAGCGGAACCGCCGCCACCGCCGTAGCTCCCACCGTATCCGCCGCCGTGACCGCCGCCAGAGCCTCCACCGGGAGCACCGTAGGCGTTGGGATTGAAAGGACGAGGGTTGTGACCAGCACCCCAGCCGTTAGACTGAGGAGCAGGGCCGGTAGGACCGGGGGCAGGACCAGGGCCAGCACCACCGGGGCCGGGCTTGAAGTCAGGAGCAGCTGCCCAGCTTCCGTTGTTTTGGCTGCGAAGCGTTAGTGAAGATTCAGAATTCACAGAATGTCGAACATACGTGTTGTTGGCCCAAGCACTGCCATTCAAGCCTTGAGCTGCAATCGGCCCAGGAGCAGGACCAGCTCCATCCAAGCCCATCATCGGGGGAGGACCGCGAGCGGATGAGCCGCGAAGGTGAGGTGGGATGTAGGCAGCACGACCGCCTGGAGCGTGTCTCGAGTCATTGAGGGAGAGACCGTTCATGTTCAGAGAATCAGCCATGTTTAGCAATTGGTTCCGTTGTGAAATCTGCGTAGAATCAGGTCAGTTAAGACTCCAGGTGGTGTTAGGTTGATCAAGGATTTGCCAAAGCGATGTTTCCTGAGAAAGATTCTGGAAGATTCTCCGGATCGCACGAGTATCGAGGCGCAGATGAACGAAGACCAGGACGGAAAAAAAAGCAAGGGGTGAAGGAGGACTCACAGGCTGTTGTGACGGGTGATGTGAAGGTGAAACTGAGGCTGCGGTTGAAGCGTCAATTTTTTGAATCTGATGAAATGCTGGATCTTTCGTGTCCGGCAGATAGAATGAGAGACAAAGAACGCCTCTCCAAGTCTATCCGAAAGTGAAAACGAAAGGCACAATGAAAGGACGGTAGGTTTGTCAATCGAGGCGTTGTGGATGAGGGAGGATGTTCGATGAAGTGGTTTGAGGGTTCGAAGATGAAAAGTTGAAAGCGCAGCCTGTTAACTAGTTAAAATTTCTCTAGGGAGCCAGCGGCAACCTGGTCATTCGCTCATAGGCTAGGCCATTCTACACTGCCAAGAGAGCCGGATTTGCCACGATAGGGGTAAGGCTTAGTGATGCAGAAGCGTGAGATCGGTGGCAAAGCTGCCCATTGATTCTTCGGTCCTCTGGCAACAGGAGGCTTTTACGCTCACTGACGGTACACTCTTCCGACAAATATGGTTGTTGTTTTATTTTCTCAATGGTCTATCTATGCCATGCTTTTCTCATCCACTTTTTGGTACGCCGCCCGTCGCCTCCTAACTAGGTAAAGGACGACGGCCATGATGAACAGGAAGAAGACGGCCTTCTGCATGTAGGCTTGTGTGATCAAAGCCTCTGCGGGAGTAGAGACCTCCTCTGCGGCTGGCACCTCCTTGGCTGGAGTCTCGATCTCGTTCTCCGGCGATGGCACCTTCGTGTCGATCGTCTCGTTGTCATCATCATCATCATCATCCGCGTATTCAGGGTGCAAAGTGGAATAGATCGGTGATTCTGCAAAGGCCGTCTCAGCGATCATCCAAAGGAGTAGTAATCCGAGAGCAGTACCCGCCCTCGAACCCTATAGTTCGTTATGAATACCTTCGGCGGGCACGTCCAATTCTCCACTTTTTGCGATTTTGACCGGTTTGGCCGGACGGTCGCCTGATCCCTTGGGAATGTTCTCGATCTGCTCCACGACTTCGTAGCCTTCGAGGACCTCCCCAAATACGACGTGGCGACCATCAAGCCAGCTGTGAATTCTTAGTCGGCACAGTTATGACGAGGAGCTCCGAGGACATGCCTTGTAACCACCGTGGTGATGAAGAACTGTGAGCCATTGGTGTCCTTTCCAGCATTGGCCATGCTCAGCATGCCCTTCTTGGTGTGCTTCAACTTGAAGTTCTCATCTTCAAACTTGTTCCCGTAGATCGACTTTCCGCCCGTGCCATCTCCTTTTGTGAAATCACCGCCCTGAATCATGAACTGCTTGATGACGCGGTGGAAGGTCGACCCCTCGTAGCCAAAGCCCTTCTCGCCTGTAGCCAGTGCTCGGAAGTTCTCTGCGGTCTGAGGAGCCAGAAGCTTTAGCAAGATAATCGAGGCCGCAGGGAGCAGCTGAGTATACCTTTGGCACGGTCTTGCCGTACAGACCCATGACGATCCGGCCCAGCGGCTGGCCGTCATGTTCGATGTCGAAGTAGACCTTGTGAGTGATCTTGGGGCCCTTTGCAGCTTGAGCAGTTTGGCCCATGAATAAGAAGGTTGCGGTCAATATGACCATCAGCGAGATGATAATTCGCTGGACGTTAGCCATCTCGAGCCACATCGATCTGGAATTTGTCGAGCTTCTCACGATTTAAAGAGTAATCAGGTTTGGAGGAGGTCAAGGGGATGGATGAGGCCAAAGGATAGTCACGATGGGGGCTCTGGGGGACACCTTGACACTCAGGGCACTACGGTGAACCTCCTAGCTCCGAGCCGCAACGAGGCTGGAGCACGTAAGCACGCACACGCACGCAGTAGCAAGGCTGTGCTTCGCTTTCTCCGGCATGCCGGGATTTGACAGCAATCTCTTGCGCATCGAATAAAGCAACCACAGGACTCACCAGAAGCGGCGGAGGAGGAGGCATCATGGTGCGCACCCTAGAGCGCGCGTATGAATGATGCTAATGAATCTCGAATAGGTGTTCATCCTAGGGGTCAACTTCCCCGAGCACCGTTTTGTATGGGTATGTGATGCTGCTCTCCTTCCTCCTGCATTGACCAGAGCAATCTTGTTGACGGGCTTTCCAGCGCTCCCTCGAAACCTTTTTCGGCATCGGCTCTGCGACTCGCGCCAAAATAATGTCGCGCTTCCACCTCCACAACACCATCAAAGTTGGCGAATTGACTCAAACCCAAGTCCTCGACCTTACCGCCCATCTCGACTCCATGCCCATTGAAAATCACCTGCGACGGAAAATGCAGCAGGATATTACCAGACTCAGGGATACCGGCACATACAGAGGCAGAAGGCACGCCATGAACTTGCCTGTGAGAGGGCAGAACACGAGAAGCCAGATCAAGACAGCCCGGAAGCTCAATAGGGTGGAAAGGTTCTAGTTTGATGTCTTGTCTGTCCAGAGAGTCTCATGCTATCCGCGGGAGCATGTGTCCTGCGTTGAGCGTACACGTCTCTCACCTGGAGCTCGACAAGCATTGGCCCAACATGATGGTTTTGGAGTCTCGTCGGCTATCCATTGCCGTCGTTGGGTTAGATCCGAATCATTTCCACGACCTCAGGGTACGGGCCGGTCTCTTCAGGGTATGATAGGAGAGGGGATCCGGGGACCCTATGCATGGCCTACGGGAACGTTTGCATCTTCTGAGGGGGCAGAAGAGTGCATCTTTCGCACCATGAAAAATGGTGCTGATCATTGAGGATCGTGTTCTACTTCTATGTACATCTCCTGAACCTGACGTGCAATCAAAAGAAGTCATTCTAAACCAAGTGTAGCGGGTATCATGAAGCTCTAACCGCTCATAAGTTCGTCGTAACCGTCATGCTATTACTATGCACCAGCAATGTGGGTGGTAGACCACCAGCCAGGACTTCCAAGTCACTGATATACCCGAGACTGTCCGTTTCGCTGCGGTACGTCCCATCGAATGGCGCAGGCAACGTGGTAAAGACGACCGCCGTGTCATCACTGTTCTGGGAGATGATCTCATTCAGAATCAGATGTTGTGCGCGACTTGGAAGATCGTTGAATGATAGAGGAATAGAGGCAGCTGTAGGGAAGCCCTGCGCTAAGGGTTGAGGAGCAGTACTGTCATCTCGCGTCCTCTGGTAGATGGATGGTCTTGCCCCTGGGATGTTATCGTCTGCTTTCTGCTGGCGCGGGTGTGGATTATCGGCAAACATAATCGAGGGACCAGCGTCTTCGTCAGCGGCCACCTTTGTAGGCGGCACTGGCTCAGACGTGAAGTTGGACGACACTGCTCGAGACTCGTGTGAGGAACCGGCGACCTCCATTCTGTGCCGTGGAGATGGAGCAGCGGGGTCGGCCAGCGCTGGACTTCGTCCTCGACGTCGTTCTGCGTCCTCATCGTGCAGCATGTCCTCATCGAATTGGAGTTGTGGTCCGGGTGAAGTTGACTTCCCTCTGCTAGAGGTTTTCTTGCTCTTGCGGCTTGATTTCTTGGAGCTCGCCCTGCTACTCTTCTTGGAGGAGGACTCGTGTATCCTGGTCGATTGACTGACCTCAGACTTGTCTTGATCCTCGTCGTCATCGCCCTCATCGCCGTCGCCCGTGTCGCCATCCACGTCGTCGGTATCAGAATGTTCAGAGTCGCTCGGATGAGACGCATGTCGGCTGAGCATGTCATCGTCTATCCGTGAAGTTCTCATAGAAAGACTGACTCCTAGACTTGACAGATTGCCGTAGGATGACCTCTTCCTTGGGTGCGTTAACATCCTGCGCAGACCATCAAATCGCACAACTGCACTCTCTCTTCTGCCTGGGAAAGATGAACTTGGCCAGACAACCTCATCTGCAAATGAAAGAGCATCGATAGCACTGACATCGCCGGACCGTGTTAAGTCCCGAAGCCGGAGGAGTTCTTGCCACCATAGCTCGTCTTCTAGGATCTTGTTGACATTCTCTTGAGTTTCTTCGTCCACATCTTCCCCGTTGACGATGTAACTGTATGATTTGATGGTCCCACAGGCAAACCAGAACACCAAGACCTCTGCTTTAATACGGAGATTTTCCAGCAGGGATTTTACTCGAGATCGCTCCTCCTCGACGTCGCTCTCATATTCGACAAAGACACCAACTCGAAGTTTGTACGACCGCTTCCATGACGGCACGGTGTTGAGAATGCATCCCAGCTGTAAAATCAGCGTGTAGGTGTCGAAGTTGGTGGTTGTGACATTCCGTGGCTCACCATCCGCCTCAGAGGTAAGATCTGCCGACATCTGGATAGGCCAGAGGTCTATGTATTTCTTCGTGCCGTCCTTAGTATTCGGAAGCTCCAAATCCGCGAAGCCGATGGCAATGGCTACGTTGGTTCTCAGCTTGAGTATCATGTCCTCCAAAACCATGACGTAGCTCTGGATATCCGTTCGTTTCTCGATGTGGCAGGTGTCAGTGGGTAGCTCTCCTTGAATCTGGCTTCGACTCCTTCGTCGCCTTCGGATTGATCCTGCCTTTCTCTCCGGCGGTGGACTGGGTATATCGACCAGCGGCTGCTCCGAGCGGAATTGTTGCAGGTTGTAGAAGCCGAGAACAACGATGTTGGGGCGCATGCCGCCAAGGCCCGCAGAGAGGAAAATGTTTCTTGCTCCCCATTCAATGGAGGGTGATATAGCCACGTTGACGAACGCCTTGATCCGGGACACATCGATGAACTTGTTCCATGCTGCTTGCTGACGCCGAGCTTCAGGCACTGAATCTCCAAAGTTCTGAGTAACAATGACATGGCCGATAATGAACAAGGCACCTTTCTTGAGGGAGTTGCAGAACTGGATCAGCTTGTAACTCCTTCTGGGATCATTGACAAGCAGCAGGATCTGTGGTCGCCAGAACTTAACGTGCTCGCTCTTCAGTCTTAGCAGATACTTTCGAACTTGGTGGTAGATGAGCACTTCCGAGATCGATCCCCATGGTTTTGGTGGCGTGGTATAGTGTATGAGTATGATCAAGACGAGTAGGATGCAGACAGAGCCCGACGCCGAAATACCGTCAACAAAGAACATGCTGCCAACGCTGAGGAGCGCACCGGCGGCCGCAGTCCACCAGTTAAAATAAGAGAATGAAGGTCGAAAATTGGGTGCCGATCCGATTTTCAGGAGGAACGTTGCCACGTTGAGGGCGAAGAATGTCCTAGGACGTTGTTAGTGGCAGCGACCAATCGGTAGATAAGCGACTTACATTAGGTAGGCCATGGTAATGAGAGAGGCAATCTGGTTGATGTCCAGGAGAAGAACGAGTTGGGTAACGACAAAGGTGCAAAGAATTGCGTAAATCGGTTCATCATTCTTCGTGGTACCCTGCCCGAATATTGATAGGCCGGGGACAACTTTGTCTCTGGCAATGGCCTGTAACTGCTTCGCTGGTCCGATGATACCCATCAAGACGGAGAAGAAAGTCGAGGACAACTCTCCGGCCAGGATGAGAACGCCGGATACGCTTGCGTCCTGGACGACGTTGACATTCCTGTAGAAGGTCTCTCTGGTTATACTTGCTGCCATGGCCACGATGACGAGGGTATAAGCAACAAACGTCAAGCCGAGCCCGGCCAGAGTTCCCCGAGGGATGGACGAGCTAGGATTTTTCAAATCGCCAGACATACTTGCTCCAGCAAGAATACCTCCTGTGGCCGGGAAAAGGATGCCAAAGAGGTCTTGGTAGTTTTCCTTGCCCTTCAATTGACTCCCAGCAGCTCCCCGTGTGAAATGAGGCAGCAGGTTTTCCCTTAGCGTGTCAAATCTGAAACCGGTGAACTGTAGAAACTGTTTCGTGGTTTCGAAGGGTTGTCGAATAATTGCCGACAGTGGGACACTGAAGGTTGCAAGAAGTAAGATCAGAAGCAGGCCGTTGCTTGCTCGGGCGAAGATAGAACTCCCAGCCATACAGATGACAACGCAGAGTATAACTACCAGGGTACTCCAGAGATATCCCCACCATTTCCCTTCTGGCAGGGTGTTGTCCCAGTTGCCACTCTCATGACCAAAGTTGTAAGTCACGCAGTCAACGAGACCTGCCGCATTCATTCCCGTGTTGAAAACGAAGCCGAGATACGAAACCAGTCCAATCGCTCCGCCGAACTCGGGACCAAGAGACCTGGAAATGAGGTAGTAAGCACCACCGCCTCTGACTGTCCCGTTGGAAGCGACTGCAGACAGAGACAGTGTGGTGATCAAATTGATGGCATACGCCACAACGAGCATGATCAGCATACCTACCACACCGCTTTGGCCGAGGATGAAGCCGAACCGAATGAACATCAGGATGCTCAATACATTGAGACTGGTGGGAACGAATACCCCAGAGATCGTTCCCAGTTTTTCTGTGCCTTCAACCGGGCGCAACGAGGTGCTGCCCTTACTGAAGGCGGAGGTCTCAATCTTGCCGTTTGCAATAGTGGGAAGCACAGTCGAAGGATGTTCCGGCATGGTCAGGCCTGTGACAACAGGGTCCCGCTGACGGCTGGCATCCTGGGTATCTTGAGGGCCGTCAAAGGTTCCATACGCTTTGGACGAGGCCGTCTCATGTCGGCCAAGGGGAAGCTCCGGCTCGGAGGACCGGGCAGTACCAGGCCTGGAAAGATCGTGTCTTGAGCCATCGTGGGCAGACTGTGGACGGTGTTCCTCTGGTGTCGCAGGGAAGGATGATCGTCGTAGTAATTGAGCAGCTTCATCAGTCGCCGTCCGTGTCAAAAACGCGGGACCGCGTCGACTCCCAGAGCCTCGTCCCATCCCCCAGTCGGGCCAGCCTTTCCCTCCCATTCCAGCCATGGTTGTTTGAGAACAGCTTCCAATGGGAATCCATAATCAGTCCATGGTGGGGTGGTTCTCCAGTGTGCGGCTCGGGATGGATAACGGAACCTCGGAAGTTGGATCTCGACGGTGAACTAACCCTAGCTATGAAGGGCAGTAATTCCTGAGATGAATTCTCAAACTCTGAAGAAGCGGTAACCTATAGTATCCGATGCGTAAAAGTTGGACAGTGTGCTACAGGGCGAGGCACTATTACACAAAGACGAGATGTGAGGTCAACAATGACACCGGGAAGGGTTTTCCTTGTGGCGTGCCGCATTCCAAAGGCTTGGGAGGACCAGAAGCAAAGCCCCGGGGCGCTTGTGAATGCTTGTAGTTAAAGGATGCCATTGGTCCAGGCCTCGCCACCGGCCTCCTCCGCACACAAGACCGCGCCAAGGCCCCTCCAAGTCCCCTATAAAGCGTGCGCCGCAAGCAGAGCAAAGGCGAGTGACGTCGGGCCCCAAGAGGAAAAAGCCTCCCAATCCGCATCGTTTAATTCTTCGCTTGCACGGGCTTATCCATGTACCTGAATCAGTTGCTCCGCTCACATGCCATATCTTTGCCATCTTGCTTCCGTGTGAGAGTCATCTACCAGGTTGTATCCCCATGCTCTTGAACCGGGACCAACTCTCACAGTGGTTTCGATGTCGTCGGTCAGATCCACGTCTAGCCCCGTGGACGTAGGCTCAAGAAGTCCAGCGGCAGCAGGCGGTTCGCACTCTAGACATGCGTCGATGGTACGGCTGTCCTCGCCTGTGCCATCGGGTCGCCTCAGTACGCCTCCTGTCCAGCAGGTGCCCACACCGCAGCAGATAGCAGCAGACAACGACGATGCCCACCTGCCGAAACTCGACCAGTCCGGCTCATTGCCAGGACCAGGACTGTCTGCCCTGTCGAGTGCGCTCGCTGACGCAAGAAACCATACTCCCCCGCAAGCTCGGACTCCTCCACCTGCCTCGACGCCGAGGCAGCCTTTATTAAACACTGCTGCAGGATTGGGTGGCCACGACAGACTACCCAGAAGCAATTACGGCTCTTTCAACGCTCGCGAAATGGCCGGCAGTCCCGCTCCCACGGAAGACCCAGAGGTGGTCAAGAGACATCTAGTGCAGCCGGAACAAGGCTCAACCAGATATGGGAGGTCGCTTCGCTTGGACCTGGCGGACGGAAGCGGCCTGGACTCGGACGAGTTTTCGAGCTTGAGATTACAGGGAGGAGATGTGACACGTGCCGTATACCGGTGGGCAGAAGAGCAGGAGAGCAATCAGCCAGGCAAGGCCCAGAGGAGCAAGAGCTTCACCATCGCACGACCGGACCCGGAAAGCGAGACGATGGATATCCAGAACATTCGGGTGCCAGGCGGGTTTCGCAGACATTTCTTGCGTAGGGCCGCAGAAAGTCCTGCTCCCTCAGGACGGATGGCGACCGGCACAGCTGCAGCTACTAGACACTCCCGAATTCCCTCTGCTGGCAATGCACAGCCTCGCCTTTTCACCAACAACTTTTTGGAGTTCCTCACACTCTACGGGCACTTTGCGGGCGAGGACCTGGAGGAAGATGATGAGGTGCTCGAGCCAGACGAATACTTCTCATCTGACGCCTATGATGACGAGGGCAGTGACAGAGAAGCGATGGAAGACAGTGCTTTGCTAACTCCGGGTGGACTGCGGAGGCGGAAACATAAGGAACGCACACCAACTGGCACTGGCAGCAGCCTTAATGCAGCTTTGCTGCTCCTCAAATCCTTTGTCGGTACGGGCGTCCTGTTCCTCCCTCGGGCATTCCTGAATGGAGGCATGCTCTTTTCGTCGCTCGTCCTGCTTGGAGTGGCTATTCTCAGCTACTATTGCTTCATCTTGCTCATCAGCACACGTAGCAGGGTCGAAGCGTCATTTGGGGACATGGGCGGCATTCTGTACGGAAAATGGATGAGGGCAGCAATTCTGTTCTCGATTGTTCTGAGCCAGGTCGGCTTCGTGGCGGCCTATACTGTCTTCACGTCAGAAAACCTACAGGCATTCGTGCTGGCAGTGTCCAAGTGCAGAACGTTCATCGACATCAAGTTCATGGTCCTGATGCAACTAGTCATCTTCTTGCCCCTGAGCTTGATCAGAGATATAGGAAAACTGGGTTTCACAGCTCTCGTTGCGGATGCATTCATCCTCGTTGGCCTCATTTACCTATACTATTACGATATTGCGACTATCGTCGACAACAAGGGCATCTCAGACATTACTCTCTTCAATCCGTCAACCTGGACTCTGTTCATCGGTACCGCCATCTTCACATTTGAGGGTGTCGGTCTAATCATTCCCATCCAGGAATCAATGAAAAGGCCCCAGAACTTCCCCGGCGTCCTCGCCACTGTCATGGTTATAATCACTTTGCTCTTCACTTCCATGGGGGCACTTTCATACGCGGCCTACGGCTCAAAGACCAAGACGGTTGTACTCCTCAATCTCCCACAGGACAGCAAGATGGTCAACGGGGTACAGTTCCTCTATTCCCTCGCGATCCTGCTCAGCACTCCGTTGCAGCTCTTTCCGGCCATCCGGATTATGGAGAACGAACTTTTCAGCCGCTCTGGGAAATACAATCCTTGGATCAAATGGCAAAAGAACGTCTTTCGCTTCTTCCTCTGTTTTGTCTGTGCGCTCATCGCTTGGGGCGGAGCTGGCGACCTGGACAAATTCGTTGCTCTAGTCGGCAGCTTCGCTTGCATTCCTTTGGGTAAGTCGGCGTCCCTCCTTCTAAATTGTCGTGCGTGGAGGCTAACATCTCAACAGTGTACATCTACCCTCCAATGTTACATTTGAAAGCCGTCTCAAGGACACGGTGGCAGCGCGGGTTGGACTACGCCATGTGTATTTTCGGAATAGCAAGTTGTGCATATACGACAGTTTTGACTGTGCAGCAGTGGGCGGGAGGAAGTGGCGCGAAGGAACCCGGGTATTGCGACTCTTGAAGGACCTCATCCGACGGGAGGCGGGTTGGATATCGCCACCCGGTATGAAAAGAAGGATAGGGGGGACAGGAAGCATTAAAGAGGGCGTGTTCACTGATACCCCAAATTGCCCAATTGTCTAGGGGCATGAATCATGTCCAGGATAGCATAGCGCTGTGAATACTTACAGTATAGAAGAGCTCGACTATGAAGAACGCTGCGGCCACTATTAACTATACAGGACAGCACAGCTCCAGATTTCCGTTCTGCCCATCTCACATGCTTCGCCAAAGTTTTGCATGTCTCGATTCTGCTACTGTACATAAATATGATGTTTCACACACTATTGTCTCAAAAATTTTGGTATCGCTCGCTGCTGCAGGCACAAAGTCCGGAGAGAATGGCTGGAGCTCCTCACCAACCTGAAGTGACTTCGAGGCAGTTTGCTGAACTGCAGTTTACACTGCCGTTCCTGAGCCTTCGCAGGACAAGTGCGCCTTGATGATGAGAACCGCCCCACCAAAGTATTTCTGATAGAAGCTACAGCTTGGGCGGAGCTTGTCGTAGTCGGGCTCCTGAGGTGGTAAAGGGGTTAAGAAAGATATGGTTCTAGACCAACTTGACGAGATTCGCTTCGAACCAGATCGTAACCAATTCCTCTTGTTGTGATGAAGTCTGCGGATTGAACTTCTCGTTTCAATGGGAGGACAATAGCATGGGAAAGACAACGTCGACCGACGGCTTCACGTCAGCCGCCAAAGCAGCCGGGCCGTAGGTCATATCGGCTCCCACTACAGCATGCTCGAACGCCCTGTTCGATTCGTCCACTTCCATCAGATCCAGGGCGGCTTTCATCCTCTCCGGCATGAACGGCTGTAGGAGGATGGCCATGATCCGAACAGATTCGGCACTCATGAAGAGCGCACAAAGCCCTAATCGTTGTTTCTCTGGCTTGTTACTCTTTACAAGCCTCCAGACAGCAGTGTTCTGGAAGAAGCTATTCGTCTGGGGAAGATTAGCATCTCGGTTTGCCCAATTGGAGGTCCCTTACCTGTCCTATCAGCTCGCAGATTGACTGGACAGCCTTGCGCGGGTCCGGCTCTTTCATATGATTATCTGCAGTATCTCTCGCCGAGCGAAGCTTGTTGTACTGGAATCGGAGGCTGTCATGGATTGGCCTCAGGGAGGGGTCTTTGCCCTTCCACTCTTCTTCAGACATCAGCCTCGACAAATCCTCATCTTCTCTCACAGCATTGACAGCTTCGCGGACATTGAAGTGCTTGCTCCTGAAGACACGGTGGATGAGGTTCCCCAGGCCGCCTCTCAGCAGATGATTATATGTTTCAGCGATGAACGAGTTCTCGTACATGGCGTCGTCTACGATGCCGCCATTGTGGGCCATGTAAAACCGGATACAGTCGACGCCGAAACGATCCATGGCATAGAACGGATTCACACCGTTGCCCGAGGACTTGGACATCTTCTGACTGTTCATGGTCCAGTGAGCATGGGTCAGAAACCGTTCAGTCACCGGCAGACCTAACGCCATGAGAAATGCAGGCCAGTAAATCGTGTGAAATCGGATGATGTCCTTCCCTATCACTTGGCAGTTCGGTGGCCAAATCGTGTTCGCATCGTTCTTGTGGACAAAGGGATACCCGGTCATGGTCAAGTAGTTGAACAAAGCGTCAAGCCACACATATATGGTTTGGCTGTCGTCGCCCGGCACTCGGATCCCCCAGGTGAGTCGTGACGATGGCCTGGAGACAGACAGATCTTTGAGTCCACCACGAATCTCGTCGAGAACGAAACTCATGCGCTGTTTCGGGACGATGGCACCCGGATTGTTCTCGTAGTGTTCGAGCAGAGATTGCTGGAAGGCAGAAAGTCGGAAGTGATAGTTGGTCTCCGAAGTCCATTCGACGTCCTTGCCAGTTTCGATGGAGACAATCTTGGTCAGACCCGTGGAGGGATCGAGAACTTTGTGTATCTGGGTGGTAGGATAAAAAGTCTCGTCGCTGACAGAGTACCAGCCCTCATGCTTTGCCTCGTAAATGTATCCATTCCGATTCAACTGTTCCCAAACATAACGGACCACGTCTTTGTGGTCTTCGTCTGTTGTGCGCATAAAACGGTCGTAGCTGATGTTGGCTGCGTCGGCCAAATTCCTGAACTGCTCGGCATGATGGTCACAGAGCAGTTTGACGTCGGTGTTAGCCTTTTGCGCGGCTTTCTGCACTTTCATGCCATGTTCGTCCGTCCCCGTGAGCATCTTAGCTCTGTCGTCGCCGCGAAGGTATGCCCATCTTTTGAGGACATCGGCAAGGACCATAGAGTAAAGGTGGCCGACATGGGGTGCTGAGTGTCTAGGTCAGAGGGGTGATTCGAGCGTGAAGAGTGTAATTACATGCCTGAATTGACATAGAAAATGGGAGTTGTAACGTAGTAAGGTTTGCTGGCGGCGGCATTTGAGGATCCTTTTGGTTCAACAGCAGCAGCGAGTCCTCGTCGCTGGAAGCTGCCAGAACTCTGGGCCGAGAGGCGCGGCGTGCATCGTGCCGAAGCTCGACATTGGAGAAAGAAGCTCCGAGCGCGATGCTCGACAGTGAGCATGCCGGAGGAGAAGGCGGTGGACAAGGGATCAATGGACGCGCGATCGAGTTGGAATTGACACGGTCGCGGACAGCTCCGAGTATCAAATTATAAAATTTCCCCGCGTCGTTTTGCTTCTCCAAGCCAACCGCCGCAAGGCTCTGGACGAGACTGACGAGGCTCCGTGGCTGCTTGACTGTTGGTGAACAGCTGGTGATACTGTTCACAATACGGGTATTTCATGCGCGGATGGCTGATCCCGACCAGAGTACCCTTCGGCGATCCCTTGAACAACTGTCTGTTGATCATGATGCCGGTGACGGGAGAAGCTGAACTGCAGCAACGTCTAGCAGATAATGCAAGCATAGCTGTGCTCGAATCTGACTATCTGATGACTGTAGCGGGAGTAAACACAACAATGTGGCACTCTTGAACCCAGGCCGACAATCAACGACTCCGGCCCCGGCCCAAGAGGACCGTCCACCTTCACAACACTCAATTTCGGACCTGCGGACTTGAACTGCCCCTCCCACTCCGTCAAGCTCCTATCCCTCGCTGCAGACAGAGTATACACGATCAATCTGCGCCACGAGAAGTGCCTCTCGATGCAGTGGCATCACGCCTGGCTTATGCGGTAAGACACGGTCGACAACCGAGCAGCTTCGTGCCTCCATTTCTTCTTCTTCCCTTCTCCATCCCTGGGCACCAAGTTCCTCAGGACCTTTGTGGGTTTTTGATCCGTCCAGTCGTGAAGGATGCGGCTGATAATGTACACGCTTGACTGCGAGCCTCCCGGCTTCAATATTCAAAGGTGTTGATCTGCGCCTACCCAGCGACTGTTTTGATTTCGCCTTCACCTTGTCAAGATGTAAGACATGGTGCCGGTAATGCCATGTTCCACAACCACTGCAAGCTACTGCTACACTCCGAGATGTGTAAGTTTGGAGTCTAAAGTGACCATTGTTCCTCTGTGACTCTCCGTTGTCGAAGTGTTTATTGGTTGCTTGGACCATCAGGTGCACAATCTAAGCACGGGTGATATGTATAGTGTGGCCTGGTACCAAACAAAGAACAAACAAAGACATTGTTACTCTTGCTGCTAATTTTGAATCCAGAACTCCCTCATTTCCAGCTTCGTGGTGCAGCCGAACAAAGTTGGACAGTGCTGTGATATAACATCCCAGTCCTCTGGTGCTTCTCTCATACATCCTGGTAGAGTGGATTGAACCACAATCCAGAGTGCTTGATGCAAACCGGATACAAAAGGCAGGACAAGATTTCGTGGCCAACACTCTATCACCTCGTAAAAACTGCACTCATACTTCCGATCTCACTACAAGAATGTGCACGACTCGAAGATACCTGTTTTTATGTTCCCATCCGGCCACACATCGATTCCGCAATGAGATCTGTAACTCCCCGAGCGTTCGCGGATGCCAGGTTCGAGATTATAACATCTATCTTCGCCATCCCTGCCAGAAATGCCGAAGCCGAGGGCTGCCCTCGATGTATACTGGAGGGCAAGAACCCAGTTACAGCGATGTATGGCACATCCCCAGCCGCTGTTTCGTCGACGTCGGATTTCAGAAGCTCGACCCCTTCAAAGAGGAGATTTCGGAACCCACACCATCAAGCCCGCCTTCGCCGACACAATCTATAGACGAAGATCCCTTGGCTCAACAGCTGACTCCAAGGAGGACCAAAGTCAGTGAACCCAACATCTGCCGAAAGCTTCTTCGTCGGCTCACTTTGAGGAGACCCGCCCCGTGTTGTGCAAGCCAAACCCAGGAGGGGCCATATGAGGCGACAAGGATCGAAGGTCGAGATTATCGTGTCAATGGGGTCATCCCAGCTCGGTGTGAATCGCCTCACTAGTGGGTGTGTTCGAATAGTCGGGTCGGAAGGAACAAACCTTCGTATGCCAGAGATGTGGCAATAGCTTGACCAATTGTACAACAATGACCGTGATATTTTCAGCCACCTCTTGTTTCTCCCTCCACCTCGATTTCCACGGGGCCATGTCTCGCGTTGTCTCCCTGTGTAGCAATGACATCGCTGATCTTTCCCGCCTTGCTCATCTCTTCTTTCTCGTCGTCGGCGCAACCGCAGTCGTAGAAGTCGCCAATATTCGCACAATCGAAGACAGGTTTCCCCTTGCTCTCGTTCACGACATTGTGGACAAAACATGCCCACGCCGCTGCACTCGACCGCGAACTGGTCTGGGGCGGGTATTTTTTGAGAATCTGCTGGAAATGTTCGGCACATTCACCACAGGGGTACAAGCGGGCGAAGAGGTAGACGTAGCTTTTCAGGGCATCGCTCTCGTCCTGGGTTGGCTTGTCCGGAAACCGTGCCATTGTGGTGTGTAGAACTTTCCAGGCGGCTCGGCCGAGTTCTGCTTTGAGAGTTTCGTTCCCAAGTTTCCCCATAACGTGCTCGCCATGTAGGGTATCCGGGGTCGCACTCACAGTTGGGACGTCCGCGGTGGCTGGTAGGGGTAACTTGTCTCGCAAACGGTCGGCATAGGACAGACCGTCTATAGGTCGCTCGTGGTCGCGGGTCCATACAACGTACCATAGGAACAAGGCAATGGCGGCTAAGACGATCATAAACGGAGGGGGACCACGAGGCATGGTGACGGTACTCGACACGGAGATGGGATGGAAACGCAGCTGTCCTTGGGGAGGGTGGTAAGGATGAGGAGGAAGCAAAGGAGGAAGAGCGTTGAAGGATCAGAATATATCCATACCCTCAGGTGATAATTGTACAGGCAACTACAAATCGCACCCGATGACAGTGAAGGGATGCGAGATGACCTCTGCTTCGCATCAGAAATTCCGCGGCACACGAGCCTTGTAGCTAAAGCAGCCACAACAGCCACCTGGAGCCACCAGAAGCCACCTAACTCATCCCGTAAACCATCTGCAGGTATGCCCATGTGGCCCATATGACGGACTCGGTTCTCCGTAGAATGTCACCGCATCACTCCACCCAAAGCCTGGACCCTGAATGTGGACAACCGAGGATTTATGCTCTGCTCCGATCTCGCTGGCCCAGCGTCAGGAACAGAATATTTTCTGCCGAATTAGAAAGAGGCTGACACTGCCATCCCCAGATCTAGGAAAGTGGTCGTCTAAGGCAGGTCCACGAAGACATATTGCTGGTCGCTACATACATTACGAATACTACGTTTCTGAGTTGCCACGGGGCCAAAGGTTGGCGGAGCTGTGCTTACAGTCTTGGAATCGGGATCCCACCAGCGGAAAAAGATTTTTGTTTTTAAAGAGCCTCGTATCACTTACGCCGTGACTCCTCTGCACTTCCAGAATTTTGCGCGAGTGCTTCGAGAAGTCAACGCAGGCTGAGATCGTTGTTGCCGTGGAAGACATAGCCCACAGGACACCAGACGATCGAGTAAGAAGGGAGGAGAACGTGTTCACGCCCATCTCGAGTTCACTACGTACCAATATCATGGCTCCCTTTCCTCCTCCACCGGTCAGCACAATCGGTAAGCCTCTCGTGCCCTGTCCTTTATCCCTAAGAGGCAATCATCTTTTCAGGAGTAGCAAAAATCCATCGAATTAGCCTCTCGCTAACCTATTTGCGCCAGACTGGTCCAACGTCGGGTTCAAAGTCCGTGAAGTGAACGGCCACGTTGAATCTACCTTCCGCTACTCCTCCTCTGACAAGCCAACATGGAGCAAACCGCGCTTTGTGACCTCTCCTCACCTCTCCATCCACGGCATGGCTCCCGGCCTCAACTACGGCGTGCAATGCTACGAGGGCATGAAAGCGTTCCGGCAACCAGATGGGAACGTCACCATTTTCCGACCGGGCGAGAATGCTCTGAGAATGCAAAGGTCCGCCGAGTTTATCTCTGTCCCGCCCGTGCCGGAGGAGCATTTCATCGAGTGTGTTAATCTGGCGGTAGCGATGAACGCCGAGTTTGTCCCGCCCCACGAGACTGGCGCGGCCATGTATATTCGTCCGTTATTGTTCGGATCCTCTGCTCAGCTGGGTCTGAACCCCCCTGATGAGTATACCTTTGTGGTATTCGTGATGCCAACTGGCGTGTACCATGGTGTCCACGCCGTCGATGCCCTCATCCTGGAAGACTTCGACCGCGCGGCCCCAGAGGGAACAGGAAGCGCCAAGGTCGGAGGGAACTATGCGCCTGTGCTGCGCCACAGCGAGAGAGCCCGGAACCAAGGGTTCGGAATTACTCTGCACCTGGATAGCAAGACGCGCAGCGAGATTGACGAATTCTCAACGTCTGGCTTCCTGGGTGTGCGGAAGGACGGCGACAAGACCACGATTGTGGTCCCAGACTCGAAGAATGTGATTAAATCCGTCACTTCGGAATCCGCATGCCAAATCGCACAAGATGTCTTTGGCTACGGTGTTGAGAGGAGGCGTATTGACTACAGCGAATTGCCAGAGTTCAAGGAAGTGATGGCGGCAGGCACCGCGGCGAGTCTGGTCCCCATTAAAAGCATCACGATGAAGTCCAAGAACGACAAGTTCGATTATCCAGTCAATGAGAGGTTGGACCCCGGCCCGGTTTGTTCGCAGTTGTTGAGCACGCTCAAGGGCATTCAGCAGGGCAAAGTCAAGGATCAGTTCGGCTGGAACTTCAGGGTCACAGAGCCGCCCAAAGAGTTTGTCAAGGCTGCCACGAACGGTGGTGTAAATGGTGCGGTCGATGAGTTACCGTGAGTGAAGAGGGCAACTTGTGTGCTGGTGACGGAGGCCGACTCTTGATATGCAGCCGGAAGAGGTCGAGGGAAAAGGTTGGAAAGTCAAGGGCAGGAAGATGTGTTTACCCATGCAAGAAAAGCCCTGAAGTTGCACAGATCCCAAAAGGCGGCCTGTACAGAATCCATGATCTGTCTATTACCAGTGGGCATTGCTCTATCATTACAGTATCCGGTGTTTTTTCCACGTCCTTGCAAATGCCTTCAGCATTGTATCCAGGAATAGGTATCAATATCGTCATTCGTCCAGTGTCATATCAAGTGCTCACGGAGCTGACCAAAGTCTAATCATGTGTAGTAGAGGCAGGACTAGTGTTACTCCGGCATGGGTAATTGGAAATCTTCATCGTCCAGTTTTGCGTTGTCGAACGGGAAGAAGTCGCTCTCGAATAAATCCTCCTCAATATCCGCTTTGTCTTTCGCCAGGTCCTCCTCGAGCAGCTCGTACTTCTTTAGCCGGAACCACATGTCGCTCTCCACCGGTGGCGAGCCGTACAAATCGCGAAAGTCTCGCGGGTGGAGGGACCTCTGATCTGTCTTGACGGGCTTGGGTGCCGAGATGGCGGCGCTTTTAGGTACTATGGACGGAGCTTTCTTTGCTTTCGGGAACCCGATGGTATTCTTAGAGAGAGCAGAATGGTTAGGTCGAGTTGATACCGGTGGGTTTCGTGCAGTCAGAGGGGCTGATTTCGCGCTCGAGAGTAGATTCCTTTTCTTCTGCTCGGAGGCCTGAGTCGGTCTCGTGGCAGCGGACGGCAGTCGAGGCTGTGGTTCGGATAGTGCAGCGACAGCACATCTTGCCTCGGTGGAGTCCACTCTCGATAACGGAGCACGCTTCTTCGGGCCTGTAGCCATCATGTCATGGACTTGCTTGTTGAGCTCGGCAAGCGTAGGGAAGACGGGCTTGTCCAGACCCTCGAGACTCTTCTGGATTCGCTCTTCGTCAAAGTCTTTCCATTCTCTCTCCTCCTTTCTCTGTCGAATAGAAAAACCGTTCTCATCTTTTGGAGACTCAAAGGGATAGGCCAGGCCGCAGCCACGTCGAAGTTCTTCTGTAAGCTCACGGTCTTCTTCGAACTCGATTGGAGGGTCTGGGAGCTCGACAGGTGCAGGCGGTGCATATCCGAAATCCGGCTCTTCCTCTACAGGTTGCTTTGACAAGACATCAGCATCTGCAGGCTCTGATCGAGCGACTGCAATCTTGGATCGGTTCGACCGGCGGCCGCCCGTCGAAGGCTTCTGATGTGTCTTGCCAGGTTTTACTGTCAAGGGAGCAGGAGTCTGAAAAGCCCCGACATTGGTCGTCTTTGCCCCGAGAGGTGCTCTATTTCGTGGAGCTGCTGGTGTGACGAAGGCGCCCTTATCCTGCTTGCTGGGCCCGTCTTTGCCAACAGTCTTCTGACCTTTAAATGTGATAGGTAGGTTCTCATCGTTCTTCGCTGTTCTGAAAGGAGTTTTGAGGTTGCCTGGAGTCTTCGGATGTAGTGTTCGAATATGCTGGTTGAGAGGCTTTCCGGCTGCCGTGGTTTGATGGGCATGTATGAGATTTTCCTGATCTCGAGCAGCTAATATGTTCGCCATGATTGATGCCTCGTAGCTATTGCATAGTTTGGATGGTCGTCTTAGTCGAGCTGTCGGCGCGCTTAGGAAGACACTGGATCTCAAGGCAAACTGAGAACTGATGGAGCGCGGACGGATTGTTGACGCGATTACCCCAGCAACCGAGGCTGCACTCAAAAGATGCCCCCTTGGCCAAACCGGAGAAGGGGGCCTGAAACGCCTAAGACGCAAACGGCGAAGCCTAAAGCGCCCGCAGCCTCACCCTGAGGGGGCAATTGCTATTGGCCTGATGAGTGATCGCTTCCCCTCCATCCACCGCCGCTGACTCCCAAGGCTCTACTTGACAGCGGAGCGTACCTGTGACCGCCTGTTGTATTCATTCTGAACAGGTATTCTTATCAACAGCATCTATCAGTCTTGTATACAGTTGCCCTTCACTTCAACCTCAACTTCAACTTCAAACTTCTCTTACAATTCAATTGGCAACAATGGATCGAATCAAGGAGGTACGTCTGCCACACCCTGCACCTTCCCCCTCGTGCTCCTGCCAGGCACCACGCAATTCACTGGCGGCTGCCTCAGCTGCACCCATAACGCAGTCCCTCGATCAATTTTCACTTCCTGCTGCGGTCGTGTTCGAAATAACACCATCCCGTCATTCTTTCTCCCAGCCCTCAGCCCTAGGCCAACCAGTTTTGTCCTGCTCAACGCTCAGTCCCAATCCTACGATCACTCACCATGGCGAGCGCATTCGCTAATTTCCAACAGAAAATGAACTCTCTCCGCATCGAGGCGGATGAGAACGCTGCCAAAGCCGAAGAACTCAAGGCCAAAGTCAAGCAGCTCGAACAAGACAATCTGCAGAAAGAACAAGAAATCACCTCTCTCAACCACCGCAATCAACTCCTCGAAGGCGAAGTCGAGAAACTCGAGACCGGCATCAAAGAGGCAAAGGCTCTCGCTGGTGAGTCCGCCGGCCACAGCACTCAGAACGAAGCCCTCCAGCGGAAGCTTCAAGTGCTCGAGGAGGAAGCCGAGCAAGCTGACAAGACACTGCGAGAAACCAATGAGAAGTATGAGTACCACTTTCCCGGCCAAGAGTTGTTCTGATATGTGCCCATAGACTCCGACAGACCGACGTCAAAGCCGGCCACTTCGAGCGCAAGGTTCAAGCATTGGAGCAGGCTCGCGATGAATGGGAGAACAAATACGAAGATATGGCGAAGAAGTACGCCGACCTTCAAAAGGAACTGCAGGAGCTGGAGCAGAGCATGGGCAACATCTAATTTGTACGAGACACCTTTGGTGTCGGCAGAAGTGTTGGAACAAAGTGGGTGGAGGAGGCAGGATGAATAGACCACAGCCATACCTACGATACCATGGGCATTTGATACAGGGCGAACTCGAAGGCAAGCGTTGACAGTTTTGGTGAACGAGGATTCCATAACAGTGTTACGATCCGCCAGCTCGTCTTTCTCGGGCCTGCTTGGAATTCCTGGACTTCTGCTTCGCGCGTGCTTCTTTCCGTTCCGCTTTGCCTTCGTATCTGAAGTTGCGCTTCTTCTTACGTTTCTTCGCCCCGTCTTTGGGTTTCTCTTTCACCCATGAGTGTTTCTGCTTGCGGGACGGTGTATCGCCATCTGTGGCTGTAGGGGCCGGTCCGTCCTCCTCCGAGCTCTGCTCGTGTCTATCCTGCTGCGCCCGGAATAGTCCCTCCTTAGAAACGTCCAGAGTCTCAACGGTCACCGTGGTGTACTTCTCCTCATCAACGTATTCTGCTTCGTGGTCGACCGGCGGTGGCTCGGAGTCTGAGATGCCTTTCCACTCCTCTGAATCTGTGTTTGACTCGTCATATTCCACTTTGGCTGCGGCAGGCAGCCCCAGCATCGCGTTCACTTCCTCCACATGCCGCTCGAGTTCGTCCTTCCTCTGTTCCCTCAGCTAAAGATGGTTAGCACAGGAAGAGGAGGGACCCTGGCACTCATCGCCCACCTGCTTCCTCCCTTCTAGTTTCTCCACCTTCGCCCTCCGCTCAGCAGCCTCCCGCGCATGCTTGGCCCTCTGCACCTTGCGCTTGTGGAAACCGGTCAAAAATTCATATCGGGCAGCCGGGTCAAAAGCGACCTCTTCGACTACAATGGGCTCTATCCTTCGGCGCTTCGTTGGAGGAGGCATGTTGCATTCGTCAAAACCTGTATTAATTCAGCACGGACCGGGCTGAAGAATTCATGTGGAAAGGCGATTATCGATAGGGCGAAGCATAGTTCCAGTCGCGCAGCTGATTGTTGCTCACGCTTGCTTCGTCTTCACGTGCAACGAAGCCTCCCTGGTACGGAGTATTGAGTCCGATACCTACATAACACAAGCTTCGATTGTTGCTGCCTGTTATTATTCGAAGCCGTGGACAGATTCCCGACATGCATTCTCGATTTCAGGCGCCAAGTCGATAGCATACGTCCTCGACTTCGTGACGATTGCTGAACAAGAACAAACAGGCCCAGTTTGATTTTAGACACAGAATTACTGGCGGCATTGGGTCAGAACTGATGCTTCCCGTGAATTACCCCGTGCTCCGTAGAGATGCATACGGTATTGAGCTACTTTTTGAAGACAGGGGCAGAGGTTGTCAGCCACCGCTTGCACAGCCTGTTGGTAATAGGCTGAGCTTGCCTCGGCAAAATTGCCAAGCTCATTTCAGTTTGCCCGTCAAGTCATGTTGAGCTCTCGTTGACCTTTCTCCAACGGGCATACGGAATATTCAAGCTCAAATCGAATAACTCAAATCCCATTATGACTACCTCCGTCGTTCAAGATTCCTTTTGAGGCCACTGAATGGGGGAATGCTGTCGCCCGTGGCTGATGCCGAGGCGATCTAAAACAAACCCAGAGTCAATATTGACGCCCTTTTTTGCTTCATGGCTTAAGCGTCCTTCACTAGCTCCAGCAGCGATACGAGGACTCTCTTCACTCCTTTACTGTACTTGCACACCAGAAGCGAACTCTGCCTCAATCGTCAAACAGAGCTTGCCCGAAACGCAAAGTCCAGCCTGTCGTCATGGATTCCTCGAATCAAAAACCCTCATCCTGTCGAGGCTGTGCCCGTCTTCTCCTGATCTACTTTAATTGCCCACTCGCTGCGCGCGTGGGCTGCAAGCCATCAGGCTGAGGCTACTCCGGACGCAAGGCGGACAACAAGACGCCCGCGAAGCCTGAAGTGCTCCGGATTGGTAGGTTTTGCTTGGGAGCCAACTTGCACAGTTTCCTGTGTGCTTTGCGTAGGCTATATGACGCTGCGCATGTCCGTCTGGAGTCTTATCACAGTTCTCATCTGCTTTCCCAGCACCCATAGAGTACTTGCATTAACTTTGACGACCAGCGGCCGTTTGACGGCTGCCAGCCAACATGGACCCAGTCTCCCTGACAGTTTCGATCGTTGCCTTAGGTATAACCAGACTTCGGGTCCCTTGTTACTCCAAAGCTAAACTTTGGAACAGCGAAGACTGCGACCGTCATCACCAACGCAATCCATTCTGTTTCCTCCTCTGATGTGCCCACAGGCATAGAAAACCTGTCAACTGAGTTTAAACACACGTTTGATGCTGTACAAAGGCTCAAAGTCCTCGCAACCGAGCCCGGTCAGTTTGAGGGAAAAGCTAGCCTCTGTGAGGAAGCGCTTGGAGTGGTTGCAGATACGCACAAGACTTTGACTGACTTACGAGAGCGGATCGAGAAACTCCAACCGCCTGAAAAATCCAAAGGCAAATGGCGCACGCTACAGATACGTACTCGGTATCAATGGAGTGAACGCTCTGTCCAGACTCTGTTGCTGCGATTGCAAGAGCGACGGCAAGCTTTATCTTCAGTGTTTGATTCGTTCGCTAGGTAAGTGATCTAATAGCGCATCGCCGTCGAATACTGACAATGTTTCAGAATCCAGGCCAGTGCGATTCAGTCAGACGCAGCAACCATCCGGATCACGACGGATCAAATCAGAGCGGAGACGACGCAACTCAGGGCACAGATTGATGGCTTTAATGCCCATTTCCAAGAAGCTTTGACTCGACTGCGCGAGGCTGCTCTACCGCCAGTCGTCGAGCTCTCCACCGCAGCAGACAACCCAGGATCGTCAGGAACTCAGACAATCACCAAGGATGACGATAGTGTTTCGATCGCGGACTCTGCCATCGATGTCCGCACCCCCAGTCATTCAAGGAATGCATCCTTGGCCGCAGTGTCGGAGCCTTCTGCGCCTGCTCCGTTACTGAAGGAGAGGGAAATTTCCCTGCTTCTGAAAGTCTCATCTGGTCACGAGTTACAACAAGCTCGCAAGAGATATGCTACGACAAAGGCGGCCGAGGTAGCTCGCGGCTTTACGCTGCAGCAGGATCAGGACCTAAGATCGCTCGTGAGATCCTTGGCCGCAGCAGAAGCTGCCGCCAAAGGCTTGACGAGTCCCGAAATAGCATCGGCTGCGCTTGCTTTGGCTAAAGCGTATCGTGATGCTGGTCTCTACGAAGATGCCCTCCAGGCATACAAGGAGGCTCTGACTGCTAGAGAGGCGACCTTGGGCGCTACTCATTCTACTACATTGAACATCTGGGACGGTATCGCCAAAGTCCATGAGATCCAGTCCCGGTGGTCAGATGCGTTAGCATGCTACCAGATATTACTGGAGGGGAGAATGCAGGATCTCAAGACTGGAAAAGGCCATCCGTCAACTCTGACAGCCGAGACCAAGGTAGCGAGGATCCAACAACAGTTGGGCCATCACGATGAGGCAGCCACACAATGCGCCAATGTCCTGTCAACATATGCATCGCAGAATAAGAGTCAGTCATTGCCTGCTCTTGCAGTTCGATTGCAGGTGGCGGAGATCTACCAGGCCCAGCGCAAGCTCGATGACGCTGTCAGAGCGTATACTGCCCTTCGAGATGAGGCCAGACATGTGAAGGGAGGCGAACGCCTCGCAGAACAAGCGGAGACGTCAATTCGAAAGATCCAACAAGACAAACCGGAGCCCACGCCCGAAACGCCGGATGGCGAACCAGAAGCTGCAGACAACGCCGGAGTGGCATTGAATCCGGATGACGCCGAGCTGATCAGTACATGCCGCCGACAGCTGGAAGAGTTAAGCTTAGCGCTAGGTAGGTCGCACCCAGATACCCTTGCTAAGATGTACGAACTTGCCATGGCATACTCCAGCGATGATCAACACCGAAATGCGGTAGGTTGGTTTCAAGAAGTTGTTACAGGACGGACCAAGGTCTTTGGGCGAGATCATCCGTTGACTTTGGATGCTACTCACCAAGTGGCTTTATCGTACGAAGAGTTGGGTGATCTAGACAAGGCCTTGGAGCATTACCACATCTCTTTAATTGGTCGTGAGACGAAGCTCGGCGACGATCACCCACAGACGCTGTCTTCCGTTGTGTCGATAGCGATGGTCTACAGTGCCCGTGGAGACAATAACGTGGCGAGAGATCTCCTGCTGAGAGCCGTGGATGGCTATACTCATCGATATAGTACCGACCACAGTGCCACTCTGTCAGCAAAATATAAACTCGCCGAGGTCTATCGAGAGAAGGCGTTGCTGCAGCGGTCTCTCGAACTCCATCAAGAAGTCTTGGACCGAAGAATCGCCACTCTCGGTCCCAGTAACGCCATGACACTGAACTCGGAGCGTGCGGTGGGCAATGTGTACCGCCGCATGAAGCAAACCGATATGGCCATCAAGCACCTCCAGCGTGTGCTCGAGGGGAGAGAGGAGACCTTCAGCCGTGTTCACTCGTTGACAACCTCCATTGCTCTGGATCTTGCGTCAATCTACTGGGATACCGACCGACCGGCCAATGCGCTGGTCTACTACCAGCAGGCGTTTGAAGGAATCCAGCATCAGGAGCCCGACTCCCGAACTGCAGGACTCGTAACGATGTCCAATATTGGGTTGTGCTATTATGCGCTCACAGACTACGCTCAAGCACTCTCCTGGTACAAGAAGATATTGACCATCCAAGAAAGCGAGTACGGATTGACCCATGAGGAGACCATACCCACCGCGGAGCAAGTCGCGCGGTGCTGCATGGAGATTGAAGAATGGGTTACCGCTATTGAACTGTTCCAACGCGTGATAGCGTCCAAGCAGAAGACATCACCAGACAGTCCGTCTGAATGGAGCTTCAACCTCTTCCAACTTGCTCTGGCGTGCTTCAAGAAGGGTATGTACGACGAATCATTGGCATGGAGCCGCCGCATCATCAACTTGGGAGACAAGATTAATCCAGAAGAACGGCTCGCGACCATGAGGAGAATGGCCGTTATTTTCTCCAAGCAAGCCAACCTGGAAGAATCTCTGGAAACATATCAGAAGGCCCTAGATGAATGCAAGACAACCCTGGGAGACGAGCACTGGCTCGGAAAGAGCATCTTGAGTGAGATGGGCGATCTGTATCTGCAGATGGATTCTCATACATGTGCCGCTCGAGACTACCAGAAGACCCTCGACGGGCTCCAAAGGAGCCTGGACAAGGACAACTTCAACTCGCTTAAGATCCTGTACAGGTTCGCGGACGTCCATCTCGAGCAGCACCGATACCAAGAAGCACTCAACCTCTACATCGCCGTGCTCGACGCGGTGGAGGACTCTTCCCGCAGACACGAGATGGCCTTCACGGACCTACGCAATGCGTGCGTCTCCGATATCGCCACCTGCCACATGAAGCTATTCAACACTGACCTAGCGCTCTCGTTCCTCGACCGACTGGTCTACTGCGGCGACGACGAGTACCGGCTCGGGGCACTCGTGCGCATTGGCAACACGCAAGAGAAGCAAGGCAACTACCTCGCTGCCATTGAGACGTACAAGCAGCTGCTGGACCTGGAGACCGCCAAAGTTGGCGCTAACCATCGCGATCCTCTCATGAGCGTACGCAAGATCGCCGCCCTGTACTCCCGCGCCAGCAAATATCAGGACGCACTGGCCTGGACGAACCGAGCGCTGCAGGGATTTCGCGCGCTCGGCACCGATACGCAGGCTGAAACGTTCGAGACGCTCGACTTCCTCTCCGGCGTCTACTGCCACCTCGGCCGCTTCCAGGACGCCACTCGCGTTCAGAAGGAAGCGATGGACGGGTTCGCCCGCGTTCGCGGGCCTCAGCACCCTTCGACCCTCAAAGCGACGCTAGATCTAGCGGAGATGTATCGTGCCTTGGAGAGGAAGGAGGAGGCGAACCAGTTGTATCAGAGGGCGTTGAGCGGGTACGAGGCACGGGTGAGGGAAGTCAGGGATGAACGCACGACGGAATTGGGTGAAGAGCAGAGAGTCGTGAGGGAGTTGAAGGGAAAGATACGGGAGGTCGGCGGGAATGGCAATGCGAGACGCTAAGAGCTAGACATGGCGATTTGAGATACTCGGTAAAGTACATACTGCATAGGCGCACGGTCTGTGAGATGGGTAACACTCAGAAGATGGTTCAATCCCGACGACAACAAATGAGGGTATGATCGCATATATGCAGCTGAGGGTAACGTGGAGCCAGCATCGTGGTAATCGAGCATTCCAATAGTAATTTTTTCATCGACGCATCCGTACTGTTTGCCTGCGTGCTTCGCAGCGTCTCGCTATGCCTGGCCTCGGCGCCCCGTGGGAGCCCTTCTGATCTGTTCGATTCATGTATCTCAGCGTGGCCAACCCTTCGGATTTGCAGCTTCATTGAGCCTGGCTGAAGCGTCCATCTTGAAGGAGCTATTGTGTAGCATCCGCGCAGACTGATAAACCTACTTCTCCAGCAGCGACGGCGTTGAATGCCTGCGCTTCAGCCCTGTGGAACCACAAGTTTGTGCTGGCAAGCCTCGGCCACCTCAAGGCGCTGATGTCCTCCACTCAAATCCAGGAATACAGTAGGTAGGCGTGAACCTCTTCAGCCTAAAATTGTTTGTTGTTCGCCGTGTCGATGCTTCCTGCAGGCCAAGGACCAGAAGTCCTCAAACCCTTGCATAATGCTGAAGCAAAGAGCGGAAATAATCTCTCGAATTTCACCCTTTTCCAATTGTTCCTTTCAGCTAACGACCACCAAACCCTGGCGGGGGAAATCCCCTCCCCTGCCCAGGCGGCCCTCCAAACCCGGGCGGTGGTCCACCTGGTGGTCCTGCAAACCCAGGCGGCGGCCCTCCAAAGCCCAGTGGCGGTCCACCAGGCGGGCCTCCAGGTCCTCCCCTCCCGGCAAACCCTGGCGGCGGAGCACCCCCGGGAAACCCTCCCTGCGGCGGCGGGGGAAATCCAAACGGCGCGCCTCCAGGTGGTCCTCCTCCTGGTGCTGATGGAGCCCCCATTCCCACACCGGCAACCGGTCCACCCAGTCCTACTGGAAGACCCCGTCCCGCTGGTCGTGAAATACCCGTCCCGGCTTGTAATGCGCTCGGAGCTCCTCCCGGTGCAGAAGTTCCCAGTCTTGCGCTCGGGTCTGATGGAGGTGGCCCTTCAACTGAACAGCTCACAATATTCGTTCCCCGGAGAATGACAAGGCCGAGGGTGCGCTTTTCTTCTGTGTCGACGGCTTGCGAAGCTGCTGCGGAGCCTGGGGCCCCTGGAGCGGAGGGCTTGTTTTGGCGGCGCCTGACTTTGCGAAATTCTTCGGTGTCGGCAAGGACGAGGTTCATATGCTACAATGAGCAAGAGGTCAGTGGGGAATGATCATGAAAGGAAAGTATTGAAGGAAATGAGCGCGGTAGATGAGCTGACCTTGTCAAAGGCCAGCATTTGTCCGGTCATCTGGCGGCCGTCGTTCAGAGTAACGCGCATGCGGTAGTTGATCTGGGGGTCTAGTTAGCTTGAGCCGGGTCGTGTCTTCCCAGGGTGGTTGTGTTCTCACCAAGTTTTGCTAGGCAGTGCTGTTAGCATGTCAACCGTGTATGATGGGGTTTCATCCGGGCTTACCATCTTCCCCTGCTTGTTCGCCATGCCGGGCGGTGTTGCGCACGGATGCGACTTGACCTTCGACTCGACTTCTTCTCACAGCTCAATGTAAAATGTCGCAGATTGTATGCTCAAAAAGTGTGTCAATGCGCAGTTCGGAGCCGCAGCTCGACTTTCGCTTGCAAGACGATGGCTGCAACACTCTTGAAAGACAAGGAATGAGGCAGGCCCGAACTTGCAATCTCTTCTTCTGTCGTGCAGGCTGCAAGGCGTGGTGGTCGCGAGACTTGAATCTACGAAATTGATGCCGCAGCTTCCCCGATTGGGTTTAGCGCGTTTGCCAAGCCCTCTCTCCGCGCACATCAGTTTTTGGCCCATCGACGAATCCTCCCATCAGTTGCATCTCATCAACCAGCACCGCACACATAACTCTGTCACACTCGTTAACACCACCATTGACACAATGGCGGAAGGCAATGACAAGAGCTCCAACCCCATGCGGGAACTCCGCATCGCGAAGCTGGTGCTGAACATCTCGGTCGGCGAGTCTGGCGATCGTCTCACTCGCGCTGCCAAAGTGCTGGAACAATTGTCTGGCCAGACTCCGGTCTACAGTATGCCTTCCGCTCCTCCTCCTTCTGTCTACTCCTCTGACAATTTCGCACAGGCAAGGCCCGCTACACCGTCCGTTCCTTCGGCATCCGCCGCAACGAAAAGATCGCCGTGCACGTTACTGTCCGAGGTCCCAAGGCCGAGGAAATCCTCGAACGTGGCCTGAAGGTCAAGGAGTACGAACTGCGCAAGAAGAACTTCTCTGACACCGGCAACTTCGGCTTCGGCATCTCGGAACACATTGATTTGGGCATCAAGTATGACCCCGCGATCGGTATCTATGGGATGGACTTCTACTGCTGCATGGGACGGCCGGGTGCGAGGATTGCGAAGCGGAGACGCGCGAAGGCCAAGGTTGGACGCGGTCACCAGGTCAGCAAGGATGATTCTATCAAATGGTTCAAGACGCGGTTCGAGGGCATTGTCCGATAAACGAGATGCGGTTCCGATGAATGAAGAGCCGTGGCAGCGAACTTGTCGAGGCATTGTAAATGGGGAAGATCACCATCATCATCCTCGGCGTTGGTAGCAAGCGACGAGACACCGCGGGCCCGGGTTCAAAACTTCGATGTCCACGGATGACCACCCATGAAGAGCGAATCTGCAATGCCAAAAGAGCAGTCATGCTGGCACCAAACCCAATTTCTGAACCAGTGCTGTGCAACACCAGGGAGAGCATCCATCTACACACACAGCATTGCTAGAATTCGAAGCAATTGACCACATTGTGTGCTTTGAAACTGTCATTGTAGCTTCCCCCTTTCATTATGTTGTCCACAATACAGAGTTGTTGGTGACCAGTGCTCACTTCTCACGCATTAGAATTCAAAGAGCACTCATTTCACGCAGGATTTTTGCCTCAGTTTGTCTCGATGCAACACCCATACTCGAAAGTCTCGGAACGGGCACAATCAAGATTGAGCCAAGGAAGGAGGGTTCGGAGAGCAGATACAAAATCTTTTGGTGGTACTCCGTATTGTGTGCCCGCAAGACATTGCAGTCTGATGCACTTTCCGAAGGTATCAAGCCTCAAATGTCCACCACGGTACGAGATGCGAAAACCTGCCCAACCCCAGCGCCGTGCTTTTATGCATTACATTGCCACGGCCGTAGCCATATGCAGGAAGTAAATCATCCTCATGGATATCATGCTCATTGAGCTCATTGCAGAATCCTGTAAAACCCCTTTTGCTCCAAAATCTTGAAATCACTGCCCCCCTGGATGGGGACTCACTCCAGCTCGCATATTGTCCAGTACCGTGTCCGTATTGCCTGTTGCTATAGGCGAAGTTGGAGACACTGTATTTGAGGGAGCAGATTGCACACCGGGCGATACAGGCGTATTCGGCTCCGTTGCCCCCGATACACTGATCCTTGGCACGTTCAACTGTGGTAACTGAGGTGCAACACTCGCGTTCGTCGGCGCTCTGCTGGGAGCGCCTGCTCGCCGACTAGCAGCAGTGGCACGACGTGCAACGGCAGCCTCGTAGGAAGGGGCATCGCCCCATTCGAGAAATTCATAGTCGGGAGGGCGGTTGACATCGTCGAGATCTGATGGTTGTAATCGTGATTCGCCAATATCTTCTGAGCCAGTGCTTTCATCGGGCGTGAACCTGTTGGCGGTAGGAGAAGAGTTGGACGTACCGCCACTTTGGGGGTCTTCGCTTTGCCTTCTCTCGGGACTGGGAGTGGGTTGAGGATCGATGTCTGAACCCATAGTTGAAATGCTTATAGCACTCCCCGAGCGTTCGCGGCTGTGCATCGACGTTGCATCTGAAAGGCCTCGAGCTCGGCCAGTGTTCTCGCCCATGGGTGCTGCTCCGCTCAGGAGCCCACCTCTTTCCGAATCGTTGCTGTTTGCTCGAAGTCGAGTACCATCATGTCGAACTTCACCAAGTGAGCCGTACGCCACGCTGGATACTCTACTCTCCCGGCCTCGGGATTGGTGCTCCGCAATGAGCGTGGCAGCTGATACACTGGCACCGCCGTTGAGGGAAGCGGTGCTTTCGGTTGCTCGCTGCCGAGATTCTCGCCTCAGCTCCTCCAATCGAGCTGTGTCTCCCCTGTCGCGAGCCTCTCTTCGCTCACGCCGCCGTTCTTCTCGTTCCGCGATTTCCCGCCGTCGGGCGAGGCGGATCTGATATAAGGATTCCATTTGTTCTTCACGGCGGGTCTCTTCGTCGTCCGCTGTCTCGGGAAACTCCACGACAGTATCCATGCCACCTCTCTCCCCTTCTCGCCCAATCACCTGTTCGGTATCTTTGGGCGTCCTTGAATATGCAGGTAATGTCATAACGGATCGCACGCTCGTATTTCGGTCTACACCCGCACCGCCTCCAGCCCCAGATTCGAGCTCATTGCCATTGTACGCGGTATTCGTGGAAGAAAGATCTCGATTGCCGACAGCATTGTATTTGCCACGAGGCTGCCATTGTTGCCATTTCTTTTTCAGGAATTTCCCAGGAATATACTTCGGTTTCTTTCCCTGGACTCGCCATCTTCGGAGCATGGTATAGAGGACGACGCAGGCGGTGATGAAGAGGGCTACACCAGCGATAGCCTGAAAACGTCAGAACTTTCCCTTCGATCGAGGCAGGACCTACTCACCCCAATAATGGCGGCACTTCCACCTAACCCCCCTCCGCCGCCGCCACCGCCTGGCGGTCCATTTGCTTGCCTTATATGTAGTCGATCTGGATTTGTGCTGCGTTTCTCTCGTCTTTGTACATTTGAAGCGGCCGCCATAGCGGTGGAGGGGTGCGAGAAGCGGTCGGATCGATTGTATATAAGCGGCAGAGTTCTACCGGGACATTTGATCGAGGCTGGGAAGCTCACGAGCCACAGTGACCGGCCAGATCCGGGACGAGAGATTTGTACGACACAAAGATGGAGAATATCTTGCGGACGTGGCGGAGAATAGTGATACAAGGGAAACAATAGTAGAGTAGGTAAGCATTGAGAAACGTGTTATGGTAGTACAGTATGTACGCAACAAAAGCGTGGTCAGATTGAATGCGGTCTCTTAGCCATGGGAGTGGGCGGCCTCGTAGGCGTTGGAGTTGGCAGGGCAGAAACAAGCGCAAGTCGCAAGCAGGAAAGCCATATGCCGTCAGCCTCCAAGAGGCGTCGACGAGTGGCAGGCAGGATTGAGCTCATCTCTCAGGGCTGAAGAGCCTAGGATTGGTGGTGCAGAGCTAGGCTGTGCGAGACACGCAGGCAAAGGTCCAAGGGTTCCGACCGGCTCTTGTTCGCGTAATCGTCCAACTTCATTGGGTCTGGCTCTGGTGGACAGAGTAACGGCGTGGAGACTGGAATTCTCAAAAGCCTCAGCAGTCTGAAACCACAGCATGTACGGAGAATCGAGAGTCCCTCGTTCTAGGGAATTGTATGAAGAGCATGAAACGTTCTTGATGTCTCTCGGTGGTCTCCCAATCTCATTTGGATGACGCTTGAGTCAGCACCGCCTGGTCTCCCAAGCTGGGTGGTCCCTCCACATCGCAGTACAGTAAGCGAACTACCGAGATGGAAAAATGCTCCAAATGGGCTTCATGATGCGAACACGCCTCCGGCCACGTTGGATGAGACAGGAGAATGTGATACAGAATCACATGTCTCTTGGGGCTGAAGGTAGGTCTGTAGCACAGATCGTAGAGTGAGCTGAAGGTGAATCGGATGTGCTGCCTCTCTTGGCGGGGCCGGGTCTTTCCTCTTTCGGAAGCCCATAAACAAAAACACCGAGACACGATCGAAGGTTTCGACTCTGTAAGCTCATCATCGATTGCACAGCATCGTCAACACGACATACTAACCCGACAGTCATGGCTCCCTCGCGGTTCGATCAAGGAACCCTCAACACTAACTACAGCAGCATCCATTCTCATGAAGCCTTTGTTGGTGAATACCAGGTACAACCCACAACTCGCTGTCGCCGAAATCTACTGACAGCCCCCGTCAGGTCATGTACACTCCAGGCTCAATTTCTCCACAACCTAGCCGCGTCAAAAAGTCGACTCGATTTAGCAGAGCGGCGTCGTCCAAGTCTCAACCGAGCCAGTCCTTCATATTACCCACCAACCTCCCCAACACGTCCATGATCATGCCCGACCACGGTCAATTGCCGAACGTCAACATCCATCACCCCGTTCCCGCAGACGAGAAACAGATTGTCGCGTCTCTACGCACCCTTCAGCGCGACCTCAATGAAGCGATACAGAGCATCAATTCTTTGACCCACGAACGCGACGAAGCCCTGCTTGAACTTAGGTTGCTTAGAGCTGCATCTAAGAAACAAAGCACCCCCATAAAGAAAAACAGAGCTGCTTCCCGCGTCGAGGAGGAACTGTTTGATATCAGTCGATCGATGACTCCAGAAGAAGCTCCGGTCCGACGACCTTCACTCAGAGAGAAGACCGCAGACACCAAGGAAGAAGCCAAGACGACCATCTCTGACGAGGCTCGTGTCCTGTCGCCTGTCAATATCGAGCGACCGGTGTCTCCTGTCTCAGAGAAACGACCGAGCAGCAAAAACCAGGCGAATGGCAAGAGCAGAATCCAGTCCTACCAGAGACCAACTGTCAATGACACTGAAAACAGCGCCCTAGAAGATCCTACTGCCGCATCGAACACTTCCCGCCGACGACGGCACGCTGCTCTTGATGACAACATGACCTCAGCATATATCCTACCTGATATCACTGTCAGTCAACTGGCAAGACCTGAGGTATCAAGGGAGGCTCGACATGTCCTCCACCGCCATGGCGGTGACGCAGATCACATGGACAATTGCACCGTCTGTCAACGCCTTGTAGCTCCAGCTCGAGGGCCAAAGCAGCTTGCTCGCAACAGTCGTGCCACATCCGCTTCGGTCGAAAAGCTCGCCAGGAAGGCTCGCGCCACATCCGCCCCAGTCGAGTCCAAACCCGACTTCACCGCCCAAGTCACCAATCTGATGAAAGAGAATATGCTCGAGGAACCGACGTTACGGCCCAAGATTCACCCCTGGCACGCCCTTGCTAATGTCAAGAAGCTTCTAACCGATCAATTCGAGGAAGCCAAGCGGAAGCATGCCCTGGCGTGGGAGAAGTACGATGCAATCGAGGCGCCGATGAGCAGCAAGAAGCATGCGGCTGCGAGTGAGCAGCTGTTTTACTGGGCTAAGAAAATGGAGGAGTGTCGGATCAACTTGGATCAGTTGAGGGATGTCGAAGAGGGGATGAGGGAAGAGGAGAGCGAGTTGTGAGGCAGTATCGTCCAGCTGAAGTGGATTCGGGGTTGATTCCGGCTGTGGTGAAGCTTTGAATGGCACTGACTATCTATGTTGTGTGTCAATGTCCGTGTATGACTTCTTTGATGGCATGCCAATTCTTGCCTTGGGTTGGTCTGGAAAAGCGTGCATTGCTGTTGGCTTGGAGTTGGGCATGCGTAATGAGATTATCAAGTGTGCTGAGATCATGGGACTGGTAAGGCCTTCAAAGTGTTAGGAGAGAATGCTGGCAAAGCATTCAAGATAGGAGCCAGCATTACTGTTTCACCTCACGGGCCCCGGGATTGCTTTAGTGATCTTTCGTGCGTGGCGAATATTTTGGATGCCTCCTTCGCGTCCTGAAGGCTCGATCTTTATGCTGCTCCTGTAATTCGACACGACTGTCATGCCGATATCTAGGTTTGATGCGTGGATACCATACGGCATCATCGTTTGTTTACCGGCTCCCAGCTCATCACCTTCACAAGACAAATGCATCCAAGCGCGAGCAATTTTTCTGCCGACTTTTGCATGTAGATCATGACTTGGAGACGAACCACTACAACACTCTGCCGTAACCATCCCTCTACGCCTCTACGCAGGCCACAAGCAACTATTGCACAATCTCCTCCGTCTCATCGAGCACCTCCTCGATCACCTCCTCGACGACCTTCTCGCCCTCGACTTCGACGCTCCTCGTCCGCTGCAGTGCCAACTCCTCCTCCGGATCTTTCAAGCCGAGCTCCTCCCTCTCCTGGGCCAGCAATTCCTTCTCGTGCTGCACCCAGCTGTACCACTCCATATACAACCGCCTGCGTGCGTCGATGACGGCTTGATTCGCGCCCTCTTCCATTTCCTTGTCAAGCTCGTCGAATTCCTTGCTATATTCGCGCAAGTTGCGACGGATGGTACGCTGTTCTTCCTTCGACAGGAGCGTTGGGGGCCGGGGTCGCCAGAGAAGTTGTTTGAACTTCTCCGTGGGGTGTTCGCTGAGCAGGGTGCCGTAAAAGGTCCAGATGCGGTAGCCGTTTTCCATCTATAGAAGCAGCGTTAGTCCTGTGCGGCGGGGAGCTGTGGCAAAAGCGGTCCTTACCTGATGTGTCCACACACTTGCGCTGGTGGTGACATAGCGACCGGTGGGATCCCAGTCGACATCCGTCACACCGTAGTGGTCCTCACTGTTCATCAACATGAGGTTAGCATTGAGATGCGCGGCGACTTCGTTTTCCGGCTTCTCGCCCTCATAGTCCATGTCGTAGAAATCAAGGTCCGAGTGCTGTTGCACCGAGACTGTCGCAACTACCACGAATCGGCCCTTGGGCGACCAGTAGATTCCGTTGCTGTTTTTCTTGTCGAAGGTCTTGACGAGCTTGAATCCTCCGATCCCGGGTCCTTTGACCTTCTCCGGAGCGAAGAACGAGACCGCCGTTTTGGGGAGCACGTTACTTCCAGCCACGGTTTCGCCCGCCGTGATGAGCACAAAGCGATCGCCCTTGGGCTCCCAGGCGAAGTTAATGACAGTGTCTTTGAGGGAGTCGACGACTTCAACAGGCACGCCCTTTTCGCGGATGCGGAAGATCTCGAGGTTCGTGCCGACAGATTTCTTTGACTTGCTGTGCCGATCGACCTTGACGCAAATGAATTTGCCTTCGGATTGCCAGTGCAATTTGGCATCGGTGACATTGAAGAGGTTGCGGGTGCGGACGATTTCCTTGCTGGGCACCGACATCAATGCCACGCTGGCAGGTTTCGAGCCGATTTCGGGAGTCCAATAGCAGAGGAGCGACTCGTAGGTCTTGATTCCTTCGCGCTGCGTGATGGCTGGAGCCCATTCAAAGTCCATGATGCCTTCGGCTTTGATAGAAGTCTTGTCCAGCAGGTTCATGCGAGGGAGTTCGTAAATAGAGATGCTTTCGTGGGGTTTCATGCGGGCGACGTATTTTTCATCCGCGGACCATTTGAACGCTGGCCATTGGACTTTGGCTTTGGGAGGAAGAGCTGCAGCATCAGTGCCTGGAGGAGGCGTCAAATCGTGAGCGTTGAATGCTCGGAGTGGTTTGCCTGTCTCGATGTCCCAGATGATGATGTGCTTGCCTTCTTCGTCGATTGTCAGGGGCCCTTTTCCTTCTTCGACGACGATGGGTTGGTTCGACCAGGTGGTTATATATGACTCGCCGGGGGAAAACTCGATCAGGCTGACGAAGGGGTGCGGAAATTGTCTGATTCTCTTGAACGACGATCCTCCCCACAATTGCACGCCCTGTTGATGGATCGAGGCGAGATATGTTCCCTGTGGCGACCACGAGACAAACAGCTGCGTCCAATGCTTGCGATCGACGATGGGTTCAGGCGGCTCTTTCTTATTGTTCCAGAAAACACCAACATTGTCACCGCGGAACATGACGAATTGATCTCGGGCTTGCGGGTCGAAGAGCCATGATCTGAGATGTTCTCGGTCTGAAAAAGGTTCGATCTCCGGCGGGTGGTATTCATCGTCTATCCTTCCTTCTCTACCGTATTTTTCAATATCCGTGAGCTTGTTGACTGCGAGGGTGTGTCTCTTGTCGAGTGGTTGGCCGTGGAGCTGTTTCGTGGCGGCAATCGCTTGTTCGGGGGTTTGATACTCGACGAAGGCGAAACTTTATTGAATTAGCCACAGCAGGTGAGATGGACGACATGTGCTATACCCCTCAGACATGCCTTCATCATTCATGGGCATGAAAATAGATTCCTCGCCATCCTTGATTTTGCCGACCGAGTTTAATCTCTTGAGCAAGAACTTGATGAGTTTGGCCCTCTGCTCTTGGTTGACGATCGGGAGGCCATCGATGACCTGTTCAAGTCAGCACATCACTTCCACGTGTATTGGCTTCCAGCATACGTACAACAAAAGTGTCGAGGCCCTCCTCCATGCGCACATCGTAGCGTTCTTTGAGATCACTGAAATCGATATTCTCAAGGTCGTCATCGTAGTCGTGGTCGGACAACTGATCAAATCCCGGAGCCATGTTTGCGGTATTCGTTAGATCTGACTATGCTATGTCGTGACCTGCCGCAGAATAGTCGACACGGCTCAGGCAAGCAGGCACTGATATGAACCTGATGAACTTGAAGTTCTTGAGTGTGGGTCTCGATGCCAAGCGTGCGAGGCTCGCGAAGCTTAGTCATTCATTCATGTTGGAGACGATCCCGCATCTTCACCATCCGCAGTTTACACTCGAGTCCACCACCAAACATCTTCCAGCAGCGAGGATTCTCTGGCCAGCCTGTCGCATTGGCTCGCTCTATATCCGTGACTCAGTTGCGCGGTGTGCGACTCGTCTGGGGTTGACTCGATCACTGCACATCTTCGCTGCTCAGCCCAAGCCCGTCACTAGTCAATGTGCGGGAGGCGGAGGATGTAGATGGGCGCATGACTTGTCTCTCACATTGGCTCGACTCATTCGCCTCTCTCTTTGGTTGTTCCTCCTGTTTCTAGTTTCTCTCTCCCGTTGAGGAAACATAGGCACCATGTCATGTGAGTCTGCCGCGACTGGAATGCTCGGTCGAGTTTCATTGACTCTTCGCAGTGCCTCCCGAAGTCCACGCACGCTATGTTACAATCATAGATTCAATCCTCGAGAACGCTGATCTCACCACGATCACGATCAAGAGCATCCGCCAAGGCATACAGGACCAAGTGGAATATGATATCACTCCGCAGAAGGTGGGTGCGAGCACTTGGTCTCCCTTGGGATGAGGGATTATTGACTCATGGGAATAGAACGCTATCAAGGCTTTGATTGGCGAACGGTTTGATATTGCAAACGCGAAGCGAACTGGCGAAACTACCGTGGTACCGTCAGTCGAGGCGGCGGAACCCGCGGAGCCTACACCTCAGACCAATGGCGCCCACCATTCATCTGAGAGCTCCCCTGCCAAGCGCGAGGCAGAGAGCGACGAGATCTCGGATGTAGCAGACACACCGCCGCCAAAGAAGAAGCAGAAGACCACAGTCGACGCCGATGCCGCATTTGCAGCCAAGCTGCAAGCCGAGGAGGATAAGAGGGCACGACCAACACGAGGTGGCGCCAGTCGAAAATCGGCTCCTGCCAAGAAGAAAAAGAAGCCCAAGAAGGATCGCATAACGGCGTCGGATGATTCGGAGATCGATGGAGAGGAGAAAGAGGCCAAGCCAAGGCGGGACACAGGCTTCCACGTATGTTGCATGGGTCTCTGTACTGGAATGGTCCTCTGACAAACATAGAAACCGCTCAACCTATCTCCAGCACTCTCCAATCTCTTTGATGGCGAGACTCAGGTAATGACTCCCGCCCGGTTTGTGTAGCCACCACTAAGATCGAGCAGATGTCGAGACCTCAGATCACCAAGCGGATCTGGGCTTACATCAAGGCTAACGACCTGCAAGACCCGAGCGACAAGCGCTTCATCGTTTGCGATGCCCGGATGCGAGAGGTCTTCAAGCAAGATAAGGTCCATATGTTCACCATGACCAAGTTGATCTCCCAGCAAGTTTACAACCCGGACGAATGAACCTCCCGGTGGCCTTGGGCTGCTGGGGAGCGGCCGACGCCGAACTTGCCTTGTCGGAACAGCGTTGCCTCCTGTGTGCTCCATCAGTGCTTCATGAGCTCTTTAGCGACATATGCTTCGACGTGAGGTCGGCGTTTTCCGCACCAGGCGTTGTAAAGGCGGGGGCTGGGCCAAAACATTGAGACGAGCTCTGCTTTTGCTCGCATGAATCTGAGTACGTGGTCTGACATTTTTGACGACAGACAGGTTACCACACATATTGGACACGGAGACATCAGGATAGAATGGATCATCCATCCAAGAGCCATTTTCTGGGGGTTGAGGTCAGGAGCGGCAGCCTTGCTGACTAAAGTTGGATGACAAGGCGGGTAACACTTGCTGCTTTTTCCGCCCGCCTCGATCGCAGTCTCTAAACAGCACGAAATGACTCACTTGCCTCGGATATGTAATTATTCCGGAGAGTGCCATACGTACATTGTAAGCGGCCTCCCTCCCAGAAGGGAATCTGGAAGAAATCCAGAGAGTGGAGTGGCCCGACACTCACAGCTCATTTGCCGGTTCCTGAATGTGATTTCCACGCTGCTAGCAAGTTAAGACCAGCATTTTTTTGCCCCACCATTCCTTCATTGCGCTGAAGCTGTTGCTGAAACTTAATTAACCTACGAGTTGTCCACAAGTCTACCACACCCCAACACCCCACAATACCCACCACTGGGATCTATTTTGCACACATCGACATGGCAGACACAGCGCCCGCCACTGAAATATCATCAACGCCTCGCGGCGGAAATCGAGCCCGGGGCAATCGATCGCACCCCCACAATCGCAGCGGATCGATCGACCGAGACTCCCCTAGTAACGGCGGCCCAGGTAGCGGCTTGAGAGGAGGACGAGGCACAGGAAGAGGAAGAGGGCGAGGGCGAGGGCGAGGACATGGACGAGACGGCAGCTCTCCACCCACCACGTTTTCACCTCAATCCGCTGCGGAGGCCAGCTCAGGAAGACCACCCGGGGGCGGCTTCGGTGCTCGCCTGACCGGAGCTGCCTCGAAAACTGAAGGCGACTCGAAAGACCCTCAATCACTGCAGAACATCGCGGAGACCGGAGTTTCAGTGTCCGAAGAACAGGAAGTCTGCTTCATCTGTGCCAGTCCCATTGAACATCTATCGGTGGCTCCATGCAACCACCAGACTTGCCACATTTGCTCTTTAAGATTGAGGGCACTCTACAAGACACGAGCATGTGCTCACTGCCGGGTGGGTAGCCCTTTGACTCCTTTTCGCGAGCAATAGACTGACTAGATCATCGCAGACAGAGGCACCCTTCGTGATCTTCACTGACAACGCCGAGAAACGATACGAGGACTGGGAAGACAACGAGTTTGTGAAGATCGACGATAATCTCGGGATCAAGTACGAAAAAGATGTCATCCTGGAAGATACGGTTCTGCTACTCCGGTACAACTGCCCAGACAAGGACTGTGATGTTGCATGCCTCGGCTGGCCCGACCTACATCGCCACGTCAGAAGCAAACACGGGAAGATAATGTGTGATCTATGCACAAGGAACAAGAAAGTCTTCACCCACGAGCATGAGTTGTTCACATTTGGCGACCTGCGGAAACATGAGAAGTTCGGAGACGACAACCCTGGGGCCGTGGACCAGTCTGGCTTCAAGGGACATCCCGAATGCGGCTTCTGTAAGCAGCGGTTTTATGGAGATGACGAGCTCTACAGCCATTGCCGAGAGAAGCACGAACGATGTCACATTTGTGACAGGAGAAATGGCGGCAGGAATCCCCAGTACTACCTGAACTACCAGGAACTGGAAAAACATTTTGCAGCAGAGCACTTTGTTTGCTTGGATGCTGAATGTCAAGCCAACAAGACGAACGTTTTTGAGTCCGAAATGGACCTGAAAGCACACCAACTCTCAGAACACCCAAACGGGCTGTCGAAAGATGCCCGCAGAGACGCACGTCTGGTCAATCTTTCAGGATTCAACCTCCGCGAAGCCTACCAGCCTCCACGAAGAGAGCGAGAGCGAGGCAACCGTGGTAGTGGGAGAGGTAGAGACCCGAACGCTGAGCCACTACCCCTTTCCAGTGCGCAGCCTCTTGGTCGGGCCGAGCTGGCTTTTCAACGTCAACTCGCGATTCAAAGTTCCCAATCCGTGTCAGGAAGGACTTTCGGAGGACAGCTCACACAGTCTGTACCCGCGACCCGCCCCCAGCCGGCATCACCACAGCCAGCCCCCTCACTTCCCACGGTTCAGAATCTCTCTCTCGAAGAGAGACCAGCATCCCTGGCAAATTTGACGCCGCAAGAGCAAGTCAGGACACTGCGGCACCAGGCAGTAACCGATCGTGCCACAACGCTTCTCAAGAATGACAAAACGAAGCTGTCGCAATTCCGCACTCACGTCTCGGCCTATCGAAGCGGCACTAGCTCTGCAAACGAATTGATTGACGCATTCTTCTCCCTCTTTGACTGCCCCAGTGCAGAGTTGGGGAAGCTGATCCGTGAATTGGCAGACCTCTACGAGGATGAAACGAAGCAGCAATCTTTGCTCGAGGCATGGAACAACTGGCGGAGTATCAATGAGGATTACCCTAGCCTGCCCGGTCCTAGCGGTACATTGCCTGGAGTGTCAAGCGCGACCAGTAGCGGTCGTCGAGTATTGACACTCAAGAAGAGCACAGCACAATCATCTCGCTCAGCGGTAGCAAGACAAGACTCCTGGGGGAACTCGGTATCCACTGGCAGAATCCGGGATCCTTTTCCTGCGCTGTCGGCTGCTAACAACGGCTCTTCTCGTGCTTCTGCCGTGTCAATACCTCCAGCGTGGGGCAACACTTCCGCTCCCACGACCTCGAATATCAACATGAGCGCTACATACCGCCCGCCACCTACAACGGCATCCACGCTGCGCCAGAAGACCAATTCGCGTCAATCTGCTCCGCCCCGCGCGACGGAAGATGCCTTCCCTTCTCTCCCTGCGGCGCCAAAACCGAATACCATGATGGTCGGCTTCAACACGCGGGGTTCCGTGAAATGGCTCGCCTCGCCCTCTGGGTCGGGAACAGCCACGCCCGTCAATCCCTGGAGCAACGGTGGCACGACCCCCACACCCGCGCAGGCCCAGGCAGCTGTGGCTGCAGCGGCAGATAATTCAAGACCCGGCACTGGTGACGGAGATGGAGACACCGCCGGGAAGAAAAGGGGGAAGAAGGGAAAGAAGGGAGAGACCTTGTTCCACTTCGGATAAGCAACAGTGGAGGAATGGAGACCATTTACCCGGAGGCTAGTCTGCTACTGGGCACGCTCGCTGATGTCCAGACGGATCATCTGATCAAGTACTCTGAGACGAGACCTTTGGGCAACCCTTTGACCCTGATAAGCGCCCCAAGCAATATGGTATTTAAAATCCTCTTAAGCACGCACCGTGACCCGTGGTCGTGATCTGTGCTAGTCCACAATCGAGTCGGACCCGGGTTGCATCATACGGCCTCAGACCGGATGGGGAGAAAAGGAGATGGATTCGGCCAAGCCATCTAGCCAGTCGGCGGATGCTAGGGGAGGTACCACAGGCATCCAGCGGTTCAAAGAAAAGTGCCAAGTCAAGCGCATGTTTGAAACAGGTGGACTAGGGCGGCAAAGGGGAGCCACAACGACCATTGCATACGATGACACTTCGGACGTGCCTTTCTCAATTCTACTATCTGATGTGATAGCACGTGGCCACGTGCAAGGGTCCAATGTATAGCCATCGAGCATTTTGTGTTGGCCTAATAGACGTTAATCTATGCCCACGTCCCATCCCTCTCGGGCGCACTCTCTCCATACTGACTCCCTCTCAAGCACCCATTGGCTCCCCATGAACATAGGGGACGCAGGTGTAGTCCTCAGCGTATTGCACTTGGACAGGCCATGTACCTCGGTCGTTCTCCAACATGGCCTTCACTTTGATAGCACTCTTGATGTCGCTGAACTCGATTGAAGCACAGCCATCCGCAGCGTAGCTGTACTCAATTACATGCTGGTCGTAGGGAGACTTGATCTTGTACGGCAGCGTGTTGTAGACGTACTCGTCAACTTTATCAACTAAAATGATTCGACTAGCTTGGTTGTTGCCAAAGATCTCACGATCGACTTCGTAGTTTCGTGGATAGGTCGGGTCAGTGGGCATCCAGCAGCGCACAGCGACATCTTTGATCTTGAATCGCTTTGCATCGGCATCCTGTCTGGACTTGGCCTCTTGGTGCTTAATCATGTTGTGCGCAGACCGTTCGAACACGAACACGACTCGAGCTGTCATGAAAGAGGTCGCATTGCCAATGGGTGGGAACAACTGTATTGACTCCACAGAGCCACCCTTGACGATACTGAGGACATCTGTCATAGTACTTCCGCATGGAATGTCCTCAATCATGACGGTGCGATACGCGTCGATGGTGCTAGCTGCATCCTCAGGCAGGTAGCGAACAGGATGGTTCAGGAAGGGGCTGTTCCGTTGGAAGGCAGGACCATTGCCGCCGACTGCTTCGAACTTCTCCTCCTCAGTCTCGAAGACTGGGTAGTCTTTGTTGACCAACCATTTCGGTTCTCCGTAAAGGTTGCTGCCGATCTTGAGAGTGATGCGTTCTTTTCCGGGCTGGCTGGTGGGACAAATAACTGCAGAAGTAGTCGATTGTCCATCTTCATCATTTGCTGAGGAGATCGGACTGAGTCTGCCGAACTCCTCATCTTGCGGAGGCTTCACTGCGTCACCGCCGAGGCGCAGTGCCTCAAGCTTCCCAATGTGCTCCATGTTGAGATCGGCACCGTTCGACTGTATGTTGGTTAAGAACTCTGAGACAAGCAAGCAAGGGTCAAGAAGAGGCGAACGAACCTTCACCCCTAAGGAGACAATAGCAGTCTGGCGATGGTACTGGCCAACAACTTCATTGCTCTAAGGGACGGTCAGTGATATGCACCTGGTGACAGACACAAAGAGTGACGGTTACCGAGTTAACCGTAGTATCCGCTGCAGTCTGCCCATTGTCAGTGCTGTTCAATCTAACGACTACATCTGCTCACTCACCTGAAGCTGAATTTGGGTCTGAATGACGCTTCCGTTGCTGTTTTTCACTTGCGTGTGCCCTTTTCCACGGATGGTGTCCTTGCCACCAGCGGCTGATTGAGGGGAAATATCAATCAGCCTGTTGAGTTTGCCACGTGCATGGGAAGGAGTTTCAAGACCTTTGCCGTCATCTGGACTGCTGTCGAGGGAGAAGTGTTTGCGAAGAGTCCGGCGCAAGACTGATTCGGCAGAATCGCCAGTGTCTGGTTTCGCAAGCAGGTCGAGGTTGTAAAGTTGGGCATCATCGACAACCGTCTCCTTCTTGGTCAGATCATTGTCCTGATGTGGACGTTTGTTGTCAAGCTCTTTCCGCTTTTCTTCTTCTCTCCTCTTTTCTGCTTCGCTAAGCCTATTATATTCACGATAGAAATCCCTCAAAGCAGCTTCTTCGGCTTCCTCAGAATATTCCATTGTGTTATGCGACTCATCCTGCTCAGAGTCTTGCTTGCTAGTGTTGTGTTTGATGATGGCACCCAGACTCTTGATTGTGACGGTCATACTTGCAATTTGTTGCTTGCTCCTCCTCAATTGGTCCTCCAGCTCAACGCACCGCGTAATGTGTTGCGCCAGGGTTGTCTTTGTGATGTTATGAGCACGCTGCTCATTCGCGAGAGCATTGCACAAGGTCTCGCTGATCGAAACAGGGTCAGAACCGCCGGGGCTGAGGACAGCGGCCGCTGGCATGAAAGTGGCAGCTGTTGGATTCATGGCGGCAGCCGAGAGCTGAGGACAGGCCACCTGTTGAGCCCAGGCATATTGTCAGCCAGACGCATGCCACAACCTCAACAGGGCACTCACATTGATGGAGCTGCTCGCGTGATGATAGTTCGCTGAGAACTCTGGTTCCTGCTGGACCTGGATGAATGACGTTTTCTTCGCTGGGCTGGCTCCGTCGATAGCGGATCGAAGGGCTGCAGTCCCCAATCGCAGACGAGAATCCCCGATATCAGGCTTGATGTGTTTGTTGAAGAAATCAGTATCGGCTGCAGATTGGTTTGGCTGCCGCGGGGTTCTTTCAGAGGACAAAGTGCTGGCATTGTCTTGAAAAGCCGCTGTTGAAGAAGAGAGTCTCTGTCTCTGGAAAAGCTGCTGCTCAAGAAATTGGTTCGCCGACAGCGTGAGGGATTTGAGGTCCACGGGGTCAACCGGGGTGAACTTGAAGCTGCCCAGTTGAGACTGGTTGAGGTCCTGGCGCTCCATGGGAGGATATCTGAACAGCCGCTCACTCATCTTTGAAGTCATGATGAGCAGCGAGCGAGAAGGGGAGGGAAGATGATGCACATGAAGAAATGAAGAGCACAAAGGGATAAAGTACCACAGGATGAAGCGAGAAACAGCATGTGAGCGAAGATGAGTCGGGGGTATTGGAGGGTGAGGCGGCAAGATGTGAAAGGTGTTGTGCTGGTGACGGAGGTGTGAGGAAAGGGCAGACACGCCGTCACAGCCAGCAGCACCGTCACCGTCACCGTCACTGTCGTGCCTGCCATTATCAACGTCGGGAACGGCAACTGACTGAAGCAGAGCTCTTCCTCATCACTCCTCCATAATCTGATGCCCTCTGATGGCTGCCTTTCTCATCTCGGAGCGTGCTTTGATACTGGTGAGAGACGTTTAGTTGTCCCCACACATTCTGTTCTCCCTCCAGCTAGAACGACTTCACAACTTAACCGCCAGTAACGGCCCTGCTATGATCAGCAATCACCGAAGGCTGCATCGATGGGACATTTCAGACCCTTGTGACAGCTATCTGTCGGGGTGGCGAGCCAAAACTCGCCAAGGCACCCTCATGTGCACTTCCACGACATCACCAGAACACCGACGACAGCATCTTCACACCAAGCGAGCTGGCCGCCTCGTGCGACAGTAACCGACGGCGGTGACAAACGAGGATATGACTGCCTTCTTGAGGCCTCAGATCACATGCCGAATTGTACCCGCAGATATACGGTTTTGGTGGTCTGACACAAGGACAACTCTCCTGGACTCGAGATCAGATTCAGTTGCAAAGACGTCGGGGTCTTTGCCGCTTTCCGAGGCCTGCAGTGGTCCGTACGAAGGCCGACGTGTGAGGACGCCCGAAACTTCGATAGAACACGGATAGAAGCCTGGGCAAAGCGACGCAGGAAGAGTCCCATCCACTCATCCGGGCAGCCAGGCACATGAAATACGAATCTCGCATGCCGTTCGCGACTTTCCCCGTCTAAATGCTTAAGCGACAATGGAATTTCGTGGATGAGAATGCAACCTTGGCGGCATGGGCCGTCTCACCTGCTGTGTGTGCTGACCTTCCATGGGCACAAACCACTCTCTTTCCGGCAATTGACCGGACCCCGCAGATGCTTGGCTGACCAGAAACTCCCCAGCCTTGGGGGAGGCGAGCCTGTAGGGCCAGCGGAAGCCTTCTCCTGCATGCTTCTAGCGTGTCTTGGGCGCGGGAAGCTTGGTAGAGACAAGAAGGCTGTCGACGTCAATGGCTGGCTCAGGTCCGCACAAGTACACGAGCCTGTCTATCACGCACTCTCACTCCACTTCATGCCTCCGATCACCGTTGCGACCTTCACCGAGCTAACACCCCATGAGGAAGGACAGCATTATCGTGCCAGGATGTGCCTCCAGCCTGACGTCTTCTGTCCATTTGCCGACGACATGATTTATAAAGCCGGGAGTAGCTGCATGTTGTCCACTGCAAGTGGTCAGCGGGCCTCCTCTGTTTATCTTGATTAAAAATATCCCATCACGACTGTGCGACCTTGTCCTTGACTCCTCGAGTTGCAGGCCTCTCTCTGTTTCCATATAGTTTGCGTGGTCGCTGCCATCTCATCAAAGGACATAGCACTCTTCTTATCGCCCATCGCCATGGAGAAGGCTGATCCCAAGATTTCCGACTCGGACGATGCTCGCGCGCCGTCCGAGAATGAGAAGCAAATCGAAGGTGAACAACCCGTTGGTATCCTCGACATCCCCGACCCCGATGAAGGCTTGAGTGAAGAAGAGCGGAAGAAAATTGTGGGTAGCGACTCGATTCCGCTATTATATGTGCGACGTGTGCCATTAACACCCTACAGGACCGCGCATTGCTCTGGAAACTCGACCTTCAACTGATTCCGTGGCTCGCCTTTCTTTATCTCATTTCCTTCCTGGACCGAACGAACATCGGCAATGCCAAAATCGACGGCCTTCAAGAAGACCTGAACTTGACCAACAGCGAATACAATGACACGTTGACGATCTTTTTCATCTCGTATTCGCTTTTCGAGCCATTGACGCAGATTTTGCTGAAACGCTTCAAGCCCTCCATATTCTTGCCCACAATTATGGTACTCTGGGGTAAGCGAGATGGGCTTCAACCGCGTGGTGACTTCCACGTGCCTTGGAGCCGCAGTATCGACGTGGTGACCCTTACTGACCAGTCTTCCCACTACAGGCATCTGTATGACTACTATGGGTCTTGTCCACAACTTTCAAGGATTGATGGCATCGCGATGGTTCCTTGGCTTGACCGAAGCTGGTCTCTTCCCTGGTACGTTGGCTTGCCCTCCTTCACTATGTAGTGGGGATATCATCTGACAGACGTCAAGGTGTGAACTATTACCTATCATGCTGGTACAAACGTTCCGAATTCGGTATCCGTGCCGCCATTTTCTTCTCCGCGGCAGCACTTGCCGGCTCCTTTGGTGGTCTTCTCGCGGCAGCTATCGTCCAGATGGACGGAATTGGAGGCAAACCAGGCTGGGCGTGGATCTTTATTCTTGAAGGTCTCGCCACGATCCTTGTAGCCAGCGCCTCTTTCTTCATGGTAAGTAGCCTTGAGTTGCTTTTTACGATCACGCCTCTTAACACGAGCCGCAGGTACATGACTTCCCCGACGAAGCCAAATTCCTTAGCGAAGACGACAGGCGCCGCGTGATCCGGCGACTGAAACTCGACAAGCAATCTAGCGCCGAGCACGAAGAATTCAAGCTGGAATACCTCTGGGCCGCGCTCAAGGACTGGAAGACGTTGACCGGCGCCATTGTCTACATGGGCTGTGATGGTGCCCTGTACGCCTTCTCACTGTTCATCCCGACCATCATCCAACAAATGGGATACAAGTCGATCCACGCCCAGCTGCTGAGCGTTCCGCCTTATGCCGTTGCTGCCGTCGTCACTGTCGCTGTCGGGTTCATTGCTGATCGAACGGGACAAAGAGGTACTTGTCTCTGTAGACCCATTTTGCTGGCCTCCTGCTGACAGTCCGTCTAGGTTACTGTAACATGGTCATGTCGTTCTTCGGGATAATAGGTTTCGCCATGCTTCTCGGCTCAGGGACGCCGCACGTTCAATATGCAGGCACCTTCCTGGGCGCGATGGGAATCTACCCTTGCATTCCGAACACGATTACTTGGACCGCCAACAACGTCGAGGGCGTCTACAAGAGAGGTATAGCGTTGGGATTCGTGATCGGGTGGGGAAATCTGAATGGTAAGTCAGCACCCAGCATGCTCTTATCCTCCTGCCGCACAACGCATCCATCCATCAAAGATGAGGAGGCCGCGTTTCCTGGCTGTCCGGAGCCTTGGAGCAGCATCTCGGCCCACTTCTCGACGGCCATCAGATTACTCGAGATCCACTAATGCTCTGCTCCAGGAATCGTCTCCAGCAACATCTACCGCGCCGAAGACAAACCACGCTTCAAGCCGGGCCACGCGGTGGTCTTGGCGTATGAAGCCGTGTTCCTCCTCGGCGGTTCAATCCTGCAACACGTCTTGCTTAGAAGAGAGAGTGCGAAGCGTCGCGCCGGCAAGAGAGACGTTTGGATTCAGGGCAAGACAGAGGAGGAGATTGAGAAGTTGGGCGACAAGAGACCGGACTTCATCTACACGCTGTAGACGAGTGTGAGCGGTAGTGGTGATGGATGGAAGAGGAAAGAGCACGCCAACACCAGCATCCAAAATTGTAACTCGGTGCTCATTGACGCGGTGGAGGCTGCTGGAAGCAAAGAGCCCGTACAACAGCTCGTCCAATACAGGCACTCTGTCCCTCATTGCCGTTTGTGATATGTTTTGATGTGCCCGCCCGCATATGCCGTCATGTTCATTGCTCATTGTGGCTCGTTGGACCAGGCTTCTACCCGGTGTACAGCATCAGCACCTCATCTCATCTCATCTCATCGCGTCGTTATGTCCGATGACAACATGCTCCCCCTTCAATGCCAGCTCACAACACATCCGCCATCATCCACCGCACAGGCAGACACCACACCCACCGTCACGCCTCACATTCAGGCTCACCACCGTCACCCTCATCGGAAGAGTCGTCCCCCATCTCAAAGGCAGGTTCCTAACCATGCCTCGGACTCTTGCTCCTATTCGCGCCGGGACTGTCGATCCTCGGCGGACTTCTGGACTTGCGCCCCGGATGCGGGGAATTGCTGATACTGCGTCTTCGCTCGCCCTCGCGTCGGAACTCGTCGATGATCTTCAACATTTCCTTGCGCCCGGCCGCGGCATCGACGGTCCTCCCTCCCAATGACATGCTCACTTTGCTATCCGTTCTGACCATCAACAACCTCTTGAGCAACAGGTGGCGCATGTTCAAACACACAAACACACCACAATCGCTGCTGTTGTCCTGCAGTGGCGAGTCACTCAGATTGATGAACCTCAAGGGCCGATTAATCAGCTTGCTCAGCTTCTGGGTTGCATAGTGTGCTTCGTGCTGGTTGCCGGGCGGCATGCTGTCGTAGTGGAAGGCTACGCCGTCGACGATGGAGACTAACAGGAGGGACCAGTGCGTGCCGCCCTCGGCGACAGAGGCAGTGGGATTGTCGTTGATGGGGAGGAAGATATGTGTGACGTTTGTGAAGTCGGGGAGGGCATCCTGCGCGCGCACCACCGTTAGTGAGGAGAGCAGACATCAAGGATGTGGGAACCGTGGAACAGATGAGCGCGGCATACCTTGATGGTGCGTGGGTCGGGTGTCTGCATGAGCATGAATGACATGGTCGGCCGGAGGAGGACGATGTGGCTGTGTTTGTAGTTTGTGAGGTATTCACGTTCCAGATATCTGAAGACGGCAGCGTCAGATTTCAGCCCTGTCGCCGTCACTGCGCTGCGTTGACGAAGCTGTACATACTCTTCCCAGAATGCGATGACCTGGATATCACAGATACAGTCAGCGTCCGTCGTCTGTGCCATGGAAGGAGAACATCTCATCTCACATTGTCTGTTAACCAGTCGTTCTTCAGCACGGAAATATCCTCTCTTGTCACTGTAGGGATCACGGCCCATTTAGCCCAGCACTCTTTCAACAAGCCAGGGAGATTTAGGGATGCCGGGGGCGACCGGCGCAAGCGCAAGGGCACCAACATCTTATGTCATAATCTGTGATAGAGACATACGAGGTCAGTACGTGGCACGAAGAAGTGAGTTGGAAGTGAGGATTGCAAGGTCCGGTAGAGCAACACTCACAGCTCAGATATGCGTCTTCTGGCGCCAGCTGCTCATCCATACCGAGTATGTTAGCCGAATTCGATTGTTGTGCGGTGTGGTAGTATCAGCAAGGCGGTAACGGGAGGGCTGTTGTAGTAAAGGCGTGCGCAGACAGCCGACACTGCGCCAGCAGGGTGCGAGTGGGAGAAATGCCTCCGAGGATCCAGCCACCTACCGTTCTTCCAAAGGCCCTGCTCATTCTCCCTCCGAAGGGATGAAGTTCAGGCATGTTGCCTGTCTTCTCTCGTCTGCGCAGATGTGTCGGGGAAGAGGGATTGTTGTAAAATGATATCGTGCAAGGTGGGAGGTGCTGGGCGCAGGCAGGTGGTGAGATAGCAGTTATTTTTGGCTGTTTACCAGCCGCACGCCAGAAAATGATGCTGTCGACAATGCAGCTTCATGTTACGTCCATAATAAAGATCATCATGCACTTATACAATTGTACAAACAGTGGCACCACGACAGCCAGCGCGGATGCATGTCCAGGTGGCTCAGACATCTACTTGATCTGAACAAGGAGGCTCGGTCCGGCCCCAATACAAAATGCGGCGTAGCAAGTCCTCTACGTCACTGAGCCGCCGTCTTCGTGATCAATGCCTTGTCAGATTCCACATCAAATGCGAGAAACGCACGTCCACGCACAGTGAGTGCAAGCAGGATGGGACAAAGGACCCAGCTAGATGAGAAATGTTCAATTGTTTGCCCTGTACCGTGTAGAGTTTTTCCAACTACAAGATACCTCCATCCGCTGGTGTCTTCAGGGTGCTTTCCATCAAGTCATGTCCGATACCCAGGTACTGTACAGTCGACGCCTCCGTCCCTTTTTTGTTTTTGTAGTACATGTCAACGCCGGCCCTCCTTGTTCCGCTTGAACGCTCGAATCACGAGAAATGAAAAAATATTTCCAGGCCTCATCGTGTGCTGGTGGGTGGCTCCATCAAGTTGCCAGGCACGCCCCTGAACGGGGTCGCCTCCCCGGTATGCCCACCCTCCTTGGCTGAGTCTTTCCACCGTCCGAGAGGACGTTTGGCGATTGTACTATCCAAAATCTCGCCGTACCATAACTCACTCATATCAATATCCATTGGTGCTCATCCGGCCAATTTGGCAAAATGCTTGTTCCATATCCAGCCTATCTCTCGCGTTGGATCATCTTGGTTGATCGCCAACCACAGCTCTCCGTGCTCGGCAATAATGTCAAAGATTTCCCCTGTCACATACGTAAGGTAGCGGAAGCCGCCTTGCTGCCGTGATCGATCGATATTGAACTCATAGACACTGGCGGCTGTGAATAGGACTCCCGGTTCATCTCGTGGCTGTGGACTTGCGCGTGCCGGACCAGGACCGTCTTCCATGGGCATCGCCGAAGAAAACACGCTGCCTCCGCCGGCTGTAGGGAGGTGAGACTGGGACTGGCTGGGACCAGGAGCTGCCGTGTAAAACGAAGATGTCGATGCATGGCGAACCACGATGGGGGACTCCGTTAAGAGCTCTCCAAGCGAGGGGGATGGCGCCTCCAAGCTTAACCTCGGAGCGAGTTGTGCACTGTCTGCTGGTAGCCCCGGACTAGTCCCTGGTCGAGAAGCATTCAGGCTGTCCACAGTATGGAGTGAGGCAGAAACGCCTCGACTTGCGGTCTCTGGAGTCCTCGGAGGCCGTCCAGATGCAGCTGAGCTCGTTCGAATCCGTCCATTGGCAAATGTGGAAGAACTCCATTCAGTGCGATCGTCACTTTGGGAGCTCATTGGCCCTCCGCTATTTCGATGGGGAAGGTCCCTGATTGGGAACGGTGGCATCTCCTCGTTTGCTGAGACCGATCGCTTTGTACTGTTCCACGACGGCTGGCGGGGAGATTCCTCGCCAGTCAAGGTCGACCCAGGCGTCAAGAACGAAATCATGTTGACGGCCTCGGCCAGCAATGATCCGTTGCAAATGCTCAGTGTCAGTGCTGTAGCTTCCTGGTAGTCAAAGTCTTCCTGCCAATCCTTCACAATGTCAGAATTGTCGACTTTGTCCAAGGGGATGTCGATTGCGGCCGAAAATTTCTGGCGACACATAGCCAGCCAGTTGAGATGTAGCTGGATCAGATTGGCCTGGCAGGCATGAACGAGATCAGCGGTCGATCGCAGAAGACGCTTCATTCTTTCTTTGGCTTCCAGATTCAGGGCTTCCCATTGCTCCATCCTCTCCGTCATTTTCTTGTCGATCTTCTCACCCCTGTCCTTCTTGTTCTTGAACTGATTGTAGTCGAGAAGCCGCTTTTCTCGTTTCTGGATGAGCCCCTTGGTATCGGTCTTGAACCTCTCCAACATCGCAGCTGTCTTGTCCATGGGTTGTATGACACGTTTCGACACTTGTTCGTTGTGGTCAGGCAATGCAATAGAGTTTACCCCTCGCACCACAATGGCAAATTGTCTGAGCTTGCTTTCAGCTTGCGAGTGGTTTGTATGTCCAACGTCAACCCAGGCCTCTGCCGCCGCTGCCAGCTCACACAAGCGCCCAACCCATTTGGTGATCGCTTCGACATAGCCTTGGCAGTCTTTTGTGACCAGGAATAGGTGGGCAATATTGTTGTCATAGCTGATCTTGATCTTGGCATATTCTTGATCTTCGTACATTTCATTGATTCCGACATGTTGCCTCAATTTTTCTGCACGGCGACCAAATGCTTTGGTCAGACCGTTCCGGACATCAGACTCTTTGCGTTTTCGATTGAGGACCTGATCAACAAGCTCGGTGTGTTTTTTGACTTCGTTTATCCGCACATTGACCTCAGTCACTTCGCTGGCCGCTCTCCGGACAAACTCGACATCTGGATGAGTGTCCAATGTCGCTTCCAATAGCTGATTCAGCAGTAGAGGATACTTAGTGATACGTTGAATTGGCTTCACAAGCAACGCATCGAGACTCCAAGCGTTGGTTATATCACTTGAGTTCTCACTGCACTCTTTGAGCCACTCTTTAACGGTTGTCGAAGACTGAAGCGCTTCCAATCGTTTATTCGCAGCGTGTCGGGTCCGGATATAGTCCGTGTACACCTTCTCCATGTCACCCATCGAGGCTTCGAAAGCGGTGCCAACTCTAGTGAGTTCATCCTTTTCGGCATCTGTCAGGTCAAGCGCGCCACCGATAGAAGCTGCCGAGCTCTGCACGGTAGACGCGCGATCTGCGTCTTTCCGTCGGTCCGACCTCTCCATTACATAGGCTGGTTTGACCACTTGCTTCAAGTAGGCAAGGAAGTCTTTGGAAAATTGTTGGACAAGGTCGACGTTGCCAAAGATGATTTTGATATCTTCATCGCTGATAGCTGCAATGGCAGTTTGCTTGTAGATGTCGCACAGAACTCTCATATCACGTTCATAGGTATACTCCGTATCCACAATTTCTTTCAGGATATGTCTTCTCTTCTTTAGACGGCGCTGCTCCGGGGTCTCTTCATCCACAGAGGGTCTCGTATTGCTCGAGCCAGATTGCATTGGTTGTTGGTCCATGCTTGAGCGAGCAGACATCTGAGAGAACGAAGTAACCGGCCTCGATTGTGGAGGCGCGTGTGGGACAGCCGGTCTGATGCCCACTGGGGCAGACCAGGAGGACTGGTCGATAGTAGATAGCTTCGCTATCGGCGGGGGCGGGGGCGGAGAATGACTGGGTGGACGGGGCATGTCACTCTCAGCACCCATGGGTACGAAAATGTTTGTCTGCTGGTCGTCGTCATCTTGGTGAGAGGCTTGAACAGGTTGGGTGACTAGAACCGTTGATTGCTCGTTTGGGTATGTCTCGTGAGCTAAACCGGACGGTTGCCGCTGTTCTGTAGGCGACTTGAGACCAAACTGCATCCAATCGCCGACCGATGGCGAAGTTTCAGCCCAATCTTCTGCACTGTCCAGGCTCGATTTGTATCGATGATGCGCTTTCCAGCTTGATGGCGGTGGCAGAGAGGTTTCCTGATTTGACGTTGGAATATCGGCCGGCCTGTCAGCATCATCGCTTTGCGATTCAGTGTTGATGGGCACTGAGCCCCTCCTGTCTTCAGCATGGAAGGACTTTGTCGATCGCCACGGCGAAGATTCAAGCTGCTCCCATTGGCGGGTGTATACATCCAGTTCGTGGAGACAAAGGCGTTGCACCTTCTCCTCGTCTACCTCTTCAACACCAGCCAGGTCCGGCGAGGCTTGGATGATACGGTGGTATATATCATCCACAAGTTGCTGATCGACCACTCCAGATTGCGTCTGCTGTTGGAGAACTTTATTCACAATCGTATATGCATCAGTCGCATGATGATCCCGAGCTGAATCATCCTCAATACTAGAATGATCCGACTCAAAATGTGAACCGGACTCGACACCTGCTGATCCCGCTTCCTGTCGATGGAGTGAATGTGGTTCAGTGGCGGAAGCCTCATCTACTTCCGAGTCAGGCGAATCTTCTATGGACGAAGTCCAAGAGTTTCCACCGTCGCTTCGTGAAGGCGTGAGTTCGGGCTGGGGAAGCGGCGCAAGATGTCGATAACCCTTCTCGACAGCTTCATCATCATCCAGGTATGTGGTATTTCGAAGCATGAGGTGGACAGATACCTGGTCAGCATGATCAGAATTCTCGCCAGACGCCTGAGATGTGGATGACAATGGGGAGGTGGACTCCTGACTCCGAAGGATGCTGATCTGGCTATAAAGCGATTGGCCGGGAGTCTGAAGTCGTGAAGTGTCAGTCTGGGGCTCGACATCGATCATAGTGGCCTCGGTCGCCACTGTGCCCTCCGTCATGGCGGACTGTGGTTCCTGTTCATCCCGCAGCGGTTGCAGATGCGTATTCAAACTGAATGGGATATTGCTGAATGGGGATTCGGTATGTCCGAGGGTTGGCGAATCCAGTTCATCGACTGGATGTGTAGAAGTTGACTCGACAACCCGTAACGCATTTTGGGTGAATGCTTGTTGGTCTTCCGGGCGCTCCCCAACCGGAGAGTAGAATGCGCGCTCATCGGACGTATCAACGGCCGGCTCATCGACGACCACAGCTGGGATTTCCATGGTCTCTTGAGGGCGCTGCTCAGACTCGTCAGACTCTTCGAAAGAAGGCGTCATACTGTCCGATCGGCTAGATGAACCACCGTGAGCGGAAGTGGTGACACCCTTCAGTTCGTGCCCTTCTCTCGACTTGCTCAAGGCCTGAGTAATCTTCAGTCGACGGGCTTTCAGGTCGATGTCACTAAGCTCCGGAGGTCTTTGACGTCTGTAAGCCTTCCTGTCACTTTGCTGCTTGGCCATCGTCTGAAATTTCTCCGCCATTTTTGCGCGTGACGCTGCTGTCGTGGCAGACGAGACGGGCATTCTGGGCCTTGAGCTTCTCAGTGGAGGCGAGACCTTTGGCGGAGGAGCAATGATGTTTGCGCGGAGAGAAGGGCTCTTTTCGCCATTTGCAGTGGCTGTGCCGCGACCTCTGTTGTTCGGACTTTTGATGTGCACCGGCGACCGCGCCTGCTTCCGAGGACTGTGCTGTCTGCGGTCTCCCGGACGCGAAGGACTTGAAGGTTTCCGCCCAGACTCGAGCACTCGAAACGGAAGCTGGTGGTGTGGAACGATGGTAGGAGGAGCCGTGGGGGAGATTGCCGCGGAATCTGACGCTATCCGCTGATGTCGTGTGCTTACCGGTATACGAGATCTGGCATTGGCGTCTGCGGCATACCTATGGCCGCTGCTCCCAGTATTTGGCGATGGGGACTGGCCATCGCGCATGATGGCCCTCGACAGTGGCCCCGAGAAATCACTATATGCTCGACGATGGGTGGGTCGGGTCTGGGGTTGGACGTCCTGCGACAGGACAGTACTGGCGGGATGAACAGCTGACGGCGACATTGGCGGCCCTGGCAGATGCGCCTGGCCACGCTTTGTCTGAAACATCGGATTGGGGCTATGCATAGGAGACCCTTCGGAGCCTCGTCTCCGCGTAATGTTGTGGATGCCGTAGCCTGGTGCAGCAGGAAGATCGCTTGCTGAGGGGGCAACTTCACCGAACAACAGTTTTCGACCATCAGGAGGCGCTTCGGGATTGCTAATTACTTGACTTAATCCACCAGCAGCAGATGGACCTCTCGAGTGAATTGTTCTGTCATTGGCAGCGGCCCGGAACCCCATCGCACTTCCTGCCCTTCTCGTTGACTCGGAAACTCTTGATGGCGGGCGCTTTATGGGCGGCTGGAAAGAGTGCGATGTGTCGATTGAGCCGTAAGGCATGGGACTAGCAGTCCGTGATGCCGGACGCGACACCTGTTGGGTGGGCAAAGGTGGAATGTCGTCAGGCGACGCATCGAACCTAGCCACCAGATCTTTGAACGAAGCCTTCCTCGACCTTAGGCCATTGGGCACGGCCGTGGCAGGCTTCGAACTGCTACCAGTAAAGGTGCCGTTCGACAGTGTCTGAGTGTTTAACGACAACTTGCGACCGCCTGCCCCATTTCTTGCCGCTCTTGGCGTTCTTTCATCAGCATTGAAGCTGGATCTTGGGTCAGTGACGAGTCCCACCCCTACCGGGTCAATTGGCGCGGTTCGTATGGCCTCTTGGTGGAGGGCTACAGGGGATTCGTTCGTGAACGGATCTTGATACTGGCGATAGAAATCGTGAGGGTCATTTGGCACATCCTCGGTCCGCACAATATCCAGCCTTGAAGTTGATCTTGAAGGGTTTGACAGAGACGAAGTCCGTGAGCGCTGGGTTATCGGCTGGGATGGGGAATAGGCGGTGGAGGGGAGAAAGACGAGAGATCGGTTTGGCGACTGGGCCTGCAACCCGCTGTTTCTGATCTGATCGGGTAGATTGGTCTGCGACTGAGAGGACTGTCGACGACGGTGGGCAGAGTAGTAGTTGCTGTGGCTCGACACCGCTGAGGGCATCTTGAGAAAGAGGCCTTCCTTCTTGGCTGGTGATGGTGAATTCTACGGCTCAGATGCATTGCCTATGCCCACCATGTTCAGCTTATTGGGTTAAACTGTGCTGCCGGTCTGCTTTCCGTCGAGATGTATCTCATAGATCTTCCTCTTTTGCGGAGCGGTGGTGCACAGGAGTTGATCCGATGTGCGGTTGCCCCAGACTCCGGGCGCAGCGCACTGGGCAACAGCGGCTTTCAGACAGACTCCTCCGGTCGTATCTCTATGTCAAGAGAATACGTGGGCTCTGGTCGTGAACGAACAGGTGGACAAAGACGTCGTGGACTGTCTGCGGGTGTGCTGGATCCGGCGAGGTGACGGTGACGGAAACCGAGTGCGCCCGAACCATTGACGTCTGCTTCGTGCCGCAGTTGAACGGAGAAACGATGTCAATACGGCTTTAGAATGGCCTACGCGCGCTATAGATTGATGCAGTGTGGAATCGTATGCCGTAGCGAATGTCGGAGATGGATATCGTGGTTAGGCTGCGGATTCATGAGGTGGTGTGCTGGTCGGTAGATGGTGAACGTGAAATGGCAGCCAACTTCGGCCGCAGCCAGCGCGGCACCGACCAGAAACTTAGAGTTAGTAGCCTGGTCTCTTTCTTCACTAGTTGCGGGCACCATCAGAAGGCTACAAGGAGCACGGACAAGCATTGGTCAGCTTGGAGGAACACCGGCGATAGCCTTTCATTGTTTGCAGGACACTGAACAAAGACCACCGGTTGGGACTAGCAATTGACCTGCAAAGGTTCTAGTTACATCTGCTTGGTACGCAAATCGAAGCAAGTCTGAATATTAACGTCAAGCTTCGATATGGTGGTCCTTGGGCACAATTCGTGCACCGTGTTGGGCACCCAAGAATCCAAGATAACCGCAACTGAGACTTTGAGGGCTTGAGGTTCATTTTGGGCAGGACCATTAGCTTAACTGGTGTTCCGGGCTCCCATCGGCCTGTCTATGCCTGTTTAGTTAATAACCGTCGGGACCAACTACACCCTGTCAAAGTCCACTGTGTGCCGTCATCGTCGTTAAGCCTTGATCGCGCCCCCCGATGCCTGAATGCCTTTCATCCACTCCAGCCTGTCAAACCCCACGGAATAAGCGCAACCTGCGGCACTGGGATGTAGTTTGGCGTTCTCGCGTTCCCGCTGGGTCGATCACTTTGCACTGTACGATTGCACCCTTCATGGGCTTCGCGTCTTCCACTCGACTCTGCGCGTGCCGAGCACTTGCATGTGTTTGTTGATCCCTTTTACGTAGTACTTAACATGCTGGAACCCCCGTTGATGTTTGAGTGACCCTGTGTGCCGAGGACCCTTTCGAGAGCCGCATTCATATCAGCGCGTCTGACCTGAATGGAGTCGCGACCCGAAATGCTGCAGGAAGACGACGCGATACTAATTTCCTCAGTGTTCGAGGATTGATATCGGGTATCTCGGCGACAAGGGTTCCAATCTCTAACGAAAGTCATTTTACGCGATCGTGGAGAAGTCTTCCAGGTGATGCTTGATCCTCGAGCAGACGCTTTCCACAAACTGCGAATTTCTCCCGGAGTCGCGTTTGCCCTGTAAACAACCGCGCTCATGGCAAGAAAAAGGAAAAGCCCTGAAACAACATCCAGTCGCGCGGCCAAGAAAGCAAAATCCTCCAATCGTGATGGGAAAGGCCTGGGGGAACAGTCGCCTTACTTGCACCATTCTGTGCTGTCATCTTTCTATCCTCAAGTGTGCACGCTGAGGAATTATCTGCTAGCGGGCCTGCCCACCAGTTCTCGTGTGCGGAGACGGAAGCTGACGGGTTTTGGCAAAGATGAGGCCGCTTCCATCCTCGACACCTGCTTAGTGGGCTTTTTTGCGCAACCTTCGATTTCTGTCAAAGAATCGCGCAAGGTTGAATATGCGACCTTCACTCAAACTCAAGGCCGTGCAACGGGGGCCAATACTGGCCGAGCTCAGCCTTGTTGCATAGATGAGGTAAGAAATGTGTTCACCCTGCGATATTGTGCAGTAGACTCCTAACATGCACTTCAGATTGTCGACTTTGTCATCTGGTCACTGTTCAAGGGTGAACTGACGAAGGGCGGTCGGCCTCCACATATCCTCTGCCATGGTCTCCAAAGAGGAGCAGTTCATGACGACTGCCGCGGAGCGGCGCCGACTTCCCTTCCTGGCATCATCCGAAGGCACCCCAACGACAATCTAGCATCTCTAAAGACTGTCCCGTGGTCGGATATCCCGCCTCTGCTGGGAGCAGATGCTGAGGTCATATTTTCCAGTCTGCTTTTAGACTGTGGTATCTTCACACGGATTGAACGTGGAAAAGACAACTATTTCCAGTTCAGCGGTGTTCCAATATCAGACTTGCTGGAAATCAAGCTTGCTCGCCCCGAGCGAGCTCTTCCCAGCAATGTGCGAAAGGAACGCGTCCTGAGCATTGGTACCATTAGCTTTATGAGGCGCCGAATGCTCTATGCCAGGCCGTCTTTGAATGCAGCTGGCAAGGTCAAATTCGGACTCCATCATAGCCATGTTCTGCAGCGGGTGGCGGATGCCACACAACAGCGTCAGGCTGTTCACCTTCTGAAGTATATCTTCCCACGGCAGTTTGGTCTTCACAATGTCTTCGGAGCGAAAGTACATCCAGACGAGGCGAGTCAGAAATATAAAGATTATACCTTTCGCGAGCAGGAAATTACTAGCCAAAGAAAGAGATCCCCGGACTGGACTCCACGTCGACTCCGTGGAGAAACCATTCTACTCGTCCAGAAGATCCATCGGAATCACAGAGCCTGCTCATACAGCCAGCTTTTAAGACACTATTGTCCTATTGTCTCGAGCCAAAGTCAAGGTCAGGCCATTCAACCTAAGGGAGCCACTTCGTCCCTGCCGGCCTTAGACGCGTTTGTCACACAGGTCTTACTATCTGGGACGTCGAAAGCGAAGTCAGAACCCCCGTTCAAGGAGTATGACAGCGATACCTCATTCCTGCCACATTCGACCCAGGTGGCTAGAGTCTCAGCCTTCTGTCGCGCCGTCATTTCCCACTTGCTTCCGGGCAATGCCTTGGGAAGTGGGTCGGATGGTCAGGAAAATCGTGACAGGATGATGAAGAAAGTCGATAACTTTGTTCAGATGCGTCGCTTTGAGACTACGACCCTGCACCAAACAATACAAGGCCTTCGCATAGCCTCCATTTCGTGGCTGTCCAATCCTGGAAATCCGAACCCAAAAATGAGCAAATCCGACTCCTCAAAGCGGTTCGAGATCTTGCACGAATTTATCTATTATATCTTTGACTCGCTGTTGATACCGATCATCAGAGCACATTTCTATGTCACAGAATGTTCTACCCACCGAAATCGATTGCTCTACTTTCGGCAGGACGTATGGCGCAAATTATCAGAGCCTAGTCTGGCGACCCTCAGATTGAATATGTATTCACCCATTACGCCTAATGACGCCCGCCGCAGGTTGCAATCACGCAGCTTAGGATACAGTCAACTGAGGCTACTGCCAAAGGATCAAGGAGCAAGACCGATTACCAATCTGAAGCGAAAACAATCGAGAGCAGGCCCTGGGAAAAGAGTGCTAGGCCAGAGTATCAACACTCAGCTTGCTCCAATCTTCCACATCCTCAACTTCGAGCGTGCACGCGATCCCTATCGACTAGGCTCCGCGTTGTTCTCGATAGGGGAAATTCATGGCAGGGTGGCGGATTTCAGGAGGATAGTCCCGCCAGGATCCCGGTTGTATTTCGCCAAAGTTGACATCAAATCCTGCTTTGATAGTATACCCCAGGAACAACTCCTTCGTTTGGTCGAAGTGCTGCTCTCTGAACAGTCGTACCGGACTACCAAACACCTAGAGATGAAATCTTCTGACCCTGGATATCAGGCACACGCCGAAGGCCTGAGACGGAAATGGACCGGCATAGCCCGGCCAGCTGACGAACAGGCCGTGTTTTCAGAGACATCAATATCTGGGCTCGCCGCAAGGAAGCGCCAAGTGGTATTCTCCAACCTGGGCCGCGAGAGGGTGTGGAGTAGGAGATCCGTCCTCAAGCTTTTGCAGGATCACATTGGTGACAGCATGGTCAAAATCGAAAAGAGATATATGAAACAAATCGACGGCATACCGCAAGGCTCTGTTCTCAGCACTTTACTCTGCAACTACTTCTACGGCGCCTTTGAGCGAAACGAGCTGGATTTCCTCAATTCTCCGTCATGCTTGCTATTACGGCTGATTGACGATTTTCTACTTGTGACGACGAATGACAAGCTTGCCCGACGGTTTCTGGAGGTGATGGCGACTGGTGACCGGCTCTATGGAATTCAAGTCAATCCCGAGAAGTCTCTCGTCAACTTCGAGGTGACCATCCATGGCCGAAAAGTGCCCCGAGTTCCCGGCGAAGCTGCATTCCCTTATTGCGGAATGGCCATCGACGTCAGGACACTGGAAATGAAGAAAGACCGGGAGAAGAAGGACGAACGAGTTAGCAATTCTCTGACTGTAGAGAGCTGCATAACGCCCGGAGCGGCGCTGAAACGAAAGATCATGTCCTCGTTAAAGAACCAAATGCATGCCATGTTGCTAGACCTGTCGCTCAACAGCCGAGCCCAGGTGGTGTCGACGTTGATCGGGAACTTCACTGAATCAGCGATGAAGCTGCACCGATACTTGGTCGCGATGGCAGCGAGGAAACGCCCGCCGCCGGAACTGGTGCGAGGTCTGATTCAAGAGTTGGTGGTCGCTGGTTGCAAGATCTGCCGAGCGAGAAACAGCTACAGCGATCGGATCCAGCATATCACCCACGCGCAAATGTGTTGGATCGCAGCTGCGGCATTCGAGACCGTGCTCGAACGAAAGCAGACGCAGTACCAGGGCCTGTTGGTGTGGCTGAAAGCTCTGAGAACATACTCACAGCCCCAGATGAACATGGACCAAGCGGACCTTGAGCGACTACTCCAAGAGAACAACAAAGCTTTCCAGGCCTATGTGTACTGAGCCGGCCGAGGCTGTCAATAGCCCGTTGAGCAGTTGGAATGTGTGAAGTCATCGTATTCGGTTCAGTGGTCGGTAGTCTAGATGCGTGAATCCTTCGTTAACCGCATTGGCATCTGCGGCTCGACTGCGCCTGCTGCACCAGCCACCGACAGTGCGCCTCCATACCTCACTGTGTTGTGACGATGCATACCAACCTCTCTTTCTGCGAAGTCTCGCCGTCTCGCCTGTCCTTCACTCGCTTCGTTCTGACAATGCCACGAGTTTATAACTACTACTACCACAACGATAACCCCGACTCCGCCGAGCCCGGCCGATAAGATTCAGATCTCGCACTGTTTGGGAGACGCCCGCATCGATCGGCGTGAAACAGCCACACTGCCTCAGACTGCGGTCCTGCCTGTGATTTGCCCATCTCCAGCTGTCGAATGTTCTGCAGCATCCTCCCTGACCGCCACGAGTCTCGCCGATTGACGCCTGTTCAACCTGCGACGTGTCTCCTTGCGCCCTTGAAACCCCCCTCCCCCTTCGACCCTCGACCGCCGCTCAGCGACTACTCGTAAGTAACGTCCAGAAGCATATATTATCGATAAGCCGACCGAAACAGCAAGATCGTCACGATTGCATCAAGATTTCCAAAAGAGTTGGACGAACCTTTGAGCTATTGCCCCCAAGTGTGGATCATGACGGACGTTGTCAATCCTTGAAACCTCCCCAATCGATGTCGGACAAGCCAACGCAAAATCCTGCCAGCCTCCCGTGCTTCACCAACTTTCCCACTCTTGTGCCGCTCTTTTGAGGTTGGAGGACGGAGGTCACGGTATCGGCGCCATCGTTCTCCGGATACGGCCCCTGACCACGCTCCTTGCAGCCAGTCAATTGTCATGGAGGCGCCCCTAGGTCGGCAAGCTCTTAGCCATGCTTGGTATAGCTTCCCGCCTGGAGCTTTGCCAGCATCATGCCAATCCTTCACCATGTCAGCACTTTCTGCGCTCCCACCAATCGCTCGGCCACCCTCGCCAGGGGTTGGGCCAACGCCACCATGGGAAAGTTTCCCACTTGGCTGCGCTCAAGCTTCGACTCTCGACCCGACGGACCTTGGAATTGTCCAAGTCGTCGAGACCGACAGTGAGAATGGTCTCTGGGCAATACCAACATTCATTCCTCCAAAGCCACCAACGCTTCAAGCAGCAGAAATAACACTGTTTGCGCGACAAAACACCGCCGTCAACAGCTCGCGTCCACCGGAAATTACGTTCCCACCATTGACTGCGTCCCTGCTGGAGACCTATTCACGAAAACAGCTCGAAGACTTCCGCATCAATGATTTATCCTTGAAGTCAGCGCAAGGCTTAGATCTTGACCGACGCTCGCTTACTCCTCTATCGCATGCCAATAATAATATCTTCACCATGGCCACGACCATCACTGAAGCTCCGGGTTCGCCTCCTGACCTGTCGTGCTCTCGATCCTCGAAGTCGTCCTCCTACTCCTCTTCCTTCTCGAGCCCAGACGAGGGCTTAGAGTCCGACATCACCAATTTCGAAGAGATCGGGCTGGAGGATGAGAAGCATACACCTTCGAGATTCACTCACTCCCGCGATGTCTCCATGCAGTCTGTGGGTTCACAACATGAGCTGATGAAGACGAAGGAGGGGCCTTCAGGAGAGAAGAGGCCAGCACTGCCACAATTACAAACCCACGTCAAGGCATCGGGGCCGAGGCAGGACTCTGCACCACCACGAGTGAGTATGTCAAAGATGGCCATGTTCAAACGGGGCTTCACCAGCCCAGAAGCGTTCTACCCGCCGAACAACACAAGGACGCGGTCATCCTCCCCTCCGAGCAGAAGGCATCCCGCCTCCGTCTCGACGCTGTCCCTCAGCGCTGGTGGACTTCGACCCGTTCCTCAGTCCTCGGTATCATCACTAGGTGGACCTTCCAGGCGTGCATCATGGCAGCCTCACCGAAAGACAGTGGAGGAACTAGAAGCCGAGTACCACGACTCTGATGATGACTTACCCGACGACGCAAGTCTTTGGAACGTCCCCGTTTCTCCTCACCCGTCCGGCCTACGATCACATCGGTCCAGTTTTCGCGAAAGCCCGGAGAGATACCAAGCGGCTCCCAGTCCGCGTCCGATCCCTTTAGAACACGCAAGAACAGCTCCTGAGATGGCTCCGCGGCCGGCCTTGCATTCGCAGCAAAGCCTACCAAAGAACAAACCTCCATCGCCAAGGTCAATCTCTCTCACTCCTGCGACTTCCAATCCTTCCTCGCCGAGGAAAAGTGGCTTTGCTTTCAAGAGCAGGACGAAGTCGTGGAATCTTGCCATGGCTGGCCTGAGCGAGGAAGCCAAGATTATATCCGAGGCACTGGAATTCCATGCCGAGGCCAGGGACCAAGAACGCCTCGAAAAGCTCCAGGATGGTTCGTCCCGGGAGAGCTTGGAGACTCCAACGGATCGCAGCTCGCGGACTTCATCTATCCAGCTCCCTCCGATACAGAAGAGCACCCTCGACTTTATGCCAATCTCCAAGGAAAAGGAGGCCATTTTATCGCGAACAAGGCCGTCGTGGTTACCACCAAAGGATCCCAAGGAGGAGAAGAAGCATTTGAAAGAATACCAACGGATGATGGCCGCCTCCATCGAAGCAGATAAGAAACGTCGCTCAAAGCTGCAGGTTCAGCAATGCGAGAAAGACGACACGAGGCAAACCTTGAATCGAATATGGCATTTCTACGCTGACGAAGAGACCGACCTGACGACCATTGATAAACGAGTCAACGACCTTTGCTGGCGTGGAATCAGCCCTAATCTCCGCGGGAAGGTCTGGCAAAGAGCGATTGGGAACCCACTTGGTCTGACTGCTCAGAGTTACGAGACGGCCTTGAGACGGGCCAAACAAATCAAGAAGCGGACGAGTGATCAGCTCGACCAAGACGAGAAGAGTATGGGACGATGGTTTATTGATATCGAAAGAGATGCCGAGACAGCGTTCCCGGAGCTCAGCTTGTTTCAAAGGCAGGCACCTTTGCGGCAAGATCTCATCGACGTGTGTGAAGCCTACGCGTGTTATCGCAGCGACGTGGGTTACATATACGGCATCCAACTAATCGCCGCGTTGCTTCTTCTACAGCTACCGACTCCCGCAGAAGCATTCATCCTTCTAGCCAACTGTCTCAACCGTCCAGTGCCGCTAGCGTTCCAGACGGATGAGAAGACCACGACAAGTCGGACCTATAATCACGCAGTGTCGACATTGGGTATCAAGTTCCCTCGGCTCCATGAGTATCTTTTTGGTTCGCTCGAGCAGGGAGGCTTGGGCTTCCGCGGCGAGGAAGTCTTTGAACCCATGCTTCGCACCATATTTTCGAATGGATTGGATGTTGATCGACTGTGTCGCGTCTGGGACATTTGGATATTTGAGGGCGACCGGACACTGGTCAACGCAGCTGTCGCCGTGCTGGGCAGCCTTCAACCACAACTATTCGGGATGGAGGGCGATCTGGATCTGAAACGGCGCAACATCCAAGAAATGCTTGGGTGGGGCCCCTTCAACCGCCTGCCTCTGTCTGGTCACTGGAACTTGCAGACCGTCGGTGATGAAGACCGGTTCGTCGATGAAATCCGGCTTGCGGGAACGCTCGACTACACGGGCAGGTAGATATTAACGACCGGATTGTACACAGTTTTGTACAGATGAATATTCAAAAGGTGGAGTTTGGCTTGGGCTGGTACTACTTCTACTCAACGACGGCCGTCTATGATTGATTTCTTCATGCCCGGACGAGGCCATGTTGCACTTCAGGGTGGTGGTTGGACACATTGGTGTTTCTGATGACAGCGCTGCTGCTCTTGCGTCTTGACGCGAGAAGGAGCATGCGATCTTCCTAATTACCGTTTCAATGTGAAGTACATGACCTCCTAAGTCTCCACCAGCTTGCTGTCTCATCCTCCTGGGCAAGGACTGTAACCGCGCTCGATGCTTCGTACACAGAAGAGGATTTGGCCCGCTACATATGTATCATGCTCACCACGCGCCCTTCGCCTTGCTGTCCTAAAGATTTGTAATAATATCGGGATCTTTCTCAAAACAAGAATGAAATCCCAGTAGCACACATCTTGTCGAAGCCGGCGCGACTCGTCTTTCCAAGGCCTTATTTCTATAGCATACGGCCCGGGCCTCAGATCACGGCATTGTGTATCTCCCTCTATCCGACGGGAGATATGATGTAGAATCGACCGTCCCAGGTCTAAGAATTCACAAGTCTAAGACCCTTTCGTCGCCATGTCTGCCTCTCATGTGGGCTCACCATCTGGGAGAAATTTCTTGGCCGAGCCAAAATATGATACGGTCGCACACCGGGGAGGCTCTCCTTCGTCGACCTTGATCCACGTAGCGTAGTTCAGGCATCCTTTCACAACTTGGCCTTCAAGCCGCGAACCCATGCATCTCCGTATCCTTCCGAGCCCAGCTGTTGTTCAGTCCACAGCCGGTCTTGCACCTCGAGTTCAAGCAGCTTCGTGTTGACGTACGATGGATTCAGCTGGTCGAGGGAAGTGACGCCCATGCACCGAAGGGTTGTTTCGATTTCCTCGGACAGCACTGCTCAGAACACGATGGTTAGCGTTCGGAGGTGCCTGATATAGAACGTCGATTGCGGGAACAGAAGGATTGGTGGTACTTACGTCGGATCACCTTGCTCACGCCCTCGTCGCCCATCGAGACACCGTACATGAACGGCCTTCCCAGAGCGACGCCCCTGGCGCCCAGACAGAGCGCTTTGATGACGTCGGCTCCCCTCCTGACGCCTCCATCCAGATAGACCTCTGTCTTCTGCAAGAGCTCAGGGTAGAACTTCCTGATCTCAAGTAGCGTTCGGATCGAGGATGGCGCATCGTCGCATTGTCTTCCTCCGTGGTTGGACAGGTATATGGCATCGACGCCATATTGGTATACGGCCAGCGCGGCATCTTCGGCCGTTTGGATCCCCTTGAGGACAATCGGTCCAGCATCGGAGCGGCCTTTGGCCCAAGCCTCGCGGATCCACGGAAGATCTTCCCAATTTAAGCTGCTCGAATGGTGGCCTCTCAGGGGCGGCGCGTTTGGGTCATCCTCGTCGGCGGGCTTGTACCACTCGTCCAGGACGCTGTTGTCGCCCGTCGCGGTGGCGAGTTCGGCGCGGTACCGCTCGTCCTCCTCGCGCTTACCCACGACAGGCGTGTCGACCGTGATCACCAACGCCTTGTATCCCTGGTCCCTCGCCATGGTCACCAGCTCGATCGTCCGCTCCTTCTCCAGGGCCACGTACAGCTGGAACCACAGCTGTGCGCCCTCGTCGGGCCCGAAGCCGCGGAACTTGACCTTCTTCTTCTCGGCCGTCAGACAGTCCATCAGCTCGTCGTGCGGTACGGTCGAATACGTGCTCGGACAGTACGGGATGCCCCACCTCGCGGCGCCCCTCGCGAGACACAGCTCGCCATCTTCGTGCACGAGCCGCGCCCGCGCGGCCGGGGCGATGAAGAACGGCAGCCGAAACTTCCTGCCCAGCATCGTCCGCGTCATGTTCACGCGGCGCACGTCGCGCATGATCCGCGGCCGGAGCGACACTTTCTTCCAGTCGGCGTGGTTCGTGCGCAGCGACTCCAGACTGTCGGCCGCCGAGGAGAAGTACACGTACGCGGACTTGGGGATGATGCGCGTGGCCGCCTTCTCCACGTCGTCGAGATTCATGCAGTGCGCGAGCGGGATCCTCGCCATTTGGTCGAGATCCCGCGTCACTTGCGGTTGGGCCGGGGTCGACACCGTCGCCGGGTCCACGGCTCCGAGATGCTTCTCCCTGGGGAGGGACCGCTCGATCGTCCCCGGCGGGTGGATCGGCTCGTACATGGCCGTGGCGTCCTTGCCGCCGTATTGGAGCAGGATCTGGCTGCCGCCGGGGTGTTTGTCGAGGTATTCGGTCACGTCGTAGACTTTGCCCGACACGATCACCCAGCAGGAATCCTTGGACGCGTGGGTGGCGACCTCGTTGCCGTTGAGCAGCTTAGAGTCCGACATTGCCGGTTGGGTTTGTGTCCTTGATGGGTTTGCGAACTCCTTCGATCCTGAACCGAAGCGCCAAAATGGAGAGAAGGTTGTTTATCAATGGCGGTGGCGGGATTGGATGTTCCAGCAAGGCTCGGAGAAATTTCCGTCAGTCCCCGACCCAAACCACCCCAGCCGCCACAACCGGCAGGACGTTACGAGGTACCGCTTGAGTCTTCCCCGCATCAAGAGCGAGGAGAAGGCCGGCCGTGGTGAGCTCAAGGCTGAGGGGTAAGGGGGACCGGCACCGGGGGGGCCGACGGTTGAGGCATCGCGATGCTAAGAAGGGGTGGAAGGGTACTGGGTAGTGCCACGGAGTGCGGAGTACGTACTCGGTACTTAGGCGGTCTCTACAATCGCAATATCTGGGAGTGAGCGGCGGAATTGGCGAATGCTTCGCGGAATTCAACCAGCCCTCTTCGCAGTATCGACATGGACATGGACATTACCTCACAACATCCGCTTCCATCGAATAATTATATTCAGAGTGTCGATATTCTCCGTAGATCTCACAATCAACTAGGGAGCCTGAGCGATACATAGACTATATCCCAAGATGAGAGAGAGAGGGAGACAGAGTAGACGGTCACGTCGCCACCATGCGCCTACAAGCCCCGTCACGCCTGGTGACGCCTGAGTCAATTATTCATTCCCATCTGACGCCGCTCTCACGCAGGATAGATTTAGGAAATGGCTCTTCAAACGGGTCGTACAGCCCAAATTTCACGACAGGTCCGCCCCAGCCACACCCATTGGGCGGGTAAGCAAGATGCAGCAGCCTAAGCACCGACTAAAGCATCTCCGAGTTCGACCGACGGCGGCCTCGACCATTCCTGTTCCTGTTCCTGTTCCCCTTTCCCTCTCATCTCATCTCGTACGAGGTACAGTATGTAACTGTCCACACAGTCCTCCGTCCGGTCGTCCACTCACAGACGTACGGATTCTGGAGACGAAAGACGCAAGGCGAAATCCCTGCGCGCTCGTCAGACAAGCCTCAGAAATTGGATGGGTGCCTAATCTTTTGGCATCCTCCCAAATGTCGCTTATGGCTATTATCACCGGCCTGCTGACTTTGCACGGGCTTGTAACCCCGAGAGAGTGACGCTGATGGATAAATTCACGCGTGCTTGTTGTCGTCCAGAGTACATACATACTGTGTACGGCATTTATATTTATTGACATGGACGCCCATTGGAGTAAGACTTGAGCATTAGACCAGCCAGTGCTCGCTTGCTGCTTGTTGACCTGCCACGAGCTACACTACTAGGTCCATCAGGAATAGGAAGAGCAACAGCCGCAGAGACCTCGATTCCAGCCCCGTTGTCTTCCTTGCCATAGTCGGCCCTTCGCCTGACGTGGTTGGAGCGATAACGACGCGAGGGAAGAATTGATTAACTCAGTTGCTTCACACAGCACCCGGGACAAGCACACATCGCAATCCGACTCTCCGAACCATTTCGTACCTACAAGCAGGCGACTCGAAAGCCTCTAGGAAAAAATGGTCCATCTGATCCTCACGGGCGCGACCGGGCTGGTCGGCTCCTCCGTCGTCTCGCACGTCCTCTCCCTCCCGCCGACCAGCAAACCGGTCATCGACAAACTCTCCATCCTGACCCGCTCGACCTCGATCCCCTGGCTCTCGGCCACGCCTCCCCCGGGCACGCCAGCCGCCAACACACGCACCAAGATCGAAGTGATCGAGCACCGGGACTTCAGCGCCTACCCGCCCGAACTCCTGGACCGGCTCAAGGGCGCGGACGCCTGTATCTGGGCGTTGGGGGTGAGTCAGAACGACGTCTCCAAGGACGAGTACGTCAGCATCACGCGGGATTACGCCGTCGAGGCGGCAAAGGCGTTTTCGACACTGCGCGGCGCCGCGTCCGCGTCAGACTCGAGTGCCGACGCGAGCAAGTCCAAATTCAAATTCATCTACATCTCCGGCGAGGGCGCGACGCTGCACCCCCGGCCCTGGACGCCCATCTTCGGTCGCGTCAAGGGCGAGACGGAGCGGGCACTGCTCGAGGTGTCCAAGACGGCAAAGTACTCGCCTTTGCTGTCGGTGTATTCCGTCCGGCCCGCGGCCGTGGACGGCGCCAACCAGCCGTGGATCTGGGATCAGGTGCTCAACACCAAGAGGACCGCGTTCCAGCGCTTCTACCTCAAGGGCCTGATGTATCCGATCCGATGGGGGTGGGCGGGCGAGGCGACTCACAGTCCGACCGAGAACTTGGGGAGAGTACTTGTCGAGATGGCCGTCAGTGAGCGGAGCGATGCGTTCGAGGTGGGCGCCGGGGTGGATGCCGAGACCGAGGGCAGGACGCTGGGGAATAAGCGGCTGAGAATGCTAGAGAGGGGCCAGGGGTGGTGGAAGTGATAACGTCGTCTCTGTGCGGAGCCTACTTACAGCAATTCACGGTACTGGATCCATGAAGATGGGTGTTGTCACGGTTCTAAAACGCGAACCCGCCACAGCAGCCGAACAGTGGTTGTTCCGTTTGTCTGTCTCTGACTGTGCTATCTTCGCCTGCAGCGCACGGCGTATGCTGGAGTATGATCCGTAACGATAATATAATGGCTAGTCTCTCCTCTCCCCTCCCCTAACTGGTAAAACTGCCGCATAGGATTCCAAACAGAGAAGCGTTGCGTGCGCGTATAACATGGTCGACACTACGGAGTAAAGACTTGTTGAATTATGCAGTTGTCCCCCAAGCACAACCAGGAACGAACGATGAGCTGCAACCAGGCGACATGGCCGGAGACATGTACTGTACATATCCTGTGAGGTCGTTCATTCATTACTCGTATTTATACCCATGCTCATATATAACGGTATGCACTCCTGTACACCCTCTCTAATATCGGCAGGTAATGCCGCGGCGCGCCACGCCTTCGTGGTTGCATTGTATTGCATTGCTGTATCCTCCTCTATCCGTGCGATGCAATCCCGCACCCAACCAATGGAATGAATGTCTATCCATCATGACATGCCCAGGCCGAACAATAGCGCCGCCAACGTGACGCACACAGTAACCAGCAAGCCCTTCCTGTCGACCTCAGCCACGGGCGCGCCAATCGACGCCTCGCTGCTCGTCGGCGCGGGCGTATTGGTGAATGACGCGGAATGCGTGGACGTCGGGGTCCCGCCCGTGGCGCCCCTCGTGGCTTCTAATTCGTTGAACCCGCTGCTCCCGCCGCTCCTCTCGGGGAGGACATTCTCGATGAAGAAGAAGTTGTTCTCGCCCACGATGTTGCCGACGGGCCAGTACTCGCACACCAGGTAGATGCCGCCGAGGCCGTTCCTCCCGTCGCAATCCGTCCACCCGCACCCTGTGGCCTGTGTACCCTGCCATACCAGCTGGGTGAAATGCCCGGTCGCCTCGGTGAAGCCCGTGGGGTCGGAGGTCGAGAAATCGTAGAGTGCGCGCTCGTCGCCCCATGCGTCCACTGCGGAGGTCACGTCGGGGTATCCGCGCGCCAGGTTTTCGCCATACGGACCGTGAGAATGCTCCCACAGACAGTTCTCCGAGTACGACTGCGCGTACTCCGCGAGGGTCTCGTTCCAGTAGAGGTAGCTCGCCGAGTGCTGGTAGCGGTAGGTATTGGTGGAGTTGAGGATCGACTCGCGGAAGGTCAAGGAGTTGGTGTATTGGGGGGAGTTGGGGGTTGTGGAAGCTGCGGCTGTGAATGTCTGTGTTATTGTCGTGCCAATCACTGTTACCGTCTCTTGGCCGAAAACTGGGAGCGGGAGGGCGAGGAGGAGGGTTGCGCAGAGGGGAAAGATTGTGAGCATTGTCGCGCTTCGGAAGGGTTTTGTATTCTGGTCCTTGTATACAATTTCCTTGCTTTTTGAGATGACAGCTCTTGCTATAATGGCATGATGCGGTATATGTACAGTATGGTCTCTTTCTGTTAGGCTTGGGTCGAGGCTGTGGCTTCGTCGATGCTGTATGTACTGGAAGCTGAACGAGAGACGAAATGAAAGACCAAGTCACGGCAACGAGCGGACGGGACGGATCTAACGGGTCAGAAGCGTGCGTAATGCTCAAGAAGACCAAGATCAAGATGACTTAACCGATCATTGCCAGGAGTCAGAGGCAGAACTCAGGTATATGTAAGTATTGAGGCGTAGTTCTCTCGCGACTTCTCGGCCGCGAAACAAGGCATCCCGTGCTTGTATGCGCCAGCATGCAATTGATTAGCGGGGTGGTTGGAGAAGAGATGCGAGCCATGACGATGGATGGGCGAGGATGCTGTGGAAGTCGCCAGTGGTCAGCTGCCAACGTCACCAAGCACCAAGTGGTACTGAGATGGCATCCCAGCCAGCCGATAGGCGCGTTTACGCCTGGGTCTCTTAGCCTGCAGCGCCTGCAGAGCCATGTGGAGGTCCGCGCCTAGTCCGTGCTGAGGGTTTGGATGCATAAGCGGAGCCAGCAACGGCCGATCACCGCGCGCGAGGTATTAATAGAGCTCTCAGAGGTCTGAGACGCCTTCGGTGAAGAGAGGGCGAGACTGACTTGTGTACGAAGCTCATGTTCGAAAGGCTGCCTTGATGTCAAGATGAGTGTGAAGCACCCCCGCTTATGTTTTGCAAAATTGCTCGACCGCAGGTAAGGTCCTATTGCTCTTCAAGGAGAGTTGCAGGAGAGCAAGCACCACACGGATGAAAACAGGCATGGAAACCGGTACTGTACAAGATGAAGAAGGAAAGAACGGAGGACGTGAACACCTTCAAGCAAAACCCAGGCTTTCCTTCGTCGTCATGGACATGCAGTTTTCCGTATCCAACGACAGTATCAGCAAACAAAGGAACATAATATTCACTCTGATCTCTTACAGAACCTTGGCATCAGACCAACTTCACGTTCACAGAATTTATTTCACCTGCACTTGGGGCGTAACTCTTTTCTTCTCTTTGCTGGATTTGGTGGCAGCGTGACAACCAGATTCTCAGTAAACTGGGATGAAGAGAACACAACAGTGCTGAGAGCCGCGGCAGATGATGGCAAGAATGGCTCCCAACAAGCGCAAGAACAAACCAAAGGCGTCAGCATCTGGTGAGTTCACCTTGAATCCCCAACGCAGCCTGATTGATGCTGACGATAAGTGAAAGCTGGCTCAGATCGGTCAAACCTAGCTGCTCCCAACAAGGCCACAGAGCTCGACTCAGCTGAGAATCATACCGGCGAACATGATAGCAAGGCTGCCATCGTTGATCACTCAGCATCTGATATCGACATGACTAGCGACATGGCAAAGCTGTATATAAGCAAAATCGAACAGGGAGCTATGGCAAAAGATCCGTCTAGCATGCCGGCCAACTCCCACGAACATGTCGTGGGATCAGCCAGACGCATGCCTACCAAACCAGCAGAGGGTTCATGGGGTCGGAAGAGGAACGCCTTTCAAGACCCCAATTCCACCCGCATCCCCAGAGAAGACATCCTGGCCATTTATCCAACCGAGGAAGCCTGGCGCATCGTCTACACCGCCGCGCTCTCGAACAACGCTTTCGCCCGAGACCTCCTCATGACATACATTCTCTTCCATTCCGCCGTGAAGAACAACGAGATCCACGACGTCCTCCACCGCGGCGAGCAGCTCTTGACAGGACAATGGCCCTACACCGCCGTGCCAGCCGAAGTCAAACAGAATTACCTCGACTGGCTGGATTGGCTGACATGTCTGGAGGAAGTGACCCCCAACGCCTTCAGACACCATAACTGGATGGTCCTCCTCGAGCGAGAATACAAGGCTGCTGAGCCTATATGGAATCGTTTCTGGGAATTGAACCGCAAACTTGAACACGCTGAATCGCAGTGCGGGTTCACGTTCAAAATCATGCCGCCTACGTTGCTGCTGGAGGAGATGGACGGCATTGAAATTAAGATGGCGGCGCACAATCGGAAACGCCATTTCTTGCAGAGGGCTATGATTGCCGGGAGGGAGTGGGTGCCGAGAATGTACATGTCACCGCCCATGTGGGTCGATTGGGATCAAGTGGTTGCAGACGTTGTTGCTGCTACATCGCAGGTTGAGACGGACGATGGATTTCACAGCGACGAGACGCAGGCGGGATACGAGAGCGGGCATGTTTCCGACCTGGAAGCAACGGAGAGTGACGAGGAATTTGAGTTGTAGAAAGGGTCCCCGAAAATTGTCCCCGCTGGCTCGTCTTATGGTGACGATAGCAGCGCTGGCCGCCGAATACGGCGTGCATGGCCACAAAACCATCGAAATAGAATCTAAAGACCCGGGTTCAGCACAGCACATAGCACATAGCAGGAGCTCTTCTTAAGTTCGTCTTCAGCAGTACCATTGTGTTTTAGTATTTGCTTCTTACATGACAACACATCCATCGCCCTTGACCTTCCCTTCCACTCGCGCCCTCAAGAGCAGCCAGTCACTCCTTCGTTCTGCGAACTCCACCACCTCTTCCACGGTGAAAACGCCTTTATACCGCTCCTGGTCGGCGATAATGGTACTCATCTCGCGCACGTCCCGATCGCTCGTCCCTTCGATCAAGTAGATCTGGGCCAGCGACCGCAACGCCGTGAAATAGCTGGACAGGTCGGGATTCTTGAACGTCGATATGAACTGGGCGTATGCCGTCAGATCCGAGAGGAGGCTCAGCGAGCCGGCACACGAGATGCGCTGCCGTTTGATGTGTTTGGTCAGCGTTGTGAAGAGACGGAGGCCGACCTCGGTGGTGAAAACGTCGAGCAGGCTCTTTTCCGTCGCGCCGGTGAGCATGCTGGTATGGTGGCCGACCAGTTTGATGACGCGCTGGGCTGTGGCCGTGGGCTGCCCAGAGAAGTCCATGACCGGGAGTTTACTATTACTAGCGATGCTCGTCGGGCGGCCGGCCACGCCGTTCAAGATGGAGCTCATGGTATTAGCATGGTGGGTGGTGGCACTGTCGTCTTGCAGGGCGAGCTCGGGGTAGAAGTCCGTGGGCAGTTGGGTGGTGGCGCAGATATATTCCACCTCGTCCATGAGGACGTCGATGCCCTTGCCCAGTCCCGCAGCGACGCGTTCATCAAGCATTGCCTCGAATTTGCGCTTCTCCTTCACATTGACATCGAGGAAATCGTCGCGGTTAGAGATGCGCAGTCGGACGAGCTCCGACTCGTAGAAGACGTCAAGCATCTGTTGGATCAAGTCACCTACGTTGACTAGCTCGAGGAAGGTGGCTAGCGGGGCTACTTGAACAGTTGCGGGTGTGGTGGTGTCAGCGCCGGTCTCGCGAGGCGAATAATGGGAAAGGTGATCAATGGCCTTGTCGAAGCCGGTCTTGACGTGGCGGATGCCTACAGTCTGGACCAGAAGATTGAAGATGGCCGAGCATTGCGTACGTGCAGCTTCGCCTGCTTGGCCTGGCAGCGCGATGAATTGAGAAGCACGGTCAAGGGAGGACTTGGCGGCATGGACCAAGTTGAGCGCGATCTCGATGGAAAACAGAGACTTGATGTTCTCGAGCTTGGTGTTCATCAGTGCCGCTTTTGCAGCGAGCTCATCTGTTGGCGCTTCTTGAGGGAGAATGGGGGTCGCAGCTCGAGGGCCGCCTGTATTCGGCGTGGAGGGCCTGGACGAGGTAGAAGCTTCGGCGTCGAGCTTCTTGACGGGAGTTTTGGCAGTTTGAGATCCGCTGAAGCTTGGGAGGATATTGACCGGCATCATCAGCACCTGCTTGAAAGATGACATAAAGTCCTTCTTGTCGGCTTGCCGATTGACGTTGGACATGAGGAAGCTTTCTGTTGACGCTGCTTGTTCGGACAATGCTCGATCCCAATGTTCCACCTCCGAATCTGCCTTCTGTCGAAAGAAGGTCAGTTCTTCCTCAAGATATGTCTCGAGGTGAGGTGCAAAGATCTGAGCTCCGATCGCATTGCAGCGGCTGATCGTGGCGGCGTCCGTGTCGTCGGAGATGATAGCACTTTCGATGAATTGTTTGGTGGCTTGAAACGTCCCCGAAATGATCCGTAAATATATGGATGTCCCGCGAGCTCGAGCCTCTTCGAACAGCTCTGACAGAAATGGTCCCAGGATCTCCTTGGCGACTTCTTCAAGTAGTAGAAGCGACACTTCGTTAGCATTGGGAAAGACAGCCTGGACGATACCATTTTCCTGCGTGAGAGCGTTTCCCATCCTTTCGAAGTAGGCTTGCACTCTTTCGAGTGACAATTGGCCGTACCCCAGGGAGTAGTCAATGCAGTCTGATACTGACCCGAGTTCGGATTTTTGGTTTATGATCTTGTTATCGTGCAGGAATAGGTCTATCCCACTCTTACCACCGTTGAGAGTGTGCATAACCCGCGCATACTGGCGCATCTTGCCCTGGATATCCTTGAACTCGTACCCCTTTCGGAATTCCAATAGTGCTTCAGTATCGAACATCGAAACCGCCTCATTTATTTGCTGCTCCCTTCTGCTTGATCCGGGCGAGAAATCGCTCGCGGAGAAGGTTCGCACATTCGCCAGAAGCCGGGCTTGTTGATCGGGAATGTCGAAGTCTTTGAATATTCGGCACTGCATCGGATTAGAGGTCGAGAGCAAATCCCGATAGAATGGTGCCAAAAGTCTATAGATCTTCCCATATTCCTGTCTGGCCTGTCCTCGGACAGATCTAACGCGGAAGAACGCCGACAAGGGAGCATCATGGTCAACAGGTAATTCTGAAGCAGACATAGCCCGTGGGCTTGATGTTTCGGCAACATCGAAGCCGTCTGCCACCGCCAGTCGAGGCCGCAGTGGTGAGAGCAGGCTCGGTTGACGCGTCTGATGGAGGGGAGATGCATCGACATCAAACAAAACTTCCGGTCTGCCCTTGCCGTTGACCAGGTTGCGGTCCACGGTACTCTTTCTTCGACTCGGCGTCGTGGGTGTCTTCGGCGGCTCGGCTCTTCGTCTGGCTTCACTGTCATTCCAACAGCCCATTATTCTCAGTCTTTTAACCCATCTTGCATCGTCGTAGACCATCTCGTGCATGCGCCGAGAGACTCGTGCAAACCGAAGGAGGTCGGGCACCGCGAGGTAGTCGACCAGAGTAGCCAGCACCTCTGGAACGGGTTAGCAGGTACCAATGCATACTGAAGTGAGGAATATCCTTTACCTGCCGGGAGGATAGGTTTGGAGATGATCATATCCGCCATCTTCAAGGATGCCAGCGGATCTCTCCGCGGCACCTTGTTGAGAGCCGGGGGCTTCCTGGGTTTCGACATGTCGGCGGTCGATCCGAGGGTTCAGGAGGGTGCAAACGACGGCGTCAGGTTTCCCTTTAAATCATCTCGCTGGAAGTCGCATCGTGGCCCCGAGACGAGAACCGACAGAGTGATACCGGACCCTCTCAGCCAATTTCGCATCCACGGTTGCGGAACGAGGGGTCGAGTATGCTGTACTTTGAGTTTGCCCTGTCAAAGGAGCAGTGACAGTCACGTTGCAATGAAGTGGAAGTGGAGGGTTGTTAGACCCTGATTCTCAATCTGATTCTGATTCCCCTCGCTGCTATAAACATTTTGGACCGCAGGACTGGCCGTCCACCGGACTGGACTCATAGCGCCCAATCCATCCAGGAAAGCGGAATGTCCAGGTGCTCTACATGGTATGACCATTAATTGTACTGTGCACTCGGTTTGTGTGCACTATGGGCCGATGCCCAATCCCTTCCCTGATGATGATGCCACATACAAGAGTCTCGGCACATCTTTTCATGCTCCCTTTGAGAACCCTGCTAAGAATTTTGTGCATCGGGGTCCTACTCTTCTTGCTCGTCATCATCGTCTTCTTCACTATCCTCTCCACGATTCCGCTTCCTTGCCTTACCCTTAGTATCGGACTTCCTGATCGGTATCTTGATTCCCTGCAACGCAAATTTCTCGCTCCAAGCAGTTGTCTCGACCACACCTGGGAATTTCTTTGCGCTGAATACCTTGAAGGGTTTGGTGAACGTGGAGGCCAGGCACGGACATTCGACGAGCAGTCCGTTCCTAACCTCACCCGTCAAGCCCTCTTCACCGTCCAGACCTAGTTTGCCCAGCGCAAAGAGCTGGCACTTCAATCGAAACCAGCCTTCAGTTCGAACGCTCAAGTCCTGGAAGATGAAGAAAAGTCCCGGGTTCTCGTCCAGGCCGTCCAACTTTTGAAGACTACTGTGACATTGACCAATAAGATTCTTGGACGGCTCAGACCTGTTCGCACCCGGTGACCCCATGTCTTGGGAAGGGCGGGACTGAAGAGATGGTGCCGGGGACGTCACCATCTCGTGGGGGAGGCCTCGTTGCGGGAAAGAACCGTTGTAGGGGTTCTGATAGTGTCCGTTATAGCTTTGCTGGATGTTGGGTGGGTACGACGGAGGTCTCTCATAAGGAGACGATGGGACGCTTGCAGGTGCGGTTGGAATCATCACGTCCCTACGATAGGCGGGAGCATTCATTGGGTCGTATGAAAAGAGTTGCTGAGCTCTAGGACCCATCTGCTGTGATATGGGAGGATACGCGGTTGTGGTAGTCGCCGAGATAGACGGAGCAGCGGCGTTATGCCTGACACAGTTGTCTTCATGCTCGCCATGCACATCCCAGAGGTCCACGCTGAGAATGAGCTTCGACCATTCCGAATTTATGCTGTGCCTGATCAGACAACCATAGTGCACAGATGTAGAAAGAAACTTACTCGTAGCTGATCTCCTGGTTTGTGGCCGAGTCGAGAATCATCAGCTTGACGATTAGGGGAGGCGTGATGGGTCGACGGTCCTGCAGAAGAGGTCAGCCCGTGACGGGATGGCTAGAAGAGTTCGCGTTCACCTTGTCTCCAAAACCACACATGCGTGCGCGTTGCGGTTGCTGCTGAATAATCAGGACAAAAGCATGGTTTCCCCAGACTCTGGACATGGTCGGAAGGTCTGGCAGGTCATAGTTCGACAGGTCATCAGTGGCGTTGCTTGCTTGGCTCGGGCTCGGTGGCACGCCGTTTCCGTTCGCTAAAGGAGACATGTTGCTACCCTGCGTAGGGTATGTGCCATTACCAGCAATGGCGTGGATGCTGCTGTTCGGCAGAGGTTGTCCCATGCTATATGAAGCATAAGGCGGTGGTATGCGTAGTGGTGGAGGGGTTGGTGAAGTATGCAGGCCCTGATGAAGAAGGACCTTCGGAGGAGGGAAATTATGCTGCTGCGAGGGATACATAATCCAACAAGAGCTCGCAATATAGAGAGAGAGAAGAGTTTAAGAAAACATGAATGTGCAGCATCCAAGCTCTTGTAGAGAAAAGTTGCCGGTGTGCTTGATTGGCTCTTTCCAAACGCAAAGACTAATCTTCCAAACCGGAGGCGGCAGTCCAGTAACGACAGTTGTAGTAATGGGGCCTTCAGAAGGTCAAAGGCCGGAAAGAGGCCCCGACTCTCAAAAGATCAAGTTTTCTGTCCAAGAGCAGTCTCGGAAATGCAAACTTTTCTTGAAATCCGACTCGCTCCCCAGACATTCAGCCTCCCGAGGACAAGAAAGTTTTGGGCACCCAAATAATAGAAGCTTCGGTTCAAGGTAAGATGAGGGGGTAAAAATCCCACCAAAGAAACGGAAGCGTCGAGGTGACACAGAACGTAGGAGGGCGAGGCACAACTAGGTGCACAAAGGGTGACTTTCGAGTGACCTGGTATCGAAGAAAGGACCACCAGTGAGATCAAGAGGATGTTGCTTGTTTTTCGAGATTTGGTACCGCCGAAAAGGTTGACAGTCAACAGCGCACTGTTCTTCGGTAAACCGTCTTGTCGAGTCGTCTATCCGCGCGATGCAGGACGCCCACGTACCTGGTCTGGTGGGGTGCTGTAAACGGACGGGTTCTGACAGTCTTGCAAGGAGTTTATGAGGTTATGAGTGCTCTAACAGCCACTCTTCAAGCATCACCACAGCCCCGGGCACGTCTCTGATAAGGGTGATTGACCAAGACTTTGACGACCTCCTCAGCCCAAAGCTTGAATATACTGTAGGTCTGGAAACCCGTGTGCCCCGGAGGCCGGTGGAGAAGACGGCCACTGATAGTGCAGACACCGACGGCACTGTTGAGATAGTGCCTGGTGAGGACCTCAGCGGGGTTGTTGGCAAAAGCAACGATGAATTGTCTGTGTCATGCTGTATGCACCGGGGCAGTATGTCGGATAGCAGAAGTTGACTTGAACTGAATGTTGCATGAACGTCTCTAACAGTCGTCTGGGGAAGGAGATTGGGACAATCACTGCCAAGTGAGGATGTGATGACTGGCCGATCAGAGCGGAAGAGATTGTGGCCGGAGAGCTGATATACTAGTGGGACGATTTGAATTCGAGGTCAGGTCCGATCTCACAACTCGGGGCGAGAAGAACGGGGTGAAAATTCGCTGGCGTCGAAAATCAACGTTGCATATAGATAAAGCCCTTGTCCGCAAGACTTTACTGGCCGGCTCAATTATGAACAGCGGTGCTTGAGCACGGAGGTCGAGAACGCAACCTCAACCCAACGCAACCCCAGGCCACATCCGGCAAGGTCTACAGAGGCCAAAGCAGCGTGCACCGACTTAAATCGTGGTTGTGTTTACTCAGAAACCAACAAGAACTCCTCGGCCTTTCGGGCCAGCGCCTGGCCGCAGAAAGGGCCGCCTTACGAGCGGAGACTATAGGGTCCATTGTGTCTACTGTAGGAGGCGATCAGCCTCCTTCATCTAGCCACCGAAGCGCTAGCAGAGGGATGATCATCGATATCTTAGGTATGTACAGGAGCACTGGATCGAACAATAATGGTGCAACCATCGTGGGCAGGCCCAGGTTACCGGATCAGTAGAAGTCGCCCAGGGCTCGAGACACGACTGGGAGGCCTTGAGCAGGAGGCCAGACCAACACCGTATCCCGTCCGTCGGATCAGGAAGCTGTCGAGGCCACGATCTCTCCAGCTGTCATTTCTAGAAAACGAGAAGCGACTTACTCGTGCTTCAGATTCGGTAAAAAGGACAGGGATTCGCGTTCGAAGCCAACAAAAAAACGGCTGCGCATCCGACAGGGCGGCGAGAAGGCTTGAAACCCACACTTGCCCCTGGCATGATCGGACTGCTTTTTGGGGCTTCCAGGCGAGCGTGGGAGAAACTCCATCGGCACTGCCACACTGGTGTTCTTGTTGCTCGCCATGCCGCATCTCCTGTCTTCTGAACTCCGCGGCTGCCTTCCACACCTCGCGGTTGAATGCCCTTCACAACAGGAAAACTGGTTGATCCTGCGCATTGACCCATGGTGGTTCTTCTGTGGTTAAACGCTCCTCGTATTGGCAACTAGCATGGCACCATGGCTAGAACGATTGTGAGTACTCGAGCCCAGTTCTATCGGCTTTACGCCCGAGGCTCGCCCGCACGCATCGGTCTGCAGCCACAATGACCTCTCCATTTACGTCGTCCACTGCCACGGTTCAGAGCGTGCCAGTGTTGTGTGAGGTAGGTTGACGGCAGCCAGATCAGCAAATCCAACATTGCCTGCTCCACACGAGCTGGCTGCCTCCCCTGCCATTGATGGCGTGCAAGATTTTCCATCCACCGAGGGTCCACGGGTCTGGTGAGGCGTTAGCGGTGCAGATTTCCTTTCTTTGTTTGGTGTCTATCACCTTCTAGGACCATCAGACCTTGATTCAGCTTTCATGCAATCGGTGGCTTGACCCCTCGGTGCGACATGTCATTTTTTGACGTTTGCATTTTCAGGCGATACGGGCATCCATTTCCATGCAGGGAATGTAGGTGACTATGGGGCCATGGCCACGAGGTTGACACGTACTGCGCCAAATCATTGCGCTGTGTGCCACATTGATATGATTGGGTTGCATGCTGGCATGTGCAGCAAGCGGTTATTGCAACTCGCGTCAGTAATCGCTACTCACCTACTATAATCGCTCTGGACCTTACCCGAGCACATCAACGCTCGACATCCTAGCTTTGCCTGCGAATAGCGACCACATCCAGAAAATCCCCCAGAACGAGTCTCCACTCCTCCGGTACCGCTACCGCCGTTGAACCCAATCGCCTTTATGCGGCATCCCGCTATTCGCATCACGGCTTCGGCTGGTTCGACTAGCTCAAGGAAGATCAAGAGGATGGAGAACACGACCAACAGTTGCTTGAAAATGTGACTACTGTACAAAAACAGGGGCGGTTCCGATTCAATAAACCCTTGATCAGCAGAACCGCCCTGCAAACTCCTTGTGGCAAAGCTGGAATACTCGTAGTCTCGAGGGCGACGCTCAAAGATCCAGCCAAGTGGCTGGCTCGTTGAGGGTCATTCCAAGACGGTCTCGGCTCTTTGTCAATCAATACCCCGGTCGTTATTTCTCCCCATTGTTCTTGCCGGTCAAGGTGTCCTTTGCCTTGTCCGCAAATGCGCGGATACCACTCCGATCTTTGCTGAATGAGTCTGACCGCACCTTCTCATTATGGGCGCGCGCTTCCCTTTGCTCCGCTTCAGTTGGCTTGTATAAGTTAGCTGCGCCACCTGTCATAGAGGAATGATCAGTACGGCCGTGCTACAGACGATGTACGAGGACTTCAGCGGTCAAACTTACCTCTGCCGGTGTGGTAGACATTCTCTGGAATCGTAATTCCGGGTACATCAACATCTTGAGCGCGCCTTGCCTCCTCTGGATCATCAAGCTTGGCCATGTTGCCGGTTCCTCCACGACCAGTGGTGTACACGTGCGTTTTTAATGTGGGCGTGGTCTGAGGCTTGAAAGCAGGCGATTTGCTGTCTTTGGTGGTGACATTGCCTGACCAAGAGTTAGGATTCGCGTCTCATGGTAATGATGGTTTTGCACTGACCAGCTCCACCACGGCCGTATGTTACCGTTTCGTTCGTCATTTGTTCTGATGACGTTCTGCTGTTGAGTACAGATACCGGTGTTTTCGCAACTAGCACGACAAGAGACCGCAGGACAATGCACCTCGCCCGCAGAACCCAATGGAATCCTCTTACGCGCAGGTACTGGATATGCGAAAGCGCGAGGCAGGGACAAAGAGACAAAGAAAATTATCGGCGAGCGGTGCACGTGGTCGTGGTGGAGATGTGGAGGGAACAAATGTGAAAACCCACGCTCGACAATGACCCATCAGCCTTTTAATGTGTCGACTTGCGGTACTACTCGTACAGGTTATTTCTGGAATCGGAAACTTGCATCATAGCGCCCAGACAGTGAAAATCCCTCTGATGGTCACACGTGCGGAGAGAAAATGCGTTTCAAGCCTGGAGAAGGAGGAGTAAGGTGAAAGTTAGACGTAACAGAAACAGCCTCGTCGAATCGAGTTGGAGGCTAAGAATGCTGGGCATTCAGGTCTGCTTCTTGTCTGCCTTACAGCCGCTCCATCGCGAGACCTGTTGTGAAAAACTGTACAAGGCACCTGCTAAGATAGAAATTTCGGGAGGCACTACTCGTACGACTTACGAGTAAAGGAGCCATGGCTTGGAAATGTTGCTTGGATCAAATGTTCTGGTTGTCCTCATGGGGACGCGCTAAGGGTACATACCCCAGATTTAAACATTCGCCTATTGATGATGTCAACTCGCCGCATCGTCATCGTCCACCTAACGTCGTCTTTCTCGGTGGCCACGGTCGAGCACGTTCAGTGGAAAAGATGCATCTTCCCAAGTTTGGAATAATCTCGTCTTGTGATTTCTATGTTTTCCCTCTGGCGAGAGACAACACCCGGTAAAGTACAACAGGACATTTCCACTAGACTTTCTGTCCCAGGAAATCGCTTCGTTGGTATGTGAAAGTCCGTTCAGTTGTCAATTCAATACCCAAGGAACCTCACCGCCTCTCGGTCTGCCACGAAATCGCAACTACTGCGCATCTCCCTCGGGACCTTCCGGCACGACGGGTCCAGAAGTACATGAAGCGATTGAAGACCATAGGATATAGGTTGATTGAAGTTTTCAAGACTTGCAATGTCTAAAGCATCAACAACATCATGCCGAATATTAAAGGGTTGCTTGCTCGACAGATCAGCAAACACGAGAGAAGAGCGCCCTTGCCCAGAAAACCTTTTTTAAAGCCAGCTTGTCTCGTCACGGCATTCAAAGGCATCCCACACACCCCCGCGCTCATTTCTATCTCACCGCGATCGTGTCGTAAACGAAGTTCTTGGTTGAGAGAACGGAAGATTGAAATACTGGTAGTGCGACGAACTCATGCGGCTCGAGGCTAGTGCTCGTCCTGTACTCGTCGGTCACGGTGAGGCTTACTCCGAACACCATGTGGCTCGTCCGCCAGGACGTGCAGATCGATATCGGTGTGCTCTTTGGGATCCTTTCGGGACTCACATAGCGAGTCAGTTGCGTCGAAGGAGTTCGACACAGGAAAGGTTTCTGTTGGGACCGTTCTACGGAGTCAATGCTGCTAGGAGGATGACTGCGATCGTGAATGCTCGAGACAGCTCTGAAGGTCTCTCTTCAGTCTCTTCTTGCGGCTCAAGTCAGCCACTGACGCCGTGAGATTTCGCGGACGATTTTGTGCGGCCCCTCCGCCTAGCGATAAGCACCCGCAGCTAGGGCGTCACCTAGGCACGGTTAGCACCTCAAAACTTGATTCGCTCCCCGCTATTCGCCCGGTCAACTTGGAATTTCTCCGTTTCTCGCGCTGGAAGAGAAGCCGGGCGGGCAAAGTGGGATGCAGGAACGCGCCTGACGTGAACTTTTCCATGTCAAATCGCCCATTGAACGCCCAGAGAGGGCTCAAAATCTGGTTTGTACCACACAAGAAGCCGTGCCTGCCGTGGGGTGAACTTTCCCAGGCGGGCTAGCTGTCTCCTTCCCGCTTTCAAGGCTCCTGCCTCGCCGTCGCTGCTCGATTGGCGCTTTCCTCAAAGGGTCGTCATGAGCTTCAAAGCCGCAGATGCTGAATATTTCTTTTCTGCTTTCTCACCCCATCTTTCGGTGAGCGACCATACTCTTAGCAGCTTCTGGCACTCGCACCGTGTATTCCTATTACTTTTCAGTCTTTTGATACGCATCCTTTGAGCATCATTGTTACCAGCCTGCACTTCCACCTTGTTCCGCTTTCAGTTTGGGATTGAAGCGGTAGCCGACAATGCAGCAATAGAATAGCAACTCGACAGAACTCCACCCCAAGCCCACCTCAGTCTTGCCTCGAGCCAGGAACATGCCTCCCAAGACTCACCAGAGTATCCGTCAGGTCTACCATCTGCCTCTGACCGATGCCGGAGCTCCAGATGTGCCACACGAGTACATCTACCTGCCTGCGCCGACTGAGCCACCCTACTACTTGAGGTTTGCCATCGAAGGTACCAGCTCGATATGTCGTCAGGGCAGTCTCTGGGTCAATTTCCCCCTCAATAATCAGCCGTTCGATCGGAACCGGTACCACGAGTTCAAGCTGCGTCCGGATTTCAATCTGACTCTCGAGATTGACATCCCCATCACCTCCGCCGGCGCATTCTCCTTTTACACCACTTACACTCCTCTTCCTGAGTTCTCTACCTCTGATGTGGAGCCTCCGAAACCTACCCGCACTCCTACCTACTATGTCGACATTGAGCCCAAACTGCACCTGGGTGGCGGCACATTGCCTCTTGATGCTCTGGGCATTTTCTCGGTTGTCTCAAAATTCATGGGCAAATATCCTGAAGACTGGGACAAGCATCTCAGGGGAATCAGTGCAAGAGGCTACAACATGGTTCATTTCACACCACTGCAGACTAGAGGCGAGTCCAACTCCCCATACAGTCTGTATGATCAGCTGGCCTTTGATCCGGTCCTCTTTCCTGGAGGCGAGGACGACGTTGCAAAGATGATCAAGTCCATGGAGGAAGAACACGAACTTCTTGGTTTGACAGATGTTGTCTTCAATCACACGGCCAACAACAGCAAGTGGTTGCAGGAACATCCCGAAGCAGGCTACAACGTCGAGACTGCTCCATGGCTACAGTCTGCCCTGGAAGTGAACGATTGTCTCTTGGAGTATAGTGATAACCTCGAGTCGCTTGGATTCGCCACAGATTTCAAGAATGTCGATGATCTGAACAGGGCCGTGGAAGGTATCAAAACACGCGTCATCGAAAAGATTCGTCTGTGGGAATACTTCGTTTGCGACGTCAAGGCCGATACTGAGGCGACGATTGATGCCTGGAAGAGAGGTGCTGTCAAACTTCCTCCTGAGGGCTTTGAAAATGCCATTGGTGGTGGGCTCGACACACTCAAGTCCTGGAATCTCCGTCAAAAGGCGGCTTTCCTTCATGACAAGGGCATGCTCAATGGACTTCGCATTGATGGCCGCTTCTCACGGAAGGTCAACCCTGAAATCGGTGCTGCTATTCTGACTGGCCTATTCGGACGCTTCGAAAACGGGGCGAATACGGACGCCGCAACAGATGAGATAACATCCATCATCAATGAGTTGAACGCCCCTTTCTACCAAGAGTACAATGATGACTCCGCTGCCATCATAGAGCAGACAAGAGGCAGACTCCAATACACCAGACTGGACCCCAATGGCCCCCGACTGGGTCCTATCACCAAAGAGAACCCGCTGATCGAAACGTATTTTGTTCGGCTACCCCAAAACGAGACCACCGCGAAGCACAACCCACGAGCCTTGTCCCTGGCTGTCAACGGCTGGATCTGGGCAGCTGATGCCATGAAGGACAACGCTGGTCCAGACTGGCGACCTTACCTCAGAAGAGAACTCATTCCCTGGAGTGATTGCGTCAAACTGAGATACGGCAAAGGTCCTGAGGACAATCCTTACCTCTGGGAGCACATGACGAAGTACGTTCGGTTGATGGCCAAGTACTTCACAGCTTTCCGCATCGACAATTGTCATTCTACCCCAATACATGTTGCCGAGTACCTGTTGGATGAAGCCCGGAAAGTCCAGCCCAATCTGGCTGTCTTCGCCGAGCTGTTTACTGGCAACGAGGAGATGGATTATGTCTTCGTGAAGCGTCTGGGACTGAGCGCCCTCATTCGTGAAGCTATGCAAGCCTGGAGCACGCAAGAATTGAGCCGAATCGTGCATCGCCACTGCGGTCGACCTATTGGCAGTTTCGAAATCAACGTACCCTCAAGATCAGCGAACAAGCCTACCGATAACCTTATTAATGGCGGTGGTCCACGGACCAAAGAGGTCGTGAAGCACATCAGGGAGTCTCCGGTTCACGCCCTGTTTATGGACTGCACTCATGACAATGAGATGCCAGCTCAAAAAAGAGATGCCCGAGATACTCTACCCACGGCTGCATTGGTCAACATGTGTGCATGTGCCACAGGCAGCGTCATGGGTTTCGACGAGATCTATCCCAAGCTTGTCGAGATCGTGCACGAGGACCGCAAGTACACCTCCATCAGCTCAGAGGGCGAAGTTCACACCGGTGCTGGTGAGGGAGGCATAGGCGGCGTCAAGAAACTGATGAACCACATCCACACGATGATGGGCAAGGACGGATACGACGAAACCTTCCTGCATCACGAAGGCGAACTCATCACGGTTCATCGAGTTCATCCAGACTCTCGAAAAGGCTACTTCCTGATTGCCCACACCGCATTCCCCGGCTACGGAAATGGGAACGGTGGCCTTAGCCCTGTCCACTTGGCTGGTACCAAAGCACGGCCTCTTGGTGCTTGGGTTCTCGAAGTCGACCAAAGCGAGCAAGCGAAGAAGGCTGCCTTCGAAGACAGCGAGTACCTGATCGGTTTGCCGGCACGAGTCAGAAACATCAAGGGCAGCACCATTACTAACGAGAACGGTGATACCACTATTACCGTGGCCGACTTCTTCCCGCCTGGTTCAATCGCACTCTTTGAGACCTGGGTTCCTTCTGCCGAGCATTCCCAGGGTCTCGGAGCGTTCATTTCCAGTGGTACCGATGAGGCTTTCGGCGAACTTGACCTCATCGACATGAACTTTGTTCTATACCGGTCGGATGCCGAAGAGCGTGACCTCAGTGATGGCCAAGATGGTGTCTACAACATTCCTGGCTATGGGCCCTTGGTTTATGCTGGTCTTCAGGGCTGGTGGAGCGTTGTTGAGCCAATCGTCAGACGCAATGATCTCGGTCACCCGCTGTGCAATCATCTCCGTCAAGGGCAGTGGGCCCTAGATTTCCTGGTCGGACGCATGGAGAGAATCTCGAAACAGGAAGGCTTCTCTAGACTGCTCAAACCCGCCCAGTGGCTGAAAGAGCGGTTCGACGCGGTTCGGACCATACCAAGCTTCCTTTTGCCGCGTTACTTCGCTCTCATCTGCCAGATTGCCTACAACGCGGCAGTCAAGAGAGCCATCGAGCTGATGAGTCCGAACATTCAGCACGGGCAGAATTTCCTGCAAAGTCTGGCTCTGGTCAGCATTCAACAGACTGGATATGTCAAGTCTGCATCATTGTGGCCTGACAAGCGGGTGCCGTCACTGGCTGCCGGATTGCCGCACTTTGCTGTATCCTGGGCAAGGTGTTGGGGCCGAGACGTCTTTATTTCCTTGCGTGGTTTGTTTCTGTGCACAGGTCGATTCGACGAAGCAAAGGAGCACATCAAAGCATTCGGCAGCGTTTTAAAGCACGGCTTGATCCCGAATCTGCTGAGCAGCGGCGCGGCTCCGAGATACAATTCGCGAGATTCGCCTTGGTTCTTCCTGCAAAACATTCAGGACTTCTCGAAGATTGCGCCTGATGGAGCTGAGATCTTAAAGATGAAGGTCCCACGTCGATTCTTGCCCTACGATGACACCTGGTTCCCCTGGGACGATCCGCGGGCATACTCGCAAGAATCGGCCGTCGAAGAAATCATCCAAGAGATCCTCCAGCGGCACGCGTCCGGGCTGTCTTTCAGAGAGTACAACGCCGGTCCTGAACTCGACATGCAAATGAGACCCGAAGGGTTCCAAATTGACGTGCACGTGGACTGGTCGACGGGTATCATCTTTGGCGGCAGCCAATGGAACTGTGGCACGTGGATGGACAAGATGGGTGAAAGTGAACGTGCTGGCAGTAAAGGCGTGCCGGGGACTCCTCGGGATGGAGCTGCCGTCGAAATCACCGGGCTTCACTATAGCGCCATAAGATGGGTCGCTGACCTCCATCGGGCAGGACAGTACCAGTGGTCCGGAGTCAAGACTGAGACGGGCGAGGAAATCTCCTTTCTGGACTGGGCCGACCGTATCAAAGCCAACTTTGAGAAGTGCTACTGGATCCCGTTGGATCCCAACGACGACATCGAGGACGATGTCGACCCCCGGATTATCAATCGGCGGGGCATCTACAAGGATCTGTATCGGTCGGGCAAAGAATACGAAGACTACCAGCTGCGACCCAATTTCCCGATTGCCATGGTTGTCGCCCCAGATTTGTTTACGCCCCAGCGGGCTCTTCACGCCCTGAAGGTGGCGGATGACGTCCTTCGAGGTCCAACGGGAATGGCAACATTGGATCCGTCGGACCTGAACTATCGACCGTACTACAACAATTCCGAAGACTCGACGGACTTTGCCACATCCAAAGGAAGAAACTACCATCAAGGACCGGAGTGGCTGTGGCCGACCGGGTTCTTTTTGCGGGCCCTGCTTTATTTTGATCTTCAGCGACGGTCGGATTCGGCTGGGAGGTTGGAGTCGTTCCAGCAGGTGACCCGACGTCTTGCGGGATGCAAACAAGCCATCAAGGAAAGCCCTTGGAAGGGGTTGACAGAATTGACCAACAAGAACGGGTCTTTCTGCGGCGACTCGGTGAGTAGAGCCATGCATGACCTTTTCCGAAGCGACCACTAACGGTGTTACAGTCCCCTACGCAAGCATGGTCGGCGGGTTGCATGATTGATTTGTTTCACGATGCGTCGTCCCTGGCACCACAGACAAACGGTGCATGAGCAGGATAGGCCAAGGACATGAAAGAGAAGTGGAGTGGGAGCTCGAGATAGAGATGGGACGAGTCGTCCACCCTGGAGATGTCGATATGAGGCTACGCCATTGATCCCCAGACCGGATGGAGCACAGGCTGGTGCTGTACACAGATATCATTAGATTGCACAAGGCCCAAAGAAGCGGGATAGATCAAACTTGGACCTCTTGAACCTCTTGGGTGCCTCGTTACATTTCGCTCACTCCAGACTCGTGCTGGGTCGCGGCGTGTGCTTCTCCCGCATCCACCAATCAGGCGTGCAACAAACGACAATGCGTCATGCAAGGCACCGACAGTTGATCGATCAAGCAGAGCTTCTCCGCGAAATAGATTTTGACCGCCCTCCGCATTTCCTTCGTGCCACAGTCATAAACCAGCACCGTTGGACAGCTTTGTTTCGGGCTGTGACGTCCCATCTGCTCAACCACTGTAACCAAACATGGCTGTAAGTGCCCTGCGCCCGCAAATCCAACCCAGAGAGAGATCTGTCGGGAAAACGTGACTGACTCATCGCCGCTTTGCGCTGAACAGTCCTACTACATTACGAACCCGCACGTCGGTAACAAAGAGTCTTCGGAAGACTGGCGGAGTATGTCTTGTCAACTACCATTTTATCCTACCCTTACTCGACATACTGACTCGAGACGGCGTGCACAGTCAGTGGTTACAACCCGCTCACGCCACCGGACCTTCTTCAACACGAAATCCCGCAGACTCCCCAGTCGAAAGCGACAGTGCTAGCCGGTCGAAATGACTGCGTCGCTGTCGTGCAAGACACGGACCCTCTGCGGCGGCTACTCGTAATCATCGGGCCGTGCTCGATCCACGACCCAGCCTCTGCGCTCGAATACTGCGATCGACTCCTCCAGATGAAGGCGAAATACCAAGATGAACTCGTCATCGTGATGAGGTCGTACCTCGAGAAGCCGCGCACAACCGTCGGGTGGAAAGGGCTGATCAACGACCCCGAAATCGACGGGTCGTTCTTGATAAACAAAGGGTTGAGGCTCAGCCGCCAGCTGTTCGTGGATCTCACGTCCAAGGGCATGCCCCTCGCGAGCGAAATGCTCGACACAATCAGTCCGCAGTTCCTGGCTGATTTGCTGAGCATTGGAGCCGTGGGCGCCCGGACGACGGAGAGTCAATTACATCGCGAACTGGCCAGCGGCCTATCCTTTCCCGTGGGGTTCAAGAACGGCACGGACGGGACATTGGGCGTAGCGATCGATGCCATTGGCGCGGTGAGACATCCGCATCATTTCCTGTCTGTGACGAAGCCCGGCGTCGTAGCGATTGTCGGCACCGTAGGAAACGAAGACTGTTTTGTCATCCTGCGGGGAGGGACTACGGGAACGAACTACGATGCCGAGTCGATATCGAAGGCGAAGGAAGCGTTGCGGAAGAAGGGTCTCAATGAGCGACTTATGGTCGATTGCAGCCACGGCAACAGCGAGAAGCAGCATAAGAACCAGCCGCTCGTGGCGAAGGCGCTGGCCGACCAGATTGAGAATGGAGAGGAGGGAATCATGGGTGTCATGGTTGAAAGTCACATCAATGAAGGTAGGAGCCACACTTTTCACACGATCGATATCACCAACGCCAGCGCAAAGTTGTTGTTATGTTCCTGCTGTTTCTCAGAATTCGACGTGCTGACTTCATTGGGGCGGCACAACAGGCAATCAGAAAGTCCCGCCCGAAGGAAAGTCCGGCTTGAAGTACGGCGTGTCCATCACCGACGCGTGCATCGGCTGGGAAGACACAGAGGTCGTCCTGGACGTCCTAGCCAATGCCGTCAAGAAGAGGAGAGAAAAGTTGGGCCACAAGACCGTCAACGGGGCGACGAATGGCGAGAACGGCCATGCCTGAGGCGGGCTTACTGTGTCGTCAAGGTCTTGAATGACTCCCCGGCAGTCAGCTGGTATACTTCAGCTGCGGGACCATCTACGAGGACCGGATCCGGGAACGGAGAGCCCTGGGATGATCCGTGACCGGTGACTGGCGACTGGCGAGCTAGTACCCTCGATATGAACACAACGAGACTCTGCACGGGTGGGAGGGTGGTTGTTGACGAACGCACTGATGACTCGACTCGACTCGACTCGAACCGGGCTCGAACGCAAGATGAATGGGATTGGACGCATAGATACCACAAATACGGAGTTCCACAGACTTGTAGACTGGATGAGCATACTACGACGGACGCTAGGGCGCATAAAAGTCAAAAAATGAGCATTCAAATTACCTACCTACCTGGTATTCGTGGATAAGTCAAGACGGTGGGCCCGCAAGAGACGCGGTACATTTCGTGTAGGAATCGAACCAGAAAATACACGGCACGCAGGCACGCAGTCACTCGGTCACCCAGCCACTCGTGCGTACCTCATCAGTAAAGGGAAGTAAAGGAGGAAAACAGTAGACAGCAGCCACGATATTGTACCGGTACTGGTAGTGATACTCCGAAGGGACACGATCGAGGAAAAGGAATGGTTGTCTCTACAGAGTACGGAGGAGGAAGTCAACTCAACTCAAGTCATCACAATTAGTGCACCTCTAGGGCTCTGTCGACATTATTTACCTAGCTAGGTAGGTAGGTAGGTAGGTCGGTTAGGTAGGTAGGTCAGGTAGGTAGGTCAGGTAGGTAGGTCAGGTAGGTAGGTCAGGTAGGTAGGTCAGGTAGGTAGGTAGGTAGGTAGTAGGTATGAATCTCGTCCTGCAGTCTAGATTACTATCTCTGATCTATCTACCCATCTATCTATAACAAAAGCACAAAAGAAAAGAAATGGAATGGAATGGAAATGACCTGGAGTCGATCGAGTCCACTCCAGTCGATCCCGCTGGGTTCGCCGGATCGGGCACGGGGTATATATACCCCCGTTTCTTTGAAACAGCCGTGCAAGGGAAAGATCCAAGTTGAGTAGACCTTTCCCTCTGCACGCTCGGCCGTCTCCCGAGATGACACTTATATCGATGCGTGGCGTGCTCGGAAGTTGGCTCGGTGAAGAGAAGGGGAGGGAAAAGGAAACAGGAAATACACATGGGGCAGAGGGATGGGGGATGATTGATGAATTATAGATGAGAAGCTGAGAATCCCCGGACCAGACGCTTCATCCTCGGAAGGAGTGTGTATAGGGGCAGGAAGCGGGCTTGAAGGTCGGGCATCTCGCGTGCCGTGCGTTGGGTTCAGTGGCGCGGTGTCTCTTCCCCCAGTCTCTCTGCGCGTTCGAGCACAAAGATGAAGAGGAGAAGAGAGAGAAAGTCCACTGGCTCGCGTAAGGGAGCCGCTCTGTGGTTGATTGAAGTGTTCTTCCGCTCAAGCCTTGAGTGGTAGGCAAGAGGGGGCCAGGAGAGCTAGTCCGGAAGGCAAGGAGTGAATGTTTAGCGAACTAATCTTGTTGAAAAAAAGCTCGTGCGTGGTTGGTGGCTTGGTCGGCCGGACGGCGACGAAGTGAAAGGGGGGGAAGGTCAAGCAGAGGATGCCGCTTAAGAAGGTGAAATCGTCAAACTCGAGTGGAGAGCCAGCTCGTCTTCGAGACTGCGGTTGAGGATGTAGTGCTGTTGGGCCCGTGATGAAGTCGTTGCAGGGAGCGAGTGTGTCGAAGTGAACGTGAACCGCAAACTGGCATTACTCAAAGGCCCGTCTGAACACAGAATAGGTATGGTTGTGTATGAATTGTTTTGTGGTGGTGGTGAGAAGAAAGCTCGGGGGGAAAGGGGGAAGCTGTTGTCGTTGGTGCGGCTGTTTTTGAGTCAACGTCGTGCCCAACTCTCTCCCTATCCGCGGAGGAACGTCCAGCGTTGCCTCCGCCAGGAAAGATGGACGGTTCGAGGAACAAAGGCGAGAGCAACAAAATTACTCGTCATCAGCCATCGGACCGTGGCCTTGGCCTCCTTGGCCACCGTGGTTCTTCCACGGCTGTCCGCCCTGTCCGTGTTCGTTGCCCCCGCCCATACCGCCTGGAGGACCGTCGGGATGCTGGCCTTGCCAATCACCCTTGCCCTGGACCGGATGACCACCGTTGCCGCCCTGGCCTTGACCGCCCATGGACTTGCCAAAGCCACCGGGAGGGCCGTGGTGACCGTCCTCGGCGTCTCGCCTCCTGAGCCCCTTTGGCCAGCCATCTTGTTCCTTCACGTTGTAGAAATTGCGGACGTTCGGGTTTCCTCCAACGACAGGGTTCACGCCATCGCCATTGCCCTGGGACTCCCACCAGTGGGACATGGGCGCTACGATGTACTGGATGCCGTTGATCTTTGTGAATTTGGGTTCAGGCGCACGGCGGACTATGCTGGCCGTGGCTGCATCCGTTGGGTCCGGCTGGTCGAAGTCGATGTTGTCGTCGTCGGGCATGGGACCGTGGTTGCCCTGATTCATGCCCTTCCAGCTGTGGCCGCCGAAAGGCCGGCCTTTGCCGTCGCCTTGCCAGCCCTTGTGCTGCGTTGGGCCGTCGCGTTTCTCAACGTCGGCGCCGTCAACTTCTTCCGCGTAGTACACAGGCTCCTCGGCGGTAGAAGCCTGGGTATCCGACGTAACTGCGCCGGCCTCTTGGGGAGAAGGGAGGGCGCCAGCTTGAGCCAAGGCGTAGGCCAAAATGGCCGCCGCCGTGTATAAGGTAAACTTCATTCTGTAAGGAGATTCTAGATGCTATTAATTTGTCTGTTTTGTCAATATGCGTAGGATCTTATATGTGTCTGCTTGCATGTGCAGAGAAAGGGCCAATCCACCTCGATACCGCCAACCTGGAGATATTTGAGCCTTTTGCGAACTAGCTCTTTGAACATATCAATAAAGAGATGGGCAGAGTGGACATGCGGAAGCAGCAACATCCTGGTAGGGACCCAGTGGGAGAGAAAGGACAACAGTCAAGGCAGTCCGCAACGAGAGCTGAATAGCCATCACACAAGGCCCGGTGTTCAAAGACTCGACGCAAAGAGAAAGAGATGTCCAGCTCGAGCTATACTCGATATCGGCTTGAATAGAGCTTGGCGGGAGACAAGCTAGGCTCGAAGCTGCCGTGAATAGAGGCGCTGGGAGGAGGAGGCGCCGGATGTGTAGTTGAATAGAGGGAGCCGCGCTTTACCGCATTTGGACGGCGACAACAACGCTAAGAATGGAGGGCTCTGATTGGCAGCAGCTCGGCGGGAATCATGCGCAGATGTTCCTGTCGTCCATGTCCTGCCCAAAGGCGGACGGTGCCTGCACAGAAGAAGATGAAGCCGGCAACAAGCAAATCTGCCATAATATCAATGACATTTCAAATGCCTGCTCTGGGAAGTTGTTGCCAATATCAAGCTCGCTGAATCGCTGACAGATGGAAGCGTACAAATGAAACTGGGGTAATTGAACCAAAATCCACCACCAAGCAGGGACTAATTTCTTCTCAGTACACCTCCTGCGCCTCGCCATTCACTCGCTCTTGTTCTGCCTGGGCAACGGGCTCAGAAGCAATTGGTTCTGTTTCTGCATCGGCGTCCACGGGATCTGGCTTTGCCGTATCGAAAGGCGAAGGCCGCGTTACCTCTGGCGCGTCCTGATTCTGCTCCTGCTGACGATCATCTCTATTCTCCTTGTCCTCTGTTTCGGACTCTTTCGGCACGTCCAAGTGCATCTTCGGTGGGTGTTCCTGCTTCGCTGTTGGTCTGGCCTTGGGTGGTGCCATTGTCTTTCCTTTGGTCTTGGGAGGACTAATCGGTTGCAACTTGTCATGTGCTTTCTGGGCGCTGCTTGCCGTTGGCCTCATCATCCTGGCCAAGAACCCTTCGTCCGGTTTGCTCGTGCTAGCTCGAGAGTGCGGTCTCTGGTGACCGTTGGTCAAAGACGCTCGGGAGGCCTTTTTGGTCAAGGTTCCAGTTGTGGACGAGATACTCGCTCGAGGCGGCCGTGAAGTGAGGGTAGTGGTCTTCTTCAGATCATGTTTACGCTCCGGCTCGGTCGCGGAATGCTGCGCGTCGTCGTGCTTAGCGGCTGCCGATGCTGTAGTCGCTGTAGCGGCAGCAGGAAGTTTGCCGGGAAGTGTGGGAGGCTTGGGCTTGACGATGGTGGGGGATCTGACACTCTTCGGAGATGCTGGAATTTGCTCTTTCTTCGCTGCGATGGGCGCAGGCCTTGACTTGGGCTGTGTAGTGACCTTCGGCGCTGGTGGCTGCGCCTTCTCTTGCTTGTCCTTATTCTCTTTCGCGGCTTCTCTCGCCTTTTGGGCTTCTTTCGCGGACTCAATCACTCCCCTGATCTTCGCGGGTCCGCCCTTGATGTTCATCTTGGGGGAGGTAGGTGTTCTCGGAGAGGGCTGTGTAACGATCGGAGACTTGGGCACAGCTTTGGAGTTGATCTGTCTTGTGGGTGGTGCCTTTACCGGCCGCGCCGTCTCTGTAGATTTGAGAGTAGTAGTTGGCGGTGGTTGTGGCTTGCTTTCTTTCGAGGCCTGCATTTTTTGCACCATCGCAGCCGCATTTGACTCGTTTTTGGGATTCGAGGGCGAAGATAGAGGGGTTTTCTGTTGTAGTTGACCTGAAGCAACAGCACGACCCAGGTTGGTGACATCTGAGGGGGGCTTGGAAGGTGTGTTCTCAACGAACGCTGAGCCTTTCAGGATATTGCCCAAGCCGCCTTCTTGATGGGCATCATGCACGGGGGGTGTCGCGTCTGGGACGGCGGGTGTGACATCCTTCGGCGCCGTGTCAGTGTCCGTTGTGACAGGCGGCTTATCTGTGCCCTCGTTGTCCAGAATGGCGTTCTCTTGTATGCCTCCCATACTGCTCACTTCGCTGGCCCTCCTAAGACCGAGTAACGTGGGGCCTCCGTTTTCGCCTGGCCTCTCGACAGCCACGAAGCTCGCGCGGACCTTACTGACGGGTCTACTGCTGTTGGAGAACTCTGAAGGATTGGGAGATCGACCTCGGCTCGGCGGAGATGTGGATTGATCACCAGCTTTGTTCTCGAACATGGCCCGAAGGTTCTTGACTCCGTTGTTACCAGAGCTGGCAGACATGGCTGCAATTTCAACCGGGGCAAATTAGCAGGCGCACTCAAGAACAGGAGCTGGCGACAACGAGGGACAGAAGACGCGATGGAATCGACAGAAACCGCAATCAGGTATACATCGGAACCAATTTTCGAGGAGCGGCTGCAAGGGACAAAATGATGGTGCAGTTGCAGTGCAGTGCAGTGAGCAGGACAGGTCAGAAGGTGGCCTCGGGGGTGGATCTGGGGGGTTTTCGACAGGGGGTGTTTGGTCTTGGTTCGTGGTTCAATTCTCCAGCCGCTTCCCGAGACGCGTTTCGCCTCAGACGGCAGCGCGTTGCTGATGTGATGTGAAGTGGATGGGCTGGGGAGTGCCAGGAGCTCAAGGACGACTTACACACCGTGTCCAATCGAGTCTACCCAATCCAATCGCTAGAAGGGAACAACATGTGAAGTCAGATGAAAGTTGGCAGTGAGCGATGCGTCAACTTTGCACGGCAACCGCCGTGACGGAGGCCTGCATAAGGGGCTCGATTTACCCGCATCGACGAGGTACACGTGATCCCCGTCGCCTGGTCCCATTCATCAACGATCATCGCGACGGTGATTATCATTACTCAGCTATGTGAGGCGGTCGATACAAAGAGCCGCGCAGAAACCAATCTTCCACTCGTCAATACTGTGCCACATGCGCTTACTCAACCTCTGCTCACACTTCTCTCATTGTCGCGTCTGGCTCGTTGGCGGGATCGCCGAAGACGTCTTTGGCAATAGGCTTCAGAGGTTTCGCGCTCACCAGGTATACAAGCTTCTCCGTCCAAAAATGCGACACTATCGCTTGGAGCAGCGGCACGCTTCCGAACATCGTTCCCGCAACCGGAAAGAGCAAGTAGTCCATGATTGCCACAAACGAGAATCTCTTGCGGTACGAGAACTCGTCGGCCATCTCCTCGTACAGACCTGCTCTCTTCATTTCGCCTGCTCTGGCCTCAATGCAGGCTCGATGATACGCCTCATAAAAGATGACAAAATATATCGTCATCAGAATAAATCCCGTGGCTCGGAGGTAGGAGGTTAGCTCCATGGCAAGTGTCAGTGATGCACACGAGGTGAGGGGATATGGCAAAGCTGCGTATATGGCCGAGGCGAGGAGCACAAGGAATAGATGGATAGGTAAGAAGTGCGCCTCAAACAGCCGGCTGAACAAGATCAGGTTTCGCCAGGTGAAGCGTCGAAGCTTGGGACCATGGAGGGCGTGTTGGCTAAGTTGCAGGCTGATTTCGACGTGACAGGGCCGCCTTTCGGGATTGGAGTTGTCGGAACTGATATCGCTGCCAGGAACAGACTGCTCTTGAGCCTTGGAGTCAGGGGGGATCCTGCACCATTGACGCACCGCATATCCGGTGTCGAGGCATCCCCACATATGTCGAAGACCTTGAGCATAGCGAGCAGAGTGATCTGCCAGCCAGCCGCGAATTCCAGCTTTTCCGGTCGTAACGTTGCACTGGCTCGCGGGGCTCGCGATGGGTTTGATGTTTAAGCGGCCGTTGGTGGCAAAGTAACACTTCAACATCATGTGCATGTCCTCGCCTATCGCCTCTGAACCAGTATCCCACCCCCCTGCCAGGCAGACGAGAGGAAGCGGAACAGTGTAGACTGCCGTCGGAATCGCAATGGTGGTTGGAGTTGGTTTGCTGGTGAAGCAAGACAGGCCAGCACCGGCCCACATCAGATCTGCTACACGCACCAACTGGGGCACCAAATGCGCATTGCGGTCGAACACAATGGGAGGCATATACAGCGTCATGTCGGTCATACCTTCGTTTCTGCGGTTGCGCATGTGGTGGGCAAGGACGGCTTCAAAGTACTGACTCAGAAGATGGGTGTCACCTAGAACGGCGTCAATATCTTGTCTCGCATACCGCAGCTTTTGGGGCACCGACTGTCCATCACCGTGACCAAGACGCTTGTCCAATTGGGGTTGTTCAGATATTTTCGCTCGACTTGTTTCGCGGCCCAGCTGACATTGCTCGATTTCCCAGGTGCTTCGCCAGGCAGTCCCGCAGGGTGAATCGTATATTGCATGTCGCGGAATTTGCCTGAGAACAGCTGGATCAGATTCCGAGCCACCTTGCCTCCGTTTGGGTCTCTTTCCTCCATAGCCAAAAAGATCTGCTGGTTGGTCAGTCACCGGTGCCAAACGGTCGTTTTCAGCGTGTGTCATACGTCGTACGACGCTCCGGCGAGTGTGTGGCTTGCCAGGACTCTGAGAGAGCTCTCCAGTATCTCAACCTCCTCTTTGTAGCTGGGTAAGACTACCGCCAATGTCACGGAGTCTGATCTCTTAAGTGCGCTCTGTTGGAGGTCAAACTCCTCGAGTTCGTTTCTGACGGCGTGGGCTGGCGCATTGTTGGCTCTAATGGGGCTCGACAACCCATGAACTGCTTTAATTTCACGGGTCGCTGCGTAGGCCGAGGCACACAGTCGCAGAGGAAAGAGGAGGGCAAGAATGTGCAGGAAGACCGAATATGAGATGAAGAGAGTTTGCGCCATGACCGGGCTTGCGATATGGTTGAGAAAAGGAGGATAGAAGAAGCTGAGCCATTCTGTCTCGACAATCCTCAATGCAGATTCGAGCAAAACGAGGAGGCAAAAGACCGACAGACCCGGAGTGCAACGCAGAAACCACCTGAGGAGGTACATCCGCATAGTGCTGAGTCTTCTCGGTAGGAGTCTCGGGCACTGAAAGCGAGGAAGGAGGAATTAATGAGGGACAGTCGGTGCAGGAGGCCACGGTGAGGTCCGACCATAGATGGAACGAGTGCGATGCGACTGGTAAGAATTGGATCGTCGACACATACCTCGATTCAGCGTCTGACACTGAAATGAGATCTTGCATTGGTATACCCTTCTCACCTCCCATCCATCACGCCTGCCTACCAACCAAGTCGCACGGATTTTTAGTCGGGGTCTGAAGGTGGCTAGTCGGCGGCATGACTTAGGTAGTCATTGCTCACTGGGCAAACGCGATAGCGAACAGGATAGCATCCGATCACCCATTTGCTTATTCGCCTGTTTCTATCATGTTAGCGCAAGGACGGTGAGTCCAGCTGATCTTGTGGATGGGAGCGCCGCGACAACGATGTAGACTCGTCATGGTGTGTATACCAAACAACGAGACTCGTGGGCTCACCGTGAGAGTTGGCTAACCAGTCAGGGGCCATGGCCATGGGCGTTCGGGTTTGGTTTGGCATGTGTGTTGTCGGGGTTCGACCAATCAACTCCTCGTTGACGGCCAACGTGCATCATTCGCTGCTCACTCTAGGCTCACACAGGCTCCCGCGTGTGCTCATCCAAGGAATAGCTTGTGGAGTCGAAAATGATCTCGAGCAACTTGCGTTCTGCGATGGGGGTGGGTGTTGTTGGGAAAGGGGGAAAGATGGGAAATTGAGCGAGGCCGAGGCCATCATATATGGTGGACACGCCCTCGATTGCCTTTGGCGATGCGAGAGTCAGCATAAGACGGGACATGTTTGCATGCAACCAATGATCGCCGTCAAACGCCCGGAACTCGGCGGCTCGCTGCGCCTGGCCGTCAAAATGTGCCATAGACAATGTGCGGTCCGCCAGCGACCCGACAGAATTGTTCGAACTCTCAGACTTGGAGTCTCGAGGTACGGTCTTGCTGCGTGTCGGCGATGGTCTGGTCAATCTGGCACCGCACGCGCAACTATACCCTGCTTGCAAGCGGGATTGGGCGCAGGCAGAGGCACAATCTGTGGAGTCTTGTCAAAACGCCACTGATACTGGCCTCCCTTACCTTGCTCGGCCTCTGGCTCATGGTACGGATACTCTGGTATCGAGGAAGCAATCCGGCAAATTTGTCGTCGTACCCCGATGCAGACCTGATCAAAGGCAATATCACCATCCCCTATGACTCCATCCGACCATTCAACCCACCACTCAACACCCGGGGCCGGGACATTGTCGATCAAGACGGGCGGCGGATCAAGCTCATTTCTGTGAACTGGTATGGGGCGAGCGATGTTGACATGGTACCCGGTGGGCTGAATGTGCAAAGTCGCATTGCAATTGCTCGAGTCATCCGTGAGCTTGGATTCAATAGTGTTCGGCTCCCGTATGCCGATGAAATTGTCCGCAAGAACCCCTTTGTCGAATCCAAGCATCTGGCTGCGAACCAAGACCTCGTTGGACTCCGAGCGTTGGATGTGTATGCCGCTCTTGTTCGGACCTTGACAGAGGCCGGATTGGCTGTGATCGTGAACAACCACATCACGGAAGCGAGATGGTGTTGTGACGGAAACCCCTGCGACATGGGATGGAAGAACAGTGACCTGGGCCCGTTCTGTCCTGTCCGACAGACGGAAGAAGACTGGATACAAGACCTCATGAGTGTGATGGAGCCTCATGTCAACGATCCCCTAGTGGTTGGTGTCGACCTACGGAATGAGGTCCGTGGTTTCGCTGGGAGGTTGATGTGGGATGCATGGGCCGCTGCTGCGGAGCGTGCCTCGGAAAGACTACATCGTCTTCAGCCGGAGTGGTTGATGATCGTCGAAGGGGTACAGTCGGCGAACGATCTCAGGGGAGCGATGGACAGGCCGGTACGCCTGACACGCCCGAACAAGGTGGTGTACTCTTCTCATGTATATGGGTGGTCGGGCTGGGGTTCGCTGGTGCCGTACTGGTATCGAACATACAAGTCTTTCGCCGCTGATATGGCCACGAACTGGGAGTATTTGCGGCGGAGTGATACTGCGCCCGTATGGCTCGGCGAGATAGGGGCTCCAAACTTACCGTCCAGGCGCGACTACCACTACTGGAAGAATTTGATGAAGTATCTGAGGGAGTCTGATGCCGACTTTGCATACTGGGCAATCAATCCACGCAAGCCGGGGAGTAATTCTGTCGAGTCGTATGGCTTGTTACATGATGACTGGCGAACGCCGGTCTACGACTACAGATTGTTGGATATGTCCAAGCTGAGACAGAAATGAGCATTGAACTTGAGAGCCCAACGTCGAGAAATCAAAAAGCAATAGAAGGTGAGCGTACGCTCCATGTCATGCCTGAGTTGGCACTGTAAGCACTCCACAGAAGCTCTCCCCCCAGATATAATATACCGACCAACAAGTCATGGATGGCAACTGTACCGAGGGCGCTAGCAAAGCCGACCAATAAGAGCGTTTATACAGCAAAATGCGTAATACTATGCGGACCATTATACTCGGTAATATACGGAATAATGGCCCCTCACCGACCCCTATGACACGGACTAATACAAGCCAGCCAAACCGTTACTCAGTACAGTGCTTGAATGCTTCAACCAAGGGTATTGATTGTGTATTGAGTCATTGCTATGAAATTAACCATTTCTCAGTCACTTGGGCACCAGTGGCAGCAATGGAGCAAACACGCCTCTAATCTTCTCCTCGGCTTCAGTGTCTCCCTTCAGAATGCACATCGTTGAACAGATCATATCCACCCGATCGGCTTTCTCTCCAGAATCCACTCGCCTTCAGGTTCGACAGGTGGCCATCTTTCGTCCGCCTTCCAAGGAATACTGAAGTTCCTAACTCCACTGCCTATTTCTCGAGGCTCCTGACCAGGAAGCTCCAGAATTGCTGTGGTATTCGGAGGTACTGCTGTGGCTCCCTCCAGCTTGTCGCCATTAATTGCCCAGTCACACCGGAACTCCCCGTACGGTGAGTTGAAATGGGCTTTTGCCCAGGTGACAGACCCTCCCGGTTGAGGTTTGATGAGAGCTTTTTTCCACCCCTGCTCGAGAGGCGAAAGTCCTCCAGTGACAGAATGGAGGAAAGACGCGACTGCGCCTAAAGCGTAATGATTGAAACTGGTCATTCTACCCGGGTTAATTCGCCCGTCCTCGAGCATGCTGTCCCATCTCTCCCAGATTGTGGTTGCACCGAGTAGAATTGGTGCGAACCAGCTCGGCGTGTCTTTGGCTTGGAGCATACGGTAGGCATGGTGTAGATTTCCAGTAGCTGCAAGGGCGTGCAAGATGGTCGGTGTGCCTGCGAAACCCGTGGAGACGAGCCATAGGTCTCTCTCTACAAGCTCGGCGAGACGATTGCCAAGAATGGCACGCTGGGATGGGACAGCAGGATCGGTAAGATCGAACTGTAAGATGAGAGAAAGAGCTGTTTGGGTGTCCGAGACGACACGGCTTCGACGGGTGATGTACATCTCGTGGAACGTCTGGAGGAGCTCTTCCGCCTCAGCCTCGTACAACTTGGCTTGTTTATCGTCACCCAGCAATTGTGCAATGCGTCCAGCAACGCGGGTAGTGTGTATGAGGTATGCATTGGCAACGAGACGATTGTCCGTGGGTCCAATAGCTGGAGTACCAGGCTTCGACGCCGGTGCGAGCCAATCCGCAAACTGTGGATGGTCTTCAGCCCACATTTTTGTCTGAGAGTCTCTCTTGATACCAGTGGACAGCCATGCAGTCATCGATTCATATTGTTCGGCCAGCATATGCTTGTCCCCGTAGATCATCCATTGATCCCACGGCAACAGGACTGCAACGTCGCCCCAGATGGCTTGAGATTTGGCCCCTAACTCTTCGAAAACATCCGGGATGATGAGTGGCACTCTTTTGTCCGGCCACTTCTGCTGTTCTGCCCACAGGTCCTTGAGCCAACTGGCAAGAAAGCCGGCTGTGTCGAACATGTAGCCCATGGTCGTGGCAAACACCTGTATATCACCTGTCCAACCAAGACGTTCGGCTCGCTGAGGGCAGTCGGTTGGGAGAGATATGGTGTTGGACCGAGTTGACCAGAAAACGTTGGCATAGAGTTGGTTGATGGTCTTATGAGAACACTCAAAGTCACCAGTGCGTTCCATGTCTGAGGACAAAGCGACTCCGACGACATCATCAAGAGTGATCCCGGGCCACCCATTGACTTCAAGGTAGCGGAAGCCATGAAATGTAAACCTGGGATGCCAGCCTTTGATCTTACCACCAAGCCGAATGGTATCTGTAGCCTTCGCCGCTCGAAGTGGCCGTACACCCAACTCACCATGCTCCAGGATTTCGGCGTGACGAAGAACAAGAGTACCCTCCGAGGATGGAGGCTTGGACTGAAACTCAACCCATCCAGCAAAATTTTGTCCGAAATCAATGACCGTCTTGCCAGAGGGAGTCATGATGACCTCTGTGGCCTTCAGACGAGCGTACTCACGGATGGGAGGAGACTGAGTCGTTGCAAGGGTAGAGGTTGGGAACGACTGGACCACGGTAGGCTGCCATTCCGACTTATCGTTTCCAGTATGCCATTGGGCGTCGTCAATGGTCGAGTCAAATGTTTCGCCGTCATAGATCTCAGCGCCGGTCAGGGCTCCGTAAGACCATTCCCAATCTTTGCCTGTTGCACAGACTACTTGCCCTTCCACTTCAAGCTGAGCGAGAAGACCCATCTGAAACCCCCATTTGTTGCGTCTCTCGAACTGTCCAACCCGTCCACAAAACCAGCCCTCAGCCACCCATGCCGAGAGCACGTTCTCCCCATTGTTCATTAGATGTGTAACATCGTGCGCGGCGTAGTGCAGGTTGGCGTCATATGTAGTCCATCCTGGGGCGAGGTAGTCGTCCCCAATGCGTTTCCCATTCAGATAAGCTTCGTACAAACCATGCGCAGTGATATAAAGTCGAGCAGGTCCTTTTCCGCTCTTGAATTGGCAGCGCATGCGAATGGGTCGTTTGGGACTTTCTGCATCTTCTAGTGGTCCGCTTACCATCTCTGCTTTCCAGTCGCGTCGCTCTAGGAGGCCGACTTCCAAGTCTGTTTTGGCAGCCACGATAGAGCCATCAGAACCGTGGCTCTCGACCTCCACTTGGACATGTTCTCTGCTCTTGAGGGGAGTCGACGGCCATGGCACCAGGACAGAATCCGAGCTCTCGATCACGTATTCTTCCGAGCCGTGATCGCGTTGTATACGTAATTTGTACGACTTTTGTACCCAGTTCTCCGCGTCCCCTTTGAACCTCCAGCTGAGGCGAGGCTGCGACTCGGAGATCCCCACGGGACTTTGATAATGTTCGACGCGAAGCTTCGAAATTTCGACAGACATTGTGTAAGGAGATGGAATATGGCGGGGGTATACCAGGGCACAGTCCACGGCGGAGTTGATATATACCAATTCAAGTCTCACAACCCTGAGCCTGAATGTGCTCCAACTGCTTGGGCGGAGTTCACTTTTGTGGATCCCCTGAGGTGCTATACATGCTGCATAACTTGATCAATCCATCTGAACTTCCCCCAAGCGATTTTCACCACAGGAGCTTATGCATACAGTCCAGAATGCGCAGAGTCAAAACCAAAGAAGGTTTTCACCCACCTCTTCACTTCGGGAGAGCAGTGGCCGGAAAGTCAGTTACGAGCAGCTGGTGACTTCGCGCACGTCCCTCCTTTCCCCGTCTCCACATCTCTAATGGTGTCGGGGCACCGGGGTCACTCGCAGGCAACGAGACGCCGAGGCTAGTCTATTAGATCCAGACCACTCGATGATCGGTTCGGGATAGAGCACGCCGTGTATATGGTTAGGTTTGCTCGAAATGCCGGATCTTGCCCTCCTCTCTACAGACCCTAGACTGAGCCTTGCGGGCAAGGATGCACCGAGGCCAAGCGAGCTATGTTCACTTGTACCGAGATAGCCAAGCCGCCTCTCTCGAGTCCGCACGACATCTGCGCTCTTTATACCTTCAAAGCCAATGTCCGGGACGTGATGCTCTCTCTGGAAACATACTCACCACTCAGAAGATAACCACATCTTTGTGATTCGATCTACAGTCCACGCCATGGAACCCAAAGATGAAATTGTCCATACCGAAGACTCGGCCATGGCCATCGACGAGAAGGCGCAAGCTGTTTTGCATGATGCCACAGCCCGTGGGCAGATGCTGACCGGATACGAAGAATTCAGCTGGTTCCAAACCATGAAAACCTTCAAAATCGCCGTCATGTATTGTACGTTGGTATCCCTCGCGGGCGCTGCAGACGGCTATCAAGTAAGATCACTTTCGCAAGAAGATGCTGGGAAGCTGACAAGCTCGAGATTGGTATCAACGGCTCGATCATAGCCCAGTCAGGCTTTGTCCGACAATTTGCAACGACAACAACAGCCGATGGAGAGCCCACACTGTCGGCGCAAGAGCTGGTGGCCATCGGCGGAACTACCGTGTCTATTGGTCAGGTCGTTGGCATGACTACGATGCCCTTGTAAGTCCTCGGTCCTGCAAATCACCCTTCAAGGCTTCTTCAACCACTTGCACAAAGAAAAACAAATCTGAGGTGGCGCCGTTTGGATTCAGATGCACTTGTTAACTTCTCTGGCAGCTTGTGTGCTCGATATGGCCGAAAGAATGGGTTCTACGCTCTTTGGATCATTCTCGCCTTGAGTGTCATGACAGAATGTCTGTCCACATCTTGGCCACACTGGGTTGGTTTCGAATTGCATGATGATGAATCCTGGGCCAACTAATGGGTCTTTAGATGATCGCCAAACTCCTCGCTGGAACTGGTGTTGGGGCTCTTCAATTCCTCACGCCGACCTACATTGCAGAAATTTGTCCACCCAAGGTCCGAGGCGCAATGATGATCTCATATAGCTGGTGGTGAGTTACCAACGAGGACGTCAAGTCCGGCTTCTGCATCCATCCGAGATTCATTTGGTATTGGACCCAGGCTTACCTTTGATCTGACAGGTCTTCTCTCGGCCACCTGTTGGCACCAATTGCCCTTCAAGTCATGAATTCGCACGACCCATCGAATTGGCATCTCCCCATCTACACGCAATGGGGCCATGTCGGATTGATGTTGATCATCTACGCATCGCTTCCAGAATCACCTTGTGAGCATGACTGAGACTGTAGACGTACACTGGCTGACCGATAGAAAGACTGGTGCGCAACTGTGAAGAAGGAGGAAGCGGGAAAGAAAATGCTCAAGCGCATCAACGGCACTATCCCACATTATAATGTCGAAAAGCAATGGGCGGTGATCGTTTGCACCGTCGAACATGAGCGAGAAGTCGCTGCCGCGAATGCTGGGGGCAAATGGACCGACATTTTCAAAGGACGAGACCTGGTAGGACCGCCCTCATCTCAACCCTCTCTCACGCTTTGACAACTGTAAGGCTAATGAGGCTGAACACACTCCTTCTAGGTCCGAACCATCGTTGCCAGCTGGTGTCTTACCGGCTCCCAGTTTCTTGGTCTCACGGTTTTGAACAACTACGCTGCTTACTTCTATCAGCAAGTCGGATTGAGCGATTTCTTTGCCCTCACAGCCATCACAAAGGCCCCTCAACTGGGTCTGATTCTGGTCCTGATCCTACTCATCGATAAGTTTGGCCGCCGCGTCGTGTCATGCACGTCCCTCAGCCTGATGTGGGCTTGTGACCTGGGAATCGGGATTCTAGGCCTGGTCCCGCAATCCTCCCAGGTAAACGGACTTCTCGTCTTCTTCGCCGCAGTTTTCAGTAAGTGGCTTGCCGTATCTCTTTTCCTTTTGTGTGTCTGCAATCAAGTTGACCGATGCTGACAATCCGACCTCCTTTTTAGCATGCGCGGCGAGTGTCGCTTCCGCCATCGGATACGGAATGCTCGGTGAAATCCCTTCGCAGCGTCACCGCGCGCACACGGCCGGCTTTGCAGCAGCCGTGGCCAGCGTCATGGGCATAGTCAACAATGTCATGGTGCCATACATGCTAAGCAAGACGGCCTGGAACTGGGGACTGAAGTCGACGTTCTACTACTTTGGTCTCGGGGCCACTTTCGCCATCGGCTCTTGGTTTGTCATTCCAGAACCCACAGGGTGAGTCCATGGTCCCTCCGCCTACTTTTTCAGTCTTGTATTGTTCCCTTTCTGGCGGGTTCAGAGAGGAGCCATGAAACTGATAGAATATGTTGTTTAGGCGCACGTTTGCCGAGCTCGACGAAATGTTTGAGAACAAGGTCAAGGCCTGGCGGTTCCGGTCTTACGAAACGGCCACCCAGCAAGCCGTGGACGCCCAACATAGTGCCGAAGAGAGAAGGATGGGAGCAACTGCGGATGCTTAACTCCTGCAACCAGGGTGTATTTGAGCCAGTGAAGAGTGGCAATGGCCCGGTCAAATGGTTCTCGACAGTGTTCACAACCATGGTGAATTGCAGAACCATGGTGAATTGCAGGCAGGGCACTACATAGGTGGTCTACTTCCATAGCTAGCCTTGCTCCGTCGTAAAAGTTTCGGCCCTTGTATCATACAGTACATGATAAGGACGTACCGCAAAGTTTTGAGTATCGAATCCGTCTTTGCTCAGCATACTCACCCACTTGCTCTGTATTCTTACGCCATGTACATACCATTCCCTCCATTGGCTTCCCCACAGGAAGACCAGTTCTTTAAAAAAACAGGATGAGACTTGTAGCAATAGGCTGAGCTTTTATTGCTTTTCAGCGACCAGTTCTTTAACGCAGGATCAGAGTCATAGCAACGGGCTGAGCTTTTATTGCTTTTCAGCACCAAAGCGATTCCGCCCATGAAAGGGAATGAGACGTGGGCGGGTTCAATGTACAAAATTTATCGACGATCACTTGTATTCTAGATATTTATATCTATAGAAGACACAAGGAGAGGAGAGTATGGAGGACCTTTCCGAACTCGACATTCTAATACACCTTTCGAGGACTCGGGATGGCCTTGTTCTCATCCGCGAGTCTCTTCCCGATCCCAAGGTGTATCCAAGCAAGATTGTCCATGACATAGTCAGTACCGATCGGTAAGGGGTCAGGTAGCTCATTTCTCTGTCCGTATTTCAAGGCGGGGCCGAACACTGTCCCTGTCTCCTCCTGGTATTGTTTCCATTTCTCGATAAGCTCCGCAAGCTTCTCCGGTTGCTCATTTGCCAAGTCATGCGTCTCTCCTTGGTCCGTCGAGAGGTCGTACAGTTGCCATTGGCCGGTCCCAGTTGCAGTGTCGGTTTGCATATGGTTGATTTTCCAACGACCAAACCGCAGCCCGGCTCGATTGTAGATCTCCCATCCTACAGCCGGATCATCGTAGCCGTGTATGGCATTCATTTCGACATCTGACGGAGCAGACGAGGACGTACGACGGTCTGAGAGATAAGACACCCAGGATTTACCTCTCATGCCAAAAACGCGTCGATCCATATATGGCGCAGTCGCGCGAGGGTGGGGTGGAGATGGGTTCGGATGCCTGGCTCCTGCCAGCTCCAAAAAGGTCGGCATAATGTCCATACAGGTTGAGAAGGCATGGGAGACGGCGCCAGGGGCCGCCTGAGTCAGTGGGGGATAGCGGATGACGCAGGGTACACGAATTCCACCTGCGGCTTGGTCAGGGTTGTTCATTGCGGTATTTTGTGGATGTGATAACGGGCTTTACCTTCAGTGCAAAAGCCTTTGTACATTCGATGCGGGGCAGACGCAGCGGCAGCCCATCTTCTCTAGAATCAGAACCGTTCTTGGTTCCCTGGGGAAAGGAGCATCCTTACCTGGGACCGTACCAGCAGAAAGAGTTGTGATTGCCAAGGTTTTCATATGAATTGTCATAGTATCGGTTTATATCCATAGCGAAATCGTCCATGACCCCTTTCGATTCTGGACACAGATTCAAATTAGTTATCGGTCTCCAAAAGGCCAAAGGAGGATAGATTGACAGACCCTTCGATGCACCTTCAGCTCCGTTGTCCGACTGAAAAACCACAAATGTGTTGTCCAGCTCCCCAATCTTTTCCAGATAGTCTAGGACCATGCCCGCCCCTCTGTCCATAGACGTAACCATGCCCGCATAGATCTCCATGGACCTCGCGCTAAATTTTCTCGATGCGTCGTCCATATCTTCCCAGCGTGGATGATTTGTGACGACTGGATAAGCCGTCGCGTTCGGCTGAACGACACCGGTCTCGATGAGCTTCTTCAACCGTGCTTCGCGAAGAGCATCTGGGCCTGCATCATACACTCCACGGTATGCATCGCGGTCTTCTGCCGTGCATTGAAGAGGCCAGTGAGGTGCGGAGAAGGCTAGATATCCAAAAAAGGGCTGTTCTTTCTCTTCTTCTGTTCGGGACTCGAGGTACTCGATCATCCTTTGAGCGTAAGACGTCGAAGAGAACCAGCCTTCTGCAGAATTAGTAGTGTTGGCTTCCCTATTCTCGAGTCAGATCCTTAGACTATGATGATCCACAAAGCTAACATGACCAGACTCACGGCATCCACTTGTGTCCGTCTTTGACGTAGATCCTCGGCACTCGAGCAGGATTAAACTTCTGCCCCTGCACGACTTGATCCCAGGCAGGCTCCCAGCCGAAATGATTGCAGCTTCCAGGCAGAACACTGAGGCTCTTGTGAAATCCTCGAGCAGACGGAATTGTATCGTCGCGGAGACCGAGATGCCTGAGTAGTCATAAGTGCCTGCTGGCAATAGGCATAAAGCTGAAAGCCTCTTACCATTTTCCTACCATGCAATTCCAATAGCCACTGTCTGAAAGCACTTCAGGCAGAGCGGCAATATCGAAGTCTAGAGTCGATATCAGATCCATCTGCTCCGCTCTTTCAAAGATCAGGTCATGTTACTGAGATATCCCTCTGTTCCTGGTCCGGTCCATCGATCAGGGTCCATACTCTTGGTAGTGTCAGAAGTGCCAGCTAGATGAAATGCTCTGACGATCACAACTCACCTTATGCTCGTGCATTACACCAAGCCCAGCGATGTGGTTGTCTGTTCCAGAAAGCAACATTGAGCGGGTCGGTGAGCACGCCGCCGCAACATGATCTTCTCACGTTCAGCAATGGGCTTTCCCAAGAGGCCAAGACTACTCACAGTCACTCATTCGGAGTCCTTCATTGGCGAGTCTATCCAAGCTTGGCGTCTTAATCTCGGCTCCGTAACAGCCCAGGTCGGAGAAACCCAGGTCATCAGCCATCATGATGAGAAAGTTTGGGCGTTTGGGTGCCATTGCTATTCTCTTTTCCTCAGTCCAGACGTGAAAGAAGGAACGGCAAAGGAAGTTACAACACGTTTGCCGGAAGGTGAAGAGAGGATGTTGAACCTCCAATGCTTGTTCTTGTTATGCAGCCTTCTGCAAACGTATGGACCAAGTGTCAGAAACGGGATTGCCATTCGGAGTAAGTCATAACAGAATCCGGCCGAGAAGCTCGCGTTCGGTCGAACATTAGCTGCAAGCTTGGATCCATGTTCGGATGGTATAGGACCGAGTCTGCGAAAAACGAGGAAGTCTCAAAGCCACTCCGAACGGGCGACGGTCGTTTGACATGGCGCGCGAGTTCGATGGTGTTGATGGCCTCAAATCCGACGAAGCAGTCATGTCGCGAGGTTACCGACCAAAGGGGAGGCGAAGTGCCGTTCTGATTGGTCCCCACATCTCCGCCAGAGGCCCCTAGCGGCTCTTAAACCCCGGTGCCGACTTCCGGACTCATTGCGTCTCGCTTAGCGTGAACCGTTAGCAAAGCAAGAACAACTCGTACCGACAACAACGACCGTCCGAAGACAATGCGATCGCGTAGCCCGCCGGCACAGCAACGGCCGAGATTTCAGGCTCGGAGTAATTGCTCACGCACTATGACTGTGACATCCTAACGTTGACTATAAGATCCAGGTGCATTACGTTATCGAAATCGTACCGAGGCGGCATGGTTTTTGAAATGCGATTTTCCCTTGAACACCATTCCAAGACAAGCCAGGATGTCGGGGCAAGGGCTTTGGTCCTTCTCTCGGAAGTGGCGCAGACGGCAGCGTTGGGCATGTCGCTGGAGGTAGTGTTTACTTGTATAATGTTTCTCCCGATCTTCTTGGGGTAGATCGCTGCATAAATATGTTGAACTAACAGTGTCATTTGCAGTTGTCATTCATAATTATCTGTATGGGTGAACAGGCAGACGAAGGCTGCTGAGGGTTGCAGCACGTGACATAGCCACGTGACATGACCACGTGATCCATAGCGCCGACACGTGCACGTCCTTCTCGGGGAATGGTTAGTGCGGAGACCGATTATCGTTATCAGCACGCCAGGCGACAAGCCCTGACGAGCTTGGTGACAAGGTCGGTCTGGAGTTCCTCCGCCTCGAGAGACCTCGTGCGCATCTGCACCATGGAGTCTTAGACGTGCTTCTTCGCCTCCAGGCTGAGGTCTGAGGAGAGCAGTAAACGCTCAACCCGTCTATACAAAACGCAACGATGTCTCCGAAAGAGACCGATCCTCTACTGCCTCAGAACGAGCCCGCTCCCGAGATCCAAGGCCATGGCTTCTCAAGATACAGAGGGTATGAAGGTATCCAGCCTTTACCAGAGTACAAAGAACACCCGACGCAATGGGAAGAAGTACGCCAGGCGCAGCCAGGCTACCAAGATGAAGACGACGACGATGACACGCAATCTACGACGATGGAATCCACCCAGTCTGCCCTGAACAGAATCATCGGCATCTTCTCCATCGTGGTGTTCATGGGCGTTGTGATAGCCCTGCTGAGCCCGCGCGTCGCAGACCAGGAGCCCATCCCTCTCCCCAAAAGACCCCAGAGCATCGAGCAACGGGTTTCGGCCATCCTCAACCACACCCCGCTGATAGATGGCCACGTCGACCTCGCGATCTTCATCCGCGGCTTGTACGCGAACAAATTACACACCAAGGAGTTCAAAGAGAAGTTTGAGAACGGCAACATGGAACTAAACGTCGACTTGCCGCGTCTGCGCAAGGGCAAGGTGGGCGGCGCGTTCTGGAGTGCCTTCGTGGTGTGCCCGGAGCACGCAAGCGACGATTTCTCGGACGAGCAGTACGCCACACCGGTCGCGCATACACTGTCTCAGATCGATCTACTCCGGCGGCTGCAGGCCGAATATGCCGGGAACTTTACGTTCGCGACGACTCCGCTTTCCCGGCAGCTGGCCAATTTCCACGCATCGAGGAGTTTGATCTCCCCGATCAGCATTGAAGGATTGCATCAGATTCCGCAGTCCGCTCCGCTCTCGACGTTACGGTTGTACTATGCACTGGGCGTGCGTGCAGCGACACTTACGTGGAATTGTCACAACGCGTTTGCCGACGCGGCGTTGATTTCCACTCGCAACGGCACGCACGTCGCTCCTTACCATCGTGGCGGGCTTACCTCCGCAGGACGAGAGGTCATCCGCGAGATGAACCGATTGGGAATACTGGTCGACATTTCGCACACGTCGTATTGGACTCAGAAAGCCGTGTTGAGCAACAACACCTCCGCGGCGCCCGTGATCTACTCGCACTCGTCGGCGTTTGCGCTGTGTCCGCATCCGAGAAACGTCCACGACGACATCCTCGAGTTAGTCAAACAGACGGGAAGTGTGGTCATGATCAACTTCAGCCCCGGGTTTATTTCGTGCTTGCCACCGCCGGATGAGAGCGTGTTGCCGGAGTTCTACGAGAAGAATAATACATTACACCAAGTTGCGAGGCATGTCGTGTACGTCGGCGAGAAGATTGGGTACGACTTTGTCGGGCTGGGGAGCGATTTCGACGGCATGGGCGAGCTGACGCCAAAGGGCTTGGAGGGCGTTGATAAATATCCGGACCTGATTGCTGAGCTGTTGAAGATGGGGGTCAGTGATAGAGACGCTGCGAAGGTGGCAGGAGGGAATCTGATCAGGGTATGGGAAAAGGCCAACGGGGTTGCCAGAAAGCTGCAGCGGGAGACGCAGGAGGGAGAAGACGTTGTGTCTGGGTGGTAACCTTGCACATAAGGCTGGCTTATCCCGGTATCCGATATCCGGGCTGAATAAAACAGAAGCAATCCGAAAAACCCCTCGCTTAGTAAACCAGGCCCACGACGCACAATTCTTGCATTTCCTCTGTGAAGAGCGCCGGAAATGAGAAATGAACGTGCAAAAAAAAGGAGGCACATCCGTGGAGCCGACTTGCTTCGAACCTGGTCCCAGAACGTGAGCTCAAAGGGAGCAAAAATGATAGATCTCAGCGACATGGAATCGAACCACAGCCACCTGGGCGCGGCTTTTAGACCGCCAGGTATTCTACCACTAAACTATCGCTGATCCTGATTGTAGGGGATCTGTCCTCTACAGCGAAGAAAGGGCTCTTGAATTGTTGGAAAAGAACGTGTTTCTGCATCTGATAAGCGTGTATTTTCCCAGAGGTTTGGGAAATTAATGAAAATTAGGAAAGCGAGCATTTTAGGTGGTGAGTCAGCATCCTGATTGCTGAGCTTATGCAGCGATTTGATATGAGCTGCCTTGCCTTGCATCCGAGGATTTCAGTCGCTTGAAGGTCACGTGGAAGCGGGACTTGGTCAAGGACTCTACCGTCGTTTGGGATGGAGGGCAGTCGTTGTAGTCGATTGGTCCAGATATCCAGGCTCTTTCCAAGAGATAGTGGTTGACTCCGTGTTGTTCGGTTGAACATACTTTCGTCTTGCCCAGGAGGCTGGCCGATTTCCGACATGTGGGAGCGCCCGCCTCTTTGATGAGCAGTGTTCATTTCCCTTGTGCACGGCGGTCGTGCCAGTGGCCTGCATACTCTGGAAGAAGGTTTGGTGCATGTTTGGTTGGGTTTCTTTTCCTGGTGGCCACCACAACGATATCGGGCGAGATGCTAGTCGCGACTGACGGCTGGCGGTGCAGCCAGATTCCGATAATATCAGAGAGCCTCCCGGACGTCGCAGGGTCTTGACGCACTACTACCCTCTCAACCGTACCATGGAGATGCTCCAGCTCAAGGTCAGATCGAGGTGATATTGACCGAAAAAAAGAACATTTCAGTTTGCCTTCTGCCAAGCACCTACCAAGTCTTCAACCTATTGACAACGTCAATCACAGGTTGTGGGAGGCCAAATATTTGCCTGCAGAGTTGTTGCCTGCGTCAGTACTTAGCCTTGACGAGCTTGCCCGACAGTCTTCTCAGTTCCGACAAACGATCTGAGGGAGTTGAGGCAAGGAGAAAAAGGAAATTCTGGTTGCGTTAAAAATACTTCAAAGTCAAGTTCACACCGACCCCGCGTCAGAAAAGATGCTTGCATTCTCGAAGCTGGCCAAGTTATCGCCGGGCCACCGGGCTCACCGTTGCCAGACCCTTGTTGGAGCCGAAGTGTTTCGCCCTCAGAAAGGGAGCCTACTTGAGACTCCTGCCTCCTCTGTTCCGACTTCAAGTGACCGACCAGCGACTCCCATGCTCCTGTTATTGTCCGGCAGTAACACGTCGTGGAACTCGGCAGAGAGTGGTTTATCGTGTCCATTTGCTGAGGCACAATACTTCAGGATTGCTGATGTCGCGACGGCCCACCAGTGTTGTGCGAGCACTGTCGTAGAGGTTATCGGCTTCCAATAGCTCTCCATGCTCGCACCATAGACTTGTGCTGTCATACACAAATGGGATCTCTCAGCACTATGATAATAGCTTCACAGACCAAAGTAACGAGCGCTTGACAGCTACGTCTTCGGTCTTTTGGACAACCTCTGCAGAAATTGCCTGCAGAATTTACCCCGCCAAGACTATCCCCTCGAAATCAAGGCTTGAGCGGCACTGAGTTTAGACCGGAAATGGCTCTGGAGCATGTGTGTTCATTGTTCTGGTTCCAAAGTCTTTTCTGACTGCACAGTTCCGTCATCGCGTGAAGCGCGCAGCTTTCAGCCCCAAGTTCTTCCTTCATCTCCTACACCCGAGCGAGAGTTATCTTCGGGGGTTGACTACGTATTTATTTTGCGCTGGAAATATGTGTGGGAGGTGCGCGGAAGAGTTCCGAAATTAGAAAGATGAGGTCTTGGCAGAATTCATGAGTGAACAGGCTTTCATTTTGCGCAGGCCGACACCACTATTAACTATTGATGCAGCGGGAGCTGGAAGGATCTCCTGTCTCCTTTTCTCCTGTCTCCTTTTCTCCTGTCTCCTTTTCTCCTGTCTCCTTTGCACGCACGATAGCGACCTCCTGAACAAAGCCCTGCAATAATGACGGCCTCGCAGCGTCACAGTCCATCCTGTAAAGACTTTCGCTCGCTTGCTCACTTCTTGCGTCGCTGCTTCTGGTACGGTGCCAAATGCTCATTACTGCGGCAGTTAAACAGCGAGACCCCTGTTCAGGTTCTACAGCAATGCACTGCGGGGGCTGAGGTCCGCTGCGAATGAATTCCAAATATCGTCGTATGACTGGTGGTTTTGGCTTCAGGCGTTCAAGACCCGTGCAGAGGACCAAACTCCATCCTGACGCGAGATACCCGGAATCAGGACTATTTCCAATATCAGCAGGCAACTCGTCAACGCCGCACTCATCTGGTGTGTATATCAGCCTCATTTGGCTCTTACAACAACCTTTACAGGCACTCACTGCTTTACACCGATCTTGGCAATGCAACGGTTGGGCCCGCCTGAAGCAAAAAAAGGTCAGTGTTTCAGCGTCACCTTGTTGAGGCCTCCCACACGTGCAATCAAAGTCTCCGAGCGTATAGGCGTTCCAGACAGGGCCTGAACATTATGTCTCCGAGTGATACGTGGTGTATATGAATACAAGAGCTCCGTCTGATGGACTGGGGAGACTCCATCTTGTCATCGCTGCTTGTGTGTGCCCTGTAGAGCCGCCGCGATGTCTGACAGAGGAGTGTTTGAGAACCTGCAAAACTTTGTATACAACCTTGACTCCATTCGTACCGCCCTGCTGCTCATTTGCTTCTGGATGACATGGCAGGCGTTCCTTTTCTTCTACCGTCTCACAATACATCCTCTAGCGAAGTTTCCTGGCCCAAAACTTGCCGCAGCCTCTTACTGGTATGAGTATTACTACGATGTCTCGAAGGAGGGGAGATTTATCTGGAAAATCATGGAGCTGCACAAGCAGTACGGTACGCGAACGCAGAGACAGGCTTTTTCATGAGTGCTGACCTCCGAGAAGGGCCGGTCGTCAGAATAAACCCAAATGAGCTCCACTTCAACGACCCGGAATTCTATGAGGAAATATACCATGGCAAGAAGTACAAGACTGACCGCGACAAGTGGTTCAATCTGGACCACGTTGGGGAGGGTCTTGCTTTCACCATCGACCACGACGTCCACGCACGACGGCGGAATGCCCTGTCTCCGTACTTCAGCATGCTGTCTATTCGAGCCCTGGAGCCTCGGATCACAGATATTCTCGCGATAATGTTGGATCGGATCCACGAAGCTCGCCAAAATGACAGAATAATCCATCTCTACCACATGTTCTCCGCGTATGCTCTCGACATCGTCTCTCAATACGCCCTTGGGAAAGATCTGTCGATGAACCTGATAAACAACCCCGATTTTGGCAAGACGTGGGCTGAACTCACGGCGTCCATACGAATCAACAACTTTGGGAGACATTTCAAGGGAATAATGGCTGTGTTGGTGTCTTTCCCCGAGTCCCTAATGGTCAGACTGAACCCACCAATTGGCCGATTCATAGACTGGCGGCACACATTGTCAAAACAGGTGCAACAAGTCCTCGACGAGCAAAACAGCGAAACGCCAAAAGACGGACCGACGACGCTATTTCGAGAACTGATCAAAAGCGACTTGCCCGCCGAAGAAAAGACCCTGCGACGCTTGACGGACGAAGCCAGCATGGTTTTGGGAGCGGGAGGTGAGACGACTGCCCAGACTCTGGTACGGACTTTCTATCACTTGATTGAGAATCCACAGATTGTCAAAAAGCTTAGAGACGAATTGGCCGTTGCCATCCCTGAGCCGGACAGAATACCACCCTTGGCAGTGCTTCAAAACCTTGTCTACCTGAACGCGGTGGTCGACGAAGGTGTAAGGATATCATTTCCTGTGCCGGCAAGGTCGCCTAGAGTGTTTCATGACCATACTCTGCATTATGGAAATTGGACAATCCGGCCTGGAGTGAGTAACGCGACATGCATACGAGTTTCTGCTAAATTGCGATCCAGACTGCCGTCTCCATGTCGCCTTGGATGGTCATGATGAGCGAGAAGGTATTCCCCGATCCCTTCAAGTTCGATCCGGAGAGATGGCTCGGAAACAAGGAACTGCGAAAATACCAGGTCGCATTCTCCAAAGGGAAAAGAGCCTGTCTCGGGATCAAGTGAGCCACTTGTCCTCAAAGAAATGGCAGCTGAGAACGAAATACTGACCCGCGTCGCAGCCTTGCCTACGCCGAGATGTTGTTTGCAATTGCCATGATTATCCGCAAGTTCGACCTGGAATTGTATGAAACGACGTGGGAAGATGTGGACATTGCGCATGATTTCTTCGTGGCGCTTCCGAGGTTCGGTACGAAAGGCGTACGCGTCAAGGTCAAGGAAGAGTTTTCCTAAGCATGGGGATATACAACATCATTCAGCAGCATGGTCATGTCGGCAAGACGACTTCTCTAACGCTGCATTTACCACAAACTGTATTGGCTTGCCCTGACGAGCAGCATGCTTCCCAGATAGTACAATTTCACAATTTCGCCTTCGCTTCGAGTTCCTCGGGAGGGATTATCCTTGCCGTCGTGAAAGGAACCTCAAGATGATAGAAAACCTGGTCCCATCGATCATTTCCGAACCAATCTCGCCGCTGGCCCTTGGAATTGACCGCTTGAATCCACGGGGCGCCGAATGCGCCAGCACTCTTCGTCAACTCGATAACCCGCTGTTTGTTCTCCGGACTGGCGGCATTCTTCATGATTTCCTTGACTTCCTCCTCGGTGAAGATGCCCGCCAGGGCCTTGATCACACCTTCCGGCTTCGAGATGTTGATGCCCTTGTTCCAGTACGCCACGCTAAACGCCGGGAAAGTTTGGTCGAATTTTTCAGCCGGATAGTGGTCTTTGACCCATGTCGCGACGCGAACGGCCTGCTCACCGTCAATCCTCGATTTCAACAGCCTCAGTGACACTTACAAATAGGGACAGGATCGGGAACTCCTTAGGCCGGATCACTTTCAACCCCAGCATCTCGCCCGTCAACGTGGAATCTTGCTCTGCGAAAGCCTCCTTCCACTTCGGTGTCGGAGTGAATGGATTCCCAGCGCCATCACGGGCCGCACCCAGGAAGAAGGGTATTATGTCGACCGAGACGCCATACGTATTGAGAAGTGGCCGGTAGCGAACAGTATTGATGAAGCCGAACCATGAGTACGGCGACACTAAGGACGCCTGGTGAGTTGCAAAGCATATCAGATGGATGCATGTTCGACGCTTCGGTACATACCACAATCGACGAAAACCGTAAGCTTCCCTCCCTCTGGATGCTTTTTCGGAAACAGCGACATTCTGAGGAGCTCGGAATTCTTCCTGCAGCAGGTCTAGGGCTGGAGCGAGTCGGCTATCCTAGATGTGCAGTTCAGGCCTCCTCCACGACGACGCTGGGCTGGAAGCTAATCAGATTGCGTGATGCACCCTTCCACTCTGCCCGGGACACTGTTATAATAACCCGCTATTCTCTCTGCATGTCATAAGGGCAACAGAGGGATAGATCTCGGCGAAGTGCAATCTCACGGAGACTACGAGGACAAATCAGGGAGCTGGTAAGCCGAGGTCCCCCGGAGCATCGCCGGCGGCGACTAATCATTAACGCAGATCCCGACAGCATAACAGACCTCGATCTTGACCTCGTCTCAGATGTTCCACATCGAGGCTGTTGCGGCGCCAGTGAAAGCTCGCCTCAGCTGGCTACGCACGAAAGAATATCTTCTAATCAATCCAATGGGACAATTGCTTCAAAATGCCAGGGACGACTCCCGCCACGGGGCAAGCTGCTGCTCGCCACAGCACCTCTTGGCTACATACAGTCCTACATCCATCGCACCTGTTCGGGCAGCGGCACTTGACAGCATCGCCAAAATCGCAGCACCATGCCCATAGAGTCCGCCCATCCCCCAATCACCGTTCCGCCGGTCGATGTCTGGACCTTTCTCTTCGAACGATCTGAACGCGAATTTCCAGAAGATCACGGTAGGCGAGTGTGAAAATCGCACTTGGTCCAGGGGGCTGACAGTGCGTCAAGTTGTTTTCGTGGATGTCGCAGCACAGAAGCAGCAGTCTGTCCGAGACGTTCGCGACGCTGCCACACGATTCGGCCAAGGCATTCGACAGCAGTGGCATTGGCAAAAGGGCGATGTGGTAGCGCTTTTCAGCCCCAACAGCACCGATATCGCGCCCGTGACGTTTGGCACACTCTGGGCGGGTGGTGTTGTCTGTCCGTTCAACAATCTGTACACTGTCGGCGAACTGGTGTCACAATTGAAGTCTTCGCAGGCGAGGGCCTTAGTCACCCATGTGGCATGTCTTGAGGTCGCCCAAGAGGCCGCCTTGCTTGTGGGCTTACCGCTCGACCGCGTCATTCTAGTAGGTCCTCGAGACCCGAAAGAGCGATTCAGGCATTTTTCCGACGTGCAGCCTTCGGCTACCCACATCGAGAAAGTGCAGATCGATCCGAAGGAGGACCTTGCGTACCTGGTGTACTCTTCTGGAACCACTGGTCTACCGAAGGGCGTGATGTTGACACACGAGAATGTTGTCGCAAATCTGCTGCAGGGGGCGGTCATGGACGCCCAGAATATGCACTGGAGCAAGGATAGGAGCATTGGATTCCTGCCCATGTACCATATCTATGGTAAGCCGACACGTCACCCGGAGCACCCCGGCATGCTGATTTCTGGGCACACCTAGGCATCGCAGTTCTCCTCCTTCAACCAGTCTTCCGAGGGGTGCGAGTCTACATCATGCAAAGATTCGAATTGGAGCCGTTTTGCCGCATCATCCAGGACCAGAGGATCACATTCGCTTTTGTTGTGCCACCCGTCGTGCTGGCACTGGCCAAGCATCCCCTGATCGACAAATTCAACCTGAGCTCCCTCCGAATGATGCACTCGTCCGCGGCACCGCTCACGGACGATCTCGTCCAGATGGTGTACAAGAGGCTCAACGTACCGATCAAGCAAGGGTACGGATTGTCGGAAGCCTCTCCAGGAGTGGCTACACAGGTGTGTGAACACAGCTCAATCTCTCATTGCAGTTGCTTACTCTGGCTTGATTTCGCAGCCCTGGGGTGAATGGAACAAGACTATCGGCTCAGCGGGGACGCTCGTCCCGTCCATGTCTCTGAAGTGTGTAGCAGACGGAAAAGAAGTCCCCCTCGGAGACACGGGCGAGATCTGGATCAAGGGCCCCAATATCTTCAAAGGCTACTACAAAAACGCGAAGGCCACAGCAGAGTCAATAACGCCTGACGGCTGGTACCGCACGGGCGACGTGGGCTATGTCGACAAGGACAATAACCTCTACATCACGGACCGAGTCAAGGAGCTCATCAAGTACAACGGATTTCAGGTCGCTCCGGCGCAGTTGGAAGGCCTGTTGCTGGCACATCCGGCCGTCAATGATGTGGCTGTCATTGGCGTGTACAGCAGAGAGAAGGCGACCGAGCTACCAAGAGCGTATGTCGTCCCCGCGACGGGGTACCCCGCCGGACCCGAGCTGGAGAGAGCAATTTCCGAGTGGTTGAACAAGAAGGTCGCTCCGTACAAGAGGCTCAGGGGCGGTGTTCGGTTCGTGGAGGCAATCCCGAAGAGCAATGCTGGCAAGGTGCTCCGCCGGGTACTGTCTGAACAGGCGAAGAAGGAAGAGTCGGCTCGACTGTAATGCAATCTAGTAGATCTCATGGCCATGGTCACTTTGTGCTCCAGGCAGGACTTTACCCTTCGGCCACTAATCAATCTGGAAGACAAGTACATTCTCAGCTGCAGAGCAAGAGGAAGGGCAAGGTATCGTAAGCTCATAAAGGCTTCCTGGCGTTAATCGCGAAAACCCAGGCTTGTCTTGCTCGGTACATAGTCAATACGACCCCAGTCAGAAAGTTCAATACGATAGGTGTGGATCACCTATATGCCGATTTTGTGTGAAAAGCTACCATAAGCATACATACATAACCCTCCTCAAACCGTTTCCTGCTTACAATTTCGAGAACATGCTCTCGCCCTGCGGCCGAGCATCCAGCTCATGCGTCCACGCACTCCTCGGCTGGGTGTGCAAGAACCAATACGTCTGGGCCAGATCGGCCGGGGCGACCAGGTGGGCGTCGACATCGTCGAGCTTCGTCTCCTGCCCCCGTCGCTGCCACTCCCTCCTGGACCACTCGCCGATCAACTTACCGTCGACGGGGCTGTCGACGATGATGTGGGCCGCGTGGATGCCCTTGGCCTGGTACTCGCGCGTGATGATCTGGCACAGCGAGCGCAGGCCGAACTTGCCCGGCGAGAAGCTGGATAGGCCGGGGTTGCCGCGCAGGGCGCCCGTCGCGCCCGTGAACAGGACGGTGCCCTTGCCCGCGGCCAGCATGTCGGGCAGGACGCACTTGGTCGCCCAGAAGGCGCCGAACAGGTTGATCTTGGTGAAGTTCTCAAACTCCTCGGACGAGGTGTCGAGGATGGGCCGGCCGTTCACGCGCCGCGCCCCAGCGTTGTACACCAGCACCGACACGGCGCCCAGGTCGGCCCGGATGTGCTGGAAGCTCGAGACCACCGAGCTCTCCTGCCGCAGGTCCGTGATGTAGTACTTGGCGGAGCCCGCGCCGTAGTCGGCCTCGATGCCCCGCGCCATCTTGTCCAGCTTGTCCTCTGTGCGCGCCAGCAGAGCGACGTAGAAGCCCTCGGCAACGAAGCGGCGGGCGACTGCTTCGCCGATGCCGGGCCCGGCGCCCACGAGCGCGATGACCGGTTTGTTCTGCTTGTTGAGAGACATATTGTGACACGGTGTTGACTGGTGGTGCGGGTGGGGTTGAGTGTTGTCGAGATTGTCCGGCAGCAGAGCTGGGTCCCTGTCGTCTTCTTCTTACGCTCGGTGATAGATTGAGATGCACAAGACCGCCAACCCACAGCTGTACCGTTCCGTCGCTGTTCTGTTGCTGTGCTGTGTAATCGGCGTACTTTCCCGTGTTGCTCCAATGTATCAAACGATGCAAGCAGGAATCTACAGCGTTGCCGATATTTGAAGCTTCATCGGTCGGCGGAATCACGATGATGTGCTTGCGAATCAGTAATCCTTCGACGAGAGCGGAACTCGCATCGCCCTCTAAGCTTCAACCTCGGTATGGGGCCCCAACGCCGGTCTGCCGCCCCGGGAATTGGTGGAATAGTAAGCTGCCGTCTTTCCTCGTACAGTACGTGCGTATGGGTCGAGAAGACCTCATCGATGGCACTGTCGCGTGAATCTCGGGCGGTCCTGCAATGGTGAAACGTAAATGTTGACAGGCGACAAGTAATTATGTACAGTAGAAGCACCTACAGTAACGTCGTGCAGTACTGGGAGCCCTAGGGGACCTATTATGCTCACTTAGGCGTGCGCCCCGCCCCTAACTTAGGCATTGTCTTCCAAAGGCGCCGCCCCGAACGCCGATAGGGAGCTCTAACAGATCCTCTGGCAGCCGTCACTGTTCACTGTGCCAATCTGTCCGCCGTTTGACACACTTCCTGACTTGCTGTACGCATCATTCCTTACTGTAAAATCATGCGACAGTTTCTCGTCTTGCGGTTCTGAATCAACGAGAATTTATGAGCACTCACTCAATAGCTACATCGCTATGCACGTGTAACGTACTTGGGCGCTCGAAATCAACGCGTCGTGCCTGTGCTCTGACTTCGCTCTCAGATTGGCGGCTTGCCAACCTTCCCCGCGTTGCATAGCATCAATGTGACGATCAGTCCACCACTTCCTCGTTGAGGTCTCACACGTCTCGTCACCGAATGCTTAAAGTGGTGCAATCGCTTTCCAGGCCCGTCTGGTTCAACAGGATCGAATCTCAGAAGCGAATCCCCAGGCGACGTCCATCTTGAGTCCGGAGATCATTCTCAGAATTGTTCTGACCTCGTTGCGGCTATTTTATGTGACCAACACCACGGAGGCGCGCAATTCGTTCGTCACGTCAGTTTGAAGCCACGAAAAGGCCAGGAGGGCGAGCTTAACCCACCTCATGCTTTCATCCGCGCAAATTACGCAGGCGATGATGGGTTGGTTCGACCAAAGAAGCTTATAGAGAGTTCCGAACATTGGATATGTCTCGAAGGGCCGTGAAGAGGAAGTGGTGCTAAAAGACACCTGTTGGGAAATTATACACGAATGGTTCTTCTTGGAGGTTGACCATGGCGAAGTGGTCATCTACTGCCCGGGGGCGTCTATCAAGCCAGCAACAACTGCGCCAGGAGGCTCACACTATAACTTGCTCATTGGTGGTTGTGGTTGACTTGTTCCGATCGAGCTTGTGAGGTTGAGCAAGATCTCTCCGGCCTCTCGTTCGATGCGTGCGAGGAGCTCTGCACATGTCGGAATATCATGGATCAATCCCATGACTTGTCCGGCATACCACACCTGGATCAAATGTCAGCAGGGAAAGCTAGCCTGACACGCCAGCAACTTACGCCGTGTTGGATATCGCCTCCCACAAGGACTTCCCTGCCCTTGGCTCCGCTCACGACGGGAGCCACCTCGGCGAACTCGCCTGTCTTGCTCGTCGCCTCGATTTCGATCGTCTTTGCTGTCATCTGGTTACTGTACATGCGGCTAGTGTTCTTCCACCGTCGCAGAATCAGAGTGGTCTGATGTTCGTCGCCGTTGACAATGGCTTGCTTGACGTTTAGGTGTATGGGTGCCTCAACCGTGCACATAAAGCGAGTGCCCATGTTGATACCTGCAGCACCGAGACTGAGGGCAGCCATCAACCCATATCCGTCTGCGAAGCCACCAGAGGCAATAAAGGGCGTGCTGCCAAGTTCTTGACGTGCCCTACTGTTCAGGATCAGGGACGCGATATCAGACTCGCCGACGTGACCAGCACATTCGAATCCATCAATCGACAAGATATCGACTCCGAGCTTGATGGCAGCTTTGGCGTGCCTGATGGTCGTGGCTTTGTGGATAACGATGATGCCGGCTTCTTTGAGTTTCTTGATCACTGGCCCGGGGCTGTTGCCGGCTGTTTCCACAATCTTGACACCCTCCTCGATGATGGTTCGGGTAAAAGCGGGATAATCAGGGGGATTAAGGGCAGGTAGCAGGGTGAGGTTGACACCGAACGGGTTCTTCGTCAACGACCGTGTCTTCCTAATCTCTTGACGAAGGGCTTCTGGGCTTGGTTGCGTGAGGGCGTTGATGATTCCGAGTCCACCAGCATTACTGACGGCAGCCGCCAACTCAGCATATGCAACCCATTGGAGACCACCCTGGACACTAAACTTCCGTCAGCGGCAATATCTTGGATCGGCTACCACATTGCCCTGGACACAACACTGCAGTGGAGCCAGGAAGTCTGAGTGGCACCTACACTGGGATCCTGATGCCCAGCGTGCGGGTAAGGGGCGTGTCGAAAGCCATATCAGATGCAGATGTAGATGTGCACGAATGGGTAAGTGAAAGGTACTGTTGAGCGAGGTACTATCTGTCGCAAAGAAACGAAAAGCACCTGCCGATAGTCTCCTTCATATTGAGGATGTTTCCGCGAATCGGTCCAAGTAATCAGCACGCCCAAGCACGACGAATCGATCAGCCTCTTTATCAGGAAAACCCGAGGTACAAAGCACTCAGCATGCTGTAAGTCCCGAGACGTGTCCGGTGGGACAATGGAAGAGACACGGCCGTATTTTGCGCCCGTAATGCCGGCATCGACGCCATTATTAACCACGACCATGGCGTTGTAAACTCAAGGTGTCGGGCGAGAGCCCCAAGAAATTGGGCGGCGCCTCCCCAGTGCTCCGCCCCAAACATCTACTACGGTACGCACTGGAACTAGCCACAGGAGGTAGCTGCAAACAGATTATTAAAGGGAGGGCTGGGACAGGTTGAGCATGAAGTTGGTCCCCACATATCAGTAATAAATAAATCCGGAGTTCCCAGGAACAGCCGAGGTGAGCTCCCTATGTAAGCGCAATCTGGACCTCACCTGCCAGAGCCATGGATCACAAGAGTGTTCAAGAATTCGTGCTGCCTTGTCGACAGGCCAGTGAAGCCAGTGAAGCCAGTGACCGCAATCATGGGCCGAGAAATTGCCAAAGAAGAGGTATCGCGGAACAACACTGCCGACAGTTTATGGTGTATCATCGACAACAAGGTGTACGACCTGACAGACTTCGCTGATGCTCACCCTGGTGGTGCGACGGTACTGTATCAAGTCGCCGGGCAAGATGCGACGGCCGACTTTTTCAACCTGCACAGACTGGAAGTTCTGCAGAGATACGAAAAGTCGCTATGCATCGGCACGGTGAAAGGCGAGAAGTCGCAGATAATATATCCGAAGCCCGGGGATTTGAGTCTCGTGCCATATGGAGAGCCGACGTGGTTGGCGCCCCAGTTCAAGAGTCCATACTACAAGGAGAGTCATCGACGGTTGCAACGGGCGATGAGAATCTGGGTGGAGACAGTGTTGATGCCCGAGGCTCAGGAGAAGGAATTGAGCGGCAAGTACATTAGCGACGAGATGATCCAGGAGATGGGGTACGTGTGTATCTGTCCGCTGCCGGAAGCCATATTTGCGTCCGCTCTGACAGCCTTTGTAGACGACTTGGGATTAACGCGATGCGCATGGGACCCGGCGCACATTTGAAAGGCCTCACGTTAATGAACGGGGCCGTCCAACCCGAAGAATTCGACTACTTCCACGAGATGGTCATCACCCAGGAGATGTGTCGGACGGGCACGCGATCCTTCAACGACGGCAATCTGGGCGGAATGCTCATCAGCTTGCCGGCGGTGCTGTACCACGCGAAGCCTCACGTGCGGCAGAGAGTTGCGGAAGAATGCTTATCGGGCAAGAAGAAGATCTGCCTGGCCATCTCGGAAGCATTTGCTGGCTCGGACGTGGCGGGCATGAAGACCACGGCGGTCAAGAGCGCAGATGGCAGTCACTATATTGTCAACGGTTGGTGAAGCGCCGCCCCTGTCCCCCGAAGAAGATGTCCGCTAATAATCGGTGCAAATCGCCAGGGACCAAGAAATGGATCACCAACGGCAACTTCTGCGACTATTTCGTCACCGGCGTCAAAACCAAGGGCGGCTTCTCCATGCTGCTGATCGAGCGACAGGAAGGGCTCGAGACGACCCAGATCAAGACCAGCTATTCGACGGCGGCCGGCACCGCATTCATAAAGTTCGACAACGTTAAAGTCCCCGCCGAGAACCTCCTGGGCGTCGAAGACCAAGGCTTCAAGGTCATCATGACGAACTTCAACCACGAGCGCTGGATGATCGCGACTTTCAGCGTCCGGTCGAGCCGCATGGTCGTGGAAGAGTGCCTCAAGTGGGCCAACCAGAGGAGAGTGTTCGGGAAGAAACTGATCGAGGAGCCGGTCATCAGGCAAAAGTACGCACACCAACCTATACTATATACATCCATGTATATCCTCGTTTGCTCGGATAAAGTCAAAATCGCTAACTCTTTCCCCCATCCTTCCAGGCTCGCCAAGATGATGGCCCACGCCGAAGCCATCCAGAACTACCTCGAGAACATCACGTTCCAGATGTGCAACATGACGCCCGCGGAGCAGAACAAGCACCTCGCCGGCCCGATCGGCCTGTTCAAGATGTTCGCCACGCGCGCGGCGCACGAGATCGCCGACGACGCCGTCAACGTCTTTGGCGGCCGCGGCATCACCGCCACGGGCATGGGCAAGCACGTCGAGATGTTCCACCGCACGTACAAGTTCGACGCCATCCTCGGGGGCACCGAGGAGATCCTCGCCGACCTGGGCGTCAGGCAGGCCATGAAGTTCATGCCCAAGGCCATGTTGTGATGTATCAGACAGCGGCTGGTCTTGGGTTTGTCGACTTTGATGTAAAAGGAGAAAATAAATCTATGTTGCAGGGATGAAAGCAAGCGTGGAGGTGAGGTCGGCTGTACGGGGAGTGCCCTTAGGGCGTTGTGCTCCTCTATCAAGCCCTCATTACTTCCCGTTCTCCGTCTCGGAACGCGCTGGGCAGGATTCTACAAGACATGCAGTTGAATCAAACGTCAGCGCGAGAACGACAGTAGTCTCTGGGGAAGAGGAACGGCGAAGAACAATTTGCGTTTCAATACCGCCCATGTGGAGATGTGCTCTGTACATTGCACTCTATCTATGTACAGTACTATATCCTATGTCCTATGTACTGTCCTAGACATGCTTCAAGAACCTTTGTGTGGTACACTGTACATCTATGCTTTGGCCTCAGCATCTCCTTCACGGCCCTCCCTGTAGACATATCCGAGAGATATCCCTCCTCGATAAACACTTCCTTGATGAGCGTCTCCATCAACACCCAACACTCAAGGTGCTGCTGGCTCTTGAATTTCGTCCTGATCTATCGAAGTGTGCCGCCGCTACTAGAAGCGCACAACGTGTGGGAATGGTCTAGCCAGGCTGAAGAGGGGCTTGTCACAACTTCGAGCAGATCCAGTGCTGGGCGCATCCAGGGCCGTAGCACCCGTTGTCTTTTCCTCTGCCTCCTCCTTCTCCAGATGGGCCTGAGAGGTCGCAGTCCGGACTATCTTGAGCTCGTGTCTTGGCCTCCACATCTTATGGCAGTTGCACGGCTTGTTGCGCTCAAGGAGGACCAGGTGAGTCTCGTCGCTTTCTTCCGGTGAAGTGGCGTCCGTGGCGTCCATCTCGTAGACGCTACTAATCTCCCACGAGCGGAGTTGATGATCGCGCAGATAGGTTTGCGTGTCGCGCATGAGCTCGGCGGAGCAGTTCTGAGGAGCGCCGCTGAGCGTCTCGGGAATGTGCGCAAAGGTCTTCATACCGTCGAGAGGGTAGACGGTGCTGAAGACCTTATATGTCTTGTTGTTGATTTCTCCGTGAGACCACTGCAGGACCAGAATCATCTGCTCGATGGTGATTGTCTTGGTGCATGGCTCGCGCTGGGACGAACTGTCTGCAAGGTCTGGCGGGGTGAGGCCGACCAACATACGGAGAGAGGAAGGCATAGTGACTGAGATGTAGTTGTTTGTGTGTTGTACTTGTGTTTGTGTCTGTGGTTGTGCTGGTGTCTGTGGTTGTGCTGGTGTCTGTAGTTGTGCTGGTGTGTGTGGTTGTGCTGGTGTGTGTGGTTGTGCTGGTGTGTGTGGTTGTACTGTGGATGGGGAGTTGGATGCAGACCACAATCACAGGGAGACAGCTGCATTTATAGACCGAGAAAGAGGACCTGTACTGCGCAATCCTGGGCCTGAGTACTGTCCCTCTGGTAGAGGGCTCTGGTTAGGTAGGTCTGTAGGTCAAAGCGCCAGAACCAGAGATATCGTTCGCCCTTCCTGGCCGACCAAGCTCGAGATTGACTCATCCTCAGAATGACATTGGCTCCCGCGTGCTCAGGTCCTCAATTGTCAAAACCACAGCTTGAGTCCTCTACCAAGATCTGCATTCTGAAGCGTTGGATGTTCTCCGGCGTGAGTGGTTCGGACGAAGAGTTCCGACCCGCCTGAGATTAAAGACTTCGGTCCACGTCCGTGCAGCAGGTCCTCTTTGGAAACGTCAGAGGAAGACCAAGGGCTACCACTCCGAGTCTCTGGACATCTTGGAATCCGAGTTACAGAACAGGCAAGGTTGTCTGAGCTGCGTTGCCACGCGGACTCTGCCACGTTGAAACCTGTAGGTATGCCGTCTAGTCCGTTAGTAGCGCCAGAGAAGCCATTGCCCTACCACCCTGCGTTAATGGTTGTCCAAAGAGGCTCCCCAAAATTTGCCTTCTTGATTTTCTGCTCCTCAGGGTCCGGGCCATCAGGTTAACGTGCGAGGTGATGGGCAAGGCTGTACGGTTGGAGGTGGGACGGACGTGTGGTGTCAGTCACTCCACCCCGAACAATCTTCTTCAATCTTCAACGACGGCTGAGGCTGTCGCAATGAAGACGGCACTTCCTACGGGCATCCCATACTCCTGGCATCTCACCCAACATGGCCTGCGTTCGCAACTGCCCCTCACTGTCTTTGGAGTATTTGACCGGCGTGGCTTTCGAATTAGTACAGACTGTCTAGGGAATCGAGAATAAGTATGTCCATAAGGGACTGATTAGCAGATGGTCTATTGCTCTCTCGGACATCCGCCACGTTGCAGCCGAATCTGACATTGAGCCACGAGATTGGCGTTCGACTTGGCTGTATTGACAACGTCGGAAGTAATGCTGAGCTTGGGCGGTGCAAGACGCGCGACGCGAAATAAATCCAACAGTAGTGCGCTACGCCCGAGCCTCGGCCTTGGTAGGGGTGGCTCTTCGGTTTAGCGGCGCCCACTAACCAAGATAAGGCCTAATCGATCAGCTGGCCCCGCCTATTCGATGTTCCTGCGTCACGCGAGATGTTGAGCTGGGCATCTGGACCAACATTTTGTGTCGAGCCCACCACTCACCAGAAATTCAAACGCATTGCAGTAACGTCACTACTAGCACTGGATGCTGTTGCCTTCTCGTGCAGGTCTGTTTCTTCGGTTCTCTAGACTCTCTGTTCCTGTTCCTGTTCATCGGTTCTCCAAACCTACACCTGCCGTCATCATGGATAGCCTTCGAGCAAAAATGTCTGCCCTGACACCCTATCAGAAGAAACATAAAGTCACCGTGATCGGTTCCGGAAACTGGTAAGGAGGCACTGGCGCTAGAAGGGTGCTTGACTGACTCAACCAGGGGATCAACTATTGCCAAAGTGGTTGCTGAAAGCACCCTTGACCACCCGGAACTTTTCGAGCGAGATGTGCAGATGTGGGTTTACGAGGAGGAAGTCGAGCTAGACACCAAATCCAAGCACTACAACGAGTCTCCAGAGCTCAGCAAAGGAAAGCAAAAGCTCACCACGCTCATCAACGCCTTCCATGAGAACGTCAAATACCTTCCCGGCATTCCTCTGCCTCACAACGTCATCGCGAACCCAGACCTCATTGACGCGGTCAAAAACTCGTCGATCCTCATCTTCAATCTTCCCCACCAGTTCATCCTGAACTTATGCAAACAAATGCGAGGCCATATCCTACCCTTCGCCCGGGGCATCTCATGTATTAAGGGTGTCAACGTCCACGAATCCTCCATCAGCCTGTTTTCCGAGACAATTGGCGAGGAGCTGGGAATATACTGCGGTGCTTTGTCTGGTGCAAACATTGCCAGCGAAGTGGCTCTGGAGAAGTTTTCGGAAACTACGGTTGCATATGACCCTCCGCCAATGGACTCTCGTGCTCCAACGCCAGCGACTTCCCAGGGACCTAGTCCGTCCTCGAGTCATGTCGACCTGACAAAATTAGAACACAAGGATGTCTCGGGAAAGCCCTCGAAAGTCAAGCTGAAGCCTCTTCCGGCCGAGTACCATGCAATTGACCATGACACGTGGAAGAAACTATTCCACCGACGCTACTTCCACGTCAGAGTGGTCTCAGATGTCGCTGGTGTGTCGCTTGGTGGTGCTCTAAAGAACGTTGTGGCTGTTGCGGCCGGCTGGGTCGATGGCTTAGGCTGGGGAGACAATGCCAAGGCTGCGGTCATGCGTGTTGGGCTGCTTGAGATGCGAGAGTTCGGAAACAGGTTCTTTCCTAATACCGTTCAGCCGGACACCTTTACCGTGGAATCAGCTGGCGTGGCCGACTTGATCACTTCTTGTTCGGGTGGTCGAAACTTCCGGTGCGCCAAGATGAGTATTCAGGAAGGCAAATCGATCGAGGAGATTGAGGAACGAGAGCTGAACGGGCAAAAGCTCCAAGGTGCAATGACGGCGGGCGAAGTCAACAAGTTCCTGAAATACAAGGGGTTGGAGAAGGACTTCCCTCTACTCACAGCGGTCTACAACGTCCTGCAAGGCAAAGAGAAGGCCGATAATCTGCCAGACCTCATCGAGCCAGAAGACGAGTGAGCTGGCCACGGTTTGTTTGCGCATACATTTTCTCTGCCATTAGGCATTTTGTTTTGCCGAGGCCGGATCGCCGGATAAGACGCGACGTTTGATACCCAATGACGATGCATGATGGGATGAATAGTCATACTACAGTGATGAGAGCTTTGGCCTGAGTGAAGGATCCAGAATCAGAATCAGAATCAGAATCAGAATCAGAATCAGAACCAGAACCAGAATCCGAATCCAGATCCAGGCGCCGTTCAAGGGCTTGGCATAGATCAAAGAATTCTTCAATGCACGTTTTGCAGCCTGACTCGTTCTAAATGCTCCTGTCTTGACACTCCAACTGATCGTCGACGGAGGGACATGCTGTAGGTCTCCCTCTCCAACAGATTCGTGCCGTCGCATTACGGTCAGGAAATTTTTGCTGGTTGAACCAAATCGCCGGCGAGATGTCGGCCACTCACGATTTTGTCGAGACGCCTACCCTTGCTCAACCTCGAGTGAATTATTCCTCGCATACCGTCCCCAGAGCGACAGATGAACCAGATGAGTTGTCATCGCCCAGACTCACAGGAGATCCCGATGCATTCTCATCAACATCCCCTCCGCTCATCCCCGCCCCGTCACTCGCCTCCAGCAGATACAACCGCCAATTACTCCTCCCGCAGCTCCGCCTCCGCGGCCAAGAACACCTCCTTTCCTCCAAGGTGCTGATCATCGGGCTCGGCGGCCTCGGCTCACCCGCCGCGCTGTATCTCGCCGGCGCTGGCGTCGGCACCCTCGGCTTCATGGACAGCGACGCCGTCGAAGTCAGCAACCTCCACCGCCAAATTGTGCATACCGAGGACGCCGCCCGGGCGGGGCTGTCGAAAGTCCGCTCCGCGGCCGCGACGTGCAGGGCTCTCAACTCGGAGGTCCGGTACGTGTGCCACGAGGAGCAGGCCACCGCGGCCAACATCCTCGCCACGGTATCGCGGTACGACCTGGTGCTGGACTGCACGGACAACCCTGCGACGCGGTATCTGATTTCCGACGCGTGCGTGATCCTCAGCAAAGTCCTGGTCAGTGGCGCCGCGCAGAGGGGAGAAGGCATGCTCATTGTGCTCAACTCGCCTCCTGCACCTGCTCGTGCACAGGTACCCTCACCCTTGACCGCGCCGGACAAAGGCCCGTGCTACAGGTGCGTGTTCCCCCGGCCGCCGGCGCCTGAAACGGTGCGCTCGTGCAGCGAGATCGGCATTCTAGGGCCCGTGGTCGGCACGATCGGGACGCTCATGGCCGGGGAGGCAATTAAGCTGATTTCCACGGGAGGGCATCTCCCGCCGCCGCCGTCGACATCTCAACATCAGGACGGCGGCATTATCACAAGTACCGTTGCGGCAGCGGAGTCGGGCTCGCGCCCCTCGGGGAGCGCCAAACACACTATGCTTCTCTATAATACATGGGCATCCGACCCGCGCAGCGTCTTCCGCACAATCACCCTGCGAGGCCGGCGGAAAGACTGCCTTGCGTGCGGCGACGACGAGACTCTCGCGCAGAAGAAGCTAAGCAGGATCACGGCCGACGCACTTTCCGAGGGTCGCCTCGATTACCAGGCTTTCTGCGGTGTTGCGGAGGACGTGAGGCTGCTGGGCGAGGAGAATCGGATCAACGCGCGTGACTTTCTGCAGGAGCACGCACGGCGTCACCATGGTCATTACCATGGCCATCATGGCGGAGAGAGGGAAAGGCAGAGGAAAAGGAAGAGGAAACACATTGTCGTCGATGTGCGCGAGGAGCATGAGTTCGAACTGGGCACTCAAGTCAGTGGCAGTGTGAATATCCCGCTGTCGAAGATTCTGAGGCACGGAGGCGCGGCGTTTGATCAGCTTCAGCTTCAGCTTGGGGTTGCGCTTGACCCTGACCTTGGGACTGACACCGGGTCTGGCGCTCGCCCTGGACCAGGAATAGGTCCTGACGGAGGAACGGTCGATCAGAAATCTCACATCCCGACTGCAGGACAGAAGACAAGAAACGGCTCCGGAATGGATCATCTCAACGTCGGTCGGATCAACAAAGAGTCACACATTCCCATTACCACCACCACCACCACAGAGGGGACAGGCATCGACCTGCCCAGCGCTCGGGATGGGGACGATCCAGCAAGACAGAGTCCACCGACCGGACCGGACGGGGGGATGCTCAATCGCGAATACCACATCCAGAACCCCAAGCACATCTATCCCGGGCCTCAAGAAATCGGGCCCGACGGAGGAATGCTCAACCCCGAGTCCCATATCCCCATTGCCGCACAAGCCGGCTCGTCTACGAGTGGCGCTGCTCCTGCTGCTGCCACTGCAGGCCCAGACAGCGGCATGGTCGATCACGAGTCGCACATCCCTGTGACGAGACAGTCGACCTTTTCGAGCGCCGACTTCCCGGCCAGACCGTCAGAGATGCCAGCTAAAGGGCGTGGAAATGATAATTACGGCAACAGTCCAGGCGACGATGACAATGATGACGATTATGAAGACGACGACCTCCTTCCAGCCGTGTACTTCGTCTGCCAGCGCGGGAACGATAGTCAAATCGCGGCGCAGAAGTTGATGACGAGTATGCAGGTCGGTGGGGACGACGATACAGGAAGAGGAACAGCCACAGACACAGTCAAGGACAAGGCGCGAAGGAAAAGAGGTCCTTGGATTGGAGATATCAAGGGTGGTTTCCTCGCCTTGGAACGACACGCAACTTACTAGCTAGATGGTAGTTCGTCTGCGTGATGCGATGGGTTATTGAGCTGGTTGCCAGCCAGCCAGCCAAGGTCACATCTAACGAAATGGAAACGAAGTCCCGAATGAAAGGAAACGTATAACATAGATATATGTATGGATAGTGTGTATAGAAATGTAAGTGTGACGAGGTCGGTCAGTCAGTAGGTCGGTCGTCGATCCAACAGTTGCATGGCCCTCCCACTCAATAGGTACAGAATCCCATACCGTCATGAAAGATATCCCATCCCATCCTATTCCTACGCTGAAAGACCGTTAAAAGTCAGCAACCTGGACAACGAGCAGGACTTTCAATCAAAGCCAGGATGTCGTTACAAAAGTATTCGTGTTCGTACTCGTACTCGTTCTCCGAACGGAGTGCAGAATACAGAACACAGAATACAGTAACCAGGAACACAGTATCTCAGAAGGGGAAAGAAAAAAAAAGATTTTTCATCATCGCATCGACTCGCTGCGTAGCAAACGAGTCTCGATTTAAGTAAAGTTTGAATCAGCGAATTGGGTATCATCATGTACAGTGCGGTTCGGTGCGGTACGTTGCAGTGCAGCCCAGTGCAAGGTAGTCTTGGAAGTGAAGTGGGGCGAAGGAAAGAAAGTATGAGACGTACCCTGCCAACTGATAGCGAGTCGTGCTCGGATCACAACCAGACATGGTGGTTCATGACGGGGGTTTGGTTCACCAATCACCGTGCTAAAATGGCGGGGTGTACCTTGTACGCTGTCATTGAAGACCCGCAGGCCTGGGTCAAGGCCTGGCAACCGTGGCAATGTTGGCGGTGGCGGAAGAGAAATTGCAGATTGAGGAGCCTGGAGCCTGGAGCTCGAAGCTCACGAACGAAAAGAACAGCAGAGAAAGATCTTTTTATCTTTTTGAAGGCTTGCCGATTGTCACTAGCCTCGCCAAGACGAATAAGCGGGAGTTCCCGCAATAGATAGGCCGGAACAACAATGCTCCGTCTAGCCCTGAGCGTGGGCCTTCATGGCACTCAATTTCTTGAATATGGATACGTATACAGATATATTATACAAATACGTGCGAGCGTGATCACTACCTCGTACGAGTTCGTCCCATTGCCGGCGACGGCATTGTCGGTCTGACGATACCATGCTCATCAAGGAGAGATCTCTGGTCCCGGTCCATTAGGGACTCTTGTTATGAGTCTACTGTTCGTGGACCGAGACGAGTGCCATCGTTGACGAGCGAAGAACAGGATCCGTCAGTAGTGAATGGAATATATGGCGTCCCTGGCTGCGGATGGAGTTTGAGCGGCTCAGCTGCCTCGGAAGCAGTTGGTGGACTATTCCAGCTTCGCAACAACACCTCTGAGCCAACGTCGATACCCCAGCGCCATTGCGTGGACTCATCATGAGGTGCATCGTGAGGCGCACCGACTGGTGCCGCAGCCCTATTCTTACTTTGGTGCAACCACCAACCCAAAGCCGCTCTTTCTCTCCAAATATCCGTGGCTCGCAAGTCAGCGACACCGGCGTTGCGCAGCCTTCGCACAATGGAGCTATTCGCCAACAACGAAAGTCGGGCGGCGATCGAATCGGGTGGAATGGGCAGGATTGACTCGCTGGGGAATTGGATGAAGATCCAGACGATGCAGCAGAGCATTAGGGCGAACAGACTCTCTAGCGCGATTGTGGCGTGGAGATTCTGCACGAGGCGAGGTTCGGGCTGACTGAGCGTGCCTTGGAGCGGTAGAGTGGTTTGAGAGACGGGTGCTGATGCGAGTGCCAGAGGGCGCAATTGCGTCAAAATCTGTGTGCAATATGCCGTCAGGACAGCTTCGGTCGCGACCGCAAGCTGGTCGACGTCCAAGATGCTCGTCAAGTTGTCCCCTCTGAACTCCGCGTATGCGGCGAGGAGTTCCCAGAAGTTCGTGGGGCTGCCGATTTTGGGCCACAGGGAGTTACTGTTGAGTTTTCCGTCCATATCGTCACTTTGTGTATATTGCGAGACGGGTGCGGTTACCGGCGCGAACCAGTATGGTTGCATTGTCGGGTAGGCGCGCTGGTGCGTGACCGAACCCATATCGACGGACACTGGGCTCCACGGCAGGAGTTTCTCGACGTCTCCCACGAGTAACTTGGAAGCCCTGGCATAGGTCGCATTTACTTGAACAAGGCTCAGGTTACGGGTGCAAGAGAGTGCCCTGACCGTAGGTGGTGGGAATGAAAATGTGTCATCCCCAACCCACGCGGTCTTCGAGGTAGTATTGGCTGGCAGGTCCATCAAGTTGGCGTTTTCAATAGAGTCATATGGTCTCATGAGGGTTGAGGCATCTGCTAGGATGACGTTGAAGGCAGTGTTGACGAGTCGTGGCAGGTATGAATTGCCCATCGATTGTTCGGTGTCGAAATCAGGGTTTTGCACAAAACTCGACCCTTGGTACCGGTACGGAGGGGCAGCATCTGTCGTGTTCACTACTGTCGACTGATGCACCACCACAGTCTGATTTAGCAGGGTCGAACAAGGCGTGGATCTGCAATACCAGGTAAATGACCACGAACCTGGATAGTAGGTTGCCGACAGGTTAAAGTCCGAACTGGGCAGAGGCGTACATTTGACATCGACAGCAACCGCTGGAACCCGCACGTTCAACTCGCTTCCAGTCTGATTCGATATTGAAGATAACGCAATACTGGTTATGTTGCTTAGGACAAGGTTGTTGATTATCCCTGGTTGCTGGGGCACCTCGAAGCTCGGGATAGTGGTCCACTCCGTAAATTCTGACGCCCGCTTCACGACGCTGTCAAAGTCCGAAACATTCCACATCGATGCAACAGTGTCTGGGAGGCTCGTGTCTGGTTGAAGTGCCACTATTTCCTCGCTCAAAGACGGATGTGCATCATACAACCCTGCTGCGACAAGCTTCACAATCGGGATGGCCAACAAGATAACAGCTGATGTGATTAAGGTGAATAGGACTTGTTCTGTTTTCTGACGAGTAGGCGACCAAAAAGACAGCGTGTCTCTGACATTGAGAAGAAGTGTCTGACGACTCGATGCCTTGCGAAGCTTTTTGTACGGCAGCAAAGAACGAGCGGCTCGGTCAAGTCCGGAAACCCAATATCCGAGCAGGACTAGAATCGTGGCAGGGACCACGGAAGCGACCGTTGACGATAGGAACGTGTACCGACAGAGGCCTCTGGTCTTGCTCGACCTCCATTGGAGAATACCGAGAGCCGCCATGACCGTGAGCATTGCGATGATAAGTGCAAGCTTAGCAGTTAAGCGTAGCGAAAGCGGCCGCCAGCCTTCCGCCTCCTCAGTAACAGTACCTCCGGTCGAGATTTGCCTTTTATCCGGATTTGGCTTTCCCAAATCCTCCAGCTTTACTTCCATCTGGCATGAAGTGGGAGCCAACTCCAGACTCCACTTAGTTGTTAGTAAAGCTTGACGAAGAGTTTTGGCGGTACTTTGTGCATGCAAGCCTAGTCGCTCTTCAACCGTGGGATCGGAAGCAGAGAGCACAAGGGCTGCCGCCGCTAACGGGCTGGGGTCCATCCGCAACAGTGTCTTGGGTCTCAGGAAGGTGAGGCCGAAAACACTGATCAGCCCGATGCAGGCTAAGAGGGCTTGCATAACCCGCAACGATACTTTGCGAAGGAAGAGCCGGGGTTCAGCTGTCTCGATAGTGCCCTCTATTGGCAGCGATGTGGCTTTCCTCGAGAAAGCATTAATGGTTTGTGCCCAAATACTGCTGGCAAGGCCTTCAACGTCGGTCTGAAACGAGAGAGGGTTGCGAAGGTAGAAGTCGAATATGTCGGGCTGGCCGTTCATGAGAAGACTCGAGAAAGGGTCCGCATAGTTCATGCCGATCAGCTCATAGGCTGCCGCTGTGACATTGCTGAAAGTTGCCAACGGACGCTCTGTGGGATTGAAGGGGCCAGGGTTCTGGGCGAGGCCGAATGCGGTCATAGTTGTCGTGTCCAAGGGGTTGTTCAGGTATATCCATAGAGCCTCCACGGAGGTCTGGATATCTGTTGGCGCGGCGCCGCTCTCAGTTGTATAGCTCACTGCTCTGCTTGTAGTGCTGTTCACTCTCAGATGGACTTTCTGGCTCGCAAAAGCTGGTGAACAGAGAACACCGGTTGCAGTAAAGTTTCCCTCATCCTTGGAGACCAACGTCGCCAATATCCGTATGTCTTTGCGACTATCGGAACAGCTCGTTAGATTCAGATAAGCGAGCTTCTGTTGTTGGGTATAGTATTGTTGCACGGCGAGTGAACAATTTGCCGCCTTGAGATCGTCCTCATTCCCGTCGATTACTGTGTAGTCATATTGACCTAAGGAACGGGCAGTATGCCTGAGAGGAAAGCACTTCAGACGTGCCGAGAGGGCGGTGACGTTAGCCACGATGGTCGTCCCTGTTGAAGGGATATATGCAGTAGGGGAGAACGCTTCAAAGGCGAGATTGCCGCTGGTCCACGGAGAGGGCGAGCCGTTTGCGAGTCGTTCCGAAGCCACAGCAGCGTACGGCTTTTGCCCAGTATAGTCCAAGGGCAGAGCCAGCGACCCGTTGGCCAAAGCCAGTGTAGCATCGAAATCAAACGTGGATGTTTGCAGAAAGGGTGCTGAGACGATCTTGGCAGCCGAGTTGTTGATGAAGGTCAGTGAGTTTGCAACAGGCACCAAGGCACCAAACGACAGGCCAACAAGTAAGGCCATCGCCAAAGCCAAGTGCCCTTTGCGAAATGCAAGAAAGAGGGACTGAAACTCAATGCCGTTCACATAGTCCAACAGCACCGAGTCTTTGGCCGTAGCCCACCTGCCACTCATGCTTGACCATGGACTAACGACTTTCAGATCGCTGATAACGCCCTTGAACCGGAACGCGAGCGCAATCACACCCAGAGTTGGCATATATCTTGCCAAATTGACCACGTTTGTATCCTGGAGCGACAACCCCTGACTGTTGTGGACCAGTACGTTGAAGACTTCGAGGATCGCGATGAGGCCCCAACATAAAACAGCCATCAGAATTGACCTGGGCCAGCGGAGTGCGTGTGGGATCCATTCTTTCGAAGTGGCTGCATGGTGGCCTCGGTCTGGACGTAAGAATGCTTCAAAACCTTCATCGGGTCGCTGACCGTGTTTCCCTGTTCAAGTGCGTCAGATTTAGCACTGCATTTGGTGCCCACCAGCTTACATGACGCCAACTCCTGAGTATATACACGAGTTGCGGAACCCTTTTGATTAGCCATAGCCTAGGACATTGCAAATTCCAGCTGGACGTGTACCAAGCTAGAACGGCAGCCTAGCGGCGAGTGTCGACTTTTTGTAGGTAGTAAGGCTGCAGCGCGTATGGAGTACACGGCTTGCATTCTGCGGCTCAACTGTCCCATTTGTACTTTGGGGACCTCCATAGTCACACACTGGGACCGTCGAAACTAAGCGATCGACGGCGGGACGGGTCGCACAATTTCGCCATCTTTTCTATGTCGGTCTCCCGCGCGGTGGATCCTGATTGTGAAGGTTTCACGCGACGCGGGCTGTGTTTGCTAGCGTTCCCCTCAAGAGCGGGAGAAATCATGCCCAGGCCATCTCGAGACACGGCAGCCTCATCAGTTGTTTGTTTGTTCTCTTGCACTCAAGGCCTCCAGCATAACGCCTAAGATTTGATCTACCAGATCACTGCCGAATCTGGCTTAAAGGGACAGAGTCACTTTACCCCAGGCTGAATCGGTGCTCGAAAAGGAGATGAGTTTCAGTTGACTTGGTCAGGCCGTGCCGGACACAGCACTTGACAGGCAGGTGTTGAGCGTGGGGTCTAGAACTGCACCTAGCGAGAGCATTGCTGGCCTAATTGACAGGAGTAGCGTATCATTTGTCGAGGCGGTGGCTGGTGAAGTGTGCCAGGGTTTCACAAACGGTAGACGACAGGAGTTGCTAGGATGTCTCCTCGAACGTCCCTTGACCGAGAATGTCTTCGGGCGCACTTGCGTGAAGTGCCATGTGAAATGAAATGGGAGAAAGGGCTCACGGACATCGAAGACTCGGAGTGATGAGGCTGACAGGCATGCCGGGCACGCCCATATCTCTTCGGGCTTAGCCTCCAGGCACAAATGCTTACCTAAATGTTCTCCACCCTCCGCAATCGGAGGCTGAGCGCCAGAATTTCTCCAGACAGCTTTGAAAGCGCAGGCGAGGTTCTTCTCTCGAGGCACTCGCCGTACACAACACCATGGCAGCTAGTCGGACGTTACGTATAGGTAGGATGTGCCGCTCTGTGTGCGTACTTGTCAACGCTGGGTCTAATGTAACCGTTCGACAGGCCTCATTCCCGGGGATGGCATCGGCCGCGAGGTCATTCCGGTATGTACCAATGAATCCAAGAAGCCCTCTCCTTTGAGGTCGCGTTCCATAACCCTCAGGCGGCCAATTGCTATCGTCCTGACGCGATCTAGGCCGGCAAACGAGTCCTCGAATCCCTGCCCTCCTCCCTAGGTCTGAACTTCTCCTTCGTCGACCTCGATGCCGGCTTCGAGTGCTTCAAGCGCACAGGAAGCGCCCTACCAGATAAGACGGTCGAGACGCTGCAGAAGGAATGCGACGGCGCACTATTCGGAGCTGTGAGCTCGCCCACCACGAAAGTCGCAGGCTACACGTCCCCGATCGTGGCGCTGCGTAAGAAGCTGTCCCTCTACGCGAACGTCCGACCCTGCAAGACCACGGCATCCCCCGCCTTTAAATCGCCCACGCCTCATCCTATCGACCTGGTCATCGTGCGCGAAAACACAGAGGATCTCTACGTGAAAGAGGAGAAGACGTACAGCGACGGTGAAGGCGGTGAGATTGCCGAAGCCATCAAGAGGATAAGTTCCAAAGCAAGCTGGCGCATCGCGAATATAGCCGGCGAAATCGCATTGCGGCGGCAGAAGATGCGCTCCCAGTCTCAATCGCAGTCCTCGCCGTCTAGGAATGAAGGCATGGTCACAATCACCCACAAATCCAACGTCCTCAGCCAAACAGACGGGCTCTTCCGATCCACGGCCCGGCAAGCGCTGTCGCAAGAAAAGTTCTCGTCCTTGCGGGTGGAGGAACAGATCGTCGACAGCATGGTGTACAAACTCTTCCTGCAACCAGAATATTACGACGTCATCGTCGCGCCGAACCTGTACGGCGATCTGCTAAGCGACGGGGCCGCCGCGCTGGTCGGGTCCTTGGGCCTCGTGCCCTCGGCAAACGTCGGCGAGGGAATTGTCATTGGTGAGCCATGTCACGGGTCCGCGCCCGACATCGAGGGCAAGGGCATTGCGAACCCGATCGCCACGATTCGCAGTGTGGGCGTCATGTTGGAGTTTCTGGATTTGCCCGAGGCCGCTCAAGCCGTCTACAAGGCCGTGGACGAGTCCTTAGGCGAGGGGAAGTTTATCTCACCCGACCTGGGAGGCAAGGCAAGCACTCAGGAGGTGCTAGAGGATGCGGTCAAGAGGCTGTAACGTTGCTCCCAATTGGGTGGAGAGTACGTTGGCCCGACAAGGGCAGCGCTATCCTCGCAGCCTGAATGAATGAACCGGGGATACGACGAGGAAATCTCAACGTGGACGGATCTGCAGGCACTTCCCTGATAGTGGCTGATTCTTTCGGCATATGCAAAGCTACCCCGTGAACCCGTCCTGTAGTACAAGCATCACAAGGTAGAAACGAGAAGGAGAGGGCAGCCCGAAAAGTTGATCACATTTTACTCAATCAGACCCGGTAGGTTTGGTGGGAAAACAGCGCAATTGAACAAAATCCACCCAACAAGATGTGTTCTGGTTCGATCTGCATGCAAGTAACCTCCGGCCCCAACGTGCAGAACAGTCCCATTATGAAAGCGGAAAAGGAGGCGTGTTCTTGGGACCATGAACGGGAAGCGTCCATGACATCTCGACGAGGTCTCCGTGCCCCCGGTCTGTCTGTCATGGATATAATTCACATCAGTAGTAAGGAGTACTAATAGGTAGCTATACATTTCATTCCTTGGATGCAGCGCTTTTCAGCTCCGCCTCCACCGCGTCCACCTCCTCCATCTCCGGAGGCTCACCTGGACTAGTTAGGCAGGACGCGTTTGCCAAAAGAATCTTCACTTGCGCCTCTAACACGGCATTGAGGTAGGGTTAGGGCAGGGAGCCATCTGTTCACGAGATCTCGCCTGTTGCATTCCGTACAAGTCTGTCTATTCCTACCCCTATCTCCGTGTGCCTCCCTCGAGCCACCTCTCAAACAAAGTATCGAGTCGCCTCAGATCTACTTCTTCCCGGCAAGTTGGCCCTGTTCTTTGTCGAACGCCGCGTATGTGACTTGGAGACTTGCCACGGCGGAAATGGCGACATATAGCATCGATAGGAGGAGGAAGCCGACGAGAAAGCCCATGAAGATTCCTGCAGATCGAGTTGGCGTCAGTATCAGTATATACCCACAGTGAAGAGTAGAAGGCTGCGTAGGGACGATTGTGCCTATTGTATATTCGGACCACGAAAATGCTAGATACGTACCAGGAGTCAAAAACTGGTACTTGTCAAACAAAGGCCCGTCAATCATGGTCTGGTTATTGCCCGTCCCGTTTGCCAAGGCATGCACGCCGAGATCTCGCTTGAGATCCAGGTGAAGACTCTCTTGTAGTTGCGATTCCATGTCATATTCAAGAGGCTCTTTTCCCTGAGCGACCACCATGCCGTCCGCGGAGCGGGTTGTCGTATACAAGACCGTATAGTTGTGCTTGGGGAGCAGATCGATCAGAGACGCCAGAAAAGCATCATTCGCCGAGACGTCGCTTGCTCTGTTCTCTGATGAAGGAGCAGGAAGATTGAGCTGTATCAGCTGCGGCGAGGTCGTCAAGTCGCTCGTGGGGATCCCGCCGTGTTTCGAGATAATTGTTGTTTTTGAGACTCCGCATTTCGCCCTGAGCACATCAACCCACGCCGAGGAATCTAGCGGACCGAGTACATCAGGCACAGTCAAGCTACTTCGGATGCCTGATTCCGTGGCCTGGGACGGCGATAAGGCTTTGGAGAGCCATGGTGTTGATTTCTTCGAGTTGGAGTAGTCTTGGAGGGAGACGCCTTGCTGTAAGACGAGGATGTAGTAATCTGAAGGACACGAGGAGAGTGATAATGCCACGTCAGATGACAGAAGTGATGCGGATTGAATGTGGGAGGTTGTCGTTAGGAGTCTATGCGGAACACGATCAGTGGGGATTGTGCCAGGCATCGAAGCTCGGGAAATGCATACTCAGAGGTCGAGAACATGAAGAATGGCGCCGTGTCGAGGTAACCGTGAGCGCGTTCGGCGGCCAGCGCCAATGCGCATAGACCGAGTAAACGCATGGCGTGGGTGTTCGCTGTGGTGTTGATTGAAGCGACAGCGAGGGAACATCAAGCTTCGATTCGAGATGATGCGCGCATGGGACAGCCACTTGCATATGAAGCCCGTCCGCTTCATCGTATATCCACCCAGCGGGCCAATCACCGGAGCTTCTTTCTTGGCGGTCACCCAGAATGCGATGGACAAAAGTCCTGCTGTTAACAGTGCATTGCAACAAAGATCGCTTCTTTTAGCAGTATCTTCAATTTTACACATATCGCAGCCTCTGTTGAATAGTGTACATGTTCATGTCCATTGCTTTGTCGTCGGCATCGTATTCAGTCATGTTCATGTATGTCCAATCCGCCATGCAATCCAACCACTGTCAATACCATCACTCATCCCTGGTATCCGCTTCCAGAAGAAATTCAAGAAATATCCTGGCTCATGGATCAAATACCTCTTCCTTCCAAAACGAGCGCCATGTGTTCCAACTGCGCATTGAACGACTTGATCTTGTCCAGAATCCCGCCTTGACCAGAAGCGCTGCTGGCTGACTCGGTCACACTGCGCAGTAAGAACTCCAATCCCTCGTCTTCGTCTGCCTCGTTTCTCTCCAACTCCTGCTCCACGCGCCGAGCAGCTTCGCTGAGCGTCCACTTCCGTCTTGACTCCTCTTCGCTCTCCCAGTGCTGTCGTCTAACGGCGTCGCATCTCAAAGCGATTTGCTCTCGCTCGCGACGGATTTCAAGATACTCGCTTTGCAGAGCTGCTTTCTCTCGTTTGCTTTTCCGCACGCGAGCTTCCAGATTGGTGCGATTCTCGACGGCTTCTGACATGGCGAAAAGTTCGTCGTCAAGGTCTTTTCCGAATGCCTCAAGTGCTGTCCGTCTATTCTTTGCTGTCCGTCTATTCTTTGCTGTGGCTTTCGAGAGAGTCTGGGTTGATCCGGTGGTGCCTCGCTCAATCATGTTTGAGATTGTCTCGCGGCAGATTTGGGCTAGTACGTCTACCGCATTGGGCTGAGTGCGTGCAGTTGTAGGGTCGAGGGAGATGTCTCCAGGAAACCCCTCCTCATCCTGCTCATTGATCGTCGGCAGTGTCGAAACGTTCGTGAGTCTGTGGGTCAGAATTGGAAAAGTCGCCTTGCCCTTCTTGCCATCAGGCACGTCTGCGGATCTACTACGGGAGCGATGTTTCCGAGTCTGCCTGGTCGCCCTTTTGCTTGCCGCGGGCGTTTCGGGCTCCGGCTCACTCTCTTCGACATAGGACCCATCCTCTTCCTCATTCTCTGCCCTTTCCGGACTTTCTTCGCGTTCTGTGGCCGGAGTTTGCACTTTGTGCTTTCTAACTTTGCATGCAAGTTTGCTATACTTGCTGATTCGATCCGCCAAAGGCAGAATGGATGAGGATGGTGCTTCTTCTGATGGAGCCCGAGAGGAAAGATTAGCGATCGAGGTCTGTGGGGAAGCAACCGTCGATTGAGCCGGCGTGAATGAACGGCGCCTCCTCTTATCGAGTGTCGAAGTCTGCCGCCTTCGCGGCTTGTTCTGCTTTGAAAAACTTGGTGCTTTCGAAACAGGTGGCAACGGACTTTCCGAAACTGAGGGATGCGTTGCCCCATATACCGATTGGGGCGTCTCGACATTTTCCTCAGTAATATCTTCGGGCAAAGTGGTAGGGTCCAGCAAGATGCGACCACTTTTTGTTGTCTGCCAAATCGGGTCCTGCGTGGTCGATTTCGACCCTTGATCTTTGGGCGTCTCGTTCTCTTTCTGTTGCTCGTGCTGGGGTACAAAGAGAGGGGATGTCTGCTGTTGCTGTTGCTGCTCCTCCTCATCCGGAGTTGGGTTGTTGATCTGCGGCGCGTCCTCGTCTTCGGCAATAGTAAAGATCCTGCTGCCAGTTCTTCTTCGCGATGCTCGAGTCGAGGGTATTGACCTTGGTATCTTAACCGATATAGTTTGGTTGGGGGTCGCAAGCTCGGGCGTGATTTTCCTTCTCTTGCTCGACCGTACGCTTTCCTCCGGTTGTTGAGACACTTCTACCACCTGAGCGCCTTCCGTTTTGTCGAGCGTGACGGAACTTTGCCTAATAGACTTTGCTGCAGGTGATTCCCGACTGCGGCTAGACGGTGTTTTAGATGGTTGTTTCGAAGACGCTTGTCTTGATTGCGGGGTTTTGGTGTTCGAGCGAAGAGATCGTGCTGGCGTGGGTATCTGTTGTCGTCCCTGCTTGTTGTTCCCAAAAGCGAAATTGAAACCAAAGTCGACTGTTGGAGGCTTGCGCGATCTGGCATCATCAGCTTCAGTTCAACCACATCTGATCAACGTAAACAAACCCAGCACCACGGACGCGCATCAGCGCCCGATCCTCTCGAGTAGGGGCAGCCATGACCATCAGTACGAATCATGAGAAGCCCTCAATATATCATGCGATAGAAAACATCAGCCAGTAGAATAAGGCATTGCGAGATGAAGTCCAAGTCAATAGACGCGTCGCGTGAGGGGAAACGCAACCGAGTGAAGCAGGGATTCTGCCTTGGCGGTTCAAGCAGGACTTGCGCCGAGCTGAGCCGGCTTTCCGAGGCTAGCCAGAATGTTGGTGATATATAAGACTGGTGCCAGGAACTGCCCAACAATTAGCCCAAAAAATCATCATTGTCTACCCAAGGCAATAGAAACTCTCGATGGTGTAGTGAGTTTGGCCACACATATCACAAATTATGTCCACTAACATATTCAGGTTGGCTATCACGTTCGGCTGTAATTGCTTAGATTGTTACCGAAAGGTCACCGGCTCGATTCCGGTTCGAGAGACAAAATATCTCCTTTTTTTGCGAACAATGCGTCCTTAGGTTTTTGCCGGCGACATACGGCGACATACAGAAACCTCCGAGCAGTTAGTTGTATGGCACCTTCACGATTTTATTGGTACCCTCAGCCTACAAGATATTCTTTTGACGCCCAAAACTCAGGATCTTTTCGATTACTTTTCCACCCGCTAAGCTGTAGAATTGCACCTTCGATATCAGTTTCATACTCATTGTTTCAGACCGTCTTTGAAAACAGCAGAGAATGAACAGAAGACGGGAGAATCGAGGGGCACTTATTCCACGAGGATCTACCGCAAGTTGTGCCATCAGTCCAACAATCTCGTGCTTGAGCGTCTACTCAAGCAGCTGGAACAAGTCGGCTGAAGCACATCTGGAGAGAGCATGCAACAATAACGCCTTGCATGTTCACCAATCGACTATCTCTAGTGGTCTACCATGGGAAAAGTAGAGAAGGACTCCAGAAGGAAGACAAAGGAGGGATGTCTGAAGTTCACAATCTCTGCACTTGGTCTCAATGCGCAAGACGCCTGCCCTACACCTCTGCAGAAGGATGACTTCGTCGCCGAGTGTGACGCATCCTGACGTGTAACAGTCGATTGCAGCATTTCCGACGAGGCAAACTTCTTCTTGCATTCAGCGGACATAATGAACTTACGCTATTTAAATTTCGGGTAGTGTCTAGTGCAAAGGTCCATGCTCCCTCCACAAGCCTGCCCGTTCCATTCAATCCTATGCTTCTCACCTTAGGAGTCAAGGCGTCGCTTCTCGCCAATGCCGCAGTTCTCCCTATTAATATCCGCATTTGGAGCAGCGAAATGGATACTGAATGCAGGCAGGAGCCAACCTCTACTTTCCTCGTTTGATGGTAGCCTGCCAGACCTTTCGACGTAGTTCCACACCTGATCTCTCTGCATCTCCTCGTGGATAAAGTCAGGTCAGCCCGGCCAGCCTCAACGCGGGTAGCAACGCCGCTTTTGAATGGGTATTTTATGTGCTTGGATAGGCAGAGTAGCCGAAGAGCCAAAAGGCAAACGGCCAATGACTCGCCCGCAGCTGGGGGGAGCACAGGGCGGCATCACTCTTCGCCCGATTCGGGATGAGCCGCGTTCCATCGCTTAGCATTGAGCTGCGGAGATGCTGTAGAGATATTTCTTGCTCTCAGATGAATCTCGAGCACTGCGTATCGTGAGGCTCCTGAGCCGGTCGCACCATGAGTCTGTTGTTGTCGCGAAGTTAGTCCACAAAGATCACGTACTGGATGTCATGGGCTGGTTTTGGGGGAAGAGTAGTCAAGATGATCCTGCGAAGGCGCTTGACGATGACTTGAAGCAATTCTTGAAGGAGCAACAACCCCGGCCGTATGTGCCTGCAGACCCTCCCGTCGAACAGCCCAAATCTCAACAGAAGTTTGATCCGACTCCAAAACCATCAGCAGCAGTTGCAGACCCAAGTCTGTCTCCCGAGGACAAACCGCTGCCTAAGGAGTCCCTCTTTCAAGACGGCCGATACAAGCACCTTTGGAAGTCCTACGTCCCTCAAGACGACATCGCTGCGGCAACTTCTACCCCGGTAGAAAGAGTGCTCTCAGCAAGGAAAGAAAGAAATCAATCTATACACAAAGCCGCATTGGAGAACTGCGCTTTCGAGGAGGAAATGCAACAAATCTGCTTCAAAGGCGGCAACCTATCCAGCAGGGTGCGTGGAAGAATGACCATGTGTCATGAGGAGACCAAAGCCTTCAACCGCTGCTACCAGCTGCAAGCCAAGTTTCTGCAGGCATTGGGATACATGACAGGCTCGACGAGTTCGGCCGAAGACGAAGAGAAAATACAGATGCATGCAGACAAACTGTACCACCGGATGATGGACTATGAAGCTGAGGTGGAAGACGCAAAGCGCAATGACCAGCCCGTTCCACCTCTCTCATCCCTCTTCAACCCCAACAGACCTGCGCCAACGATTGAGCAAATGGCTCTGCCCAAGGCCATGGAGGACAAGATGAAGAAGCCGCTCCACGATTATGCTCCGCATGAACGAGAATTAGCGGCACGAGCAGCTCTGCAAGAAGCCAGGCTGACAGACCTGTATGCCGAAGATCTGTTCAAGTACTCTGTTTCGATGAACGAAGATAGGAAGGCTCGACAAACCTGGTTGACGAGAATATTCGGCGAGCCTATCGGCAAATTCTTGATCCCGGATCCACCAAAGGATCCAAATATCAAGCCATACAGCCTGAAAGATCTGGAACGCGAGATATGGGAAGATGAGAACCTTGCGCACACCACAACACCGAGAGAAAAGGATGGCTCGGGACTTGTTGACGAGAGCCGAAAACGCGGCTGATTGAAGTGCGTCCTTGAAGCGCGAACATCAACACACAATTGCAGTGCATACGGTCAAGGCTGCACCCTAAATCAAAGTGCTGCCTGGCGTCGATCCCGGTAACTTCCTCGTTCTCACAGTGTCGGATGCTCTTCCGCAGGGTTCAGCAATTCCGCCAGCCTGTTGAGCTGGGGATGATCGAATCCGCTGGCCGGGGAATGTCATCCAATTTTGGAATGTCATCCTGGCGATGAAGCCGTAATCGGTCATTAGACTCGCATCAGGAAGGAATGATGCGTGCTCAGATGTAGACCAGCGCACGCGGAGAGATACAGTGGCCACGGCGTGCCCGACCAGCCGCCATGACAATGCTATCGGACGTCCAGGCGATTACTGTGCAGCCATCATTGAGGGAAGGTCGGCCACAGTGGATGCATATCAGGAACGACTGGGACGGGACGTCCGACGTCCTCCGCTACCTACCTGAGCGGGTTAGCAACGTAGGAAGGATTGCGGCAACGTGGCACCTGCAGGAACGGGGCTTCACGCGCTCCCAGAGAGGCAGGAGGCTATGAATCCTTCGCGATCTCTCATTGCCTGGCTCTTACCACCTTCTATAGCGGTCATAGTATCCTTCGGAGAGGCTTTTCGGACACGGAGACGGTCATGTATACGATGGCGGGGCTTCCGAGGACGGCGAAATCCATGAACGGGCTGGGCTATTGCTGCTTGCGCTTACGGGACCTCACCTTCCACTTCTGTATAAGTATGGATTCGCTGCTCTTCCAATCGAGATCGCCTGCTTCTGTGCGGGAGGATCGCGTGCTCGTCAGCCGAATGGCAGAGCAGAAGGAAGCAATATCAAGTTTGCTTGATATTTCATGGCGGGGCAATACATACGTCGCATAGCCTTTCTCAGCCTTCTGATTGCTCTTTCTTTGCCATCTCCCTGTCGTCCAGAGAATATGACCGCATATTAGACCACGCATCGAGATCGACCCGTCCTCACTCGGGGACGTTCTAAGGAGCAGCTCCATTATCCGCGTCCCCGTCGATGATGCATCGCTAAGTCGAAGCCACCCACGCCGAGGGCCCGTATCTCTGCCAACAATGGGCCTCTTCAGAAGGCGCACCATTGACACGATGGAGGAAGACGAGAGAAGGAAGATGTTTGTACCGGACGGAAGTGACGACGCCGCCGCCGCCGCCGTCAACTTCGCTCTCGACCAGCAAGACGCCATCCTCCTTCAACTCCCCTCTGAGATCCTTCACCAGATCCTATGCTACCTGCCGCCCCAATCGCTCGTCTCCCTCGCCCGCACATGCCGCCAGCTTCGGGGCCTCGCCTCCAACGACCTGCTGTGGGCGAACCTCCTCCGTCCGAACATCCCACCCGAGGACTTCCCCCCCGACCCGTACCCATCCTCGTCGTACCGCGACCTCTACATCACGCACCACCCCTACTGGTTCGTGCCGCGCTCCCGGATCTGGATCTCCGACGAACCGCACATCGGCCGCGTGATGATCGCGCACTACGACCCGCGCCGCGGCTGCATCGAAGGCTACCGCCTCCTCGCCGAACGGACGCCCAGCGTGGCCATCTTCTGGCCGTACGAAGCCTCGGTCGTGATCCACAGCTTCCGCCCGCGCGTGCACCTCTGGCTGGACGACCCGATCATGAAGCTCCCGCATGACATCGTCCCCTTCAACACCCGCCAGGGCTGGTGGGAGGCCGAGGTCAAGATGTCCGTCGGCCGGCCCGGCCACAACACGTCGGCCTCGTTCTTCCTCGCCCGCAACATCCCCGCCCAGCTCGAGAACCCGGCCATGTCGCTGTGGCCGCCGCCCACCATCCCCCACATGCCGCGCGTGCGCGCCGAGAGCTCCGACCGGTTCCGCAGCCGGGGCCACAAACCGCAGAAGTACGACGAGATCTCCCAGACGGCCTTCCGCCTGCGCCACTGGAGCCAGTTCTCCACGGGCATGGCCCACTTTGGCATCCGCATCGGCGAGGAGGTGAGCACCTGGAGCACCATCGATCCGAGCCTGTACACGCCCACGCGCGAGAAACCGTACCAGGGCATCTACGTGGGCGACTACGCCGGCCACGGCTGCGAGTTCCTGCTCGTCATGCAGAGCGAGAAGGCGCCCGAACTACCCGCGCGACGGCCCACAGACGTGTTTCTGCGGAGTCTGATCGGCCTCCCGCCCGTGGGCGACGAGGACGAACTCGAGGAAACGCTGCTGGAGGAGCGCACCGGCTCCTCCCAGTCCGAGTATCAGCGCGAGGTGCTCGCCGCGCAGGTCACCGAGGGCATCTACCACGGCGCCATCGAGGCGGTCAAGTTGACCGGCGATCCCAACATCCCGCGGGGCGAGTATACTTTTGTGGCCGACGACATCGGCCCAGGCGGCCTGATCCGCATCGCGGAGGAATATCCCTTCAAGGGCGCCAGAGTCGTCAGGAGCCGAGGACATGTTGCCGCGCGGGGATTCCAGAATGGTAAGTTGTCCAGCGTTGACATTTGGCGAGAGAAGCAGAATAGAGCAGAGACCACAACAGAGCAGGACAAGACAGGACAGGACGATCCCACCCCCCCGTGAATCTGTAAATCAGTGTCGGAATAGCACGGCCCAGCTGAGAGACCGATTGGACTGACTATGGCGGCACGCAGACGAATTCATCCCCTCGCAACTCATCCTGATCAGCCCCAATAAGCTGGCCCAGTACTGGGTCCCGTACGGGCATATCTCATTCTACGAACGGATCGACCTTGACGAGTTGATCGACGACACCTTCCGCGGCGGAGGCAGACGGAGGGAGGACGAGCAGGCAGGAGGACCGAGCGAGTGAGAGTGAAAGTCAAGGCATTGAGAGCGAGATTCTATCATTTTGTTATTACATTTTGGAATATGGGAGCACGCCACTTGTTATATTTCACGCAACATTAGGCGATTGAGGGAGAGAGGGAGAGTGCACTTGCTTATATTTGGACGATTGAGAGAGTCCCGATGGCCCGGGCATGAGAACGCGCTTGCATATAGGTATCTATCTACCTACCAGCGGCGATCTAGACGTTTGCGCGTACCCTTGGAACACCTAGGCTCGGGGGGATCACTTAGCTGTGCAAAGCCGGACTGTGCTGTGCTGTGCGTGGTGGCTTTCGCGTTTATGTATTTCTGGATCCGGATCACCGGGGAGAGGACTCGAACCCCACGAAGAGAAGGGATACAGCAAGTCTCATGGGCGTGGGCGTGGGCGTGGGCGCGAGAGAGCGAAACAGATTGTGGACGGGACGGGACAGCTCAGGTCATGTCATGTGTCGAACTTGTTCGTGGCGCGTACGGACGGATGAATTAATAAATAAATAATAGCAATACCTGCCGTGGACTCTCCGTACACGGTGCGACAGTGGGGTTGGTATACAAGCACACAAGGACGGAGAGGATATACAGTGCGGCAAGGGGCCATGGTTTGCGGCAATCGTCCATTTCATCTGTCCCGGGGCGCGCGCGGAGTGGCCTAGGGCTCCGGCTTCGAGAATTCCTGGTGAAGACCCCTCCCTATACTCCGTCGAGAGGACGCCAAAAAGTCCTTCGTCCCTGTCTCGCCAAACGCTCGTATTCGTTAGGCCCGCGGGAGCATGCTCCCAAAAGGAGGCTCGCCCCGTCGTTTCCTCAAGATACATCGACTCTGCGGGAGAGCAGGGTTTTGATTCATGCCCAAACACAATTTTTCTCTTGGCATCATGTCCGTTTTCTCATGAGAAATCATCCATAGCCTTATCGCTCAATTGCACGCCGTGATTTCCTCCAGTCGAAGGATGGCTCCCAGCCCCGTCATTCAGATTTGCAAGTCTCCGGCTCAGACTCCCACTAACGGCACTCGTCCTCGACATGCCAACCGGTTTACGTTCGCTGGTTGCAGCCGTTCTCTTGAAACTGCCAGGTCTCGATCCGGCATTCGACGCCGCGGATGCAGCAGCGCTGGAGGGCGAATTATCCGACTCCTGAGAATGGTCATCGTCATCTAGTGGTGGTGGAATATGTGGCCCCGGACCTCCGCCGCTGAATGTACCAGGGAGGGCCATTCCGGGACTTGAGACTGAATCAGGCGAAGAGATTTGATGGTGGTGACCGTTTGTGGTTACGTTCGCTGATGTCGAGGCATTGGCTTCTCTGGCCGCCGCATTTCTGTCGACGGCACTCTGGTTTCTTGGTTGGACGGGACTGGACTCGTTGCTTCCTGGAACCTCGAGACTCGACCGCTTCGCGGCATTGGGCAATCCGACGCTACTCACGCTGCGGCCATGACCGCCGTCCAGCCTGGGACTCGCAACGACGGGGAACCGTCCCATAGACCCATCCGTGCTCTTGTCCCTCCTGTGCCGGTTCGCTGGCCCGGGAGACTTATCCCGTTGTCTCTGTTCTCTCTGTTCGGTGATTGCCCGTGCGCGGGCCTCCATATTTGCCCTTCGAGAACTCTCATCCGCGGTAGAGACAGCGCGTTGTCGGTTAGACAAACTATTCGACCCGGATAGCGTCGATGACTGGCGCTTCAATTCGCCGAAAATGGCCTCCTTGTGGTCGAACAGGTCGCGGATTAGACGGTACGCAAAGCGTTCTTCTAGGGTCAGGGAGCTTTCCGTTCGTGGTCGGAGGATACATGGTGCCAGGGTATTCGCCAGGGCTGAGACATACGCTTCGTCCGCGGATGTAAGGTCGATGAGACGCGTAAAGTGAGTGGTTATGGCGTCAAGAGTGGCAATGTTGTTCAACCGAAGTTGACCGAGGGTGGATTGTAGCACCTTTATTCGGGGAGTGGCATCTACTGACTCGGTTGAGATTGGGTTGGGCGCGGCATCTTGGGTCGTTGCGTAGATGGTCTTGATGATTTCGTAGACCTGTGAAGAGACGAGAGAATCTGTTGATGTTAACAGGAATACATGACGTCGAAACGATTGACCTACCAGGCAGCTCGAGCAGATATAGCTTCAAAACGCTTGCCACGATGGGCATCTCATATTTTTCGAGGACCTCTCTAGGTGCCGCATTACCGTTGTTGACCTGGTTTCTCAGATGATGCGTAGCTGCTAGAGGGACGTCCACCAGCCATATATTCCGTCTTGCTTCGTCGCCCTCCAAATCCGGATAGTGATTATCGAGGAATGTCAGTATTGAGGTGACGATCACAGGCACTCTCTTGCGGTCCGCCCTCGCTCTCGCTTCGAGGTCGACGCCGAAAACCTGGTCGTCAACACTGCCGTAGTAGTTCTCATATGGCGTGACCTTGGGTATAAATGCACCGGTCCGGTAGTTTTCCAGCAGATATCGCAGATCGCCAAGTGGCTGAATGGTCTCCTGGTACAGCATCATATGATCCACCTGGCTCTGGAAAGAGGGAATGCTGTTGCTGATGGCGCCCGAGAAATCGAGGATCACAGACTTGATCGCTCTCAACCGGTCTGTTTCACACCGTTCCAGGAATTTGAGGTGATCCATCATGGATTCCTCCAGGTTGCATCTAAGCAGATCGAGTCTCTGAATGCCGGCTTTATACTTTTCATCCGCTTCTCGAGCTTCTCGTTTCAGTCGCTCGGCCGGTGTCTCGTTCGGAAACGGGTTGTTCAATGGATTCCAGCTCGAAAGGGTTTCAGTGATGTTTCCGACAGTCGGTGACTCCAAGATTCCATCCGCTGACCCTCCCGTAATGGACCTGCTCAACGGTTTCCTCCTGTCGGGCACGCCTGACACCTGAAAAGCTCGTGGCTTCCATTGATATTTCATCCTCGAACTGTTGGCAAATGTGTTGCCCATGTTGCCGATGAGCCTCAAGAATCCACGGTCGATTAGATCTTGACCGATCTTCTCGGCATATCCTACGCTTGACGCCTTCATGTCTTTCAGGATGTAGTCTGTGATATCCGTGCCTGCGGAGACATTTTGGTAGAGGCCCAGTATAGGGACTCGGTGCTCGCCCAAGGGGATCTTCTCGAGCATGTCCGTGATGAGGGCTTTTAGCTGCTCGGGCTGATATGTCTGGTCACCGATGTCGACCGGTAGCTCTACGACCTCCTCCTCAGGAAGAACGATCTTCGGCGGCGGAGGACTTTGTGGCTTGGGGCTTTCCTTCGGGGGGCCTGCGAACGCCATCTTGTTCTCCTCCTCCAGGTCTTCTACCAATCTGCATTTGTTGAAATAGTGGCTTCTCAGCTTCTTGACTGCTTCCGCCTGCCTATCGTGTGCCTTGATCTTCGCTTGTAGGTCATCTTGCGAGTTCTGTATTCTTGAGGCATGGGCATCGCACCATCTCGAGAAAGGATTGACCACGAGTTCGCGAATATTGTCCGCGATTTTTCTGTGGTTTTTGGACGCTTCGACCATCTCGCCTCGGACGCCTTCGTAAGCCTGCGAAACCGCGTGTCAGTGAAAATGCCGTCGGTCTGAATTGTGAAGAGTACTTTTCTGGTGCTGGCGCCATCGTCTCTCGCAAAGCCGCCAGTCATCCGATCAATGGTCGGCGCAATGTCTCCCAGTCGGTCACTGTACATCTCTTCCGAGTCTGCCCTCATGCTGGCGATGGTGAGCACCTGCTGATTCTCCACGACACCCTGTTGTAGCTTTTGAAAGAGCACTCCCAGCCCTCCAGCATAGTCTGGCGACCAGAACGAATCTGTGAAGCCAGGCATCTTGGACTTGATGGTCGGTGCGGGAGGGGCATTCTCGGTTGCCATGATTGACTGTCGTCGTCGCACCGACAGGGTTGGAAGAGTTGGCGGGAGACGGCGCCCTCAGGTGCGAGATTTCGTGACGGAGGTCCCCTAGAATTGTAGGCGCGGAGACGGAGATCCAATGTCGGGGTAAAGGGGAGGGGAGGTTACGCGGTCTTCACGACGTGAGCGCAAACGCGCCTGAGGCCTGAAGAGAAGACACAATCGGGCAACAAAGTTTCGAGGGTGTAAAAGGCGGACGATATCCGATGAAGGACAGTTCTGTGTGGATGCTGGATCAATTCATAGCTGAATCTGAAACTGGACTTGGATATGGGCGTTGGGGCCAGGAATAGCAACTACTTGGATCTGTGAAACAGGCAATTCGTTCATTGGGCACGCCGTAGCCATACCGCCACGGGGGTGATATTACCCAGCTGATCCTTCCAGGCCTTCGTCACCCAAGACTCCGCACTACCACTCTCGTCGAAACGGCGTGAACGCGCACATGTTACTCCTGATAGTTAAATGTGATCAAGCTTTTTCGCGTCAGCTCCCTGGGCTCTCGGTCGCTTCGGGTACCGTCCGTCGCTCACGGCTGCGCTCGGTTGGTAAAGTATGTTAAGGCACCGGCAGCTAATTGCCCATTATCATTGGTATGCACCCCGAAGTGTTCATATTTCATGTCGTTAAGCACAGTAAGAGGACAACCACAGTCATGATACGGAGTACCCTTCCTTGGATCTCTTCATGTGACCTTTCCACATAAGAAACTGACAAACTTGGTGCACTTGGTGTACCCTCTCTGCCTGCTGGGGACTGATTTCCTTCATTTTCTCAGGAAACGCCCTTGCTTCATGCCCCTAGTGGGGGACTGCGGTGGAGTAAACGAAGACATGACTGGCATCACTTTGGAGGATGACTCCGAGAAGAAGTCATCCATAGATAGTCAATCCTTGAGACCCAGATCTTCCTCGGCCGGCACCACACGAATCGTGTTGGTATGACCCTGTCCACCTCTCCATCCTTGCACGCAAACAACACTGTCACCCTTGCTCAAGACACCCAACTGGATGGCTTGAGCGATACCCCATTTCAGACGCTTGTCCACGTCCTGTTGCCAGTCAACACCGCTGAAGTCGGGCTTAGGCTCGGGGAAGAGGAAGGGATAGACCCCACGAGACAGGTGAGCGTTGCGTGAAGCAGTGGCGTTTCGTGTCACCATGATGATCGGGCAGACTGGACGGTACTTGGAGACAAGTCGAGCCGATTGTCCACTGATCAGAAGTGTCAGCGTATGTACCTATCATCGCCACAGCAGAAGACTTACCTAGTAGTCAGGACCAAAATGGCCCCGGCATTCAATTCCATGCTTGCGCCAACAGCAGAGATGGCAATTGACTCCACCGTATCGATAGGACGAGGAGCGTTGGATCTCAACTCGTCGAAGACATTGGCATACGGAATGGCAACCTCTGCCAACAAGCAGGTTTCGTGCATCATGTTGACAGCCTCCTTGGGGTAGCTGCCTTTGGCAGTCTCACCAGACAGCATCACACAGTCTGCACCATCGAGGACGGCGTTGGCGACATCCGAGACTTCAGCGCGAGTAGGTCGAGGATTGCTGGTCATGGACTCTAGCATCTGAGTGGCGCAAATGACAGGCTTGCCGGCGGCGTTACACTTGGCGATCATCATCTTTTGGGCAATGAACACCTTTGCGGCAGGAATTTCGATACCCAGATCACCACGGGCAACCATGACGCCGTCGGTCTCCTTTAGGATCTCATCGAAATTGTTCATGCCCTGTTGGTTCTCGATCTTGGCAATGATCTGGATCTCCTTGCCCTTGTCGCCAAGGACTTTGCGAATATGCTTGATGTCGTCTCCTCGTCGGATGAACGAGGCAAAGACCATGTCAACCTTGTTCTTGACACCAAACTCCAAGTCGGCGACATCTTTCTTGGACAACGCAGGCAGGTCGACGTCGGTTCCAGGCAGATTGACACCCTTCCTGGAAGAGATCTGACCATTGTTGAGGGCTCTGACGCGGAGGGTCTTGTCATCGATGATCTTGAGGACTTCGAAGGATTGAATGCCGTCGTCAACATAGATCAACTTGCCCACGTTAATGACGTTGGTGATGTTCTTGTAGTCTACGTAGCTGATAGAGGTCAGACGAAGGCCTGCTATGGTGAACTGCAGACTTACAGATTCTTGTCGTCACTGGCGGTCTGATACTTGTCGTCGGTGGTGATGTTCAACTCAAGGCCAGCTTTGATCGGAATGTCTGCGTCTCCAGGAGTGTTGCCCGTCCGGATTTCTGGTCCTTTCTTTTCCCAATCAGTCATCGATCTCTTGTATGGATTCAATCACATACGGTGTCAAGGGCAATCGCGACAGGGCGACCTTCGTAGTCTTTCGCAGACTGCCTCGCGTTGTCGATGACAGATTGGTGATACTGCGTAGACTGTTAGCCAACTTGCTCTTGGACTTCGCAGTATTATCCATACCTCATAAGAGCCGTGAGAGAAGTTCATGCGGACAACATTGCAACCGGCTGCGACTCATTAGGTATTTGTCCTTTTTTGGCAGCGTGGGATGCGCGACACATACCCTTCCTCAGCATGGTAATCTTCTCGGGAGAATTGGTCTTTGGACCTGTCAAGTACGAGCAGGTTAGTGTTTCCACATCTCCTAACCGGTTTATTTATTTCTGGTTCTGAGGACCTTACCGATCGTGCAAATGATGCTGGTCCGGCGATGGTTCTTCTTGGGCTGGTAGTCGATGTTGAGGTTGCACTGCCATTCCAGCTTGGTGCGGTTGGCGAGATGGTCGAGAGCGTCACCCATCTTGTCCGACTGATACGAATGTTCTTTTCCGTGAGTATGGATATGAGTTTGCGGGGAGGATGTTTGGGCAGAAGAAGTCGGGCTGCGGAGTGTGGGATTTGGATTCAAGAAGCGGTGGCCGGCCGCCGAAGGGGCTGACAGATTAGCAGGATGTCCGTCAGTCACAATGCCTTGTTTCACAAATTAAAGTGAAGAACAGACGGATGTTAGGAGGCAAGAAACGTACTTGTCACAACTGGGAGAAGGGTATCGTATAGCAAAAGCAAAGTGTTCAGTTGGGATGGGGGATTCAAAAGGCGGGTCAATGTATCACCGCTTAGCCCAAAAATTATGGCTGCATCTCCAGGGACGGTTGAGTGACAAAGCTGCTCGACAAGGAATGGAGCTCTCACGTCACGCTTATCGGACTACGAGTACAACTTTCTCTCCTAGGCGAGCCTCAGCGTCTGCAACAGCGAATGAGGGTTGTTGCGGCCTCGTTGTGCCTAAAGAGAATGGATGGGGACGGCCCATTGAGATTTTGTTAGAGCTGAAAGAGGGTCTGGAGGGTCCAAAACTTACTTCAAGCTTTCAACAGCTGCAAGCTGCCCCTCAATCAGGCTGATAAGATAGGCGACGCCGGAACGCAACAACAATTATCCGATAGCGCCTCGTAGTCGCGCCAAACATCACATGTGAACAACAGGCCACACTCTATGGTCGTTGTTGCCGATCTCGAAGTACCTGTCCTGCGTGGAACGAGCATATATTCACACACACGTCTTCATCATGGTGGTAAGTCGGTACAAGAGCTTTGACGGTCTGAGCGACTGAGTATCTGCCGCACAGTTAGGTCGCCTGACTCATTACGCTTTCGACGCTGTCCTCATCTCTGCGTTCCTTGCGGGCGTCAAGAGAAGTACCGGTCTCACGTACGTTACCCTTCCCTCCAGCTACTCTTGGGCCGCTGGGGACACCTCACCCGTCCTCGGAGCCCATTCGTCTGCTGGCGCCCCTGCTCCTTCGTCCTCATCTTGGACTAATTCTCTAACACGACAGACCTACCAGCATCAAAGCCTCCTCCCTCGGTGAAAGCAAAGAGGTGCAAACCTGGGTCGATCGCTACCTGGGTGTCGGGGAGTGGGTGATGGACCAGAGTATCGCCGTTATGGGGAGCAGCAGTTGGTTCGAGCGGAGGCGATGAATGCCGTACGGGTAGAGTAACCTGTTGAACCGCACCTCGGACATGAAACCATAAAGACACAGAACAGCTCGATTGCGAAGCCGAGCAGTGCATATACCTTTATACCAGGGGAAGGAACGATTGAGCGCCCCAATGGAGACAGTGAAAGCGAGAGGAGATAGCACGATGCATCACAAGGCGTTCAGGAGCATCTACCAGAATCGACAGGGTACTTGGAGTACAGTTGAGCAGGATACCGGGATGATGTCTGTTTGTGTTTTGGCATATCCTGTTACAATGCACCCAACTCTTATCGAGGTGAATTGACATGTGACTGATTACATGCGCCCTGTCAACAGATACTGCGCGCTTTGTTCATGCCACTATCATGCGCCGGATTCTCCAGGCCAGAGTCACTATTGCAGGAGCGAGTAGTCATCTCTGTTGCAGACGTCTGTCTGCCGTCCCGTTTCAGCAGCACTTCGAAATCCATCGCCATCCACCTGCCATCTCCCGAGTACTGCCAGTGAATTGTATGATTGTTCGATCTGTGCCACAGCGTAACACACCCGGGTTTACAGCGCCGGATTTATCGGAAGATGCTCTGAACTGTATTGACACCGCACGAATCTGTCATGTCTTCTAGCAGAGGAAGGCTTCTTGGAAAGTCAGGACTTAGGTATGGAGTATGTTCGGCCAGCTTTGCAAATGCTGGCTCTGTTCGTAGTGGAGTGTTCCCCCGGCCATATCTAAAATGTGACAAAAGAAAATGCCAACAGTGATGAACTGTAGTATATCCAAACACGCTTGCTATGCGGACAAAATGCGGACGCAACCAAAAGAACGCTGCGCGCGTCCGTGGCAGCCGTTCAAACTGATCGCGTCCGTGGCACGCTTCAAACAAGCACTCCGTTCTCGACCGCGACATCCATATCCGCCTCGGAGCTCAACTCCGGCGTCATGACACCTTCACGCTCATCCTCAGCCTCGCTCAAGCTGTCCATCCCGATTCCACTATCATACCGTCTTCGAGGCTTCTTCTTGAGAATCCCTCTACCCAAGAAGGGCGAACTGGCGGGCAAGTTTATCGACGAATGTCTTCGATGGCGCTTCCCCCTTGAGACCTCAACGTGTCCTTCCACGTGGTCATCACTGTCGTTCGAGTTCTCGCGCGGGCTACGATCATCATCCTCCATCTCCGAGAACTCGCTGAATCGGACCATGGAGCTAGGAGTCATCGGCCCAACAGGATCGGAAGGAAGATCATCTTGTTCGCTGTCGAGTTCCCAGTTCGCAAAGCGAATCTTAGTTGCGCGCATGAACATCTTCTTGTCCTCTGCGCTCTGTTTCGCCATGAGGAAGACGTTCTTGTGCTGCTGCTCCGCGAACTCCTCGCTATACTCGACTTGTTGCTTGTAGAGATGTTTTAGACGACGGCGGTCTTTGCTCAATTTGTCGATTCGGACGTTGACGGTAGTGAGCTCGCTAGTTAGGCTAGAGACTCGGGATGTCAGCCCATTAACTTCTTCTTCATGTGCCCGTCCCGCTGCGGCGAATTGGATTTCAAGAGACTGAAGCTTCTCCTCCACGTCTTCTGATTGTTGTCTCGCCTCGGAGAGTGCGGACTCCAGTTCATTGATTTTGCGAAGGCGCTCAACTGCGGATTCTTCAGCCGCTCTACGCCCACGGGTTTCTGCAGCAACCTTCGCATCCATGTCGGAGAGTTGTTGAGTGAACTCTGCGGTCGTAGCGGTCCGCACATCCTGCAGGCGAGAAGCTTGTTCGCCCTCGATCAACTCGACCAGCTCCTCCAGATGCTTGACTTCTTTTCTGTACTTCTCCATTGCCGCAATCAGGGCCTTGTTGTTCTGCTCGTGTTCTCTAGCCTCGCGCTCTGTGGCTTGGCATCGCATCCGCTGCTCGAGCATTTCTTCGGCGTCCTTGTCCATTGCATCCTCGAGTTCTTTGATTCGGGCTGTTGCCTTCTCTGTGGCGATTAGAGCATGGTCGAAGTTGCCCTTTAATGTGCGTTGTTGTTCATGCATGGATCTTAGTTCGGCTTTGCGGTCGCGGAGATGTGCAGAGATGAGTTTGAGCTTGTTCAGCATCTCAGGCATCAGGCGGGGATTGTTGAATGATATGGATGTTTCTCCAGGGAGAGTATGTTCGAACTCAAACCGCATGTTGTGGTAGTGGGCCTTGATAGCAGAGATACATTCTGCAGCATTGTCGCTGGTACTGGGAAAGCCCAAGGACTTGATCTCGGTGGCCATGGCTTGGAGAGCCACTTCAGCCTCTTCGGCACGGTTGATGGCTGCATTCAGCTCTTTCGACATATCGTGAGAGGATGGCTCAGGGGCGGGTGGGATACTCCTGGTTGGGTCCGATGAGCGGACAGGAGAGTCTTCAAACTGGATAACATTGTTTGAAAAGCTTTGGCTTGACCGGAACATGGCCTCCTTCGCTTGACGTGCGCACTCCAACTCCAAGTCAACTGTTGCATCGTCCTCCGAGCCAGGGACATTGTTTTCGTTATAGGCTGCATCGTCTTCATAAATCTGAAAGCCATAATCGTCCCCAAGGTCTGATGAGTTGCTGTGGAAAAGGGACGGCTCATGATTAGAGCTCTGCGTTAACTCTGCGACCTCAGTCTCAAGTTGGTTGATTCGAAGCTGATTAGATGCCTCCAGTTCACCCTTGAGGGTCTGCAGCTCCTTATTCTTCTGATCGACTAGGCGTTTCAGCTGGGCTACGGATCTCTTCTCGGCGTAGAATTGATTCTGCTCGTCGCTCAGGCCAATTCGTCGAATCTGCCGCTTTGTTCGAGCTGAAAGTTCTTCGCGGAACGGGGTGAATTGGACTTCGTCATGGTCTCGAAATCGGGTGATTGCCGGCGTTGATACTCTTCGCTTGGGAGTTTTCAACGAGGCTTTCCCAATAGCTGGCGTAAGGCCGGTGGCATCATGAGATGGAATAGGCTCCGAGAAACGGGCTTTCTTCTTGAGTCTCTGTCTTGACGGTGTTGTTGTGTCTTGGGGCTTGGCTGGAGATATGGCCGCAGCCGGTCTCTTGGAACGGCGCGGGAGGTGGGTATCGGCGTCTGCCATGGTTGCCGTGAATGATGATGCAAAATACTAATGCAGCAAGCAGCAAGTCGTTGATAAAGATACAAGACGAAGAAACTAGAAATATCGTGGCCAAAGGTGGTCGGGAAGCCGGTCGCATATAAACAAAGGGACCCCGAAATGGCAGTGGAACAACAACCTTCCCAAAGCAGTTTAGCCCCGAGCAGTGCCCTGCCAAGGTGAGCCGACGTGGAGCTGCTATTCCCAACGAGTGAAGCGTGTTTCAACATCTTTCAGCCTCTGATGGATTATAGGCCGTGATCGATCTGGCTAGGAAAGGCACTCGAAGACCGTCTGTGAGCAGACAAAGGCATGGCTTGAGACCATGGCATTTCCGGAGCTGCCTTTGCTTCTTTGAGCCTCGTCTCAGTCACTGTTGTGCATACGAATCCACGGCTGCCTCGGGTTGACTGCGCTACCTGAAGAAGCGCGCTCGTGCATGTCCCGGTGGGATTGTTCTCCGAGTAACAAAGACTGAAATGTTTCATGAAATCCTTCCCTGGAGTCTACCGGATGACGAGGGGAGGCCTTCCTAAACCTGCGACGTCAGTACGAAATTGTATACACGGGATAAGACATGAGCCCTTGTACAAACGCTGGGCCTTTCTTTCCATCTTCTATTCCGGAAGCCGGTCGTGGCAGAAGTTGTGAGCCAAAGACGAGTCACATTCAGTATCCCGCGTGTCCGTTCCAAGTAAGGTAGCATCCAGAATTCTTTGACGCGGTCCCAGGACAGCACGGAATCATTGCAGAGCATGTTGGCAACGTGTAAATGAACCGAGTTGGGGTGATACGCGCTTGCATGAGTGTGATAAACTGTATAGACTTGTTAATGAGGTGATTGTGAAGTGAGTGTACTCGCAACGGACGCATCAACCCGAACCCGCGATTGACGTCACCGACACCATCATTTTTATCGAACAAATGTTTTTGATCGACACTCAAAGCTCACGCTCAATGCTCACCCTCGAACTCACACTTGCCATTCCCTCTCCCCCGTGAACTTACATAATTCTTCAGTGTCCAAGTCTTAGACTGATTTGGTCCCCTATTCCCTCGCTCCATAATGGCGGGCCCGTCGGACCCGTCCAACCCCTCAACCGCCTCCCACTACTCACAATACCGCCTGCGCGTGACAGCCGGTCCGTCATATGACCCTTCGACACATAAAACCGTCCCCGTCAATGCCTCCGAGACCCTCACGTTCGAGACCCCTTCCATCATCCTCTCGCTCTGCGTTCGCATACGGCATTTCACGGGCTTTCCTCCCGAGTCCGCCGTCACTGCGGAGAAATACTTCACCTCGGACCCGCACAAGTACGACCAATACAGCATATCCTTCAGCTTCATCCCGAAGGAAGACATCGCCGGCGAAGACCTGGTGTTTGGGAACGACTTTGACAGACCTCTCCGAGACAGACTACCGCCGGGGGCGAACCACGCGCTGAGGATCGTGAAATGGTGGATCGACCCTGGGCTGGATGGCGACATGTACGCCGACAAACCGTACCTCTATGGCCCGGCGCTGAGCAGCTGGAACATCCTGCGGATAGGCGACCATGTCATACCGAAAGACCAATTACAAACACCCAGTGGGGAGGAGGAGAAGGAGGAGCAGCGCGACGACAAACACGAATGGAAGGCGCCTCATGCCTCAGCAGAGGAATTTCACGATACCATCGTCGAGGAAGGATGCGAGGGGTCGGGCTGCGAATTGCGTTCCTCGTTATCCATCCCAGCCGACAGCGCGGCGCGGAAGAAGCACTTCCTCACGGCGTCGAACCTCAGTGCCTTCACTTTTGAAGCCGGTCGCCTGTATCAGTGCGATTTTGGGAACCCGTACCTCGACTTCAACGATTTCTCCCTCAAGTTACCGGGGTTCAGCCTAAACGTGGTCGGGTACGTCGACTCGAAGACGCACGAACTGCGGTACACGCTGAAGAACAGACGGACTGAGGAAGTCTACGGCGTCGTGGTCTTCACATTGTTATTCGGAGATGAGCTGGAGCAAGCCGAGCGGGAGCATGGCGGGGCCAACGTAGGCGATGGAGCAGAGGAGCACGGAGCCGCGAAGAATCTAGAGCACGACACAGCCAAGACCGGTAAACCGACCATAGATGATGCCACTGAAAACATACCAGAGGATGAAGACGACATAGATTGACCTTGCATTTGCATTTGCATATACGTCTGCGATTGCCCCCTGGTACATCCGCATACACCCAACATCCATACGGCCACACATACACAAGAAATAAAGAGCTCCTCCGTACAGAAGCACAGTATATCAATAAATAAGCTCAAAGCAGCCACACCACGGCAGCACAAACGAGAATAACAAACGCGAACGGTACTGTATAGCAAGATAGCTATTGGCACAGCAGATCGCGAGCAGGTAGGCGGGCAGGCAGAGCAGGGACAAAGACATTCGATCTCCAGCACAACGACGAGATCGCCGCGTAACTAGGTACGTACATAGACTATCCTAAACTACATACATACACCTAGGTATTGTACTCCGTAGGTACGAGCACCCCTCAGCACCCCTCAAAACCCCCCCCCGGGGGAGGAGGGTGCCGCGCGGCGACCATAACGGTATGAGGAGCGACGACGACGACGACGAGACCATAGATAGCGACGTCGAGACGTTAGCATTTGCTTCACAGTACTCGGTACGTCCCCTCGATTATTACCACCACCTCGCTGTCGTTGACCCTGTGCCTTGGAAGGCATTCGCTTGATCCTGGTTGTTACTAGTAATTCGAAGACGAGGCGTTGTTGTTTATTGTGGTTCTTGCGTCTCGCCTCGTCTGCAAAGGCAAAGGCAAAGCAGATTGCATCGTTCCAAAGTCGATCCAGCACCAATGCTCCAATGCAATACATACTGTGGCCTGTCGTATGTCCCGGCCTTCGCCCAGACCAGCAACGAATAGTAGAGTAATCCAAAAAAGTCTTCGGAGTGCCGTCGATCTAAAGCATCAAGACTCATCTTGTTGGCCTTCCTACGGCACGGAATACGCCAGCGACATGGACGCGTCAACAGTCTTCACAGCACAATACTGGGAAGGCTAGGATTCATGTTCAATGGCTTTTCATTCTCGCTGCGCATTGCCCGCGCGCGCTCGAGTCTCGAGCCTTGGCTCGGCTCGGCTCATCTCGTCGTTTCATCCGACGCCTTTCGCGTCCCACCGACAACGACACCAAGCAAAACCAACCACCGACATCAACGCCGATGCCAACACAACACAAAGACACGCCCACACGCCCACACGCCTAAAGCGTCGTGCCACTCAGGCCCGCCTGCGGCGGCACCGGCACCGCGGTCAACTCGACGCCCCATTCGGGGCAACGCCACCCATCTCCAATCGCCACTCGCGTGGCACGCGCACACCACGCAACGCCGCCAACCCACCGCCGCGGGCCACCTTGGTGACCACGAGCACACCACCAGCAACGACCGCCAACGTCGCGGCGCCGAGGACACCGACGAAGGCCCAGCCAAAGGCATCCCTCAACGCGGCGATGGACGCGGAGAAGAGCTTCTCCGGCACATCGCCGTTGATGAAGGAGTACCCTTGGAGCAGGAACAACGCGTTGTCCCCGGTCGCCGGGTAAGTCGGCGTGGCAACAGCCTCAGTCAGACTGAGCTGGGCGGACGTGGCGGTGTGCATGAAGATGGACCCGGTGGCGGTCAGTGCCACAGCGACGCCCAGGTACTGGGCGAAGAGGATAAACACCCTATTGTGATAGGGATGGCGCTGGGCAGGGTAACCGTTGGACACCCGCAGTGCAGGGTGTTGCCACAGGTCCACCAGGTGGTGGGCGACGGAGAGCGTGATTGGCGACCAGAACCCGATGCACGAGAGGGCGAACATCCTCGCAATGCCTGCGAGGCCTGCATTGCCAGAGAGCATTGACGGCGTGTCGACGAACAGCAAGACCGTGCCGGCGAGCAGGAAGACCGAGGAGATCACAGACCAGACGCTGTAGCTGGGCAGGACAGGATGCGCGGTGAGTATGCCACTTCCGATGTAGATTGCAATCACAACTGTGAAGAGCAAGTGAGGACCCGTCGTGGTGAAGAAGAGATAAAATCCCGTGGCGAAGGCTGAAGGCTCCGGACGAGTGATCATCTGATAGAGCGCTGTGTAAGCCATGGCAGTGTAGAAGGTCGCAGCCGTCAGGAAGGTGAGCAGAAAGAGAATCGCGGTCTTGAGGTGTCGCAGGTATGGGACGGGGAAGAGCCGAGTTGCCGGTGAGGTGAAGACCTTGATGATCTGTTGAAGAACGAACAGGACAGCCAACAAGGCACCGATGCTGAGCGGAATGTACAGGTATCCATTGGTCCAGGGAGTTTGAGTTCCGGCGAGGTTGAAGGCGACGAACAAGACGATGATGCCGAAAAAGCTGAGTACCATGCCCAACTCATCCATGCGGTTTAGACGTTGTCTCCAGTTGAGCGATGGTCCGAAAGCCCAAGCTTCAGAGTTCGCAGAAGTCAACCGGTTGTCTGGGAGCTCGTAGAGCAAACAAATCAAGACCAAGACCAGAATGATGCTGACGATATAGAATCCCCAAGCCCATTGCTCGTCTCGATGAGCGCAGACGCCGCCGAAGATCGGACCAAGGGCCAGACCAATGGCGGAGCTGACTGTGACGAAGAAGTCGCGTCGAACCCGGTTCTTGAAAGTACCGTCGCCTTCGAGATAGATGAGTGCGCCAAGTTGTTGTCCTGCCAAACCCACGCCGAGGAGAATCCGTGCGAAAAACAGGTAGACCATGTTTGGGGAAAAGCTGCCGTGCAGAGCCGTGGCGATCAACAAGATGGCTGTAAAGAGCATGTAGACGGTCTTGAAGGAGAAGACTGCATAGAGATGGCCGGCGGTGAGGACTGTTGCCGCAGCACCGACAGCAGGACCGGCGATCAGCCACTGAAAGCCCTGGATGTTGAGATCGTACATCAGCGCGGGGACCATGACTGGCAACATCGTCTCAGTCATCATTGCAATGAGATTGACCAAGGCGACAAGCAAGTCGATCGAGGGTTTGCGGGTTCCTGCAATGCTGAGATTGGTGTCAGAGTTGACATCTCCACCTTGTGCGTTGTTCCCTTCTGGCCCATTCCACATGTACCGAGCCCATTGTGATCCTGCTGACCAGACGTTGGCTTGGTAATTGCCGCTCGAATCTCCGAAGACGGCGTCGGTTCCAGCGTTGTTGGCATTGCGGTTGTGTGCATTTGGAGGACGATCTTGAGGAGCTTCGTAGTACTCTGCGGATTTTTGTTAGCATGGACAAAATGTGGAGAGGACGGCACAGCCTCTTGGGAATACGGAGGACTCACCTTCGACAGCGACTTCAGTGGTGACCATGATCATGCCTTCTGGGGGAGTCGGTGGTCTCGCATCAGAATCGAAGCCACGAGGACCTCCAATTACGCTGGTGGCGGTGGAAGCCATTCTGGGTATGAAAGGTTGGTCGTCGAACTCGTCAGAGTGGCGGTGGTCAAAGCGACAGTGCCAGCTTGGTGGAGGAGCAGAGAGGTTGCTGAAGCTCGGTGGTGGTGAGTCTGAGTCTGAGTCTCGTCGAGGGTGAGATCGATTTCTCAAAGAGTAACTCTCTGTGGGAATGTGTGCAGGCATCTTGGCTTTTTGAGCGGCTCAGAGACGAACGCTCCTCTGCGATATGGTGACGTGAAATTGTGTGTGAGGGTGAACGCTTCGCAGCGACGACTAGGTTGGGGCCAAAGAGGTCGATATGCGAGGTGGAAATCCTGTTGCACTGTCTTCTCTCAGTACTCACCTTCTGACCTCTGAAAAAGACCCTCACCACGGCCACCAGACGCTTTGTTTCAACCCAACAAGAGGAGCATGCCTCTCAGCGACTACGGGAAAGCGATTGCTCCGAATTATGTCGCCGTCGGCTGAGACAGTCGCTGATCTTGTACGAGCGGGGTGGTGTTAACGGGAAAAGAATCGAGCGAGACAGGAGCAGAGGCGAAGCCGAGATGAGATTGTTATTTGGAAGTCGGTCACAGCACTGTCGGACCCTTTCTTCAGACTTCCTGTCATTTCGTTTTGTCCTTTCTCCCACATGGACGCCATCAATGCAAGGCCGAAGAACAGCCGGTCTGCGAAGGGTTGCTAACAAGTTGCCTGGATCAGTCCTCGGATGTGTGAGGCCAGTGGAAGGGACAATTCATCTGGATGCCATCCTGGTGTGCAAGTCAATCAATTCTGCGGCTGCCTGGTGTAAACTGGACAGTGCGACTCGTATGGCCTACGTGGAAGTCCCATGGAACACCTGCATTGTCGTGGCCTGTGATGGTCGCTCTCCTGCATCTTTTGGGCAGGATAAGTTGCTGGGAGGGATGTTCCCTCAAACTCAGATATCTGTGTCCAGCTCTTCGGACTGTATACCTTGACTTGTCTCTCATCTAACCCATAACTGCCCGCCCCCAATTGCCAAGAGACGATGACAGTATTGTGAAGGTTTGTGTCGTGCGCCATGAACACAGTACGCTGTGATCAAGACCACATAAAGCATTGTCCACCAGGAAGGCTTTGTCGCAGGAAAGCTATGTTCTGAGCTCCATCCAGAATAAGTCCCAAGCTGCTGAGAACGCAGATTTGCACATACCTGAGGGTGAATGATAAACGGTCCAGCTCTTTCCATAATGAGTGGAATCCGGGCTGTTCGAACAATGCCAAATTCATCCCTGCTGCTAGTGCCATCCAAGGAGAGTACTCGCCAGATGCCGCAGAGCTTCTCGGGCGTTGAGCCTACCCTGCGGAAGCTTCGGGCCGTCATTGATGCCGTATGTCTCAGGGGCCGAATGTGCAGGATCGGCTGCCAAGATGGTCCATTGCATACAGTCTCTCCAAAGCCTGCCTCCAATATGTTTGTAGTCTCCTAGGCCTGCTTTCTCTGCATAGTCTCTTGGAAAGGTGCCTTGCATCGTCAGCATCACGCAGCGACAGGGGAAAAACAGCCTTACATGAACTGACTATATACTTGAAGTATTTCTCGTATTGAGCGGGGGTGTAGTTTGCCATGGGCATAGCTAAACCATACTCCGCGAGCGAAACGCATCCGTTCACATAGGTAAGCCCGATGCTCAAATGGTAACCGATCTGGGTGATTGGAACCATCGAATTGTTCTGGTCCGAAAACTGGTTGTATTCTCCCAGAGTAGTGCCAGGTTTGTCCACCTTGCCAGCCCACAATGTCGCAATCCGGTTAGCAATATTGTTGCAGAAGCTGTTTATGGGTTCATCCACGTCTCTAAAGGGCTGGAAATTTTGATTTGGGAGAGACCACGCGGTGGGCAGCGCGCTGATAGACTGCACAGCGGTAGCCGTGGCGTATTTCATGTGGAGACCCTTCGTCCACTCGATTGTGGCTGTTGGTAAGGGTGTCCAGTGAAAACAGGCTGATTGTCGCTCAGTCACATTGGGAGTTGTATGTGGCACACTCGTCGATGTCCTCACAGTTGAGCTAATGGAAAGCCGACTGGAGGAAACCGAGGAAAATGCAGAGCTAGTTGATGAACGAGATGTGGTCTGAGTTCCACAGACACCGGCAGAAAGGCTAGTGCAAGTAGGATTTGACGATGTCGATGCTGTATTGACGGAATTGAGTGTACTCGGCCGTGTTGAGGTGGCATTTGAAGAGCCGGAGGACGTGCTATTCAGCGTGATAGATGTACCTGGAATGAGTGGGAATTGAGTGATCCAATTTGCAGATTGAAGAGGAGATCACTGGATCATTCCACCACGCACTGAGAGCGCGTGCGGCCGTAGATTCCGTCGTTGTGGTCACCGTGTTCGTACCTGAGCACGCTGTCTCCATTCTACACATTGTCGAATATGATTGTGTCGCAGCCGGAGCAGCAGTCCCATTTGTGCAAACAACAACGCAATTCGAATACGTCCGCGATACTGAACACGTGCTAGAGGATGTTGATGAAGAAGTCATGGAAGAGGTAATGCTTCCTGAGGATGTCCCTGCACTCGGGGAGGAAGTGGGTGTTTCAGGAGGATGGTGAGTTGTCGGCAGAGTCTGAGGTGACAACGGTGGCGGGCCGATTGGTGGGATAATGGGGATCTGCACGGGTCAACCTATAGCTACAGTATACGAGGGTTTTGAGGAACTTACCGGTGGGAATGCCCGTCCTCCGTTGTTGTCCTGTGTACAAAGGAATGGTATCAGACATTTCAGGAGGTCTAACAAACCTAAACCTGTTCCTGGGTTGCATAGATCCCCGAGACACCACCAGATCCGGAACGGAAACTCAACCCATATACCATCGTCGCGGGATATAGTGCCCGTGGAGGGATTCGCAGTCCATCTTGCACTAGTGGTGCTGTGGGATCCATCAGTCTTTGTGATAGTCTGCCATATTTCGCTCCACGGAGTAGGTGATGAAGTGCCTCCAGTCCTCCCATCCGTTGTTGCCCATCCGATCAGTCTGTCAGGCGGGCTACAACGAAGCTCCAGGGATTCGGATGAGGATTCGATGAGCGTCACCCATGGCTTGTGCAAATGTGTGAGAAGGCAGGACGAATTTGGGAGGAAGGTGCCCACTGCTTCAAATACAGAGGAGGCAGCCGCGACATGAACTTGTTCCCCGCCGTGTCAGTGATCGCCTCCGAACACCCAAACACCCATACATGCATGCATGACGGGTCGGCAGCGTGGAATTAGCCAGCTTGCAGGTGGAAGACAGGCCCGGCAGAATGGCAACAACAATCTCGAGGATATGTAGAAACTGAGTTCGATGGACGCTGCCACCAGAAAATATTAAGTGGACATCTCAGACACCTTGCCATCGACAATTGCCTACCAATCGTCCCTGTTAAGGCCGTCATAAAACAGCCAAACCGCAACCCCCGTCAGTAGTCGATGTGGACACCTTGAACGATCCAACGCTTGTACTCATGGTTGTGACTGAGGTTGAAAGGAAAACAAGAGGTTGACGTTCAGGTGACGGGCCGGAGAAGGACACCGTGGACTTTTGATTCTTAGCGTAGCGTCCGACTGGATTACATACAAGCTTTTGCATGACTGAGAAGGCTGTTGCAAGGCATGTAATGACGCTACATCACCATGCGAACATTTGTTTACTCTTCACAAGACCCTCATAACTACTATGGTACCTACCCTTTGATTGATGATGCTGTGTGTGCCCGGGCGAACAGTAGTACAAAGCCTGAAAGAGATGGACTCCAAACACGTCAAGAGGCTTCCGATGGTTGGGGGAAGAAGCCAAACCACAAAGCGGGAAAGGGGCAGTCAAAGGCAGACTGAATATGGGGAGCAGGGGCTCTCGTTGTCACAACTTACCTGGCCATGGCGACTTACTACTGTAAGCGGCTCCTTGGATGAGGTGCAAGTCTGATCCGCAACATCGTTGCATCACACCCCTTTATCATGTTTTTGGGCCGGAAACTGCCCGCGCTTTGGATTGACCCAGCTCTTTGTTGAGATCTTTCCAGAGCCGAACGCGCCAAGTAAGTCCCAAGGAAACATGTCTGAATCTCTGAGACTGTGGATTCTTCAAGTGCGGTATGATATGGGATGGCGGTGGCCATTGACCTGGCCTGCAACAATCGCCGCGGTAAACCACCACTGCTTTGTCCAATGCTATGTATATCACATCTCGCTTCCCTTGCCTCTGCAGGACTTCTTACCTCTCTTTGCTCTGATATAAACCCGACTGGAGGACACCTTGGCTCGGCCGATTGAACCCTCTTCGACATGAACTCCAGCAGACTCCTCCGCGACATCCCAACAAGTCCCAAGATGCAGCAGCGGATAGGCTTAAGTGAGCTTTATCGGGGCGATGACCCGATCGTTGAGTACGTGCGCGCGTAGGTGCCTACGGTCCCCTCAACATGCTAACTGTGGCGCAGCATTGTCGCGGTCCATGGACTGAGAGGCGACGCCTTCGACACTTGGACAAGCAAGAAGACCGGGACTTTCTGGCTGAAAGATGCAGACATGCTTCCCGCAGACTTGAAACAGTCTCGAATCTTGACCTACGGCTATGATGCCGCCGTAACGGCCTTCTTTGGCAAGACTTCCTCAGATACGATCCTTGAACATGCACATACCCTGGTTGCGGAGCTCGTCGCTGATCGACAGGTAAGACTTGAAGGCCCGACAAAAGGTATCCTAGGTTAGCCCTAAACGTTACTGCAGCTCGAAGGCGCTTCTCGCAGACCTATCATCTTCATTTGCCATTCGCTGGGCGGTATCATTGTCAAAAGGGTAGGTAGTACCACCACAAAAAAAGTCGACCAGAGGTGTGCTAATTCGAACGTTTCACTCAGGCTATCATCTTCTCACAAAGCCGAACCTCCAAAACAATCCAAGATCTGCACTCCATATATGTCTCTACCTCCGGACTATTGTTCCTGGGAACACCACATGGTGGCAGCGACCAAGTCGTCCTTGCCTCGTACGTCCGACTTCTGCTGGGGAAGTTGGCCCCGTCAAAGATTTGCGACACCAACGGTCAACTTCTCGATGCTCTTCGGCCGGATTCTGAAACCTTGAAGAATCTAACCGACATGTTTGTCCCGTTGATGAAAAGATTTCGCATCTTTTTCTTCTGGGAGCAGGAAAAGACAGATCTCGGAACCACTCATGACTACGTACGTTAGCGTCTCCAAGCCGCAAATGCATCCCTGGCTTGTCTCCAGGATGATCGCTGACAACTCATCAGATTGTCACCGAGACCTCGGCTGCTCCGATTCTTGATGGCACAGAGCGTTGCGGGCTTCCATATGACCATAGGAGCATGTGTCGTTTCGACAGTCGCCGCTCGCCCAGGTACAAGGTGGTTATTGGTGCTCTGCTACGGTATACTGAAGTAGCACAAATTGAGATCCCGGTCCGATGGAATCAGGCAGATTCCCGCTTGCGCACCGTGAGGGAGAATGAGGCGGCGGAGCTTCTGAGGTAGGAGGGGGAACAAATGCATTTTGTTCGAAGTTTGCTTAGCAGCCTAATTCCACCATGCAGCCCTCGGTAATGAACATTACCAGCGTCATTGTCTGCTTCTCAGCGCCAGTAACCTCTAAGATCTCGCCCGGCGGCAGTTGAATGACGGGAAATCTTTGAATGAGTCGCACGATCGTATAGGCGGCCTCGGTCAACGCAAAGTCCACTAGGACGCGGGTCAGTATACCGACGAGGGTGAAACAAAGATACGTACTTCCAAGGCATCCTTGGTCCTCCATTGAAGGGAAGATAGCCCCATTTTGCGGTTGTAGAGTCTCTGAACAATGGCATGTCCTCATCCCATCTTTCCGGGCGGAAGAGCTCAGCATCTGCTCCGTAGAGATCAGGTCTTCTGTGCATGGAGTAAACGCTATACGCAACAGAGGAGCCTTCGGGAATCAAGACCGGCGACTTTCGATGAGGGCCACCGCCCGTGGGGAGGATGGTGGTCTTGGTGGCTGTTCGAGAGTTGACTGGCACAGACGGGTACAGACGAAGTGCTGGGATAGTACGTAAGAAAGGCGGAATGACATCGACCGGCCTGTCACGTACTTTCTTTGATGACGTTTTGTAAATACTTCATGCGGCTGAGGTCGTCGCGGGTCAACTTTGACTTGCCTTCGCAGGCTAAGCTGATTTCTGCTCGCAATTTGGCAAGGACATGCGGATATCGAACCAGTGTAAAACTGCATTTTGGAATTAGCAAAAGGTCTAATGAACAGGTAACCGAATCTCGGTCGTACAAAGTCCATGCCAAAAGGCAAGCAGTGGTGTCACGACCGGCGACTAGGATGTTTATGATCTGGCTTCGAAGAGCACTGCGGTCTGGCATACTCTTCGCGACCGTTTCTAGGAAAGAAGAAGGGCCGTCTCCTTCCTTCACGTCTCTGTTCGCAGACAAGTTTTGTTGAATGATGTGGTCCGCGAATTTGTGAACGTTGCTGCAGGCTTCGTCAAATTCCCTACCGCCGATCAACCAGTAGAAATCCAACAGCCGGAATCTTTTCGCCACATATTCTTGAGCAGTGTTGAAGGCGTTGGAAAATGTTTGTTCTCCGGCTGATTCGGGTGCCCGCAGGCTTTTGACAGATTCGCCAAACAGAAATGCAGTCGTCGTGTCGAGGGTGAGACGGAAGAACAGGGGCTGCAAGTCGACGACTCCTCCATTGCTCGGGATGGCAGTAAGGAGGTCATCCACAGCATCACGGAACACATCCAGGTTCTCATAGTGCTGATGAATGAACTGTGGTCTCAGCAATTCTCGCGAGTGCTTCCACGGAGCTCCTTCCTGGGTGAAGATGCCGTCTCCAAACATAGGAAAGGTGATTTCTCTCCTTAGCCCCATACTGTAGTCTGGAAGGCTGTGAGTATGCATCTAAGGACTCTGCGGATGATACTTCCCCTTGAAACGGCTGCTCAGGATGGCTTCTATATTTGCCGGCTCGATAGTGCCGAAGGCCCTGGTTCCTAGAAAGACCTGTTCAAGTGTGCTGCCTGTCTGCCGAAAGTGGAACAGAAAAAGCTCCATGAGTCGAGATTCAGCGTTCGCTCTGAAGATCTGCTCAAGCCGGTCGATCCCAAGCGGCCGCTGGTTCTGAAGTTTCGGGGGCGGAAGGCAGCCATAAGGATGTGCAAGCACTTTGTATTCCTGTGAACGTCAGAGCCAGAATCCAGAACCACTACCTACTTACCTGGTCTTTGCGAGAGGCTATCACTCGCCGATATACATAGAGAACAAGGGCAGCTATGAATGCTGCAGGTAAAGTGTAATGGGAAATCATCCTGCCATTGTCATAAGTGGGATGGAGGAGACTGGGTTGGCACCAGACTATATATGGTACACAAGGGAGAAGAGGGGTGCCGCAAGGACTGCTCCCGGAATTCCAGTGCCTCCAAAGTCAGTACGGAGTACTCAGGGCTCTGTCTAATTTACTGTAGCAACAGAGACAGGGGATATCAAGGGCCGTCGATCGGGCTAATCCAAGATCGGCCTAAGTATGTGGCCAAGTGTGGCGGCACGCCCCCTCTCCTCTACACTCTGAGAGCGGAAGATACGTAGACTTCGTTAAACCTCCTTGCACTTGAATGTTGCTGCGCCAGGAAGCCAGGACCAAAGAAAGACCGGGCAAATAAGGGAGAAAGGCTGTTTTCGGTGAAAGTATCAGAGCATCAGCCCCATTGGAAACGAACGGTGAGTCAGTCCACCACATCCGTGGGACGAGCCGCATTTTCCAGGCTCATGTACACAGCATGTTGCGAAGAATCATCGAATGTGGCTACGGTCAATTTCAATCATATTACAGATTCTATGTCCTGTCTCATTTTCAGACTTGGAATTCTCCGCTGGCGGGAAGCCTGTACACCACTCGGTTTGGTGGGTGTGAGGCTGATCTCTGACCCCGGCAAATTGGACTCCATTTGCACATCATGCATCACAATGGTTACACAGGTTAGGTGCTGGCCTAGGATATGTACCTCTCACGTCCCTCTCGTCTTGGGCTCGCCTCACGCCTTCGGCTGCCCAGTCCCCCCTACACCGTCTTGAAAAAAGTGCGAATACGAAAGGAAAAATGGGTATCGACCTAATGACAAATGGCGGTTCTGCCCTCGAAGAAGCGGATGGATCGGAAGCAGAAGTTGAGTAGGTCTCTCCAACATGGTTTGGCCTAAGTTGTAAGCCACTGCTCAAGTTGGTCGCACAGTATCGTCGCAGTCCATGGGCTCTATGAGCAAGAGTATGACACTTGGACCGAGCCTCTACAAGGAATCCGATGGCTTCGAGACATATTTCCTCACCGACGACGTCATGCTAGAATGCTGGCATATAGCTACCCGGCTCACAAGTTGATGTCTGAGGAGGCTGGCGCCGTCAAACTTCTTCCATACGCAACTAACCTCATTGCGGAGCTCTACGCCGACCGCCAGTACGACAAAGGAGTTGAACGACCGATCATTTTTGTGTGTCATGGCTTTGGTGGTCTCCTGGTCAAAAGTGCGCTCGTCCAATCCAAAAAGTCGGACTCAAGGGAGACCGAGCACTTGAAATCAATTTACGTCTCCACCTGGGCCATCTTGTTCTTCGGCACACCCCACAATGGGTTTGACAGGTCTTTTCTTCAGGCCTATTATAGCAGCTCTACAGGTGTAAATCAACAACTCCTGGGGACTCTTTCGAAAGATTCCAGTTTCCTACACGACATTACCGATCATTTCGCGCCCTTGAGGGAGCGATTCCGAGTCCACTATTTCTCGGAAGGGATCAAAACAAGATTTGGGAACCACCGCACTTGGATCGTCCCGCAGGACTCAGCTGCACCTGCATGGGATGGAGCACCGACATGTGTTATCTTTGATACACACTCTGGCATGGTCAAGTTTCGGGATCGCAACAGCCAGGGCTGTAATGTTGCGCTTGCGGCCCTCGAGAGCTTCTGGCCACACGGTGCGTCGGAGATTCGGGCAAGATGGGACGACGAAAACAGGCAACGGCTTGAAGAGCTGAGCACCTCTCGGCATGGCGTTCTTCGGCGATTTAATGTGGACAGCGCACCCCGAGATCGGGAATACCGTGTACCACACAGATCGAGCAATTACTTCATTGGCAGGCAGCGGTACGTACGAGAGATTAGAGACCATTTAGGGCCATTCCCCAGCGGCGAGCACAGTGGCAAACCGAAGGTGCTAATCATATATGGCCTTGGGGGCTCAGGGAAAACGCAACTGGCTTTGAAATTTGCCGAAGATAGCATGGACAGATACTGGGGCACCTTCTGGGTCGACTCCTCAAGCCATGAGGTACTGGAGGCCGGCTTTGCCGCTCTGGGTATTGCTGCCGGCAAAGGTGCATCCTGGTCGAGTGCGGTCCATTGGCTGTCAGCTTCCTGGGAACCGTGGCTGCTGATATTCGACAATGCTGATGACCCAGACTTGGACCTTTTCAAATATTTCCCCTCTACAGGCAACGGGCACATCATAATCACTACGCGAAACCCAGAAGCCAGCGTCTATGTCACACAAGGCTACATCAAGCTGGGTGGCATGGATCCCGAGGAAGCAATCGCGCTGTTGTTGCAATCTGCTTATCCCGAACCCAGTGAAAAAAGTCGAGATGCTAAGAATAAGACCGTCGCCGGCGCCATCGCAGAACGTCTTGGGTATTTAGCGATGGCCTTGACTCTTGCCGGAGCTACCGTTCGCAAACATATGCACTTTGGAGGCATATCTCGCCTATTATGTGAGTCACCGTCGCATGATCCCATGCAGGTCCCCGAGCGCTCGCATCAAAGAGTATGCCGACGCCATAGCGACTTGGGAGCTACCATTTCAGAAGATATCTCTCAAGGGGTCAGTCGAGCATCGAGACGCCGTCGACTTGGTTCACCTGTTTGCCTTCTTACATTTCAAGTCAATTCCTGAGCAGATTTTCCGGCGGTCGTGGCATAACTTGTTCGCCGTCGCCTCAGACAGTAATCCTTACCCTCGACTCCTCCAAAGCGATGGACCGTTGGATGAGGATGCACGGGCCAGGTTTCGGGGTGCTCTTCGGGTCTTGTACGAATATTCACTCATCGACCACGATCCGGAAAGGGAGACATGCTCGCTCCATCCGGTGGTACATCGCTGGGCTCAGGAGAGGTTGCCGCTAGTAGAGCAGTTGCGGTGGTTGAATTGCACCATGACCATCCTCGCGTACTGCGTTTCACCGCATCTTGAGGCATCAGGCCGTCAGTTTCGCCGGTCACTGCTCCTCCATATTGGTGCCTGCCTACGTGGACTGGGAGACAGAGGCACCGATCTGCCTGGTACGCTCAGCAGGGCGGCCGAGATTGAAAAGATTTGCGCCGTCTACGCCGAGAACGGGAGATGGGACGTAGCCAGGAAATGGCAGAAAAGCATCCTAGACCTCCGGATAAAGAAACTAGGCCGCTGGCATCATGATAGCATGCAAGCCAGCAGGAACCTTGCTGAAACAGACTGGAATTTGTTCGAGATCAAATCCGCAGGCCTGATACAGTGGCAGAACTTGCGGTTGCAATGGTTCGTGAGACCATCGTTGAAGTGTTGGGCGCGTTGGCCACCGTGGGAACCCGACCACATTGGATATTGTCTTGCCCTGGACGACCTTGGTCGAACCCTATGGCTTGCCGGCGACCGAGTATGGTCCAGACATCTTGGGGAACGCGCGTTACGAGGCCTGACAAGACGCTTGGGACCGGACGATCCGCAGACATTGAACGCGGCATTCAACCTTTCTCGAACCTATCTACACCTCGGGGATCAACGACGAAGTCATGCACTTTTGATCAATGTCCTCGTGAAACGGAAACGCCTGTTTGGTATGGACCATCCAGATACGCTCATGGCGCGGAACGAGCTGGGTATGAACGTTTGCGCACAGAAAACCCAGGATGCACGAGTGCGGCACAGACAGCTCGTCGTCGCCGAAAAGTTGGTCCGCAATGTCTTGAGAGCCCGACAGCGGACCCTGGGCGAAGAACACGCGTATACCTTGTGGTCCGTCAACGACTTGTCCAAGGTGCTCTGTGAGAGACGGCGCGGTGCGGAGGCAGCAGCGCTGCTGGAAGCCATCCTGGATGCTGTTACACGAACTCTGGGAGAGAAGCACGTCGGCATGATCATGACCCAATCGAATCTCGCCCGTGCCTACGCTCTCTGTGAGCGCTGGGAAGAAGCCGAGGAACGGCTCGTCGGCGTACTGCAAATTATAGATACAGGACACCCTGACTGTGTTACTGCGCGGTCCGGACTCGTGCACGTGCGCATCCGGATGGGAAAGTTGGCTGAGGCAGAAGCAGATTGCAAACGACTGCTCGATTTGATCGAAGACACGCGTTTCAGAAACATTCTCCCACCTGGCAGTCCGCGATGTCTGGCGATCTACGGGCAGATGCTCGAGATATACCACTTGCAGAACCGTACTGTGGAGTTGAAGGCATTGAGCATGAGGGTGCCAGCCGCGAAGGTCCCATCCTCGACAGATCGATTTGACATGTTCCCTACCCAGAGGAAGGATTGTGAGCCTGACAGACTTGATCATCCAGATGGTACGCAGCATGAATGACGATACGGATGTGTTCCTCAAAAGCTCTTTCAACAGTCGTACCAGGCGATGTGCCCAGGGTTGACCTCGGTCTCTCCCGCCAGCAGGTTGGGCTCGGACTTGGAATCGGCGCGTTAGAGGGTCGCGAGTTCTCCCAAGCAACCAGTGGGACTGAGAGAGCTTCACGACCCCGAGACATGTACTGTAGCACGAAAGGCTGCGCCGCATCGGGGCTGTTACCGCGACAACTCGCCCCGAGCACTCGCATCTCCTGTTTTCTCTGCCATGCCTCTGAACTATTCGGGACACAGAAACGACAAACGCCGCCTTGTCACGACTGGTCAACAGGGACCGCAGCGCTCGCAGGACTAGCTCCCTACCCTCCATGCCGAGCAACATCTCCAGTTCCCTGAATTCGAAGCCAGTTTTTGGCGTGACAAGACCGTCCATGGAGAAGTCTTCTTGGTGAACCCCGGCGACGTATCGTGCAATACTGGGAGCAATGCAATAAATGAGAATGCCGGCTCTGATATTCCACCGAATGAGGGGGTTCCATGCCACTTCTACTGATTGACTCGGGCGGAGAATCCGATGTCATTCGCGCAGGCGGACGAGTCGACCTGTTATGCCCGGATATTGGGACTCGTTCGTGTTTGTTCCGGATATGCAGGCAGAACGCCAGGACAGCTGGTGGCTGTGATGGCCTCGTGGTATTCGGCTTTCCTGGGAAGATTCAATGTCAGCCGACGTTCCAAAACAGGTGGTTCGACAGTTACCGTGGCCATGCGCCTGTAGATGCCTCGCCGCTGTTGCCGTCACCGTGCTCAACCTTCAGCACGCTTTCTCTCGAGAGCCCTTTTGCCGGACTCCGCAGCCAGGCGGCCATGGCGATCGGCACTGTCCTACGAGCTGTCAAGGCCCTTCTGTGTCGATCTCTTGAGCGAGATCGAGAGACCGCAGCACCGAGAGAGCGCGCATCAGGGCTTGCAAGTTCCAACGGCCCTTTGGTCGCATTCTGCAGCGGGCAGGTTTATGTGGCGATATTTCGGGTGCTCAATGCATCAATGCTGCAATAGGCAAGGTTCATCACGGAGCAGGAATGCAGGGAGGGTCTCTGCGCAAGACTCCTCGTCGTCCGTGTAGCTGGTGCAGGCTCGTCGACTACTATCAAGTGGGCTTGAGAGGTCAGTGTCATGCATGTGGACCTCCAGTGATACAACAGACCCATCGGGCGCAAGAAACGGCAGAAAATCCACATCTAAAATGCCATAAGGCGCATGGAGAAGGTGCGATCGAAGTATCATGTCTTTCGTTCGCGCAACACTGTCCATGGCGGTTAGTCAACAATCATACACGCACCCTCGGTTGTGCCACCGACTCGATAGGGAATTCGCATTCGCAGCCTGGAACATGTCATTGTGAAGAGATCGTTGCAATATATGATTCGGAGATGAGATCTCCGTGCCAGGAAACCACACGGTGATACTAAGACCTGATCAGTTGGATGACCCCTTCACCTTCGGGAGGATACCAGAATTTGATGATATCCAGACCGTGGACCCTCTCAATGAGAGCTCGCCACATCCTTTCGCTTCTCTCAATGCCGCAATGGTGGGCCATCATTGTGATGTCGAAGGCAGTAGCACTATCCGTCGAGTTAGATTGGATCGACTCGACGGGGCCGAACACTTACATCAGCGGACATTTGGTGTCCGGGAGAATGGCATCGTTGATCAGTATCTGCGAGAACCCCGGCGTCATTGCATCTCGAAGGTGGCTCAGGATCCTCACGCAGTCATCGTCAGGCCAGTCGTGGAGGATCATGTGCATAAAATAGATCTTTGCCCCTTTCGCAGGCTGGGGTAAGAAGATGTCGTGTTTGTGTCTCTCAATTCTGCTCGATATCGAACCAGGTTGGATGCTGTCAATGACGCTCGGGAGGTCCTGCAATATCATCCTACCACGAAACTTGTCACCGAGCTGCCCTATAAAGCCGTGTAGGTCGTGTCCATAACCCCCCGCCACGTCAACCATGAATATTCCTTCGTCTTCCGCGCAGCCCGTCCCCACGATCCTTCCTACATCCAACCACCTATACCAGATAGGCCGACTTCCTCTGACACCTTTCATGTAGGTGTTGAAGCGGGCACTCTCTGGTGGATCAGCCATCCAGTGCTCAAAACTGGTAATTCCAACACAGTCATTGGCATCTTGATACGGTCCATCTTTGGCATCGTCGGGGCATCTCCAGCCACGTCGACGGAAGAAGTCCATGTGAGACTGCAAGTTGCTCTTCGGCCTTGCGGCGTTATCGAATGACAGGCAAAACCCAGCTGCAAGTGGCGGCTGGGCCATCGCATGGCTGACCTTGTTGGCGGCATATAATTCCGGGCCGACCTCATCGGCGAAGGCCAAAGCACAGACACCCCGCAGAAATCGGACAATCAGCAGCTCTTGTGCATTGACAGATCTCGCTATCTCGGGTGCCGACAGTGCATTTGGCGCCGCAGAATGGAGTAATTCGAAGACACCAAGTTCACTGCAGGCCCGAATGCAGATGTTGAGATTGATCCCAAATGCTGTGGCAATGATGTGGTCTTCAGCTGGCTGCACTTCATCTCTGATCGCTTGGTTGATTCGAAGAATATCCTCGCGTTGCTTCGCAGGGAGTTCCGTCCCGCGCGGCAGAGCTGAGACAGTCTTCGAGAGCTCCTGCACCAGGCGGTTCAGTTGCTGGAGATCGTGTGTCGTCATGGTGATAACGTCCGTTTGCGAGTGCCTATAGACTGTTAACTGGTGATATGGCTTTTGCAGTCTTTTGAAGACATGCTCTGTAGTCCGCCTTATATCGAGTTCGAACAAGAATGGTCGCCTGACTGGACGCCCAGCTGCGTGACCTTCCAGCAAGGTTTCGGAGGCGAGACAATTGATTTACTGAGTGAGCAGCGCCGACGACCTGACGCTGGTGGCTTGCCTGATTCTTACAGCGAGATGTCCGCGTCTTGGCTGTGAACCTACATCAGACTGCTGATGACCTGGGACACCATTGCGGCCGCCTGTGGAGCAAGCTGATCATGGGGAGGAAGCGCTGACCTCGTCCACCGACGCCAAACGCGGGATGGTCGCTTGGGCCCTTCCTTGCCTTAGGTGAGAAGAGCATCGTCAGGGATAGCTGGGGTTTGAGGGCCGTGATTCTGCTCCGTTGTTCTCGATAGAGACCAGACTCAGGAGGCGCACCCCGGAAAAGCGGGACGTGGAAGCGAGAAATAGCCCACCGTAGCCAGACTACGGGCGGTGCTTCTGCTTGTCTCCGCATCTTACGAGCTAGACTTGATTTGGCAAGCGTAGGCGTCGACGGTATCACGTGTCAGTGTATTCGCCAAGCCCGCGAAAGGAAAGCTTGGCGCCCGGCCCTCACCCGAACTTGCCCTCCCGTAACTACACCATTCAATCCACTGACTGCCCCTTTCTTACTGAATGTACAGACCATTCATGTGACCAGATGGACAGGACAAGCCACGCCGGGATGGAACATTGTGCTTGTTGAATCACTAGTTTACAAGCTGAACAAGATGTGCATCCCTCTTCATGCTGCAGACACGCTCGACTGTCCACTGGCATGGTCCACAGCGATATAGGCAAAGGTCATGGCCGGGGCGACCATGCCACAGCGATATAGGCAAAGGTCATGGCCGGCCCAATGGTCGCCCCGGCCCCGGCATACCGTTTACCCATGACGCTCGCCGAGGTGTTTCCCGCCGCGTACAAGCCCTCGAGCACCTGGCCGTCAGGCTTGATCACACGGGCGAACTCGTCACTCAGAAGTCCTCCCTTGGTGCCCAGGTCGCCGGGCCAGATCTTGCAGGCGTAGAAAGGAGCCGTCTCGATGAGGCCCATGTTGGGATTGGGCCCGATCTTCGGATCCCCAAAAAAGTTGTCATAGGTGTTGGACCCGCGGCCAAAGTCGTCGTCAACACCGTCGCGGCACTGCGCGTTGAAGCGCTCGATGGTGCTCCGCAAGGTCGTCTCGTCTACCTGGATCTGACCCGCCAAGCTCCCGATGGTGTCAGCCTTGTAATAGACGCCGCCGGCCAGGGACTCTGGGCTTTCTTGTCGCGGAAGCATGGTCCCAAATAGGTAACGCTTTCGATGATTCCAGTCCATTATCATCCACGCCGGGACTGCTCCGACGTCCTTTTGCCGCTGGTACATCTGTTGACCGGCATCGGAGTACGACTGCGCCTCCTTCATGAATCGACGTCCGGAGGCGTCGACGATGATGCTGAAGGGTCCCGATCGTTCGAAAATGGCAAAAATCATGCTGCTGCCGTCTCGCGGATCGACGATAGCGGGGCCCCACCACGCATCATCCAGGAGCGCGGTCTGAGCACCAGCGCGCACCCCGGCGAGGATGGCATCTCCCGTATCGCCCCTCGATGCGCTCGTCCATCGCGTACTGGCGGGAGCCGGCATGTGTTCCGCTCGCATGTGGCGATTGTGGGCGAAGCCGCCGGCAGCCAGCAGCACCGCCCGGCTTGCCCGAATCGTTTGCGGCAGCCCTTCGCGATCGACCACAGCACCAATGACGGCCCCGTTGTGGTCCGTCACCAAGTCAACCAGCGGTGAGTCAAGCCAAATGGGCGTCTTGTGCCGCAAATTGAGGGCGACCAGGCGTCCAACCAGGGCGAGTCCGCCGAGGACGGGCCGCTTGCCTTGGAGTCGGCGCAGCAGTCCGCGTAGCATGACACTGGTTGCGACGGCGAAATCTCCCCATGACGCGCCGAGCCGGGTAATGCGAGTGCCTTCCGCCAGATACATGGGCGGAATCGGGGCCGGGCTGTGGTTAATGCGATCTTGCCAGTACGGCCCAAGCGTCTTCTCGTCGAAGAGTTGAGGCTCGATGCAACGGCCGCATGCAACGGCCGCCGTCGCCCTTGCCGCCTGCCTCCCATGGGTAGTAGTCGGGATATGGGCCAGTCCAGCGCCATTTGAAGCCTAGATCTTGCAGAAAGGAGACCATTCTGGGCCCCTGCCCAAGGAAGGCTCTTTTGCGAGCAGGCGTCGACGAGGGATGATCACCAATGGTAACTTCCAGGTACTGGAGCGCGTCCTCCAGGCTGTCCCGGACGCCGGCGGACTGGGAGACCACATTGTTGGGGATCCACACGCCGCCGCCCGAGTACGCGGTCGAGCCGCCAATTTTGGATGTCTTTTCCACAATCAGAGGTTTGAGGCCATGCGAATGGGCTCTCAATGCGGCCACCAGTGCTGCACCGCCACTACCGACAATCAAAACATCGGTGTGGTGATCAAAATGGGCCGGCGCCGTGTGTGCCGTGTGTGAAGCGAACGTCTTCCGTGATTGTCCATTTGGTGCTGGAGGATGAATACCTCGAAAGCATGCTGTTGATGAAATGTCCACGCGGTCAGAGATCACAGTCCCGGATGTTCGATATATCCCATTCAGTTTCAAAGCGTTAGGCCGCGTACCGAGACGCCAAACAGGCATGATTGCGGCCTCAGAACGAATGACGTTCTCGGCATAGTGATTCAGGCCAAATTGACTGAGAAACAGACTGAGGATCCAATTATTGAAATCGACCAACCGTGCATTTTGTGGGTGAAGATCAGACAACTCTGCATACGGCCACTATCATACCGGATTCTGCACCGGGGATCATTCCCTGGTCAGACGAGCATTGCTTCTTGTGGACGACAATTCTGTCAAGTCTTGACGCTGCGATGAGACATATTGTACCCGGTAATATGAATACCGGAAATTACCGGGGTATGGCCCGTCGGGGAGGGATGGTCCTCCACAGCCCTTTTCCGGGGAAAACCCCAGATTCGGATGAGGAGCACATCTCCTCTCTTCGCTGGACAGTTCGACCGAACCACGGCCTTGTCATCTGCACGGCCTTTTCATCTGCACGGCCTATTATATCTACTATTTTGCTCTACGTCCTGTCACCGACGGCTGAGGACCCGCAAAGAGGTTTCATTTGAAATCTGCAGCCCTGGGCTCCGGACGACATATTTGGGTCATATAGGATTGTTCAACAATTCCCCTATTTCCTTACGTCGAACTTTGATCGTTCTTCCTAAGGCCTCGAAGCCGTTTGGGACTTCAACAACGAAAAGGACGATTGTTCAAGACTCAAGGACATAGCGTCGCCCGATTTCGGCTCGGCCCAGAAGGCCACCACAACCTCGCAGTGGGACATGACCAGGCTCTCCAACATGGCGCTCAGTGCCGTGGCCGTCATCGTACTCCTGCAGCTCGTCTCCGCAGTGCGTACTGTCTATTTTTCACCCATGTCACATGTGCCCGGTCCGAAATTGTGGATTGCCTTCCCCATTCTGCGCTGGATTCATACCCTCCGGGGCACATTCGACGCGAAGATGCGTGAGTTCCACGAAAAGCACGGCGAAGTTATTCGTTTCACCGCGAACGAGGTTTCCTTTACCACCCCGGAGGCGTGGAAAGAGATCTATGGATTCAAGAAAAAGGGCCAACGCAATCTGCCCAAGCCGGACGCCATTGCCGAGTCCGGTCGACCCCCCAACATACTGGTCGCCAATGATGCTGATCATGGTCGCTTCCGCCGGTCGCTAGCCCGTGGCCTATCCGACCGTGCCCTCCTGCAACAAGAACATATCATGCAGTCCTATGTCGGACTGCTCATCACTCGATTGAGAGAGACGGCTAAGAGCGGGCAGCCCACGGACTTGGTCAGATGGTAAGTGAAAGACACGAAAGCTTTTCTCCCGCCTCAGTGTCCGACTCTTTTGTTGTGTCCGCCGCTCATGCGCCGGACTCAGGCTCAATTTCACCACATTTGACATCATCGGAGATCTCGGCTTTGGGTCGTCGTTCAACTGCCTCGTCTCGAACGACTATCATTTCTGGATCCGCATCGTCATGAAGTTCGCTCTGACCTTTCAGTTGGTCGAGTTTCTCAACACCATGCCCCTCCTGGCACCGCTGACGAGGTTCTTGATGCGCGACGCCGTCGCTGCACGCAACTCCCAGTGGGCGTACACCGCCGAGGCGGTCGACAAACGGCTGCGCGACGAAAGTCAAGAAGGGCGAGCCGACTTCATCGACTCGATGACGCGCGAAGACCTCATGAGCTACGACGAGATTCTGGCCAACGCCAGTATGCTCGTTCTGGCCGGCTCGGACACGACGGCATCATTGTTGAGCGGTGCCATGTACTGGATCATGCGGACTCCCAGGGTCATGGAAAAGCTCGTCGCCGAAGTCACAACGGCCTTTGAAAGTGAAAGCGATATCACCGCCATCAGCGTGGTCGCGAAGTTGCCATATCTGAATGCTGTGCTGGAAGAGTCGCTGAGACGGTACCCCCCAGTGCCGTCGCTTCTGGCACGCGTCGCCGTCGAGGACGACACTGTCATCTCGGGGGTTCCTGTAGCCAAGGGTGTCCTGGTCAGCGTGCATCAGAGTTCGTCCTACTGGACGGCGCGCAATTTTGCCCGGCCGCACGAATTCCTCCCCGAGCGCTGGCTCCCGGAGGCGAGGGAACCTGGCAGCGAGTTTTACCACGACAACCGCGCCGTCCTTCAGCCCTTCTCCACCGGCCCACGAAACTGCGTGGGAAGGAATCTGGCTTATGTCGAGATGCGCCTGGTCGTCAGCAAACTTCTCTGGAACTTTCGATTCGACCTGTGCCCCGAGTCCAGCCGATGGAACGATTAGAGAAGCTTTCTGCTCTGGGACAAGCCTCCATTGATGTGTCAAGTGCACGAACGAACGCGCAACACGGTGGCATAATGGTTAATGAGCTGTTGGCCCTCTATCCGATGGTATCAGCTGAGCGCGGCAAATCCACCTCATACATGGGGGCTGGTTGCCGGTTAGCTACGGGTATACAACAACGAACGGAGCGCCCGATCTGGGAACGAGGAGTGATGCGAGCTTAGCTTGGAGCAGAAGATGCAATAGAAAAGGAGTCTCAAATCGAAACGCTCAGCGGCCGGAGTGGCTGTCTCTTGCTTAACACATATGCACATTTATTCTTTCCCACATTTCTCTATCAAGCCGAACTAACAAGCAACAGGTTATCTTCCCCATAGTGGTACCTTTTCACAGACGTTTCTCGAAGCACCGAGTATATCCTAGCGATTGGCGCCAAGGTGTTCCTAGGCTTGGGTCAAAGGAGACTTTCCGTTCCACCAGCTTGACTTTTTCGAAGGGCTTGAGACATGAATTCCAACCAGAATTCCAACCAGAATTGTTCCCACCCAATCGGCAGGAATTCGAGGGTATTACCCCAGGGGTCCTGGACATAGGCCGCGTCTATCCCTTCGATCGGCTGTGCCGCCTCGTTACATGCCTGCCCACCCAAGCTCACAGCGCGCTCAGTGGCCGCCTTGACATCTGGTACCGTGAAGCAGATGTGGAAGAAGCCTCCTCGGGCATAGATGTTTGGCCCGAAGTTGACAGGATTCATCAGACCCTTGTAAGGCGGATCTATGAATTCAAAGATCTCCACCCCGACGCTGTTCCCCGATGTCAGGAGGGCTAGCTTCATCTCCTTCAGTTCCGGACCGTAAACTATAGATCGTAGCCAGAAGCTTGGGTCAGCAGCTGATCTGGTCTTTTTTCATTGCTGCTTCCGGTTGGGAGGGGCCTACGTACTCTTCCTCAACGTCGCGCCGCTCTTGGGATCTGATAGAGATATCCTTTGCAGAGGGGCGACTTCACGAAGGCCCAGAACCTCCTTGTACCATTTCACCGCTGCTTCTGCATCGCCGACCGAAATGGCAATGTGGTTGGCCAGAGCATTTGTTGGAGCGGACATCTTGCCACCTGAAAATCACGATGATGTTGGCGAGGATTGAAAGTCCCAATACTCGGACAAGGCCACAATCTGCCATTTCGCCTTTTTATGTAAAGGACGTATATAAATATGGCGGCCTTGCCGGTATTGCGGAGTAAGAAACCGGGCCGCGGTCGCTGGAACTCGATTACTTCCTGGAAAGTCCGGTCCGAGATCAGAAGGAGGCCTAAGATCAGGGTTTAAGCGGGTCACCTATTTCGGCTTACTGGTGGAGTCGTGTATAGCAGTGCTCAGGCTCCCCCTTCCTCGGAACCTCGTCCGCCGGGACGGACACCGCCCCGATTGATGACCATAGTCGATATTCCCAGGAAGGCAGTTGGTGCGGAGCGGGCATTGATCAAAGGAAAAAAGAAAGTTCGGAAACCATTGGCCCAGATTGGCCTCTGGCTCCGACGGATAAGTCATGCTGTTCCTTCGTGCAGTGGCCCCAAGTGGTAGACAAAATGCAGGCCAGATAGATCAGTGTCTGTATTTGTTTCTTTTTGGATTTTGAGAACCAGATATCACGCCTTTCCTTTTATTGGGAGAGCTTTCCCACACGAACGAAAAGCTGATTTGAAAGACTGACTATTATATCTACGTCCAGCCAAACGACGAACCATAACATTCGACCGGCAAAATGATCGCGAAGCCGATCCTCCGAATTGGCAGCGTGTCGTCCACGACGGGAGACAATCCCTATGCGATGGCCCGGATGGTCCAGGCATGGCAAGGTCGACGTGATCGTGGGAGACTGGCTGTCGGAAATGAATATTGCTTGGAACGCCATTGTGAAGCAGCAGAACCCGGACCTGGGCTACGAGCAAGGCTTCCTCGACCAGCTCCAAGAGAGCTTGGATGATATCGTGGCGCAAGGACTCAACGTCATTACGAACGCAGGGGCTCTGAACGCCAAATCCATGGCTCGCGAGGTCCGCAAGTTATGCAAGTCAAGAGGCCACAACGTGTCGGTCGCGGCCGTGTTGGGGGACGATGTTCCGCACCTCGTGGAAAAGCTGGGACAAGGCCGCAATGGATTCATCCATCTCGGCCACGCAGACAAGGAGGTCGACGACTGGGAGCTCAAGCCCGTGTGCGGCGCCGCATACATCGGATGTCGAGGCATCGTGCAGGCGTTGAACGCCGGGGCGCAGATTGTCATCTGTGCCGCTGCACCGATGCCTCCCCCTGATGGGTGCCGCGGCATGGCACTTTCAATGGGCCGAGGACGACTACGAGGCCATGGCCGGCGCGCTGATCGCGGGCCATCTGACCGAGTGCGGGCCGTACGTCACGGGCGCCAACTTCACCGGATTCAAGGAGATCATGGACGACCTGGTGGACCTCACGTTCCCCATCGCCGAGATCGACGGCCGGGGCGAATGCGTCGTCACCACGTTGTCGGTCGGTGGCGACTGGTACAATGGCGACACGTCGCGTCGCGTCGAACGGGTCGAGTTTACCGGCCTCAAGGCCGTGCACTTGTAAGGAACTGCTTTGCTTTGCTTTTCGTCTTTCTTTCTTTTCCGCTGGTTCCCCCCTGATATGGCTTGCTTTTCGTCTTTCTTTCCCCCTGTTCCCACCCCGATATATGCTTAGTCTGAGACGCACACTAACTAACACTTTTGTTTTTTTCCAAGCCGGATCCTCGACAACCTTACCGGTGGCATCGCTTCGTCGCATCGCACAGACGGGCTGGGAAAGGGCATTGGCGAGTTTTTGAGAAGCAGACATGTTGATATGCCTTTGAAGTTCTTGGAACGGGGCCGGATCTCATAGAGCACGTCTCTACATTCTGCCTGGTAAGAGCAAGAGAAAGAGAGAAGAGAAAAGAGGGAAAATAAACAAGCGTCTGTCAGTTTATATTGGATCAGGGTGCTAAATTCTCGAGGAGGAGCTTCCTGTTTGTGGTTTGGGGGGTTTGGAAATGCCCCTTTACCCTGACAGTTTGATCTCAGACCCCAAGCCTTGCTCACTCACTCTCAAACTGCTTGCGGTCCCAAACTCCAGTTCTACGAACGGTCGTGAAAAGGTCGCTGGGGCGTCAACACGCCGTCACCGAACAGATCCTGAAAATCTTTAAAGTAGTCCAGGTAGCTGCGGTCGAAATCCATCATGTTGTTGAAGACGACCCCGCCGCCGCGGGGCGTCTGTGGCATGAGCTGCTGCTGCTGCTGGCCGTCATCCGCGAGGAGGGCCAGCGAAGCATCCCATCTGTCTGAGGAGGGAAAGAATAACGACGACGACGACGACGACAACAACGAGGCCGAGGACGATGACAAGCCCGGCGGCCGAATGCGGGTCGAGCACTCGGCCTGGTCGGCCAGGATGGCGTCCGAGAGACAGGCAAAGACCTCGTGGCAGCCCTTGTTGGTGTTCCAGCGCTCCGAGAGCGCGACCAGGAGAGTTGAGCACGCCCGCATCTCGCCGACACATTGCCCGATCGGCGGCTCGGGGAGCACTTGGGCCCCCAGGATCGACGACGACGACATGTGGCCGCCGCGGGTCGCCAACACCTGCATGTGTCGGCGCTTGTTCTGGAAGTGGATCCGCAGGGCGTACAGGTACGACAGGCCGACGAGGAAGACGGCGAGCAGCGTCAGCCAGCCGTAGTTGATCTTGCGCGCCCGGTGCAGCGCCGAGTACGCCGCGATCGACTCGCGCGCCGAGTGGTAGATCTGCGTCAGCACCTCGGACGTCTGCGGCACGTCCTGCAGCGAATGGATTGGCCGGTGGAGCATCAGGATGCAGTTGTGGTAGAGCAGGTCGTACCAGGCGCGCGTGCGGTAGTTGGATTTGTCCATGCTGCGGCTGCCGCCGCCGATCGACGACGTGTCGACCAGAGCCAGCGAGGCCACCCCGGATCGCCACTGGTTCAGTTCGTCGGCCAGCTGTTGCTTGACGCCCACGCTGGCCAGCGGATCCGTCATCCTACTTCGCGGCATGTTGTGCAGTTGGGAGAGGATTTTGCCCGTGATGACGCGGTGCTGGACGATGTGGTTGAAGATACGCGTGTTGGCCGGCCACGGCGGATCGTCTCTCAAAATGTCCCCGATGGAGGGAGACGAGCACAGTGATGATACCTCCTCGGCGTCGTCCTCGATGCGCGGGTACTCGGTGTCGATTTCGAGCAGATTGATCGCCACGGGGCGGCCCAGGGTGTTGCTGACGATGCGATCCATGGGTAGAGTGACCAGAAGCAGCGCCGCTTGATGTCGAGCTCCCGCCTCACGCGATCCTCATCGCCTGGTGCGACGTCCGGCAGCCATTGATAGCTGGATTCGCGGTGCAGACCCAGCTCGATGCCGAGCCTGGTCGCCATGCCCTGTAAATGCCACAGGCTGGCCGAGGCGTCGTTGGCCACGCTCAGCATCCGATACTGGCACAGGAGCATGAGGGCCTGGAGCGCGATCAAGCCGCCAGATTGCAAGGCTCCCCCCAGCCTCGAGATGGCGCGCTCGTGGTGCATCTCGGCATCCGGGAGCGCGTACCAGGAGAACCGGTGGACCTGGACGGTCGCGATGGCAAAGATCATGTCCATGGCAAACGCGTCGACCGGATGGGACTCGTAGTAATTTGCGGTCGAGTACATCATGGTCAGGATGTTGATCAACTTCTTCGGGTCGAGATACGGGTACGCCAGGTGGTCGTGAGACAAATGTGCGGCCAGTAGCCGGCGTGCTATCGGTTCCGCCGGTAAGCCTGCCTTGGCCGCTTCCGAGATGTTTGTTCTGATGAACTCGCCGGTTGAAGAGGCGTGCGGGAAACGCGTCAGCTGGTCCTCGTCGTTGCTGTTGTTGTTATTATTGTAGTAGTCGCCCTGCAGTTGCGTCAATTGGCCCTTGATGCCGAGGATATTCGCTAGAATGGCGCCGCTGGCCGATCCCAGGTACTGCTTCGGATGGCCGGCGTGGAGGGACAGAGAGTACAGCTGCTTTCCGACATCGTTGTTGTTATTCGCCATCTGACTTCCTTCGCCATCATCGTTCGTGTCCTCGGCGGCTTCCCCCACACCGGAGCTCGCGTCCAGAGCAGCAGCATCCGGCACCATGCCCATGCCCGTGCCTGCTTTGACGGCCTGCTGCGCGTCACGGAGCTGTCGGGCCAGGACACTGTTCTTGTGCTCAAGCTGACGCATCCGCCGAGTCATCGTGTCCAGGTCTTCGCCGCCCGCCATACCGCTGCGAGCAGTGTACGAGCACGCTATCCCAGCCTGAAGACATGTCGAACACGACGGCAAGACCCGGTCACAGCGCGCCTTGCGTCGATAACAGCGGGTGCAAGCAAGTCTCGAGACTTGCCCGGCTTGCATGGCGTAGGGTCGGAGGACATGAAACGGGTTTTGGTCATCAAGCTCTTTGCCAGACTTCACTGACAGTGGTGTATGCGGTTGTTTCTGGATCGAGGTGTGTCGGGGCGCGTCATCATGCGAGGTCTCGAGGTAGAACCCCGCAATCGAGGCATTTAGGCTGGTCAGGGCGCTCCTGGTTCGTCTCTACCCAGTAAGTGAGCTCTGTCAGTTTCAATCCGACGAGTGACAAGCAATAACCTCTGTGGGCAGCGATCGGCTGGAGCGAACCACGTATTGGACCTTCCTTTCCTCTTTCGGTCTAGTTGTAACGACTGGAACAATCGAGGAGTGTCATTTCACTTCGATACTGATTGTGATGTACGGTTCTTGTATCAGGTACGGAACGGTGACGGTGACGGTGACGCCTCTTTCTTATGGTAGCAGCACCTCCTCGGGTACGCTGTATTGGACAAACTACCGTTCCCGTTTGTCGTACAAGACGGGTTCATCTACTGCCTCTTTCTTTCCAGGTCCAGAGCGAAATTCTTCGAGGTCCCACTGCGCTCTTCCCGCCGTCAACCAATCCCTTCTGGACTTCGCCGACCAACTGTTTCCCCACTCGTCCCATCACCACATGTTGACCGGTGAGCTTCCGTTCCTGAGATGCACTGCTCTACTAGAACCGAAACCCACATGATGGTTCAATACTACCTGTTACACGCCATCCGGAAAAGTGGATGGCAGTCCCGACTCTTCGTGGTGCATCGTGACGAACAAAGGCTCCCAGATGGCCAGACAGCGTTTCGTGATCCGACCATTCCCGTAATCGGCGCGCGGCTGAGGAATGAGCCTGTCGTGCGAACACTCTAGTGCCTGGCCGCTGATGGCTGGATTGTCGAGGAAACGATTGTACCCGGCAACGACGGTCGAGATCGGGGTGAGACTCAGGATTGTCAGCACACACACATTCGCATTTTTGAAAAAGCACTTACCAGTCGTCCGGAACAGCATAAAGCATGTCTTGCGGGCTGATCTTGGTGGGCACGATCCCGGGATTCACACAATTGATACTGAGGTGTTCTCTCTAGTTGTTCATGGGAGCTTGTCAACCATTTGTAGCAAGCATCGATGGCCGCGCAAGAAGGTAAAGCCTAGGTGACCAGATTAAGGGTGGTTACATACCAGTCGCAACATGGGTTCGACGGCATAGATGAAGTTGATGACCTGAATCAAGAGCATGAAAGATTCAGCGCCGCACAGCTTTTACAATGTGGATGCTACGCTATGCTCCTGCAAAACATCGCGTCGAGACTTACGGCGGCTTTGGCACCACTGTAGATTGGGTAGCAAGGATGAGCATGGACGCCGACAGTGCTGGCAGTGACCACGATCTGACCTCCTGGGGTGATGTTTTGGCGCATGAAATGGATGGCGAGCTGGACGCCGTAGACGACTGCGGTATAGAGAACGTCAATGATTTTGGTATTGGTGGCTGGTGGTATCCTGTCCCCGATGGTAAGTGACAATAATGTCCCTGGGCCTCATTCGTTGCATTGGCAGAGGGAGAGGAAGACGTACTCGCGTTTCCCCCGATGATTCAAGATATAGACCGAGCTTCGGTCAATGATGCCGGCATTGGCGAGCAAGGCATCCAGTCGCCCGTACTTGTCCCACACTTCTTGATACGCGCGAGCCTGCTGGTCGTAGTCCGTGATGTCGCAGTAGATGAAGTCTGCCTTGCCTGGACCGCCGCGGCGGTTCAGTTCGGCTACCAGGGCTTCGCCTGCCGTCTTTTGGACATCGAAACACGCCACCGTCCAGCCTTTGCTGACCAGATCCTGTGCGAGTCCTTCGCCGATGCCTGACTGTACGAGCTGGTCAGCTTTTGTTCCATGCAGCCTAACCCCAGTCACTGTTCTCTCGGGTGACAGGGAGACTCGCAACCCACCCACCCAACTGAGACTTCCTGCCTCAGGTGAGAAGTAAAAGGCAGAAGAGCAAGAAAGGTCGTGAATGGAGAAGGCAGACGACGGCACGTTCAATGAGAAAAATATACCGCAGCACCTGTCAGTATCGCAACTTTGCCTAGGGAGGACATGACTATAGGATTGGGATGGATGACTTGAAACAATTCTTGACCGCCACGAGCAATCGTAGATTACGGGTAGTGAGACTCAGGGACATTCTACTACGAGTACTCTGGTCAATTTCATATCGTTTATTTCGTTACATGAGCATTCAAGCTTGTACTGCCTCGCATCGGGCCTGGGGCATCGTCTATGCTGAGGTAGACCCGACCTTTCGCAAAGCCGACAATCCAAAGAGGGGCGGCTAATCGGCTGCCAGGCGGCGAGAGTCTTGGTCCGTCATTTCACAGCTCCTCAATACACACCCTTTTGATGCGGAGGTTCACGGTCTCCGATCAGATCTGTTTGCATTCGGTTAAGAAACGGTGCGACAGGATCCTTGCTGCCATGGAAAGTCAAAAAGGGGGCGAGCGATACGAGTGTAAATTACCGGGTCATTGATCTTTTCCGTGTACGAGGTACGAGGTATCTTACCGGCAAGTAGCATTTCCGAAAATTTCAATGACCAGAAGTATTTTGAATGACGTCTAGCCCTTCCCCCATTCGGTAACCACCCCCTAAGCCCCCCCCCCCGCCCTGCCCTCTCCCCACAACCCTCGGATCGTGTTCAACAGCAATGTTTGGGGCGCGGCTACGGCTCACTGTCGCTGATGGAATCAATCGCAGGCTCGCCGGTGCCAGGATCAATGGCAATTTCGACAATCCGCGTAAACAACAGCAAACGAGGCTAGGTTCGATTTGCCATCAATTCGTGAAAACTGCAGCTCAAGAACTCGACCACATTGCCCCAGGGATCCTGGAGGTACAACCCTCTTTCTCCGTAGAGCTCGACCGTCTCCCCGATCCGTTTCCCGCCATTCTCGACGGCCTTTTGAGCCAAGGCGTCTGGATCGGCGACCGTGATGGCGATATGGAAGAATCCTCCGCGCGTATACTCAAACTCCTTGGGTTTCGTGTAGGATGGATCGACGAACTCGAAGATCTCGAATCCCACGCCGTTGCCCGTGCTCAAGTAGGCCATCTTGACCTTTTGCAGCGAAGAGCCATAGATTCCGAAGACGGGATCGTTTGGCTCGTGGTTGCGATCCGACTCCGTGTCGGGTCGAATGCGACGGAACCCCAGGACGTTGATGTACCATGATGCCGCCTCTTCCAGGTTGGGCACCGAAATGCCCACGTGGTTAAGGACCAAGTTCGTTTGCTGGTGATGCCGAGCGTTTGGTTAGTGACATTTCGCAGTCGAGGGAATCCAAAGTGCGAAACATATAATACCTGAGGCATCGTGAACGCTTTTGATTCCGTGCGAGTAGGCAACGTTCGATTGACGCAGAAAGAAACACCTTGTCAAATTGGCGAGTTCACGCTGTTAATTTTCTCAGTTGTCACGGGGACCCAGATATATAATAGTGTGCCTGCGCCTTGTGGAGTTGCGCGAGGGCAAAGCAAAAGCAAAACTAACAGTTTCAATTACAGTTTATCATTCATTCTTATCAGTGTGGGTGGACAGGCAGATGAAGGCCTGGCGGCGTCGGCGTCCTCTGCCAAGTGGGGTGCACGTGACATCTCCACTTGACTGTACACGTGAGGTGTAATGACCGTCAGAATGTAAGGCCCCGTAACCGTTTTGCCCCTTTTAGATAGTATAGTCTGCCTCTCGAATATCATGTCCTCCAATTGAGTCACACAACCAGGAGACTTGAACAGCGGAAACGATCGAAAAAGATATTTCATGAACCCCATCCCAGCAAGACTGTGGCTATTACATACCGCTTCCCTCTTGCCCTGCTAGGGTTCTAGTATATTATACCACCAACAGTCCCCGGTCCAGAAACCGAAACTGGTCCGTGAAATCCGAAATCCCTCGGGCTGAAGAATAGCGACAGAGACAAGCAGTTGCTTTGCCCCTTTGGGCCATTTGTGTCAATTCTGAAAAGGATAAGACTAGACAGTGGAAATGTTGTCAGGATAGCTATAGTTTCGTTTGTGTCCTTCATCCATTGCGACCGGACTCTTGTTCTTCCCTGGACTTGCCATTCCCCAACGGCTCGTAATGGCCGAACGAGTCGAGAAAGTCACGACCCTCCCTTCTTACAAGCGGCACGTCGCGACTCTCGATGCACAAGGGAAAAGCGTCTACGTCGATTGTCTCACGCTTCAGTACATTCCTCTGTCGCCGGCCTTAACGCAGGATATGCCCGGACCTACGCGGTGGCCCAAGTCCCCGGGAAGCTCCAGAACGATCAAGACCTGAAAGCCTACACGAGTGCGGACGCCATCACGAGTTGGGCCCAACCGTCCGTGGTGGTGCCGAACGGGGCGACTCTGTTCGTGACCGAGCTTGGGCCCGGTGCCTCGAGTCCCATGCACAGAACGGTGTCGCTCGATTTTGCCATCTGCACCAATGGCGAGGTGGAGCATGAGCTCGATAGTGGTGAGATAGTCCGATTGAAGGCCGGAGTAGGTTCTCTATCTTATGCATTTTATTCTGAGGCTTGAGTGCGGTCTTCGAAAACAACTGACTGGGTAAACGACTAGGACCATCTGATTCAACGTGGCACTGCGCACCGCTGGAACAACAGGTCGTCCACGGAGCCCGCCCGCGTTATCGCCGTCACGATTGCGAGCGAGCCGCTGGAGGTCGCAGGCAAAAAGCTCGAAGAGAATTGGAATCTTTGATGGAGGATCATGGCATTTGAAAACAAGCATGTGTGCTGTGATGGTGGCAATGTAACTCCCTGTACCATTAGACAATACACACGCACACGTATATGTATGTTTAGAAGCTGTCCCTCGTCATCATATTCATAGAAGCTCCAGTTTCGTCCTCGCGTCTACGGACATACTAGACTCAAATTCAACCACATAAAAGTTACTCCCAGGGCGTGGCATGCCTCAGCGGTGAAGGCGGATCAAACGACCCCTTTTGTTCAAGATCGTCGACCTCGGCGTCGGACAGTCCAAGCAATTCGCGAAAAACTTCTTTGTTAGACTGACCTAGCATTTGTCCCGTATGGCGGATCTCACTCGGCGTGCGTGAGAGCTTTGGGAGTACTCCGGTCATGCGGACGGGACCCAGCTCCTTGTCTGGCAGCGTGATGACCATTTCCCGTGCCAGCACGTGAGGGTCATTGATGAGATCGGCCGCCCCCTTGACCACGGTTCCAGGGGCATTATTCGCGATGAAGAGAGCCTCGATCTCGTCGCTGTCGTGAGAGGCCATCCAGCCCTCCACGGTTTCTGCGAAGAGGTCGCGATGGGCCATGCAGCGCGCGAACGTGTTGTAGCGGTCGTCGTTCTCCATACCCATGCTTTTCAGAACGTCGCCGGCGCTCTTTTCGGTGACGGCGGACAAGGAAAAATATCGCCCGTCGCGCGTCTTGAAGAGGCCCGTGTACGGCACATTGCGATGGTTGCTCCCGCTGCGCTGCATGTTGACCCCGAGCTGGTCGAGCACGATGATCTGCTGCTCGATCTGCCGGAAGAGCCCTTCGTAGAGCCCGACATCGACCACCTGCCCGAGTCCGCCGCCCTGCCTGTCCCTCCAGTAAAGTGCCATCATCACACCCATGGCGGCCCAGGCAGCCGCGACCGTGTCCCCAACCGACATGTGTGAGTGCGACGGGGGCCCAGCGGGGTCGCCGGTGAGATGAGCAAAGCCGGCAAATGCTTCGCCCACACGACCATAGGCACGTCGCTCCGCATAGGGTCCTGTCTGCCCGAAGCCCGACAGGCGGCACAGGATCAGCCGTGGATTGATGGCCGACAGTTCCTCACAGCCAAATCCCAGGCGCTCCATCACACCCGGGCGGAAATTCTCCACCAAGGCGTCCGACTGTTCGACGAGGCGTCGAAACAATTGTTTGCCCTGCGGGTGTTTGAGATCGATCGTGACCGACCGTTTGTTGCGTCCCTGCACCTTGGACCACAAGCCCACGCCGTCCTTGCAGTAAATCTGTCGCAGCGGATCGCCATGTCGTGGCCGCTCGACCTTGATCACATCGGCGCCGAAGTCGGCCAGCACCGAGGCAATAGACGGGCCGGCAACGACATGTCCAATGTCGAGGACGCGAATGTCCTTGAAAACGCCCGTTCTCACGTTCATGTTTGGGAACGAAGATCGGCGAATGTCCTCAAAGCCCAGGGCTCGAAATGGTGGGTAATTAACCACAGTTCAGTTTGGTGCAGGCGATGACACTGAATGACCCCGTTCCGGGATCTTCGGAGTGAAAAGGACAACTGTTTCAGGGGTAGACCAGTGTTCTGCACGAGAAATCGTTCCAAGTTATGACCGCGGAAGACTGCACTGTGTATCGCCCGGTCTACGTCCCGGTCCCGGAGGTCTGTTTCCCATCATGACGTGCAAGCTGTCACTCCGATCCCGCCCTGTTCGTTAAGTTTTCGAGCGTCTTCCTCTGCCATCCTCTCCCTCGCAACAAATTCAAAGTTGGATTTGAGTCAGAACATTATCTGACAGGACAAGTCCATATTCACATAACATGTCAGGTAATAATCGGAGAGACAGTATAGAGAATACTCTGTGCTTGAATTAATTACAGTAGTTTTAACAGGAAGAGTGCAATCTCCACACCCTGACCATTTCTCAGTTGTCGTGGTATTCACGGCATGCTTGCGTCACATAGAATCAACTGTGCCTTGCTGGACAAGTATTAACTTTTCGAACTAACTAATGTTAAAGTCTTCGTAGCCACTTGCTGCGCAGTCCTTGAGACAATTCTCGTACTGACTGAGTCCACCCATGTAGTTCAACGCCTCGCGTGGCTTACCGGGAATATTGGCGCCCATGTACCATGAGTTGGCCTCGGTCATGAGAATTTCCGCCGTCAAGTCATTGTTGGTCTGCTTCCACTTCAACTCGGCTGCACGAGACGCTTCGATTTGGGTAGCCCGTCGTCGTTTGACCTCCTCCAGGAGGCCTGCCAGCCATTCGCCCTGAATTTCGGCCACCCGGGGACCGATCCCAAACGCCGTGGGTGCCTGAGGTCCGTACAAGAACAGCAAGTTGGGGAATCCCGTCGTGGCCACGCCGAATAAAGTACAGGTACCCCCCGCCCACTTGTCCTGCAGGGTCTGGCCATCGAGACCAATAATCTCGACTTGAAGGAGGCTGCCGGAAACGGCATCGAAACCAGTCGCCAGGATCAGAACATCGATCCCCTGGCCGCCCTCAAGTTTGACGCCATTGGGCGTGACCTCGGCGATGGGATTCTTCTTTACGTTGTACAAATCGACATTGTCTTGTCGATAGACTTCATAATACCGCTGCTCCAATGATGGTCGCTTGGTTCCCCACGGATTGACTGGCTCTACAGGAGCCAGGTTCTCGATCAGGTCCGGATCGAGGCCGGCGAGCCGGTCGCGCGTTTTCGCTCGCCAGAAGTCGTACATGGCCCGGTTAACCACGGGGTTCTTCAGCACGTCTTTGTAATTGTGAAGCCATGGATTAAAGCCGCCTAGTTGCCACAGGTTCTCCCACATGGCGAAGCGCTCCTCCGGGGTGTCGTCCTCGGACGATTTGTCGAGAAATTCAAAGTCGAAGCCGGCAAAAGTCTTGCGGACGTGCTTGAAGATGGCGGGAAAGTCCTTCTTCGCGCCCAGCTGTTTCTGAATCCCCTTGTCGTCATATTGCTCCTGTCGCATGGGCATGGCTAGATTGGCCGTCCGTTGGAAGACTGTCAAGTGATCCACGATGGGGGCGACCTCTTGAATGACTTGGACGCCACTGGATCCCGTGCCAATGACACCGACTTTCTTACCCTTGAGGTCGATTCCTTCCTTGGGCCAATATGCTGTGTGGCACGCTCGGCCCTTGAAGGTGTCGAGGCCTTTAAGGCGAGGGATGTAGACGTTAGCCGCGTACCCGAGAGCCGGGAGCAGAAAGGGCGCCCTAGCACTGTAGCCGTGATTGGTGATGGCGGTCCATGTGGTAGAGGCTTCGTCAAAGACGGCCTTGACGACCATATGGTCAAACAAGATATCCTTCTTCACGTCCCATTTCTGATCGACGTGTTCAAAATATGCTACGACTTCGTCGCGGCCCGGGAAACGTTCCTTCCACGTCCAATCTTCCCACAGCACCTTTGCGGCAAATTCGTAAAACGGCCAGTGCGTGTCGACGCGTGCTCCAGGGTACGAATTCCACCACCAGACTCCGCCAAGTCCCTTGGCCGCTTCGAGGACTTTGACTCGGTACCCCAGCTTGCGGAGTGTATGTAGCAGATAGAGGCCACCGAAGCCGGCGCCGATGATGATGGCATCAAACTCCTCAGGGTGAGAGGTCCCATTGACGGCAGCAGCGCCGTTGATCGACATCGTGGTCACTTGGTCGAAATGGCGAGAGACAGCTTACAATCAAGAGATTCAATCCCAACCGAGGACCATAGAACAGAGGTTTGTAATGAATTTTTCAGGTTAGAACTCGAATTTGAGAGCACCGAAATATTATAAGGACCAACGATTGATGCGACATCCCGCGCGAAACTCCTCATAGACCTGCAAGCCCTCCAAGGCACGACTGGTACCAAAGAGGTGTTTGACTTGGAGCCGCGGAAGTCGTCTTACGGTGGTCCTGTGCTCTCCCGATCTCTTTGCCTATAGAGACTGTGGATGCGTTCTCCTTCAAATGTGGGGTTTCCCCGGAGAAGAGCTTCCAGTTCACATTGACAAAGTATCAGAGGCCCGGGAGGGGGTTTGTATTCGGGTCAAAGAACAAGGAAACCGCGACAAGAGCTGGTAGAGAACGGTTAGCATCCGATTCATGTCCGTCGGAGGGGACGGACATGGCCAGTCTAGACCTGCGACAGAAGACTTCACTCGTAAAGGTTTTGTCATTGGAGAGGTTCCGTGGACGATACTGTACCATACCCACCTAGAACTTCCGGTACTAAGGGGGTCAGCCCGTACACGTCGTTACAAGCGTCCGCCATGGCTGTGGACCCACTCCAAGGCTGTGTCCGCACCCCCTTCAGTCGGAGCTTTCGGCAATGTCTTGACCCCGGACGAAGTGTCTTGCGTCCCTTTCGTCGAATCTCAACCAATCCTATATGAGTTCAACGCCCCAGGATTCCCCAGGTTCTGCAACTTGTGGATCCCCGTGCATGTACGTGTATCTCGACGGCGGTTATCTCGTGCAGCACCAGTCTGCAGGGCATCTGTAGTACCTGGCACAGTGGTATCTATTTAGTTCTCTTGCTCCATCATCCACAAACCCATACGGACAGGTTGTGATATTTCTCTTCGAAAACACACATCAGCTGCTGGTTGGACCTCTTCCGTGATCATGGGTCTTGGGATTCTCGAAGGTGAGCGCAGTCCTGTTCGCAGCCGAAAGGAACCTGAACCGACTAACCTGCCACAGACAAAAAGCTCGAGCATGTACCGGGGACTGTTGCTCTTGATGATCGTGACGCGGCCGAGCTGCAGAATGGCGTCGGCGACGGCCTCAAGCATGCAAAGGGCGGGAACTCTCATATCATCCTGTCCCCGCAACCGATTGAAGATCCGAACGATCCGCTCAACTGGTGAGAGAAAGATGCACACTCCTCTTCTCATGATCCCAGCCCAGCCCAGCACACCCTCACATCGAAGCCGGAACGACTGCTGACTTCCGGCGCAGGCCCCTTTGGAAAAGAGACATGATCCTGGGAATTATCGCGGTTGGAGCGTTGTTGAATGCGGGAGTGAATGCGCCCTTGCTCAACGCCAGCTTCCACCTGATTTCCCTGGACTCGAACACCCCCATCAGCAAGGTTGCTCGCACGTCGTCATGGCAGTTCCTCACGACGGCGTGTATCGGTCCGTTTCTCGCCGCCATGGCGGTCAAGTACGGCAAACGACCCGTGTTTCTCTTGTCCGGCTTGTTCAATATCATCGGGACCGCTGTTGGGGAATCCGGCGAAAGCTACCATCATTTGCTGGCGACACGAATCATCCAGGGGCTTGCCATTGCCGCCTACGAGTCTCTCAACTTCTCGATCGTCGGTGACTTGTACTTTGTGCATCAGCGCGGGCTCCGCGTTTCCATCTCCAACTTCACGGTGACGGCGTTGTCCAATCTGGCGGGCATCATTTCCGGAAAGGTGTTCCAAAGCCTGGGCTGGTCGTGGGTGTTCCACCTGACCAGATGTTCTTGGTCGTTCACTTCTTACTCCTCTTCTTCCTCGTCCCCGAGACCACGTTTAACCGCGACAGTCGCTACAACATCGACACAGCCGAGGAGAACATCCTCCCCGAATTGGTCCAGAAAGAGCAAGAGCACGTCGAGCACGTTGCCGAAATCGGCGCCCGAGAACAAGAAGCAGGAATCCCCAAAAAGAAGACTTATTTCCAAGAGCTGGCCGTGTTCACCGGCACGTATACCAGTGTGAACATCCTGAACCTCATCCTCGAGCCATTTGTAACCATGATCAATCCGGCGTCCCTCTACATCGGTCTCGGATCCGGTTGGGTAGTGGCCTGGTAAGTCGCGCCCCTGTCTTCTCCTTGGTTGTCGGCCGTCACTGAACTGTCATGGCAGCTATGCGGGCACCTTTTCCGTCATGGCCTTGATCTTCTCGGGACCACCCTGGCACTTCGACGCCGCCCAGGTGGGTTACGTGGGCACCGGGTCTTTGGTGGGCGGCATTTGCTCCTCCATGTTCACCGCGTTCACGAGCGATCCACTCATCGAATACATGACGCGCAAAATCAAAGGAATCTAGTAAGTCATTCTCGTTGATCCCCATGCGTCCATCAAGGACCAATCCTTGGTGTGGCGTGTCAAAAACAAGACGCTGACCGTCCTTTTTACTGCCAGCGAACCCGAATTTCGCCTGGTTTTCATGGCCTTTGCCGGCATCTTCTGCGGCGTGGGTATGTTTTGCTTCGGTTATGTCCTGGAGGAAGGCAAGCCGGCAGCCCTGTGTGCGTTCGTGACCGGACTGAGCGCATTCGGAACCCTCATCACCATGGTCACCACCTACGCCTACGGCCTCGACGGCTTTCGGGCCAGGGCGAATCAGATCTTCGTCATGGGGATGATATTCAAGAACATGTGCCTGTTTGGCATCATCTACTTTACCTCCGACTGGGTCTTGCGTTCCGGCCCTGAGCCGCCTTTGTGGACTTTTGGGGGGACCTGTATAGTTTGGGCCCTGCTCGCGATCCCGCTCTACATGTTCGGCAAGAGGAACCGATCGCTGTGGGCCCGCCATGATCCCTTTGTCATCTTGAAGATTCGGCCACCTGTCGAACATGGATCGGCCTGATGGGTCCGTCCACGACGTGTTCGAAATCAACCGAGGGCAATCCGGTGAGGACGCTTCATCAACCACAAGCACGAAAATCAGAAGTAATAGCCACCGACAATACAATGCATCTGTACCTGCTTACAAGCATGCCAGTCTCTTCATCTATTGTGTGATAGTAACTTTTCACGAAACGTAAATAAACGAGAAGTGAAGGACTTTGTATCCTCAGTGCTACGGTATTCTTTCTGGTATCTCGTTCGCCGCAATACCGTTCAGACATGCTTTGTCTCTCATTGATCGAATCTGATTCATCATTTGCCTGGGATGCCTCAAGGCCGGAAGAGCTGTTTCACCAGAGATGCAAGGCTCTCGGTTCAAAGAAATCCCCCCCTGACACGATCAGAATTGCTTTCAGGGGCTGGTCTGGACGCGTTCGGCATCGCACCCCTGACCCCGGGAGTTAATGGCAGATAGGCGACCATAGCGTTGTTCTACTGTACATGACTCAGGGGCTGCGCGGCGCCTGGTACATGGCCTGGTTGCATCGGAAGATACCCACGTAGTCCGACAAGCTCCTACACCCCCCGACACGACGTACACAAGTAGAACACTGCTACTGTCCGTGAAAGTCCGAGACTCCAGAGTGCTGCAATTGCCCCTGAAATGTCTTTTCAATGCAGCGGCTTCAGGGTTCTTGTGATGCACAAACCTGGTGCCCCGGCTACAGTATTCCCCCGGCCCGAAAGACTGGGGTTTTCCCTAAGAACGGCAATTCCAAGTTGATTGGAAGGCTTGACAGATACCACTGCGTGATATCAGTATGTAGGCTCAGATAATCAACATTCTTCATGGTCAAGAGAGCAGCGGCCTGAATTTACCACCTCTCGAAAGCTGCAGCGAACAAATCCAAACCTTTACGCACAACCACGCAGTAACATCGTTGAAACTTGGACCATAATTATCACCTCAACATGGCGTCCTTCGAAGGCAAGGTGGTAAGTCCAGATATTTCAAAAGCAAAAAAAAAAACAGAAAATATTATGAATCAATCAATAATAGCCCCTGACATTGTCCAACTGATGTGTTTAGTTGCCATCACCGGCGCCGGCAGCGGCATGGGTCAGAGGATTGCCATTATCCTGAGTGAGCGCGGAGCCATACTTGCGCTGGCTGACCAGAACGCCGCTGGTATGGCAGCGACAATGGAGGAGATTGCGAAAGCAAAAGCAAAAGCATCCAAGGCCCACACGACCACCGTGCTGGACGTTCGCGACACTGCCGCCGTTGAAGCGTGGATTCGCGGTACTGTTGAGAAACTGGGCCGGCTCGACGGTGCGGTCAACTTTGCTGGTGTGGTGCCCGAAAGCAGAGGCTCGAGGATCCCCATTCGGGAGGGCCGTGAGCACCTCTGGGATTTGACCGTCGGGGTCAATGCCAAAGGCGTGTGGAATTGCTTACGGGCCGAGTTGGCGGTGATGCAAAAGGGCGCCAGCATCGTGAATGCTTCGTCGAACCTGGGCCTCATCGGGTCACCCGGTTTGGCGGCGTACGCGGCCAGCAAGCACGCCGTCGTTGGCATGACGCGGTGTGCGGCGTTGGAAGAAGGCGAAAGAGGGATCCGGATCAATTGTGTCTGTCCAGGTGAGTGAGACTGGTTTACCGGTTGGCCATCATCCTTGAATCACCAAAGAAACACAAACATGGACTCTAACACGGACGAATTTCTCTCCTGCTTTAGGCGTGATTCAGACGCCAATGGTCGCGGTAGGAAACATCCCATTCATTGTCCGCAAAACGCCGCTGGGACGTCCGGGCCAGGCGACCGAGGTGGCGAATCTCGTCATCTTTCTGCTGAGCGACGACGCTTCGTTCATTACCGGCAGTGCATACAGTGTCGATGGCGGTTGGGTTGCAGGTTAAGCCTCGCGCAGGAAATCGGGCTGGAGGGCCACTCGAGCGATACGTAGAAGGAGGGCCCCAAGAAAAAGGCATTGGATTATATTTGTTGATGGACGGACGTGCCAGCATTTATTCAAACTTGCCAAAAGCAAAAAGTAGTGATTAAAGAACGAGAGTTGCAGGCAAAAAAGGAAGGCTCAATGAGATCCAAAGCTCAATCAGAGGACTATTCCAAGTCAATGAGATCCGTATATGCGTCAGGTAATATTAGACCCGACGACATCCATGACACGAGAATTCACGCCAGGCCACGCTTAAACGACGGTCCCTCATATTCCATGACGATGAACATCCGCAGTGAATTCCTGTTTATAAAGTTGGACTCATCCTCGATCACTCGCTGGCGCACCTCGGGCTTGTTCGCCGTCTCGAGAAACTTGGGGAAGTCCTTCTCGCGAAACCAGACCTCGGTGATGACGTCGCACGGCGTTGTCGAGTCCCCGGCGAGATGGGTGAAGGGAGAGTCGTGCTGGATGAAGTTGCGCGTGTACTTGTAAAACGTCTCGTGGTGGATGTCGAGGCTCATGGCCACGTGGTGCTTTTCGTAGTAGTCCTCGAACTCCTCGGGCGTCATGCCGGGCTTGCGGCTGATCATGGCCACCAGTTTGACGAATTTCTCGCCGCTCGAGGACATGATGGGGCTGTGTACTGGAATAGAAGCGATAGAGGTAAGCTGCGGCGGATAGGACTTGGAATACCACGAGATGTGTATGGGCCGCACGAGCTTTGAATATATTCCTCTGCCATACGTCCACACTGGAGGTAAAGGGCAATTATAAGACGAGACTCGGAATCCCGGCACGTGAGCTTCGCTTGCAACAACACAACAGTAATATTCACTTCGACGAGAACACCTGCCTCATGGCGTTTCCAGACGCCCAATAACAGCTCGTGCCATTCCGGCCGCGTTGTCAATCGGGATGAGCAGTGAGTATCTCATTTGGACAACCTGCATACAGCATACCTACAGTACTAACTAACGGTTCTGCCTCCGTCCCAGGATGGGCCAAGGTCGACCTGGCAATCGCTGGTGAGCAGGAGATTTGAAGTGGCGGGAGAGCTCCTCGAGCCCCTTTTCCGGACAATCTTCCGGTAAGACCCACTGTGTTAATTACCGTTCCGGTTTTTCAATACCGGACCGTACTGTAAAATGCTGATACAGGCCGTATTCGTAAGGTTCAGAAAACCCAGGAGTGGGGGCAGCCGATAGTTCCTGGAGGTCGAATCAACCGCTCTGATACCTGGTCCAAGGCCACATTTGCTAGCTTCATTATCGAATGAGCTGATTCCATAGTTGAATACTGTACCTGGTCCATCTCGTGGAATTTGATCTTGTGGTTGTCGAGAGTAAATTGATGTAGTGTGAAGGTTGTAGATTCTACGTACTGTACCGAAGGGAATGTCGGTCTTAGCATAATCCCCTTGTAGAGACTAGCTTTCCAGTTCGAGGTGTGCCGCCGTGGCATCTGTGTAGCACTTACCAATCCGATGAGGACTTGTGGTCACGCGTCAGGGTGGGCGAAGATGATCCAGAATGCACCCGAGGGTATGCTCGTTCGGACGGAGTACCGAGCGTCAGTCGGCCTGACTGGAATTGTACTACGATTGTCCCGGACCTCGACACCAACTCAGATGGTGTATTATCGCGGTTAGCCTACCGCGGAAGCGTCACCAAGTGGCTTGACCAGAGGCTGATACACTATTTGCAGACTCTGCATTTCAGATCCCGGTCCAAGCACAGAAATATTAGTTTAGTCCCTGAACTCAGCCAAACCCGTCTTGTGTGTCTTCTGTAGGTGCCGTACCTATCGTGCTTGGGCAGCATAATTATTCACTATTATTGCGTATAATTCGCAGGCACACTCAATTGAATCTTCTCCGGCAACCGGAACAAAAAAACACATCATGCCTGCTGCTGTTCAGCCCAAAGACGAGCCCGTCACGGCGATCATCGTCGGTGCTGGCTTTGCCGGCCTCTCGGCCGCGATCGAGTGCACTCTGCGCGGAGTGAAGGTGAAGGTGTGCGAGTCGACCAAGCAGTTGACCGCCGTGGGTGCGTTGATATTCCGCTTGCCCCTTCTCCCGTTCAGGCACAAAACAGAGAGAGAGATAGAGAGAGCTAATGCGACCATCAATTTTAATAAAAACAGGAGACATGGTCAATCTGGCCCCGAACGCGACTCAAATCCTGAGTAGATGGGGGAACACGTCCAAGAAGATGCGCCGCATCGATTGCCAGCTGAGTGTGTGCAACTTTGTCGACCGAAACAATCAAATCATCGCCAGCCAGCAACTGCCGCAGGAGGATGGCGGCTTTCCCAACTTTTACGTCCATCGGAGTCACACGCAGGTCCTCATCTACGAATACGCCTTGTTCATTGGCGTCGAGTTCTTCTTCGGCCAACGCATCAGCGAGTATTGGGAGAACGACGACGAGGCCGGCATCGTCGTCAACGGGGCCCGGGTCAGCGCCGACTGCGTGATCGCCGCCGACGGCGTGCACAGCAATGCGCGCAAGTTTGTCACAGGGCTCGTCGACACCCCCGAGGCCAGCGGGTTCGCCATCTTCCGTAGCTACTTCCCAATCGATTCCCTACTCAAGGACGACAAGGTCAAGTATCTGATCCCGGAGGAGGGCGACAGCTTGAACATCTAGATCGGCGAAAATGCCCACGGGATTCTGCAGACCAACAAACAATTGGGCGGCGTGACCGTCTTCTCACCCACAAGGTAGGTTCCGAATGTTTTACCTGAAATATGGGGGAACGCACTCGGCTGACTAGGAGGGACCTCTCCCCTCTGTGATCAGGACAAATATACGGTCGAGGAGTCGTGGTCGTTCCGCGGCGACCCGGAAGAGCTGATCAGGTCGTCGGAGACGCTGGCGCCGATCTTCAAAGCCATCTGCAAGCACGTCCCCCCGGAGAAGCTGATTGACTGGAAACTGCTGTGGCGGGATCCATTTCCCGCTTGGGTCTCGACAAAGGGGCGGATTGTCCTGACGGGCGACGCCGCACACCCACACTTGCCCACGTCGGCTCAGGGGGCTGGCCAGGCGATCGAGGACGGAGCGTCTGTGGCTGCGGTGTTGGCCAAAGGTGGTAAGAAGGAGGTTCCGCTGGCACTGAAGATTCACACCCGCTTGAGGTATTAAAACAATCTCGCGCCCCGTGAGTTTGACGGTAGTGTCGCTCGAGCTAATATTATGTCTCATGGCAGATACCAACGGACCAGTCTGACCCAGCGAATTGGCTGGGAACAGCGCCACCGTCTGCATCAGACCGATTGGGAAGAGGTCAAGAAGGATGCCCAGTATCTCAGGTTCAGTTTCCCGGGTTGGCTCATCAGTGTGGATGCGGGTACCTACGCCACAGAGGCGTATGACGAGGTGAAAGACCACTTGCTCAACGGGGCGCCGTTTACGCCCAAGAACTTGCCTGAAGACTATGCGCATCAGGATTGGACGATCGAGAAGATGATGGCCATGGAGAAAGAACTGGCCTCCAAAATCGGTTCGGCCATTCAGGACGATTGGTGATGGTTCTGCGAGATATGGCCGGTACGGCCGCATTGGGTATATAAACAAGGGGACTTTTAGCGGTACAAGGAACATAGTGGTTTGCACCCAGAGTCTAACGCTTCGACACAATCCGTGTTTCTGCACGCAACGAACATCAGATCGCGTAGATCCCGTCGACGTTCCCCTCCAATGGGCCTAAAATGGAGAGACCGTCGTTGGCGAATTCCGCCATATCGAAATCAAACAGGTCCTGCGCATCGAGAAGTCAGTTGACGCTTCAGTGGAGCGCTCGAGGCATTGAGATCTCACATCTGTCATTTCGAAGGAATCACCAATTGCTGGTAGTGGTGGTGGTTGGCCAGTGTCCGCTGGCATGTTTGGCGTCGACGGCTGAGAACCGCGTTCGCGAGACTCCACGTCCTCCAAGGTTGGAAGGTCGGTGCAGGCGGAGGGCAACACCTGCGCCGTTCGACGACTGGGCTCCGCTTCTTCTTCCTCCTGTTGTAAATGATCACATTAGCAGCTGCGATTGGAAGTAGTGGAAACAAGAAGAACGGGATGAGAGCGTACATCGTGTTCGAGCACAGGCAGGGGATGCTTTTGAAGCGCCTTCCGAGCCCATTGGGCCATTTCCTTGATAAAGGACCACCGAATGTCAAGCTCGGTCGCAAACTCGATCCACCGAAAATGCCCGGCGCCAATCTCCAGCACCGACACATCGGACTCGGCTTTGCTGAGCTGAGGGTATTTAAGGATGTGCATGAAAAGGCCGTTCATGGCCATCAATGGGAAGAAGACCGCAAACCTGCCACCCAAACTCGTGTCAGTCGAGGCCTCGGCCCCACCGCGAGAACGAGGGAGCAGCTACACGTACGTCTTGGAATATCCCGCCTCCACAGGTATCGCTTTGGTGGTGAGAATGAGCTTCCTGCTCGCGTCGACTAATATTTCAGAGCTCTTCTGGCACTGGGCCCGCAGCTTTTCCATCCAGCTCTTCTGTCGATCCGAATCCATGGCGTCGGCGATACGGTCACTAGCCCACCGACTGGAGCATACTCGTTCAAGGAGGTTGTTGACCCAAGGATACAAGAAGATGCTATGGACGCGGCACAAGAGTCCCCAGTACTCGAACTGCAAGGGCAAATAGGACATATTGACGACCCGGGACGACGGGTCCCATTGGAGGTCGAGGCGATATTCGGCCGATTGAGACTCGTGCAGGGTTTGAGCAGCGTGGTGAAGGTGGCTAACCATCGCGACGAGGTTTTCTGGCGAAGTGCGCAGGATGCGCTCCACGGAAAGCTCCTTGGACGTCACAGAAAACAAACGAGCATACTGAACCAAGGCGATGGCAAACCTGAGACCAAGCCTCGAACCGACAGGCGCCGTGGACGGGATCTTGCAGGTAACATAGTCGTCGTCGATGGCCTAATCACGACGTGTCAGCATGGCTTGCGGATGTTACGACCTCGTCAACCAAGATGCCCTACCGAAGGCCGATCGTACCGCATGGTCGCATGCTTCTCATGAACATAGATGGCCCAGAAAATCCAGGCTTGATGCGCGACTTGTCGTTCGGTCAGACCGCGGTGCAGAGGTACTTGTCGGTGTAGGCCTTGAGATTGCGCCAGGTTGGCCGCGGCAGAGCAGAGTGAGTACTCAAGGAACGGACTGCCCATGCCTTCGACGAAATACATCTGTTTCGCGTATCCATTAGCGTCTCAGCCCCTGATATGTCACTCCATAGCCCATACCATGACGACTAACGCTTACGTGGCCATGACGCTGGGCCGAGAGTAGATCAGTTTGGCATACACAGACATTGCGTTGCGAAAGAACCCCATGGCCGTCTTGGTGGCACCTTTATAGCCGGCCTTTCTCGCGAGAACGGTGCGGGATCCTGACGTAAAGACAGCGTTCCGAAGGGCATACGAGGCTGCGTCGACGGACGTGGGTGAGGACTGTCGGTTACACGCCCGATAATGCGCAGTCAGTTGCTGTTCAAAGGCCTCTGGGTCGACCACGCCGAAATGGCTTTCAAGGGATTCGGCAAAGTAAGCTGCAAGGCCACTAACAATCGTTGGACCGCGAGGGCCGTAGCGATGGAAGAGAATTTCCAAAGGATGTGCGCACCCTTCACCCACGTTCGAGCAGTCTGCTCATCCGGTTCCGCTGCTCTTTCCCCAGTAATAAATTCCAACTGCTGCAAGAAATCCATCTGATCAGCGAACTCGTTGGCCAGCCGGGTATACTGCGTGCCGCCGACTCGATCCGAAACCCATTGCATGCCTGGCTTCGAACAGATGGCCATGAGTGAAAGTGGACCTGCCAAGTCATCAGTAAGCGTTCGGGAGCGAGTCTGACACAGTCAATGTGCATGGGCTCAAGATTTACCATGATGTTGTCGAGTAGTCTAGAGAAATATCAGCGCTGTCCACGGCCCCGACATCAATCAACTCACCGAGCCATGCGTTCTGCTGCAGTCCACTTCTGCGCACGAAGGCGAAGGAGGCCCATTGGTAGGCTCTAGCGGCCACGATGCCTCTTGTCGGCTTCGCGGCGCCAGAAAGGCATCCGGCCACAGCAGCGGGGCGCCGACTTCGCTGTCTCCAGCTCGCCCGTACTTTGTAACTAAATTTAGTTAGTTCGGGGCGGGAGCGATATCGAGACTTTCGGTGGAGGAAGTTTCATTGAGATCGTTTGGCAAGCTTTGCAAAAAGGTGTGAGGCGTCGTGTATTGAACATTATCATCATTGGGCTCTAAATGGCTGGTCGGTGCTTGCTGCTGAGAGGATATCAACTGTTCATCATTGGGCCTCGCTGCAGCGTCCCAGATGGTGACCCTCGGCGGATGGATCGAGTCCACCGCGGCCGTGGGTGGCGAATTGCTCAAACCTAGGCCTGGACGCACGCCATTCTTGCCGCTAATGCCCCTTATAGGCTTGTGACTGACGTTTGTGGTGGCATCGTGGCCATATCGTACTTGGCTGCCACTTTCCACGCCGGACCCGTCCTCAGCGCTGGGTTGGGCTACGGTATGTTTGCGGCGTGGTGCCCGAGCAGCGTATTCACAAGGAATGTCGTACTGAGTGCAATTCCGACATGGCTGGGTACCATCGCCTGTCCGTTATAGTCAACAGAGATCTTCTGAACCCGTCAAAATCGACTGGAGTGCCGCTCACATCGAATGTGTTTCGCCCTGCAGTGTCGGCACGCCAGAGACTGCCGTGGCAACCGGCGAGGAACCCAGCTCTGCAAACCGAGACTCATGTCGCCTCAGATCGAAGACCCTGGAACCTGCTGTTTCCGATAGTCACAGCACTGCGTAAAGAGACGCCCTCAAGTCAGGGAGGATCCGGAGGGAATGAAGTTGAAGTTGGAAAAAGTGCAGAGCTAAACGGGACGGCCTCGGTCGAGATGAACGGAAGTTCCGTTCATTCAGGCAATTGCTGAAGCCTGGCCTCAGCAATGGCGTCAAAGTTCGTTAGGTTGGAGAGGAGTTCGAGCTATGGAGTACTCGTACCGAGTACCTGGGCGTAGTTGCTGTACTACATCCGCTTGTTAGTGGGGGACCTGTGGGCGGGGCGGGAAGGAGCCTCTGTGGTCAGAGTCTGAGTAAGACGCGGGGAAGAGCACCTCCGCTGAGAAGATTCATGGGGGGGTGGTGCTGGTACTGTAGCGGCGCCTTGGCTAAGGTCACCTCTGCACGGACGACCTGGCCCACAGGCTTCGGTATGCATCGAGTGCTAGTACATGTACATAATATATGTGAACAGACCTTTTCGGACTACCTCCGAAGCCTAGATCTCCCCCGGAGAGAGTTGACACAACAGTCCCTAAAGTTCAGGACGTAGAAGAACTAGCACCTATCCAGGCAGGGTTGAGGTCGTTGTTATATGCCATGACCTCCGTCCTGAGAAGTCGGGCGTCAAACATCTGCTTCACAGACACATCTAATAATGCACGCGTTTCCGACAACCCCCTGGTCTAGCGTAGGCCATAACGGGCCCGAACAGGCTATCATACTAGCCACATGGCGGACGCTTTCATCGGTCAAGCTTTGGCCGCACTATTGGTCGAAACATTCGTCGCTTCGTGTGGCTTGTACCCTTTGATGAATCTCTGGAAGTAGCCCTCCACCGCCTCAGGCTCGTCTAACGTGGTGGCAAAGCCCATGTAGCTGTCTGGCCTCACCACCGCGATAGCCCCGGTGGATGTCGGAACGCCATATCGAAGATGCGCGGTGTGGTCCCAGTCCTGATACATCTTGCCAAATGCTTGACCTCCCAGCGCGATTGTGCCATCGGCCTCGAAGCCGGCAATCACGGTCAAGAACTTCATCGAGCCGGCGGGAACCGATTTTGCGAAACTGCGGTCGCTATCCAGGTACTCGTGCAAACGGACCAGCTGGTCGCGGGTGAGGAGCGTCTGGCCCGCAAAGATGATGACCCAGAAGCATCCCCAGTTTTGCAATAGCGACAGCAGACGCAAAGGCGTGAAATGGTTCCCAGGACGGTAGACCAAGGCATCCGGGGCGCGCAGTCCGGCTTCCACCTGACCCATAGTAGCGGACTTGCTGAAGAGACCCAAGTCGTACCCGATGCCGAGGCCGATGGTGAATTGCATGCTCCGTTCCAGCGCCTCACTCAGCACCACGTTGGGGTCTGTGGACACGCCGATCAAATCGGTCGGGATCTTGTTGTTGATGAGCGTCGAGTACCACTTGTCCAGGCGGATCAGTTCTTCGGCGACGGATCGACGTTCGGTATGGTACGTTTGCAGCACACTGGCATCGTACCATCCTTTGATCACCCCGCCCAGCTTCCAGCCCAGATTAATGGCGTCCCCGATGCCCGTATTGAGTCCTTGAGCCGCCGACGACGAATGGGTGTGACAAGAGTCCCCCGCAAGGAGGACGGCGTCGTTGACATAGAAGTTGTCCACTATCCCTTGACGAACCCTGCCCGGCAGAAATGAATTAATCGGTCTGCAAACAGTGGACGGACTGGAGTTTCGGGCTACTTACGTGTAGATGGTCCACCAATCCACTGTCTCAAACTCAAGCGTGAAAGGCTCCATGGCCTTTTTGCATTCATATTTCATCTCCTCCTCGGTCATCGTGTCGCCGTACTTGGCGGTCATGCTGAGGGGGACGGCAAATCCAATTCGGCGCCGGCCGTGGTCGAGCTTGGTGAAGAAGGTATTGCCATGGGTGGGGGACTCGACACTGAGCGCAGGTAATTCTTGGTCGGGGATGTTGGAATGCATGATTCCGTCGACGCGAATCCATCGAAACTCACTCTCGACCTGCTCGCGATGGATGCCGGCGAGCTTCTGAACCGTCGAGCTTGCCCCGTCGCTACCGACAATGAATTTGCTAATCTCCCATTAGTTCGATCATCTTGGGGGGAGGGTCTTTCTTACCTTTTGACTGTATGCTCTTTGCCGTCTAGCGTCTCCACGGTGCATGTCACATTGTAGCCGTCGGCAGCCTCGCTGTCGACTTTGAGATCCTTCAAACTGTTGTTCACGTGGACGGGAATGCCCTTGCCCGCCAGATACTTTTCCAGTGTCTCCTCGGTGTAATACAAACGGATGTTCAAGACATACTTCAGGAAAGTGGACTCCATATGCTTGAACATCTGATTCCAGCCTCGCGACGGAACTCGCTGGCCTTTGTGATCAAAAGTCCCGTTGGCGCGCAGAAGGACCCCGATCTGCTCCAGCTCCTCCAAGATACCCAGCTGATCCAGGAACTCCAGGGTTCGAGGATAGAGAGAGATCGCCCGACCATACATAGGGCCATTCCTTTTGTCTTTCTTGTCTGTACCAATACCCCCCTCGCGATTAGAGCTTGTGATCATTTCAAAACCTCTGCGACGGAACACCTACTTACCGATGATGTGAACATTCACTCCCATCCGATTAAGAATGACGGCGAGGAGGAGTCCGACGCCACCAGCGCCGCTGATCAAGACATCGGTCGTGTGCTCTGAGGTCGACATGTTGGATTGTATGTTCGCCAAGGCGGCACCACAGCGATCGATCAAACGTGAATTGTGATTGAGAGAGCGTTTTTGGAATAGCAATACTTCCAATCACATTTGTGCACCTTGCGCTTTAATATGTATCGCACACATCCACCTAGCAGGTGGCGAGGTAATGCGGCCATCCTATCGAGCCAGCAGGCTCTACCAGAGCATCATCGTCGAATACAACACCATCCGGGTCGATCGCCTTGTTGCTCGAGCCAGGGCGTCATGCTCACTGCTCCACAATCGCCATTCCGTGGCCCGCGGGACGCAATACAGGTACCTGATCCTGTTAGACGCCGGTAGTATTTTATAGAGGTCCGACGGACAATACCGGGTGATCGCTTCAGTACGTCGCTAATACCGGAATTTCCAAGTCTGGCCAATCATATGGCCCGTAGCGTCGAATATTCACTCCGAAGCTGCACCATCCGGTAACGACAAAGCTGGGATTGAGGTGGTCAGAGTCAGGCCAGCTCTGGCTGATTGGGGTTTCTCCATGGGCTTGTCAGCGACATTCCAGGACACAGGCCTCCAAGTACGTACAGCGAGTGGCCAAGTTACTCTCCTGGGCAGTCCAGAAGCAGGATCACCCGAGATAGGGTCTTCCGGCGCTGACAGGCCTGCGAGATCCGCCCATCTTCAATCGCCTCGAGCTCGCATTTCCTGAACGAAAACAAGGACGCTGAAAACGCGCCAAGTCTTGGCAGCCACGCAACTGGGTGGATTCCCGAACAGCCCACCGTAGCAATACTACGGGCGGTGCTTCTGCGCCTTGCGCTATTTCCTGTCACGTGACGCCAAGGCGAATCGGGCCACCATTGAGCCGGGTGCGGTGCTTGTGTAATCCACTCGGTCAAGTTTGGCTTTCTTGATCCGAGTGCGCGATCTCAGCGAACAGTCAACAACCCCTTGGAATTGGTCCGACTGTCGTGTCATTGGACAAGGCCGGGCAGCTTGTCCCATTTGGCCTCTCGAGGGCGTCGACCATGAGTTTCAATTGCCCCGAGATCTCGGATCATGGACCGCCCAGCCAGTGACAGGCCCAAGCGCGTCCAAGGGGTTTGGATCATTAACTCGTTTTCGTATTCAGGAAACCCCGTTCAGCTACGACTCATATATGCCCAAATGGGCCGACAAGTTTTGTCTCCCTTTTCTAATCATCTTCATCAGTTGACTGACTACTAATCTCTTTTTTGAAAACGATGGGCGTACCAGAGGATCAGGCGCCGCCGACGGCGACCGTGCCGGAGCAGGAGTCGGAGCAAGGGGCAGCACCTCATCGACACAATGCTGACTCCACGTCGGTCTCATCTGCCTCAACCGTCCACAAGGCCGACGAGGCTCTGAACGAAAAGGACGTGAAATTAGCCACCGACATCAGCGAGAACGAAAAGGCAAAGGAGGAAGAGATACAAGTTGATGCCGAGAGCGAGACGGAGGATCACTCCACCTATCCCCATGGACTCAAACTGGTCACGCTCATCATCGCGCTTAGCTTGGCTGTCTTTCTTGTCGCTTTGGACCAAACCATCATTGCCACGGCCATTCCCAAAATCACCGACCGCTTCCACAGCATCAGCGACATTGGTTGGTATGGAAGCGCCTATTTCCTCACGTCCACGGCACTTCAGCCGAGCTTCGGGCGCATCTACAAGGTCTTCCAGATCAAATGGGTCTTTCTCTCCGCTATTGGCGTCTTCGAATTGGGCTCGTTGATCTGCGCTGTCGCGCCGTCCAGCACTGCCTTGATTGTCGGAAGAGCGATCGCGGGCATTGGTGTGGGCGGTATCTTTTCTGGGGCTTTGGTCATCATCGCTCATTCAGGTAAGCTATGCATCAAGCCCTTGACCTCGATCCGCTCGAGTGATTAACAGCTCGTTATCACAGTGCCTCTGATTCGCAGACCCTTGGTCTTTGGAGTGTTCGGCGCCATGTGGGGGCTCGCCAGTGTAGCCGGTCCGCTCTTGGGTAAGTCCTGGTGCAAATATACCAGTCCTCTGATGCTAATAACGCCGCAGGAGGTGTCTTTACGGACAAGGTCTCGTGGAGATGGTGCTTCTACATCAAGTGAGCTTTACCAACTTTACATCCCGTGTAGTTGAACTGCAGACTAACAGCGCTACTTCTTCAGCCTGCCCATCGGCGCCTTCTCCGTTGTCGTGGTCCTCGTGGTCCTTCGAATCCCCCAAGACCCAAAGCTGTCTGAGAAGCCGATCCTCAAGCGAATCAAGGAACTGGACCTCCTCGGCGCTGGCATTCTCATCCCCGCGATCATCATGCTGCTGCTCGCAGTGCAGTGGGGCGGCTCGACTTACGCGTGGAACAACTCCCGGATCATCGGCCTTTTCGTCGGCGCAGGTCTCATGCTCGTCCTCTTCTCCGTCTCCCAGTGGCGACTGGGCGAAGGGGCCACGATCCCTCCGCGCCTGCTCAAGCAGCGCACCCTGATGGCCGCCTGCGGCTTCGTCTTCTTCTTCGGAGCCGGCATCTTCATCCTGATGTACTACCTGCCACTGTACCTGCAGAGCGTCAAGGGATCCTCGCCGACCGAGTCCGGCATCCAGATCCTGCCGCTCATGCTCTCCACGGTCTTCACATCCATCCTAGGCGGCATCCTGGTCACCATCATCGGCTACTACACGCCGCTCCTGATCGTCGCGTCAGCGCTCATGGCCGTCGGCTACGGCCTGATCAGCACCTGGACCATCGACTCGCCTTTCGGCGAATGGTTCGGGTACCAGATCCTCGCCGGCCTCGGCGCCGGCTTCGGGTTCAACCTCCCCCTCGTGGCCGTGCAGACGACTCTACCCATGGCCGACATCCCGCAGGGCACCGTCCTGCTCATGTTCTGCCAGTCGCTGGGCGGGGCGCTCTTCATTGCCGTCGGACAGTCCGTCTTCTCCAACGGCCTGGTCGACGGTGCCGCCAAGTATGCCCCGGACCTGGATCCGCAATTCCTCCTGAACACAGGCGCCACGGCCATTCGCGGCGCGTTGCAGAGGGACGGTATGGAAGGCGAGCTCCGCCAGGCCATCCAAGCCTACGTCTACGCGCTGAAGGATTGCTACCGCGTCTCTGTTGCGGTGTCGTGCATGGCATTCGTTGCGGCGTGTTTCTTGGAGTGGAAGAACGTGAAGAAGGTAAAGCAAGGCGGCCGCGGGGAGGCTATCCCGGCCATGGCATAAGCGGTCAGATCCCTGGGGAGGGACATGTAATGATTGGATTCAATTCTCAATTCTCAAACTTGTCGACTCGTCCTCTTCTGACCTTTTTTCGGACTTTAGACTTCTAGACACATGGTTCTATACGGCGAGAGGGGCCCAAAAGAAGGAATACAGACTCATTTTGCCACCCTCGGGTTTGAATTTCGTGTAATATAGTAGCAGGCGTCGAGAGGACGCTTAAGCTGCCCTGGACGCTCTCCATCCTCCATACCCCAGGGCTTTTATCCTCGCATCATCAGGCCTGCCGTCCTCGTAAGTCAACTCAACGAGCGCGCTCAAGATGACATGACATGCTGATAAATGCAACGCCGGTCGCGGTCCGTCCACCGCCATGCCTTCCAGTAATGGATTGCAGGTGGAGTAGAAGCTGATGTGCTGAAAAACTGTTGATCGTCAGTGCTGCGATGCCGTCCGGGCGCGAACGGTGAGACTATACGGCGTGAACGGGGAGAATACAATACCGCCCGCCTCTATGTGGCCGCGCGCTAAAGAATGCAGCGTCAGTAGATAACGTTGTTCGTTCCAATTTGTCGTGGTATTGCTTGGAGAGCCAGGCATGGCTTCTGAGCTTCATCGAGACGCCGCCACGTGAGCACCGAGTGAACAGGGAAGTGTGGATGTTGGAATGAGAGCCCAGGGGTGCCCCATCACAGAAACGCAACTGTAAGTAAGTGGAGAAGGGTAGTATGGTATGTGCCTATGTAAGTACATACCCACTGGCGTTGGTGATACTACAGTACTTCAGCATCTGTCGTCGAGACCTTCCCCGTAAGATTCAAGGGCTTGTCTTCCGGTCCCGTCGAAAGGACCGTCACTTCTGTATACCGATGGCCCCGAGAAAGGGCTACGAAGGGTAATAATCGAGTTTGTATTCGCTCGACGCTTCCAAGGTGTGGATCGGGATGCCGGCAATCTTGAGGCGTTCCAGCTCCTTCTTCTTCATTTCCTCTTGCATCTGTTCGCAGACCGTTAGTTTGTGCTTGCTTCACACTCATCGCTGCTGCCGTCATGGCCCGGCATACCTGGATCCTCCCGCCCGCGGCGTAGAGCAGTTCTCTTGGGCCTGTGATCTTCCATTCAGGCAGGCCTTCCGGCCGACCGAGATCCTTCAACGTCTTGGCCTCGACGAGGCTATAGTCGCCATCCCCACGATTATAGTTGAACGGTTCCTTCAGCGCGACCGGCGGGTTGGTGATGATACGGACTTCGCGTAGCAGGTTCTTCGACGCCGAGTGCAGCATGAACGGATGCAGGAAGTACACGTCGCCTACCTGGCCGGTGGCCTCGTGGAAGGACTCGTCACGGCAGAGATTGGGGTCCCGCACCCATGAATTCCACAGCTCGCGGCGCTGCGGGTTGGACTTTGGGATCTCGGGCGTGCCGCGCTCGGCAAGATATGGCGTCGCCCCTTGTGGGAGCTCATACTGGATGAAGACGAAATCCCAGTGTAAGTGGCACTGATATCTTCTGTAGGGTGGGGGTTAAGCGTCGTCGACAAGAGGACCTTACCAATCTTTGGGCCACCAGCTTGATTCCGTCGGTGCAGATGACCGTTCCACCGCCCTTTGGCTTGATTTCCGTGAACAGTGGAATCACCAGCAGGGCCTGCTCGGGCGAGTCGAGGTAGTGGGTGAACCAATCGCCGTCGCAATGCCAGTTGTCCAGCGCGCTGAAGTCAAGCTCGTCCGTCGGCTTGAACTCGGGCTTCCCCAGATTCGGGATCCAGCCGTCCTTCCAGTTCTTGCACCTGTATTCCAGAAATGGGGAGAGTCAACAGGGTGATTCTCTCTGTACACTTATTTTCCCGTCGTGACTGGAAGAAGAAGACAACATCCGTCGGATGTCGAAGAAATCTAGAGAAGAAGCAGAGGCTCTGGATACGGTACATACCAGTCTGCGACGCGATCTTCACCGCCCACCAGCTCACACATGGCGGCATAGGCCTTGGGTGCGTGGTCCTTGACCGAAAGGACCGTATGGCCAGGCATGTTGATCTTCTCGGTCGGCCACGTCGACTTGTCGTTGGGGTCGGCCCCGAGGCGCGTCCAGATCGAGCTCGTCCATCTGTCGGCAAACTCGCGAGAGAAGCAGTTCTCGACCTTGACGAAGCCATGGTCCATCCAGTGCTGCTTCTGCTCCGCCGTCAACTCGAAGTCGCTCCATTCTTGAATCTTACCCGGCATGATGCTTTGCTGTGCTCTGCTCCGCTTGATGAGGACGTGTCAGGGTGCTGAAAAAGTGGCGCTTTCTACCTGCCTGCGGACCAGCCCTAGAGATTTCGCGTCTTCACATCAAAGGCTTTGGTCTCAGGGGACGATATGTCCAAGCTATAAGGCGTGCTGAATCAGGAATCAGCTATCCGAACATCCGAATTGAATGCATTCCACGGAGCCAAGCACCACATAGCATAGAGTGCGATGCGCTTCGTGAAGCTCGTGCCGATACATCAGTCCATCGAGGCTATTAGCCTAAAAGGATGCTAAAGGGCCGCTGCGATCAATGGGTCACGATCATCCTTACCAGCTGAGACGAGGAAGCAGCTCAGATACAGCAGCAGCCTGGCAGACAGTCAGGCCTGGGTGCGTCTCCCCCGCAGCCGGAGACCTCTCCAGGCGGACTTCTTTAGATCTGGAGGCGCAATAGGCAAGGTACGCCTCGAAGTTGAAACCATGAAGGTTCCAGGCGTTGAGATACTGTAGCTTGATCTGAATTTAGCCGAGAACTGTCGCCGTAAAAACGGCCAGGGAAATGACCGGGGAGTCATCGGGAACCGTTCACCCCATCAGACTCCCAGGAGCTCAGCATATGTACGGACTATACAGAGTATTCTATCCGAAACACAACCTTGCTTCGAAAGACGGCGTACAGGTAGGGTATGGAGGTAGCCTTAGAGCTTGACGGGCAACAATGGACAAGGGGACATAGACTTGGAGATTAACAATGAGAAATGCCCAGACAGTGCATCAAGGAGAAGCAGCCCTTCCACAAACATCCTCTGCTTCCTCTCTCCTTGTCATAACCGTATCTCCCAACGACAACGCCCACTACTCGTGGAGCCTTGCCCGCACGTCCAGTAACCTCCCATGTTCTCTGGAACGAACTAGTTCCTACGGCTCACTTGCTTTTCTCACGAGCCGTAGTCATCGCCACCTCAACATTGCCCTTGGCGCCTCCTGTCGATGAGTTCCGTCCCTGAAACATTGGCGTCATCGCCGTCGAAGAGCCGAGCAATCTCTTCGACGGTATGGCTCTTGGTTCCCACGAAATAGAAGTAGATGATGGCGATCTCGCAGACCAGAATGGCGATACAGACGAGGCAGGACGTCCGGCTCGAGTGCTCGAGACGTGCAGAACATGTTAGACGATAACTCTGGTCGATCCGCTAGACACTCTTATATCCAACATAGCTTGGACGTGGCGACGAAATGCCCTCGATATTAGGTCAAGTGATCATCGTACGCGTCTTCGCTTGAGATCTTTGTTGACCACTGATCACGGTCATGATCCGTTCGAATAAGTTACTGTCGTCAACTTGCCCGACAACGAAAGATATAATCTGATCGTTTCGCCGAGAATAAACCCGGCCGGAATATGCTTTCCTCCATTGACACTGGATGGGAATCGAGTGTTCAGACACTGAGTTCGGCAATTAAGGAGACAACTTCTCCATTAACTGCAACGCCCATATATTAGCAAGGCGGAGTTTTGTCGTTTGGACCTCCCGGAGAAACCAGTAGCTTGCCCACGGCAATTGCAGATATGTCATTCCCCATCCTATGGGCCAGTTGGCGGCCAACAGCGCAATGTCGAAGCATATTCACTCCATCTCCATTACGGCATTGTTACTCCTGGAAGTATAGACGCACGCCATGTAAGCCGCAGCTTTAGACGCACTGCAGCGACGGACACCTTCGCCGTGGGTGTGGATGTCGAACGTACGTCGAGAGCAGCATGGTATGTCTGCGCTATGGATCTGCCGTAGTTATACGCTGTATCGTATTCTATTGACAGCGCGAAAATTGGGCGGCATCCCAACGCTAAGTGGTCGTATTGGGAATGGAGGATCGAGAATCTCAGAGCCGGCAATCGCTATTGATAAGCTCCTCCTTGGGTCGACGGTCGTTGCGCGCCGATGCATCCTTAGGAGGGCAAGGGGGGATGAAATCCACTGGTTAACGCTCAAGAAGTCCGGCATTGGTTTCCACGCTTGTTACTGTAGTGACAGCTGATGGCTCCCCTGCAGTAGTGAGTGTGACGGGCAGATTGAGCTGAAGCTCTCACGACTCTAACTTACCTTAGTAGCCTCATTGCTGATGCATCGCCTTTGATCCCGCTAGGTCGGGTACTCGAGCACTCGCGTGGGCAGAGTTTAGCACGGTGATTCTCTTGCATGTATGCAAACAAGAACCGTGTCATTTCAGTATGCCACGGGCCAATGCTTGAAGATTGTCAGGGAGAGGCACGAGCGAATGGCCAAGAACCAAAATGCGGTGGTACTGTACAGACTGGCTACAGTTCGTATAATCGGGAGGCGCGCGGCGGGGTAAGGAAATGTGCAGCACCAACTCACCGCTTCAAGAACCATCGACTGTGTACAGTCATTGTCTTGGCCGTCGTGGTACAAACGTGAAGGATTGACTTCAAGCTGACTGCAGAGTGCATACTGCATTGCATGCTGCATACTGCAGACGATACTTTCTCAGGCCTCTTCTCACCACCGAGAAGGATCAGCTCACCGAGAGCCGAGTCACAGTGTGTTGAAAAGCATTTGATATCTTGTTTTCTTCGCCAGCGGAAACAACACTTTGATTCTTGTTCTTGTTCTACGTCCTTGTTCTGATTCTTTCTCTTCCTCGCCCACGATCCAGCGACGTGCGAGTGCCCACCGTTCCTGTCCGACGACTATTCGTGACCAAAGCCGTTGTCATGGTCCCCATTGCTGCTGTCCTTTGCGGCCGAGAGCCGAAGATGGCGAACTTCATGATCAAGAATCTTGCCCCAAAGCTTGAAGGTTCGTCTGTTCTTTCCGTCCCTAAGCAGGGTCCCGAATTGACGGGAGGCGGTCAGTCGTCCACGTGTGCACCACTCGAGACACGGCCGTCTCGGAAATTCCGGCGTTGCTTCGAGGAGAAACAACCGCGCCTTCGTCCGGGTTGGGCGCCAATGCAGAAGGGAGCGCGCGAAGCGACGTTTCTCTCATCATCATCGGCGGAGGCTACTCGAAGGATGACGTCCAAGCGATCAAGGAGGCTGCAGACGCGGTCAAGCCGCTGCCGTTGTTCTGGGCGGATGTCAGCAAGACGGCTGGTTCTGGTCCTCCGGCACCGGACGTGATCAAGAAGAGAGTCATTGATACCATTGAGAAGGAGGAGAAAGCGGATGGGGAATGGGCTCCTGGTATCTACATGTACTGAGGGCGGGGAGCCAACCCTGGGCCAGAGACGGAGGACGTAATGTGCTCCTGAAGGACATGGTGAGGTGAAGTCCATAGACGGAACAAGCAGCGACCATTCTTGAGTGTTGCAGTGTGGAGGGTCGACAAAGATGTCCATTTTACCTCGTTCTATAACTGGACCACCTCTATATTCGTGGTGACATTACCTCTCGTGGCTCGTGAATACGGGCACACTTCTTTTGCCCTTTCAATCACCTTTTCCAAGTCCTTCTTGTTCAGCCTGCAGAAAGAAACTTCGATTAGCTCTCAGTACCCTTGTACGTCGTCGTGCGAATACCTACCCTTTTACGCTAACCTTCATATCGACTCTAATGCCCATGTCCAGCTTCTTCATATCCCCTACCAGATGCACTGTTGTTTCCACGACACTGTCCTCCTTCTTCTCCGGCATCTGGACCTTGAGGCTTATCGCCGAGGCGTTCATGGCGGATTGAAAGCATGCGCCATATCCAGCGGCAAACAGCTCTTCGGGGTTTGTTTTGCCCTTGTCCCCCGCCCCGCCTAGAGCTTTGGCCATGGTAAGGTCGACATTCAAATCATCGCCTTCGACGTGACCGGTGCGGGCGCCAACGACTTTGGCGTGGGCGGAGTAGAGGACTGGGGCGGTGTCGGTGTTGAGGTGCCTGAGCGAGGTTCGGATTGGGTGAGGATGGGTGCTTCGAGGAATAGCGCACAGGGGAACTCGACGCGCAGACGCGTAAAGGGCGCGGATGGTCGCCATGTCATCAACTTCTGTTTAGGAATCCGACGAGATTACACAAGCGAGATGCAGAGATAACGTGGACAGGCTTCAATTGACAAAAGCAACACTATACCTGGAGTTAAACCCTGTGAGATCTCTGCATCAAGCCGTATTCGATTACGTGGTAGACTTTTCGACACACGGTCGGAATTGTTTTGATTTGCGTCATGACTTCTTTTCCCGGTATGTCACTTTTCTGGATCAGAACATGGAATCAGCATGGCTGTGCAGGTGCTATTTTGCCAGGTAAAAGCCCGTCGACGGTGTGCGAACGCATCAAATGTGAAGATGTCGCAAGTGGATAGGCAGCCTCCTTGAACGTCTGAGGCTCACTGGAGAGGAAAAAGTACATCGCAGACGTGTGACACGTGGCCGAGGATTCGAGATTGCGTGCCACAAGTTCTGGCGATGATTTGCAGATGTTGCGGGCACTCAAAAAGTCACCCCGGACCGCAAGTAACCGATTGTAAGGGCTCTCGATAGGGACAGCAGTTGCTGCAAGGGCCGTCGGACTCATGGGGTGGGATGATGGAGCAGGATCTTTGGTCGTGACGAGTAAGAGACGTCTTCATGCATGGTACTTCGGCGGCTACTGCAGCTAAAGGGAAATGCAGGTCATGAGATTCAGAGCGGAGTGGCATTCGCAGTTGCGTGCAGAGAACCTCCACAGGTTGCTGTCGTGGCATGCAGGAGTCGGTGCCAGCTGTAAGGTACATCCCGAGTACTGGAGCGACTTATCGGGAAGAGGAGGGGATGTTGGAGCGAGGTTACGACTTTTTGAGTGCGTGCATGGCCCTTTGGTATACCCACTCGCCCAGCAGCCCGCAACGCGTTCTCGATGCCTTGGAACCCCGGAGACGGCCGGCCGCCATGCAGGACAGTCAGTACTGCGTATCTGACCGGTGTAAGCAATTTGGAGTCCTCGCAGGTGTGCTGATGTGTTCGCAGCACGTTCAATACCCCGTGAATAATGGCTCATTACCCCGTCCCAAAAGTTCCGCCAAGTCAGCTTCTTTGAGCCCGGAATGAGGGCACTCGGCAGTTTTCCAGCGGGCGCAGACACCTTTGGAAGACTCATGGATGACTCCGGGGTGACCGTTTAAGTCTGGCGCCCGCAGACTGGCCTATCGCTGGCGACAAAGGCACACGCTCCCTAGCCCCAAATTGCAGGAGCCCTGGGGAGCTTGCCAGGGTCCTCCGCGGGTGTAACCACCGAATGGAGATGCTCTCACGTTCGCTTGACTCGACTCTGAGTTGAGAGGATGTGGCCCACTGCGTCGGGCGCAGCTAGACGCAAAAGGAGCTAAGCCGCCGCCTCACCCGTCCCGCTTGATTGGAGGCCGACGCTGTGTCACGATTGGATGCTTTGTATGACGATCTTACTCTTCCGAAGAAATGCTTTGGGCTGCTGTGATCGACGCGGAAGAAGCGTGAGACGGGAAGAAGGCGAGTCTCTGGCCCTGGGCAAAAGAAGGGTGAGATGAGCTCGCGCCTGACGAGAACGAGAGAGACCACGGGGAGCTGGTCGCGGCATTGTCAAGCCCTTGCAATTTCGGGACGGACCATGGTCGATTTTATCGATAGGCCGGAGATATGATACCACAATCGATAAAGGCAAGCCTTGTGAGCGAAAACAATGCTCTGTATTTCGTACAGTACATACTAGACTTGCGTCCTTCTCTTTCTATATATCTCAATGTTTGTGACATGAGCGAGGCCTGGGACAGTAGCCAGTGCCTCCAAAAGTAGTACAGAAATGGGTTGAATAGCAATCCGTGACCCAGTGACATAGGAAAATGCTTGAGCGACAGCTTGCCATACTCTTCGAGAGTGATGGTGGACCATGACGATATCCAAATAACAACTCCATTTGTAACCCATGAAACTCCTTCGCTTTGGTATCAAATTCCCCCGGTGTAAGACCATTCGTGCAGACGTCGCGTTTAGATGTTCAGTGCTTGTCTTGGCCAAGATCATCTCCATCTGTTGTGGCTCATGCCAGATGAACGAAGAGGCTCATCGCGGGTGATGGTGTTATGGTGGATGACAACGACCTCGCGTTTGATGGGGTTGCGAGGCTCCTTCCGCTCTGGCCGTTCCCTTCGCGAGTCGTGGTAGATTCTCTCACCGGCGCTGCTGGAGCCAGATGAGCTGTGATATTGTGCAGGCATCTTGTTGGTTGGTGGTTGGATAGTTTGAGTAGGAGGAGTATTTGGCGGTTGTTGTATGGTTCGAAGCCGCGTTGTCGAAGTAGCTGAGGTCACTCCAGCAACAATGTGGACTTGAGTATTTGTACTGTCGACGGGAGGTGGAGGTGTTGTATGGTTGAAGCGAGACTGGAATGCTCAAGGTTTTGTCTGGTGGAAAGTCTGGAAGGATGGTTTTGGGTATTTGGGTATTTTGTGGCGATGTTCTAAAAGTGGTGACAGTTGATGGAGGTGGGGGCGAGTTTCCAAGGATGTTGCTAGGAGTTAAGGGGTGACGGATTGCGCTGAAGGAATCTGATGGAGGGCCTGTGGCGTCGCAGAACTGGTTGTCAAAGTGATGACAGAGAAGACTGAGCGAGAAGAAGTTGAGTGTCTTATATCAATGCGATGGAGTCATAATAAAGGAAACAGTCAGGCCTATTGAGACACTGAAGCCTGGTGAAATGGGGTTCGCATCAGGCAGACTCCCGAATTGGTATCTAGCATCAGGCAACGAGAGCTAAGCCTTGCTGGACAGTAGTGACTTGGATGACGAGGACAGGGTCTTCGGATAATAACGTCGCAGCAAGTAGCCAGCAGAATGGTGCTGGACAGACGGCAGCATCCGCAGCAAGGCGAGGTGTCCTCGTACACTTGCAAGCAGATGCAGGTGTGGATGCTAAAGGGGGTGGGCGAGGGTGGGAAAGAAAGGCTGTGGAACCCGCGGTAGGCTGTGGAGTCGTGGGTTTGAACAGAATTGTCAAACAGACCAACGCCCAGTGGAGGATCAGGCAGCACCGTCGTCACGCTTGGAGCTCGTGTCGAGCAAGATTGACCGGGTTACGGGAAGCTCAGAGGGTGGATTGATTGGGCAGCCATTTTCAATTGTCTTTGCTTCGGAAAGGGTTAAAGATGAGACACATTGGCAAACCGGGGGGACCGACGACAACCGCCAGGTCTCTGATGACGTTGCTTGGAATGCAAACGAGGGAGGGCGCATTTGGATTTGGCTAGCCATCAGTCCTCGCATGCCACCAACCAGCGCGCCGCCGAAGCTCTCGCTGTCAACAGGCCGGGAAGGAAGAACTGCAGGGCCGGGCTAAGCTGCACGCGAGTGGCTCCTTAACTGGAAGGGGCAGGGGATTTGCAAGTTTAGGCGCGGCTTGGGGCTGCAGCGGTCCAGCTGTCGATGGCCTCCCGCCAGAATGTCCATCATATTTCAGGCCTATCCAATGCATCTTGTTCCTGCAGATGCGGCAAAAATCAATCTTTCTGTCGCGCGTGATTGCGCCTGGACATGAACAGGCGCCTCGTACTTTTCGTACCCTGTCGCCGTGGCTTTTGGTTTTTGCCACCGTAGCATTGACAACCCGAGGACAGTCGACCAGTATCCAGCGAATCTGCTGATACGAATCCTCCCTCGGCTCCAGGAAGCGCTCACTTCGGACTCCAGGGGAATTGCTCAGGTGATCACAGCCCATGGACACAGCACTGGCGCCTCTTTTTGAAACCGGCACGCTTCAGGATCACCATTGCCACACGACAGCCTCAAACGGGCTCGTGAGGGCCACTTGACCGAAGCGCCTAATGGAGGTATTATCCCATCACCTATCTACGAGTTGCCCAGTAGGTACTCCGTACGGAGTACAGAACCATTGATCGATCCTTGGCTGATCCTGTTTCAACTAGACAGTCATGTCCCGCCGAGCCTCACCCGCCTCGTCTGCCATGCTGAGGCGTCTCGGCCCCCGACCGTGAGGAATTGGCTGGCGCCACATCTCACTGCCTGCGCCACAAGTCCGTACCGCATCTGTCGTCTCGATCATTCCTGGTCCTCCATTCCAACTTGAACAATTGGGGTCCATTTGGCCTTGCATCGTCAAAATTAGGTTGAAAGATCATAACGTCCACTATCGGTGGCTTTCGAGTCAGCAATCCTGCTGTTACGAGCGCACAGTACCGCGGCTGATTTCCTTGGGAGGCTGGTGGGCGTCTTCGCCGCCCAATTGTGGATTCTGATCCGCTGTAACATACGGAGTAGCTTCAAGCTCCACGCCCGACGAGCGAGCCTCAAGCAATTTTCCGCTCAGACAATCCGGTGCGCATTGATGTCGATCGCTGTACGTTTCCGCTCAAGGTGAGGCGGAAGTGTCATGAGTCGGGCGCAGACGACCGGAACCCTCACTTCGTAATAGCTACAGCATACAACAGCCACGTGCTCAGGAGACGCGTTTCGCCATCGCCACCCACAATATCTAAGTGGAATTTGCCCGGAGCAGAGATACGACGCCTCTGTACTTTCTGCTCCGACATGCGCAGCTGCTAGGGCGATGAAATCAGTTTGTGCCCAACGAGAGTGCCGATCATCTCGGCTTGGACTAAGACAACCAAAAATGTACCATGGACCTCCGCCTGGGCTATCACTTCCTTTCGAGGCCTTGATGGAGGGTGCGAAGAGTATTGCAACTAGCAGCTTTCGGCCATGGCCGTTGACTCCGCTGGTCTTTCAAGTGTAAGCAACGACCGGTCTCTCATCCGTCATCATGCATACTGCACTCCAGAGTCGACCCGGGGTTGCAGTAGAGCGTCTGCATGGTGGCGAGCTTGATCTCCAGTGTCTTTGTGTTATTCTCATGTCGAGCCTCTGTTGGTACTGTCGCTGACCTCCTAGTTAAACTCCTACATCACTACCCAAAGCTATTGACCAAGCCTCAAGGTCAGCTTCGACCACGCTTATGGTTTCTTTCTAGCCGTTCTCGGGCCCTAGGCTTCGAGTAGACGATGCCGCGGGATCCGACGTCGACGGCCCGTGAACATTGAGCGGGACGCTGCCCAACACCTCTGAAACGATGATGCTCACCGACATGAAATGACGTCGACCGGTGTACTCGTACGCGGAGTATGGTGGTAATCGACAGGGAGAAGCCCTGGAAGCTGTCCTGGGCAAGACGACCCATGAAACTGCAGGCGCCATGCGTCGTCTCTGTTCAGGCGCGGGAACATAGGCGTTCGTTAGTGGCTCTCCTTTTGCCCGCTTTGGCGGCTGAGGGTAGGAGGAGCACATGCCGAGCTTTAGGCAAGGTGCGGCGTGGTGCGGACGGCGTGGAGTTCGGTCACCTCGGCTTTGTGCCTACTTCAGCGATTCTGGCGTACTCGCCTTCTGTAAGTTCAGCAGCAGACGACCCCAATGTACGTCATGCTCACTGCAGTCTATGGGAATCACGGCTCGTGCTTTGTGAAGCCGTTCCGTCGTCTCGGCCTGTATGAGGTTGCACAAGACTGTATGCCGCCACGGTCTGGCTAGATCGATTACTTTATGAATTAAGATCCTCTCATCTTCAGTCTACGGCCGCTAACAGCTAGAACTCATCAGAGGAAGACTGCTGAGTGTTTGGGGAGTAGTAGGAGACCAAAACTCACCCCCGAGATTGGATCTATGACCCGATCCATGGCCCACAGCAGTGGTCCGTACACTCGTCTGTAGGTATTCTGGGTACAATTGGATTTCTCTCGGGTGGCGACCTGAACCCATACAGTTTCTGCTTACTGGACCGAAGAACTCGATTATTCGACGTGGGTTTCTGTCGATACTGCAGAATGCGATGAACTGTTGTATTGCTTCAGTACGCTGGATGGATAAGGGTGATCATCGGGCTCGTTAATCGCCACTAAAACGCTACTTGCTCATCCCTGTTGGTCTACTCCAGAGTCAAATGGCTTTCATGGATCATGCATCGAGGACAGGACGTTGACGTGGTGAATCATCATCGCATGGTATGAGCAGGACAGTGATAAAATAAGTATTATCTTGAAATGTGGAGTTATGACCACAGCACTGATGAGACATGTCAATCCAACTAGTTGTTACAAGACGGCGCAAATGTTTTGCTTTAACCCTACGGCAAGGTTGCCAATATCTTCCTCCCTCTGTCTTCGTCGAGACGGATTTGCTTTGCGACCTACTTCCCCGGCGATATCATTCACAATAGAGCCACCATACCAAGAAACAAGCTGCCCAACATTCCAGTCGCAGGTACTGTGTATCCGTCGGCACCATTACCAGCAGCACTTGTCGCGGAGCTGGAAGCACTGCTTGCACCGGAGGATGCAGCCGAGGATGCAGATGACGCGACGCTACTGGCCGCGCCTGATGCTGAAGTCAAGAAGGAGGAAGCCGCCGAAGTAGCACTGTTCACAACACTGTTCTCTGCGGAGGTGGCACTGGAGAGAATGCTGCTGATTCGGCTGGAGAGGCTGCTTTGGTCGGCACCTGTCGCCGTGGCGGCCACTGATGACAGGCTAGCAACCTCGGAAGAGGCCCCAGCCGAGATGGAAGAGACCTGAGACTCAACGGATGAGATCAACGAGTTGACGCCCGACGGTACGCTGGTGCCGATTGAGGATGCCAACGACTCTGCCGATGAGATGGCTGAATTAACGTCTGAGGTTGCAGCCCCAAAGCCAGAGGTGGCATCGCTGGCCAGGGAGGAAGCGAGTGAGGTTGCTGCTGAGACGATGGAGCTGGGGTCGGCTTGAGCGGCGGCGCCGACGGCGAAAGCCAGCACGATGGACTTGGAGAAATGCATTTCGAAGGATTGTCTGAGGTAAGAAGGAAATGCGAAGGGCTGGTTCTGATGGCTGATGGCAAGTTCTGGACAACCTCTGTCTTGTGCTGACGTTGAGAGAAGTTACTTCAAAGGTAGGTTACGAAGAGCTATATATATGTCGTTCTTCCTCAGATGACGTTTCGCAGGATATTGTGGAACTGTCCGAAATGAGCCACCAAATACGTTTGTCTCCAGCCCCGTGTGGGCCGGATGGGAAAGTCTACAGCCTTGCATGAAAGCCTGTCCAACAGAGATTGCAGCCCGGTGCGGCTGGCAGGTCGCTGGCCTTCTCGATGCGTAACCCTGGCGCAGATCGCCGGCTGTGTGCGTTGGTATTGGCCGACTGAGAGCCATTTTGGGTGTCTAGATGGATGTTTCGGAACACAGCCACCACGTCATCTCGCCACATTCGACACGCCGGCCACGCAAGCCTTTCCTGTTCCTCGAGCTACACTTCTGTTTTGGGCCGCCTTAACGCGATCTGGCTCACACAGGAACAGCCCAGCGTTCATGACCGCAGTTGTGCCTGAGATCGGGTACGAAGTACTGGGTTACCACAGTCGAGATAGATACTACGTGGTAAGTATCCTACGGGTGCGTGTACTCCGTACTCTTAGCCCTAGCAACAGAGCTGTGCACAGACCAAAATCATGAAGATTAAATAAAGCTTGACATCTGCGTGTGGCGGGACAAGCTGATGTTTGGACGATAGGGATCCACGCAGGGGAATATTTCCTTGATTTCTGGGCGTGAGGCCTTCACACATTGACGTCTTCTGCCTCGACAATGGCGTCAGGCCTACGCCAAGATGATGGTCAACGTGGTCGCACTCCGCATTGTGTCCCCGCAGTGATGGTGGTTAGAGTTAAGATCAGGATACGAGTAGTAATACACTTCATACTTCTGTGTGTATTCAGTTCTTTTAGCTTTTGCCCATGTCATCATATCTTATGCGGGGTCGCGTATGGAGTACTCGTACTTAGGGTCTCAGGGCTCGCCATCACTGACAGATCTACCGGTGCTGAGCAATACCTGGCTGCAGAGACTGTAATAGCGGCACACAGGGCAGATGTAATGATTCGTTCTATGCGTGTATTCTTCGAGGAACCTGCGACCTCACTGTTATTTACAAGAAGTATACCTAACGCCGGCTTACGCCGCGCTTTCAAGATCACCTAGAGGGATGTTGGGGGCACGTCGACGCTAATTATTGTCTTGATGGTCGTTCAGTAAGCAATCAGCCGGCGCAAGCTTGCAATATCAAAAGCCGATCAAGGGATCTCCGAGGGAACAACCATTCTGTGCCCAAACCTTCCAGAGCACTGCAGGGATACTTGCAGCTCAACAACGACGGACGGCGTCTTACGATATCATCCTCCGGGTTTGAAGGGATCATGCACCTCTTCATGGCAATGTCGCCGCTCGGGCCAAAAGCAACATACTGTGTATGCGACTGCATCCGCAACGACATTCCAGCATTGTGGGCGACAAAGACGGCTGGTGTTCAAAAAACGGTCGCGCCCCCCGTCGAGTTCAATCCTTCGAGTAGATGACTGCAATGAGCCGGTTGACGGAAGTTGCCTCGGTTTAGTAAGATCCGACTTACAATATCTCGTTGATGATAGTGAAGTCGGTCCTGGAGGTTCAAGGTGCAGGCGAACCAACGGACTGCGAGTCCTATCTGGTTATATGTCCGCCGTCATGCCGGAGAAGCCCCGGATCATCGGCACCGAATCCGGGACACCCGCGCATGGCGGTGGGAGAGAATCGCGCGATTCGGACAGCGATCCTTGCGTGTGAGTCCCAGGCGCTCGGTGAACGCCGCTGACTAACAAATGACCTCGCCGTCTCACGCCGCGGACAGCCAGAGTGGCTATATCCGCCCGCGAGGCTATGCCCAAACAGCAGAAAAGTCAGCGCTAGCATGATTGGATCAAGGGGCAGATGGCAGATGCAGAAACCAAGGATCGCGAATCCGTTTGCTTCGAAAGCTTCAATCGTCGTCTCGAGAATTAAACGAATACCCCGCCGCCGCGAACTGCCGGGCCAAAACAGCCTGGACGTTCAGGCATCGGCGCGACGTCAAATAACTACTCGTAGTCGATCTCATACTGTATCTTTGGCCGCTTGAGATCGCGGCCGACCGGAGCCGCCGACGACCAGCTGCCTCTTTGAAACCTGGCGCGCGCAGTGTGGCCGCACGATTTCCTGGGGCCTTTCTTTTCCAGGCCCCACGCCCCGAAGCTTCATCCCTCTTCCAGCGAGACAAGCTTCATCTCCCTTTTTTTCCTCTCTTGCACAAAGACTGGGAAAGTGTGGCATTTTGACTGATTTAAGACCCTCGCATTGCCCCCAGTATTGCTCTTTGCGTCGAACAACCAACAGTTTTCGAATGGCGCTGTTGTAACGTCTCTCGCCATGATACACTCTCGAGTCGCGATACCTGCCAACCGGCGATGAAGTAATCAGCCCTATCAGGCCCATGGGTGCTCAGGATTCTATGAATCGTGTCCGACGGCTGCATCGTCGCGACGGTCTGCCACAAGCCAAGGGCCAGCATGATGCACCGGCACCGTCGGGCGCAAAGTCGGCGACGAAGGCGAAGTTAATTATTACGCCGCTGGACTCTTACCGCCGTGAAGTCTTCGCGTCCTATCCGTCAGGAGGTGGAGATTTGTCGAGGGAAAGTGTAGACGAGTGTGAGCATATGCAACCCCCAGCCAGCATTTGAGGTGCGACTGACGGACGGCCTGCCAGATATTTACATATATCGCAAGGAAGAACTATGTCTCAAGATCACTCCCGACGTCGACCATCCTGCGATATCCGTCGTCTTCCCAATGTCGATGCAAGACCCTGACCTGTTCAAATGCCTCCTGGTGGGAGCCCACAGTCTACATGACTGGCGTCGCGATCCTTTCCACGTCAACCGTACCCATGAGATGCTCAAATTGCAGAACGAGGCCATCCTGTCGGTGCGCAAGCGGCTGAGCGCACCCCAAGCCCACCTTGACGATGGTGTTCTGATCGCCATAACCCACCTTATGGTTGCCGACGTAAGTCAGCCTACTGCCGCCGCCATGGCGCAAGTCTAACTCCACAAGTTATGTCGCAGAGACCTGCTGTCGCTCAAAGCGCACCTGAAAGGCGCAAGACAGATCATGAGCTTACGAGGGGGTCTGGGCAACTCGCCTGCTCATCTGGCGGTGCGAGCCATCGTCACCATGTGAGTCTTGCTACCGCAGCACGCGCCCTTGTCAACCTATGCTGACGTCCAAGCAGGGTCGAGTTCTATATTGCGCTTGGCCAATACCTTCACATCAGTCCAGATGATCCGACCTCGATCCCCAAGAGGCAAATCGAATTCGTCCAACATCCCTTTCCGCCCGACATTTGCCGCGACGTCGCTAAGCTTCCGATCGGTCTGGCTGAAGTGGCATTGACCGGTCACCTGAGTGTGCAGTGCATAAAGCTGCTGGCCGAGGTTGCATCCTGGGTGCCCTTGGCAAATAGTGCCACGGCGTCAACCGAGCAAGCCGGAAATTCGCAGGACAGATACTGCCGCCTCTTCGCTGAGCCTAGGGAGTGCTCGCGCAATGCCATAATGCTCCTACTTGACCTCAAGCGGTCAGGGCTACCACCAGGCCTGGAGCATGTCATCTGTCTAGGTCTCGCCATTGCCGTTCGCCATGTCAGTGGAGAGAACCGCACGAACATATTCGACACGGCATCGCTCGCAGCGCTGACGAAGGGTGTCAAGGCCATCGACAGCCCTTCGGTAGCGGACTCCGAAGTCATCATCTGGATCTCTTTGCTCGTCAACTGGCGTACTCAATCTGCCAAGCCCATTCCCAGGGCGAACGAACTCCTCGACTATGTCCTGGAATCATTCCCCGCTTCGCGGACATGGAAGAAAGTGTCGATTATTTGTCGGAAATTCTGGTGGTTTGAGCGCTTTCAATCTGACTGGGAGGAATGCTGGCGGCGCGGGATTGCTAGGCAGCAGCAACGGTCCTTGACCGACAGCCACTCCCGCACCGTCCAAAGTCGAGAGGCATCTTTCGCCTCTTCATTTCCCAGCCTCATGTCTCTTCGGAAGCATTCGACTAAAGACGAGGTCGAGTGAGACGCCCCAGCGGGCACCAAAATTATCAACCCCATCATTCAGCAGGAGCATTGCCCAGAAGTGGCGATTCTCGCTTTGCTGTCTGCGTGCTATCACCGCCGTGGGAGATGCCACGAAGAAGCAGCTGCGCTATGTGGATCTATCATGCCTCTGGTTGAAGCCTGCTGGACGACCTCTGGCGAGTAGAATTTCACCGTGACTGCGGGCTTCGGCATCTGCAACCGGGTTCAAGGCATGACCATTAGTCCTGTCGAAGCCCTTCACAGCTTGAGCGGTATCCCAGACATTCACCCTGTGTGTCGGTGCCTTACGCCGCGCCGAGGGTGAATGTGCGAACGGGTGTGTAATACTGCCCGATCTATGTAGCACGGTTCAGACAGTCGCAGGGTGGATGCTGGGCACGAGACCCCGGTACATCGCAAGCTCCGAGCATAGTAGGATGCCTACTGCACGATTCAGAAGGGCCGTGGAGGTGCGCAGGAGGCTGAGGGTGCCTGTCAGTATTTGACAGGCACATTGTGTAGAACTAGATATTTGCAAGAATATCCCAAGAAGTAGAACCATCTGGAGATTGAAGTTAGCTGTCGCTCTACTCTGAATTGTGCCTGGATCGGTGAAGCTCCAATGCAGCGAACGGCCATCTGAACGTAGTTCAAGGTGTGATTCCGAAGGAGCTTGACCCAGCCTGCAGAGATCCATTGTATCCGCGTCTCGACAAGATCTGGATGGAGTTGGATCACGAGAGGTACGTGGCCGTGTGCGCCAATCAACGGCGTGAAGCCGCGATTGACGCCCGAAGACGTGGGGCAGTTCTTGGATAGACACATCTCCAAGCGCCTGGTTGGGGCGGCTACACGCCTTGGACTGCCAGTCGCACCTAAGCGGCAGGATTCCATTTGCAAAAGGAGCAAAGGAAGGCTGAGTGCTGGAGCCTTTACAAGTCGTCAAAGAGGACACTCACTGACCTCGACAGTGAGCGAGCGTCAACTGAAGAGACGGTGACGAGATACAACACTTCCCCTCCTCGACTTCCTCTCCCTTCCTCATCTCGCTGGTGCCTCTTGACTCAACTTTCCATTGCTTGCAGCGCTTGTTTCGTTCTCTCAGGTCTGATTTGGCATCAGCCACCCTGCCGTCTGCCGTTGCTAATTCCGGGGCCTGGGCCGACCGCAGTCGTCCCGTCATCTGGTCATCCTTCACGAGGGCCGGCCCCCACCTCGACATCGAACCCGCAGCCGATTCTCATATCCTTCACGCATCCTTCACATCTTCTGTTTTGACGGGCCTGGCTAGTTCTTCGCCATGAGTGCGTCCGGCCAGCAGGGCCGCGGGGACGGCGAGATGTTCCTGAATCGTCCCAAGACCCGCGACTCCCCCACCATCGTCGAGCCGCTGCGCATCAACAAGAGGACTTCCAGCGCGTCGTCCGGTGTCCCCTCGATCACAGGGAAACAGAGTCCTGCTCCGCAACAGCCGGTGTACCCCATGCCCTCCCTGCCTTTCCCAGACGACCAATCGCGGCAGCAAGCCCAAGCACCTCGACCCAACGGCGCACCCGGCCCAAATCCGTACCCGTATCCATACCCAGATGTGAGAAGAGTGACATCTCCCCAACAGCCAGGGAGTGCCGACAGTGGCATAAGACAGCAGGCAAAGAGGACGACATCAGGGGACGGGCGCACAGGCCAGACTCTTGCCGAGCGCCGGGGCACGCTACCGAAACCTCTGCCAGAGTCTCCCGGCCCAGATGCTCCAGACAAGGACAATCTGTTTCAGCGACCTGTTCAGCGCAGCGACGCTCCCAACACTGCGCCGCTGCCAAGCCAGAGTCAGGGTCAGCAGCCGTATTGGCCACCTCCACCTGAAGGTGCTTCCTCGGCGGCCGATGCTCTGAGCCGACTCAAGATCAGAGATCCTTCTTCGATCAATCGAATTAGTTCTACCGCTTCGACATCGACCGTACGAGCCCAGCGTGGATCTCCACCTCCGCCGGAGACACCTATCATACCTCCTGGCGCCCGGCCCCAGACGGATATCGAGGCCCGCTACGCGGCGTCGGGCATCGCGGGCACTGCAACACTAAACAGCCTACAAGCTCAGAGCCTGGGTGCCCAGCAAAGAGCTGCACAATATGGCGCACCTCCTCAGCCAGCCCAGCCGCAGACGAGCCAAGCTCCCAGGCGACCTTGGACTCCGACCGAAGACCCAGGCAGCTCCCACCATCCTGCTCCGACAGTCTATCAGGGCATGGAAGAAGCACGCCCTATGACTCCTCCTTCGGCCACGACGTCTACGCACCGAGCGGCACCGCTGCAGTCCCCAACTCGGGCACCACATCCCGTGGAAAACGAGCTGTCGAGGCTGCAACCTCACGACGAGCCTCCGCCCGCATATTCTCAGGTGTCCGGCGCTCGAGGTGGATTCCCGGCGGAGAAGCAGAGACGAAGCATGGTTGGTGCGGCGCCGGCGCCCGCCCAAGGACCGGTCGCGGCGGCGGTGCCACAGGCGACGAACTCAAGACCAGGAGCGCTGGGTCCCAACCAGATGGACCATCCTGCTTTCGCAAATGATCCTCGACAGGCTTCTCAAAGCCCGCATCAGGCCCACCACCCAATCCTGAACGGACAGGTACAGCACGCGCAACCGGTCATGCCGCAGACGCCCTCTCAACTGCCGCCCGCGTCTCCTCCGCCACTTCCAGAGGGTTGGATTGCGCACCTGGATCCGAACTCGGGGCAATACTACTATATCCATCTGCCGACCCAATCCACGCAATGGGAGTTTCCCAAAGGCCCAACACCGCTCAACCTCAACGAGACTCCATTATCACCGGTAGCCAGTATCTACCAGAACCCACTGGCGTCCCCTGGCCTGTCATTTGCTTCGAAACCATTGGCTTCGCCTGGTCTCCCAATGACCCCCGGCTATGATCAGCAGAGCGTGATGGGAATACCTGGGCCGGCAGCCTTCACCGGACCGCCTCCCAGTGCCGGTGTAGATCTGTACAAGGTGGTGGCAACCAACGGCGTGTACTTTGGTCCCTACCTTCGATATGCCAATATGGACATCGAGCGAGGAATCTGGTTCGGTTCCATTCTCTTGGTCACGGATGCGCCTCAGCCGCCTACCATACACATGCACCAAAGCGTCGACTTGTCTCCGAATCCGCGCCAGTTGAAAGCCAACAATATCTCGAGCCATCAGCGGTGGACGTTCTACAAATACGACATCGATATCCAGATGGAGGAGTCTGGACCTGCCAAGTGGACTTATGCCATCACCTCGCATTTGGGTTGTACGAGATACGAGTTCTTGGTCGCTGGAAAGCACGAGACGAACTGGCGGTTTTTCTGCACCTCTGGGAATGACTTCTCCATCAACGTCAGTGCCAACGAGCGTGCCCGGCTGGGAGGTGTGGGCTTCATGTGGAAGGACATCATGCAGAAGCACGCCGAATGTGGCGGGTTCCACTGCCAGATTGGACTGGGAAGCCAGATTAGCGCCGATCGACTTTGGAAAGAAATCCCATCTCTGAAGCAATGGTTGGCTACGAGCGGGAAGGAGAATCGCAAGCAGGCCGTGTGGACTGCGGCACATGAGGAGGACGTGACGCACGCATATTTCCATTATTACACCAGCCATTTTGATCAGCCCAATTTGCGCGAGGCTTTTGCCCAGATACCCCATATTTTGACGATTGATGACCATGACATGTGGGTGACAAGTCCGCACTTCCCCGGCGAGCTCGCAGCTAACAGATGCAGATTTGACGGATTTGGTTCTTACCCAGAGTACATGCAGTTCAGCAACATGTTCAAGAACATCGGACGGATCGGCATCGAGATGTACCTGCTGTTCCAGCACCATACGACACTCGAGCTCCTTCGAAACGTGTCCGACGACCGAGACCTCTTCACCATCACTGGCACTGGCTGGCACTTTGTCAAATTCCTGGGGCCGGCTGTCGCAGTGGTCGGTCCGGATACGCGAAGCGAACGGACATCGCACCAGGTCATGGCAGGCCCGACCTATCAGGGCCTTTTCCCGAAAATTGCCCTGCTACCTCCGACGGTGCAGCACTGTCTGCTCCTGCTGGCGGTGCCGATCGTCTACCCACGGTTGGACGCCGCCGAGTCCATCGCCCACACTGTGGCGACGGGGAAGAAAGCAGTAACAGGCGCGTACAACGTCCTCGGCAAAGTGACCAGCTCGGTTGCAGGGGTGGTGGGTGCAAAAGGTGCCGTCGGGTCTGGCTTTGACTCGGTGAAACGCGCGGTCGGCAAGTCCGGGTTGATGGGAGGCATTTTGAGTCCGTTTGGCGACATTGATGTCCTGGACGAGCTGAAAGATCTATGGACCCATGATTCCAAGGTGAGTGCAGTCCCCCCGACTCTTTGATCTCGTGACGTTGTTTGACACGTTGAAGGATCTGGAACGAACATACTTTATCCGCACGCTTCAGGGGATTTCTCACCAGCGATCCATTCGGGTGACCTTTCTCTCCGGCGCCGTCAACACTTGTGGCGCCGGCTTGGTCCACGATCCATCCAACCCGTCAGACCACAAGACCATGTATCAGCTCATTTCATGCCCCGTGGTCAACACACCGGCGCCGGGATACGTGATGAAATTGTTGAACAACAACAAGCCTCTCTACATTCCTGCCAACGGGCAGCGATCCACCCCTTCCCAGCCGACGGACACGAAAGAGGACATGATGGAAATCTTCACCCACGACGTGACGGGTCAGCCGACCAACAACCGTAAACTGATGGCGCGGCGCAACTACGTCGCAATAGTGGTGTACGACCCGGAAGTGGTGAACGGCACGTTTGGGCAGACGGGCATGAACCGAGGCTCGGGCAAGTTGAGTCTGGCCGCCGACTTTTTGGTGCAGGGTGAAGGCGCGTATGGGAATGTGGTCAAATATGGACCGGTTGTGGTTCCGAGCCTGGAGTACGGACGTTGAAGCGGATTTGATTTTTTGTGCGTCGGGTACAACTTAGCGATCAGATTTTTGAGGGAAGAACATCAGTGATGATACAGAGATCAAATGAGATATGCTGCTTTACTTTGCTCTAGGCCGCATCCTGACGTGAGGATCTACATGTTGAGCAGGCAAATCTCCAGTCCATACGGCGCGGGCGTCAGATAGGATCTAGTAATGCACAGAACTCCCGCCGGCCTCCTCGTTCAGTCCCTACTCTCCAAATACTGTATGTACTGTATGTATTACGACAGTCTGTTCGTCGTCATCAGATTGGCCGACCTGACGTACCCGCTGGCTGGCCATGGATGCGTAGCAGGGCAGACAACACCAACCCAAACCTACTACATACCATACATACCATTGTGCATTGTGCATTGTACATACAGTATTCATCCTACCTCCATCCGGGAGTACGGCTCGCGCGGGCCTGAACGTTCCGCCTCGACGTGGACGGTCTTGATTTGACCCGATCGCGAGATGTGGGCGCCAGACAGGGACTGGACTGGACTGGACGGCCAGCGCGCTGTGGTCGCGCACGTCATCACTCTTCGTGCTGCCGGGGGAGGCCGCGCACAAACACAACACGCGCCGCGCTCCCGCGGACAGGGGTCGGGTTGAACAAGGCGTCTCCAGGATGCTGAGAAGCTAGTGGCCGGGTTGGTAAGGGTTCGCGCGCGAGAGGGAGAAGAAGAAGGAGAAGGGGAGGGAGAAAGAAAAAGCAGAAGAAGAAAATGCTCTCTCAGGCCGTGAGGGCGTACGAGGAGGAGATGGAACCGCGTTAACCTCAAGGATATGGAGTTCATCAGTCTGTCGCAGAGCAGGACGGCGGGCGCACGATTGGGAGATGTTGTTGCAGATGCCCATGTTCAAGGCCGGGATGAATGCGGACACGGCGCCCGGGGCGGAGGACAAGGCAGGTGCAAGACCTACTGTGTAAGCGATGGGTTGGATCTGATAGTGTTGTCCTTGGTCCTTGGTAATTACTCTATCGTCTTGTCGTCGATTCCCAGTGCACAAGAGGGATCTCCTTTGAACGGATCTCAACAGGTCAGGGCTTTGCTTGGTCAGGAGAGAGACCAAAGTAGGTGCGACTGGAACATGAAGCCGAAGCCGTTGGATGTGGGCAGCGTTCGAAACGCGAAGACTCTCGTGGCGCCGGGGTATATACGATATGATTGCGGGCTTGTCGTAGTTCCATGGCGCTGCAAGGAACAGGAAAAGGGTTCAGAATGAGGCAAGCACCGTAACGTACTCCGTGCTGTCGATTGTTATAGGTAGGACTCGGTTCAGCCGTATCTATCAAAACTAACCCTGTCTGATAGTGTCACAAAGGCCTTCTATATGTCATTGCTGAAGCTGGCCTTAGCGAACTGGTCTATGGCAACCTTGCGTAGTTGGTCCTCCGAATTCTTGGTTCTTTGAATAGTATTTAAGGATCTGTGGGTTGGGGGTTTGTTGAAACTCTTTCTAGTTGTATACTCATGTTTGTAATGCTCCTGAGTGGGTATATTTTTGGTGGCTCTTGAACCGGTAGACTCGACGAGAGTCCTTTCGCGTACGCAGCGGCCATCGTGCCGGCGCATCGGCGCCAAATGTCGTTCTATGCTCGTGGAGGTAAAAGCATATCCTGACTCGCCACCCTAAATCTAGGTGCAATAACGAGGCTCGCGGGCTCCAGTGGATGAAGCGGAAGATCGAACTGGCGTCTAAGAAAAGAGGGAGGAAAGACTTCGATGGTTGGTGTTATAACTTTTCCTGTCTCTTTGCCATCACCCACAGTCCTTCGGCTTCAGTCATGACGTTGCCGTCTTTGTCCACAATCTGTCCCCTCGACAGCCATTTGCGACCTTCTCTTCCTACAAGCCAGCAGCGCACGAGCACATCGCTAGGTGTCGGGACGGGTGCGCGGTAAGTGACATTCAGGCTGGCGGTGAAAAGAGAGTCTCTGGGACCCGAGATGTGTTGGTGATGTAGCATCACACATAACCCCATCATCTCATCGAGGATAGCGCAGGACATGCCACCGTGAATGACTGACGGGTGGCCATCGAGTCCTAGCCGACCGAGTTCTAGAAGCATGATGCAGTCTGGATTCTCTGGTACTTGTGTCACCTCATTGTGGGATGTTTTCAGTTTTAATTGTCCTTTGGGGCTTTCTGGCTTGAATGGGAAATCATTCAATTGCAGTGTGACCAGATGAGGAATGGTTGAGGGGCTGCTGACGGTACGGGAGAAGAAGTAGTCCTCGCCGGAATCTTTGAGGACGCGCGAGAAGGTGGGTACGGCCTTGTAGAGGGGGTTGGAAAGGTGCTTGTTTGTCCACTCGACAGCTGCGAAATGTCGGCGGGCGTCTTCGGGGACTCGATGGGCGGTCATGAACTTGGACAGGAAGTCCATCTGTTCGGTTTGCGGTGCCATTTAGAGGGATACAGGCTTTGATGCGTTATACATCGAGTGTGACGACGGCAAGAGCAAACAGGCTGCGAGCAGGAAGGTCGTGGTGTAGTTGGACAATCCTCCATTTTATTTCCCTTTGGATCTCCAAATCCATGGAAACGGAACCATCCCGAGCTTGAGCCTCGGTCTTCGATAACCGTTTGACCGCCGCCTGAGCGCTCTGAATGGCGGGATTTTGGCGGCCGAATCTCGTCTGCTCCAAGGATCCAGTGTCCGGTGGCTAGAGCTGTCTGGGCTTAGGGCTACCTGCAAGATCGTCCGCAGTGGGGGAAGTCAAGCGATGCGCTGCCCTGGTGATTGGCGCGGCCGTTAATGTGTTTTAGAAATGAGCCAGAGCGACGAATTGGGTGGTCAAAGCGTGCGAGGCCCCAGTCAGTCCCCTGTCACTTCTGGTTAAACAGCTCCAGCTAGCCATCAAACCGGCAAGGCGGGTGATAGGATAGCGGCATCGTCAATGGACATGATACCGGCCCTTCACACCAAGTGGAAATGCGCAGGCTCTTGGAGGCGCGCAGAAAATAAAAGAGCCACGCAAGCCAGCACCACTTCCGTCTTCTCCCAGCCTCTATCTCAAGCTCGAGTAGTTCCATAGCAACCGCAAAGCATCTTCATCATAGCATCGAGTCGCAGTTGCCAACCTCTTCGAAGATAAAGGTGAGCTTTTATCCAAGTCCGCGGATGCTCTTTCCCCATCGCATCTTCACTGCTCGACTATTGAATCCTGCCGGACCACTTCCCTTGCTCCCACCTTCTCGTTCTTTCAAGTACTTTTCCCCTCCCTCATCCTCTACACCGATCAACAATATTTTGAGCATCGATTGACACTCTGCATTGACAACAGACTCCTCCATTCCATCGCCATCATGCAGTACCAAATCCTCCTCGCAGCTTCTCTTGCTGCCCTCGTCCATGCTCAGACTCTCGCCACTTCAAGTGCAGCCTCCGTCGCGGCCTCAACAACCGTGTCGCAGGAGATGCCTCCCACCGCCACTCAAGCTTTCAACCCCGCTGGAATTGACTCCACCACTGCCTGTAAGAGCTGAGAACAAACGGGCTTGACCAAGAGATTATGCTGATCACAATACAGTCAACTGGTGCCACGCTCAATTGAACACCTGCCCTCAAATCTGTGGTGGAGCTGCTTCCCAGAACCAGTGCGACCAGGTTAGCTACAGTCTTGCTCAACTTGGTCTTCGTTGACGCTGACTTGCCAGAACTCCTTCACCTACACGTGCATATGCGCCAACGGCACCGTGCCCGACTGCACCGCCTTCACCCAGACTCTTCCATTCTTCATGTGTCAAGAAACATATTCTCAGTGCATCGACGCCCACCCTAACGATGCTCAAGGACAGCAAACCTGCACTGACAACATGCAATGTGGTACCCGCAACGCTACGGCTGAGGCCATCGCCCAGACCTCTGCTGCAGAAGCTTCCTCGGCATCTTCTACCTCGTCCGCTGATTCATCTTCGACTGCTGCCTCCACTGGTGGCTCTGCCACTGCCAGCTCTGCTTCTGCAACCGCGGCCAGTTCGTCACCTACTGGCGCTGCCGTTGCCGTCTCACAGCAAGTTGCTACTGGCGCCATCGCTGCCGTGCTGATGGCCGCCTTCAAGCTGTTGATCTAAGCATGGCTTTTACTGCTTCGAGCTATGGGCATCAGCACCCTCACCTCGTCTCTATGCTTAGCATTGGAAACAATTTTTTGTCGACTGCGGGGAATGACAAAAAGCATTAGGGCCGAAACAGCAAGAACCTGTCAAGTAGTATTGGTGGCACTGGAATCATGCACAAGGAAGCATGGCTTGGTTCTGCATAATGTCGACGGGGTCAATGGGGGATGACGACATTCAACTGAGTGATGATGATTTATGGTCTGAGCGTTGTGCTCGTGTCACAGGCATGAGCGCTTTTCAATCCTTTAGCGAGCGCGTTGGTGCGGACATCAGTCTTGACTAGCCACAGATAGTGCTATTGCACACAGGGAAGATTGTAAAGCGCTTCCACTAATATCGAATGATGTTCTGAAACCGAGACATGGAGACTCTTCCCCGGATCTGCGTTGTGATCCTCGTCTATCGCTTTTGTTCCACTTTTCACTTACCCACAGTGCCGCAGACGCTCGTGGAGAGAATCCTACTCGTACGAGCACGGGGCGACTTGTTTCAGCCACAGATAAACATGTGGCTGCTCAGATGTGGCTGTGCGCTGCCTCGAAGCTGAACTTGAAAAAGACCCGAAGGTGATGTTTCCGTCTCCAGTTTCCCCTCACATTTACACGAACAATGGAGCCCTGATCCATGTACCCTTGGATTCTTGTTGGCTGTGTACCTGCTGGGACTGGGTCTACAAGTGACTTTCGTGGCATTTCCGCTGGACCGTGATCAAGTCTCTGCAGAGCATACAGGAAGTCTCCCTCTTTCTGTCGATGTTTCCTGGTGTCCGAAAAGCCGACGTCTTCCCAAAGTGTACATTCTCCCAGCGTAGGAAACTGTAGAGCTCGCCGATCTCTTCTTCTATTACTGTCCAACTCACCTCCGTCACCGAATTACAGATTGCCCGCCTCAGTTGCCCACAACCCACGGTAACTGACCTGCTAGTTTGCCAGCCGAGAAGGTCAGAAACAATGCGCGCCCTCCGATACCACGGCGTCAAGGACCTTCGCGTCGAGCATGACATTCCGGAACCGAAGTGTGGCGACAGCCAGATCAAGGTCAAACGTTAGTCCGTCCATAACAACACAGTCAAGCTGCGGCACGTACCTCTATGCTAGAAGAGGTCCTCGTTACGGGTGTCTTGGGAATGGTTGGATTGTTGGCTGACGCAAATGCAATGACAATAGCTGCCTTTTGTGGGATCTGTGGGACAGATTGTAAGTACGTCCCGAGAGGTCGTGAAGACGCATCTTGCCCGTGCTCTTGAGAGGAGGAGAGGAGGTGGGCGTGGTGACGAGAAAGCAAGAAATACAGCAAGAATGTGTCGATACTCTAGCGTACATCGAGAGCTTACTATCTGCGTGGGATCCGAGAGGGGTGCCTTGGTGTCCGGCAGTGTCACAATGGACATCTCTTCGTGACGTCCAAGGAAAATTCGGTCGGGGATATTAGATTCATGAAGTGGCGGGCGTTTTGACTGGTTTATGCTGTCGTACCTACTCACTCACTCACTCGCCTTTCGCACCTAGTGCACGAATACTCCTCCCCGACGTTCATCCCGCAACCGTCGGCGCCCCATCCGGTCACCGGCGAAGCCATGCCCATCACAATCGGGCACGAATTCAGCGGCGAGATCGTGGAGATAGGCTCCTCGGCCGAAAACCCGCAGGGTCTCAAAGTCGGGGATAAAGTCGCCGTCCAACCCACGATCGCATGTTTCGACAAATGCGGCCCCTGCGGAGAAGGATACCTCAACTGTTGCGATGCGGCAGGGTTTGTTGGCCTAAGTGGCGGAGGCGGTGGCATGAGTGATGCTGTGTCCGTGGATGCGCGGTTTGTGTTCAAGTTGCCCAAGCACATCGGACTAGATGTGGGCGCGTTGGTGGAGCCGTTGGCCGTGGCGTGGCACGCAGTCGATCAGGTAAGCCTTAGCCCGCCTGCGAAGCTACATGGGATAGTGTGACGGAGGGCCAGCTCTGTCGTAGAGTCGCCGTGCCGTGTCGTTGCCCCTCGTCCCGTCTCGTCACTGACAAGGGAAGCAGTATCCCATCAAAGCGGGCGACTCGGCCCTCGTCATGGGTGCCGGCCCAATCGGCCTCGGCGTCATTCAGTGCCTCAAAGCCCGCGGGGCGGGGACCATCATTGTCGTGGAAATCGCTCGCCAGAGACAAGAGTATGCGAAGCAGTTCGGGGCAACGCACCTCATTGATCCGAGGAAGGAGGATACCGTGAAGAGGGCGAAGGAAATCACTGGAGGGCTAGGACCCCATGTTGCGCTTGATGCAGCGGGAGTGCCGGCCAGTTTGAGAGACGCCTGTTTGGCCGTGAGGGCGAGGGGCACGGTCGTCAATTTGGCCATCTGGGAGAAGGAGGTGCGTTCGCGAAGCTTATTTCTCTCTCCCGTGTCCCAGGATGAAAGCAAAGCCACCATCAGAGCTGACTTGAAATGAACAGGTGCCTTTCCAACCCAACAACCTTGTATTCGGGGAGAAGAAATATCTAGCCAGTAAGTCAGTGTCCACGTCTGGCCAGGACCTACATCCACCCGCCTCTTCATCTGTATGCTTTCTGACTCGGCGTAGTACTTGGGTACCTACAGGCCGATTTTGCGGGAGTCATCAAAGCCCTTGACGAGGGCTCATTGCAGCCGGCACACATGATCACCAGCAAGATTAAGATCGACCGAGTCGTGGAGGATGGATATAGGGCACTGATTGATGAGAAGGACAAGCACGTCAAGATCTTGGTGGATTGTAGGGCGTAGTACTCGGTGTTTGGTATTCAGACTGAGTGAACCATATTGTGAATGCATCGCCGGGGCTAAATGTCCGGGACAAACTGTTGTTGATGTGCGACACAACTTTCCGCTCTGTCGGCGCCGTTTGATGACCTCTCCAGGTCAAAATCAGCTCTTTCTGTGAGCCCATTCAGTAGTGACAACTCGATCACGCGCAGACCTCACTCACCTGATTACAAGAAGCCTTTGACGAATGCGATACCACTCGTGTAGCGACGCCATGGAGTATCACTGACTTGGGTGTGCTCGTAACCCTGCAAACGATATCTGGTGGCCTGCGACTATATATCTCCCTGTTCTGAGCCCTGCGTCCAGAGACTCCTTCCTCGACACAGTTTTCGCGTCCCCAACCCATACGATACTAATTGCAGCATCGTCACCCGAGCACCGGCCAGGCATCATGAAGAAACAGATCTTTCTCCTCTCCTTCATTTCGGGAATGCTGAGCCTCGCCAGTGCCAGCACCGCCCTTTCGCCCCCCCGGAGGAATAGAGCCGCCACAGACACAGTCCAACGAGAGAAAACACTCACTTCGCGCGACTGGCCTCCTTATCTAACATTCGACATCATACCACCCCTCGAGGGCTCATTCGTCTGTGGACGAACCACCGGCCGTGGGATTTGGCTCACAGTCCGCCTGGTGGACTCGTCCAAAACCAGCGACAAATGTAACCAGGTCGACGCATACATTTCTGAAGGCATCAAGAAAGGCCAGACCCCATACAAGTTCATGGACGTCATCTGGGTATGCCCTGACGAGGTCCATCTCACCGTTCCTACTCCTGTGATTCAGAACCCAGCCGGCGGCAAGTTCATATTCGTGGGAGATGCCGACTTCCCTTCCGGGCACGAGCGCACCATGGCGATGTTGAATGTCACCGACGCCGACCACGACCCTCCGGTCGACATCACCAATGTACAGGTCATGGTGGGATATGACTTTTCGGACGCGGGGAAGCCGGCTATCAACTATCTCTACTGTATGTGAGCGAGGATATCGTACGGAGGTCGTCAGGTCTGGCCCTGGTCGCCATCTGGCACACATCTGATGAATCAGATACCGGTGAGTCGTGCGACTCAGACAATTTGGGGCTGAAAGACAACTTTAAGGCGACGCGTGAGGCGCGCCCTAAGTCCAGGGTTCTGATTGGCGGGATATTGCGGGCACCGAAATAGATCTAACTAAGTTAGGCCCGCTCCTGCCGTTAGCTGAATCGATGCTGACTGGCAGCTGAGATCTCCTCACCTTCTTCTCTTTCTTTAATCTCGTCCGTCCGGATCACTGTCTGTTACGCTTGCTAGTATTACTAACGTCGGGATCCCAAACTACCCATGAATCGGTCATACAGCGTCTGCAGTTGCTGTCACTTGGTGTAACGCGTGTGTGTGTCGTCCCCTCGGCGCGATTGAAATAAGGCCCCCGACCCCTTCCCAGCAGCCTTGGACACAGACGGACAGCCAGAACCTCGCCACAAGTCCCACTTCCTTCCTTGGGTGAATAATGGCGGAAGCTGGCCTCGTCGCTACTATCCTCGGCATTGCCGGCGCCGGTGTCAAACTCTCAATCACACTATACACGTTCTCTGAAACAGTCGCAACCGCGTCCTCGGAAATCAAAAACGTGGCCCGAGATGTCTCGCTCACTTCGTCGGTTCTCGAACAACTGGGCGCCAATCTCAAGCAAGACGAGCAAGCGAAGCTGTATTCTGGCTCGGCGGTCCAGACGGCCAAGGACGTCATGACCGAATGCGAGGCCGTCTTCCAGGAGATCGATGGCGTATTGGCAAAAGCCACTGACAGTGTGGCGAAACGATGGCCAAAGAAGGGTGGCAAAGTGGCCCTGTCGGCAATGGACAGGTTGAAGTGGCCCTTTTTGCAGCCGAAGATGGCGCTTTTGAGGGGAAATCTGGAGAGGCTGAAGAGCACGCTGGTGCTGATGTTGAATGTATTGACTTATGCGCGAGATTTGCGAGTCGAGTAAGTTCATCGGTTGGTTGGTGGTTCCAGGACGAGCAATGGCGGACTAACGTTTGGATTAGGAAGGAGTCGTCTCCCACAGGCAAAGGGAACGATTTGTACCAGCGAACGTTGTTGGAGAATCTCTTCCTCGCGAACCAGCAGGCCACGAGGAAGTACGAGACACTACTCAAGATGATTGAGTCGCAGGGGGAGAACGCCCTCGCCGCGACGGGCGAGTCGCTCTATCAGGATCCGAGCTCAGAGCCGGCGCTGGCTCCGTCGGTTAGACACTCGCTCAAACACGTCGAACGGGCGTTACTGCAGTTCGAGCGCTCGGCGCCAATATCGTACGGCAGCTCACGGATGGGGGTCCAGATAGAATTAGAGAAGGAGCTCTCTAGATCTCGCGACGCTAGAGGAGGCCTCAAACCATGGGTATTGTTGTCGATCGGGCGCAAAGACGAAGTCCCACCTTCGTACAACGAGTCGTGGATCCCATCCGAGGGGGAGATGTACGGTTCAATGGCGGCCGGAGCGCTGGAGGGTCTGACGGCGGCCGACTACGACGAACGATCCCGATCGCGGTCCCGGTCGCGATCGCGCGTGCGGTTTCAAGAGCAGTATCACGACCCGTACCAACCCCACCAGAACTCGCAGCCGGGTCCTAGCAGAAGGACTGACGCCCTCCAGTCGGAGATTGATGAGACCATGGGCCTGATGCACGAGAACATCAATCGAGTTTCGCAGAGGGGAGAGCGTCTGGACTCGTTGGGGGATAACACGAATCCCTTAACTTCCGGGGCAGTCAAGTTCCGCAAGGGCGCGCGGACGAAGACGTGGTATGAGTCGATTTTCGATTCGATCCCCTCGCCCAATTCGGCTATCAATTCATTTCAGAAGTGAGTCTGAACTCTATAAATACAATGCCCAGAGCGGGAATGAGCGAATGCTGACTGACCTACTTCGGTACTACTAGAACTGTGAAGAATACAGGTCTCTTCTTTGGCGTCGACGACAACAAAGAGAATCCAGACACGGTCCTCGAATACCGCAAGGACTCACGGCTGGCGTCACCGCCCAATTCGCCCGGCGCCAAACTGGGCCGATCGTCGACGTTTGACGAAATGCTCAGATCGCCTTCGTCGGAAGGCCAATTCACGCCCCCTTCCACCATCGTATCCAAGGAAGAGGACCCCAATGTTGCTGCTGGAAAGTCGGCCGAGCCTGAGATAGAGCTGCACGCTCCGCAGCCCGAATCAGCCGGCGACGCCGCCAAGATTCAGAATAAAATCCCGTTCCTTGTACCCGCGGAGAACGAGGCTGGGGACATTAGCGGACGGACTACACCTGATGGGACGATAAATCTAGAAGAGAAGTCTCCTGAGACTGGGGAGACACGGGGCGAGGAGACCAAAAGTGGGGCTGGGGCAGAAAACGCGACGGGCAAGGTCTTAAACGACAAGGACGCGCAAGAGCAAGAGCCACTGAAGGCAGAAGAAAGCGAATCCCCAGAAGTGGCGACAGAAGTGAACGCCTCCAAGGGGAAGGGCAAAGGCAAGGGGAAAGCCACAGAGGTCGCAACAGACGAACAAGCAGACGAGATCGACCAGTTGCTGAAGGAGTGGACTACCGTGTACGAGTGATCGGTCTGGTGCATGGGCATCCTGATTTTGTAGGTTGAAGTGGAAGCAGGAAAAGTTTTTCTCATGCATGCGTGCGTGCGCATTCTTTGGCCGCTTCACAGGAGTTCGGGCAAAGGAGCAATTTGAGGGCGGAATCTCGTGTGTCTATCCGTCTATCCGTCGATATCCAGTATGCACACGAGTGCGAATACGGGGCACGCACCATACACAATACCGAGTATCGAGTACGAGTTACAAGTGTGGACTCACTAGCCGAGCGAGAAGTGTTGGATGTTGTAATAGAAAGCAGGTTCAATTTGCTGCATTTGTAGCAACACAGTGATGTCCAAAGATCTCCTACGCATAGGTAGGAGGGTCAATCGCAGATCTATGTGCCGGTGTTGTATTCCAGTCCCTCCCTCAGATCGAATCTATCACAGTCTTGGAAGGATACCATCCAGCTCAACTCCAAGACAAAGGCGCCGGCTTCGAGTCGACGATAAAGTCGTGGGATTTCTGCGGAGATACGAGGTGGCGATGACGAGTGATTACGGAGCCCCGTTCGATAAGGTACGTTCACTATCATCAACATCGAAGGAGAAGCTTTTGTTGACGGGGACATCAAAGGAGGCTGGATGATTGACATAATTGCGCACTCTGATGCTAGCGTTTGTGGGAAGGGGACGCTTTACAGTAATTCGGCAACATGCGAGTATCGATGTTTCTGGAATGAGCAGGATGTGGGCATGCGCGGTAAAACGGTGGATGTGCAGGGGACAGACGTGACGGGCAAGAGGAGCTTCGTGGTACTACCACATCATGTGGCCACATGCGAGAGCAAGTTGCAGATAAAATCAGAGCAAAGGCACAGAAGACCCTCCCACCGCAGTTCGCGAAGGCCGTGGCGAAGATGAAAGCGCCTTTCGTCCAGGTCTTGAGTGATGCTCAGATGCCACAGAATATTTCCTGGGCCGGGAAGGTACTTTCTCGTTGGCAACGGCAGCGCTGGGCAGTGATCACATACGAGGACTGGCTCTGGTGGCGCCCAGGCCTGCTTCCACGGTCATCTGTTGAGATTGTACCTGCAAAGCAAGGTCTCTGCCCACCTATTAATGGAATCAGGAAACACGACTTGTCTCTTCGACTCTGGTCAACACAGCCCAGGCATTGGGTCTGGTCTGTCTTTGGACATATATTTACCCAGGAGAGAAGGTCAGATTGCCCTTCGGCAGATTAGTTCCGTGTCAGAGACTGCTGACTGAGAATCAGGCTGCGTTGTTCTTTGCGGAGGATTGAAGACGTGATATTACCATGAGCAGAGATGAGGAAGAAATGAGGCAGAGATGAGCGAGATGTCAAGTCTGGCACGAGACGCTGCTTGTTCGGGATGCTCATGTGATTGGTGGACGCCCCCGGCTCCACTCTAGACGTAAACAACCACCAGTTGCCCGCAATGCAAGCCGATTCAGCGCTTCAATGCAACTTCAGTCGCAATCGAACGGGCGTCCCTGCATCAAACCGTCCGTGGACTGCACCTTGACTCGATCGCTCGTCGGAGGAGGTATTTTTATCATGAGAATCAATAGTATTTAGTCACCGGCCAACTCTGCGCCCGCGCATGCGACCGACTTCCCTCACAAACGCGAAACTTCACCCTGCTCACCCACCAGCAAACCGCACATGATCATGCTCGTGGCGCGTCCGCCCTTGCACCCTTTGCCAATGTCACCTGTTCAAAGGCCGACGCGACGGTTAAGCACAAGAATTCAAGAGAAGGAGGACGCGCCGCTGCATCCAAGTCAGGTACAAACCAATGGACATGTGAAGCCAGTCGCGGCTTCTTCGTATCCAGCTGTTGCGCAGAACACGAAGGCAAATGCAAGGAAAAGGAAAATGAGTAGGTTTGCGCAATGAGCTGGCACGTGGGAGTGGAACACTATTGCTTACATCTGGAACCCAGATTACGACGAGGAGGACGATGGTTTCATGTTCAAACGCGTCAAAAAGAAGGAACCAGAGCCCAAACCGGCTAAGGAAGAGAAGGCCACTGCTCCTGCTCGAGATGACGCGCCGAAATCACCACAGCCGTCCACGGACAAAGCCGACGTCCCAAAGGACGACGACACGGCGCCCAAGCCGAAAGCGAGGCGGAAGAGAATGTCATTTTCCACACCGAAGCCGAAAGACGATCCGCCTCCTCGTCGGTCGAAGCGGCTTTCCAAGGACAATGGCCACGCGGATGCCAGCCCTGCGAAGAAACCCGCCCGCAAAGAGGCCCCTCCGAAGCAACCTGAGAAACAGGCTGAACGCCGGCCACATGAATCCCCCAATAGAGGTATCCGCAAAGAACCTCCGAAGCAACAGCCAGAACAACAATCTGAAATGCGCGCAGACCAGTCGCCTGGAAAGCGGCGAAAGGAGCAAAAGGAGGGGAATCCAAATGACCAACATCCCGGAAGTGCCAGAGATGACCATCAGGCAGAGACCGTCCCAACTTTACAAGAGAATAGCTCTGCGACAAGAATTGCCCTACCGCTGGCGGACACTCCAGTGATCAAGCGCAACAAAGCCATGCGTGAGAGCAAGGCGGGTAAGGGTGAAAGGAGGAGTAGTTTGGGAAACCGTGGACGACGGGCAAGCTCGCTCATCGAATCTGGAACTTCTAACGGTAGGCAAGGCAATGTGCAGAAAAGGGGTCGTCTTGGCTAACGCAGCGTGTAGCATTACCTCACCCAGAGGTGGATGTTGCGGACTACTACAAACACATTGAAAGCGAAGGCCTCCCGGAACCCAGGCGGATGAGGCAACTACTCACATGGTGTGCGGAACGCGCATTGGACGCGAAGCCTATAGGCACAGAATTCGAGCACTCAAGTGCCCGACAAGCAGGTCAGTAGCCTTTCGGCGATTTATACACTTGATGACCATGCTGAAGTTGTGCCCAGCTCGAGTAATCGAGGAAGAACTGCTGAAAGACTTATCGAACAAGTCGGAACTATCAGACTGGTTCACCCGAGAAGACGTCCCGGTATCGAAGCAACCACTTGCCGAACGGCCAAATCCCAAGAATGTGCAGAATCTCGAGAAGCTTGCAGAGTTGGAAGAACAGATAAAACGGTTAGACGATCAAGACAACTTTTAGAACACATGACTGACGCTATCTCAGGCTTCGGATTGAGAAGGGAGCACTGGAATCGTTCTTGCAACCCCCGAACCTACCGACGGTATACGAAGGCAATCCAGAGACAATGCCCCCGGAAATAGAGCGATCACTGCTCTCCGAAGCCGAGGCAGCTGCACTTGACGCGATAGCTCGTGCCAACAATCCGACTTCAGCAGACCAGATATCCCAGAGAGTCAACGAAATATTGGAATCAATAGGTCCGACGATCGACCAATTTGCGGACGGAGTCCACCGGCTGGGTCAATATCAGACCGCAGCAGAAGATGTAGCAGGCAGAACATTAGCCCTCTACGCCGAGAAACTTACAGAGCGAGAGAAGGAAGGGAGAAAGAAAGCACTGGCGACGGCAGGCCAGATGCAACAACAAGACACGCCACCGAAGGATATAGCTAGCGTGCTGCGAAGTTTGAGCCGAGCAGATTGATGATGGGGTAATGTTTCTCGCGAAATGTGCTGCTTGTCAGTCTGTTACATGAATGAAATGCCTGACGACCTGCGTGATAGAGTAAAAGGGCACTTGCTGTCATAAGAGATGGGGCCCTGGTGCCCAGAGTCCAACTATCGACTAAGCGAGGAGAGATTTCCCCTTCTACTCCTTAATCCAGCAGAACCTCGTCCAAAATCAACTGCGCCACATCTGACGCCACATCTCGTCGATCTGGATCTCAGCCAAGGCCTGTGGCTGTTATAAGCCACGCGCTATCGAATTGCTACGTCACTTTGCGCCCCTTCAATGTTGACTCGCGAATTCCTGTTCGAGCTCGACTTGATCGAACCTCCGGATCCAAAACCCTGATTCTGTTGATGCAAGAAACCGTGGAGAGCTTGGCAAGACGCTGCTAGCCATTCGATTGCCTGCCTGAAGCGTCATCCAAGACCACCAGGGAGTCTGGCGAGCCGTGTCCTACGGTTGACTCTCGATAGCTCGTTGCTGCCCGCTCTTGCTTGTTGATCCATGCAGGGAAATGAGGAATGGTCGTCACACGCAAGACAGGTAGGCATGTATGTAGCATTGCGCTTTCCAGTAAGAGACTCGATTTAAATGAAGCTGCTTCCCGTCTTGTTTCAGTCAACACTTCAAAGTTTCTCACCTGCAAGTGACATTTATCCTCACCTAGTCTTACAACTACCCGCATTCTTTCTCTTCCACACCTGCTACTATCATCAACTCCGCCTGGTTCACAGCCTATACCCCTCCTCATCAGAAAGCATAGGCGCGAAACAGAGTCGGCCAACTCACGAACGCCATCACAAGTCAAAGTCCAAACCTTCCCTCGGCGAACCACAGCTCGATCCGGAAGCAAAGAAGGACCTCCGCAGACTGAGAAAGCTCGTCCCTCGACACCTCAGACCACTAGAACGAATTGCTGAGAAAAATGCCGTTTCTCTACACAAAGTGAGTGCCTTCTCCCTGCGCACGCATGTGAGCGCGCCGTGCCACCTTCGTTCCACTACTGCCTTGTTCGCATTTCGGTCCAGGAGTGCTAATTCGCAAACAGAAACTGGGGCAGTCGTCGCGCAGGCGGGGGAGTAACAGTTGATCGTCATGGCGTGCGACGGAACCCGTTCAGATTCAGGATTGGAAGGTTCAATTGTTTTCGCTGAGCAGTCGAGATAACGTCGACAAGTGAGAATTGGAAGACTGATACGATGCGAGCAAGAGCATTACATGAACCTTGTGGTGATCGAGCCGAATCGAAATGAGGAGATGCCGACGGTAAGGCCGTGGCGTTGAGTGTCCCTACCCGTCAGGCGTCCGGATGTCAGTTACATGAGCACGAGTCGGACACTGGAATGGGGCAGGGGATGGAGCAGGAGTTCTAAGCAACAAAAAGAGCTTGCGGAGGGCCCCAACACCAAGAGATCAGTCCTCTTACCAGCCTAGTGATCCTACATAGCAACAACGAACAGGAGACGTGATACTCTACTTTCATTCCGATCTCAGTGGATTCTCTGACGCATCCACCATGGTCATGAGAGCATTCGCGTAGTGGTACATTTCTTCTGGACACATATCAACCCGCCGTGATCCCATGAACATTACACCTCGCTTATCCATGCCCATGAGCATATGCAAATCAGTCGACGGCAACCTTGTGCGGCGGTTCCTCGCTTCCGACAGAGCTGGTGGAGGGCGTCACCTTGGTGTTCTGGGTCGCCGTGGTATCATCATCGTCATCCCAGGCATCATCCGGAGCATTCTCGTCCCAATGGTCCAATTCCTCCTCGATAGTCCTCGTAGGCACAACGCCCGTCTCTTGTCCGTCATCACCCGCTCTCAGGGCATCATTAGCACTCTCGCCGAGCTCTAGATCCTCACCCTCTAACCCGTCACCGGTCAGAGCGGAGTACTTTGCCCGGCGCCTTCGCTCTGCCGACCGTCGATGATATGCGCTCGCTAGCCCCAGCGCAGCCAAACTCCCGACGACATTCGCAAGGACATCCCACGCATCGAATTCGCGATCGTTGGGCAACAAGCCCTGCGCGACTTCACTTCCCACGCCCAGCAAGAGAGTGCATATTACGAGGGTCAAGTGGATGACCCGCCGGCGCGCGGTGTCGAATATAAAGTAGAAGACGGCGGTGAGGAGGAAGAAACAGATGAAGTGTAATGCTTTGTCCGACTGAGAAGGGATGTAGGGTTGGGCGGCGGCGGGGGTGGAGGGCAGCGAGGAGGACGGAAGGAGGCCGAGACTGGAGGAGAAGAGGAGGAGGATCAGGAAGCCGACTAGGACACGTTAGCATGAACGTAACTAGGCAAGGGGGCGGAGGGCAGCTTGCTTGCAAAGGGAAAACGGATTCGCATCGTATCGTATCGAATTGTCAGTGTCGAGGAGAGTGTCGAGCTGGCTACAGAACGAACAGCATGTACATAGCCGATATTATGCGAGAGTCTTAGGCCGCAGGTCACCTGGAGGTTTAAGTTGCAGTTGGAGAAGCGCCGCGAGGACCGGGACCTGGAGCACTGGGACTGCCACTCACTGACTGCTCGCTCATACCTTCTTTCAACCTCCAACGTCCTTCCCGTAGGACATCAGCATCAGAACCCGTCAACTTGCGCATCACCCACCGCGGGTAATTCAACAGCTGTGCTCTTCAAGTCCCCAGTCCTCATCACCGGCACGTCCACAGATCTCGCCCCCCGATTTTGATGTCCCGCCGCCATCTCGCTGATCTTGCGCGCGCGCGGGAAATTCTGCAGTTCACGCTGGCATCCGCACCTCAGTCACCATTACGCGGGGGCAATCCCGGCCATGTCGGTATCATGGCCGCCCCCGAACTCGCAGAAACCACCAGACGATGAACCACTTCTGCACTCCTTACACCGAGACTCTCTCATGAATGGCCTGCTTCGAGCACCCTCCCGACCCCATACCCCGAGTTCCTTCAAGTTGCGCAGTCTGGGGAGCGGTGGTTCCCAGTCCGGCCAACCTGCGGAGCCGGAAGCCAGCCTCGACGAGGATGCCCAGATTGTCCGCTTTCGCGCACTCTTCCAAGAGACCGAGGGGAAACTGGCGACACTCTTTAACGATGTCGGGCAGGTCGTCGTCCCTCAAAGGCGCATTCCCGTTGCTGCATCTCAGGAGCAATCCGTAGAACCCTCCGCGCCCATCCCTGCTCCTATATCCAAGAAGCGCAAGTTGGACGACGATGATGACTACGACGACTACGACGAGGACGAGGACGATGAAGACGAGTCCGCCAGTGCCTCCAAAGCATCCCCTCTCAAGGACAAGCCGAACAAAGTTCACATTGTCGCCGACGCTACCTCGTCGCCGGTCCCGAGGCCAGCTCCGCCTCCGTCCATCCCCTCCGATCCTGCAAAGACCCTCTCCAAGGCCGGCGCAGTCAAACAGAAAGAAGATGCAGAGGACGCTCGGAAGAAGCTAGAAGAGTCCAAGCGCAAGGAGATCGAGACCGTCAAGAAAATGTCGCGGACCATGTTCTTCACCTTGGAAAGTGACCGGGACGCCATGTTGGACCAACAACGTCTCGACGAGGCGGAGCGTCGCGCCGAGGCGGAAGCCGAAGGCCATGCAAGCCGACAGAATGCCGCCACACAGCAAGGAAGTCTGAGCAAGGCCAACCTCGGCGCATCCAGTCTGACCCTGAAGAACCTCATTGCCCGGTTGGACGAACACCGGAACTTGGTACATGCGACCGAGTCCGAACTGCGCGCGCTCATGAGCGAGGTGCGCAAGAATCGAAGCAAATGGGCCAGTGAGGACAAAGTCGGCCAGGAAGAACTGTACGAAGCCGCCGAGAAGGTCCTGACCGAACTGAAAGCACATACCGAACACTCGACTCCCTTCCTCAACCCGGTCAAGAAGAAGGACGCCCCAGACTATTACCTCATCATCAAGTACCCCATGGACCTCGGCACCATGACCAAAAAACTCAAGCAGTTCGCTTACAAGTCGAAGAAGGAGTTCGTCGACGATTTGACACAGATATGGAAGAACTGCCTCAAGTTCAACAGCAATCCCGACCATCTGTTTCGCAAGCACGCGCTATTCATGCAGAAGGAGACGGACAAACTGGTGCCCCTGATTCCGGACATTGTCATTCGAGATCGCGCTGAAGTCGAGGCTGAAGAGAGGAGGCAGCAGATTGCCAATGGTGAGCTGGAGGCGGAGGCGGAGGAGAGCGACGATGAACCTATTATGTCGTCCAGAGGCCGCAAAGCTCCCAAGAAAAGTGCCAAAAAGGGTGGTTCGACGTCGCGCGCACCGCCTGAAACGACCCCTGTCCCGGAAACGAAACCAGTCTTGCAGTCGTTGAGCTCGGTACAGAACGGCATTCGAGCCGAGTCTGAAGTTGATGGGAGTCAAGGTCATTCAACACCGCCACCAGGAATGTTGACCCCGGCGGGACCATATGGCCCGGGAAGTGTGATCGGCGCTGGAAGTGAAGGCATGGACTTGGATATCCCTGCCTTACCTTCACAGGCACCGACGCCCGAGTACGAAGACGAAGATTACAAACTTTGGAAACAGAAGACCAAGAAAGATCGTGCATTGCTCGCGGCCGCTCGGCATAAGCTCTTTCGAGGAGACAAATTGAATGCTGAAGAAACTGCACTGCTGCGAAGCAAAGCAGGGATGCGCAGATGGCAGCGAATGCAACAAGAAGCTACTTCGAGCGACGTTGCCGAGCTCGGCGTCGATGCATCGGAGCGACAAAGAAAGGCCGAGATGCAGGGGCAAACGCTGGCTGAAGGGATGGAAGTTGAGGAAGAAAGCATGCTTCCGGACTACTATGACTGTCTCTCCGCGATCCCGGATATCAACCCTCGACTGCAGTGGGAACAAGACGCCGAAGGCCAAGTCATTGATCGCGGCGAGGAATTCATGCGTCTCGTCCCGTCCGGCTATTTCGTTGCACCCGAAGGCAGACTCTCCAAGAAGATGGACACCAACATGCGTCAGCTGCAGGATACCCGCAAGGTCGTCTCTAAGATCGCCGTCGTCAAGCAGATGCAGCTGCAGTCGCAAACCTATCAGAACCAGTTCCAGAAGTACCAGGCCGAGCCGTTCGTCGAGGCGGATATCCCGAATCATGTCGTGAGTGATGATGGGCCTGTGATGGCGCCGTGGGTCTGCAAGGCCGCGTTTCAAAGGTCTATCGGCAAGATCTTCTTCCACGCCGGGTTTGAAGAGTTTCAGCCATCAGCGCTAGATGCTATGACGGATCTCGCAGCCGATTTCTTCCAACGGCTATGCACGGCGCTGGTGAGCTACAAGGAAGAATACAAGATTCCGGTCATGACAACGGTGGCCGGGTTACAAGGACCAAAGACGGAAACGACCTACAAATCCCCACATACCAACGAGGAAGCGATTCTTCATGCGTTGCATTCGGGCGGAATGACCATGAACGACCTGGACCTCTACGTCCGTGAGGACGTCGACCGTTTCGCCGCGAAACTCACCACCATGCACGACCGCATGAAAGCGCACCTGGCCGATCTCCTCCGCCCGGCACTGACCGACGAAACAGCCCACGGACAAGGTTCCTTCGCCGACGGTGGCGAACAATTCGTTGGCGGCGACTTCGCAGGCGACCTCGACGAGGATTTCTTCGGCTTCCGCGAACTCGGACTGGACAAGGAATTTGGAATGGCGAGCTTGACCGTGCCGTTCCACATCCTGCAGAATAGATTGGGTCTGCACAATCAGGCCGTGGGACCGGTAGATGTTGGGGAGTCGATGTTCAAGGAACCACAGCGCTGGCCGAGAATCAGCCTGGATAATGTGGACGATCAGATCGGACTCATGCGCAATTGGTTCCAGCGCAGGTTGCACGACAATGGGGATCGACCACTCGTGGAAGATCTGGAGTTGCCGCTCAAGCAGAGGCCCGGCTATGGGCGGCCACGTGTTCCGGCAAGTGGCAAGATTGGAGAGGGGACCCTCAAGAATAATAACACGAGTCCGCAGAAGAAGGGGCCGGTGAAGGGGCCGAACGCCGTGAAGAGCAGTGCGTCCGCGACTGCCAATGCGACGCCGGGGAAAAAGAAGGGCAACGCGAACGGGACGGACGAGACACCCGTGATGAATGGCCCCGGCAATGCGACGCCCAGTACGCCCGGACCTGGCGGGGATGGGAGCCCCGAGAAGAAGGTGAAGCCAATGATGAAAGGGAAGGCGGCAACGGCCACGGACGTGAACCAAGGGGTCGAGAAAGATAATCAGCCGGAACCTGCCGTCGAAGACTTTGTCGTGGACGGCATGATAGATGATGACCCGGTTGGGATGAATGGCGTGGGTGATCACAAGGCCAATGGGATTAATGGGGATGGCGACGCGAGCATGATGAGTCCGGAGAGCTTGTAGCGTCGATGTCTGGGATCCGTCCTGGTTGATAGAGGACAGTCGGGGAGACGAGTTGTATAGCATCAGTCGAGGCTGAGGGGGAATGCGGTGACGATAAAGGCGTGGTTGATGAAGGGGTTTATTGTTTTTTGCCATCACGTATAGGCTTTATACCCAAGGGAAGGAAGGCGAGATCAGAATACCCATGGTTTTCCGGGATTTGACCTATCGTGCGGGCGTGAGTGTGTGCGTGCGTACATGTATGCATGCATGCATGCATGCGTATTGGATCACGCCCGTGCAAAATCATACAGTAGACATACAGTATATATATTGATTGCCTTCCTTGTCAGGCGAGGTATGGATGTATGTACGTGGAGTGTCTAGCCTTGGTACAGTAGCTTAGGTAGGTTACATTAGATTCCACTGTGTGTGTGTGTGTGTGTGTGTATTTTTTATTCTTTCCCATGTGATGTGGCTGGACTGACTATATACAGATAGACTCATCGATGGCATCGGCTTCATTAATCATCGTGCTCTTTCCAGTCACCACGGTCCTTGGGTCGACGTCCTCGTCCTCGGACTGAATCGTGTCTTCTCTTCTCTTTCCCTTTCTTTTCCTTTCTTTCCATCTACGTGCCCGGGCTCGCGCTCAAGAGTACGAACCGCCTATCGGCCCCTTCAAATCGAAGCAGTTGGCATAGTAGCTGACGGTGGCGGACCAGTCGGAAAACATGCCGACGATGCCGATTTCGCGGGCCAGCACGTCCAGGGCCTCGTACGCCTGGCCGTCGTAGGAGATGATCGGGGCGACGGAGGACCAGTAGTAGTCGTCGTCGGCGAGGACGAGGTCCAGCGGGCCCGACCGCTCAAAGGACCACGAGATGATGTCCAGGCCGGCTTCCTTGGCCGCCGTCGCGTAGGGGGACGGCACGATCGTATCGTTGTCGGGCCCGCCGATGGCGAGCAGGTAGTTGTAAGGGGGCGAGACGATGTTGACGCCCGCGGCCTTGAGGCCCGGCAACTTGGCCACCGCCGCCGTGTAGTTGGACGCGTCGTCGGCGTCCTCGTCCAGGTACACCGCCTGCGAGCCCCACTGCGGGAACTCGTTCAGCCAGAGGTAGACGTCGGCCGGGTTGAACGACTGCGGCCACACGCGCTCGGGCGCGATCCCCTTTTTGACAAAGGCGTTGATCATGTCCCGCGCGTACTGGGATTGCGTGTAGCCGTTGAACGGCATGGGCACCGCCTTGGGCGGCGTCTTCAGCTCCGGCGTGAAGTTACGGTATCCCGGCAGCGAGTCCACCAGGTCGATGTAGCTCTCGAGCGTCATGACTTGTCCGCAGGTGTTGTAGAGGTCGGTCCGGAAAAAGGGAGTGCCGTGTTGGTAGTCCTCGACCGTGGTGGCCGTTGCGTTGAAGCCGTCCATCTTGCTGCACAGAGTGCCAAACTCGGCCAATGTGATGTCGGCGGTACAGCACAGAGCGTTCGCCGGCGCTGTTGCGTTGGCCGGGGTGAAAGGGACTCGGCACTAAAAAGTTTTCCGCAAAAAAGTGTCAGCAAACTTTGGGCCATGTTGGTGGGAGGGTTGAAAATCGGGACCCATGACCTTTCGGCCAACCACCACGATCACTCTTGAGCGGGATGGACTCACCTTCGCTGCCAACTCTGGTCGGGTCAGGATGTCGGTCGTCGTGTGCAAGTCGCAGATGTCGTGCCTGCAGACGAGCTCGAGATCCGACGTGAACGAGACGTCGCACTCGAGGACACCGGCGCCCATTCGTGCACCGGCCTCGGTGGACTGCGTCGTCTCTTCCGGGATCATCAGGGTACCGCCGCCCCGATGGCCGATGCTCCAGCCGTTGACACCCACGGGTTTGTTGTAGCAGGCCTCGAGCTGCTGCTTGAGCGGGCCGTCCGTCATGTTCTGGATGAGGTAGTAGGGACGGACACCGAGAGAGACGAGGTAGTCCTCGGGCACTGGGTCTGCCCAACGGGGCTTCTTGACGGGCACTGCGCCAGCGAGGTTGGCTGCCAAAGCCACCAAGGCCAAACTGCCGGTTGTCGCACGCATCTTTGGATTGGAATCTTGAGTTAGGTCCCGATGTTTGTGATGGCTACACCCTACCTGCGAAGAAGCGAGGGAGAGAAAAGGCCCTGCGCAGTGGGAGATGCGACGCCTTTTTGTAGCTGGGAAACCTATCCTTGCCTTAGTCCGGCAACCGGGACTCCTGGTGTTCCATCCGATGCGAGACAGGCCTCGGTCGTCACCGCACGTGGACTGATTGAGAGAGGGCGTGTCGTCGGATCAGGAAGTTTGTGTGAGCTCTGAGCTCTGGAGAGCTCTTTTCGCCGGAGCTTGGGAAGAGCTGGGGGTCTAGCTGCGTAAATCGCACCCGATTCTGTTAGAGCTGTGTTATCGAGCAAATGGCAGCCAGCCTCGAACAACGTGTCTGCTGTACCTGCATCTTGCGGACGAGTCATGGATGGATTGGCCGCCTAGTTTGGTCGTTCAACCAAGGCATGGCTTCGTCTGCTAGGTTGAAATAGATATAGCAAAGCAACATAACCCCGCGATGGATCAGGTTCGCTCCAACTGTATCGAGGCCGTGCCCTTGGCCGCATATTCTCTGATGATCAAGCTGCATGCCCTCCAATGATACAGCTGGGACGTGCGAAAGCGATGCACGAGGTAACTCGTAGCTGCTTGGCATCATGTCGGGACGGCATAACCCCCCCGCTTTTCATGGGATCCGACGCAGAGGATGGACTTGCCCCTCCGGAGCTGGATGGGAGCTTGTTTCTGTGGCTTTATCGGCCTAGCACTTACCGATGAAGTGGTCCAATAGTACTCGCCGTTGCTATCATGCTTTTGGTGTGGTAGCATTGAGTGGTCTCAAAGAGCAGAGACAGCTCTCGCGCAGAGGAGAGAAAATCCTGGTAGTACGGATTTTGAAGGAACCGCCGCATGACGATCGCTTCTGTCGGTAGGGTCTCGACGTCCAGCAGATTCCAAAGCATCAAGCTTGGGCTCATCTTCCTCGATGATATTCTAGTCATATATGGCACATATCGGCCGGTTCCCAGAAACTGATGCAGCCTTGCAGCTCTGGGCGATCTTAGTGGGAGATCTGTACGCTCGTATTATCATGAAACACCTGGACGCCATGGTAGTAGTGGCGCAAAGCTCGGTTGCTGGGAATAATGGTGCCATCTCGAAACAGCGCAGCTGCACAACTCTTGACAGAGGCTGAGATATGCATAGAAGACTGCATATCGTTCCGTTCCTTTCATCGCCCATTTTGTACTCCAGAACGGAGAAAGGCCGCCAGTGACAACGCCAGGCTCCGCCCTCGACATTATGCAAGCCGGTGGACTCAACCGGCCCGCGTTCTACCCTGAGGTCGTGCAATAAACGTTTCCTATACTTGTATGTCGCTAGGCAGACGCTTACTTGAAAGCATCTGCAGAGCTTCCAAAAGGGGAAAACAGTTCTATGTCCTAGATCGACCTTGAACGCGTTGTCCACAGCGAGGCTGTGACTGGTGGTGCCATTGAGGCTGGGATGCCACTCTCCAGGTCATTGCGATTGTTCCCCCGCGGAGAGCGTGCGTCAGCGTTCATCACCGTCATCATCTTCTTATTCTGTCTGTATGAAAACAGGTACCAGCCGCAAAACACGACAAGAGTGGCAGCGCCAGTTAGGGCAAAATAAAGCCAAATCCACTTAGAAACGACTTGATCGGAGTCTTCTGGCGAGAAATTGAAGAAACCGGCGCTAAATAGTGCGGCCATGAAAGTCCCAGGCAGAAATAGCAGTGTGACAGCTGCGATGATACGCATATCTGTGCTGTCTTTTCGAGTGAGGATTGCAATGTCTCGTGAATCTACGGCCGTGTCTTTCACAGCAGTATTGTGACCGAGACTGATTTCAGCAATCTCTCGAGAAGCTGCTGCCGTTTCGATGTTGAGCTTGTTGTCCTTTTGACCGATCATGCTGTAGACCTAGGTGGAGTGTCAGAGCCTTTCCCACAAAGTCAGTATTCGACGCGTTACGCACCGTTTGAACTTGAGCCTTGGTCCGCGCTGACAGTACCCCACTATGAGCCTGAGCACCGACAATCAACTCTCGGAGATACGCAACCCTTGCATCGATGGCGCTGGTGCTGGTTGCGTTGATTCTGGCCGGCCGTGGATTTGGAAGAGAGCGAATTCGGTCCTTGACCGAGCAGACAAGCTCCAACGCTTCGAAGCTAGAGGCGAATGTCGTGTCGCAGAATGACAATGTGCCCGTACCGCCTGTCAACTTCTGAGTGATCTCATCAAAGTCGAGTCCGTTCAGTAGCTTCTCTCCTTCCCTATGTCTCGCTTCTTTCCCTTTGGCGTTTGGAGAGAACTCGCGCTCCATTCCAGTGGCCAATTCAATGCCTTCGATCCTTTGTGCTCGATTCTCGAGCAGAACCGCAAAGTGGTGGACTTTAAGCTCAATCAAGAAAATAGGTAGAAGCATTGGATCGGACAGACATGAGCGTGATTCTCGGAGGCACGTCAGTAATTGCTCAATCTCGTCCGCTTGCAGTCCGTTGACAATCGCGTGAACGGTGTCGGTCTCAGCATTGTGGACTAGGCCGAGACAGAAATTCCAATCTCGCGATCTTGCGCTTCTCATCATCAGGCCATTGATAGGCTGGGCCGAGCAACGCAGACGTCTGTATCGGCACCGCAATCGGCAGGGTGCTCAACATCATGCGCAACAGCTCCGTAGGCATGTTCCACGTGGTTCTAATTGCTTCGAATGTTTCGCGAGATATGGGGAGCGGTAGAATTTCTGCATCGCTTGAGTGCTGCTCCGGGCCGCCTGTCAGCAGGCGAAGTCGAATTCGACCTCTTCCCTGGGTTCCATCGTGACTGGATCCTAGCAATGGAGGGTTGTCTTCGGTGATCCAGTCTTTGATTTTGTCCTCGGCGATCTCTCGCTCGAGTAAAACTGGGTCCCTGGCGTTCTGGGGAACTGTCAGCTCTGGTCGTAACTGCCGCTCAGGGTTTCCTCACATCAAGGTCCAATACATCAACACATCGATTTCCCGGACGAGGCTTGAACTTTGATTCGTTCGCCAACAGCCTTGTGTAATAAAAGTCGTACATATCGCGTCCACCACAGGGCCGATGTGCAACGTGCGCAGGTGTGCCGATCACGGTAAGAACCATGTGGAAATCATTGTAAATATGGTTCAATGGAATAGTCGGTGAACCAAGTTGTAGGTCTGATCAGGCTGGGACGCCATTGAGGCTGGGCATGCAGGCGTCGCCGCGCTGCTCGTATTTGGGCTGCAAGGCAACTTGTCCAATTGCTCTGATCAGGCCGGTCCAAGCCATGACCACGGCAGGAGGAAACACGAGTCGGCCTTGTTAGATACGTCGCAAATTTTAAAAGTGGCAGAATCTTGCAAAATGGAGGAGTGAACCCTTCGCCTTAGATGTCTATGCTCCACCGCAATCAATCGTCACTAATCCTTGCTATGCTCAACACCCGAAAAAGCCTGAATCTGTCACCTACGAAGTTGTGTCTCGCAAGCAAGGAACGCAGACCAACCACAATGCTGTCCATCCTTAATGCTTAAAGCTGGAGCCCCGCCTCATCTGTCGAGTCGACGCGCTTTGAAGATAAGTTGCTGCTCGAGGTATCCCGATACAAAATGAAATGTCGCTGGCTATCCACTGGTGACACAACAACACCCATCCTTTCGCTTGCAACGGACTCCGCAATGCCAAGCGGAAGCGACTCCTGGAGCCGTCACAAGAGCAGCAAGCGAGTTAGAGAGGGGGGCTTCAGCGCCAGTTCGTATCTAATCTTGACATACATCCTATTAAAGGTCAAGGAGGAGTGAACCACCTGAATGGATCTGTGAGGAAGGACTCGGCTCTAGCAAGTGACCTGGACCTGACCAAAGACCGGACCAAGTCTGAACGACCAAGACCGCGAAGGTGAGGATGGTTATGTATATCTTGCCAAAATTCCACACGACGGAGTGTTTGTGAGACGATCCACGAGCAGGGCGAGGGGACGTGAGTCCTTAAAATACAACGAACCGTTTAACGACAGCCAGGCAAGCGAGACGAGCCAACCGCACCGGACGACACATCACGGTCTACCTTCAGGGCCTCTCATGCGCCAATTCGAACCCGGTGAGTGGGAAGCAAGGTCGCTGACCAGGTCCAGGACCATTTTCCCTCTTCGGACTTGCGCTCATCGCTGACCCTGGCTTTCCCCAGGGTTTCCCATCTTTACCTGTTCCTGTTTCCCCTCCACGCCCTACCCTTAGCTTTGCCTCGACCCTTGCCTCGACTGTCCGATCTGCAAGTGACTGAGAAACGTGCGCTTCCGAGCGATCCGGACTGCATGGGTGCCGCGTAAGCTTTCTGCAAGCTTTTGTGCTGGTGCTTAGTCCGGGGTTGATATCCGACCCTGTCCGTCGACGCCTCATCCGCAACGAGCCAATCGAACCGGCTTTTGGCAGCTACTAATCGTCCAGTAAGCATGTGGGACGGCGCAACGAGGAAAGATCGACAAGGAGCTAGTATGCAGAAATCACTTGCAGATTCGATCGGGACGTGATCCTTGCCACAACAGCCTGGTCAATGCCAAACCAGACGTCAAGTCACCTTCATTTTGGGAGGCTAGGTCAAGTCGACACCGAAGACTAGATTGAGAACTGCGGGATAAGACAAGATACTGTATGTGTTTCGATTAATCTACAGCTCCACTATCCACACTTCATGAAGTCCTGGTTTACACCGCTAACGTAAAGGTGGCGTATCTAGGAAACTGGCAGGCAATGCTGTTGAGAAACTCTCTTAAACCGTCTTCTCGCCGTTCTCCGTGAGAGGTTCGCCCGAAGTGGGAGGAACGTACGACTCTCTGCGGTGACCGGCAGACTCGGGGTCGTAGTTTTTGGTTCCTGGGACTTCGCCGGCAAGCTCCTCGAGTGTCTTGCGCTTGGTTTCGGGGATGAGAAGAGTGGTGAAGCAACCGCAAAGCATGAACAGGGCAAAGATTTGCATGACGTGGTTGAGCCATGGGGACGAGTTAGTCGCAGTAACGTGGCCCTTTGTCCGGAGGGGTCCGAAGACAGTCTGCGCCACGATGGCGCCGACTTTGCCCGAAGCAGCAGAAAGACCGTGCGAGGTGGATCGGTAGCGAGTAGGGAAACACTCGCCAGGGACAATGAATGTGGTGGCGTTGGGGCCGAAGTTGAAGAAAAATTGAGCCAAAACGTACAGGGCCAGAAGACCGTGCTCGCCCAAGTGGCTGTAGGCAAACCCAATGACGATGAAGATGATGGTCAGAAGGATGAAGCCCATCATCTGGATGGGCTTGCGGCCGATAGTGTCGACAGTTGCAACAGTGACCCAATAACCGGGGATGGCACCGGCGCAGACGATGATCAAGTTGCCAACAGCGGTGTTGCGGAAGATCTCGTACACGTCGTCGCCCTTGGCGTAACCGATGGCCTGAAGAATGATGGAGTTGTTGAGACCAAGGCCATAGAAAGCGACATCTGCCGAAAGGTGTTAGTTCGTACGGTCCGGCAGCAACATGCTATGTGGAGGGGATATCTTACCGAGGAAGAACCAGGACCCAGCTGTGCCAAGAAGGATCTTTCCGTGTCTCCATTGGCTGTAGTGGTGCCAGAAATCGGCCCAGCTGGCCTTGGGGGGATCAAGGCGTTGGCGAGAGTCCTGGAGGACGGCGGCACGGCTGACTTCGTCAGGCTTACCCTCACGTTGGCCAAGACGGTAGGCCTTAACGTCCTCGACGGCTTTCTCAGAGTCGCGAGCAACATCGAAAGTATACCGAGGAGTTTCGGGGATGGTGAGACGGAAATACAGAGCAATGCATCCCGGGACGGCACCAAAGCCGATAATGACACGCCACATCTTGTCGACGGCAAGTTGGCAAACACCGTCGCAAAGGTCAACCGTCTTGGCAGTCTTGAGAGAGTTGTGGAAGCCGGACACGACAATGAGAGCAATGATGGCAGCGGTGAACTGGCCAATGCCTTGCATGGCAAAGACAGCACCCATCATCGCACCTCTCCACTTGGTCGTGGCGAATCTGGAAGCGGGTTTAGCAGGGTGGAGAGAAGTGAGAGTCAAGCCAACTTACTCCGAAGTGATGATTGAAGAAAGGGGGTAATCGCCACCGATGCCGATGCCCATCATGACGCGCCAGAAGATGATAATACCGACGACGGAGATGGCAGGCGAGTCGGAAGAGAGAGCCTGGGCAAGAGTTGCGAAGATGATGAGGATCAGCTCGAGACCGTACATTCTCTTGCGGCCCACGACGTCGGCCGCCCAGCCGAAAGCGACCTGGCCAATAACGGTACCACCAGAAGTTGCGACCTTAATAGCCGTGTCGGAGTTGGAGGGGATTTTGCCTCCGTTCTTGGGGTTGGAAGCATCCTGCCAGTAGACAACACCCAACATGGCAGTGACCAAGTTGATGGCGAAGATGTCGTAGGCGTCAGTGAAGAAGCCAATACCGGCGACCACGATGGCGCGGACATGGTACCAGCCGAAGGGGGCCTTGTCGATCTCAGCAAGAGCGAGTCGACGTCGCTCGTTCGGGTCTTGGATATGGGCAAAGTCGTTGTGGAAGTTGTGGAAGGCGGCGTTGCCGCCAGCTGTCTTGGTTGCCATGGTTGGGCTTGGGCGTGCACGGCTTGACCCGTACCAAGGAATTCCAAGAAAAGTCAAGACAAGACAAGAGGTACAAGAGATCCTGCTGGAGGGACAAGAGAAGAGCCGAGCGTTCGAGTTCCAAGCCGGCAGCGCGCCGTGCTAGATATACCTTCTAGCATGTAGGTGACATCGTGTCCGTCAAGGCTGTCTGGGCACGCTTAGCGCAGGCGAGGTGAAATCTGCAGCTGCGCGTGGAGTGCGTGTGGCCCGACAAGGCGAACTGGATGCGATGCCACTTTTCCCACTAGGGATGTGCGAGGGTTTCGACGGAGTCAGGGATGGCGTTATCGCATCCAATGACCAGAGGCGAGTAAGGCACGCAGCGGCCGAAAGAAAAGCAGCTTTTTTCACGGCACCTTGAGGGACAAGGGCAGTCGATGACAATCGGTCGGGGCCCAGGGTCCCCAGGAGGAACAAGGGAGGCGTATGCGAGCGGGCGCGGGTGCTAACTGGCTAGCTCCTTCTGCTTCCATGCGCTTGCCACCAATAAGATCTACGTTGCAAGGATCGGACGACCCTAGCTCTCACTGTGTCTGCCCAGTACACTCAGATCTTTTCTCGGAGTCGCTAACCTCACTTTTTACTTCACTGACAGGATGATAACAGAGGGGCGCAAGATGGGATCACTGGACCCCATCGAAGCACCGATCGTACTCGCCTCGGAGGACCATTTTGTTCGAGAAGCTTTGTGCCCTTCTGTGCGCCAAGGGTGACGGTGGAGTGGGTGTCCAGTGATGAGCATGCGAATAATAGAACAGCAGAACAAACCAGAGGTTGTGCGCTCGCAACGTGCCCGCGCTGATGCCGTCGCCTGGGGTTTGCTGCCGCTTGGCTCTAATTTCATCACTCAGTAAAGACATCCAGCAAGATAGCTTTGGATCGGATCTGCAATCTCCCTCAGACCTCCAGGTGGTGCGATTTGACGACGACCACGCAATGCAGAATAATGCTTGGTCCAAGCAGGTGGTCACTACCCAGTCGAGTCAAGATGGATCAAGACTCGACAAGAGTGACAAGCAAACACAACGGGCCATGGCGTTCCATTGGCGACCCCGTACTCGATCACGAAATCGTCCGCACAGGGTCGGCTTCAATCTCGTGTTTACGCCTTGCCAGTTCGGATTACCGCCCCGCCGAACTGCAGAGCCCATTCATTTAGCTCCGTTGTCTGCAAGCAAGGGCCAGAATGGGCTGATATTGGTTGCCCGAAGAGGCGTATCCGAGTGGTCTGGAGCGTCAGCAAACTCGGTTGGGCCCAAGCAAATTTGCTGCCAGCGCGACGGGCTGCGATATGTGAAGCGGAGTCGCCCGACGGTCGACAGCGTGGCGGTTGGTGCGGGGCTTTACCCAAAACACGCGCCGAGACGGGCGCCAAGCCCCAATTGCCGGCTACTGACAGAGCTTGACCGCACCACGTGGGCGGCTTGATTGGCTGCAGAACAACGTCGCCCAAATCCATGCCAAGCCTTTGTCTTTGCTGCTGGAGTTACATGACCGTTCGCCTCTTTTTCTCCATCGCAGAGACTCATGCTACTGAGAAGCAGCCACCTGTTCGAAGACCGTGCGTGATATTTGCAGGAAGGAAGGTGACAAGAGGCTCTTCCAGCTCCATCGCGCCCGGAATAATGCCACAAGGAGGCGCTTGGAATCGTTGTCGCGGCCGCCGGTACTCGGAGGTGTTGCTTAAGTACCTGGCGCCCATAGTGCCCATTTGAGTCTGCCGTTGAGTTACATGGCTTGCGCACTCGGCCCAAGATGTCAAATCCCTCTCTGGAACCAGGTTCGAGGTCCACTTCGAGCGCACCTGTTCGGCTTTATCTGCCGGCCTTGGAGTACTATCTAGATGAACCTCGATCTGGTGGTGTTGTCGTCTGCGACCAGAGATCACCTAAGCCCTCGAAGACGCATAATGGATAGCGAAGAGACTGGACAGTCGCTATGACACCGCAGAATGACGAAAAGAAGTTCATCATGAGTGCGTCTCGGCTCCACCATATCTCGATCGGGGTCAGCACAATCGGATTTCATGCTCAGCTCGTCAAACAACTACAAGATCAGCGGCCCTACTGTGGTGCTGCAGCGGTAGAAATGACGGAGCTCTTCGACCAGTTCTAGGCATGCGCCAAAACTCGCGCGGCATACCTCACTGCACTCGGAGACTGACGTTCAATGAGAGCATGATGATTGATACCAGCGCCTCGTTGGCTCAGCATGCACTTGGCACCATGTACAATGAAGTCCATCGCCTGCTCCTCCCTGTTCAGATGCGTTCAGAGCCCAGAATACATCCTTCCGACGCAGAAGATGGTCGCGAAATCGTACGAGACACTTCGTATCGGCTCACGCGAGACATGGAATCATACACGGTCCGCCCAATGGCACGGGTGACATCCAACCCTACTCTCGGCATCCTTCGCCCCTGCTTCCCATTTTAATCCTTGTCCTTGCCGCCTGCTGCTTCCTTGTTCGAAATCTGCGCCCCGATGCATGAGAAGCTGCAGCGAACATTCCATAGACTTTCCTCTTCCAGATTGGTTCTGACCGGCCTCGATTATGGCCCCGTTTCTCCTTAGTCGCCAGACACTCGCTTCCTCCCACTTCCCAATAGTCGGTATTTCCTTTTTCCACGACATTGACGCTACCACATCAGGGAGCGGCAGATGACCGGCCGCAAGGCTGTCACGGCAGAGAAGCAAGTCGTGTGGAACTTGTCACCGTCCCTGTCAATCACTGACGCGTGGTCTGACAGCGAGTTGCACGGCTGGGAATGACACATTGCCAATGTCGCCAGCGTGAGACTGCGGACAAATATTGAAGATGCAGACTCCGGGTATGAGGACTTATGAATGCATATTGTGGTACGCTAATGATACATTGGATGCTGCTTCCCATGTCCAGGGCGATGAAGCGGCTTTGAAGAGGGTTCCAAAGGGGTGGTGGCAACGACAATTCTCCCTGCTACACCGTCAACTGATCTGATGTCAGTAGTGCTTGCTTCTGGAAGGAGGACTGGTGGCTCAGCGGCCCCAAGCACGTACCTTTCAATGCATCTCCGAGAATGGTCTCAGGGCACTGCATTTACGATGCTACCTTACCCACGCAGTTCGTTCCTGGACCCTATTCCTTCGCTGGCGCAGACCTGTAGGAGCTCTCCTGAGTTTCGAACCACATGTGGGTACAGTGGAAGACCGCTCCCGACCAGCATATCCTAGTGACGGCTTCCAGAGAAACCTTTCGAGCAGATTATTACGGTAGCGAGGATCACCAATAATGCCTCAATCACAAACACCAGTGAACCACCTCCTGAAACTACGCCAGAATCCGAGCATGGTGCACTGACAGTAGGGGAAAGGAACAAGGAGGTCAAAGCCCAGGCCACACCCTTCATGATGTCGACCACCTCGTACATATCACTCACTGCATTGTACCCATTGGTACTACATCAGACTGCCCACCAGGGTTTGGTAATATTCCTTCAGAACTTCCGTCTTTGGTACCCCCCTCAACCCGCCGCCCGAAACACCACGAAGCCTCGCCTCCATGATTCCTACCGAGTCGAACCGGACAACCACCTTCATATCCAACAAAATGGAAAGATTACAACATCAATCAGGCAATCAATAAGACAATGATGTGCTGTATTCTGTGAACCCCAGAAGAGGCAGGAAGATCTTACATAAAACGAGGGCTGTCCGACCAAATGATTCACCATCCTGTCAAACTGATGCACGCTCACAGGAACAACTCGCAGGTCGCTGAGCCTGTCCATGTTATTCGAAACACACCAGGTAATGTGAGATGTCATGCAGTGAAGCCCTACGGCTGATTTAGCTCCGGACAATTTGACACTGGTCACCGAGCAATCGGGATAACTTCTCAGAATGTCCAGCGCAATGCCGTGGTATTCTGGTCGAGGGGTTCGGGAAACAGGTATACGTATTATGATGTATCTCGCAGGAGACAGAACGGATGGCACGCGTGCGTAGGAAGGAGTATTAATGAATATGTCTCAACTTGATGACCGACAGCGCCTTGACTAGAATTGGCTGACAACCATCTGTTCACACGGCTGTCGTACATGCGAGGAGTTGAGTGTTCGAAAGAACAATGGAACAGAGACAATGTCGATGGGGACATGCTACGTAAGTCCGAGTCGAGGCCTTGGCTGTCCATTTGCTGGGTAGGTGCAGGACGATGCATTACAGTAGATGACCCTTGATTCCATTCTTCGCACAACAGTCTATCTTAGTTCTTTCTATCTCACTCGCTTTCTCACTAGATCCACCAATCCTCACGACGTGATTGACGTGGCTTTCGAAATGGTACCACTAGCCATGTCCGCGACCCCACATCTTCGGCACCCTAGATTTGTTCCTCATCCGTGAGCTCTAGAGACTTCGATTGCCTCAGTTTCTCTCACGCCAATGAGTGCAAGAGGCCATCACCACCTGCATGCATCACTCCCGGGCCCGAACTTCCATCTTTCAACTTCCGTATCCTCTTTCCCTCAATCGGTCAACGCACTCTTGACCATATTCTTGACGTGTCCGTTGGCAGCACTCCCGTTCTGGCCCTTCAATCTGTCCTTCCCGGCCTTGAGCGCGCCGCTCAACCCAAATTGCTGCTGAATGCCCTCAATCCGATGAGTACTGTTGATATTCTTGACCAGCACGATCTGGAAGCAATTCGCTCCGCCCTGTCTCGAGATGATGGTCGACCAAGCGAGGAAGAACTCCCAGATGCGATACCACCGCACACCATACTTGTTCTTCACTTTATCCGCGTTGGCCAGCCAATTCCGGTACCATCGCCACAGGGTGGCAGAATAGTGCACGCCCACAGCGTCAACGCCCTTGACTTCGAAGCCAGCGCCCTCGAGCTTGTCGATCACGAAACCCAAGGGTGTGGAAGCGTCGGCACCGGGGAAAATGTACTTGTTCATGAATAGGCCCCAGACCAAGTCCTCGTATTGCCAGTACTTCCGGAGACCCGCGATCTGCAGGTAAAACACCCCGTCATCGTCGAGCATTTCGTTGACCTGGCGGAGGAACCCGCTAAGATGGCGCACGCCGACGTGCTCGGCCATTTCCAGACAGGTGATTTTCTTGTACTTCGTCCCGGCCGGGTGATTGGGAGGCGAGTTCGGGGTGTCGCGGTAGTCCATGCAGAGGATGCGGGACTGCGACTCTGGGATGCCGGCGACTGCAAGGCCGTCGTTGCCCCATTTGGTCTGGTTGCGTCCGAGAGTGATGCCCGTGGCGTGGGCGCCGTAGTTCACGCTCGCGTATTTGGCCAACGTGCCCCAGCCACAGCCGATGTCAAGAAGCGTGTCACCTGGCTGGAGGCCGATCTTCTCACACACCACCGCGAGTTTATTGTCTTGAAGTTCTTCGAGTGTTTCTTCGCGGTGGATGTCGCTGATGATGCCGGAGGTGTAGATCATACGGGGGCCGAGGAACCAGGCATAGAAATCATCGCCTCGGTCGTAGTGGTCTCTTACTTGTTCTTCGTCTTGGCTGCGGGTGTGCAATAAGACTTCGGGGATCATGCCAGTGAAAAAGTGGTGGAACAGCGAGAGCGTGAATCTGAAGTTGGCCCAGTCATGGCGGTACTCCAGGGCTTGCAGACAGTCGCCCTTGAAGGAGACCTTCTGGTCGAAGTACATCTCGTGAAACGTCTCGATGGGGATCTTATTCTTGCCATAGTACTTGTCTTTGTCTTCCTGGCTGTGGAACTCGAGGTAGTGCTCCACCGGGAGGCCCGGATACTTGGCCTTCTCATTCAGGCGGGGCGAAATGGTGCTTGCGACGGTCCAGAAGAGCATGAGGATCGGTGCGGAGGTAAAGATTGCGACGAAGACCGTGGTCCACAACCCGCCATGCAATTGGCGGGCGATGTACCATGGGACGACAATTAGGAGGCCGATGAGGAGAATATTGTTGAAGGAGTCTCCTCCCGCGGAGTCGGCAGGTAGAGGGCCATTCTTGATGGCAGGGTACTAGAGGCGAGGTGAGTTTGAGGACAGAGTGAGCTTTCCATGGATATGTTTGGGTCGTACTTTGGTGGTGCGTACACCGCTGTTTGACGGCTCCTGCTCAGGGGGTGCAGGAGGTGTGTCGACGAAAAGGTCCTCATGGGACTGAGAGCTCACGTCGCCCATGGTCGTCGGTGGGCGTTTGAGTGAAGACGCTGAAGTCGAGAAACTATGCGGTGAACACTTGGGAAAATGAGCGGTGGGCCGAGCATGTGCTGCGGAGCTGCCTTGTACCTTGCATATAAAAAGCGGGGCGGCACAGACGAGTTTCACATTGCTCTCACTCAATCTTCATCTATCTTGCCCCCGAAACTCTCCCAGGAGAATATCGTCTGAGGCGGGACCTTTGTTGTTCCTCACCCATTCCGTCTCAACCCGGAGGAAAATCCACAACCAACGTCTCACAACTTCCAACAGCTCCATCAAAAATATCCCACCCTCAAGATCATTGAAGTGATCTAGATGCGGCGAGAGCTTGAAACTCCAGGTACACCGTAGCAAAAAGTCTATCAAGATGGCAATATAGTACAGCTCTTTGGCGTGGAAGTAGCGGTAACGTCGCAAACCCACCGGGTGGCCGGGGTCATTTCTCTCCCGACTCGACGAGAAGAGGGACAGGTCCCAATCCTTTGCCACGTCCCAGTAAAACGAATAGAATGAATTGATAAACACAAACAACAGCCTGCTTACGTTAGAACAACAGAGTGTGAGGAAGAGACTGTGCTCACCAAAGCCTGAACAGTCCCGCCTCGCTCATGTGGAATTTGTTTGTGTCGTAACCTCGTTGCAAAGCACTCAAGATGATGACCGGAAATGCACTCGCGTATTTAAGCGCATTGGCTAGATGTTGCCCGCCCCAGCCAGAAGCCGTCGTCGGATGCCTCCGCACCCGAAAATACTCGATCAGACACTGTCGAAGCCGGATCACACTAGGTATACTGATGATCAAGGGCACCAAGAATACGCCGCCACAGGCTCGATTGGGTTTCGCCGTGCTAGCGGTCTTCGCATCGAACAGCATGCATGTTGAAACGAACAAATCTCCCATCACCTTGGCGTAACTTGTAAGGACGTCGGCCAGCAAGATATCCCCAAACTTTCCATCCTGTACTTCCGCCAGTCCGCCGAGGCTGATTCTCTTCAATATACTCAAGAACCGTTGCCGACCTGAGTGTGACATGCGCCTTAGAGGCACGAGGAAGCAGACCACGAGGAGGAGAAGGTAGGACTGGGGTAGGATCTGCCATCGAAGGACCGCATCTTTGTCGCCCCGAGTAATAGCCCAGTACAGAAAGATCGAGGCAACGAGGGGAATGCTGAGGACGGTGGCTAGACGGTAGGTTGAGTAGTGGTGATGCGCGACTTGACGAGGAGGGTAGCGGATCAACGCTGGGACATCCTGCGCACAAGATCAATTGGATGCCAAACTTGGCACGACGTGGCCTTTCAGCTTACAATCTTGATGAGGTGTAGATAGTGCAGGTTGAGTCCCCAAGCCCATACGCCTACGGCGCATCAGTAAAAGTGCCTCCGCTCTCTGCTCCAAGGCTTACCGAGAACTATTATAATGGCGACTCTATAAGGGAGCGGAAGAATCAGACTGAAGGAGTCCACCTCAGGCTCCACAGCCACATCTCCGTCCATGACCAGCAGACGTTGATCATGCTTCGGGAGAAGTCCTGATAAAGAGCGTTCTAAGAAAACACAGTGCTTTGAAGCGGGAGAACCATGGCGTGGCTTGCTGAGAATTGAAGGAAGTTGACCGCCAAACATTTGACATTCGCGAAACGTATGCGGACACGCAACTTGGCACGCATCTCGGACCGCACGCACTTCGGTTAAACCTCTGCCACACTTCTGCCAGAGGGACTCCGTACGGCCACCCAAGGGCGACAGTAAAAGTCACTCATGCGATAGTGCACTATTCTATCATTCTTCCTTACTGTTGCACCTCGTTGATACTTCCGTACATCCCCACAGCGCTCCATTACAACCTCGACAGCACCTTTCGACCTCCGAACATATCCTCGGCGTGACACACTACCAGTGAGCCTCGGTGATCTGGGCCGTAACGCTATCATCGTCAACATCGACTCCGTCAACGAACCACCTTCCCTCGATGTTCTCCTCGGGAACAGCAACACCGTCTCCGTCTTTCCCCAGGAGGATTTCATTCCCACTCATCATTCTCTTCCTCATCTTCCCGCTTTCGCGATCGAAAGTCCAGTCCTCCAATCCGTAACATCTTTTCCACTTCATATTGTCATGCCTGTCCTGAAACTCGTACCAGAATTGCACGGCGATTTTGTCATCGGTGAAGGCGAACAACTCTTTCCTCAGCCGGTACGATGCCTCTTTCTCCCACTTCTTGGTGAGGAACTCCTGGATCTTGGCTGTGCCTCTGAAGAAGAAGCCGCGGTTGCGCCAAATGCAGTCGCTGGTGTACCCGTTCGAGACCTGCACTGGGTTACATGAATTCCACATGTTCTGCGCGAATTTGACCTTTTCGTGCGCGGTCTTCAGGCTGAAAGGGGGCTTGAGGGATGCCATCTCGGGGGACGTTTGGAAGTTGTCGGCTTGGGCTCAGACGTGTGCCAAAAGGGACGGTTTGAGGTGGAGGATTGGTGCTGCAGCTGAAGGAAGTCTCCTCCCAGTAAACCCTTGGAATGTTGAAAAGCGAGTCTCTCGATGGGCTTCTCCAGCAGGCTTATTATACTTCTAGAAGTTCCACCAGGTCCCGCAGTCATCGTGAAGCAAATCGCCCGCTGAAAGCCGCTCGAGATGTTGATTCCGCTCCTGCATGCATCCGGCTTGCAGTCTATTCATTTAACCTTCCTGCTGCCCCCGCCGGAACGCAAAGCCATCCTGCGAACGATTCAGCCTTGTCATGGTGGCCAATCAGTAGCTGCCATCGTCGGCACGTCCGGGTCTCAAAAGTGAAAGGGAGGAGACTCTCAAAAAGCAGCATGACAAATAGCGCGTCGCAATTCGTCCCCCCATACTGCTGCAGGTGACTGACACCTTCCAAGAGCAGCAGGAACAGCTATACTGGGTTCATCTGTGGGAGTGATGACCAGGTTTCGACGGTTCTGGAATCCATGAGCCATAAATCAGGGGCGCTTTTACAATGCCCCGAACGAGCCAGTCAGATCGATTACGCGTTGCCATCACCAAAACCAGCAAGGGGTCTAACCTTGACAGGCTGGAACCCAGCACTTTAAAGTTACAGCGAAGGGCCTCGAGCGGGCAGAGAGACGGCCGCCTGGGGCACTCAAGCGGAGGAATGTCGTCAAGCAGCTCGCCCATGCCGCTTTGCGCAGACGAGGACAAGAAGGTCAAAGCAGCAGCATGAAGTGACAACAGCAGCGCGAGTTTTCGTGCTCCAGAATCCAGAATCTCGGCAGACGGAAAATAGTCCCACCGAATTTTCCGTGATTGTGCCATCGCGGGGCACCCTGATTAGCGGGGCCAACGTCGGGCCACAAGCAGCCGCGGCTTTCCACTGTTTATTTTCGTGATTTGAGGGGCAACAGGACTGGAAGAACAAGTCAGCAACATTTGCCCAAGAAGTCGGCTTCGGAGAAGATATTTCGCACGCTTTATTCAACCTGAAGCGCCTCAGGTGAAAGGTTTGTACTGGTGCCGCGAACGCGCAACACATCACGGACTCTCGACTTACCAATCCAGGATTTCTTATTGATATTCGAAGATGACGGGCCTCAAGGAGGGAGACAAATTTCCCGACGGTGTCGTCTTCTCGTACGCTTCAACCCAAACCCCATTTTCACCTTCGCGTCCGCAACATGCATACATCTTGCTGACTTTTTCTCCTCTTCTGTACCTGTAGGTACATCCCTTATACCCCCGAGTCCGCGGACATAACCTCCTGCGGCATCCCCCAGAACTACAACGCGAGCAAGGAATGGGCAGATAAGAAAGTTGTGCTCTTCGCCGTGCCTGGCGCCTTTACGCCCGGTTGCTCTGTGAGACATCTACCGGGATACATCCAGGCCTTGCAGGAAATCAAGGGCAAAAGCGTTGATATCGTGGCTGTCCTCGCATTCAATGATGCCTTTGTGATGAGTGCCTGGGGCAAGGCGAATGGTATTAAAGACGAGATTGTAAGTCACTTTTGCGACCTCCACTTGTGGTTGCAGCGACAAGTACATGGAAGGAATCATGTACCTCGCGGCACGACCGAGGCAGAGGTTTGAAACCCAGTCGTGGCCTAATAATCGTCTTATCAAAGACGTACGAGGAGGAATTTTGTTATCAATCATTCTTGAGACGACCTTGCTGATCGGTGTGCTGTACAGCTCTTCCTCTCCGATCCCGAAACAAAATTCTCCAAATCTATCGGCTGGAACCTGGGCGAGCGCACGGCTCGATACGCCATCGTGATAGACCACGGGAAGATTGTATACGCGGAGAAGGAACCTGGCCGGGACGTTACGGTGAGTCCCTCCGCTTTGTGCTCGTGTCCAGAATCCAATACTCGGCGATTGGACTTGCAGGGATATCAATGTGATTTCCGCAGCGGGTTTCCCGTGTCTGACTATGCACGGCGAGTCTCCGCCGCAATGCGTCTCGCTTGGATGAAGACGGAGTGCCTGCGCGTCTGTTTGGTCGGACACAAACCGTGTTTCCTAGGACCCTCTGCTTTCTCATCCGGGTGTTTTTTTCAGAACACCATATCCCCAGTCTCTGCAAGCTTACACGAGATATCAATTATTCCGATCGCCACCCCTTTTGGGAGCCAGGGCTAACGCGGTGCACGCATGCGCTAGGTTTCCGGAGCACAAGCCGTGCTGTCAAAGCTATGATCCCGGCTCATGACGAAGGCAGATAGGATGGCACACGTCGCTTGTCACGGCGAGTCAAGATTGAATCACGCATGCCATGCAACACTCCCCCCCAACAGGTTAGAAGGAGCTGCGCGCGTCGCTTCTTTCTCTCCCGGACGGCAGAGCTGCATGGTGAATGCGATGGTGAAATCAGCTCAAGCCATACCATTGTAGCGCCTCTGTTGCGGCTGGTTAGCGCTGGATCGCGATATAGATGCAATAGACATAGAACCCAGCCGGCCAACCATATCCTTTGCTCAGACATAGGCGGCATCGCCGAATACAATCACTGTCGATATGGAGTATCGTGGATGTCCATAAAGGTCCCAATACCAATGTTTACCATTATTCCAAGATCCCGGCAGCAGCACCCATCAGGGCATCCGCAACAGATCCTCAAAATCCGGTAAATTGCTGCTATTGGCCGCTAGGCTGCGGACGGCTGGATTTGCGGCGTCTGTCGTATTGACGATCGACCCGTCCACGCCCAATTGATAGCCATCGTACGGCATCGGCGGCGGCGGTACCGAAGTAAGACTCGTGAAGGAAAACGCATCGAACTTGTCCGGCCCGCCAAAGTGTGCATTCCTCCCGACGTGTAGCCTCTCTCGTGGCCTTCCTGGCCTTCCTCCTTCGCCGAAGTACTGCGGGTCTGGCGTCGTCCTAGACGTAATCGGGGGCGATGATTTCAGCGCCGTTAAATCTGCCGTCAATCTCTCGATCTTGCAGTTCAGCTTCATCATGCTGTCGGACTGTTTGTTGTAGCTGCACAGCAAATCCTGGTGTTTCTCGTTGAGCAGTTCAAGTTGGGTTTCCAGGCCCTTGACGTGGCGTTCTTTGCGTTCGCGGAAGGCGCGTTGCGAGGCGCGGTTTTGGGCTCTTCGTCTCTGACAAAGTTGGGTTAGTACTGGGTGATTGCGATCGCGATCGCGATGATGTGTAATGTTATAGCCTCTGAGCTGGTTAGAGCTGGGCTGGGCTCGGGTAGGGGAGGCGATTTTGAGGCGATGGAGAACGAAGAGATGCCCGGTCACATGCGAGGTGGAGGGTGGGTAGGTTCTCACTATTTTTGATGGAGGGACGATCGTCTGCTCAGAATCTGTTGAGGGAGCTTGGCTTGTTTGGCGGAGGGATTGGGTGCCAAAGTCGGTGATGGCGGTGAGAGACGATATGTCTACAGGGTCCCATGTCTGATCGGGAGGGAAATAGCCAGGATCAATGCTACCGAAGCGCAGGCGGTCGTTTATATTCTATTCCGCGCATGTGGTTAGTCCCACTGGGCGCGAAATGGTCGACAGATAAGACATCAATGAGATGGCGGTTTGTCGCATGGTATCTCTGTGTGCGCAAAATACGGGCGTTGAGACTCACATCGGGGGAACTCGCACTGGATGAAGCGGCCTCTGGTGTCGAGTAATATGAGCCACGGTGGGCGGCGATGAAATAGTCCATCGCTCGATCCGTTGCCTGTTGGTCAACGTCTGGGATGCGGCGGTCGTCGGTGCGGGCGCGCTGGTCGGGATCAAGTCGCTTGTGCCGTGCTGCGTACGGTTCAGGCTTTGATGGCAGAGCAGTTGAGTTCGGTGTACTGCGAATGCTGACAATTGAGCGTGGTGCTGGGGGGTTCATCGTCTCCTTATCTTCGTGATGCAGACTGTGACTGTTGTATCGGGGTTAATTGCACCTGCAGATGGCGCTGTTTACATAAGACGGGAGGTATGCAGCGGTAGGCGCAATTGGTGTGACTGTTACATGTGCTGGCATCCACAGATCTTTAGTAATACTGACGCCGGTACACCACCAACGTGATGGGAATGAGACCGCCAATCGGCCTCCAGGAGCGCGCTCCCGGAAATGGTAAAGTACAGTCCCTGGGCGGGGAAGACAGACAATTCCAGCCTCTTCGGAAACTGCATTAGCCTCGAGGGGCAACAGTGTTGGCTTACTCGTACTGTAACAACAGTATGGCGCTCACACAGCTCTCGTATGGTTTCTTTAAAGTGCTAGAGCGAAGTCGCCTCCAAAAAGCGATCGCGCGTCGTCTGCCGATCGTTGCAGCCCTGCAGGAAACTTAGCATCCGACCATGGAGTGACCCGAAATAAACATCGCAAATGCGAGTTTAACGCTGCCCAGGGATTGGAGAACGGTACAAGTCCATGCCTCTTGCAGCAAGAGACTGCGAAGGAGTCTTGAGCGGCGACTTCCCGTCTCACGAGCACCCGATGGAAGGTCAATAGAGGGATGTGCACACACTATTCAGTCTATCCCCGTATACTTTGGCTTGCTGAGGCTGTTTGAACGAAAATCGAGCAGGGGCTGAAAGAAACGATACCGCCGAAGCGTCCACGGGGTCCTGCCTCGACGCTCATGATTAGGGGACTAAGGGCTTTGTGGAAAGGTGCACCCATTAGTCATTCGTCATTCTCCACCGGTGCTGTCTTAGTGAGCTCGGACTGCACTAGACCCTCCGCAGTTAACACCTCCTCTCACCTTCTTGGTAGGTTCTTTTGCACCTTCCTCACTGCAGTATTTGCATTATCGACTCCGTCCCAGTTGGTATCGTCCGAAGCCCAAAGGCCGATGTTCGCCTCTCATCTTACGCCCTCGAACCTTAAATTACCCCGTTGCTCGAGCTTCCCGACACCGCGAGTGCACTAGTTACACACCAATACACATCGAGGGAGTACGACGGTGGTTGGCCTTCTGTACCGGCGTTATAATATTTTCCATCCAACGCGAGTCGAATTATCGGCATTAAAATGTTGTCACACTATACTCTTTCAATTCCGGTCTTCGGACAACCGGCATTTGGCCTCGCAAAAGAACCCATATGAGTGGCTTGACCTGGGTGAAGATATTGCAGTCTCTGGCACGAAGCGCAGCAAGGCTCCATTACGTCTGGTTTGAAAGACAGCATAACCAACGATTTCACTTTCCCCAATTATCACAACCCCGACCATAGTGCCTCGCTTCGGAAGGCCGTGAAATCTCACATCTCAAGCAAATACAGAACCGCCGTCAGGACACAGACGCAGCCTCGGAATGCGCTCCACACCGAGTCAGCCATAACGAGGGCGCGACAGTGGGGCCAGAGCGAAAACGAAGGAGAAAGTCGACCTCACCATACCGGCTGGAACGCCCCATCCCCCATGGTTTCAGGTAGCCTCGCCGTTAGAAGTCAGCCTCAGCGGTACGAGGATTGATCCTTTCAAATCCTTACAGGGCTAAGGAACGCCATGTGTCTCCCATGCCGTCGACTTTTACACTCGGGCGATCTCGCCCCTTATGGGACCACTGCTGTTGGCAGCCAACATGGCGAATCCACTGATGACCTGGATGTATCCGTCGATCCAGTCCCACGAAAGTGCTTACCACGGAGCTGTCGCCCTATCGCAAGCTTACCTTGGAACGGGACAAGCACCAGGCGGCTGAAGCATCTCCAGAAGTCATATATCACCGGTCCAAAGCCGTATCGATATTGCGGAAGTAGCCCTCTGAGCTTCAGGTTCTCCCAATGATGGTGCACTGATGACCGTGTTGGCCTTTGCAATGTTTCTTACCGAGGAGACAGGATCGCCAACCGGAAAGGCTTAGCACTCATCGTCGCGCTGAAAGGTGGCCTCGATAATCTGGGGTTGGGCGGAGTCGTCGAAGCTTTCTTAGTCAAGTTTTATTACTTTTAGATGATCCGAGACCGAGAAAGGAACATGATTTGCCCCCACCCGGCGTAAGCGCCTGCGAACATACCCACGGCACCCGCTCGCTGAAGAGGTTCCTTAATGGGATTGCGAAGTTGCCGCCGGGGTTTGCCGAAATATTTGCTCAAGGTAATCTAGGAATCGACATCCTAAGGATCCTTTCAAGAGTAAGCGCCTTTTGTTCTATCCAAAATTGACAACAAAGCCCATGGCTCAGGAAAGGGGCAGGACCCGCTCTTGCGTGATGGTCAGGAGTGCCTCGTACCCGGGTCTTTTCAAGGCATGTGCGTGTTTCCAATCATCGCGTCGCACTGAACATGGCTTGGAGAAACACTTGATTCTTGATTTGATAATGTTCAGCTTTGGTATGCTCAACCACAATGGGTCAATGCAAAGTTGCTGACCGCCGTGTTTCGAGACCAGAGTTAACAAGGCCACTTCCGTCCACACCTGCACGAAGCCCGGAGGAAAGAGTACGCTTGATCTGGATCCAGATGATTGTGTTGAGATCCTGGAGCATGTAGATCCCGCCAGCACCTCGGGCGATGGCACTCGGGCAGCTGTTCTTCGCGGCCTTACAGAAGCTGAATCATGGTCGATTGTCCCGGCGATGATGCGCCGTATTGTCTGGTATCAGCTGTCAACTTCCAACAAATGCCTTACAGGGTTCCCAGATCCTTGCACCCTTGTTCCTCCACAGGGGTTTAAGGCAGGCGTCGTCCAAACCGCACAGACCCAAATCTCGTCACATCTCTTGGGACAACAAACTCCCCACTACAGCGGTTATGCCGTCCAGGCAGGTGTAACTTCCACAATACCGCCGATGCTGACACTGGATACACTCCTTCGGACGTACAATAAATCCAGCCGTATACAATTGCATATATGTCGTACCGAAGCAGAAGGATTGAGAATATCACGAATGCACGCGTCCCTTCGCTCCCCCGTAGTTTGAAATGACGTCAATTTCCCAATAAAATTCAAGTGCTGTGTGAGAAGAATCCGACGCGCACCGCGACTGAATGATCCCCAGCCATGGCTCCCTCGACACAGCAAGCCGGGCAAAAGCGTAAGCTGGGCTTCAATAAGCCTATGCAGTCGTCGGACGCACGCAAGAGACAGAAATATCATGATGCTCGAGCGATCTCTGTGCAGCGGCCCGACGCCGCTGTGTCTGCGACTGGGGAACTCAATATCCCGTCCTTTATCAAGGCGAGAGAGTTCGAAATCGCAGCTCTCGAGAAGAACATGCGGAATGCAAGGAAATCCTTGAGTACACGCGCATTCCAACAAGTACCAAGGCACATGCGAAGGAGGACTGCCAGCCATAATGCGAAAAAGGTACCCCGACGATTGCGAAAGAGGGCAGAACGTGAGGTGTGTTTCACATATCCCTAGCACGAGACGCTGCGTACTGACCTTAGCTGACCAGGAGGGTGGTAGATGAAAGAAGATAACACGCCTACAGTCACCAAACGGACACGAACTCCCTCGCGAAAGCTGAGAATCAGACTCGACACGGCTCGAGCTTTGCAGAGGCTGAACCAGGGCCGCAAGACAGTCCGGCAGAAGAAGAAGGAAGCAAAGGCGAATGCTCAGCAGCCGGACCCTGCCAAACATGTGCTAGCTTCACGTGTACCTCGCCTGAAGAAGAACACACTGTCGGAATTTCCCAGAGCCACGACCAAGTACAAGAAACGGCAGGTCAACAAGACATGGCTACCTACCCATCTTTGGCACACAAAGCGTGCACACATGACCCGGCCTACGGAGCCACTATGGAGAATGGCCATACCGTTGAGCCCGACGGAGAAGAGTTACAGACCCAGTCATCGAGCCGCTGGCACACAAGGCTGCGTGGCCTGGGATACCAGCTACATCTCCACGGTCGCTTGTTGGGGGACAGAGACCGCCTTGGACAGCATGCTTAAAGCACTGAGTTTCACACCGCAGGGACTTGCGCAATCTTTGCAGAAGAAGTGGAAATCCGGCACACGGTTTGCTTGCGGATGGATTTCTGAACGAGATCAAGAGAAGCGGCTCATTGCACCAGTGAAGGTGATCTGGTTCCCACCGGCGCAGGTCCAGGAAGCAAAGCCAAAGTCTGCGCAAGCCGATGACGTGACGGGTCTTAAAGTCGGTGTGCCCGCCCAGTCTGGTGTGGCGGAAGGTCAGATGGAAGTTGAGAGAGACAATCAAGATCAGCCTGCAGGGAACGAGGCGCAAGCCGAATTCGGAAAACAGGGAAAGACGAAGCGCAAGGCCAAACTCGATCACCGAATTGTGATTCGGATTCACCCTTCTGCCTTCCATCAGTTCTGGCAAGAGCTCCTGAAAGTCGCGAAGATGCAGAGGCCGCAAGTCTTGGTCGAAGATCTTCGCTTCGAGATCGGAAGTATCGACATCCAGGGGCCAGGCTCGACTGAAGCGTTGGTTGGTGTGCTCCGTCCTTTCGCAACACATCTGGGAACAGAAGTCTCCGGCGATCTGCCGTGGACGCTTCTTGCTGGCATCAATAACCCCAGCATTCTTCCCCATAATGCTATGTTGCACTTGGATGTGGTTGACCCTAGGCTCAACCACCCACCGAGGCGGATCGGGATCCCTCAAATCTCCGAGTCAAGTCATCTTAATGAACTTCTTGTGTCGTGGCCTCCTGATAAGACTCTTCCATCATCGTCACTACTCTCACACAAGACGCGCTGGCTGATAAGCAATTCCTTACCATCACAGAAAGCAATCAACCGTCGAAGAGCACTGGCACCACCGGGGCAAGCTCCATCCATCACTGCCAAAGATCCCAGGATCCCAGTGATGCTTCTTGCATCGAGGGCAGAGAATAGCACTACCAAGAACACCCAAGGCACGTGGACTGTTCTCCTCCCCTGGAGTTGCGTCGATCCTGTCTGGCGATCCCTGATGTACTACCCCCTCTCCTCCGGTGGCACTCCGCGATTCGGGGGCATGTATCAGCAGCAGCAAATGGCCTTTGAGCAGAAATCGCCATGGTTCCCTGGCGATCTACCGGGCACCGAAGCGGGCAAAGCATGGGAGCGGACTGAGAGCGAAAAGAGGTTTGACGCGTGGATTCGACGACCGCCGAAGCATCGGATTGCGTGGGATATGCTTGATCTGGGGCTGGGCCGGCGTGGAGAGGTTGGAAGAGGATGGACTTGTGATTGGGAATATCTCTTCAGTGACACTGACGCGGCTGTCACCGCTGCAGCCGCTTCCTGCTCCCAGCCTAATAATGCAGTCTCCAGGGAGCAGGAAGCGTCGCAACTTCCTACACAGCGACAACGAAAAGCCGCCAAGGCCAAAGAGGCTGAGGAGCCCGAAAAGCAGGCTCGTCGACGTAACACTTCCAGTCCAGAGAGCGAGGCAGAGTCTGAAAGGCCGTCGAATCAAATGCCAGAATGCAGATGCACACAACTGGCGCCCCTCCGGAGCATTGCGATCCTGAAGAACCCGTCAACTACGACTCTAACACAACGTCCAACAGTGATGACTGTCCGGATTATGCTGCTCGACAAAGGTAGTCCCTCTGCAGCAGCACGCGTATACCGTCTGCCGTCCATCCCGAAACCGAAGGCAGCTCTTTTGCTATGTCTGCCAAACGCAAATGGAGAATTCTCACAGAACTCGGAGCCGCAAAGCTGGCCCTCTGATGGTCCTCCCCCGGCCCAACCTTTCCCTACTACCAGCTCTACGGACTCATCAAGCTCTTCAAGCCCAGTAATTCGAGCCCGAGCCCTTCGCTCACGCTGGCTTGGCCTGGATATTAAATCGTCGTCGAACGACAACCAGTTTCCTAAGGCGAGAAACAACAAATCCAACGTCCCTCGGCACCAAGCCTCTTACCCACGTGAATCGCTCGCAAAGATCAACGTCCTGCCCAAGAATGCACCTCAGGAGATCGTCGAGAAGTGGGGTCCCGATAGCGCCTTTGGACGAGGCGATGGTGAGATCCCGAAGCAGATGCCGCCGCCACCGAAGGAGAAGAAGGGCAGAAACCGACAAGACAACAGGAAGACTACCGGGAATGCCAAGCGGAAGGGAGTCGTTTCAGAACCGAGAGATAAACTGGATGAAGGAAATCCACTGGACGAACCTGCTCCTGGCGCCGACGAAATGGCCGAGTTATTGCTTAATCCCTTCGAGCAGCCTACCGAGTGGGATAAACATCCTCCTTGCCCGGATGCCCATGATTTGATCGGGTTTGTCACCAGTGGTGGGTATAACCTGGCTGAAGGACGGGGCACGGCCATCGGTGGAATCTGGGCACAACGGCTTCTGGAAGGCTGGCAGGATGACAGCATGCTTGACGATGGCGTGAACGAGAGTGAGAAGGAGAAGGAGCGAAGAAAGAGGTTGTGTATCATCAGGAATGCGGGCGAAAGTGTGGGGCGCTTGGGCATCTGGGAGGTATGTATGTAGCTGAGGAACAGCGCCTATCACGCTGGAGAGGGAAGCGCATGAAGGAAGAAAAGTGAGCCGAATCCATAGTTGACTGCTTGCTTGAGGACCATGAAGGAGATGATGCGAGTGGCGGCACCACACCAAACCCATGTGTTCTGTATCTGCCAATTGAGTCGGCCAGTCATATTGAAAGCTGGGACCTACAAGGAGGGAATTCGGGCACCTCTTCAAGCTTGTAGTTTCACCTATGTTACACCACCTCCTGCTCGTCCTCGTCCCAATCACAGGCGCCAACTCACGATCCCTTGGCAAATCGAAAGAATAGCGTACACACTCAGTATACTTGTACATTAGACCAAGGAGGCTGAGGCTGAGGCTAAAGCTGAGCCCCGGCTATGAACTCCGAAATGATATCTGGCGCGCCATTCCGTGCGCGCTACAGTAAGGACAGGTTCCGCAACCTCTAGGAGTCCATATCTGCACGAGTTGCGACGCTATGTCTTACGAGATGTCTCTTTGCGGACTGAACTATTGGTATGATTGGGACGGTTAATATGGTAGATATGGTCCACTGGCTGGTCCACTGGCTGGCCCACTGAGTGAGTGAGTGCGTGAGTGCCGCGCTGAGGAGCGTGTTCCTGCAGGAGGTTGGTTCAGTAGGGAGTAGGCGGTGACATAGCCTATGGACGATAAGGAGTATTAGAGATATCTGATAACACGCGTGGCGTACAAGGAGTCGATACGAGTAGGCGGGGGGCCGGTCGACACGACCCATTTCGGCGCCCTTTCCTTCTGAGGAAACTTAGACGTGCAAGGACTTAAGTGACCACAGTGTCAGTATCAGTACAGTATTACTGTACGGAGTGCAGTGAGCCATCGATGCATGGTGCAGTGCAGACGATAGAGAAACAAAGAATTGCACGGCATCATGCGCTCACACGGGACTCATAATTAATCACTGCAGTGCAGTACTCGGTACACTTCGCATATATCCCATAGTCACTACTGCTCGCGCGTCGTGTCGGGTCCAGGTTCTAGAATATCTCAGATCGAGATGCATGCATATCCATGCCGAGAGCTACAGTACGGCCCACGATCAGCGTTACCTACCTACCCGTAATGGGGCCTGAAAGGTAGCTTTCCCCACAGAAGGTGACGAATGCGATGGCCACTCCTTTTGACTTGTTGAGCCCGGAGTCCATGACATGACGCTCTTTTGCCCTTGTCCTTGCATTGGGAAAGTTGGGAGGTCAACAAAGTTTTTGGAGGCACGTCACCTTTTGTCAATCGCTCGTTTACACCCAACTCACCACCTACTCACTCGCTCACTCACCACTCACCTCTCACTCACTTGATTCAAATTTCTTGCACTTCGGTGTGTGTTGCTGACGTGCGAACTATCGGTCGCAAAGCTGCATTTAAAAAGGTTATTGTGTCGCTGTTCAGGCATAGATCCGGGACTGGCGGACTAAGGCCGTCGGTGCCAAGTGAGGGACTTGTCATATCTGAGAGAAGCAACTCCACGCACACCTACGAGGCGGGTAAATTAAAGGTCCGGATCCGGTTCGATCTTGTGCTAGTCCAAGGATCGAAGTGAAATTGGTGCTGCAATCAAAGAAGGATCCGGTATTCATTCCAGCAGATTCGGTCTCGGTGCGAAGGAAGTCAAGAAGTTCGAGTTACGGATAATTCAGCGAGAGAGAGAGAGACGCACACCAAAGATGAATACACCCACGACATACCGTCTGCTGCGGCACGCAAGCCGCCGCGTAGCAACCCTTCCAAAGAAGCCTATGGCACCTAGCTTCCGACCACTGTCGACGACGTCTTCCCGCGCACTCCGGCTTACGCCATCGCAGCTGGACAGGAACGATCCGTATCATAAAGCGTCGACCGAAGCAACGGGGACATCAGCCGGACCACATGAAGGCTCCGCGTCTCGTACAGATCGAGAGATCGTGGTCGAATACCCTCCCGAGGAAGAGTTCCCTCAGGATCGCCCGTTGCGGGGTCGAGGCGGCATTCAGTATGTCAAGACATTACCGACGTTCAGTCTCGAAGGGCGGACGGCCGTGGTGACCGGTGGAGCGAGAGGTCTGGGATTGGTGATGGGTCAAGCACTGGTGCAGTCAGGGGCAGATTTGGCGATTGTGGATCTCAACAGTAAGATTCCCACAACCTCTTGGGCCTTTTCTCCGGCGATGTGCTGACACGCTTCCCTCTATAGAAGAGGAGGGCGAGAAGCAGGCTCAGGAATTGATGTCGCTCATAGCGAAGGAAAACAAGAAAGGCGGCTCTAATGACCACGTCCCCAAAGTGACGGCTCACTATGCCGACGTATCAGACCCGGAGTCGGTGAATGCATGCATTGCCGAGATCATCGGGCAGCACGGCAAGATAGACCACCTGGTGACTTCGGCTGGATTCACAGAGAATTTCTCGGCTGAAACATACCCCTACGATCGCATCAAGAAGCTCTGGGGCGTGAATGTTGACGGGACGTACCTGTTCAGTACTGCGGTCGCTCGGCATCTGATGGAGCGCAACATTACGCACGGGAGTATGGTCATGATCGGCAGCATGTCAGGCGCGATTGTCAACGTCCCCCAACCACAGGCACCGTACAATGCTGCAAAGGCAGCGGTGAGGCATCTTGCGGCTAGTTTTGCGGTGGAATGGGCGCACGCCCATATCCGAGTCAACTGTATCAGCCCTGGCTACATGTTGACGGCTTTGTGTGTTCTTCCTTGGTGTTCCACGGCGGTCATAATTGGGCTAACCAGACTGATAGGACTCGGAAGATCCTCGACGACAACCCGGAACTAAACAAGAAATGGACATCGTTGATCCCGGTCGGCAAAATGGGTTCTCCTGAAGACCTGCAGGGAGCAGTCGTCTATCTGCTTAGTGATGCCAGCCGGTATGTCACAGGAGCAGATTTGAGAGTTGACGGAGGGTAAGTCCCGTTCTCTTCTCCAGTTCCCGGCTAGAAGCGGCAGTCATCAAACGGCCCCCTTGATTGCCGTTGCATTGATGACTTGACACACTGACATTGGGCCGCAGATATACATGCACATAAATACGCCGATCCTTTGGTGTCATGTGCTACGGATAAGGAGCGAGGCGAGGCGAGGCGAGTCGCGCCGAGGAGGTATTTCTACAGTTGTATAGGCGTGCATACTCTGGCGGTCCCGAAGCTTGCCACAAGCGAGATGCATCCAGCAAGCATCACTGGCCAGGCGGTTGCTCGTCAGCTGCACGGAGACTCAGTTGTCCAGAGAATATTCGGTTCTCCTCGCAACGGCTTCCAACTCCAACGTCCCTCGTAGTTGCAACAGACCTTCCCCGACATCCAGTGGCTGCTGGTAGGAGTTGGAAGCCGACGATCAGTACCCAATCGGGCAAATCAGGATTGTTTCCATCCCGCGTAGCACGGCATTAGACGACTCATCGCTTCGAAATTCCATATTGTAACCTGTAAGGCCTTATTCAGGCTTGACGTGATCGGCCGCGCGCCCGACAAGAACACCAGAAAGAAGTTCGGAAGGAGCCTCGACCCCTTCTCACTATCCGGACCGCAACCTCTCGTGAATGTTACTAAGGTCCTCGGGTCTAGAGCAGGGCTGTATCCATGAATCCCGTCCCAGGCCTCGCGGTTGCAGATAACTAGTGGGAGTCGAGCTACACTCGCGATGTTGCAATCGTAGACTTGGGTGCGAGGATCCTGGCAACACCGAGTCACTCCAAGATAGGGTCCGAAGAGCTCAAGCAAGGGCTGGGGCGGTCACTGAGATGTGGAATTCGAAATCTGAAATCTTGATGGAGCCTAATCAGTCAAGGCACAGCCTCGAGATAAGTTGTTGATGAGAGGGGGCGGAATGCTTCGTGGCTGACAGCCGTGGGGAGTACTGCTTTGTCAAGACGTGGGTGACCAACAGGAGCAAAGGATGTCACTCTGTGTACCATCGGTAGGTGGCGGACTTGTTTGCTAGGCTGGGTTAAAGCGAAACTCACCGGCCTAGTACCCCCTGGTCGTGCACATCCGCGACGGATGAAAACCGGACCCAACAACGTGGGTGTTGCATGGTAATGGCGCGGAACGGCTGCATGGTGGAAGTGGGAGTGAGAGCGGACTATGTAGCCAAGGGCATAGGCCTGGGGGTGATGCGGTGGGAAATGAAGCTCGAATCGAGGAACCCAGGGATGCAATGCAGCTAGCTGAGACGGAACCTTGAGGGACAATCGAAGCAGAGCTACTAGTACAAAGCTATGGTCGAGCAGTGTGAGTGCAACGTCGGAGACGCATGATCAGATACTTGGAAAGTTGCGTGAAAAGATTTCGAGATCGAGCTTGAGCTTGGGCCGGGAAGCTGCGGTGTGCGAAAGAAACAAGGTGCCTGCCGTCGGAGATCGCCCACGCCAGATCGTCATTTTCATGTGAATTTGCGCTCTTGTCCTCTTGTCCGACAGCTCATTCCCGCCTGAGGTGCGACTCACGGGTCCTGTGTCTTTACGTACACTCAGTTCCTTGCCCGGGAAAGATTTATCTCGAGATAAGGCAGAACCCACCCTCAACCAAGGCACGTCCCAGGTCAGAGGGCCGCTTGTTTAGCCCGTGTTCTCGATTTTTCTAGTGTGACAACCAGGAGAAACACTGCTCCACATGGCCATGTCGCCGTCGATCCTATGCATCAGACAAGACATGCACCTCCGGCGGTGAGTATATCTGAGCCTCATTTCCCTGTCACCACTGCCGAGTTGTGCCACGGTCGATTTTACCCGGTCGGCGTATCTGTAGATAATCAAGCCAATTCAAGGCACTGGTGAGAGGAGAATTCTTCCACCTGGATCCCCCCTCTCCGCTCTTCTCCTCCTTTCGCCCTTGCCATTTCGTCCTGTTTCTCCTCAATCATGTACTCGGTATCCTAGTGGGCTGAACAACTCGCCGGCTACGACAAATGCGGTACCTCGTCCCGTGGGAGGTGGCGCTTCTGATCTCGCCGACTTTCTTTAGCGCCTCTCACTCACTTGCCATATACTCCACCAACATAACATCCGCGCCATGATCTTCTGGTGGCTCGGATATTGATGGAGACGGTTGTCCCTTGTGAGTTCCAGTATCACACGCCTGTTGCCGCTGCCCAACGGGCCGATGGTGATGATGATGGGCTTTGGTACGCCTCCGCTAGTGGCTCGCAAGTCTCATCCCTTCACGTCCCCCTCCTGTCGACATTCCGTATTCAATCAGCTGTCTGTAATAGACCCCTGCTCTACTATTTGTTCCCATGACACGTCCCGTCTGTCCATTCCCGATCCTTGAACCGAGTACTCGTGCCGGCCCAGACTCCTGTGCCCGATGTCATTTGCAACGTCTCAGGTTGGCAGCTGCCATCTCCGTCCGCCCGTTCCATTATCCCTTTGCTTGCACACGTCCCAGAGGGACCCCCCCGGCCACCTCTGCCATGCATGCAGCTGGGCCCCGTTCCTGCATCGGTCTGCTACCTCCGGCTACAAGTACGACGGTCATGGTGATATGTCTATTTGTTAGCCGTGGGGTCGGCTGACTTGGGTCTTTCGAGATTTAGCTTTCTTGAGCTCCACTAACTCCCTTCACTCATCAACCATCAAGCTTCACCCTTTCGCCCTTGACCTCGTCCAGACCTCGATTCGCCGCCAGCAACCTGTCGCCGCGAGACTCGTGGCCACTTATAATCACAACCAGCACAGTTCCAGGCCGCCGCCTGTCGGCCGCGGCGGCCACCACGGTCACCACTTGGAATCGTCAGTTCGGCCCCGTTCCAGCCCAACCCGGGGCACTCAATCAAGGACATCCGAGGCATCACAGCTGAGTTGAGCCCGTCTCGTGTTTAGCTCCTCGAGTCATTCAGTCAGAGCTCCCGGTTTTACCCAACGGATCCCTTCCGCGCGGCTCCTCTACTGGCCACCGCGGGCTCCCCGTTATTTTAGGCTTTCGGCAGCGGATCCCTTGCTTGGGAATTCTCACCACATCCATGGGCTAGGACCGGGACCTGACAGTCGATTCACCCCCAACGGGTGAGCCTCTTCGAGCTTGACTGCCAGTGGCTCTTTCTATTTCCAGCTCTAGCGGAGTCTAGTCTGAGCTCCAGCAGACTTCCACCCGTGCCAGGTCACAGAGTCTTGTCCGCAAGCCTAGGCCGTGGTGTGGCTAGCCGCACTACCTTACCGTTATTTCGGCATTGGGCATCCGTCATAAGGACGCAAAGGAAAAAGGAACCACGAAATCTTATTTACCGGGTTACGCCTTCGACTTCCGCTCTGTCCCTTCACCGATCTTTGGGCACTTCCTGCCACGACAGCGCCCGGTGGGCGGGCACCTGCTTTGTCCACCTGGCACCTTTCCACAACCTCGTCTGCCACTCTTTTCTGTCCTTGATCCTCTCCACCGCCGGCAGACAGCGCTGTTCGATTTTGCTGGGACGAAAGGATATGGTCTGGTCAGCTTGGGGTCTGACCGTCGGCTTTGTGGAGCTGCCAGCGTGGGTGAAGCACATTTGACAACCGCATGCCATGACGGCCGTGCTGCCGCAGGGACTTATTAATGCCAATCTTGATGTACAACAATACGCTTTCGATGACTCCAACGCCGACTTTGCCAATTCCGAAGCCGTTCGAAAGTTCTGGAGAGGTATGTGGCCCTACGAGACTAGTTTGAGGACGAGGCTCATGATCGATAGTCTACGCCATCCAAAGCGACGCGACCCAAGATAATACAGCCGTGCGATCACGAAATCTATTCTGGAGAATATGGAGCAGTCCCATCTTAACGCGGTCCATTACACCTCCTCGTTTGACTCGACTGTGGCAACGGTGCAGTCAGGAGTTCGACTTGACACCGATTGGGGGCGTTCCAGCTTTACCCCGGTCGCTCGTACTACAGGTAAGGCCATCGAGTGGACTTGTATTGTCAATCCAGCTGATGATGATAACACTCAGGACTCTCCTGCTCCAAGGCAGTCTCGAAATCGCTCCGCCTCGCTGTATCCTTCCACTGAGGCTCATACGGTGCACGATTCAAGTCCTCGGGGGGGTCAGAACGTTGGTGCGGCTTTGCAAGAATTTAGATGGTCGGCCGTGGACCAGCCATCACGTGGCGAAGTTCCTCAACAGCCGTTCCGCCCGGCAGGTGAGGGAAGTGGGCTGCAATCTGATAGTACGTCAGGCTCAACGTCTCAAACCACGTCTGAGTCGTCCTCCAGACCTACATTGAGCAGGACCGCTAGTGGCGGTCGCCAGAGGCTGCCTATCTTGGCTAATGCCGGAAAGGCGAGGGCACGACCATCAATCCCACGCAGGAAGTCCAGTACACAGAAGCCCTCTGGGGGCTCTGGCCAGCCAAGATCACCCCGAGCGCCGAATGAGAGTACCAAAGCTGAATCTCCTGATGCTAGTGCAAGGGTTGAGCGTCTTGCTGCGAGAGGCCCCCCTCCCGGCCTGCCGATATCATGTAAGTGCCCTTCACCATTTACTATAAACGTATCCTGCTAATGGGTTTAATGATAGCGGCTACTAGCGGCCCGGCGTTTGCTCTGCCGTCCGCATCATCATGGCAGAGTATAGAGTCGACATCCCCCAACCCTCGTCTGGCGACCACTGCACCAAGCCGGTCCAACGCTTCAGGAGACCTTGTCCATCCAGACTTCCGGGGCAAGTTCGTTGAAACTCAGAAGATGCTGGCCAGCTCCACAAATCTCGCTGGGTTGGGTCAAATGAGGAGGCCGGGCAGTATTGTGCGTTTCGCAGACGAACTGCCACAGGTGGAGCTTGACAAAGGCAAAGAACGAGATCAGCCCACCTCACCTTTACGGGATGAGAATTTGGGACCGTCACGATTGCGTGCCAGCATGGCCAGTGCGGCATTCACTGACGATAGCGACTCAGATTCGTCCTCAAGCCCCATGGAACTCCCGCGCACAAAGAGCCAGCTCAGCCTGTTGATTAACAACAAGAGGAGCGAGACCGGAAGTTCTGACATTGGCCCCCCAGCACAAGCGCAAGAATCGAAGGGGAAAGAAAAGGAAGCGCGACAAAAGGCTCGGTCCAAGGAGCAAGAGCTACTCTCTATGGGTCGGCGGGACGGAGTCACTAAGGCGGGAGGAGTTCAAGTCCCGAAGCAACAGAGGGTCAGCGAACTCGAAGACCCTGGTTACCAGTCACCGTCCAGTCCGGAGCCCTTGTTTTGAGCGTAGATCACCCTCGATCATACGCTGCAGCAACATTTCTCCCCTTCTGTACCATGACACGAAATTACGACGAGACGGCCACAGCAAATTGCCTTGTACCAACAGTTTCCCGCGCAAGGCGAGCGTTGATTGTCTCAAGCCGTAGAATAGACCCTTTTGGGGTGAGGAATCGCACGGCATGGCGTTGGAGGCACGGTTCGAGGGTTTTGGATTTCCTAGCAGAAGAACTGCATTGTAACGTAACCGGCACAAGCCGCCCAGGGGACGGATATAACTCAAAAGCATATTGTAACTGCCTTCGTCGACACATTTACGAGGATGGCGAGGCTGAATGTCGTGCACTTGGCCCGAAACCAAAGCCAGCCCCCGTTTCTTTCTCATGCGGATGTACATTCCACGAGAAAGACGCAGCCTGGGCTAGGCTTGTCTAGTATGAAAGTGGTGTCTCGAGGACGAGAGTGCAAGCTCGATTTCCAACGGAAAAATCTTGCTCCGAGGCGACGCCCCGGGACCAAGACGTGTCTCACAAACCAGGCGGAGCGACAGGCAGGCGGACAGCCTGTGAGCGAGAGATTGCGACACTGGCATTATGTATTTTGTAGCACAAATGCGGTCGTCTAGTCGCATGGTTTTAGGTTGGATTACTCGACAGACCTCGGGGTGATTTAAGATCTTGAAAAGGCGGAACGGACGCGTGCTCGAGCGGGGGGTGAAGCGGACGCGTTGATTGGCTCTGTTCCCCCTCGATGCACGTGAGCTGGAAGTGGAGAACCTTGTCATTGCTCGCACTCCACCCAACCAACGGGGACGTTTTGGAAGAGACGAGGCCCTCTCATACCCAGTACGACTGCAGAGGCAGCGACTCTCGACAAGAGTCGTTCCTGGGTCGAAGCGGTTGCGCTCGCACCTGGATGAACGAACAAGAACCCGCTCAGGGCTCGAGGATTGGAGAAGCAGATTCGCGCAAAGATCGGCCTGCTCAATTGGAGAATTTTGGAGGGACCGACGCAGTGCATGGGCCTGGCCCGCTTTTTCCTCGCCCCAGCCATTCAGATGCCATCGCCACTCTGGTGCAGTCACCGCAGAGCAGCGCAGAGAGCAGAGGGTGGTTGTGTGTGTGTGAGAGAGAACTCACTCCTCTGTTGTTACCTCTGTACAAATTTGCTGTCATCGACCATGTGAAGATGCCATCTTCAACGCTGGCAATTTGCTGTTACTGTTTCTGTTCCTTGTCGGTTTGACCTCCTGTCACTTCTGTTTTGTCCAGCTCTGCAACGACCGATTCCCAAGCAACCCACCCTTTGCGCGAGGCCTCCCTTTGCTCTGCCACCACTGCTCCTGCTCTCATACAACGTCTTTTACACTTCGTCAGCGGCTGCAACACTCACGCAGCTCAGTCGATTTGGTGCCGCCGCAGAAAACCCAAAATGAGCCCTCGACGGTCATCCCGTGCGCGCTCCTCGCAGCAACCCGCTCCCGGTCCCATCCACACAAACTCCAACACCTCGACCAACTCGAAGCCGGATCGAGACCCTCGAGCGAGCCAGCGTCCACCCTATCCTCGCCGCTCTTCCTCGCAGCCGCCTGAATCAGCAGATGGCGCAGACTCGACCTCCCGAGCCGAGCAGACCGCACCACGCCGAAGTCGTCGGAACGGAGAAGACAAGGAACCAGTCCTCAAACAACCGCTAGACGATGAAGAGAATGACATTGAAGCAGGGGATGAGGAAATCACCCGCTGCATATGCGGACAAGCAGAATATCCAGGCCCTCCGTTTGGCCTCGTACAACGGCTGGTAGGCGTGGACGACAGTCTCGAAGAGACGGGCAACTTCTTTGTCCAGTGCGACAACTGCGGTGTATGGCAACATGGCGGTTGTATGGGTATCATCGACGAGGTCTTTCTACCGGACGAGTACTTCTGTGAACAGTGCAAACCAGAACTACACAAAATCGTGAGGTCTGCAAGCGGGTGAGTTGAGCTCCTCTGATTCCCCCCCTGTGCCAATACAGCTGCTCTTAACATGGTCATACTCCTCGCTTTGAGTGACAAGTCACCTCGTTTGACCGTGGCGTTTGCGAGCGAGTGAACAATCGCAGCTGACATGTTTCTCCCACTAGGTCGAAATCTTCCCACTACGTTCCCTTACTTGACACTCCCTCGAGACGCTCATCCCCCCTATCCTCCAATCCTGAAACGGGGCGCAAGAAAGACAGCAAATCGACCCAGAGCGAGATCACGAAACGAAGAGCCACAATGAACAGCCGAGTTGCCTATGACGAAGACGAGATGCTTAGAAGAGCAATCGAGGAGAGCAAAGAGATGGGCTCCCTGGGCAAGCGTACACGGGAAGAATCAGAAGAGTAAGATACTGTGGAACACCCAACAGTCATGCGCGGCTAACCGTGAGCAGTAACAAAGGCAATTCCAAGCGTCAACGAACGGGTTCCCACTCCTCAGACACGGTCTCCAAGCACACCGAGTCGCCCGAACCCACGAACACCGAGGAGGGGCCTCAAGCTGTCAGAAGTGCCTTGCAAAGGCTAAGAGGGGCAGCGGCTCGAACCAACAAAGAAAAGGAGCTTCGCGAGAAGCAAAAAGAGCAGCAGGCGGCCCAACGAGCAGAGGCCGCGAGTAAACGGAATGCCCGATCGGAGCGGAGAAGAGGAGAGGGTGAGGCATAAATTTACCTCGTGCAATGGGCAAGATGGCTAACAGTCGATAGATTCACCACCTCCGACACCGAGCCTCTCCCCAGCAAAAGCGGCGCAGAGTAACGGGAAACCTAAAGCAGAGACACCTCCGTCCGGCCGTTCAAATACCACCAGCCGCAAAACAGGCGGCAAACCACCGTTGCGAAGAGGAAGACTAGGACGGAATCAATATACCCGCGACCGAGAGAACGGTGACGAGGACAGCACACCCCTTCGCGACGGGCCCCACGAGACAAATGGCGGCGATAAACACGGCGGTGCGTCGCCTCCCGCCAATGGTGCCGATGGGAAAGACCACAGCAGACAAGCGACTGGGCACGGCCATAACATCAACGGGGAAAGCGGCCGCAGTTCGAAAGCCAAGACGCACCCGGCGCGAACAAGCATGAATGAAATGAAACGCCGTGTTGCTGCCATTCTCGAGTTTGTGGGACGTATGCAAACCGAGCGGACGACGCAGATAGCGGCGCAGAATACCGCGAGCGGTGATGGGAGTGGCGGCAGCTCAAAGGGCACAAACACCCCGAACGGGCTGAGTAAGAGCTCTAGCGGATCGAGGTTGAGTGCCGCTGGAGCGAGTTCACTACCAACGGCGAGTCTCGTTCGCGCGGTAGAAGCGGGATTGAAAGACGCGCAGGGCCAAGTGAGGGAGGATGGTGAGAATCCCATGATGATGATGGACGAACGCAACTTTGGGGCAATGGGCAGTGTGGACATGATGGAGTCACTCACCAAGAATTTGGTCCAATGGCAGAGTACTTATGGGGTCTATTCGCGGTGATGCGAGACCTACCTTATGGGAATTGAACATGAGAGGGGGATACCACCATCAAGCCAGACCAAACAGGGATTTAGCCATGGCATATCGGAAGGAGTGCTCGGAGTTTGAACAGGTGGTTTGGATTGTGCATCATGGGCATGAGCATCGACTGGAGTTTTGGCACAAAGGTTTTTTCGAAAACCAACAATGAGTTTTGATGATCGGCAAAACCGCCCGTTCTTTGGTATGTCCTTCAATTTGACATGGCGTGGCGTGGCGTGCGTCGCATGGCATGATATGATATGGGAAGAAAATGCATCATGTTCTTCGTTCGAGAGACTTGCATTTCCATACATAGTAGTAGCATGAGGATGAATATGAATATGAAATGAATATGAAATGAGTATAAGGATGAGCATGAGCATCGGTATCAGTATCAGCATCAGCACCACGGTACGACACGTGCAAAACTCGGGCCAGTAGGCGTAAAAATATAAAGTATAGAAAACGGAGCCGGAATGGGGTGAGTATAGAAAACTACCTCGCACATACCAGGTAAATTGCAGAAGGGAAAGTGGAGGCTTACGAGTATTTGCCATACGGAGTACTCGGTAGGTTATCTATCTACTTATAGTATGTACTCACCTACCGAGTACGTAGATACGAATCCATGTATCATCTTTATTAAACCGTCTAGACACCCTATGCCCACGCCCAGATAGGATACTCCGTACCTAATGTCTAGATTATTTAACTCTGTAGAGTACCCAACCTATCTAGCTCTTACTCGTACTTATCCTCGTCAGTCGTCGACAACAACGCAACAAAACAACGCAACATCAATCGCAACTCTACCAAATGACGTCACACCCCTACCACTGCCACGGCTCGAGTCGGTGCACGGCGGCCAGGAACGGTCTTTTTCTCGAAAAATCAAAGACCGACCCCTGCTGGAAGCCTGCTTCTCGTAATTCGCTACTACTCGTACGCGCCACTAACCAATCACCCAATGAAGCTCGAGGACCTGACTAATCTTCAACAATGCTGGCTCCGTTGGCTTACTTTTTGGCTTACTGGCCGGAGTCGGCCGAGCAGGAATCAGCCATATACATTTGACATTGGGTCGTCCTTGTCGGCCTGGAACTCGCGGACGCGCCTAATGGGTTCGAATCGTGGTGTGGCTCACTCACTCACTCACTATTCTCTCGACGACACATACAACCTTCTAACTGTGTACTCCGTACTGACTGCAAATTACGGTTGTGCGAGATCCGGTGGTTCGTAAGCCAGCATTATTCGCGTTAGCAGTGTAGACTTCAACCTGCTGCCGTTGTACGAGGATTTGATCAGATCGTGTTGTGACCATATTAGCGGCCATCGCGATCACCGTTGGTATCACACAGATGGCCAATGATCAGGGCTTAAAGACCGGTGGTTCTCGGAAGGCTTACGTTCGGAGAGTCACAGACAAGCGGCGTGAGCAGAACCGCCGCGCCCAGAAGGCATATCGAGAGAGGCTGAAGAAGAAGCTCGAGGTGCTGGAGGAACAGGCCGCTTCTGCTCTCCCTCACGCGGCTGCATTGCCTGATCAGTTCCTGGCCGTCCCGAGCACAAACATTCATACTGAAGGAGACGTCGACCTCGATGACGATTCCCCGGCATCTCCAACCGAGATACCACCACCCACGACGACCACCCGTCCGCATTCAAGCTTTATCAATCTGGCCGATGCGTTCGTGGCCGCTGGCGACTTGCCGTTCGGTCAGGGCTCGCTGCCGGGTATCCAGTTCCAGATAGCACCGGAAACACCGACACCCGAGCGGGACTCTGAGGACGTAGTAGAGCACACCCACGATGACTATGGCGACATATGGATGGGACCGATTTGGCCCATGCCCACAAGAACAGACTTGTCGCACAAGGGGTACCCCACTCCCGCTGGCTCACTGCAGGGCTCCAGATCCTTGATCACACTCACGCCTCATCGGACGTCGAGTGGGTTCCCCTCTCCGAGATCCACAGTTGCTGATCCATACATGAACCACATACGCCTGGTCGGAGAAGGAAATATTGAAGCCTCGCTCGCAATCGGCCTGGCGCTCAAGATCTCTCGCAGCCAGTATCTCAACGACCACCCGTCACATTTCCCCGGCTGCTATGTCGCTCTCAACAAACCCGATCCTAGGTCGCCGACAAACTCAATCTCGTCAACCACCGTGGCATATAGAATCGCGGACACCTTCATGAACATCACACCAGAATTGCACGATCATCTGGAGGGAGTCAAGCAGCCTATGCGACCCACACCCGCACAACTGCTGAACCCGCATCCAACTTACCTCGATTGTATTGTCTTCCCGCATTTCCGGGAACACGCTGTCAAGGCGTCTGTCGATGGCATCCTGGACCATAGCCAACTCTTTACCGACATCATACACGGCGGTCTTGTATGTTGGGGCGGAATGTCCGGGCTGTCGAACCGTCATGGAAGGTCAACAAAGAGCGGGAAGAGGGATATGCGTGATAGTGTTGCCTGGAGTACGAGAAGTTGGGAGGCAAAGAAATGGTTCCTCAAGAAATGGGCATGGCTCATCGGTACGGAGGAGGAAGAGGAGGCAAGAGGTGATGTTGATGGGATTTGGAAGGGCAGCCGCTGGTGGTGGGCTATGAGAGGGGAAGAAGACACCGATGATGAGGGTGAAGAACAAGGATACGCCGGTGAAAGAGTGAGCGAGGTCGAGGCTGGTGGGAATGGCCTATGATGGTACCGTCCTTGGTTTGATGACGGCTTGCGTAGCCATGCTACCTTGAGGTCCGGGCTCGATATCATCGCTTTCGTCTGTCCTTTCAAGAACGCTGTCAAAGAAAGCTCGAAGCGTCAAGACTGTGCTACGCATGCCTGATGGATTGTCATTGCGACACCATCATCATTTTCGGGCAACCCCCGGCGAAGCCCCGAGGTTGACTAAATTTCCCTCCTGGACATCCGTACGAGGGATCGTAGGTGAACGGAGCCCGTTCGGTTGACTGGAGCAATTCAATCATGGACACGGCTGATACTCCGTACAGCCCACTCGAATCTAGCGAGGGCCAGTTTACCTAGTTGTGGTCAAGAAGCATTAGAGATCGACTTGATTGGAACCATTTATCCGTCGGCTGCGGTTACCACATGTAATTGATGGCAGTTTTCCGTACTCGGATTTGAAACCCATGCTTTCGAGATCTGATCCTGGGCGAGAACCTCTCGGAGAGTGAAATATTCCGTATAATATAGGGCAGGGGTCGGACTCCCAACACGAATATCAATCGGGGCGGCGAGGATGGATCAGCGCTGCCTAGAGAAGACGATGATCAGTTCCGATCGTCTCCCTTAGTAGAGTGGGGGATCCCAAAAGCCGGTTGTCCATGCCATGCTCTTCATGTCTAGGATTTCAGCAGTGCTTGTACGCTTTGAAGGTTTCCCCGGAAATCTTTCCAGGGCGCTTAGATAGTGACTTCGGGTGTCGCACCCTGAGGTGTTAGCAACTTGCGGATCCTAGTGCTTGGAGACGCGCGGTGGGATTGGTGTCACAAGTGAGCCTGAAGCTCTTCCTTGGCGGTAGGATGGCCTCTGCGGCTTGAGAAGGCCGGAGTGTTAAAGGGCTGTGCTAGCTTGCGCTCATTCAGCGGTGAATTTCTAGCGATTCGATTTTCCTGAAGAATTGCATTATCTGTACGAGTAAACGGGGACAAAACTAATGTACCAGAAGGTCGCTAGGAGCACTGATCCGCCTTGTCCGGAGTTGCGGAAAAGTGCGCAGGACAGGGTAGGACTAGGATTGACCTCACCCTCGTAAGGTGCGAGAACCCGGTGGCGGCGAGAATGAAATGATTGACTGCGTGAGGGTGTACGAGTAGGAGTACTCGTGGGGTGAGTCGATCATTCTCGCCGTGTCTCTCGAAACGTGCTCGAAGTGTTGATCAACTGGCAGAGTTGCTTCTCCTCGTCCCAGGTCCCACGAGCGGATATTTTCCGGGGCATGTGGTGCCTAAAGTTGGTGCAAGCCCCACGCAGGGCTCATCTTGCCCCCTGGTCTTTCGGTCTTTCTGGAAGAATGTCCCTGCCGATCTTGCTGCTGAGAAGGGCAAGCCTCCTCGTCATAGCCTTGTTTCATCTTCCAGGGCCTGTCAGACATGTTGGAGCTAGCAGTTGGGCAGGCGGATGATCGTACCCGCGGCAGGGAAAGTGCAAGAGGACGGGCCTTGTGTAGGCCATTGAGAGGTAGAGCTTTCTCGCAGAGGGATTGGTGGCTCCGAAGGAGGTTGAGGAGCTACTGGGTGCTAGGCGGGTTGGGCGACAATGGCTGAAGATGATAATTAGAGATTATCTAATGTGAAACGCCCAGGTCTAGCTGGGCGGTTGCAGCAGGTGAGCAGGGAGGTATGTAGGTAGTAGCTTACTCCAGAGCACGGGCATTGTAAAGCCCCGCCATCTTGTATCACCCTAGGCTCTCTGAAGAGGGATCCAGAAGAGCACAACAAGAGCAGTGTCATGTCGACGTAAGCAAGAGCGTCGTTCGCACCGCCTTGTATCGGCGATGGCTGGCGTCAAACTCACCCTCACGCCGCTGAGAAGAGTGGTGATCAGCGTTCTCAGCGGTGACGCTGCGAGGATCGTTGCAGTAACTTTTGCTGGATGGTCTGGAGGCAGGGCCAAGCCCGCCTGTCCAACCGGGATTGGGAAGTCGGCTTCCTCTATCTCAGTGGCAGGAACAGAGCGGTCAAAGGCAAGCGAGATGGTAAAGACCAGAAGGGCCGTTCCTGACATTTGCTGCAGGCTATTATGTCCTCTGAGCTAATCGTTGCCGAAACCCCCTTCCCTAGGCGCGTTAATCCGCTACGTTGCCTGCGAAGACTGCGCCGACAGCGACGGGGACGCACACCCGGGAGAGATCAATGCAGGGCCGCGGCCGGGTAGGAGGTCCCTCTGGACCATACGGAAGGCATCCGCCGTCCCAAACGTCCAGTAGCTAAGACACCCAGAGCGCCGATGCTGCTTTTGGCAAGAAAGACCTCGGTCCCTGGCTGCCCTCGTGGGCTAGCAGGCCGTGGGCGGAGAATTTTCGATGAGGCGAGCAAGAGGCCAATAATGTCATCACACAGAAGCTACCGAAATATCACTGATACGTTCCAGCACTCAACCGGCTTTCCTGCTGTGCGACACGAAGCCCAGCAGTGGAGGGACAGAAGGTGGGTGTATCATCGTCGTCACCAGCGGCGAAAGAAAGCGTCCTCGGGCATCAACTGCGACATTGCCCGGCCTAGCAGCGAACGGAATTCGATCTGGATCGGAGTCAAATTTTCAACCGTGCAGGGTCGCTGTCGACAAGATTCTGTGCAAGCTGATCTTGACCGGCTTTGGCACCTCGAACCAGCCTGCAGGTACTGTACCTTAGAAGCGAAGAAAATCTGGCAGGGATTATGTAAAGGACGTCGATCCACTTGGTCGAAGAACAAAAGACTTGTCACTTGCTCGCGACGTCCAACGAAGCTCATTGCCACCGCCATCACCACATCTCCCTTGCTTACAGGATCCAACGAGGCGAGCCACACAGGCCGCATGCTAGCTTGCGGGATCGAAGCACAAAGCACAGCCGGACACGATCTACTCCTCGCTTTATGCGGCGAGCCGTCACCCGTGACGAACGCTTCGCCATCTCACCTGAGGGTCATCCGACGTCTTTTGGTCACCTGTGAACATACGGCGACGAGACGAGGCGTCGAATAAGGCATCAACGAACGCACACTCCAGCCAAATTCGGCAGCAATTCACGCTTTCCCGCTTCAGTCACCATTGCGCACAAACCACAAAAGTGGCCCCCCTCATTCCGACCCAAAGACAATTATACCCTGCCCCTTAGCTCGAGCATCTGTAACCCTGAGAAAGGACCAAGATATTTGAACTGCCCGCTGAGACTTCAACTTCGTCGGGCCCGATTTTTATTCTTGCACAATTTCCTTCCATCGCGGGGTTGACGAGGAGAAACGCGGAGTCTGAGATGTAGTCGACGAACCCCGACCACAGAGCAGATTCCATTTCCGACCTGCTTGTGTCCGAATTTTTCGAGGTGTGGTGGAAGTCCGTGGAGGAGCGTAAGAATGAGTTTGCAGCCCAGGTACGTTCCCAACGCGACTGGTGGCCCGGCGCCCTGATGGCTTTTGTCTCGGTCAAAAATGTTGGATCGATCGGTTGACTAATTCCAATTCCTGGTCACAGGCGAGAATACCACATCGTTGTGCTTGGTGCTGGTGGTGTCGGCAAAAGCTGTCTCACTGCACAATTCGTCCAAAATGTGTGGATCGAAAGTTACGATCCCACGATCGAGGACTCATACCGGAAACAAGTCAATGTGGACGGTCGGCAGGTCATGTTGGAAATGTGAGATTGCCCCTCAAGCCCGCCCACAGCTCATCTGATCTCTACACTTGTTCCACGACAAGTGAGAACTCTTCGAATGCTGGGGACACATGCTAACCGAGCTTCACCGTCTCCAGTCTCGACACGGCCGGTACCGAGCAGTTCACCGCCATGCGCGAACTCTACATGAAACAGGGCCAAGGCTTCCTCCTCGTCTTCTCCATCTGCAACATGAACTCGTTCTATGAACTCGCCGAGCTCCGCGAGCAGATCATCCGTATCAAAGACGACGAAGACATCCCGCTGGTCGTGGTGGGCAACAAATCCGACATGGAAGACGACCGGGTCGTGACCCGTGCAAGGGCATTCCAACTCGCCCAAAGCTGGGGTCAGAAGCCGTACTACGAGACGAGCGCACGGCGGCGGACGAATGTCGACGAAGTGTTTTTGAACCTCTGCGCGCAGATCATTGACAAGGAAGGCGCCAGGACGGCGTATGCCGAGTCGCAGGCCGCTCAGCGGCGGCGGGACAGGCCAAATCGCCATGATAGACGGGGCAGGAGACAGAGGAACCGTGATAGATGTGTCATCTTATGACCAGGTCTCTGATTCCCAAGTCAGCACACGCTGCATTGGGGGAGGCAGGAGTGGCAGGATAAAAACGCATTTGCGGGCATCTGATGTAACAGCAAGCTGGGCAAAATTGGGCCGGTTACCAGAGGAAGAGTTGGGCGAAGGAAAAGATTCTAGACTTACCGACTCACGTCGAAGAGGAGTTCTATTCACACGCCCGTGCCCGCTTGCTCGCTTCTTGTTTGTACCTCTCCCTCGCTCCTCCCATTTGTGTCAGCTGATCCTTCGAAGACATCCCGGAAACAAGGCCACCCGTGGGGATGAGCACGCTCTGTCACATGCAAGGTCTACATGCGGAACACGCCAAACTTGGTGCTCTCCTCTTCGATCTTGTTCTTCCCTCCCAGCGCAGCTTTCAACCCCATGCCCAGCATATCCCTCGTTTGACTCGGATGGATGACGCCGTCGTCCCAGAGCCGCGCGCTCGAGAAGCAAGCATCGCTCTCCCTTTCGATCCTGTCCCTCAAGCCCACGTCGACCGACTTGCCGACCGTCTCCATCACCGCGGTAAGTTGATCCGGACCCATCACGCCAATCTTCGCATTCGGCCACATCCACAAGAACCTCGGAGAATATGCCCGTCCGCACATGCCATAGTTGCCTGCCCCGGCAGACGAGCCCACCACGACGGTGAACTTGGGGACCTCGGCACACGCGACCGCAGTGACGAGTTTGGCACCGTTCTTCGCGATGCCGCCCCTCTCGGCATCCGCGCCGACCATGAAGCCTGAGATGTTCTGCAGAAATACCAGCGGGATCTTTCGTTGACAGCACAGTTCAATGAAATGAGAGCCTTTGAGGCTGGATTCCGAGAAGAGAATGCCGTTGTTGGCGATAATGCCGACCTGATAGCCGTGAATCCGTGCGAAACCGGTGAGCAGAGTCGTGCCGTAATCTTTCTTGAACTCGGCAAATTCAGAGCCGTCGACGATGCGGGCGATGATCTCGTGCATGGGGATTAGCTTGCGGAGGTTCGTGCCGACTATGCCTGCGAGTTCGGCCGGGTCGTGGAGCGGTTCTCGAGGCTCAACGGGCGGTTCTTGTTCTTGCGGATAGTTCAAGTTGGAAACACTCCGGCGGGCGAGGACGATGGCGTGCGCGTCGTCGACGGCAAGGTAGTCTGTCACGCCGGAGACGGAGCTGTGCAAGCTCCCGCCTCCGAGGTCTTCAGCAGATACCACCTCCCCGGTGGCGGCCTTCACGAGGGGCGGGCCAGCGAGGAAGATGGTCCCTTGTTTCTCGACGATGATGGATTCGTCGCACATGGCCGGGACGTAGGCTCCGCCAGCTGTGCATGGGCCCATTACCACGGCGATCTGAGGGATACCCAAGGCGCTCATCCTGGCTTGGTTGAAGAATATGCGGCCGAAGTGATCGCGGTCGGGAAAGACATTGGCTTGGTTTGGGAGGTTCGCGCCGCCAGAGTCCACGAGGTAAATGCAGGGTAATCTGTTTTGCTGCGCAATCTCTTGTGCCCGGAGATGCTTTTTGACTGTCAGGGGGTAGTATGTCCCACCCTTGACTGTTGCGTCGTTGGCCACGATCATGCATGTGACGCCTTCCACGGTCCCAATCCCTGCGATCACACCCGCGGCGGGGACTTCGTCTTCGTAGACCTCGTGTGCCGCTAAGGGCGAGAGCTCCATGAAGGGACTTCCGGGGTCGATGAGCGCTGTGACGCGATCTCTTGCTAGCATCTTGCCCCTTTCGACGTGTTTCTTTCGGGCCTTTTCAGGGCCGCCTTGCGAGATCTTCTGGTGGAGGGCTGCGTATTTGGACATGATGTCGCCCAGTTCGGTGGCATTGTCCTTGAACTCCGAGCTTGACTTGTCCACCATTGTGGGCAGTACTGATATTGCTTGGGCATATCGTGGGTGTGTGAACGTCGCTGCTGACCGACAGTGTAACTGGAAGTGGAATGTGGAAGGGCGTTGATGCCGGCGTCCTCGAAGAGCATGGTTCAAGCTCCGCAGGAGTGAGTCGGTTGGGACGTATTTGGGAGCCATGATGAATCGGGGCACAGTATCACATAGAGTGCCCTGGACGAGAAACTCCCAGCCGATAGAGAAGGAGCGTGTGGAAGGAATGCATATTGATTGAGACGGGGACTTTCGTGCTCATGGCTTCGACCGCGGTTGGAGATGGGGTCAGCGTGGCCAGCTTCCCCGCGAATAACCGGCATCTCGGTCGGACGTACCTTGCCTCCACCATCTCTACAATGGCTGCTTCATTGCGCCGGTAAAAGATCGAAGAGTCAGCTTACGGATCGATGAGGACAATGCTGCCGTCCATGGAGCCGTATGAGTTCTTGAAGTCATCAATTGTCGTTCCGGAAAGCACCCGGAACCGCTGTTTGCAGGTTTGGCTGTTCGGATCCGTGGATGTTACTTCTTTCGTAAACGCATGTGGGCACGGTGGTATATCGGCCTGTTGGGGAAGTATCAAGAATTTGTCAACGAGGTTGACAATCACTCGGACCGAAAGCCTAAATAAGCGATCTTGACTTCGCTCTTTATCTATTACCAGAAGTTGGAAACCCTTATAAGGCCCCAAGTTTAGCATACAGCTACGTGAGCTACTAACAACAGTCCACCTCACCTCACCTACCATTATTACACTCCACCCCGACCGGCAAACATGGCCCAAGCAACTGAAATTTGCTTCTTGTCCCTCAAAGAGGGCGTTGATGCGCAAGGCCCCCAAGTCAAGAGTTTTCTTGAGACAATCATCCAGCATGGCCGACCGCATCGCATGTACGTGGGTGCTCAGGTCGAACATCCCAATGTTCAGAACTTGTTCATCGACTGGTCAAGCATCGATCACCATATGCAGTTTACGAAATGGGAGTATGCTGGTCTCCAACTCTAACTAAAAGGCAGCCTCGCTGACTGACTGGATGATAGAGGTTACAAAGGGTTTTTGAACGATGCTGTGGAACTGTGCGACCCACCACCGAATCTATTTCACGTGCATATCGAGCCATTCCCCCCAACTTCAGCATTCTCCGAAGTCACCGAATTCATCAGGGTATACTTTCCCGCCGACTACTCGCCGGAAGACCAGAAGACGTTCCATGAGGGCATGAAGAAGTTTGGTTCGATCGTCCAACGAGACTGGGAGGAATGCCGAGGCACAGCGGGTGGGTGGGTTGCTGAGGAAGTTGAGGACCCCAAGACTGGCGAAAAAGCCAAAGTCTATGTCTGCATGATTGGATGGCCTAGTGTTGAATCGCACAAGAGATACAGGGAGACCCAGTCGTTCAAGGACAACGTCCACCTGTTGAGGGGTGGAAAGGATCTGAAGAACGTGGTCGTGGTCCATGTTGCTAGCAAAGAGTTCAAGGCATGAAAAGAACCAGGCGGCGTGGCCCAACAGCCTGCTGCGGACGGAGATAGCTCATGTTCTTGTTATTGCCAGTCCTAGAGGACTGCAATCTTTAACTCCTTGTAGGGAGCCGCTACAACCAATGCACTCCTTTAGCTCTCAATGAGATGAATGAAGATTCAGATGCATGTGAATGAGTGACAAGTGCGGGGAAAACTGCCAAGCCGGCGGTTTGGGATTCTTCGAATGCTCCCGACTCGGCGACAAACATCAAAGACATTTCGCGTGCAGATCTTGCAACTCTAGACGTTGGATGTCCAGGCCCCCGTCACTTTTCGGCGCATCGAGGCACTAAGCAGAGAACACCCTCCAGTATGGCAACCGATGTCGTGCTCGAAACAACGATGGTATGTAGCAGCAAGCCATGATTTGGGAAGACTGCATGCTGATCAGACTGTAGGGTGCCATCACAGTCGAACTCTACAACGATCACGCTCCCAGGACATGCAAGAACTTTTCGACTCTGGCCCAGCGCGGATACTACAACAACGTCATCTTCCATCGCATCATCCCCGACTTTATGATTCAAGGAGGAGATCCTTCGGGCACAGGCCGTGGCGGCGCAAGCATCTACGGAGAGAAGTTCGCAGACGAAATCAGCCCTTCCCTGAAGCATACTGGTGCGGGGATCCTGAGCATGGCCAACAGCGGCAAGGACACGAACGGAAGCCAGTTCTTCATCACGTTGGCGCCGACACCGTGGCTTGACGGGAAACATACGATTTTCGGGAGAGTCAAGAGTGGAATGAAGGTCGTGCAGAGGATGGGCCTCGTCAAGACGAACACCGAGGACAGGCCCTTGGAAGAAGTCAAGATCATTCGGGCCAGAGTGATCGAAGGGACCGAGGGTGAATAGTTTGACTGGCGATCGAGCCAACTCGATACGCACCAGATGCGCACATGGTCCCTGGAGTCGCCGAGCACGCCACTTCCAGGATCGACATTCGACCGCCGCGGGCTCCCACATACTTATTACCACGAGGGCCTTGAAGTCAAGCCCGGCGATCTGCTTGGACTTGGAGAATGTCGACTACATGTTCCTTCACGCCCGCAACATTGGTTCGACTTCACTTTCGTGGCCGGAGCACAGGCTTTGCGCTGGGGGTCCATACCTGGGCACCGGAATGCTATTTTGGTCGCCAAATCTACCCGACGACCATCATGAACGTACTCGTCGATTTGCACAAAAGGGGCACCCGCCGAGAATGGGTGGCTTCGTCGGAGTGGGCTTTTGAAAGTGAGAGCTATGACGCAAAATCTCTCGTGGTTGATGCAGGAACAGACGTACCTTAAAGTTCATCGAGTGAAGAAATAACTCATGTGGAGATCAAATGCATGCAGAACGGTATGCTTTGGATATCTTGCGAAAATACAGTACGCGTTACGATTTATCCATCGTTCGTGGGAAATATTTCCGTAAACGATCGGGGCGAGAAATACTGTATTCTAGATCGCGGACTCCGCCGTCCGAGGCACGATTTGAGCCTCACTACTGTGTACTAGTATGTGCGAGTGTGAGTACATAACATCGATACATTATATACCGGATTTGGACAGCGACGGCGAACTCGCGACGCTAAGGATATGTCCGACTAGCAGCTACAGTAGCTAGACTTGGCAAAGTACGACTAGTATGCTCAACGACACTCGTTCTCCACGGAGCAGTCCTTGAAAGAAGACAACTTCACGCAGCGAGCAGATGAGGAACGTCGAATCGAACTCGGCACAGTACAGTACTACCTCGTATCGTCTATCATAAACAAGCTCCGTGGAACCGGGGCCAAGGGGAGCCTGCCGTTTCAAGCTCCGCCCGCGGAGTTGGTTGCCAGTCGACGCTACTTTCGAGATTGGTGGGCCGAGATGATACGGGTAGTAACTTCAGATGATTCTCTATCGCGCATGGAATCGAAGCAGATGGCGCTGAACGCTCAACGGCGCGTTCGAGGTCAATTTCGCATTCTCGTGCTTGGCACGGCTTTATCTGACGTCATTGCCATCGAGGCGCGTTCTACCTTATTGAACATGTTGGCTCACGTTCTCAAACCTCATCGTGACAGCTCATGTTACCGGAGCGTCAAGCATCTTGGCACCGCCACCTGATGAAGCCATGGACTGGATAGGTAAGAGGACTCCACAACGCGCACTGTATTCTTTCCGGTGGTGGAATAGTGGCGTAATATGGGCACGCTGATGTGAGGACAAGAGACATGTACAGTAAGAAGGGCACGTTAAAAGTCACTGGTCTTGAAGAGTTCAATTTATAAGCGCTGAAAGTTGGGACAGGCAGTGACACAACAGGCGAGACAGTGAGGGTTTGAGAACGCCGCGCATTGTTCCAATCTCTTAGGGACCGGAACGGTATCTCCTAGACCTACCCTCATCCGATACCTGCTCATTGCTGCTGTGGTGGATTGGTGTGTTGAACCAGCAGTGGAAGAAGCCAGGAGCTACAGGAGCTACGGCGTGGGGGTGATCCGGCAAGTGTTTGAGAGGTGTGAGTCCATGCATATGTACCCCGTGTCTTATTGTAAACGTGCTAGCCTTGCTAGCCACTGATCCCGTTGTCGAAATGAGACGTTGGACGAAAAGTTCCTGGAGGCCTATGTTAAGAATGGAGATCGAACCACACATACCACAAAAGGGCAAAAGGCGAAAGACATGGCGAGCATTGAGCATATGAACCCCAAGGATTCGCTGACCTTATTGCCTCGCTATGGCCCTATTGTCTTCCCACACCAGGTCAGCGATGTGAAGTCTTGTCCAAGGACCCGACCCAAATCGTCCCAATACCGTACCGCAGCTGATCCTCCCGCGCTCTTCGAACGAGTCAGGTCCACTGCCTCAACTTCAGACAGCATCTTTCCGCTGTTTGCGGGATTGCTCTCCCGTGCGTGCTGCCAAAAGACAAGATGATGCACGAGAGGTAGGATGTATAGTTTCGGCTTTCCCAGCTTTTGGCGACGAATATGTCAGTCAAAGATGGGATGGATGAGATGATGGAAGAAAAGTGGACAGCGAAAGGAACTTGAAATAAGCGCGCTAGACCCCGTCCATTCTCTGTCTGCTCCCTCTGTTGTTTTCCGCTCTGTTGCAGCCCATCATCTGCTTGACGACATTGGGGTTTCCTTCCACAAAAGGTGATGTTGTCAACGGGATGTGTGCTCTAGGAAGAGGCAACTTTGGAACCCAACGCCCCGTGAGATGGTAGCAAAAGATCTTCAGGAACTACGTATGTACTTCGAGACAGTGGGTGGATGACTTGGTACGACCATCAAGCATACATAGTATTCCTGACAGCTATCAAGTAATTACATATATACATAATGCCGGCCAATAGAGAATACAGTAGGCTTATTATGAGAATGCCATACAGTATTACGTACCACATCAACGACCGCCCGCCCACGCTTTCTCAGTAAGCCGAGATCAGCGTCCGTACTGTATTCGTCGCATACATTCCGGTCCGTCTATCGATAGGGGGAGGATGTACGTTATTTATCCTAGTAGAACGCCTGACGCATACAGTGTCATCGAGATAGTGTGTGTTATTATGGTGACTGACATCTCTATGGGTAAGAATTGATTGTGCCCAACTACTGTACATATTAGGCGAGAGGTGCTTACTATTAAGTACCCCTTCTTGTCGGAGCCTTGTTCTTGCTGTTGCTCTCTTTTCTCCTTTTTCCTGAATGGGCCAAGTGACGAAGGGTTAGGTTGAGCCTTGCTAGAGGCAGTTAGCTAAGTTATCGTCGCTTCGAGCGCCGCTGTTAAACATGGGTTATAGTAATACGTACTGTTACTCATCATTAATCCATGCTCATAATAGCCACGAGGAGCATACACTCTCAATGGACCCGGTCGGAAAATTCTTTTACCTGTGGCATGCAGGACTGGTTCGCATTGAGGCTGGCTAACTACATACTATGTAGTTAATCACGACACAGTAACGACTCTCGACAGACTCTGTGCCCGCGTATACGTGCACGCTCCCGTACCCAGGGCCTGCACCTGCACGTGCGACACGTTCCGCAGGACGAGGAAACTCGTCTCGAAGCCCTTTCTTTTCACTGTGCTCATGGCTTTCAGGCCCGAGGGCGAACTGCCCGCGAAGACGGTCCACGACTTGTACTCCGTATTGCCGTTCCAGGACATGTACACTCTGACGGCGCCATCACTCCCTTCTCGCTCCGCATAGACGTCCGGTGGTGCTTGGGGACAACCGACCCACGGGCTGCGGAAGTTGCGGTAACCCAGGACACCGCCTGATGGGGTGCCCATCCCGTCGACGATGGGGCCGAACTGGGCCGTCATCACGGATTTGCCCTGCTGGTCGAATTCCTGCATCAAAGGCGTGAGGCCATAGCCGGCCATTTTGTGCCCTTCGGCGAGGTACTGCAGGTTGCCTTGTGCCGTTACGTAGATTGGCAGGTCTGGGTTGGCGTATCGAGCCACGGCCTTGGCGGTCTTTGCTTTTGTGTCGAGGCTGAGGACGAGGCCGGAGCTGGGGACGGTCGGATTCGGCAGGGTCAGCGGCGAGTTTGCGTTGTCGAAGAGAGAGATGACGATCTCGTTGGACCTATGCCGTTCGCTTTGCTTTTGTTGTCGCACGTCGTGTTGGTAGCAGAATGTCGCGTTCGAGGCCAGTTGGAAGTCGCCGCCATCAATGCCCGATAAAACCCAGAGGACGTTGCCGGATTTCTTCTCGACCGCGATCTCGGAGCAGAGGTAGCGCGAGCTGATGATATAGCCCTCTTGCCCGTTGAGCTGGCTGATGGCGTTGATGTGGAAATAGTTCCAGGCGGTCGCTTGAGTGGTGCCGTTGCTCCCTTCAGCACCCAGGAAAAGCTGTGACGCAGAAAAAGGAAGCTTGTCCAAGTGATCGAGCGCATGCCATTCGAAGAGGATCTCGTTGGTGGCAATGTCGATCTCGTAAATGATGGCATCGACTGTCCAGCCGCGTTTAGGCCCACCCACGGAGGACAGGTCGTGTTGGGTGACATTGTTTGCCGTGACGAGGATGGTATCTCGGGGCGTGATGTTGAGTTCGTGGGCGTCCACGTTACTGGCGAAAGTCTGAGAGGCGTTCAGAGTCAAGAAGGGTCCCGGAAGATTGACGGTGGCAATAGTCTCGTAAGAAGAATCGAGAAGAACCACCGAACCATAGCCGCGGCCAACGGGCTCCGCGAGGCCCGTGCCATTCCAATAAGCTAGCACGGGCTTGCCCTGATATTCGTACGGGCAGAAGTTGAAAGCCTGACCAAGGGGCCCGAACCACACAAGCTCATTGTCGTCGGTGAAGATGATCGGCGCAGTCGAGTTGACATGTGAAAAGCCGGCTGGGTTCAGAAATAAGTATCCGGGAGCTGTCTGCCCAGTTTTGTTGATTTCGAGGGCCAGGGGCGAGATGGTTGGCGCCGACTTGAATGAAAGGATCGGCCAGGGCGGAGAGCTGGGTAGCTGTGCGACACTATCGTGGACCAACAGCGCCGTATATAAGACGACTGGGAGTAGGCGTTGGAGCCCTCTGAGCATCGTGCCTGCCATTGTTTTGAGCGAAGGCTGAATCACGGAAAATACTTGCCTTGTAAGAGCTGCTTAGGTTGCAAAGACAATCCTCGAGCACATTGGCAGACCGCGACGACATCCAAGCCAGCTTTTATCGAGCCTTCAGCCGCCAGTGTAGGACATTACGTACCGCTCAACTTGACACTTTCGTTCAATCGCGCCGATTGCCATGCTTTAGCGATGGTGGGACGACGAGGTCATCCGATCTTCTTCAGCCAGTCAATCCCGTTGCAGCTGCCGCGGCTCCAGAGGTTCTCCGCCTGGATAGAGCAACCCTTCACCGCTGCTGAGGACGATGGATTTTCATTTAGCCCGATATTAGAGCTATCCCAGATTCCGAGACGGGTTCTCCAGGCACAGCCCCACAAAAATAGACGGGACAACAGCACTGTTTCGAGGCTGCACGTACGTCTTCACACTAAAGGTCAATTGCGTATGATGATAATAGAAATCGGAAAGCACCTAAGTCTATAACATTCGGGTTATTCTCTGTCAACGACTGCTGTTGCGAAGGTAATGATTCCAGCGTCAAGTGCTCTACAACAGCGAGATCTTGCTGTCGTCGCTAGGTTTCTTAGAAATTCTCAGCACAACTACTCACCAAAAGGGAAATCTAGTCCAACTTTACAATATAGAGCATATTTTGGTGAGGGCCGCCCTGTTGTCCCGTTTATTTTCGTGGGACTGTGACCAGGTGAAGGGAGAGAGTGACGGTGCCTGACGCTAGCAAACTGGAGAGCCGAGCAGTAGCGAAGCTTAGTGTTTCTCCAGGCTTCAATGTGGGCGTGTGTGGGGTACATGCTTCTGGGGGATCCTTGGGGACTCCGTACCTAGCCTGGTACTCGGTACTTTCGGCACACCTTCTCGCCCGGAAGTCGGGGTTCCGAGGTGCCCTCCAAATTGACACCTTCGTTTCTCTTCCCGACTTCCGCTGCGGCTCTCATATACACAGGATAGTGAGACAGTTTCAGTCAGGTCGCTATTACAGCTGCAGCCGTTTGCATTTGTCTGTACGCCTCTTTCCAAGTCCTGCGCAGTGACTTACAACAAGCAACATGTCAGTGTCGGCGCAAATATCTGGGGGACAGGACCAGCAAGCAAGAATCATATGAACGCTCCGGTACGGCAATTCTTACTGCGAATTAGGTTCTCAGGGCTGCTTCGATCGACGCGGCCAAGATCAGCAATATGGTGTAAGGGGTTCTTGCAGACAGTTTGTTTGGAGAAGTCACGGTCCTTGCGGTCATCGTGCTCAATCTCCCGGCTATCGCATCTACCGAATGCGGCCTAACCCACGCCTCCCGTACCTGCTGTCCGTCCTTTCGTGCGTTATCGCAAGGCAGCCGGATACAACTCAGGACTGCGTAGGAAAGATAAACAGAAGAACCAGGAGCCGCGCAGGACACCCACATTGCCATCAGATCTCCGCTTGGCTGGTTGGTCTCGCAATTCGAGTATACAGAATGCGGATGCGATTGAGGATCTGAGCACGATCTCACCTCGGATCATTCCGATTGCTGGGCTGGCCACAATGACGAGCTGACACACACGAGCAAGTCTATATATGGCTGAGCCTACTCGCCTACAAGGGACCCCGTTGACCGAGGTCGTCAGGTGTATCCAAGCAGAGATCGTTTGCGGTGCAGTAAAGTTCTAACTACAGGGTAGCGGAAAGAACGCGGAGTCATTTCCGTAGTCTATAGCGAAGCTTGTCTGTCGACCTTGGCTCATGCTGCCTTTTCCTCTGCGATGCTTACGAGTACCTTATGGGACCTTAACACCTACTTGTGGGTGCTCGATGCGGGGAGGATTGCTTATCTAAGACACGGTTAGGTAAGCCTGGCCCACAGCATAAGATGCCTAGTACGAGTATCAAGTACGAGGTAAGACTGACCACCGACCCCGCATTACCCCATCATTAAAACTGGCCATCGCCATGGTTCTCTTCGCAATCTGTTTATTTTCCATCAAACACCTCGCCAAAATGATCGCGCCCATGTCCCATGATGATCTGCCCGCCTTCCCAGAAGGGTTGCCGCTGGCTCCTATCGCCCGCATCTCGCATAACAAGCTCCTTCAGAACGACCCAGCGGAGGCGGAGAAGGTCTTAGAGGCCTGTAGAACTCGCGGCTTCTTCTACCTCGACCTCACCGACACCGACGACGGCCAGACCCTGCTGGGAGAAAGCGAAGACCTGCTGGAGCTCGCGTACCGCGCCTTTGACTGTCCGGTGGAAGAGAAGCGCAAATTCGCCCTCGTCAAAGGCGTCAGCCTCTTCGGGTACAAGGAAAACGGCACCGTCAAATTAACGGACCCGGAGAAGCGGCCCGACACGACCGAATTCTTCAACGTGTCCAAAGACCACATGCACGGCATCACTGAAAGTCGGACCTATCCCTCGGAGATCACGAACAGCAAAGACCTCTTCAAACGGTTCACCCGCAACTCGCACCAAACCTGCATGCTTGTCCTGACGACGCTCGCGAAGCAACTCGACCTTGCGCCAGACGCCTTTGCGAACAAAAATCTCTTCAGCGAGCCCTCGGGCGACCATTGCCGCCTGACGCACAAGTATGCCCATCACTCCGACAGGTCGGCCATCGGTCTGCCATCGCACACGGACTTTGGGTCCATCACCATGTTGTTCAACTGGCTGGGCGGGCTCCAGATCCAGTCCCACGACCCGGCCAAGAAGGGCGAGTGGGAGTACGTCAAGCCGATGCCGGGCCACGCCATCATCAACCTCGGCGACGCCATGGTCACCTTCACCAACGGCCTTCTGAAGTCAGGCAAACACCGCGTCATCCCGGCGCCGGGCGACCAGGTCAACGTGGACCGGTACAGCATCGTGTACTTCGTCCGGCCGCATGATTCCGTCCTGATGGAGCCGCTCCCTGAGTTTGAAAACTTGGGCGCCCATTTGAAAGTGGCCGGCAAGTTCGAACCCGAGGGCGGCAAGACGCTCACGGCAGGGGAATGGATGAGACAGAGGTCGATTCAGCTCGGATCCTGATTTTCAAAAGTACTTCTCGGTTTGTGTGTGTGTCACTTCCCTTCGCTGTGTTGGGAACTGTGTTCTTCGACGGACGGATTAAGGGAGAAGTAATTCCCATACTCAAAAATAGGGTCATGATGATTTGCAATGCCATTATTAATCGCATTTCCCGAATCCGCGAGCCTTGTCCTACAGTTTCAAGGTTGCAACTGGTCAGTCGCAAGGCTGTGTTGGCTAGAATGTGCCAGTTTTGGAATCATGCTCTTTCCGAAGATGCCCTCAGGTTGGGTTCAGCCACGCACCACTGACATACGTCGGCGGGTATACAGCTATTCGGCAAATACCCGGCTGTAATGAGAAGCATGGATTCGAGTAGAAAGAAAGGAGGAAATTAGTGATTCGCCCAGCCATCGGTGAGGAGGTGCCAATGCTGCAGACTTGACGGGCGTTTGGCGGCATTTAACCATCTGTTCTTAGTCGCAAGCCCGGGTTAAGTTTCAACTGTTTGGCCCGAAAGATCTTTCTCTAGGTCGTGGTCGGAAATCAAGCAGAAGCCTCTGTTGATAGCGGCATGAATACTCTGCCTATTTAGTACTAGTCTGAGCCGCCCTTTTGAAGCGGCGACGACTTTCTCCAATCGTTGTTGTCCAAGTACCGAGTACATAATTATCAACGCGCTTTCACCCCTGCAGGCAGATTGGATTCCAGCACCCTCTTCAATGTTTGCGCGATGTTCGCGAGGGACGCCAAAGCGCTTGCATCATGCAATACTCCCCGGGTCGCGGTCCTTGCTCCTTCGTCCACGCTTCGCCTCGTCTGTCCCTGAGCGGACTCGAAAACTTCCCAATGGTGCACGCGGCTCCATCTCGAAGCTGCTCTCCAACTGGCTCCTCAATCGCTGGTTCCTCCTCGGGATTGCCTCTGGCGTTGCCTTGAACGAGTATTTCAAGCGCCGCGCAGACGACTCCTTTGTCACATACACCTTGGTCGGCAAGGAGCCGGTGTCCTCGACCGCTAGCATCTTCCACCTCCAGCCGAAACACCGGTCGGAGAATTATGAATTCTACAAAGAGGCATGGAGAAGAGGCATCTGGAATGTCCAGTTCAAACAGCCACAGCTCCAGATCGTGAGGGCGTACACCCCGCTGCCGCCCTGGGATGAGAGGAGCGGGCAAGAGACGGGAGACTTGAGGTTTCTCATCCGGCACGATCCACATGGGGAGGTCTCGAGCTGGCTGCACAGACTGCCTTCGGACGCGGAGATCGAGATGAGGGGTCCGTACCTCGAGTATGAGATTACGAAAGATGTCCGACAAGTCGTCTTCTTTGCGGGCGGAACGGGGATTGCTCCTGCTCTACAGGTTGCGCATGCACTGTTCGAAGGCATCAAGTCTGCGGAGCAGGATGCCGCCACATGCAAAGACCTCAAGCTGCATATCCTCTGGGCGAACCGAATGCGACAAGACTGTATGGGCGGTGTCAGTGACGAACCGCCCGCGGAGGCGTTGCCACCCAAGTCGACCTGGTCAGGCTTCTTCTCGACGCCGAAGCCGAAATTGACGCCTCCAGAATCTTCGCAAAAGGGTCCCATCGTGCGGGAGCTCGAGGTCATCAAGCGGAGATATCCCGGCCAGGTTACCGTGGAATACTTTGTCAACACCGAGGACACGTGGATAGACGAAGACGCCGTTTTTCGAGCACTGTCTCGGTTTGACGACAAGGACTTCTCCGCAGGTACGCCGACGTCTCACGAACAGCGACAAATCTTGATCTCTGGACCTCCTGGGTTTATCGCACATCTAGCAGGTCCAAAGGAATGGAGGAACGGACGGGAAGAGCAGGGCGCTGTCAGCAGGATTGTTGCGCATGCCTTGGCAAAGAACCCGCATCACGTCAAGGTTTGGAAGATCTAAACAGCAGTGCGTGCAGCTGTGAGACACGACAGGCAGGCACAGGCCCATAAGCCCACCATAGGCGCCATTTCTTCTGACCAGCACCACGAGGCGTCCATGCGTGAAGAAGCGTCCGCCTAGAACGGAATAAAACATGCCACACTCCGCAACGAGTCTCGCTAGACATCAGCATTTGTCGTGGACATAACGTGTGCTGGAAGTGAATATGATGTACTGGACGGCAGAGTATTGGCACAATAACGCCGCGAAATGTAGCAGTTTTGATTAGGATAATGCCAACCTCCAGGGCATCAACGCCGCATCACAGTACTGAAAAGCCAAAATCGCCGTGGCGAACGATGCTATCCCAAAGGTCTGTCATGGGCAACAATATCCCTCCTCTCCCGGGGTCCTTTTCCTTCGAATCATGCAGATCAGGCAAAGAAGGAGCTTCGTGTCCGGCCAGCATTGACAGGAGAGTCTAAACGACCTCATCTAAGCTGGTCCAGCTACCGCCGTCGAAATGGCTTCTCCATAGATTCCCATTCGGACCGCAAGCGAAAACATCGGCCTGGGTCCCATAACCAATGGCGCACGGATTGTTGAAAACCTGCTGGGAGATCACCTTGATGGCATGCGCATTGTTGGCCCCGAACTGATCGGCGCTCAAACCTCTATCGGCAAAGTGGCACACAACCCGGGCCCTCATGTCGGGATCAGTCCCACTCGGCACGTCGGTGCCTCTGACTGCGAAGGCAAAGCACCTGCCCTCCGTTACTGCGACGGCAGGCGCCGAAAACATCCACTTGCTCTCCAACTGGATGCGAGTGGAGCGAGTTTGGGTATATGGCTGACCCCAGACGTGTTGGGCGATCCAGGTGCCGGATTCACCGTTGCCCGTCCAAAGAAGGACCCCCGCGTCGTTGTCCCATGGCAACGTCGCTGCTGTCATTGGTAGATCCGGGCGGGCGCCCTCATCCATCTTTTCTCCTGGGTCTGGGTCCTGCCCGTCCTGCAACGTGAATCTGTATAAGGTCCCAAGATCGGCGCCGTCAGCAATGCAATACAGCCGACTGGGGCCACCGTCCTTCACTAGGTTAAGTAGACACGGCTGGCCAATAACATACGCGCCAAATGACACGACTGAGGGTGCCGACGCATCTCCATCCCACTTCAGCCAGTTGATGTGGCTTTCGGACGTACGGATTGCGACGTCGACTCGGCTGAGGCCGGTGCAGGTAACAGATGGTCCGGAATCGTAGATGGTGTCGTTGACCTTTTTCCAAGGTTGCCATCCGCCATTCGCGTACGTTTTGCGCCAGAGCTTGCGATCCGCGCCCAGTGCAAAGATGTCGCGGAGGTCTACCGACGCATTGCCCCTGTAGATAGCGGCGATCTCGCTGTCGGCAGCAAGTACGATGCTGTCGTTGGGCGTGAAGAGCTCCCATGTTGCGGGCGCTGACCTGCTTGCGAGACCTTGCTGTGGCTCGTTGATCCACTTCCTGTAAAGGTGGCCATCTCCTGCTATGGCGAATATCTCGGTCAGTCTAGCGGTGGTGCGATACGCTCTCGGATTCCCGGCCATGACCATCGGCTTTGTGCCTTGGTTTACACCGGCGTTGGGATCGGTCTTGCGAATCGGAAGGCGGAATGCAAACAACTGAGGGTCTGTGATGTCCGGCAGCGGCGGAGGCGGCTTCTCAGTGGGAGGCGCTGCGGTTCCGGGCGATGATGTGTCCGTTCCGGGCTGCGCGACGACAACCGCCGAGTCCGAGGACTTCGAAGACGGGGCACCTGATGTGGCTTGAGGATTTCTGTCCTCCTCTGGAAGGCCTAGGGAGGCGTCGATCGCGCGGTGTGGATCAAATGTCACATAATCGACCTCTTGGGTGATGAGTGCCATTTGTTTCTTGATCTGCTTCTTTGTCTGGAGAACAGCATCGATCTCCACGGGAATAGCCTTCGGCGAGGCAGCCATCTGGTAGTCCGGCATGCTGCGGGCAATGTCGTTGAGTTGCTTGAGCAGAGTTTTGTACTCCAAGAATTGATCGAGCAGGTCATTCGTGTAGGTTGAGGCCATGTCGTAGTCGAGCAGGCTTGAGGACCACCAGGCAGGAGCAGACTTATGGAAGTCCTTCAAGTGGTCCCACTTTGTAATGATCGCATAGCAGTATTCTGGATGCACGGAGACTCGCGCGGGAAATCCTGTGGCCGCTTGGAACAGGCTGGCCATGTTCCATGGTTGCTGAGGATCTTTGACCTGGCCACCACCTCTCCAATTCACAGCGTAGTTGACCTCGCTGAGCGATTCACTGCTTGTTTTGTCGAAGCCGCCGTTCCCTTCACCCTGGAATGCACTCATCGAAATGCTGAGTTGCGCCTTGATATGCTCGGCACTGTCCGTGTCCTTGGTGACCATGCTCACGATTGCATTGAATTCGCCACCCTTGACCCCCCCAGAGATGAACCCGTCTCCATAGGCGTTAATGAACTGCTCTTTGCTTCTATAAACGGCGTCGACCTTGTTGAACGCCATGGCAGAGGTATCGGGCTGCACGAGGTCGGTTCATGACTTTGACCGTCAGAATATAGGTCAAGCTGCTGTCCCTGACTTTGTCCTCTTGCACCAAGGCGCCGCTGCCACTTGCCGTCACCGTTCCCATCTTCACCGAGGCCGCAGCCGAGATGTTGAGATTCTCCAGTGCATCCGAGACTTTGTTCGTCACAGTCGTCTTGTAGTCAACCACCTGTGGGATGGTGTCGTCGGGGGTGACTGGGAAGAGCTTGACACGCTCTTTGATATTTTCGATGTCTGCAATGTCCTTGGACGCGGTAGCATCTGTTGATGGATCTACCGCTTTGAGGGCACGGCGGTCTACCTTGGCAGCTGCGTCGGGACCAGTAGGTGTAGTTGTCGAGCCGCCGACGGAGGCGTCGGTCTGCGACGGACTCGCAATCAAAGGCGTCGGAGCAGTTAACTTCAGCTCAGCGGCCTCCTTGAATGTAACGACATTTTCCATGCACACTTGTTGAAGGTAGGTATTATAGCCCTGAAAATGTGAGACGGCAGACACAATATGAGACATGACGAGACCAAACTCACCTGACCAAGCCGCATTGACTGGTCAAATGGCACGAGTATCAAAGGCATGCTGAAGGTGATTAATGGCAGGGAGTGAAAACAACGAGCTATGAACAGAACAGTTTCTCATAGTTGATTGAGGTAGCAAACGCAACAGACGTTATAGTTCCAATAATCTCTCGACTCACCGTTCTTTATCATTGCGATATCAAGAAAGAGGAGCAACGCAGTCTCCTGCACGAGTAGACGGCTTGGCCTCCAGCCCCCAGCCTGGGGTATCGAGGATCAACCTGTTGTGGCTGTCGCACCTTGTCGGGCTCAGCCAGCCCAAAGGCGGCCAGTGGGCGACATAGGCTGTGGAACTCTCCATCTTGAGGACATTGCAGCTTCTTGATCGAACCCATCTTTGATGGATGCAGTGTGCGTGAGGAAGGAGTGAATGGAAAGTGAGGAAACCTAGAGGTTCTTGGCGACTCTCGCGCGGGGTCGATCGTGGCTGGCTGCGCAGGCGCGAGCTGAAGAGCTTTTCAATTCTTCTTCTCATACACACACATTCGGCGTCGTGGTGAGTCGTGGAGAACGGTTACCACTTCTAGACCTGCGGAGTGCATGGCTGCATAGCTTTCAGCTCCAAATCTAGACTCCAGGCCACGTTTAGCGACCTTCTGCAACGTCTCCGGTCATCACGCCTCGTGTTGGCGGTGCTTCAGCGAGCTGGCTGGCTTGCAGAGCTGAAGGCGCTGTCGCTCCCAGAATGCAAAATCCCGTCCATTTCAAAGATGGCTGTCCGTGATGTTGGCTTTTATCCATATGCGAAAATGCGGGAGTTTGCATTTCTGACCCCTTCCGAATGCCACCTCCTTCCTGATATACGCAGCATTCATCCCTGCGTGCAAGACCGTGGCTCAGCTCAGCCCCTGAGGCATTAGTCTAACGCCAGAGCTAGCTCTTAGAAATTTGGTACCTTGAAGTGTGATGGAAGCTCTTATAGCACCAGTTGTGGCCTTGTAGCAGCCTGCGTGCGACTGACTGTGGGATAGTTCTGACCCCAGCCAGATTTACTTGCTCACAGGTCCAAATTTTCAGCAGGGCAATCTCAAGGAACCGGGAGCACCAATGGACAGCGACGACGACTGGGATATTCGACTCCTCTCGATCCGCAAACAGGCCTCAGCAAAGGCTCCCTTCAACCTCCCAGTCCCTAATCTGAGCGACTTTCGACTTCAGAGCAAATCATTCGGACCCGAGGTCTTCGAAACGAAGGTGCTTGAGATTGGACTGTTCTCTGGTTTCGACTCAAAGCTAGCGAACGCACCAGATCTTGGGCCATTCCAGGCAGACTCGCCCTTCCAGCTTCGAGACAGCTACGACATTACGGTCACCTCATTAGGCCGGAACAGCTTCTCGGATGTAACGAGCACCTCATCTTCGTCCTCTTACGAGCATCTTTCTGCATCAGTAGGGGTAGGAATTGACTGTGCGGTTTTCGGAGGGTCCGTGTCAGTTTCGTACGACAAATATGTCAGTACAAACGCAGACGTATGTTCTCTGCTAGCGGGACCCCTTCGCACTATTTTGACTCGATGGTTCAGGGTCTCAAGCACAGCCAGCATGCCGTATGCTACGACTTGGTTTTACGGTACTCGAGCGCACCGCCGCTGTCAGACGCGGCCAAACAGCTTCTTCGTGAGCAAGGAGAAGCCGCATTCCATGCGAAATTCGGCGACTACTTCCTTGGTGGAGTTGTGACGGGCGCGGAAGCTGGTCTTCTCATGTCGTATGCTCACTCCGACCAAGAGGAGACGGAAATTACGCGCTTTACCATCACCGTCAAGGTCCTGTTCTGGAGCGCAAGCCACACCGAAGAAACGGTGCACACCGACACGATAGAGACTTCATCTTTGACATTCACATCATTCAGCACACTTGATCCCGCTTCATCGAGGATAAATACCGGGCCAGGGCCCGGCGGGAGTGGCATTGCCTCACAGAATCCAACACTGCTGGATACACAAGCGCGGGTGCAGGAACTCACGTTGACGGCTCAGGCGATGTCTGCACTTGTAGCAGCAAAGAGGCCGTCCATCTTCGGGACAGAGCTAAGCACACAGGATTGGGACACTGGCGGCACATTCACTGTAACCCATGCCGCGACGCGGTTGACGAGGATGTGCCAATCCGGCGTCCTTTTGCAGATCCAGCTCATCCCCTATACTGTCTTGCGAGAATACCAGGAAGTGCTCGGCTCCACGATCTGAGCGATAGGAGCATGTGTGTGCAGGTTGCTGACCCGACATGCTACTAACAGAGGTTCGTACATGTAGTAATTACTTTTCGACGAATTGCTGATGTCCGGACATAACATAGACATCCAGCAGCAAGACATGCGTAGAAACTCGTCTGACGTCTCTGTGGACGAGTCGACGTCGCAGCCAGCAACCAATCCGAGGCCAAACAATCTAACCGAGTTCCACCTCGGCATCATTGAGGCAACAGAGCTTGCCACCCTCCCCCTCCCTCACCAGGATAAACAGGCCAAGGCGAAGCGAGGCTTCAAATGCGCCTTCGACCGCGACAACGTGTTCTTTCTCTCGTTTCATCTCCGAAAAGCTGCCAGCCTTTGCAATTCCATCCGCCGTGACGAGCGGAAACTGCCAAGATGCCTCCCCGCAAGACAATCTACCTCCCTAGAAAGGACTATGAGCTCCCGGACATCGATATCTTGACCTTGATATACGACTCTCCTGAGTCCTGGACCCAGGAATCCACTGTTCTTCACGCCGAGGCCGCGCTGCCTTCCAACACCGTCAGCAAAGCCCAAGCCCGCATGTACACAAAACGACTCGCGTGGGTTTTCAGGCACGTCTTCTCCATCGGCACGAATGGGCCAGGCAAAGACGTCGTGGTTTGCATCTCGTCCGGACAGATCCTGCTGAGTAGCATCTTTTACGGGGTGGTTGCCGCCGGAGGGGTATTTTCGGCCGCGAGTTCATCTTTTACGGCAGGAGAGCTGGCCCGGCAGATCAAGCAGGGACGCAGCTCTTGTATAGTTTGCAGCGAGGACTGCAAGGATGTGGCGATGAAGGCAGCGAAGGAGTGTGGTGTGCCGACGAGCAGGGTTTTGGTGTTGGAGAGTATGGGCGGCAAGCGCGTGCTCAGCGATGCAGAGAAGAAGGAGCCGAACTGGCTGGATGGTGGAGAAGAAGAATGGATTCGGAAACGTGAATTGTTGGAGTGGGAGAAGATCACAGATCCGAAGATATTGAAGGATCGAGTGGTCTGCTTACTTTACAGCAGCGGGACGACAGGCGTTCCCAAAGGTGATTTCTCCCAATTTTATCTGGAGCCAAGCTGACGACAATATGCAGGAGTCAATATCTCGCACGCAAATCTCGTCTCCGAAGGCTTGATTCCGCAATACCAAATACGCGAACATTTCGCGCACCAGCGTCGCCTCGATCCAACTTACAAGTTCGAATACCGCACACTAGCACACCTCCCCACAGCCCACATTGCCGGGTGTCAGGGCTACTTCGTCAACCCGTCCATCTCTGGCGGCCCCGTATTTTGGATGCCGAAATTCGACTTCCCACTCTTTCTCGAATACAACAGACGCTACAAGATCACGTTTTTCTTCACCGTCCCGCCGATATACCTGCTCATTGCGAAGAGCCCTCTCGTTGCCGACCAGTTTGCGAATGTCGTGCACGCGGTGACCGGCGCTGCGCCCATGGGTGCCGAATTACAGGCCATGGCGGAGAAGAAGTTGGGATGTCAGATCTCTCAAACGTGGGGCCTTTCAGAGACGACGGGCAGTGTGACAGCCATGCCGTGGGACCAGAAGGACGACACGGGGAGCGTGTCTCCATTATTGCCCAACGTGCGGATGCGAATCGTAGACGACGACGAGAATGACGTCGAAGAAGGCCAGGAAGGAGAATTCATCGTCCAAGGACCCATGATCACGACGGGCTACTGGGACAATGAATCTGCGACGAAAGAGGCGTTCTCAAAGGATGGCAAATGGTTCAAGACCGGCGACGTGGGCATCTGCAAGGACGGTAAATTCTACGTGGTGGATCGCAAGAAGGCAAGTTTTTTTTCTTTCAGATCTCCTCCTCTCGCATCATCGCCACGAAGCTCTCCATCCTAATTGATACTCCCAGGAATTGATCAAGTACAAGGGCCTCCAAGTCGCGCCCGCCGAGCTGGAAGCCGTCCTCCTCTCGCACAACCTCATCCTCGACGCGGCTGTCATCGGCGTCCCCGACCCGTCAGGCAGTGGCAACGAATTACCCCGCGCGTACGTCGTGGCCGACAAGTCCAAGATCTCGGACCAGGAGATCAAAGCCTTCGTCAGCCAGAACCTGGCCCAGCACAAGCAGTTGAGAGGCGGGGTCATTTATCTGGACGCCATCCCCAAGAGCGCCAGTGGAAAGATCCTCCGGCGAGAGTTGAGAGACATGGCCAAGCGAGAGCGCATGACGGGACAGGCGAAGATCTAAGCAAAGGGACAAGAGGGATTTCTAGATTTGGTTTCTCGCTGAAGCAGACCTAAGCAAAGGGACAAGAGAGATTTCTAGATTTGGTTTCTCGCTGAAGCCGATCGAGCTAAGAAAAGGTACAGGAGAGATCTCTAGATGTGGTTTCACTCTCGCCCTAGCCGCCTTGCCAGCCAGCCAGCCAGCCAGGACGCGAGGAGTGAGTGGACAGGGACATAGACGTACGGTTAGATACTGTAGAAGACGGAATGGAAGCGGCGCGGAGTGAATATCAACCTAGCTATTCGTTCATGATACTGTCTCCTGATCGCGCTCACTCCACGTGTTACAGAGCACGGAACGAAGTTCATTTCGAGCCAGGACGTGCGTACCATTGCGGGGATTCGCCTTCCCTTTACTAGCCGTTCACTAGCCGAGAGACTGGAATTAAGAAGGTCGAGGAGGATCCCCATGACATTTACAGAAAAGGTGAATACCTTACAGCAAGACGTGCCAACTATACAAGTCCTGAGCCTGTACAGACATGTATGGTTGATTGAGTGAAACCCAGACGAGTATGTACTGTACCAAGGATGTAGCGAAAGTCTCCGGCATGATGTATGCATGCGTGCCCCTTGTTGCCAATTCCCTTCGCCTTCTTTTTGATCGAACAAAAGCCTCTCACGCCACCGAGTTTGAATTGTCAGCACAAGACCAAGCCGCCGACCCTCCGGAGGTCTTGTAGGTGTCGATGATGCCGACGACAGACCCGTACGTGCCGCCGATCATGAGGAAGGTTCCCGAGACGATGACAAAGACGGACCAGCAGACCATCAGGGTCAGTCTCGTGGTCCGTTCGGCCTTGAACTTGCTCCAGTTGTCGTACAGCCACATGCAGCCCATGGGCTGGAACGACATGAGGGTGCCGAGCAAGGCGCCGATGAGGGAGACGAGGCCGCCAAAGACGGGGATCGCGCTCGCGACCACGTACGCGATGATGGCGATCCCGCCGGTGCAGCTCAGCCAGGTCGCCCAGTGCCTCGCCGTGTTCTCGGTGAGGTGGTGGGTGCCGCGCAGAGCCCGCACAAAGATATATTTGGCTGCGATGTGGATGACGAGGGTGGTTGTGACAATCAGCCCGGGGAGGGCGAACCCGTAGCCGATCTTCTTGAGCAAAGGGCCGGCTGAGCCCAGGGCGGGTGACGCCACGTATGAGCCGCAGAAGTAATACACCACGACGCCGATGGTGATGTATGTCACGGTGACGACGGTCTGGCACACGACCAGAGACCGCGTGTAGTGTCGGGGGTCTCGCATTTCGCAGACGATCGAGAAGAAGGCGGGCGTGCCGGCGTAGGCGAACACCAGCGAGGAGCAGGCGGAGATTGCGTCGGTGAAGGATGCATTGTTGGTGATCTTGTAATCGGAGTGGAAGGTCCCTTCTTGGGGTGCGGCGGAAGGGCGGTCTTGGACGCCGACAGCGATCGTGACGGTGAAAACTTGGGCGGAGGGGTCAGCCAAAACCCAGGATGAGACGAAGGTAAGTCGAATGATTGATAGACTTACTTGCTGTCAAGATGCATACCAATCCGACCCAGGCGAGCCAGCTGATTTTATGAAGCGTCTGGATGCTTCCGAGGCCGAAGCCCACAACTGCGGCAATGGCTACGAAAATCGCAGTACACGCCCCATGGGAGGAGACGGCGTTCAGACCAATCGAAATGCCCAGCATGCCAGCTCCGGCGACAAAGATCCAGACTGTGCAAGGGAATTAGCCAGAAGCCCATCATCGCCAACTCTCCGCCGAGACTTACACAGGATAAATGCTGCCGCCAGCGTTTCTCGTCCCACTCGACCGAACAGCAATTGACCAACGTCGTCGATGCCATAGACGGAGCGATGTCGCAGTTTGAATATGCCGACCATGTAGTCCGACCAGGTGGTGATCACGGCAATGGTGATCAGGATGATGATACCAGGGATCATGCCGAGCACGTCAAAGACGGCGGGAATCGAGAGGACCCCGAGCCCAATCTGCGTTTTCATCATGAGTGCCGCCGTTCCTATCCAGCCGACCTAAACGGGATTGTCAGTTTCCGAAAGACAGCGTGCTATGACACGAACATTGCGGTAATTTGGACCTCCTTCCACAATCTCCCCAAAGACATCGTCGACGATGGAAACACGTCTCCCCGTCACAGAGAGACGACGCCCACTCTCGTCTACACTATATCGGTACTCATTTTGGGCGACAACAGCGCCGTCTACCTGGTCGATTTTCTTTTCGTCCATGTTTGAAGGGAGTGGGTGGGAATAGATGAAAATGAGGGATCTTCATGTTCTGAGAGTGACACTTGGGAAGGGGCAAGGTCTAATAAGCTCTCGAGAGGGGAATTCTGCGCTGAAATTGCAAACAACTCTCGTAACAAGTTCTTGGGAGGTGGCTAGGATGTTGTTGTCTATACGGCGACGCCACCACTCAGTGAGCTCAATCGGTGGGCTAGCTAGACTCATCGGAGCGTGAACCGCGAAATCTGGGGTCTCCGCCTTGCCCGGCTCCTCGTCCGTAGTACATTCCACTTGACCCAATTTGGGGGGGAAGCGATGCGACGAATGACGACGCCGCGAGCACATGGTGTTGTGGCAACAGCGCCGCAAGAATCCGGACGATCTCTGCGTGAGTCGCTGATAACATGCGCCCAGCCGAGGATCCATGTTGCTCGAGGTATCCAGCGGAAGATCCAGGCAAATCGAGGTGTCCAGGTGCCAGGCCATCTTGCTGCACGTCCAAATCGTCCAACCATGAAACAGCTCGCAGAAGGTGAAAGCAGCCGAGCAGCTGGGCATCTGTCGGGGCTTCGCAGCCCACGTCACAGATCATTAAAGCAGGGATGGAGATCTCCGAGGACGAATAATGCCAACAGCGCTGAATTGCCACCCTTGACGGCCATGTAGAAGTATTGGCATGCGCCGAACAATCCAGATGGGATGCAGCGGAGTTTCAGCTCAGAAAGAGTGAGTGGGTTGTTGGATATTATAGAGATAGCTTGTGAAACGGACAATCAATGTTTATCCAAGGACCGCTTCATCGCCGCATCTTGCGTCGCCGAAAGAAGGCTACCGTGGCTCCGTGCTTGTCTGGAAAAGTCCTTCCCAACGTGCATTATCACATTGCCCTGCTTGCCTCACAACACACCAAGCTGCGAATTGACCTCTCCTGCACAGTATGGACGTACTGCGCCCGGCATCAGAGCGCTCCAGCTACAGTACCCCATACTCCTTATTGCAGGCTGAGCCGACACCCGCGGAAGTGGGCCCGATCCCTCGGATCGCATCTTGTCCAGACCCGGAAGCAGGGCGGAATCCCCCGCCGCGACTGGTGCGTTCAACGTGTGACTCGAACTAGAATTATTGTACGGAGAGGCACAGTGGTGGCGGCAAAATTACCAGCGACAAGCATGACTTTCAGGTTCCTGAATCTTAATCAAGTGAGAAGTGGGAACACTCCCACTGCGCCCGCGTCCTCGCGTTGTGGTGCGTCCTAAAGTAGATGGGCGCGGTACGCATATACACACGGCGGCGACATGATCTCAACAAGGAAGAGCTTAGGACGAATGAATCTGTTATCGATTAATGTACGTGTGTGTGTGTGTGAGTGTGGTCGTCATAGGAGCCATAGACTCTCTTCATTCTCGGCGCCTCCTCGCCTGCAGGAAAGCTCGCTCAGAATGTCCAAATCCCTCGGTCATGGAGGATCGCTCGACTGCCTTTTACCCAACGCGCCTTGAACAAAGTAAACAAGTATTTGCCCGAGAGAAATACTAGACCCAACACCAGCAGTCAAGGGAGCGACATTCACTTCCTGGGCGTGGTGGGCGGTGTGGTGCCATTCGCTCGACCTCGATCCGACTGGTCTCTCGGCTGCACATCACCTATCATGCCCTGCATAAAAGTAATATAGTCGTATTTCGGCACGTTCCTGTCGGCCTCCATATCCGGCCCGGTATGTTCGGGCATGCTGCTCAGTAGATCTTCAATCAAATCATCTGGAATGAGCGAATGCCTCAGGTCCATCTCGGTCACGTAAGGTTTCCCGTCCGCCACCTCGCGGAATGACTGGAAGACTTGCTCCGAGCTGTTCTGATCTTCCGTCACGGAAACCATGAAGCGGATGAACTGTTCGAAGCCCACGCCGCGGGACTCCCGTTGGCGACGCGAGACAGGTGACATCGTGGGATCGACCCCAGTGTGGCACACCTCAACAAACTTGTCGTGCATTTCGTGTTCGTCGTATACCAGGCCCAAACTGGCAAGCGCCGCGCTGAATTCCAGCTCCGTGAGGGCGTTGGTGCCGTCACGGTCAAAATGGCGAAACACAGATTCAAATTCCTCGAGCTGAATGGGCGTGAGGTTGGTCATATCACGAGCAACCATTTGGTTCTCGAGGAATGTCAACTTCTTCTGCACACTAGCCTTGACAAGGCTGAGCTCGTATAAAAGCTCGTCGTACGTGTACGTTGTGTAATCGTTCTCGTCAATGTTGGCCTCCTGGCACTTTTCATCGAGGATTGCTATGCCCTCGAGGTACTGTTCGAGCGGACCAAGGTTGTCGGCGAGACGTTGCGCATGGTTCAGTTGATCCTCGACATCACCTTCCAAACCCGAGACGGCGAGCGAAAGCGTGTTCAGCGTCAAAGCAAAATCATTGGCCTTGTCGGCAAAGGTCTTTCTCAGCGCGTTTTTGATGTCTCGGATCGTCTCATTGATCAACTTGCTTCGAGCGTGCTCGTCGGTTCCCAGTCCCCCCCATTCGTGGTCGAGCACTTCGAGTCTCAGTTCTGGCGGTGGCTGATAGGGCCGGAGCCTGTACGTGGAGAGTTTGGTCTTGATGTTGCCTAGGAGTGCTGCTAAGTCGGACTTCTCGGCTACCCACTTCCGTTTCTGGTTCCGCTTGAAGTTGGCCATCGCATTGGCTTGGGCTTTCGCGTCTGCGTACGTTCCCTGGAATTGGGAGTCGCGCCAGGACTGGCGTTGTTGTCGGATCTGCTGCAGGAGAGCACGCATTCTCTTCTCGTACGCCGACTCCATTTCCCATGCACCTTGCATGTTGCTCACAAACTTTTCGACCCGTCTGCCTGCATTTTCCACCCTTTCCATGGCACTAAATGCGTGAAACCAGTAGGCGATATACGTCATCAGCGATCTTTCATCGGGTTTGGGGACGTCCGCCACGTCTTCGACATCAAGCAGGTCGGGAATGCCGATCTCCCTGCTCGCAATGTCAAAAGCCAACTTCATATTTCCTTTGTGGTCCGACTTATCCAACGTGTCGAAGTCGATCAGATCGGGTCGGTGGATATCCAAAAGCGCACAGAAGGCGAGCCCGTTATTCCATGAAGACGAGAAGTCCCGCACTTCCACTCCCTCGTAGCATGCCGTTTTCCGCTGACACCACAGCAGCAGACCTTCTTTGGCCGTCAGACCTTCTTCGTTGATGTCCGAGATGGTGAACCGCAGAATGAGCGTCCATATCAGCCCCAAAATGATCTTTCGGTTCCCATCAACCACATCCTCTGCGCCAATGTTTGTCATCTGAATCCCACGATGTTTGATGAACTCGAGCGATTTATTGACATTCTCGAACTTTTGCACCCGGAGACGAGGTTTCGCCGCATATCGACCGAGGGACTCATTGCTGAGGATTTCGAGGAGGTGGATGAGGATGATGCCGTCGGAGAGATCTGTTACGAGGCTTTGGACGGCGACCTCACGGGGTTTGATCTTGTTATTGAGCCTGCGGACGTCAGTCTATGCCGGCCGGAAGCCGTCGGCGTACGTTGGGGCATATACCATTTTGTAAACGTCTTTTCTTGGACATTCACCCATTGCTTCTCCAATAATACCATGGCTGCATGTCAGACGACAATGTATCTGGGTTCCTTCTTGCGGAATCGATGGTGGATATTCGGAAGTCTAAGCCCGCAAGGCTGTCGATACAGTGCCGAGAACAAGTCGGTGCCGGTGATACGGTGATATCCAAAAGTTCGGGGGATGAAACCGACAAACGCACGTTTCAGCGCAGACAGACAACGGTCCGAGTGTCAGACTAATATGCAGTCACTGAGAGAATGATCTAGACTAGGTAAGTAATCCTGCGATTCCCAGCTGAATGCCAGCTGAAGGGAGCGTGAGGGGGTTAGTTCGCTCGGCCTCGTCTTGTTCCGAAAAGTAAACAAGACGCCAGCGGGGCAACGTGGCCAAGAGCGATTCCGCCAATCAGAATGTGTCGATACTTTCAAATGTCTCTCACTCTGCCATCAGTGTCTCCTCACTGCAACAGTACCTTACTTTTCTTCCATGCGAATGAGTTCAGGTTCACATTTGGACTCGATCTGCGCTCGCTGGTCTTTCTGGGTCTTCAAATTAATGTGTGCACGTCGAAGAGACTGCTACTTCTGTGAGACAATTACGACGGGACTTGCCAGCAATGACGCCATGACTTCAGACACCTGTGGGATGAGCCGCCGGTGACCTGGAGGCTCGTAAAGGTTGTCTTCTTTCAGTAAGTTTCGGTTTCTTCTTTACCTCGAGGCATCCCTGCTTGCAGCATTATCCTGTAGCATTTAGGCAGATGGGGTCCGTAGCAGACGTTTCAGAGAAATGGTGCTGGGTCACACTCGTCACCAAGCCGTCGTATCTTCCAGGCGTCATCATCCTCGGTCATACGTTAGATCAGCACAACTCCAAATACCCTCTCGTCGTGCAGTACACCGACTCGCTGGGAGATAAGGCAATAGCGGCTCTCCAGGAAGAGGGCCAGCACTATGGACGTCTGCAACCCGAGAGAGTATCTCTCCTCCTGCCCAGGAAAGAACAAGAGAACACCGGTAGCGTCGCAGAGAGATTCAAAGACACATTTACCAAACTCCGAGCTTTCGAGGTCTACAAGCTAGGGTACCGAAGAGCCGTCTTTCTGGACGCCGATATGGCCATCTTCCGGAACCCGGACGAGATCTTCGAATGCAAGCTTCCAGGCCCAGACTGGCTCGGTGCCACCCATGCCTGTGTGTGCAATCTTGACTACGATTCATGGGCGCCACACGATTGGAACAAGGGAAACTGTGCATACACGCCCTTGAACCACCCCGACGAGGTAGCCGCAGAGATTACGCAGGAATCACGTCCAACATACCGCCTCCTAAATGGTGGCATGTTGCTGTTCCACCCGACTGAAGAACTGTGGAACCGAATGTTGCATTTCTTCCACACCACCGACCACCTCAAGACCTATCAATTCCCGGATCAAGACTTTCTGGCGGGCTTCTACCGTGACAAGTGGTGCCCACTGTCGTGGAAGTACAACGCGCTCAAGACCATGAGATATTGGCATCCTCGGATGTGGTCAGCCGACAAGGTTGTGGTTCTTCACTACATCGTCGACAAGCCGTGGGAACGACAGGTCAGCAAAGATGGTGTTGCGGGGCATCTCGGCAGAGACGGCGAAACTCATGAATGGTGGTGGAGTATTTATCGACGGTGGCGAGCCGACCGCGAGAAGACGCGACCTGGTTGTCTCGTGCTCGGCTCGATGGCAGAACTCGTCGACACGGAGCAGCCATTTACAAAGATTGTTCCAATGCCGCAAGAGGTCGGAAAACCCGATGATGTCTTCTAGGTCTATGAAGGAGTTCGCAAGTTGAAGGGTGATCCAAAAGGCAAGGATGGATGAGGCAAGGCAAAACTTTTTGGATATCAATTTCTCCTGTCCCTGCATACACCACGATCCCCAAGATGCAATTATGTACCAAGACTCAAGTCGGCGTCTAAGCTCGTGACCGGGCCATCTAATGCTTCTAAGTCTTTGGAGGTGGTAGTGTTTGGTGAGATAATCAGATGCAGATGATTCTTCAAACATCAGCAGCTCCGTCTGTTCCCTGCCGCAGCTTCACCTTTTCCGTCTTATCTCTCTCTTTGTCTTCGATAGAGGATAGGTGCCTGCCGTAACTGCCCCAATGCCACATGATCTCAACGCATCCAGCATCCAGGAGTTGCATAGCCATCTCGGTTCGTTGTCCCACCGTATGAGTCGACCCAACATATCCGAGGCATTTCAAGTTTGCACCCACAGCTGCCCTAACTCCTAAAATGCTGTCCTCAACAGCCAGGCATTCGCCCGCCTGAGCACCAAGCTTGTCAAGCGCGTGGAGGTAGACAGCGGGATCAGGCTTGCTGGATGGAACAGAGAGAGAATCGGCCGCGGAGAAGATATTGGCGTCGTTGAAGTACTTGGCCAGGCCCGTAACCTGCAGGCAGGTACGAATGCGGCGGAGAGACGACGAAGAAGCAACAGCCAGGACAAAATTGTCCAATTGGTGGAGTCTGGCGAGTGTTTCGGTGACGCCAGGGCACGGCTGAATCTTCGCTTCGATGTTCGCTACCACTCGGTCTTGTTGAATCCTATTGTAGGTTTCCATCTCGTCGTCATTCAGTTCGAAACCAAGTTGCTGTTGCAGGATCACCAGGATTCGGCGGAAGTTGAGGCCGAGAAACTCGGAGATCAGATCCTCAGGCGAGAACCGCATGGCGATGTCTCTCTTTTCTAATATCTCGTTGATCAACGCGCTGCAGATTTCTGAGGCGACATCCTCCGAGTGAACAAGAGTATTGTCGCAGTCGAACAGGAGATATTTGATCTGTAAGCAGAGTCAGTACCTACGGGAACAGAACAGATGGTAGTGAATTCCCACCTTCATGGTGCCCAAACGAAGCAAGGAAATCACCAGAATCTGATGTCGTTTGCCGCGGGTGAAGTTTGTGTGGTGGGAAAGCAACGCGTCGGTAGCTGATAACGAAGGAAGCCGACCAGCTTCCTAGTTTACTGAGCAAGAAAAGAAGCAAGGTCGGTACCGACTGTGAATCAAACATATGGGCGACATTTCAAACTGGGCGGCTTGCAAACGACGCGGCTGCCCTCACGTCATGTCCATCCACTGTCACATTGCAAAACAGCAGCGGCCAGCCTGCGGATGAGCGATAGCATCTCCAAGTAGTTAGCCATGGCCTCGAAAGACAGGATAAAGAGTGAAGATTGTGTGTTGAGGAGAAAGACTAGATCGGCCGGAGTTAAGCAAATTATCCCAGCGTGTTGAAAAACGGAACTTTGAACGAACGACCATCAAAGCTACCAACTTTGTGTGAATACAATAGAACTCTGCAGGCCGCCCATTCGATGCGCTGTTCCATTGTGCTGCCAACATCGACTTTCATCGGGAACTGTTTGCTGAGTGAGCTGTTCATCACGCTGACTCCCTTCAACATGTTCATGTTTGGTTGCGCCTGCCACTGTAACCGCCCCTCAACTGAGCGGATGGCAGACAACCTTCGCAAGTCATTTTACGACGCCTAACTATTCCAACTTGGTAGGGCAACCGTGTTTATTACTTAGCAGCGTTGGGATCCGAGACTGAGTCTCTCTTGTGTTGTTTTGGGCTTCAGTGACTTGGTGTCTCAGGCTCATTTTCCACCCCTTGCATTGACCATGACCTCACCCAAACAACCCTGTCGACCCCTGACCTCGCAGTGATCCTTGCATCTGATGGAGGCTGAATTCCAAACAAGCGACCCGCTTGGGCCATCTCAAGCCTTCAAAATGGACGGGTCGCCACGAGGGACGAAGCGCGCATACCCCGACATCTTTAATTCGAGCGAGCATGCAAGTAGCACCACAGAGCCAAATTCAAGTCCTCTTCGACGATACGGTAGTCCGCCTCTCAAGATGCCGATGCCACTGCACACAAGGACCGCCGGAATTCTCAGAACCGAATCTCCCTTGATAGGGCCGCACCTGCGAGCATCCTCCCAGACCCCCCTCGGCAGAACGTCGGCACTATTGTCTCGCAATGCCAGCGGACCACCACCGTACACATTCGGTTCATCGGTGAGCCTTGATCCTGGTTCCTTGTCACCCATCCCTGACCCGGTGGCATTGGCGGAAATCAAGCGGACGGTTCCTCGGCTCCTCTCTACCAAGGAAGGCTTGAGGAACCTTGGCGCAATGATCGAAGCCTTGGGAGCTGATGTCCAGTACGCCAATAATACACCCGTGCCTGCGTTCAACGACAATCAAACACAAAACTCTGAAACGATACCACAAGACATAGCCATGGGCGATTTCTCAAGAACTTTGACAGGATCAGCTTTCGATGCGTTTCTCAATGACCTGGGAGAGAAAGAATACCGTGGCGCCTCGGGTATCGCTGCTAGGAACAATACAGAGGCAGAAAATCGTTAGAACCGAACAGAGCCAACGTACCCAGAAACCGACGCAGATGTGTTACTTAGAGGATACCGGACATCTCTCGTCGCCCGAACAGAGGCGCGCCTGGTTCGATACTTGAGTGAGAAATTCGGAACCCTTCTGGAGGCTGAACCATTCAACCCGAACGGAGTCATGGATGCACTCGCTCCTTCTGCGAACTTGTCGAGCGATGACTGGCATATGCTCGCGGAAATAATCGAAGGACGGGTCGCGGCATTCCGGGATACACAGGGAAAGGCTGGTGTTTGGGAACATGACAACAAGAGCGCTACAAAGAACTAGGTGCATCTTTGTCACTTACAGCGCCAGCAGATATGAGCTCCCAGCACAGTCTGCCTATCTGCATCGGTGTTTATCCCTATCAGGGGTTGGACTTGGACTTGAGGAGATGGCATCAGGGTGGGAAAATACGGTATGTACCATAGGATACTGGTGTCGTCTCTCCGCCGCAGAACCCACCGAGACCCGATACGAATTTCATTCTCATGAACAGCCATCTCCCCCCACGCCTTGATATTCCTCCCTGTAGCCTTCTTGGAGATGAACCTTGCCCTTTCTCACCAATTCTGATACAAATCTCTCAGTGCTTCCCATTCTCCTTCTTCAACCGTCAACCAGCACTCCAGAAAGATATACTTTGTCTGGCCCCTTCTCTCTGTGCATATCCTCTCGCAGGCAGAAGATAGTGGTGTGATCTTGTCTTTCGTGGAAGGAAGCCGCAACTGCTGAAATGGTCAATTCCACTCGCTCGTTTCTCGTATAATATTCCACCTTTGCAGTTCAATCCCTCAGCTCATCAATGCACCTATCTCTGCTCAAAACCGTTTAGTCCTTGCTCTCTCCCTTGCACTGAGTCGTAGTTCGTATTTCTTCTCAACAGTACTTCTTACTCTTTTAGTGTGTCAAAAGATCCCGACGTGCTCATTAAACCGTCCTCTCGTGATCTCGCTCAACATCCCGGGGACCTCAGAGGCTATACACACACATCTTGCCAGCTGTCCGTACCGTCAGCAAGCCAACGTCGCCCACATGCTCTCAACCGTCCACGTCGCTTATTCACCACATGGCATGGTGGCTCTTCCAGGTCTGTCCGGTGACTCCACTGTCGAGCACATGTTTGCCGGCAACTTGGCGTCATCAATGTCGGCTACCCCTGGCCACCACCGGCTACCCCTGGCTGTGTCTGAGACAGCGTGTGACTGCCATGATACGTCCTGTCATGGCCTGTCACGATGGCGTAGTTGTCAGTAACTCTCTCTCACGAAGGCGTCATTGTCTGTCACAATCTGTCACGAAGCCGTCGTTGTCTGTGACCATCTTCCATGCCGTCATTGGCGTCGTCCTCAGGGGTATAAATGTCTCCCTCCGCGACGGCCTTTGCCCTCTTCTTCTTTCCTTCCACTCTCCATATCACACAGTTCCTTGGTTTTGCTGGCTGGGACTGGTGAGAGTCCGCCGTACCATGGACTCTCTTCGGTCCCAGCTAGCTATCTTTGTCGTCTTCTCTCGCACACATACTGGGGTGTCGCCGCTGCATCCTTCCCAGCACGATCTTCGAAGTCTAAGTAGGCGAACCGTGCCCATATCTTTCTCTTTCGCTGCTGACTTCTCTATAGTGCAACTCCGCCATCTTGTGTTTGCCGCGAGCGCCTGGTTTCTTTCAAGCTGGCAGGCCATCCGCGTCCTTGCGGACTCATATGATTCGCAGGGTACACGATGATGTCGCCGCTGTTCATATCCTAGGCTTGGCAGCCCACAGAGTTATAAACTGTTCTTCGAACCTCGTCCCTTTGTCTTTCTTCCTCCCTTTCCTCCTCAGAGACAACAACCGCTGTCTCTTGCATGCCTGCGGTTTTGAACACAGTCGACAGCAGGGATGACTGAACGCACGAATCACAGAAACCCCCTTTCCTTCCGTGGTCATATTCCTCGTCGTTGGTGGAGGTTTCGATCAGACTCTTCAGAGGAATTGGTGCAACAAAGTACGCACCTCCTCTGGTCCTGTGCGCTGTTCCGCAACAAGGTCGACACAGGAAAGTCTTCACAATGTCACTTTCCCGCCTCCGCCCTCACTGCCGGACCGCACTCAGCCTCGCGCAAACGCAACAACAAAAAATACGTGAAGTGCACGAGGCTGCGCCAGAGGCAGCTCGCGGTGATTCAGGAGCCTTGATGTCTTCACGTCCCCCGATCTCTCGCCTCTCGACTTACCGCACAATCGCAATTTCGACTACCACTACCACGCACATTCATACCTTCAACCGCCACAACATTTTTCGATACCCTTCCTCCATCAAAGTCATTCGAGATGTCCAACCTTTCTGAGGCGGATGAATTCCTCTACGCTGCCCTTGCAGCCGAAGTCGTAAGTTGAGCCTCTGAGAACTCCTGACATTTACTAACCTTCCACAGGGTGCGCCGACCACTCCACCACCAGAGTTCAGCACAGCAGCCAATGTGGCATCAACCGCCCCCGCCTCTAACGAGGTCAACAACACGGCTGGCAATGACTCTGCGACTGTTCCACCAGTTGCCTTTCCACAGACTGCGGTTGCTGCCGGTGTTGCGCCAGTGAACAACACCGCATCTAGCCTCGCCGCTGCGCCTGTTGCCGCCTCGACACCGGCAACCCTCAACAACCCTGCCAACGCCGCCGTCGCCGCGCCTGTTGGTACCGTCGGTGGTAACCCCACCCAGACTACCGCTCAACACTGGGTTCCAAAGTACCGGAACGTTGGCGACGCAGTTGATCCGTTCATCTGCCCGGGTCTCAACGGGGACTGTTACCACGCGGTGCTGCGTGAGAGCGGGTACTGGGACCACATCTCCCGGAAGCACAACTACAACCGCAAGCAGATGGACAAGCCGGAGAACAGCCATATCCGCGACACCTTTGTGCCGGCTCAACGCGCCTCCTGGTATCTTGCCAGAGGCAATGACATCACCTACCAGGGAACCGAGCCGAAGCAGATCGCCGTGCGGAAGCGAATGGCCCTCGGCCTCAGATCGACTGACCCGACGTACGCGAAGACGGTTTACGGGTCGACCATGACACAGCCAGATACCTGAAGTGAAGTGAAGTGAGGATGAATTGAGGTGAAGGTGAAGTCAAGGTGAATTCGGAGAGAAAAGTGCTGCGAGGTTCAAGCATTGGCGCCAAGGCGCAGTGGAGTCACGAGCAGAGACAATTAGTCCCAGGTGCTAATGAAATATGACTTTGCTTTCTCTCTTGCCGACGCTGTTGTTTCAATCTTCTCCCCTTTGCCAAACTCGGAGATGATGGTACCTCGACGGCGGTCTGTTCTTGTCATCAGATACCATTGCGTACACACCACCAGTGACCTCCGATGGTCCCAACCCTGGAATGAACTATTATCACCGACGAGTACTCCGTATGCCTGACCAAAAAAGCCTCCATCGCCGTCGATACTTCAGCGGTCCTCCATCTCCAGCATAACTCGAAGCTATGCGAGGGACGATCCCACGGAGGCGGCAGCGCCGTGTGATTCAGGCCATAGGGTGTGCTAATCGCATTCCCAAGCAGAACCTTGTTACCGATTAGACGGTCGGTGATGCTACCTCCCAAGATAAGTAAAACTTGTTCGCTGTGCTCCCCGGGTCGGGCCAAGGGTGATGCCGCCCCGTGCTCACCCCTGGCTCGCCCTAATCGGGGTGAGCCAGGAGAGGAGTCACCCATTACCACGACCTCAGGAGTGATCCTTAATGGTATCTGTATTAATGGAAAGCTAAGTGGTTCTATCTAAGGAGGGCTGCATGCCGACGAAGAGGTATGCCTGAGGGCGCAGTGGCGCACGAGGTCACATGACTGAAACTCGACCCGAGACACTCATGTCTCACCAGTGATGTGGTGTGATAGTTCTTTGCATTGTTCTTGATTGTTCTGATGCCACTGGCGGTTCAATCTGAGCTCTATATTTTCGCCGACTTTCAACTTGAATGATAGCACGCGTTTCTCAACATGCGATCTAGATGCAGAAAGGCACTCGGTCAATCCAGCAGATGACGCGCCGACTCCGCCAATTCGGGGTCCTTCTGCCCCTGGAAGAAGGCTATGCGACCAGCCACTGCACCTGCTGTCATATCTGGTTGTGTGTCGGCCCAGAATTTGTTGGCCGCGATGCCTTCTACTATACGCTTGCAGCCCTCGGCTAGCTCCATGCCATAATTCTGCATCATCTCACGCATGATCTGTCTGTGTCGCGAGGCCGAGTCTGGCTCGCCCGCTCCTTCCTGCACACCAAAGATCTGCGTCTTCAACATCCCAGGAATGACAGAACTGACGTGGATAGGTGCCTTCTTCAGCTGCATCTCGAGAAAGAGGCACTCGGAGAAGGACTGCACGGCATGTTTCGTCAGCATATATGCCGTTTGCATTGGCATCTGTCCGAAAGCGCCTATCGAGGAGAGATTGGCAATCCAGCATTCTTCCTTGGTCTCCAGCATTTTCGGTACAAAGGCGCGGACACCATGGATGACACCGTGGATATTGATATTGAGCGTGGCCTCCCACCGAGCTGTCGGAACCTCCCAGGTATATCCTACTGTCTCGATGCCGGCATTGTTGACCAACAACCGTACGCTCCCATACTTCGAAAACACTTTCTCAGCTAGCTCGTCAAGTTCCCATGGCTTGGAGACGTCGATTTTGACCGCGTCGGCCTTGCCACCGGCATCCTGAATCTCCTTGGCTACTGCTTCGGCTCGCTCGATAGAGATGTCAGCCACGACCACTGTCATACCCAGTTCACCAACACGGCGGGCAATACCCGCCCCAATGCCTGCCCCACCGCCCGTAACAACGGCAACACCACCCGCAAACTTCTTCTCGTGCTCCGTCATGGTGTGCTAGACATGCTAGACTGTTGTGATTCCGGTCGCCTATGATGATAATTCGTCTTGTATAACCTAACTATGTGTGTCTGGGTCTGCCCTTTATCTTGAAGACCTCCGCCGCGTGGACAGGAGGCCGAGATCCTGGTGTTTCTGGTGGAGCGAGCTTACGCAAGTCGCTGGTTTCGCTCCACTTTGAGCGAGCAACCACAAACCTCGGTATTGCCATTGTGTCAGTGGAGCTGACTAAGTACCAACCAGCACTTCTCTCCTCTTCATCGAAATGTTGGGTGTCTGAAATCGGAGCCTAAATTTGTGGTCACGGCATGCATGAGCGGGCTCTCGTAGTAATCCAACATCAACCCTCGCTACTGCTCTTATTGTATATGGTCACTTCTGAAAAATTCTGCTGGTCGAGACGAGAACCACAACTTTGGCAAGCAAATTGTGTTAGAAGCTGCTAGTGCCTGTAGCGACGAGCCTACCATTATTGTTTGGACCGACGCGCGACCTTTCATTACATCACAGAAGCACTCAGGAGAAGGAACAGGGACCTCTATCATGAATTTTGAAAGATCTCGTGGGAGCGCTTGCATGATTATTTGTCCAGTGTGATACATGTAATTCATTCTCCCGTCGAGCCTGGATCCAATCTGATGGGTTCTCAATTTACTTATACCAAGATCTCAACCAGGACCAGGAGCAGCTCGCGTACTGAAGCGCTCCTTGCCAGGGCCAGCGAGACAACCATGACCCTGACTGATCAAGCCACGGGAGCGCTGCTGAGAGTCGATGTGTCGGTCTTCGAAAAGTGCCTAGGGTTGATCTTGTGTTCGTAAAGCAGATCAATCTCCTCGGTGGTTCGACCTTTGGTCTCCGGCACGAAGAAGAAAGTCCCAATAAAGCCGATAATGGTGAATCCCCCGTAGACGAAACCGATCTTGCCACCCAGATTACCGGAGTCAGGGTTGAACATGTACGGGAAGACGAAAGACTGAGCCCACCCCACAAAGTTCATGACGCTGTTTGCAATCGCTTGAGTCTTCGCTCGCAGGGTAAGGGACGGAAGCTCGCCGCCAATGACCCAAAGAAGGCTGGAAACAGTGGCTTGAAAGGTGAAGGCCTAGAGCGTTCGGTTAGCAAGCCATTCGACGTGCGACTCAAGGCTGAAGACTTACCCAGAGGAACATTCCAGCAACGGATCCCTTTCGAGAGGTGGGTCCAGGAGTCATTGTGGCAAACCCGCCGAGCATGAAGAGCCAGACAGCCGCTACCAACTGACCGTACACCATGAGTGGACGGCGACCCACAGCGCTGATGAGGTACCAAGTAACAGGATAAGCAAGCATCATGAGACCATTGTTGAGCATGTTGAGCAAGAACGACTCCGAAGTGGAATAGCCAATGAGCTGATAGTAATAAGCTTGATAGCCGATCACGAAGATGGTACCAGAGAGATATTGGCAGCAATAAGCGAACGCCGTCGCCCACGTTCGTCTGCGGTTTTGTTTATTGAAACATTCCGCAAAGCCTGACGAAGTACGGCTGGCGATCTCCCATTCGTAGGCAATAGTGTCGTCCATGAAGGCAAGGACATCGTCGTTATTGATTTTCCCGTCCGTTCCATAAAGGCGCGCAATGGACTTGATTGCTTCTTCTCGACGTCCTACTCGGAGCAGCCACACCGGGGACTCGGGCCAGAAGTAAATGAAGGGAAGTACGATGACGGGCATGATCCATTGACTAGCAATGCCGATGAGATAAGAAGAATCGTCGGTGAATGTCGCAACTTTGTACATGACGCCGGTGAAGACCAGAAGGCCACTGTAGATAGAGAGACTGGTGATTGAGATCAACCAGCCCCTGATGTTCAGTGGGGCGATTTCGGAGGCGTAAAGCTATCGATATGTCAGCATAGGCAGGCGATGCGATCAGGGTTGAGGGAGATGGGGATCGACAACGAGGAGATACACCTTACCGGGCCAAGAACAAGGAATGCTCCCGTTGCGAATCCGTTGATGGTCTTGCCTGCTGTCAAGATTCCAAGCGATCCCTTTGCTGCGTACTGAGCACCGACTCCAGCGATGGAGACACAGCACCAGACCAGAAGAGTTAAGCGGCGTCCGTACTTATCAGCAAGCCATCCACAGAGAATTGAGCCCAGGATGACTCCGAGATAGGCGATTCCAGTGTAAAGACTGATCCACCAGGCAGGTATAATGTAGGCCAGATAACCACCTCCATAGTCGATTTGTTCCCCAAAGTCCTCACGGAACTTGGGAATTGCGAGAAGAGCGCCGGCGATTGACTGATCAATGCCATATGCGAAGACAGCCAATTGACTGAAGATAATCCAGCCTATAGTGACCCGATACGTCTTCACACATTGCCAGACGGTCATGTTCCTCTGAAACTGAACATAGCGTACGGCCCTTTCGTTTCGGTCGCCAGTGTCTTCGCGCCATTCCTGGTTGGAGACTTTTTCAAGGGTCGAGGAAGGTTGTTTTGGCTCGGCATGGGACGCTCTGTCAGAAGACATGATGAGCAATGGTCTTGACTTGGGTGGTATAGCCAGAAGATGAAAGCACAGGGTAGTCCTGGTTCTTATAGTCGAGCCTTCTTCCCCAGACACCGTGGGCGGCCGTCCGGGGCGGGCGGGGCTTGTGGGTCGAAACCCAGCTCTCTGAAGCTGAGTGGATGAACAAGCGATGATTGCTCAGACGTTGACACGGGCCACGCAGGGCTACATAGTAAACATCGCCACGCTGGTTCAATCCTGGAGAAAGACCATGCGAAATGTATCCAGAATCCAAACGCTAGGCAGATGATTGGTCGAGATTGGGGAAGAGCTGTCAGCGCACGCTGACGGAGTAGTCGATGTCCAAGGTTGGGCAATGAACGCTAAGAGCGCCTCATTTGGCGGACAGGGAGCCGGACTCATCAACAAGTGGAACATCCCGGATGCATCTGGGCCCAGACTTGGCACATTCAAGATAGTAGAGAATCACTCTCAACTCGAGGAGGAGGAAATGCTTGAAGAGATGGTCCTGGCGTCATTACAAAGGCGCCCGTCCAACGAAGTCATCTTCGCTCCATCGTCTACGCTCACTTGAGTTCAGATCATCTGTTTGACAGGAGGCCCAGACTCAGCTTTCAGGCATCTGGGAACCCAACCATCCTCGACGCGGTCAATCCAGCTAGTGAACTTTCCCTCCGCATTCATCTCGCGATGCGAACGCTGACCAGATGACACCTGATAGCTCATGCTCTCTCCGCTTGAGAAAGAGCACGTCGGCCTTCCTGCCCTTCATTGATGTAGCCTTCAGAATATTGTATTGGCAGTCCTGGACATGCGGAAGCGTAGCTGAAAGACCTTCTGCGATTTTCTGAGGGCCGACCTCGGGTGGGGCCCAGGGACCATAGAAGAACATCTTACCCTCGGGGGTGGAGATATTGTCGAAGGAGCTAAGATCTTGAGAAGTGAAAGCATCCAGGAGACATAGACTTCAATACAACCTCTAAATAATATCCTCTCCTCCAGAGGAAGATTCCAAGCCGTCGTAATCAAATCTTCTACAACAATGCTTTGACATTGCGCTCCTTGGCTTTCGTTCTTTCGCGATCTCGCAGCATTCGTCTCAGGATCTTTCCAGACGGTGTCTTCGGAATTACGGTCAGGAACTCAATACCCCCCACAAGCCATTTTGCCCTAATCTTCTTGCTCTTAACGAACTCGGAAAGAATTTGCGCCGTCTCAGCATTCGGTGCAGTACCCGAGACAAGAACAACCATTGCCTTCGGGACCTCGCCGGCATATTCGTCAGGAACACCAATGACAGCGGCGTCTGCCACTAATGGATGTCCGAGTAGGAAATCTTCTAGTTCTGCTGGAGCGACGGCAGTGCCTTTGACCTGTAAACAACAGCGATGTCAATCGTCAAGTTCCTTGGAACCAGGCAGATTATCTTACCTTTATCATCTCTTTCAGTCGATCAGTAATGAGCAAGAGGCCTTCCTCATTGAACTCGCCGATATCACCAGTGTGATAGTACCCGTCTGCATCAAAGACTTCATCTGTGGCCTGCTTGTTGTTGAAGTACCCCATAGTCACCTGCGGACCTCTCGCCCAAATCTGCAACTCGTTAGCCGACTCAAATATTGCGGACAAAGATGAATATGGCATACCTCGCCGCTGACCCCAGGTTCTAGTTCGGCTCCGGTATCGGGGTCTACGATCTTGAGTGTCGTGTCAGGAACAGGAACACCGACGGCGTGAGCGTTCGCGTAGGTTTGTAGCAGAGGTGGTGTCATCGTAAGCGCGCCGGTGGTTTCAGTCATACCCCAAGCCTGTCGAACAGCTACGTGCGGATAGAACTTCGCTACCTTGTTGATGATCTCTTGAGACAAGGGGGCCGCTCCTGTATTAAACTGCTTTACACAGGCCAAATCGTAGCTTCGCGATATGGCATCGTTGGCAAGTCTGATGAGAATAGCTGCCGCCCGTTAGCATTGTATTTTGCAAGCTCTCCACTTGGTGTAAATTACGAGGTACTAGCCAAAGCTCTTCGCATCCATACTTCGTTATCGTCTTGAGCATTCTCTCCATGTCGAACTTGGACATGATGACGACTTCTTGATTCAACGAAATGGGTACCTGTAGGATCAAAGCGAGGCCGGTGACTATCGAATTCGAATTAGTGAAATGGGCTATTCAATAAACGCTCGTCGTTCCTTACTGTGAAAGAATGGAAGAACTCCCAGGACGGTTTGCGGTTTATCCTTCCGCGTCATGGCCTGAACCTGGGCCATTTGAGCGACAACGTTGTGATGAGAGATCATGACCTAGGGGCAAAATTTAGCACTGTTGCGATCCGGTTCCCTCTGCACTGACTCCTTTGGGTCTATTGGTGGTACCTGAGGTGAAACTGAGGTAACAGCAAACATTCTTATTGCTCTGGCCAGGCGCCAGCCGGTACTCGTCCACTTGCGTCGAAGCAGTGCGTCCTTCCGCAACCAAGGTCTGAATGGTTTCTCTTCCAGCATGAGCGGCATCCAAGAGGACAATTCGGTCCGGCAAGATCTTTAGTGCTTCTGCGGCACGAATGATGTTGTTCAATGAGCTTCGATCCGCCCATATCAGCTTGGGGCGCGCCATTTGTAGGATGTGTGACATCTCCTCAATTCCATATTCGGGCGAAGATCCTGTAACAATTGCGCCGAGCCTGACAGACGCGAACAAAGCGATCGGCCACCAAAGGGAATTTTGAGCAAAGATGACAACATTGCTGCCTGCTTCGATGCTATACCGACGACTAAGTGACGAAGATACCCAGGTGGACAAGTCCTTCATGTCATGATATGACATGAATTGGTTGCGCGAAGCATCCCTGTAACCTCGAACCTGATTGGCTGGCCATCTTGACAAGGGCGAGTACCTGGATGCAAACAAGTACGACCAAACAGGAAGGTCTTCTGGTAGCGCTGCGTGTGGTCAGAACACAGCAAAGCACAGTGGCACACTGATCGTTTACTCACGTGATGAGAGCTCGGAGCCGTACGTAGGCATGGTGTCCTCCGGTTCAAGTTCGATAGCTGTAGGCGTCAGACCGGTCTCAAAAATTTAGTGACAGGGAGGAGCAAGTCGAAAAGTTGGTGCGTGGCAGGAAATCACAGCCTGGAACACGTGCCTTAAGCGGGGAGAAACGAGACTGAGTCAACTCGGCTGACGAGAGCTTGACCCTAGACAGGTATCTGGGGTTAAGTGTCTGGGGACGGAAAGTATACGAGATATACGAGAACTCTGCCGAAGCAATCATTAGCTTCTTCCTTCGACACTCGATCGACCTATCATAAGGAACTGAAGAGAACATTCAGTCTCCACCGAGTCAGTCAGTCAGAAGCACAAAACGAGCCGTCCTCTCCAGTATCAAGCAATCGAAACTCTAAACTCTCTGCTTCGACCAGAGAGACCGGGTGTTGCGAACGGCTTGGTCAAAGATGGCGACCAACGTGACCGCAGACTTTCCGACGAGCTTCGGCATCCCGGGACTGGAATCAACCCAGATAACAACATTTCGTGTCGTTCTTACCTGTCTCCTGCTTTTCGGGACCTCCAAGTACATCAAAGATACTTGGAGGAGGGTGAGTCTGCGATTGCCGCTCAGGAAGCACCTGGACTAACCTTTCCACAAAGGCAAATGTGCCAGGTGTCGGTTATGGAACGTTTCCGTTTTTCTCCTCCTGGGTGGCAGCGTATAACATGACAAAGAGACCATATGAGACGATGCTAGAGGGCGTCACCAAATATAAGCCGGGCCTTTTCCGAATCTGTACCATTGCAGAGGAATTTGTTATCGTTGTCGACAGAGACAAGATTGCGGAATATCTGAGACAACCTGACGACGTCTTCAGTATGCAGGACGCGTCGAACGATCAGCAGCAGATTCCGTTCACCATGGGGTGGTAAGTTCTGTTTGAAAGCAAACCACTGTTTCCAGGCAATCGACCCTGATCATTCTGCCCACGGGAATCAACTGCTAACGGGTGGTTTCAATGATCCAGGGGTGTGGGCTATCGAACATACCACACACCTATCATCCGTACACAGTTGACGCAAAGCATCAAGACACATATACCAGCAATGTTGGACGAGATTCGGAAGTCATTCCACAGAGTGATCGGCTCACCCGAGGACTGGAAGCCTATTCCAATATATGATACAATCGCGGTGAGTAGCTCAGTGTCTCAATCATTCATCAGCAGGATGTCGACAGACACTGTCTCGGTCGTGCTGCTCGATTTTGATTCATTCATCCATCACTCTGTCACAATTTCTGACGTATTTGTAGATGACGGTGGCTCGCACAAGTAACCGGGTCTTTGTTGGCCCAGAATTGTGCGAGAACGAACCGTTTCTTATCAATGCGATGCGATATGCTGAGGCAGTCGTAGTGACAGCTGAAATAATTCGTCCCTTTCCGGACTGGTTCAAACACATCCTAATGCGTTTCACTCCAGTATGGAAGCGACGACGCATCGCAATGAAACACCTGAGACCCTTGCTCGAGAAAAGGCTGAGTGGAAACTTTGATAACGGCGTCAAGCCAGATGATTTGCTCCAGTGGTTGCTCGATGCGGCCCCACCTGGCATTGAGAGGACAATGCCAAAATTGGTGGAAAGAATCATGGCCCAGGAAGTAGCATCAATCCATACGACCACTATGGTGAGTGCATTGACTGCCTAGCGTCGACCATGCTGATGATAGCAGACTTTCACAGGAGCTTTGTACAAGCTTGCTGAATACCACGATCAATACATCGACGAGCTTCGAGAAGAGGTTGTTGCCGTGGCTAATGGTAAAGAGCTCACTAAGGACGACCTGAACAAGCTCAAGAAGATGGACAGTTTTCTGCGGGAGGCCGGAAGATTTTGTAACTGTGGCCTCTGTAAGTGACCAACTCCGGCGCCAGTGAAGTTTGAGCAGAACTAATTGGGCTGCGTAGTCCATATGCAGCGTAACGCACTGAAGAAGTTCACCTTTTCCGACGGAACGGTGATACCCAAAGGAGCCAAAATCGGATGTCCAACAAGATTCGTGCACAAGGACCCTCTAACTTATGAGAATGCCGAAGAGTTTGACGGCTTCCGGTTCAGCAAAATGAGAGACACAATCGACGGCGCGTCTTCCAGATACCAGATGGTCAGCACAGAACCTGAATTCCACGTCTTCGGACACGGGAAGCATGCATGGTAAGTACTGGCCTACCACGGTATGTTGGCCGTGCTAATTAATCTTTCCAGTCCCGGAAGGTTCTTTGCAGTGAACGAAATGAAGCTTATGTTCTCGGAGCTCATCATGCGTTATGATATGAAATTGGCGCCAGGTGCTACCCCTAAAGAGGTGTTCCTGGGACCAATGGTCATTCCGGAGATGAAATTGGACATCCTCTTCAGGCAACGGGTGGGGTAGTGGCAGGATTTCAGCCTGCCTCGCTTCTGAATATGAGGAGGCTAAAAGGCGGTGAAAGATTCTTTTGTTGGCTGCAAACATAATGCAGTAGAGTGCAGCTCCAGAATGTGGACATCTTCTTGAGCCCATCGCAATGTTCTGCAGAAGGCGAGGACGGGGAAAAGTCTCCTGTACTTCAACCAATGAAAGAGCAGGAACAGATCACCACGTGATATACCTCGGATGTCTAAATACTCCCCCGTAGAGCCGGGCAAAGTCTTCTCCGACCCTCCGACGTAACGCATTTCCATCCGTTCCAAAAAACCATCCGCGGCTATCCGATATCATTGCTCGCAGAAAATTGGTATATCCAATGCATAAGGCAGCGGCAAGCGGCTGTTCCGAAATAGCTTCGTCAAGCTCACCGGCTCGGTTGCTTTGCGCGTCCGCCGGGGGCCCGGGTATACCACAAGATCTTCAAAATCGAGCTTGGATGACTCATTGACGCTGACACGTGTTGTCCACCGAGCTCCAACACTGTCGACATCTTCCTTCTTTCCGACTTTGTCAAGCACTGAGGGAAGGCCGAAGTATGTGCCAAACAACGAGCGTGATGAGTAACAGGCGGTTTCCATACGTGGGTGTTTCTCGATCCTCGATGCGTCAGTGCAAACTCGAGCAACATTCGGTGTACAGGCCGCAGACCCCGGAAGTGCGAGACCTGGGGAGTGGGGGACACTATCACCCACGCGTATTGTCTCTGGAGTATCAGGGATTTCCTCAAGTACCATATCAAGACATGCACAATACTATGTCACTGTTCGGAATTTGAGTTCCTCTGCTTGCACTACCTCATCTACCATTACGTGTGCAGATTGTACCTATTGTCTTCTATGGCCTCCTACTATTACAGGTACTATGACGAGCGATATTCCCCCCGGAAAACAAGGCCCTCCTGGACCCGACGACCTAACCCGAAAAGCAAGAAAACGAGAAACGGACCGACGTGCGCAACGGGATCATCGGCAGAGGCAGAAGACCTATGTCCGCCAATTGGAGGAAGTGGTCCGGGACTTGACGTCTCAGCGCGGCCACGACGAGAGAATATTAGCACTTCAAGCGTCGAAAGCTGATCTGCAGAAACGCTATGACATTTTGAGCGCCAAGCTGGAAAGAGTTCGCATAGCAGCACGTGTGGACGATGAGGTCCAGAGGGGTATCAGCTCGAATCCCTCCCAAGATGTAAGCAGCAGACAACAGGCCAGAACAATTCCAACGCCACCTCTTCCTATAGATCAGGCTGCTAGTGAAGAGCACTCCAATGCGGCTTGGTCAGACGCATTTGATCGATTCTACGTTGGGTCAGTACTGCTCGGACATGAGCAAACTGGCTTTGGGGAAGATGCCGAAGGAGTTCAGGGCTTGCGTTACGTGAGTTGGGACGAGATTTTATTGGTTGTGTTCATGCTTTAACAACATTGTAGGATACGGAGGTGGGTGCTTCGAGCAATGCTGATAGTCACTTCGGTCATGGTTCTCCAAATACTTCGACATACCATGGCCAAGATGGATCCGTCACATCCGCTTTACATGCCATGAGTAATATTATGGTCGTGCCCGATTCAAATCTGGAAAGTGAGAACAGATCAACGAGCACTGCGCCAGCTATGTCCTCCAATGCTGTGGCTACGAATTACCATGGCATGTGCCTTGATGTAAGGAATCCAGCTACCTTCTTTTCAACATGACCACTGACAAGCACAAGGACGTCTCCTTGGTGGCTAACGATGCATTCCATCTCACCAAGGTTTCAGGAATACTCCGAGCCCCTGTTGTTGCGGCAGACGCTTCAGTCGAGTTTATCCCTGGGTCAGTCGCTGTGCACAATTCTGGCCGGGGTCGTACTTTTCCCAGATTCAGTGCCCCGAGAGGTCATGCAGACACCAGGGTCGTCAGTATGGTGGAAGAGGCTCGACTGGAACACCAGCAGGGGCTGTTTGATCTCACTCAGCCAACGCTGCGGCGGATGCTCTCGGGTGTCCCCGTCGACTGCCTCTCGTTTCGTGTCTTTCACTTCATCAGTGATTTTGGACCGATACCGCTGCACCACTTTCTTGCCATATTCTGGGTGCAATACTTATATCTGCGAGTGAGACTTGCAAATTGTCGAGTTGCCCCTGGTCCTGACTCAAATTTTGCTAGTGGCTAGTTCTTGGCACCACCGAAGCATATGAACTGCTTCCAATGTTCATGCGTCCAACACCCCTTGAATGCATGATACCGCACAAGCCATTCATTGGCATGATTGTATGGTGAGTGTATCGACATAACTCACCAATGCCTTCTAATCATCACTATTTCAGGCCGAAGCTCCGAGAAGCACTGATCAGAGATGCGGACGAAGTCGACCTGGATCTGATGGGAATAGAGCTCTGTCGCAATCTGACCCTCGACTGGACACAGGACCCGGCTTACAAAAATGAAATGCAGCCCGCAAGTATGGACGTGATTGAGTGGATTGACCGTCAATCAAGGAACATGAGTTTTTGGAAGATCAGCCCTGCTTTCTTCTCGCAATTTCCGCAGTATGCTGAGTGCTTCTAGAAGGTCGGCGTTGTTTCCACAATAGGCATACATGAGAGATGGATGCTTGCTGATTGACGGGAGATGTCGTCGACAATTGCATTCGCGGAACGAATTATACAGTCGAAGGAGACTGATTTCTTCTATATAACTATTCTAGGCACGTTTGAGCTGCAGGAGATGTGTCTCCCCTTTTGGCTGGATACCATCTGCTCTCGCAGCTTCCTCACTGCTGTATCCAAGAACAACAGCACACCAGGTCATTTCACCCATGTCCACCGCAAATGCGGCTTGCCTAGCCTCCCATTTCTGTGTCTTAGTTTCCACTTTACCCTCGATCTCCTTCGCATCTTTCTCCTCACCTTCATCCCAAATGCTGATTGACACAAACTCGCTCTTCAAGATGCCCGGCGGCTTGAACTCATAGTGCCTGACCAAAGGCCTTCCCGGCACAAAGTACTTGTCGATCGTTCCAATGACCATTGGAAAATCCGCACTCTGCCAGAAATCCCAATGGTACTGAATCTTCTCCCAGTCGAAAATGATGATAAATGTGCGAGGATCGTCCAGAGAATATCCCCATGCTGTGCCGTTGACGCCTTCGCCTTTGGCTGAGAGACCGGCAAAGTCTCTCTCCAGTGCGGTCTTGGTTTCGTCGGTGATGTCTTCTTTAGTTTTGAATACAGCGATCTCTGTGACGGGTTTGTCCAATGCCGAAGTGTGTGTCTTCAACACTTCCTCGTACTGCTTCATTTGCTCGGCGGTAGCCATGATTGCTGATTGTACTGACGCCAGACTATGGCGTTGCTTGCTGTCTTTTGTTCCCGGGAGCAGAGTTGACCAACTTAAAGGTGGCAACTCGCGTGGTGTTACCTTGAGTTGATGTTACGAGAATCACTCCTTCGCTTTATGTTGTTCCAGTACACGTTCACGGATTGTCAGTGTAGCTGACGTAAGTGGGTACTGGAGTGTCCCAAGCTTGAAGAAAATCTTGGGGTCTCCACAACCCTCTCAAGGCTGTGGTCGTGTATTCATATTCGGCTTGACATAGCCCTTGGAGACGTCGAACTGACGAGGACCTCGATGCATGGAGGTGCTACACGAAATGATTAGGCGACTTCTTCTGTGCTCCGTACGGAGTAGCGCTCCGCTGTTGACAGGGTGATACGAACCCGCAACTGCCAGAGTTGAGGCCTACAGGATGCAATCGACGTGTGACCATTTATGCTTACCAAGAGCCAGATGAGCCTGGGCAACAAAGCGAAAATGGAATCGAGTATCGTCATACATGCAAAACGCGCTCGGTTCTGTTCTTCAGCACCTCTAACAAGTCCTGGCCTACAACAACTTGGACAAAAATCTCTCACATCTAAACCTATCGAATCTCCCAGTCCACGTCTGACTTTCGGAGATAAGGAGTCATAAGATCAAAATCCCCCTTCGCCTCGCCTTCAGTCTTTCCATTGCCAAGGTATCCCCATGGATCATCATCCACATAGGTGAGGTTCCAATGTTCCCATCGAGGATACTTGATGCACTTTAGGAAATGCAGAGACTGTGCACGCACGGTTAGAACACGGCTCTCAGGTTGAGAACAGGAGCGACTTACCGATCCGCCCCAGCACATAACTTTGCCATCCACAGTGTTGTTCTTGTACCATGATTTGCACTGGTCCTTCCACACTGAGGTTGAGTGCCACTTCTCGAGGTACTCGTTGAGTTTGACGGTCACGTCTTGAGATACATCGATGGCTTTGATTCGATCACTTTGCATCTTCTTTGCAGCCTTGATGACGTACTCGATTTCGGTCTCTAGGCAGGGAAGTACTGTGCCGTTGCAAAGGTTTGACCTTGGGCCATTCATGACGAAGTAGTTGGGGAATCCGGGCGCTGCTACGCCTAAGTAGCAGTTTGGCACGGGCTTCCAGGAGTCCTTGATGTCGAGTCCGTCTCGACCCAGCAGTTTGAAGTGCGGTGTCCAAGCCATATCGAAGCCAGTAGCACAGACAATGACATCAACCTCGTAAAATTGACCATCAGCGGCGTGAATACCGTTGGGGGCGATGCTAGCGATCTCCTCGTAAACTGGCTCGACGTTGTCCTTGACTAGCGCTTCTAGGTATCCATCACCCGGAGTCAATCGCCTATATTTGTTAGCAGGCGTCGTGAATGGATTATCGCGCGAAAGGACTCACCGGCAGCCCGGAGCCCATTTTGGAATCAGCCTTTCAGTCAGTTTTGGATGGTGTCCCAGCCTTCTGCTCATCTCATTCCTCATGTACTTCTCTGCCATGCGAGAAGCTTCGGTGTCACTGTAAAACATGGCAAAGCCAGTATTGATGGCGTACTCGATTCGCTTGCGATAGTCGAGCAAGAAATCAGGATCATCCCTTAGTTTTTGAATCTCTTCTGGTTTGTACCAATATTGTTGCACATCCGGGTTGTATTTATCGTTGAGCTCGGCAGGGTCGTCTGGCTTGTCGAGATTGATTTCAACACGTGGCATAGGCGGACTGATCCAGGTCGGGCTTCTGATGAAGGTGGTCAATTTCTTCGCCACTGCCGTGAGATGTCAGCATGAGTTCAAGTCGATCTTTTCAAGCACAAGATTTACCTTTCTGAACCTGTGGAACAATCTGGATGGCCGAAGAGCCAGTGCCGAGCACCGCTACTCGCTTGTCGGTGTAGTCCACGTCGCCTATCTCTTCGTTAGTATTGGCAGTATGGGCCCATTGAAAACTGGACTCACGATTCCATGCAGCGGAGTGCATCAACGGTCCTTGGAAAGAATGCAGACCCTCGATAGTTGGCCCTTTTCAGAAGTTAGTGATAGTTCTTATGGCTATTGTGAGTACCAACATCGCCACTTGTTGATGAGGCCGGATCCGTTCATGAGTATTTCGCAGTAGTCCACGATGCGACCATCAGGAGTTTCGATTCCCACCTCATATTGGCCTTTCTCCTCATCCCAGATCGCTGACACGACCTTGTGATGAAGCTTCACGTATTTGCGCAAGTTGTACTTGTCCGCAAATTTCGTGAAATAGTCATGGATTTCTGGCGAGTGCTGGCGTCATCGGATTAGAGAAAACCCCCATTTCAATCGTGCTTCAAAGCTCGTACCGCGTAGTAAGATTTCCACTCTGGATTGGCCTCAAAGGTATAGGTGTAAATTGGTGCAGGTCTGACACAATCAGGGAAAGCCCACCAGGGCATCGTCAAATACTCACACATCGCAGGCACAACCTGGATAACGATCTACCTCTTGTGTTAAAATCCGGATCAAGGCTGAAGCGATGGAAGCTGCTCACTCTCGTACCAAGTCCCTCCTATCTCGTCGTTCTTCTCGTAACAAATCAGCTCATAGTCGGTCAACTGTCTTTCCATCTTGAACGCCGTGCAAAGGCCGGTCGCACCAGCACCGACATGGATGATCTTCAGCTTCCTAGGTTGTGAGTGCCATTGATTGACCAAGCCATTGGGCAGACGCTCTCCTATCAGTTGCTGCGGAGCAATACCAATGGAACCCATTTTGGACCAATTTGGAGCTGTCGAGTCAATAGCGTCATGGGTTGAAGCTCTCCTTTGGAAGTCCTCAAGAAAGCAGAGGGATATCTACTCTGAGATATAGTCTGGAACTATTCCCGCAAACTTGCATAATCGAGTTGAACGACTTCAACGAACATCAAACTGACATAAAATCATTTTTGACCTGGGCAAACTGACACGTGAGGGTTGTGTGAAGCCCAAATCAGGCTAGTCAGGACTGGAGACGGAGGCTGACTCGTCCTCCACATGGAAAGTCTCTCAATCCACCAGATGAAGGTGCGGGCTGGACGCGGAGCACTCCATACACTTGATGGCATGTGGCAAGGAACACGGTCTTGGTTCAGCGTCCTCGGTAGCTTTCGATAGTCGAAGCTGCGAGCCTATGACAGCCGTGTTTGAACGGTCCCCTGCATCACGAGCTTTGAGACATGTTGCCCGAGCTGCAATGGAGAAGAGGTGGTTTGCAGCGGCTCAGGCTGGTCGTTTGAGGCTAGCTGTGTCACCTTGACTGACATAAGTTGCCACGCCTTGTGGGAGGCAACACTACTGCAAGGCTCCACAAAATGGCAGAAATCGAGTTCGGTCAGTCGGGAGGACGAAATGTAAGGGCCCAATCCAGGGGCGCTGAGAGGACGAACTTTGGTACCCCACCACCCCAGTAGGATACCCCAAACCAACGCACCCCGCTTTCCAACAATCCGAGCCACCCGATGGACGGCGAGCACGGCCCTTCTTCGACCTTGTGAAGATAATTGTGTTCCAGTGTTGCTTCTGCGGCCAGTGTATTCAATACTGCACATAGTCTGCGAGCCTGAAGCTGCCAACGATACTTGTCTCTGTCCGCCCTGGTCGCATAGTCATGCGCTCTACAATTGGCATGGATGATAATTTCGATCTCAACGATGGCGAGACAAGCTCGGTCAAGGAGACAAAACGCCGGGCGCGGAAGCGAGAAACTGATCGACGTGCTCAACACGAACATCGTCAACGACAAAAAGCCTATGTTCGTCAGTTAGAAGAAGTGGTGAGAGATCTGACATCTCAACACAGTCGGGACGATTGTATCCTTGCATTGCAGGCAGAAAAGGCCCGTCTCCAGGCACGCTGCACTTACCTGGACGCCAAATTAGAAAAGATTCGGCTCGCGGCTCAAACAGACGATCCGTCAGACCCCGGAAAGCCTACAGGCGATGACAAAGAGAACCAGCACCAGCACCAGCACCAGCAGCACTCTGGAAGTCTGCCCGTAACCCCATCTTCGATCGGTCAAAATACTGGAGAGATGGAGAACTTGCATCATGATGCCTCCATCGCTTTCGAGGAGTCTATAATCGATACAGGACTGCATAATCAGCGAGCGAATGCAGGCTCGCACTTGGCCGATGCTCGGCTTCAAAGTTCCAACCTCAATGTAGGCTTGTCCTTGTCTTGCTAGCATGTAGCTTTGAATTGGGCCGAAACTTACACCAGAGTGCAGGAAGGAGACGCTTTCACGTTCAGTGCAAATGACGCGGGAAGGTCCAACCAAGACCAATGGATCAACACACTACTTGACATTGGGGATGTCCATCTGCCAAAAGGTCTGATGGAAATGAGTAACGTCACGCCGTCAGTACACAATACCTCGGAGAAGGAACAGCCCTCAACGAATCAGATGCATCTCGTGACTTCAGACCTCCCACCCTCACTTCCAGGAGCACCCGATATCCTACTACATGAACACCTGCCGATCCAGACCGAGTACATAGATCACGACCTCCACGGCTTCGACCCCATGGCACTGAATAAGTCAGGCAAAGACTCGGGCCAGGAATCTCTCGTATCCGCGAACTACGACGAAGAGATCGACCTGCCCCTGCCGCTCGGTCCGCTGAAATCACACAAGTGCTCCGGCTTCCCCCGCTACCAACCCCCGAGTTGCTACTCGGACACAGCGATCCTTGATTTCGTCAATGAAGCTGCCCAAGAGCATCGACAAGGCCACTTCGACACTCGTCTACCCTCTTTAAAACGACTCCTTGGGGATACGCCTTTCGACTGCCTCTCGTTCCGTTTATTTCACTTTATCTTCCAAAGTCTGGCGCCTGTACAGAATCTACTGGCAATCTTTTGGATACAATATCTGTTTCTGCGGGTGAGTTTTGCCGACCCATCCGCTGCGCGCTCACGTTCGTTTGCTTGAGACCTAGTGGCTGATACTCATACTTTGGAACGTTAGTGGCATGTTATCGGAACACCGGAAGCATACGATGCTGTACCCGCTTTCATGAGACCGACACCGCTCGAGTGCATGGTTCCTCACAAGATATTCATCGGGATGTTCGCCTGGTATGTTGAAAAGCTCTTTCTGGGGAACCGACTCCGGGCGTGTAACGAATTTGTAGGCCGAAACTCCGAGAAGCGCTAATCCGCGATGGCTCGAAGATCGACGTAGAAAGGCTCGGAATCTCACTCATGAATCATCTAGAGCCCAACTTCAACCGGCATGGCTCAGGCGGCACTGATCAAGCTCCAGCTAGTCTGGACATTGTCCAGACTATTGAACGGCAGGCCTCCGACCCCAAGTTCTGGAAAGTGAAGCCAGGTTTCTTCGCGGAGTTTCCGCAATACGCAAAATACTTCTGATACCCTCTGCCGGCGATACAACGAGACATTTTTGGAGCGATCTATGACACGAACCGGAATCTTGAAGAGGGGTCGGACCATTGTCCATGGATTCATTCCGAATGGCGAAAGCCCATTGTGAGCTAAAATTTTACCTGTCTCCGTTGCCTCTCCTTGGGCAGCAATTGTGCTCGAACACGAGTTTGCAACCCGTTTCAGTATTCTCCACCAGAAGACCAGCTTTATTGTCCATACGCTCTGAACCCAAGCCGAGCCCGGCTACCACGGGCCCAGGTATATCGACTCTGGCTACGATGCCGATACGGCACCTTCCCATGGTCGTGAAAGCGTTCAAGCGTCCCTTCTACTTCTTGTCCTCTTCGACGTCACCTAACACAACAATCTGCGCCTTCGTCAAATCCATAAAAGTAGCGCAATCTTCCTGGATCTTTTTCCCCGCCTCTGGTGTGCCGAGAGCAGCACCACTCGCTTGAAAATGAGCCTCATCCTCATACGCCAATTCCGCAACACAATCGAAACCAAAGTCTTCTTGGTTACCACTGATGACGGCAGCAGGGTATGTGCCGTCTTCCTGCCTCGTGCGTTTGATGTACTGTCTTCTGTGGTGAAGAGGGAAATGTGGACCGGATAGTTCTCTGACAAGGGGAACATGAACGTGGTCATAGTGATTTTTGAATTCTTCTGGCGTCATGCCTGGTCTGCGCCATGCGATGATTAGGATTCGAAAGACCATCTTGACAGTGATAGTCAATAGTCTCTAGTTCTCAAAGTCTTGACGTGGATAAAACTGAACTTCGTCTCGGAAATAGCAAAGGATAATGCCCAACTCTAGCATGCTACTCCGTCCTTGAAGTTGAAATAAATTCTAACGCAGCGTCGGAACACGGAGCCTGGAGTCGTTCACATCGGCGGCATTTCTCCGCCAGTTATGCAGTTGACCATCTTATGAAGATGTGACCTCGTGAAAAATTGGCCTTACGTCAAGTGGGCTAAGTCAGCATAAGAGAGTATACAGCCGATACGACTCAGCAAGTTCGAGATGGGGGGGTTCGACGGAATGGGACATGGGTACTAGTATACCAGGATCAATAATTGAAGGAAAACTCATACTTTTGGCGTTTCTCTGAGAAGGTTCTCATCTCACCTTGTTCCGGTCTGTGTCATACTCACCTTCCGTAATCGCCATGGCACCATTCACAAACGACCCAAGATTCGAAGCCGCTCTGCAGAAAAGCATCGAACTAGGCGAATATGGCATCGCAGTGGCAGCCTATCACAAGGGCGAACTCATCGCTGATGGCTTCGCCGGATTAGCAGACACAGAGACAAAGAAGCCCGTGGACGAGAAGACCCTGTTTGCCGTCTTCTCAGTTACCAAGGGAGTGACTGCTCTGGCGGTACACATTCAAGCTGATCGTGGCCTGCTCGAATATGACGCGCCTATAGCCAAATACTGGCCTGAGTTCCGCAAGAATGGCAAAGAAACAACCACGGTCCAACAGGCACTTTCTCATAGAGCCGGAATCCCTCAGATGCCTGATGGGATCACGCCCGAATTAATGCACGATTGGGACTGGATGGTCAAGCAGATAGCCGAGTTTACTCCTATCTTTCCTCCTGGTACTGCGAATGCATACCATATTCTGGTCTGGGGTTGGATCTTGGGTGAGGTAGTGGTCAGGACAGATCCGAAGCACCGCCCGTTCGACGTCTTTGTCAAAGAGGAGATCCTCCAGCCATTAGGAATCCAAGATTTCCACCTGGGCGTGCCTAGCGAAGCACTGTCACACGTTGCAACGTTATATGGCGGCAACTCTTTCGACGTCGTTGACGACTACAACATTAGTCCACCATCTGTCTTCCCCGGCTCAACCGTTCACAATATCCCTATTGTTCAACAAACAGTCGATCCTGGAGCAGGAGCTATCACGACAGCCCCAGCCGTGGCTCGAATCTTTGCGCTCATCGCCAATGGAGGCGAACTGGACGGCGTCCGGTTGCTGTCAAAGGAGAGAGTCTCCGGGCTGGGAAGACTCCGAGATGGCGCCCACGATCAGGACAAAATCCTGACTATTCCAGTGTGGTTTGGTGCGTCCGGATACTGGCTCGGTGGTGAGCCTGGAAAATCTGAACCGTTTGTGGGTGATCATCGCGATATTGTCTACAGTCCGGGAGCTGGTGGTAGTCTGGCCTTCGCTGATTTCCGCGACTCAATTGCGGTGGCTATCTGCCATAACAATATGGACACGGTCGCGATATACCCTGAAAGGGCATACGCGCCTATCATTGATGCAATCAGGGCAATCATTGCGGAGAGAGAAAAGAAAAGAACCTTGAAAGTGTTCAGATAAGGAGTTGGGCTCTCCAGGTTAGGCGGAGCTGCGCGTGTTTACTTCAACACGCGTGTCGCGTCCTCATTTAGATATCCTACCACTCTCGAGAATTCTTAGATTTCAACAAACATCTGCAAGGCGATCTGAAGCCGAGAAATGAACCATACGCATAGCTATCTACTGTTGCTAATCGTGGCACTCCTCTCGCCTCATAGGTACAAGCCATGCCGTCAATAGACCGCCTTCTTGAGGAGGATCTTCAGCTTCGTGTCTGGCAGGCACATTGTGGCTAAATAGGTAGGTTTCGGACCAGTGCCCGGCTCTAGTGCGAAGTCGTACCGCAGCAGCATGAGCGAGAAGAGCAGTTTCATCTCCGTGACGGCAAAGAAGCGCCCAGGGCTGTGTTTTGAAAGTCAGCAAGAGAATCCAACCGTAAATCGAGCAATGAAAGCAGAGGTGATATACGACTGACCATGCATGTTTGCCGTGGCCAAAGACCTGGAAGGCAGGGTCGGTACTGATCATGGAGTACTTGACAGCTTGAGCAGCCGCGGCGTTTTCCCGCAACCGACTGAAGCGGAACCCATCGAAGACCTCTGGATTCTCGTAGATCGACGGATCGCGATGAACAAACAACAGCGGCGTGCCTATTTTCGCACCGGCTGGAATGACTGTTCCGTCGGAAAATGTAAATCTTTTCTTTGCGTTTCTTTGCATGGACACTATTGCAATGTAAGTCTGCTTGGTGTGCCTCGAATAGAGATGCAGTAGGTGAAAAGCTTACGAAGTCCAGCGTTGTTGAAGCGTCCAGCTTCGCGTAGAAAGCTATCCATCTTCACCAATTTGTTAATGGTGTCCTTGGTGATTACGCCGTCAACAACGTGCTCCAAGACTTCAGCTCTAAGTTCTGCGGTGTACTTTTCCGGTTCTGCGGCAAGACAGAAAAGAGCACCTGAGAATGTCTGGAAGGAGTGGTGTCAGCACGAAACGACAGCCGGAAAACTTGACAGGAAGCATACCATCGTTGTTGTGTGAATGGAAGCCACGTTCAGAGCCATAACGCGCTCTGCTAGGAGCGGAATGGTCTTATACTTCGGAGGTGCAGCATCGACGAGCCACTGCATCATGTCGTCATACTTCTCCCCATTTTCGTCCAGCTTGCCGTCCAATCTCTCTCGAAGAAGGGGCGCCAGCCATTTAGTACCCTTGCGTCGATACCATGTCGAAGGAGCGACTTGAACTAAAATGCTGGAACGAGATATCAGCGCATACCTGCGCGCGTACAGGGATACACCAACAGTTTGAGCCAATGTGGAAAAATGCGGATGAGCTCTGCTGAGAGCACGACTGCAACCGCGTAATTGATAGCGTTGTGGAGATATTCCTTGTTTCGAGCTTCACCTGATGTCAGCTGTATGTTCAGCGCGATTCAGGTCTCGAACATGGACACGTACATAGTACAGGGCCCACAAATACTCTGTTGCTTGTGCGAGCAACGATCATGGCAAGGATGTCGTAAATGGGAAATGCTTGGAACTCTTAGTCGTCTCAACGTCAGCATCCTCGTTCTCGCGACTGAACCTTCTAACTATCGTTACCTTGAGGGTCTCCAAGTTCGTCGGTCAGAGCTAACTTCATTTCGTCTGTCATTTTGTCGATGTGCGTCTTGATGCTCTGCGTGAGCTGTACCCGTACAACTGGTGTGTGGTAAGTATCGTGACCCACACCATATCCCATGGTGTACGGAATCTGTTGTTGCTGTCATAAAGTTATTATTCATTGCTCACGGTAGTCCATTAGGGCCACAAACATCATTTGCCGCTTCTTGCATACTCAATATATCGTCAGGCGCTCGTATATACTCGGCGATTTTCTCCTTCTGAGGAATGAGAGTGTATTCGCCTTGCATGGTCGAAATGCGGAAAAGTCCCCGGTTGTACTTTTCAATACCCTGTCTCGTCAACTCCACAGGTGCACGCATGAACCTGTATGCTGCCACCCAGGAGGACAGAATTGGCACAGATCCATAGCCGATTCCAGGTACCTTGACCTATGAAAGGTTAGCTGTTTGCTTTCACGTTGGGGTAACGGTGGCTCTATGGCCAACACAGAGTGCTTACTGTCTTGCGATAGTCATTGTAGCACTTTGATAGGAAGAGAAGACCAAGGACAGCGAGTACAATGTGGAAAGTCGCAAATTTGGGCGTGGTGTCGAAGGTGAAGCCATTCGAAAGTAACTCTGAGCCTGTGTAGTTAGAACTCATCTCGGCCTAAGGTCGTTTGGCGATTCAATCGTGCTCGAATGCTTGTAGCCTTCTGCTCGCATGCTGTCGACGTGTTGGATATATCTGGTCCATTACAGTCGCATACCTCGGACAGATGCCTCAGATCTAGCTGCCGTCATCTTGGCTGACTCAGGATAGCATTGCAGGCACATTCTGCGTAGGAATACACGTATCTGCAGTCGAAGTCCTTCCCCACCAACCTGCATCGAAAACGTAAAAGTCGGTTCTGGGGATGGCCGAGGCCCCCGGAGAACAGCATATCTTAATTCCTAGCTCCTCTTCCATCCACAGACGGTGGCATGCGTGACTGCCAGTGGCTCATTGGAAATTTACTCGACAGATGGTATGCCCCCTTCAAGCAGTGTTCCTGATTGAAACCGATCCTAGGACCTCTTTTGACCGTGAACCGAAGAGGCTCGAATTTCGCCGAGAGCTCGCGATGCGGTTCGAGTCATCAAAGTGAGATGAGGTGAATGGTTGATTGATTCGTGAACTAACACTACTTCGTCCGTAGACAGATTTCGTGGCTCTCAAGCATAAATCATTCGTCCATGCATACCAGGGAAACAAGATTTTCAGCCTTTGAATGCAGTCTTAAGCCCTTCACAAACTCTCTTCCAACTGTCTGTAACATCATCCGCTCGATACAGCTTGTTATCCTCCTTGTAGTGCGAGTAGCCGTGAATAGCCTCCGGGTACTCCTTTGAAGCCACTTTGATCCCTGCCTCTTGCAACCTCGCGGCATAAGCATGTGCTTCATACTTCAAGCAATCCATTCCTGCGGTGAGGATCACAGCCGGTGGTACTTTGAGCTGCTTCAACAGTGCGGTGCTTGCCAGGAGAGGGCCGATGAAGATTTGGTTCTTGTCAATATATGGCGGGAGGTAGGATCCTTCCATCATGGATGCCGCCCAGATTGGAAGACTTTTCTCGCGTACCTTTTCATCTCCTTCGTGCCAGCGGATAGAATAGGGCTCATGACAGCGGACACTAGGGTACACCAAGACCTGAAGCACCTGTTGGAATCCAGGGCCTAAGTCTTCCCTGAACTTCGCACAAGGACCCGCTGTGAACGAAACCAGAAGTGACAGAGCGGCCGTCAAATTCCCGCCTGCCGAATTTCCCATGATCGCAACTCGCGATGGATCAGCGAAGATGCCTTCGGCTTGTGCTTCCTTTGACAACGCCCATTTCAACACCTCGTAGAGCTGAAGAAGGGCGTGCGGGTATTCATAGCGCGGCGACTTCGCATAGTCGACAGATATCACAATTGCACCAGTCTTATCAACAGTTAGCAATGTTTAGCAGGCTTGTATTCGACAAAGTGCCCGGTGGCCTTACCTCGTTCGAAACCATACGATTAATGTGCCTGCCATCCTTGGGCTGTCCCAAGACGAAACCTCCACCCTCAGCTACCAGAACCAGTGACTTAGATTTCTTGCTTGCAGTCGTACGGCTTACATCGGGGGGCAAGCACACAGAGATTTTGACATTGCCAGAGCCTAATCCAGGTGTCTCAACGACCAAATCCTTGTCGAAACCTGAATGACGTCCGGATATGTAGGAAACGATTGATCTCAGCAAAGCTGCTGTCGCATGCAGATAAACGGCATAAAGAAATGGATACCGAATGCCATCTGTTATCTTGGGGGGTTGAATTTCTGTCTGGTCCATGGTAGTCTAGGTATATTGCCCTGAAGTTTCCCGTCGTGGATATGACAAGCGACTGTTAGAGAGTTGGGGCGTCAGGAAATCGTGGTCTTCTTTGATAGACCGCAACCCCAACCAGTTGAGCGCTGATTTCGTTGGAAACACCGCCTCGGCTTTGGCTTGAGAAAATTGGTGCACTTATTAGTAAATTCGCTCGAGGGTTGTAATCAACGAAAAGGATCAAGACACCATTTGAGTGCATGGAATCAATAACCTCAAAATCTGGTTGTATGATCCTAGATTGAGATGAAGGCGCTTTTGACAGCTGACGGCAAAACAGGCAATTTTTTGCCCACCTGAGGTCAGCCGCACTGAGTCAGCCAGCCATAACTGTAGGACTATGGACTCCGCGGCTAGAATAAAGAATATGCGGGAGTCTTTCTAGTATACTTGAAAAGCCGACTGCTGTTTATCTTGTATGATCAAAGTCCAAGACTCGTCAACGACAGTGATGACCAGAGATAGATTTGATTGTGAACACGATAATGCTGGCAGAAATGCGCCGCGTTGCTGAGCTCATGTGATTTTTTTTGATTTTTCTGACTCGACCTGATTTGTTGCTAGTACGTCCCTGCTGAATAGATTGTGTCGGCAAATTCTATGTCCATGTATCGATGTTGAGCTGAAGCAAATCGACTCCTTGCATCTGCTTGAGGCTGTACCCTGGGTGCCCAAGGCGTACGTGGACGTCTTTTTTAGGCTGCCGCCGCCACGATCCCGATCGACCCAGAGATCATCCGTCCAGTGCGTCCAGCGCCACGCTTCGGCCAGATCGAGGTGGTTGACCTCACAAACCCTTACGATAAGTCCAGTGAGATGTTTCCAATACTTACCCGACCCCGCAGTACGTATTGAATACTAGCAACTATGGTATAGCATGCCTAATCAAGATCACAGGCGACTTCTCTATTGATACCTTGAACGTTTCAGACGTTCAAGGGACTACACAGGACGAATTTTCCGGCCTCGATCTAACCCTAGGTGCGAACACGAAAGTTTCTGCAGAGGAGCGGGACAGGCACAGAATTGTACCACAGTTGATTGGCATTCCGGGGCAATCTCTGGTCGGGAAGCTTTTTCATGGCTGGGATGACATGGGCAGCCAACTGCTGTACAAACCCTTCCTCCTTGTGGATCGATATTTGTGATACCTGTTATCGGTGGCTCCATCGTTTGATGTCGACCAGGGCCGAGTCCAGGAAACGGAACAGCATCACGAGCGGAGATGTGTGGCGACGCTAAAAGGCTGTCAGCGGTGCAGGTCGTCTGTACTGAATTTCGGTGCTGGGGCCCCTGGCGCTCGCAGTTCTTGCCCATCAAATCAACAAGTCAAAGTGCCGCGTCTAGAAGCAACGCGTCCCCACCGAACTTACACAGCTGTTGTTTGTCGGACTTCTTCCTTCTAGCTCGGCAAGTGAGGCAATAATAAGTCATGGACGCTTTAGTGGATGGAAAAGCCACACCTGAAACTCTGTCAAAGTTGCCAAAGATGGACAGCTTCTTAAGGGAGGGAGGGTGCTTCAATAATGCCGGACTTCGTAAGTCCAACGGAGTCCAGACGGTTCATGGCCTCTTGGACTAACCAAACCGCCAATAACAGTTTCTACGCAGCGAAACGCAAAGAAGACGTTCACCTTTTCCGATGGGACGGTGATTCCCCCTGGCACCAAAGTCGGCGCATCTGCGTTTCATCTCCACCGTGACTCCGACGCTTACACCGACCCTGAAGTTCTCGATGGCTTCCGCTTCATCAACCCCAAGGACCAAACTGGCAAGCAGGTCGCAAGTCCCGCCAGTACGGATTCAGCATATCAGCTCTTCGGCCATGGAAAACATGCTTGGTTAGTCTTGCCCTGGCCTCGAACAGTGCTGGACTGCATGACGTGGAAGCCAGTACTGACCTGATTGATCGTGATAGTCCCGGGCGCTTCTTCGCTGTTAACGAGATGAAAATCATGTTTTCGCATCTGTTGCTTCGCTTTGATATCAAATTGGTTCCTGGTACCAGTCCCAAGCCAATGTTTATTGGATCTATGTGTATCCCTGATGCCAAGCTGAAAATTCTAGTCAAGAATAAGAGCTAGGTAACTGGATACTAGAGATGAGCACAACGAAGGATGATATGGGCCCGCTTAGCCGAACTGGATTCAATGTCTGGCTGGCAGATGAGTATCAAAGCATGAAGTCTCTGAGCTGTTGTCAACTCTTTCCATGCCGACAGGTAGGAAGCTGGCTGTGAAGTTGCAGCGACATCGATCCATGAATAACGACAAGAGTCTAGAAATAGATCTATTTCCATCCACGTCATCAGGCGCATGCTGCATTATTACTTGGTTCTAGAACCTCGACTTAGGTCAGCGTTAGACGAGATACACGCAAGTCGATTGATCCCCACCGGGAAAGCGAACCGAACAGAGCCATCACAGGCGTTGTCCATATCATCTCGTAGGTTCTGTCACATGGAGAATTCTCGGACGTCTTCCACCTCAGTACATCAAAACCAACTGGGGGCTGTGTATGTACACTCCGTATTACATATGGTCAGTGGGTATGTCCCACCGCTGGGGCGTGCGCCACCTCCGCGTCAGCCGATGGAAGCTTTTCTGTACATGCGTAAGACTCGTACCGGGACTGAGCTTTCGCCATTTAATCGGCCCAAAATCCATCCGTAGCCAGTTTGTAATCTCTTCTGTAACAAAATCGGTTGTTTTCTGACCTCGCTTGAGACTCTGCTGACTGAGTCAGCCGTCCGATGTCAGTCAGTCCATCCGTGAAGCATGCTCAGAACCTTGGCGAATGTTCCTCATACTACATTTTATTTGATACAAGGATGTCAACACTCGGGACTCACTGGCTCTATCAACCATGGCTGTGAAGACTTCCCAAGACGTCCCTTCTAAAGGCTTGACTCGCGAAGAAGTCGCCTTGAACAATACCGCAGATTCATTATGGTGCATAATCGACCACAAAGTCTACGACTTAACCGACTTCCTGGACGCACATCCAGGGGGCTCTGTTGTTCTTCAACAAATAGCTGGCACAGACGCGACAACCGCATTTTACAACCTTCACCGCCAGGAAGTCCTAACGAAATATAACGACTCCCTACTTCTAGGTGTGATAGAGGACGAAAAGCCGGAGGTCGTTGAGAGGGCTCCTGGAGATTTGAGTCCGGTGCCGTACAGCGAGCCGACATGGCTAACACCTATCTACAAAAGCCCTTATTACAATGAATCACATCGACAACTGCAACGGGCAGTAAGGGAGTTTGTGGACAAAGAGGCGTACCCCGAGGCCCAGGAGAAGGAACTGGACGGGACATATATCTCCCAAGCACTCGTGGACAAGATGGCACAGAACAATATCCTCGCCATGAGGCTTGGCCCTGGAAAGCATCTCCATGGACGGACGATCATGGGCTGTGTACCTGGGGAGCAGATTGATTATTTCCATGATCTATTGACTTTGCAAGAACTTGCTAGGGTCAATGCCCGGGGCTTCCAAGACGGAAACATGGCCGGGCTGATGATTAGTCTTACTGCCGTGAGAGAATGGGCCAATGACCACGAGTTGAGGGATAGAGTCACTGCGGAGTGCTTGGGCGGCAAAAAATTCATGTGTCTGGCTATCACGGAGGCCTTTGCTGGGAGTGATGTTCGTGGAATTCGTACAACGGCTGAGTCGACCCCCGATGGAAAGCATTATATCATCAACGGTGAGTGGCCGAACGTTGGTGACAGTGGGGTGCAATGACTGACCGGACCGACAGGGACGAAAAAGTGGATCACGAACGGCATGTTCTGCGACTATTTCGTGACGGGCTGCAAAACGAACAAAGGGTTCTCTGTCATCTTGATACCAAGGGACTGTATAGAGGGCACCGTCACCACGCGATCTCTCAAAATGGCTTACTCGGCCGCGGCGGGCACGGCCTACATTGAGTTCGACAATGTCAAAGTTCCCGCGAACCATCTACTTGGCAAAGAAGATCACGGCTTCCAGATCATCATGTCGAATTTCAACCACGAAAGGTGGGCCATCAGTGGTGGCATCATCCGACTTTACCGAACAGTGACTGAAGAATGCTTGAAATGGTCGCACCAGAGGATTCTCTTCGGGGAAAGACTTATCGATCAACCTGTCATTCGCCAGAAGCTGGCGAAATGTATACAGCTTTGTGAGTCGAGCCAAGCTTGGCTGGAGAATATCACCTTCCAGATGAACCACATGACCTATGCGCAACAGTCGAAACTCCTTGCCGGCCCAACGAGCTTACTCAAAACTTATGCGACGCGATGCGCACACGAGATTGCTGACGAAGCGGTCAATATCTTCGGCGGACGTGGACTGACACAAACGGGAATGGGAAAGCTTGTGGAGCAGTTTCATCGGGTTTACAAATTCGATGCTATACCCGGGGGTGCGGAAGAAGTGCTTGCTGATCTTGGTGTCAAACAAGCTATGAAGCAGAGTAAGTCGTGCTTTTCTCTCCCTCCCTCTCTGGCATGTAATTCATCATTGCCCTTGTGGAGGCATGCATGACCTACACACTTCCTTCGTGGTATTTGAGGAACGAAGGGTTACTGACACCAATTTGTAGTGCCGAAGGCGATGTTATAGAAGCTGGTGTATTCATCTACCAGGCTGCACATGTTCTGGCATCGAGCTTGAGCGTCCGGCCCAGGAATCGTCTCGGGTGTTCGAACGCCAGCTAGCCTATTTTGGTCCAGATAACGACTTTGTCCCGGTTGTTCACAGCCTCGACGGGCTGTCCGAGGTTCGTAAGCGAATAGGAACGTCAAAGACCACGGTCAATCAGACAGTGCTTGTAGGATCAGTCAGAGCAGAGGTGAAGCCGAGAGTAACGTTATGTAGAGCCAATCATCGAAGGACCAGAAGAGCAGCACAGAAGGTATCTTCCACCTCTCTGATGGCTATAGTCGGTGAAGAGAACTACACCGGTTTGTCGCTCATTATGTTACTTATTAAACGTTACTTATTAAACGGATGTTGTTGGCCTACGCTCATGGCTCCATCTTGGTCTGCATCGTGAAGACCAAGTGTTGTACGTCACACCTTGCAATTGTACGTTTGACTGGGCCTACGCAATGCGCAACGCATATAACCAAAGTCAGCCTTGTTCAGCCTCGTGCGTTTAATCTTGTATGGGGTCGAATCCTGCCAGAATACCCCTCTGGGGCCGCCCCAGGGCCATTTTGGGCACTTTTGTCGAGGACCTTTGGCACGGCAAAGGCCTATATAGCCCTAGCCAGGCGCCCACCGCTTGTGCAAACAGAACAAGATAGACAATCAGAGGCGTTTCTGTCGCACGCGCAATAGGACCAACAACGGCCCAGCAGAAACCAATATTGCAGGCCTGCCGGATTGGCGTGAACTGTACATCGCCAAGGTTATTCCGTCGCCACGGCAAGAAGGCGCACAGTACTAGGTACTATGTCGGCCAAGCATTGATTTGTTCTACGTGAACAAGGAAGCGTTGTATCAGATTGAGGTGCCTGATATCCTTTCTTGCTGACGGCATGTTGGGAGCTGAACTCGCCAGCTAGCTTACAATATTTCATCCGCGTAGATACACCAGCGTCGCAAATTCCAACTAGAAGGCAGATCCACATCTCCTCGGAAAACGGAGAGGGGATCAATTGCACCTGCTTTGCAACCTTCCACACACATTGCAACATACTGCAAAATTGTCTCAGGCCCGTGTCAGTAGCAACCAGCAGAGGGCATGGACTGGACCGTTCTAACTTTGGCCCATATAGGTGGCGTCCAGAAGGGGCTAGCCATACTGGCCCGAAGTATTGAAAACACCCCACTTCTGATTGCATCGACTGCTCGCTCATACGTTGCCAGAATTACAGAACAAGGCATATCGGACAGAGAACGTGGGACTGGAAATATCGCTCGCTCCTGCTCCTGCTCCTGCTTCCTGGTAGGACCTTTCTGTTGTGGACTATTCGATCTTGGGCGAAATCAAAAGAGAGCCTCCACGGAATCAGCTAATGGCTCTTTACCTTTCCGTCTGTTGGCCGTTGCCCGAAAAGATCCAAAACCGTGGCAACCCTGAGCACGAGAAATATCGCACTGTATCCCACTGCGGTAGCGAGGGATGTAGTCCAGTCTTGCGTTTTCCAAAAGGCTTCTGACCCCATTGCGAGGTACGGACCATAGATGTGCAGCGCATCCTGAACGGCCATTGCCACCAGATAAACCTTGACGGTGGATAAATCTGTACAATAACAGATCCACAATGTGAGTACACCAAGTAACATATGCATGTTCTCGAGCTGGTACACTAAGGCTATTGTTGAGGGGCCACATTGCGGCGGCTTGGGACCTGACAAGACCAAAGGCTGGGACAGCTGGTCGTGTGCGTATTGGTTGGGGTCTGAAACGCCCACATAGAGATCACATAGTCTATGAATGGTGTCAGCGCCATGGAGAACGGGAGGCGAGCACCAAGGTAGGGGAACATTGTGGACTTACATGAAGATGGGCTCAATGATTGCAAAAAGAGTGTGTGGGAGCCAGGGGAGGATCCGACGAGGACCTTGCATGATGAGGGAGGATTCAGGAACGGGATGGGTAACAGTATAGGCGGATAGTATCAATTGACAAAGACTAGCTGTGTAGGTGCGGCCTATGCTTGACCGATGCCAGAGAGAAGGTGAAGTTGCTTTGACCTCTCTTCCGAGACACAGTTGCAATATGTGTCGCGCCAGCCAGGGCAAATCTTTCCCTCCATGTCAATGTGTCTAGAACAAGCGCGAAGTTTGAAAGACTTCTTCAGGGCGAAGGTAAACTTCTGTCAGTCTAGCTGACTCAACCTGATACATCGGGCAGGATTCATTGGTCCCGCCATCCAGGAGCGGCTCAAAGCGGAGCCTAACCCTGTTACAGCTGGGTCACAAATCACCAATATCAACTTACAGGAGCCGTGAACATTAGAAACGCCCGGCAGGCCGACTTCACGGAGGGCCAGCTCATTGATTACCGCCACTTCGATGCAAAGAACATTACGCCGCTATACAAGTTCGGCTTTGGACTGAGCTATACAACTTTTGACATCCCAGGGTCCTCACCTCTGATCGTTACGCGTCTGGCACCCTGCATGTCCGCGCGACCTGGTGAATCACGCGGCACAGAACCAGGTGGCAATCCAGATCTGTGGGCGATATATTCCAACCATCCAGGCATCGTTTGATGTACAGGGCCCAGTACTTCTAAGCTAATAGGGTCTAGTTTCGCCTTGCTGTTGTCCAGAAGGTTGGTTCTGACACTTCCTGGGATTATAGCGTTGCATCTGATACCACTTTTGGCATACATCCATGCTGTGGACTTTGTGAGACCAATGATTGCGTGCTTGGAGGTCGTGTACGCTGCACCGGCATCACCGCCTTTGATTCCAGCCGTGAAACCAATGTTGACGATGGATCCTCTGTGCTCGGTGGTCTTGGTGAGGAAGTGAAGTATCACCGCTCGGACTTACCCATGTTGTCCATCACTGCTGCACGATTTAACAGGACATCCACTGTACCCCATTTCTCCACAGTCATTGTCACTGCATCATCGCGAGCCTCCTCGGACGAAACGTCGCAGTGGATGTTTAAGAGCGATTTGTGGAAGGGCTCGTAAAAGTGGGGCGGGTGTCGATTGATATGCTTGATCTGGTCGCGGATAAGGCAGGTTCCGAACTTGGCGATCCTCCCTCGCCCACTCGCTAGGCTTCGCTCGTCATAACTTGGTCGCTGCTTTCGCTGACATCGCGGAGATGACATAGCTGGGCTCGGCCTTCTGTACCCGACCCGCGAGACTGTCTGTTACCAGAATTCTTATGCATGAAGGATCAACCGAAATAGCTCGGGTTCCATGATGCCATGTACCATGCTAATGCCCCGGTGACTTCGATAGTTCCGGCATTCACCTGTGATCCTAGTGACTATTATCGTTGTCGTACATATCGGATCCAACCGTGAGCATTTGGGCACGGCAAGAGTGGCTGATTGGCCGGCAGATGAACGGATTGAGACTTCACCAGGAAAGTTGTCCAGTCTAGAGCACGGAGCTAGGAAAGTCCATGTCGAAATGCTCACTATCTCTACTCGCACAACAATCCTCACGCTACACACGAGACAGGGAATCCGCAAACGTCCAGTGTGCATTTCAGCTCGTAACTTCTACTCCCAATTCACCACGCCGTCAATACGGTCGACAACTCCAGATGTCGTCGTAGTCGGCTCAGGCAGGAGCAGCTGGTCTCACGGCTGCCTTGCGCTGCCATTACAGAGGTCTTCGCCCACTGATCGTCGAAAAATCCAGCAAAGTTGGTGGAGCAACAGCATGGTCTGGAGGGGCAGTCTGGGTACCCAACAATGCAGTCTACAAATCCCATGGCGGCTCAGATAGCGATGAACAGGGCTTGCAGTACTTGAATGAGCTGATTGGCGAATCAGGACCGGAGTCATCTGATGCTCGGAGGAGAGCCTATGTGCAAAACGCACGGAAGATGGTTGACTTTGTCAGTGAGATGGGCTTCCAATGGCTTCTCTCAAAAGGCTATCCGGACTACCATCCCGACCTGCCAGGGGGGATGGCAGAAGGACGAGCCCTAGAGAGCGCTGTGTTTGATCCTCGAGAACTCGGCGCTTGGAGGCAACATGTCAATCTCAGCTCGAACTATCCAATGCCCCCACTCCACGTTTTTGAGGCAGGGACATTAGCTCTTGCTGCTGCTCAATTAAAGGCTTGACCACCTTGGCGAAAGTGATGCTTCGTTGGCTGGGATATCGTCTTCGTCTGGAGGATCCCGTCACAATGGGACACGCTCTCGCGGGGAGCCTGCTCAAATTGAACCTCGACCGTAAAACCGAGATCTGGAGAGACACGTCTTTGTAACGTCTTCTCGTCAGTCCGGACCAGAAGATGGTCAGGGAATAGCGATTAAGCGAGATGGGCAGGAAGTCACCATCATGGCATCTCATGGAGTTATTTTGGCCGCAGGAGGGTTCGCCAAGAGTCAGGAAATGAGGGCACAGTACCAGCAGCAGCCCACAAACCCTGCATGGTCATCGGTCCCAGCACACGACATGGGAGATGCTATCCAAGCGGGCATGGATATTGGGGCTGCCACGGCCTTGATGGACGACGCCTGGTGGGGTCCGAGTTTCTTTGACGAGACCACTCAAAAGCCGTACTTTGGCCTCTGGGAACGGTCGCGTCCCTACTCGATTATCGTCGATAAGGCTGGTGAAAGGATATTCAACGAGGCTGAGTCGTATGTTGATGCGACTCATGCGCAATATGCACGGGACAGGTCGACCAAGGCGATTCCCGCGTGGTTGATAATGGACTCGGTCTCTACGCGACGTTATCCTTTTGTTACGATGGGACCGCGCAAATCTGTTCGCCAGGCACTGCAGGAGGGATTTCTGCATCGAGCCAGTACTTTAGAAGATCTGTGTGACCACATCGGAGTCAGTAAGAATGGTCTCGCAGCGACCGTCCAAAGATTCAATGCCATGGCTCACCAAGGCCGTGAATAGACTTCGACCGTGGAAGCTCAAGCTATGATCAGTACTTTGGAGACACCTCTGTCCAGCCAAACCCCAACCTTGGCCCCATCGAAAAGGCACCATTCTACGCAGCCAAAATATTTCCAGGCGACCTGGGAACCAAAGTTGGACTTCTAACAAACGAGAACGGACAAGTGTTGGCTGCGGACCAACAACCCATTCCAAAGCTATACGCTAGCGGCAACACAACAGCGTCGGTCATGGGTCGGCGATACGGAGGTGCCGGGGCAACTCTTGGTCCCGCCATGACCTTTGCATGTCTTGCTGTGGACCATCCTGCCCAATGATCCAAGGTGTAACGGACGGTCCCATGTTTGTAGCATGACCTGCTGAGCAAAGGACAGTGGTCCGCGGCGCGCACGGTGTCAACCAAGAATAGCAGGCAGTCAAAGGGTTTCTCGATAGGATGGCCCACGATGCGAAAGCCAATTTGTCAGGAGTGAGCCTGATAAGGCTGTGGAAGTAGCACGTAGGTAATCACCAACATAACCCTTTCATCGATGGATGCCTTGCTGTAATCGAGTTGCCTTGCATCGGCAGCACATCAGTTCATTGGCATAGGACTCAGACCCGTGGTACCAACAGAACCAAAGATCCAAACCAAAGAATGCTGGTGATGTCTCTTCGAGCAGCCATTCACGGCTTCTCAAGAGGCATGGTTGTGAGGCTATCACCTTTGGCGAGGTCTGAACTTTGCCTATACGGTTGCAGCAGACTCCACATGATCAGTTGGGCAGACAAGGCATTCACGAAGACGTCCCGACAGCATTCGTTCTACCTGGGGAACCAGCGTGGTGTCCCAGCCGTGCAACCACCAACAGTCGCCAAACACCCGGAGTCGGGTGGCAAAGTGCGCTATGATGGCCAAAGGGACCTGTCTACGTTGTGCCACCAAGGACACGAATTCTTCCGACACCATGACCGGCCATGCAAATAGAATAGTCAGAACGGACTCCTGCTCTTCCTCATGTCGTGCTTTGGCTTTGAGCAGGACGGTCTCGAGATGATCGAGGGCCTCCAGGCATGTGCTCCGTTCGGCAAAAGGAACATCAAACTGAGATAAGGATGCTACTCCCTGTTTTATGGTGGTGATCTCGGCAACGTGGCCAGGTACGTCCGTGGTTAAACCTGTGGTTACCAAGGGGGCCAGTGGAGACAGCTGCACGCCATAGACCGTGTCCCACGAGGTGCGCAACACCGCACTCACACCGCGTATCAGTTGCATGATGCCAATGAGGGATCCAACGGGATCATGCGGCGCGTCGAGGGCGCCGACGCCAAAGCTGTGAATCACGAGCAGACACGCGCAAGCGAATAGCGCAGGTGTGGTGGCGTTGGCGGGATTGTTGATCAAGCTCTTCACAACGCTGAGCGAGGGCTCAAGATGCCGGAAGGATTGGAGCAGGAAAGACTCCTTCTCAGCCGGATGTTCGTAGGCTAGGTGGAGGGCTGAGATGGCAAGGATGCCGCGGAGGAGGAAGGGGTATTCGAAACCAACCTGCACCACTGTGTCTTGCCATATCTTGAGGACCTCAGGACCACTGCACTCGTCAAGGACACTGGCGGTTTTGGCGACATAATGAAAGAGGAGCTTAAGGTCCAGCAGGGGCAGGTCACCTGGATCACCTCGACGTTGAGGAGTGCCGGTGTCGTTACTTGCTGCGCAGGGAGATGTTGCGGAAGAGTCTGTCTGATGGCCTCCTAAAGCCGCCTTGGTGGGCGGAGGCGCTTCGGGCCAGGTACAGTTTCGATCAAGGCGCGAACAGTTGCTGCACCGTGGTCTTTGCTCTGGACACTTTGAAACGTGCACAAGTCAGTCAATTAACAAGATCGACGCCTGGGCAGATTCGAGCAAGCCATTACCTTGACATGCCGTTGCTTACACGGAATGCAGCCATCGCGTGACTTGCGGTGCGACGTGCGTGGTGGGCCCATGGCGAGGTGATGCCGCAGAGTTTGACGGAAGCAATCGAGACGCCAAAGGTGAATTGTCGACTTCGGAGGCGCAGCCAAATACGCTCTTTGCAGGATGAAGCTAGCCACTCTAGGACAAATCACGTGATCAGTGGAACATCCGATTAGCCCCTCGGGGCTCGGAGAAGCTATCCACCGGGAGCGGGGTGCCAGAAAGAGCGTATTCAGTCCTTGAGCAGTTGAGTTTGATTGACATCTGAAAACAAACACCAAACTCATGCTACGCCGAAGCTTTCTCGGAAAAGGCTTTTGAGCTGCACAGCGGCGGTATTCCCGAAATTGTCCCCATCTCTCCATAATTGGGACTCTTCTTTGTTTTGGTGGCAGGAGCAGATATGTCGTAGAGATACATATGGTTGGTCTCGCCCTTTCTTCATGTTCACCATCAGTTCAATCTCAACTGTTTCATTTATCCGTCCCTTCTTTTCTTTTGAAGCACTATGGACCGACATATTGGTCATCTGCGGTCTCGCGATGACGGTTTCGACTTCAAATTGTACCGTTATGTCCCTTCTCTGGTAGCAGCTATTATACTTGCGGTCGTCTTCGCTATCCTTACGGCCCTTCATTCTTGGCGACTTTACCGCTCGCGCGCACTGTACTTTACCGCGTTCACCATCGGTGGCCTTTGTAAGTATCAGCCAAAATCTTTCCCAGAGAGACCAACGGTGGCCTAATCGTCGAGTCTACAGTCGAAACCATTGGCTATTGCGGCCGTATCTGGTCGCACTTCGACGATCAAGCCATTGGTGGCTTCGTCATGCAGGCCATCCTCATCCTCGTGGCCCCGGCCCTCTTCGCTGCGTCCATCTACATGATACTGGGTCGCTTGATCCGCTCTATATGTGCCGAGCATCTGTCTCTTCTGCCGGTGAGGCGGCTGACCACCATCTTCGTGGTAGGCGACGTCCTGTCTTTTACACTGCAAGCCGGTGGTGGAGGTGTCCAGTCTGCCGGGACGCTGGACTTGTTCAATATTGGGGAGAAGATCATAGTGGTGGGGTTATTTCTACAAATCGCCTTCTTCGGCTTCTTCGTCGTCACAGTCGTCCTATTCTATCACCGAATCCGGGCTCATCCTACGCGCGAAGCCCGTCACAACGAAATCCCGTGGCGGCGGCATCTTCTGGTTTTGTTCGTCGTCAGTATCACCATCCTGGTGCGGAGTATCGTCAGGGTGGTGGAATATCTACAGGGAAACGACGGCTACGTGATCACCCACGAGGTCTTCCTGTACATCTTCGATGCCACGTTAATGGCAGGAGTCATGGCTGTTTTGCTCGTCTACTATGTCAGCGACTTAAAAACAGCTTTAGACAGGATCAAAGCAACATCTTCGCCTTTAGGAAGCGACTATCCACTGGAAATTGTTGAGTAGAGAATGAGCCCCAATCCTTGACCATACCTTGTCAAATGCACGAGGACGAAAGCAGGTCCAGTGTGTCAACAGCAGGCTCATCAAACAGACCATCTATCGCTACCTACAGCGTGACATCGAATCTAAGTTGTCATTAAGTGTTATGTACATAACTGGCGTACATAGAGACGGCAGTTTTGTAGTTGAGCAACCGAGTCTGCCCAACACCAGACTTGATCCCATTTGTGTAGTTTCCAGCACAAAAGGTAGCTAGTCTTCATAATATCGCCAATCACCTCAGGTCGAAGCTACAGAATTACTTATTCAACCTCTTCCGAGACTACCTTCGTCGTCCCCGCTTGTTTACCTGATCCATCCCGGAATGTGTCTTCAGTCACAGTCACGACAGTGGTGTGGAACTGCCGTGTAGGTGTCTCTCTGCCAAAAAGAATGTCCATCTCCGCTGCGGTGCGGTCTTTTCCCTCGGGTAGCAAGAAAAAGGTGCCGATGAACCCAACGAGGGTGGTACCGCCAAAAACGAAGCCTACTTTACCGACAAGGTTACCCGTGTCTGGGTTGAACATGTACGGGAAGATAAACGCCATCAGCCAACTAGCGAAGCTCAGGACGACGTTCCCCAAGCCTTGTGTGCGAGAGCGCATGCGGAGCGCCGGTATCTCGCTTCCAACGGTCCACCCCACTGTCGCGAGCGAGATCTCATACAAGAATCCCTGGAAAATGTCAGCCTCATGGCATTGCCGATGGCACAGTGGCCTTCACTTACCCAAACGAAAATCAGTCCAACAGCTCCACGGTTCGCCGCGGGAGTTCCAACGACGGACAATCCACCAATAAGAAAGAGGCAAACGGACGCGAGGAATTGTCCCCAGACAATCAAAGGCCTCCGCCGAACCTTGGCTATGACACACCAAGCAATGATGTTGGTGACAAACAGGAGACTGGTGTGAAGCAACCCGAGAAGAAGAGACTTTTGTGTCGAGTATCCAATGAGCTGATAGAAATACGTCTGATAGCCGATGATGAAAGTATTTCCGGACAGATACTGGCAGCAATAAACGAACATGACAATGATCGTACGGCGTCGATGGGGCTTAGAGAAAGCCTCCAGATAATTGTTGCCATCTTTGGCGCTTCTTCCGTTCATGGTACTTTCCAGGTCCAAGGTTTCCTCGATTTGCGCCAGCAGCGCCGTCTTGTCGATCTTGCTATGGCGCCCGTGCAGTTTATTGAGGCTCTCGAGTGCCGCTTCTCGCTTGCCCATCCTGGCCAACCAGACTGGAGATTCCGGCCAGAACCAGAATGTCAACAACACAATGCCCGGCACAATCCATTGGCAGGCGAATGGAATCATATATGAAGACCGGTATGGGAGTGCGCCCAGGTGATACATGACCCCAGTGAAGAGGTAGACGCCGGCCAAGAGGATGGTGTTGGTCATGGCGCTCAACACGCCCCGGAGGCGAAGACATGAGACCTCCGAGGCATACAATGGTCCCAACACCAGCCACATGCCGCATGGGACGCCGTTGAGAGCTTTTCCTGCGCAAAGCACGCTCAGCGAGCCTTTGGACCAATATTGCACACAGACCCCGGCCACCGATATGATGCACGAGATGGCATTGGCATATCTCCGGCCGACCTTGTCAGCAACCCAACCCGCCAAGATGGATCCGACAATGCCGCATGCTTGTGAGACACCGCTGAAGATGGAAAGCCATCTACCCGGGATGATATAATATACCCCAGTACCGGTTGGAAAGGGTGTACCGTAGTCTTCCCGAAACTTGGGAACCGAGACTTGGTAGCCGGCGATGATTCCATCCATTCCATAGTTGAACGCGAGAAGCAATCCGTACAGGACCCACAGCGAGGACCGCCAGTAAAGGGTCAAGGCTTGCCAGAAAGAAAGACTTTTCTCAAATGCAATGGACTGAGCAGCAAGCTGGGCCCGAGTGTGCGTGTTCTCGACAGTCTGCTCCTGGAACTCATCTCTCCCCATGATCTGTGCTGATTTGTGGGTCGTCCTGCGAAGGACTGGAGAAGTGCTAAAGCCTGAGAAGAATGGAGGATAGCTGAGGATAGGAGAAATGGAAACTTGAGAGCGAGGTATTTGGGAAACAGCTTCACAAGCGAGAGTATGTGTTCTTTATACAACAATCCTCATGCCTCTCCACGGGGACCCCAGGTCTAGAAGTAGTCAGAGCACATGTGGGAGCATAGTGCACGACCCAGAGCTGTAGTTGACGCAAGGCCCTCCTTCTCAGAATAAGTTGAAGCGATATCATTAGTCAACCGTGAGCCGGCTCTTGCTGTAGGTAGCCCGAGACAGACGGGTTGCTGGCTGACACTATCGCCTTACCCTTAGAGGATAGTTGAAGCCACTCTCGCGGGTCGCAAGTTCAAGAGTCGCTCTAGCTCACAAAAATCCCATTGGGATAACATTCAGATAATGCATCTGGACCACGAGATTCATCCTGCATGCCTTGCGAACCCCACTTGGCGTTCTGGCTGAGGTCAGTTCGATTGACATCAGCTACCTGGAACCAAGGCGGGGGATCTGGAGTCGAGGGCTGGTGTCACGGTTCCACGTGACTGCGCCATATTATTTCATAGGACCCAGGCGTTCATGAGACGAACACCTTCGTCTTATCTTTCATATCATAATACAACGTTACCAGTTGAACTGTTTCCTTGCTTGAGGATTTCCAGAGGATCATGTCTCGATTCGTTGCTTGTGCCTTCATTCCCTGTGGCTTGTGGCTTGGAAGTTTGCGGGGGACATCGCGATTCGACACACACACACACACACACACAGATGGTATGAGGGTCGGAATTCGCCATGCAGGGTCCATAGCATGCGAGGTTCTTTCCGCGGCGGCTGACTCGAGTGCTGATTTGCTGATATGCTAACTTGTTGATTTCATTGTTACTCCAGGCTTGGGTTTATCCCGGTGTCGTGTGGCACTGGAACTTATCTACAATACTGCGGGATCGGACCCGCCTTTGTGACCCAAAGAGTCGGTGAGGGCCAGCTGTGTGCGTATGTGGATTGATTGCGATCGAGTGTTGTCAAGTGCGATGCAGGTTGTAAATGATGGACTTGAACGACGGAATGTCAAAATCCGCCGTCACGATGTTTCTGGCAAATGTAAGGCCCTTTTGATGTGTATAAATCTGAACTCTCAAAGAATTGCTCTCTTCGGGCTACCAGCACTTGGTCAATGCCCGTTGCTCTCGTAACATTACGCTCGTAATCATATGTAACAGTCTCAGCCCCCCAACACGCTCAAGCAGCTCCTGTGTATGTGTTTGGTGGAGGGCAGCAGAAACCGACGTCGACACCACTAACAAAAAGTCCGTCCTGAATCCAGAGTCTACCACTTAAGGACCTTCGCCGGGAAGAATTCGTCAATCAGCTCCAAGTAGTAGGGCTGTATTGCTAGATTAGCTTGTTGTCCGAGAACAAATCCGGAGTGTACGTACCTTGAGCGTTTCAATGTCCGGTCTCTCGTCACTCTTGCTGTAGAGATCGTACGGGTTGAATTTATTGACCGCCTTAAGCATCTCGTGGTCCTTCTCGTTCATGAACTCTCGGTAGGCGCCCTGTTGGTGCCAAGGGTAGAAGCTGTGGTAGCGGATCATCGCAAGAGCCTCATCTGGGAGGGTTGACTGGGTCTTGACGACGTGGTAGAGGTACTCATCGTGACCCCATGAGAGCATAATGTTGTCAAGGCCGCAGCCAGGCGTGTAGATGCCATTCTTGGTGCTGTAGATCGGGTCGTCGAAGTCCGGGTTGGCAGAAAAGGACTTGTTGCCATAGATGATCCGATCGTCAAACGCACAACCGACGACGAAGGTATCACCGACAACATCCCATTGGCCCTCAGCATCGAAAAAGAACAGAAGCTTGCCCAGATCATGGATGAGACCGGTCAGCTGCATCCAGCGTGGTCGGCCATCGCGGCGCATAGCTTCTGCGGATTGAAGCAGGTGCTCGATCTGACCGAGCTCGGTGTCGGGGTCAGACTCATCAATGAGAGTGTTGAGGCGCTCCATTGCCTCCCAGATGGACATTTCAGCACGAGTTTTTGAGCGGAAGGCATGCCGAGCCTTGAGGTTGTAAGAGACAGTCTGCTTCGTGTGTTGTTCGAGGTAGAAGTTCTTGACTCGGTCAGAGGCGGTCTCGTATTGGCGGAACTGGGTCTTGTCTTTTTCAGCGTCGAACTTGGAGGCTTCCTCTGCGTTGTGTTGGGTCTTGAGAGCCTGATCCGCTACGATATCGGCATGCTCAATCTCATCGCAGAGAGCTTCGAAAGCTAGACCGTCTCGGTCGGTGCGAAACGAGGGTGGGTGAGAAGGCTGTTGGAGGATGACAGACATCCTGAGACAGGGCGAGCGAGCAACTGTACTGTGTTATGATGATGTAGCTGGTTTTGGGTGTGGGACAATGCTCAGGGCGAGATAATTGAGGTGAAAAAGGCCAATGGCTGTCTTGGGGTTATATAGGCGGCTTGATTGACGTGAATCTTTAAAATTCGTTTGATCTTGCCACGAGGACCGACAAATTCTGATGCTGAGAGCGATGATGTCGACAAGTGAGGCCCAGCTTAATATAGAGATCATGCTGCTTAGCCAGTGACACTGCACATCATTTTCTGCCAACAAACAGAATGGACTGATGAAGACACCGACATCTGTCCAATCACCTACCAGAAATTCTCATGGATTCGACCAATTCGAACCTGAGGGGCTCGCAGCCGTCTTCTCCGTGGATACAAGTGAGGCGACTTCCTGGCCTACTGAGTGGTGAGAGTTGCCAGATCTGGAAGATGAGGTCGAAGACGAAGCCCAGATGGAGCTCGGATGCAACGCTAAGCTGATCACCGACTGCGGGCCGAAGTAGTTTCTTCCTTCACCATGGGGGTGGTCGAAGCGCCTGCAATCTAGGTTTCCGAGTGGATAATGATCCCTGTCACACGGTTCCTAGTGTGTTGGACAATTGCTATTGTCTGTAGCTGTCGCGAAGAGATGCTCGGCGGCGGTAAGTTTTGTGAGACGGCAACACTAGAGCTGGAGGAAGCACGAGCTTTGGATAAAGTCGGTGAAAAGGGTAGAGAATGATATAACACTATCCTGACAAAGACTTGCTGCCGAGCGTCAAGGTTACACAATATTTGCCAGGATCTGGTGACCGGTCAATGCCATTGTCAACCCCCGGGGATGGACGGGCGTCAGTAGCTCTCATGTTGTGTAACGGCGATAACATTAGATTGCATGCCTGAAAACAAGGGTCTCCGTGAAAAGCGCCGATAACGCGACAAGACAGATGCGTGTCGCATCTGAGCAGATTTCGTGCTGGTTTCTCGAGGAGCAGATGGAGAACGACGAAGAAGCTCCAGAATGAAAATTCAGAGCCACAACACAAGGCAGGTGGGGCACGGGCGGAATTGCCGGATTCAGCCAGCTTGGAAGGCGCGACAAGGCTGAGCAGGAGGGAGGCGGTGGAGGTGGCGGCCACCCGTGCAACCCGTTGCAACACCGACCGGGGAGGCTTCCACCTTTCGTTTCCGACCGAGGACGAGGACGTGCGACAGCTGGGCACACAACGGCACGCGCTCATCAAGCATTCGAGGCTTGACAATGACACGCGTCAAAGGCAGCGAAATCACTCAACTCGCCGCGTGTTCTGGAGGTTTCACGGCATTAGCTGTGCGTCGGATCCTCTTCTGCATACGGTGGAAAATGTCGGTTATTGAACTGATCTCGAGCTCGGGCGGACATTACACCGAGAGGGCGGGGGAGTTGAACCGTTGTCGCGAAATATTTCGCCGTCGATCAAATTTCCCCGCATGGCCAGCGCTTCATTAAATTCGCCTGCGCAAGTCGCGCTGCAGGAGATCAGACAACAATAGTTCGACCAAGCTGGCACCATGGTGGACGTACGACTGCCGCTGAACACCGGTGCAACTATTCCCGCCCTGGGTCTCGGTAAGGTTGCGTCGCGCCCAGAGTCGACCGGACCCGGTCTATTAACACGCAGTTCCAGGCACATGGCAGAGTTCCAAAGGCGAAGTGCGCGCGGCAGTGGCCCACGCGATCAAATCCGGCTACCGACATATCGATGCCGCCTACGTGTACGGGAATGAAGAAGAAGTCGGCGATGGGATCAAAGAGGGTCTGGCTGCGACCGGGATATCAAGAAGTGACCTGTTCATCGTCACCAAGCTCTGATGCACATATCATACAAGAGTGGAGCGGAACCTCGACATAAGCTTGAAGCTTCTGGGTCTCGACTATGTGGACCTCTATCTTATGCATTGGCCCGTTGCCATGAACCCCAATGGCAACGATGAGAAATTTCCCAAACTGCCCGACGGGTCGAGAGACCTTCTCCGGGACAGATCTCACGTCGACACATACAAGGAAATGGAGAAACTGCTCAAAACTGGAAAGACAAAGGCCATCGGTGTGGCGAACTACTCGAAGCGGTATCTGGAAGAGCTCTTGCCCAAGGTGGACGTTGTCCCAGCTGCCAACCAAATTGAGAACCACCCACTCCTGCCCCAACAGGAGATTGTGGACCTTTGCAGAGATAAGGGCATCCACGTCACGGCCTACAGTCCTTTCGGCAGTACTGGGAGTCCTCTCATGAAAGATCCCCACGTGGTCAAATTGGCGGAGCACAAAGGCGTCACTCCCGGCTCCATTCTGCTGAGTTACCATATCGCCCGAGGCAGCTCTGTCCTCGCCAAATCGGTCACGCCATCTCGCATCGACGAGAACAAGAACATCGTGGACCTCTCGGAAAGTGATCTTGCGTCTCTGGCAGAAATCTCCAAGAAAGGCGTCACTCGATTCGTCTATCCGGAATTCGGCGTTGACTTTGGCTTCCCAGACAAGTCATGAGTAGTTAGTTCTCCTCCAGGTATAGATTCTCACACGGCACGTTAATAGGCAGCGGACAGCAAGAGAGCTGATTGGTGTTGCGGGCTGTCATGCTTAGAGTACATAGATCACGCTTCCGGACTTGATAGCAAGAGCGGAATATAGGAATGTTAGAAGCACGCCAGGTCGGCTGTACTTCACGTACGAGGACGGGCATGAAGAAGATTCGACTGTCCATAAGCTCCCTCCCTGTTCGTGTGCTTCTGCACTCCGCGCAGCCCACCACGAGGATAGTCAACACGACAGGCCGATCGACGATTGCAAACCATCGGCTCGGATGATTAAACTGGAAGATCAACCGACCTGAGACCGACGCCCAGGTCTGCATGCAGGGATAGAGCGATCGATTCAACGAACCAATCGTGGAGAGAGTCTTCCATTCTGGTGTCGGTGCAAGAGCAGTTCATCGATGCAGTTCAAGTTGCTTGATCAGATTGAATCGTATGCTTCCCGCATCTGCCGTAAGAGGCAAGAATCCTCGGTCATTGTAGAATACTTCAGGCTCCCCGATTTTCTCTCGTTGCTATGGCCCATCAGATTTCGCCTGACGACCCTCCACGCCACGAAATACCTCAACCAGCCATGGGATCATACGGAGCTGGCCCGGGAAAGATGCTCAACATCGCGGTTGTTGGTTTGGGGCGAATGGTAAGCGCGGAGCCGCTTGAGGATCAATATCACAACCTCGCCACCCTTCACTATCCTGACTCTCACTCTTTGTGCAATAGGGCAAACGCCATGTCTCGACACTTCAAGCCCGAGTTCCTCGCGCCCGCGTCGTCGCTGTCTGCAGTATTGCGCCTCAGGAAGTAGAATGGGCCCGGTCGAATCCCGACTACGTCGACTTCGGCATCGCCGCGTACGACAGCTACGAGGAGATGCTCAACCACCCTGGTCTCCAAGCCGTTTGGGTCTCCACCAGCACGGACGTGCACGCCAGTCAAACGATCCAGGCCATTGAGAAAGGGCTGCACGTCCTCTGCGAGAAGCCGCTAAGCACGGACTTGGACGAAGTACGTATTCTGACCAGCTTACCAACCCAGCAGGATGTTGATTTTGTGGACGTCCGACTGACGGATGATCCATCGTCGTGGCTTTGACAGGTCTCTGCGGCCATCGAGGCAGCCAAATCCCGACCGGACCTCAAGGTCATGGCCGGGTTCTCGCGCCGCTTCGACGCCTCCTACCGCGACGCGTATCAGAAAGTCCAAGCCGGCGCCATAGGGACACCGTACCTGATCCGCAGCCAGACGGCCGATCTTTTGGACGAGACGGGCTTCTTCATCGCCTACGCCAAACGCAACGGCAGCATCTTCGTCGACTGCACCATCCACGACATCGACCTGGCCTTGTGGTTCCTCGACAACCCTGCCCCGAAGACATGTTTCGCAGTGGGGACGTTGAAGCACCACCCCGAGCTCGCCGACTCGAACGACGTGGACAACGGGGTCGCGGTGGTAGAATTCCACGGCGGCAAGATCGCGTACTTCCTCGCGAGCCGCACGCAGGCCCACGGGCACGACGTGTGCACCGAGGTCAGCGGCACGCAGGGCAAGCTGATGGTCAACGTGATCCCCAGGGCCAACAACGTCGTGCTCGCAGACAAACTCGGCATGAGACATGAGGTCCAGCCGGAGTATTGGCAGAGGTTCGAAGACGCCTTCGCCACGGAAGCGCGCGAGTTTGTGGAGAGCGTGCTCGAGGACAAGCACGTCCCCTTGCCCCTCGAGGGCGGATACATGGTGATGAAGATCGCGCGGGCGTTGCAGGAGAGTTTCCTCACGGGCCACGCCGTCAAATTCGACGAACGGGGGAATAGGGTCGAATAGAACGGGACTTGTGATCTCGTTCGACGTCACGAGTGATATAGATACACGTAATTAGGTCGCTTGCGCAAACAACGAACCTGAAGCGACACCCCTTGCGGTGTATTGTGATGTGAAAAACATATCATTGTGCCCTTACTGAAGGGTGAGAGGAACTGAAGAGAAGAGAAGACACAACCCCATCGACGAAAAGCCCGCGCATCCTGATACAGTACGGAAGCTTCCCCCGCGGAAGAAACCTTCATACACGAAAAGGCTGGGCTGGGGTCTCTATCGGATGCTGCCCGTGGCCATATCCACTGGATGAGCAGAATAGAATAATGACTGTACTTGGAAGCTCAAGAAAAGAAAAAGAAAAGAAATGGAAACATGAAAGACCACCGCCATCATCGCTGACCAGTTCCGTTCGCCTGTCGCGATGAACATGTCTGACTGAGCTTCCGCCATACACCGAGGTCGATGAACTCAGCGTCAATCCGTCCCTTTGTTGTTGATTTTATCGCATCCTTGTTCAATTCTGGCGTTTGCGTTCGTGCTTTGCTGAGTACAAAGGGGCTTGATGGGGCTATTGCTGACTTATGGCCGGTTCTGTTGCTGACTTATGGCTGGTTCTTTTGCTGACTTATGGCTGGTTCTGTTGCTGACTCTGCTGCTGATTCTGTTGCTGATTCTGTTGCTGAGTCTGTTGCTGGTTCTGTTGCTGAGTCTGCTGCTGACCCTGTTGCTGACCCTGTTGAAGTTGAAGTTGATGTTGGCCATGGTGCTGCGGATAGGTCACACCTCCCTGACCCTGCTGGTGGTGTTGATGCAATTGAGGCGCCCCCAGGTTCGTTGCCAGCATTTGTTGCGGAGCGGGTTGCGGAATCCTAACCCCTGGGTAGGCTCGGTCGAAGACGGTCCCAGGGCCTCCGAGGGTCTGTGTCGCCACCATGGCCGGATCAATGGCAGGGACCTGCGCTCGTACGGCTTCACCCCGATTGACGCGGGCTTGGACGATACTGGCTCGGGCTGCTTGAGCGCGCGTGCCTGCGGGAGGAGGTCCATGGGCCGGGATGCCCGTAGGCGCGACACCGGGGAGCAGGTCGTTCCAGTGCAGGCGCAGTTCGTCCAAGGTGCCGATCTCGATCTGACCGACGTGGCCGTTGACGTTGCCTCTAACGACCCAGCGGTTCCAGGGGTTGTCTCTCTTTGGTAGGCCGATGATTTTTTCCATCTGTTCCGGTCCTGACGCGTAGTCGTACCAGGAATAGCCTGCGGGGTGGACGATGAGGAATTGCAGGTCTTCGGGTCTTCTCAGCACGGGTCGGATATCCAGGGCGTTGGACCCTTCGTAATGTCGAACGTTGGCCTGTCCGTACTGGAGTGTGAGCACGCACCCGGTTTCTGGGTGGAAGAACTCGTCGGTCTGCTCGAAAGCTGAGTAGCCGAGGTCCACGTAGGCCATCTTGTAGAATTTGGCGGACCGGTAATTTGGTTGCTTGAGAAGTCTGCGCGAGGGGCCATCAGTAAATGAAAGGCGGAGGGCGAGCGGAAGAGAGTAGACGACAAAGACATCTCGCTCAGTCCAGCGATCACCACATCGCCGCCCATCACGACAGTGCGTCGTAGTCAACGGCCATCAGCAGTCGCTGCACAGAGCCGCTTGAGCAACGAAGTGTCCTTCGATGGTGGACGTGAACGCCAGCCTGCCAACCTGAGACAGGAGATGAAGATAACAAGACAGAACTCACCCTATGTAGACCATCTTGACGGTTAGCGGCGTGAACAGCGCTAGTCGGAACAAGTTAGCGTTGAGGTTAGCGTTAAGGTAGAGTTGAGGTTAGCGTTGAGGTAGCGTTGAGGTTAGCGCTGAAGTAGGAGACCGCGGAGACCAATGAACGTTGTGAAGATCGCCGCAAATGCGTGTCTGTGATTGGCTGAATGAGGGGGCGTCGTGGTGAACAAAGAGACACACAATGTGAGTTTTGTACCTGCTTGACTGCAGCGGTTCTCTCAATCACCGCGGCTACATGTTCAAAGTGCTGATGGGCCAGGGGAAGTCGCGCACGAGATGTCGCGGGAGATGTCCTGAGGAAAGCTACATGAATGAGCTTCTACCGAGCTCAATTTATGCGTGGAATAGCCAACGCCGGTTGTAGGGCCGGGTTAGTACCCTCTTCATCTTAGCTTCAAGCTGAGAAATAAACCCAGGCCGGCGACGGCACGCCGTAGGAGAGCTTCTCACTTGGCCAACGAAATGCCAAAGGAGCGGGAGTGGAGGGGGAGCACGAACGGCACCAATACATGTTCGTTGTCTTGGACAGTGGAGGAACAATCACTACTATCAGGCCTTTGTGCGGGTGGCGACCGGGAGAACTCGCCCATGGAAAGGAACAGTGGTGCATTCCGAATACAACCTTCTATCTCTGGGAGGATGAAGAGAAAGAGCGACGGCTGATGGAGAACTGAATCTCTCCCGCGCAATTTCTATCACTACCACCAGCTAAACAAGGAAACCTGCGAACGGACAAGCCGTCGAACTCACGATGAAAAAGCACAAGCCGAAAACACGCCCGTCGTATCCTGAACCCGCAATGACTAGTACAAGAGGGAAACCAATGAACGCCACCTGCAATGGAGAGAAAAGGGACCCCGGCTGGGACACTTCTGCTCTTGAGAGAAAGGAATACCTGAAACCCGACCGTTACCACCAGCACGACCACCACGACTGCCATCGCTTCGCGCAACGCCTATCTCCATACCAACAGATCCGTCCGTTGTCAAGGAATGGATCCTGCAGCCTGAATGCCACGTACACGATCACCAGAGAGGGTGCTCGTCAACTATCTCATCGCCAATGTCGTTGCCGTTGTTGGCTTGCTGCTGTTGGTGCATCTGTCCTCCCGAGTGCCAGGGTTGGGTCTGCTGTTGGTACAATGCTTGCTGCGTGGGATGCTGTTGTTCCGTCGCCGACTGTTGTTGCTGAGGCACTTGCTGCGTGGGATATTGTTGGTACAACGCTTGCTGTGTGAGATGCTGTTGTTCCATCGCCGACTGTTGTTGCTGAGGCACATACCGTCCAAGTAAGACGCTCCCTGCGGTGCCGTAGCCCCAGTTCGTGGCGGAGGAAGAAGCCTGCCCCTGCACCAGACTTTGTGGGAAGCCTTGTAGCTGCGACTGATAGGGGAATCGAGCAGGAGCATCGAGATTGAGCGGGTCGGTGTATGTATTCTGCTGGAAGGCTGAACCCTCCCCGTATTGCTGGTTGAACCGAGGGGGGACGAACCAACCGGAATACTGGGGGTCGGGCGGGAGCTGATTTCCGTATTGTTGTTGCGCGCCAAGAGAGACACCAGGATCGTCGAGGCTGGGGAGAGGATTGTAAGTCGGTGAAGTCATGGCCTGTGTCGAAGAGCGTCGCCGAGACCCAGCAGCTCCGCTCAGGGATCCCGCTCTGGCTGGAGCCCGTCGGCTTGAACCCTGGGTGGATTTGCGCTTGCGGCCTTTGCCCTTGTCGCCTCGAGCCTGCTCTTCGTCACTGGGCGCCCCTGGACCTGGTTCATCTTCGTCGTCGGATCCTTGTCGCGCTGACCACCTATTGTTCCAGTTGTTGCGGACTACGTCGAGAGTGCCCAAGTCCTCCAAAGCAGTTGGTTGGTTAGGGTCAGAGCTGGGTCTTGGTCGAAGGAGCTTCCAATGGCTCCAGGGGTCACCTCCCTTGCTAGCCCCAACCAGCTGTTCCATCTCCTTAGGACCGGTCGCGAGGCTGAGATTGGAGAGGCGATTGTTGCTGTCGACACTTTCACCTGCCGCCTAGAATCGGAGACTCTCTCTCGGCGGGTTGTACGGTCGAAGGGGTTTGTCTTGCCGGCCTTGAATCTTGACATTGTGGTAGACGAGCTTGAGACGCCGCCCGTCGTCGTGCTCGAACACATCGTCCTCCTGGAAAGCGGAGAATTCTGGGTCCTGCATGGCCATCTTGTAGAATTTGACGTCGTTGGGAGATTTCTGTTTGAAGATCCTGTGAGGTTTCGTGTCAGCTCGTTACACTCGGGCATATCTTCATAGAGATGGTGGCAAAGAATCAATGGACGCCGGATTTCCCCTGAAGTTTCAAGGAAGCCTCAACAGGGAGAGGAGGACACTCACTTTGATTCTCGGGCAGCCGTTTGTTGGTCCGGTGCCTGAGCCGCTGGAGGACCCATTTCTTGGGCCATCATAGCGAGTTGTGGCTGTGGAAATGTCGGTCGTGGAAAGGACGGAAGGTGTACCACGATCCAGAGTATGCAGTCGATGGCAATGGGGAAGCCAGCGACGAATCGATCGAGAATAATGGAGAGTGCGATGTGAGGACAAAGCCAGAATGAACCTTACAGGCAGCCAGGTTTTGTCGAGCGCGCCGACTGGGATTGCTTGAAAGTCACCAAATAGCAGGGTTTGAATTGTCATCGTTTGTCAAGCATCCCAGATTGATCCTAGCTGGATGCTGTCTGGTGATTGCCGGTGAAGTGGACTCGCGCAAGCAGTCGCGGGCCATATTCACATCTGAAGACGTTCGTGGCCGCGAAGACATTGTGCGAGAGAGATAGAGGAGGGGGAAGTTCTGAGTCCTAGGTGGCAGACTAGGTGCAAGGCTGATGTAGAGGAACAGGTGGACCGACGTTTCGGGGCGAAGTAGAGGTCGGAAGGTGTTGTTGCATGATCGAGCCGCGGACTTGCCGGCATGAGGGCCACGAAGAGCTGGTGGAAGTGTGGGTGGCAGGGTATTGAGAACGGTTGTAATAGGGGATATAGTTCGCCCTGCCCCTGGAACGCAGCACTGTGATCGTAGAGACGCCTCAGAGAGGATCAGAAAAGACAGAGGGGTTCGTTAGAAGCATGTACATAGGAGGAAGGAGAAGGGTGATTGGGGCTGGGAAGAGAGATATTCGCAGATCGAGGCAATCATTCGCAAGTAATAGGTAGCTGTGGGCAAAATGGCCTGACTGATCATTTACCATACAATGTGCTCAGACCAGAGCTGACAATCCTCCATGGTTGCAGTTGTGCAGTGCCCCACAAAACGCTGCCCAATCTGGCCTGATCTGTCTCTCAATTGCTCCTGGAGTCGGCGTGGCTCAGGTGCATAGCTGGCGGTCATGGCTTCTTCGGCAAGTGGTATTTCAGGGCCGTAGATTGAGGGGCGACCGCTCATTCAGCAACGGCGCCAGCTTCCTCTTGTCCATCGAGTTCCCTGTCCTCATCTGCAGCATTGACGACATGCGCATCGTGATAGCGTTGTCGGACTTCCGCCATCGTACCCAGGTCCTTACCGTTCCGGACGACATGCCGGTGCTGCCACCAGTAGCTGTTTGAACGTTGATACTCGCCACGACTTGTCTGGGCGGCACGGTGTAGCTGTTGTGGGCCTGTGGCAAAAAGACGGTCCCGTTGCTCGCTGTGAGAGGAGTCCTGTCCAGGCTCAGGAGGCCCCATCCCTCACGCCCGGCCATCTCTCTGTTCGACCGGGCTTCCGTCGGCGTCGTACTCAATGCGGTGTCGAAGGCCTGTGTCCTGGATGAAGACATCCCTGGCTGGAAGGCGTTGGCCTCTTGAGACGGGCGAGAGATGAGATGGCTGAGCTTGATGCTGGAGGCGTTCTCGTAAGAATACTCGGTGCGTTGAGTTTGACTGTATGGTGGTCAGCTCATCGACGCCAAAGACGCCGTCGCCAAGGTGAAATCAAGAATGCGAGCGGTGCAATCGGCGGGCAAGCACATTCACATCGTGTATGAGAACCACGTTCAATGCAGTTAAGCGGGTCGATGGCCATGATGTGCGCGCAAGACATCGCTCACCCAGAGACAAATCCAAACGGCTTGTTCTGAGGATGTAGCAGCGTAGACACGATGTCCGTCAACCTGGATAAGACTTGGAGTCAAAGATGCGCACAGGACACGTCCCACACATCATGAGCACAGCGGACCGGCGTAGATCCGTAAGAGAATCTCTCACTGGTCGATCTCTTGTGCATCGACATGATTCAGATTGGACGATGAGAAAGAAGGAAACGGTGAAAGGCAGCAGGGAGAAGACAAGGAGAAAGTCATTTACTCGGCCACGCCGAAGAAGGAAGCTCAAGCGAGTGAGTCTTGCTGGAGGCGGCTATTGCCGGCGCTAGTGCCGGCGCAGTGATGAAAGCGTGTCCACAAGAGACAGAGAACAACTTGCCGGGCTGCAGTTGTCGCAGGAAAGTTCTCAGCAAGAAAGAAACCAAGACCCAAGATGGTCAAATCGACGCAGATAGCCAGGCTAGATGGTGAGCCTCCCAGTGCGGTTTCGGGCGTGTCACTTTGGAAAGAGGACTGACCGTGCAACCACTCTACAGGCCTCATGCTCGCAGCCTCCGTTGACGATGAGCAGGTACGCATTGTCACACGAGTGTGGGTGTATGGACATGAGGCTTACAGATGGACTCGCAGGTCGAGACGGAACTGGCCGAGGTCAAGTCGCAGGCGAAGATGATCTTCAGGCGGCTGAACCGCAACTCGGAGCAACAAGCCAGCATAGAGTCAGGACAATACACGTTACAGTGAGGCGACCACCGAGTTGTACGCGTCTGGATCCATGACACTGACCACTCCCCAATAGCTACATCATCACCGACTCGGTGTGCTTCCTCTGCATATGCGACCGATCCTACCCTCGAAAACTCGCATTTACCTACCTCTCCGACCTGGCGCAAGAATTCACCACCATCTACCCCTCACAACAGTATCTTTCCGCGACATTGCGCCCTTACGCGTTTGTCGAGTTCGACACCTTCATACAGCGGACGAAGAAGACATACCAAGACAGTCGTGCGAGCGCGAACCTGGACAAGCTGAACGATGAGCTGAAGGACGTCACCAAAGTCATGACCAAGAACATCGAGGATCTACTGTACCGCGGGGACAGCCTGGAACGAATGGGCGAAATGAGCGGACGGTTACGTGAAGACAGCAAGAAATACAGGAAAGCCGCAGTCAGGATAAACTGGGAGCTGATGCTGAAACAGTACGGTCCGTTTGTCGGGGTCGGTCTGATCATTTTGTTCTTCCTCATCTGGAGGTTTTGGTAGAATGACCGACGGAGAACCGAACATTTTTGTAGGATGGGACAAAGGAGCGAGTTATCGGAACCGCGTGCATATGATATCCGTTGGCGGGTCACTCTTGGACGATTCTTGAAAGTCGGCAAGGTAACGAAATCGAAACTGGGGCCAAATGGTCGATTGCATCGTGGTCAGATCTCGTCCTCTTCCTCATCAAAGTCGTCTTCAACGCCCATGTCATACAAGATCCTGCCACCCTCACCTCCGCCTCCCGCCTTCTGAGCATCGAAGTACGGCAACACCACGCCTTCGCGCTCCAACCGCTGCCGCTCCGTCAACCCCAACTCGAAGGTCATACCTGACAACTCTTGATCCTCGTCTCCCGCCTCGTCCTTTGGCTTGCGGAACTGGGGATGATCATCCAACAGGATGACGGTTTCCCGGAATGCCTGAATCCCGCCCGTCCTCCCGGCGGTCGCCGCCGTCGGCAAAAAGAACCACTCCCTCACGCCCCGTCCACTCTTCCTTCGGTGCTCCAGTTCCAGCACGATTCCCTTCTCGCCGGGCTTCAAGCCTGCCACGGGTTTAGGCTTCAGCCCAACTATCACTCCCTCGATTTCCCCAGACAGACCAAACGACGGCGAGGCAAGCGATTTTGCCCGGGCAGCCTTCTCAGCGAGCAGAATGGCCAGTGAGTGGACCGTTATGACGGTCGTGGCGAGGTAAGAAAGAAGCGACAGCGGTGACGGACTGTACCCGTGTGGGGTTGCAGCACTCGAAGGCGGAGAAGGCAGGGGGACATCGGCGTGATAAACCGCGACCAGCGAGACCTGAGGTGGCTGCTCCTGCTCAGCCCCACTAGGCTGCACGGTCGGTGGCTGAAGAAGGGAGGAGAGGAATGCCGTCAAGTTCAGGTTATATGCCGGGTCCGTCGAAAGCGAGGCCAAGGTTGTTAGTGAGTCCAGGATCACCAGAAACCCTGGCAACGGTATCATCAGCATGGGACATGGAGAAGAAACGAAACAGTGTAGTCCATACTCTTCCCAGCGTTTCGTCTGAAGACATCGGCCAGATCTCGCGCTATCTTCTGCCATCCTGCTCGCTCCCCCACGTCGTGCCTGGGCAAGAAATAATCGACGTTCGCAGGCTTCACGGCCGTCTCAAATGCTAGAAATACCGTAGTCACCACTTTCGAAAGCTTGGCTCGGCGCAGGTATTCTCGCAACAACGGCTTGGCCGGCTGCTCCAACGTGTCGAGGACAAGCGTGAAAGGCGACGTCTGAGATTGTTGGGAAAGAAGTTTTGAGATCAACAGCAGATTATGCGTTCTTCGGTGCTGGAGGTTCGTGTGCGCCATGACCCACCGCGGCACGGCACCGATACCAACGCGCAAGCTGGTCTAATATCAATCACTATGGACGTCGATGTCCTAAGCGCCGCCCGAAGACACGGACAGTGGGTGTGTGAAGAGAGATGAGGGCGGGAGTCCAGCCTTGCAAGCCTTGTTTGCGCATTGGTCTGGAAACTGCGCCGTATGTCGAGCGCGGCACAACTTCCGAATCTGGCAATGCTTGGCACTGGTGAGCTTACTTTTAAACTTTATGCTTGATCGATTTCTAATTCCGTCGCCTGGAAAGATTTGTTGAATTACGTCGAGTTGGATTTGGAACGTTTCGCCTCTTCCTTCGACCCATGGTTTCACAAATATCGGGGCTCATCCGCCGTCTTTCAATGTGATGACATTGTTCATGCTCTACTTTTACATCATGACTGCTCGACTCCTTCTACACGGTGCCGGCAGGGGACGCAATTGCCGGCCTGCATTCCGGAAACGGACACCCGCTGAGTACAAGCTGACATGGTTGATACAGGTGGGTCAGGATTGGATCGTCTTGAGGATGAAAAGGACATGAAGAGTGCGCGACCGGGTCGAGCATTTTTTGTTCTCGCTCTACGCTCCCATCTTACTTTATCGTACCGTATCGGGTGAAATTGGCGTGTGTCTAATTACTTGAGGACCGTACCTACAACTCCCACCACTGCGGGGACAAAAGCCAGTACAAGAATGACGATTCTTGGTGTCACAAGGCAGAGAAACCTCTGCGCATCATCATCGTCGGGGCCGGTATAGCAGGGTTGACGGCCGCAATAGGTAAGTGTTGCACACTCCGGGGCGCGTGCACATCGGTATAGAGTACACCGTCCGCCTCGCCGGGACGAGACGAGGCTAACTCGACAGGCCTGCACAAGACGGGCCACAATGTCACCGTTCTCGAGCAGGTGCACCACATCTCAGAGGTCGGCGCCGGGATCCAGATGGCGCCAAACATGGCACGCGTCCTGTCGAGGCTGGGCTTGTTGGAACAGCTGCTCGAGAAGACCAATCTGCTGACGCGCAACTCGTTGCGCCGGTACGCCAACTACGAAGAACTGTCGCCCGCGCCCCTGATGCCAGGGATCGCCGACAAATACGGCGCGCCCCTGGGAGTCATCCACCGGGGCGACCTGCAGCGGATCATCCTCGAGGGCGCGCAGAGTCTCGGCGTCGACATCCGGACGGACCATCGTGTCGTGGACGTCGACGCGGAATTCAAGCCCCGCGTCCGGACTCAATCCGGCGAATGGTTCGAGGGCGACGTGGTCATCGCGGCGGACGGCATCAAGTCGCAGATCCGCGCACAGATGGCGGCCTCCCACGGCGTCAGGGACCGCAGCTACCCCACCGGCGACGCGGCGTACCGGATCCTCATCCCGCGCGAGAAGCTCCAACACGACGAGGAGGCCCACTCCCTGCTGGACGAGAACGTCGGGATGCGCGTCATGGGCCCCGGCGGACACTGCATGATGTACCCCCTCAAGCCGAGCAAGGACGCCCAGACCGGCGAGGAGAAGAACATGCTCTACAACATGGTCCTGCTTCACCCGGCCAAGGCCGAGCAACTCGCGGGCGCGCACGAGCGCGAAAGCTGGACGAACAAGGGCTCCAAGCAAGAAATGCTGACCTTCTACCAGGTTTGGGCCCCCCTGATCCAGAACCTGCTCAGACACGTCCCGGAGGGGGAGGTCATGGAGTGGACGCTGAACATGCACCAGCCGCTCCCGACGTGGGTGCAGGGCTCTGTCGCCCTGATGGGCGATGCGTGCCACCCGATGTTGTAAGTATCGGCACTTGCAAACGCAGTCATAGTCACTCTCTGGCGTTGACCCTTTTTGCAGACCGTACGTGGCGCAGGGTGCCGCGCAGGCGATCGAAGACGCGGGCGTGCTGGCCGAATGTCTCGCCACCGAGACCGCGGACGTCAGACTCGCCCTGGCCGTGTACGAACGAGCTCGTGCGCAAGGACCGCGCCGAGAAGATCCAGACCTCGACTGTCGACACGCGCGAGGCCCTCCACCTGCCGGACGGGCCGGAACAGCGGGCGCGGGACGAGATGATCAGACGCGCGGTCGAGGTCCAGGGCGGCGGCCAGAACCCGGATAAGTGGGCGGACGTGGAGTGGCAGCAGTTCATGTACGGCGTGGACGTCATGCAGAGGACCAGAGACGAGTGGGCCGAGCTCGTAGAGAAGGTCAAGGCCCGTCATTCGGACTTGATCAAGCGGATCACCAGCCAGGGGTTCTAGACATTTACCTCCGCGGTAGAGATGAATTACCGGCCACTTTATAATATAAAGCCCTGTCATTAAGGAGGTTTGGTTGTAGTTGTAGTTGCATAAAAGAGGTACTCGCTCAGTCTCTACCTATACCTCGACGATCTTCGATACGGAAGGGACTTCCCAGTCTTTGACCGTCCATTTCTTCCCCCGCACGTCGTCGCGGTAGACACCGCCCCACGGGACGCTCAGTCCGCACAGGCGACGCGGCCGTCGTGCATGCGCCAGAACACGACCATCCAGCAGGCTGCAGCTCACTCGGGGCAGCACATGAGGATGAGTCTCGCCGAGGCCTTGCCACCCTCTGGGGTCCGCGGAGCTCGTGCACTTCTCAAAGCCACGTTTCCAGCTGGCAGAAGTTCAAGGGATTGGCAAGGCGGAATCTTGTCCACGGGCACACGCACAACGCACTGGGATGCTCGCGGAGATAAAACCTCGGCACGTCTGCCTTGATATCAGTTCTCGTTCCTCAGCTCGTAGCTCGTCCGCAACCGCAGAGACCCGTCCCACTTGACACGATGCTCTCCGCATCCTTGATTCTGTGCGGCGCCCTCCCAGCCCTTGCACAGACAGCTCAGATAACTGACTGCTGGTCCGGCGCGACGACATATGTCACAACCCTGCCTGCATGTCACAGTTATGCAAGCTCGCGTTCGAAGTGCTTTGCGCTGCCGGGCCCGACTTCAGTGGACACGCCGGCGTTCAAGAACTGCATCTGCGACCAGAAGTTCTTCGATCTGATCCTCGAGTACGTGTCATGTTCACACGGCGTGGACACTGTACAGTTCTGACCACGCTGCAGTTGCCAGAGCGAGACACGCCTGTGCTTGGAGTCACTCGAAGAATACGGCGTCGCAGAGGAAGAGGTGTCGAGAATGCAACACGTGGATCGACTACAAAGTCACCACCCCAGTATTGTCAACCCCGCCGGTCACCCTCGCCCCGCTCGCAGAGTGTGAGGCCATCCAGACGGTGTGCAAGATCGGGGCGACTTGACCCAGTCTTGCAAGCAGCTGTATGGATCTCACACAGACCTTCTCGCGCACCCGAAGCTGCAGAGCTGCCTCTGTAAGCCAAGCATCCTGTCCATGGAGTCGTGATGCGTCGTGGATGGCGATATCATCTGCAAGACCCGGTCAGCGTCGGTGGCCGATCTCGATCTGTGGAGGGAATGTCCTGTAAGTTTGAGTCCGAGCCATCTCCAAGCATCGCTAAATCCCTCTTTGCAGTTGACGGCACGGCCAACTGCTGCTCGGGTCGAGGCCATGGCAACCGCCCCGCCAGCCCCGCCGCAGCTCCGGTCCTGGTATGCGTAAATGCGGGGGCTTGCGGCTGACGGAGAGATGTGTGCATGGAGTCGGGAGTGCCGGCTCGCAAGGCTGGTCGTCGCGCTGGCGGTCAGGTCTTCGCGTTCAAGTTTTGACGTCAAAAGCTTCGTCGAGTCTGATGTTGCAGGGAAAGGGTAATTCCAACGGTACCTTCCATCAACTCACATCCGTGGACGCCGCGTCAAATGATGCTCCAGGCGGCATTGTAGCCTTATGATGTCTCTCTGAAGCCGAAAGTGTATGCGCACATGTTGTGAAGCCCAGACACGCCTCGGGGGTGGAGGGTGTGGCGGACATCAGGAAGCCTGCATGAGCTTCGCCTTGACCGGGGTTTCTGCCGCCTAGCCTCGCGAGCTTCCCCAGCTTCTCCTCGAATCACGTCGAGATGGATGGCGACCGCTGCCCCGGAAGTGAGCCTAGATCGAGGCGTTTAGCGTCGTGGCTTCATGCAAGCTGCAATGTGAATGTCCCTTTCAGACGCCCAGCTTTCTCGATTCGTCCCGCTACATTTCAGCTCTCGCTTCTGTGCTCCGAGGACTGCCTCATCTGAACGGCCTAGTCTCAGCCTGATTGCCTTACCCTATCCGAGGGACCTGGATATCGATTGATCATTGATGTTCAGTTTTGTGCACTAGTACTCTGGTTGCGGGGTCGAGCGACGGTATCTTTGTTCCCTGACACACTTCCCCTGCGTTTGTGATCTGCAAGAAACTCCATCCGGCCTCGCCGCCGCGAGACCGGTCGCGTCTCCAGTCTATTATTGGACCGAGCCCAAGGGCCCAGAGGCTCAGGACGTGCCGAGGCTCCTTATGAGAAGACATTCAGAAGCAGAGCAGGCCAGATGATTTTGTGTTCTACTTGCAATCATTGTCTGCCAATCGCGTCGTGGTCCACGATGTGCGGGTCGCTGACCTCTACCACGGATGAACACGTCGTCAGATAGGACACGCCTTGCCGTCCACTGACTGCGTATGTGAGGATCGCGAAGTCGCTACAAGTATCCCGAGAACCTCATGCTTTCTGGGAGTATGGTCGTTCTTGAGCTCTGCCGTGGAATGTCGCCCGATCTTCAACGAGGGTATCGTTGACAGCAACTACATGCCGACGATAGAGTTCGACACGCCTTGGTGGTCCTGCTCTCCAACCATTCGCCGGAATGCCGGACAATACAAGATCCTGCTCTGTCGTCGCAGGACTTGTAGAGACATTCTCATGTCTGGAGTAGATTGCGCTTCCGTTCTGGGTCGTGCTCAAGCGACTGCCGACGAACGGTCCATGGCGCCGGTGCCAGCCCACAGTGTATGCATCTGAGCCATCGAACAGTTCTAGGCCGGTGGGAAACACGGACTGGCCGTAGACTTGGATATCTTGTCCTCGGCTGATTGTGGCGGAGATGAAAAGCGTGTGGGCCGTTCTGTCTTGGACGGTGGTGCTGGTGACGCAAAGAGGGTAGCTGAAGGTCCGAGAATAGCCTTCCGACGAAGCTGCGCTGCCGCCCGTATACTGTGTCGTCACTTGAGTCACCCCAGAATCGGATATAACGTCCCAATTGGAGTATGTGAGAGATTGCCGCCAGGACGCGGCTTTGATGCCGCCGGAAGTCTCCACCCGTGACGAAACGCTCAACTCCCGGGTGACGTCGATCACGTTCGTCAGCGTCTGATTAGTGCCATTGGAACTGGAACCGACTTCGGAGAAGAGCAGCAGAGAAGGTTCGGGCACGAGAGGCGTGGGGTGTGTTCCGGTGGTAACCGATCCGTCGTGGTCGAGCCAGATGAATATCTTCCCCGTGATGACCTGGAGGCCGTGAGCACGATCCACAACGACTCTCGTTTGGCTTACCCAATAGCTTCCCACAGACTCAGAGAGCCGACCGTGGCCCTTGCCGTCGTCGTCGATCCCGACCACTCTGATTGCAAAAGCGTGGCTTTCACCGTCACACAGCAGTGGCAGCCAGGGCGTGATGTCGATTTCATCTTCGCGGATATCGAACGCATCAAGACCAACTATGGGCCTCCATAAGCCGGGCACAATGCCACCGGTGAAGATGATCGGAAACGGCCAGACCACGCCCGCCAAGTGGCCATCGATGAGGAGCTGGATCTCCCGGAATGGCGAGTGACCGGGGAGGAGATCTGACCCGAACGTGTGGACGTACGAGGAGAACACGTTGGAGTACCAGAACTCTGCGCGCAAAAGGTCAACTCGGCGGTATCTCGACCTGAAAGACCGACGCACCTTCGTCCATCTGGCCCGCGGCGGCGATGGTGAACACCGCACGTTCCACATTCTGCGGCAGCACGATGCTGTCGCCTACCGTGGCACGGGGGTAGTGGGACGATCTCCGGAAGTCGATCGAGCTTCGTCGGGCTGGGACCGGCAAGATGACATCTGCCCGATCAATCGTGGTTGCGGACTCGAAAAACGTCGCCTGCAAGGTAACGTTGAAGGGAGAAGTATAGTTCTCATTGACGAGATTGCCAAGGTCAAAGGCAAGCTGTTGAGGCTCGAGAAAGAGGGAGAGCAGATACGACACGTCCTTGACGTGTGTCCAACTGCGGCCAGTCAGCGTCATTCAGAGGGAGTGGTGCCGGCTCGCCACACATGATACCGTCGCGGGTCGGTTCAGCTGTGCTGGTCCGCCAGACTTCGACGTCTCCTAGATAGGCGACCGCTAGGCGATCGAACTGCCTCCCGGCAGCTTCGACGGTGAGGTTCAGCGTGACATGGTTGAAAGAGCATGCCGGTGGTACGTAAGAACCAATGAACGGGTCGCCGTAGCTGTTGCCGAACGAATGGACCATCAGGGTTTGGGTGACGACGCAGCCACGGTCGTGTGAGTCGGCTGCCACTGGCGATCCTTGGCCATCGCTGAGCAGACTCGGTTGTGCCGCTCCCCGTGGCGCCAGGGGAGGCGGTGAGACTTGGAAGACGCGCAGAACTGACGATGTAGCGACGGCGACCGCCTGTTCCAGTATCCGCATACCTGCGGACCTTCAAGGCAGGCTAAATCAAGGCGCGATCGGGATGCGACACAAGGGTGTCCTTTGAGATATCGGACCCGGCTGAGGCCACTGAAGTGACAATAGATGAGCTCGACTTAGTGTTACGATGCCATGCAGATAGTCGAGTACGTCCTGAGATTTCCGATCCCGCATGCTAGCACAGCATGGCATCAGCTCAACTCAGACGGTTCCAATGCTGCGTGAGCGGGCCTGTTGGACACGAGTAGGGGATAAGAGGGCGATACATATCAATCTGTGTCAATGGGGAGTGAGCGGATGTCGCCCGGCTGTTCGATGATCCACCGTATTTCTGCGGATCACCCGATGGCTTCGACATTCGTGCTTCTCTGCTCGAATTCGACCAATGTGACTCTCAAGCTGTGCGCTCCCCATGGCGCCGGCATCTGCGCTCGAACACCTCAGTAATCCCCTAGTCACCGCCGACCAGCTCCTCAAGCTCAAAACCCTCGACGACGAAGATGGCCCGTCGATCAGATTCGCTCAATTCCAGCTCACGTCCGCCGCGGGCATCCTCCTGCGCCTCGGCCAGGAAGTCACCGCCCACGCTATAATCCTGCTGCAGCGCTTCCTCGTCTCCAGCCGGCCAGGGGACCGAGAAGGATTCGGCCACAAAACCTACGCAGCGGCCTCGATCTACCTCGCCGCCAAAATTTCCGCGACACCGGTGTCACCTCGATCGGTGGTCAATGTCTACGCCTACCTGACGTCGAAGAGTTCGCCCCTGCGGTGTATCAATCCAGCGGGGCCTTCCGCGGAGAGCCGAGCTCACGACCATTATGTGTCGGAAGGGACATACGAAAGAGAAAGACAGCGGCTGTTTGTCTGCGAAAGCATGATACTGGCGGGCATCGGCTTCGACACACGAGTCGCCCTGCCGCACACCTTGGCCTTGACATACATGCAGGCTCTGGGGGTCTCGTCGACACGGCTGGCGCAAAGGGTCTTCGAGCACCTGAACGCCGGGCTGCTCTCTCCCCAGCTCTTGTACCTCACCCATCAACCGAACGCGCTCGCCGTAGGAGCAATCTATCTGGCCGCGAGAGAGGTCGGCGTCAAGCTGGTCGAACAGAATTGGTGGGAGGTGTTCGACGTGGAGAGGGAGGACCTAGGGTTTCTCGTCCTGTCATACGGAAGCGTGGCCAACTTCGCCGAAGCGGAAGCGTCGAAGTGGACACAGAAGTCTCTGGTCCTGGACTGAGCCCACCAGGACCGATCGCACGTCCAATGTCGGACCACAGGGACGACGGCACCCTCCGCTTGACCGGACTACCGATCTTCGTTGGACGTGTGTTCCGTGTCGTTTTCTGGGAACTTCACGGACCTCTGCCGTCTTTCCTGATCGGCCTCGAAGCCAGTCGTGACCAGCCGCGGGAACGATGAAGTCCTCCGGACAGGGCCAATCAGGAGCTTGCGAAGTCCCGGGGTAACGGCGACTGGGACGCTCTCTCCGCTAACCCAGGAGATTCCGGACGAACAGCAACACGCTTGCCAGGAGGCTCTGTCTGAAAAACGTCCTCTCGAGCCTCACGGACTTGATGTGCCACGCGCCGTCTTTGTACAGCCACGTTTCATGGTAATACCCTCCACCGCGCATCCAGAACAGCCCCAACGAATTCTTCAAGATGATCTGGTCCAGCATGCTCCATATCGCGTAGACTTCCTCCTCGCCGATCTGGTCGAGATCGCCCACGCCGACGAGGTGCAAGGTCCGCACGTCCGCGAAGTTCTTCTTGAGGTTTGTCGTGAACGCGCTCGGCGACGGGAAAGTGAGAGCCGTCCTGCCCACGGTCATGGGAGATCCGTCGGGGTTGAAGAACGCGAAGGTCGCGTCGGGCAGGCCCAACGTCTCGAACTTGTCCCATTGTTTCGTGTCGATGTAGCGGCAGTATTGGGCCTTCCTGCTGCGGATGGTCTCTGCGACCTCGGGTTTGACCTGCATATTCGCCAAGCTTTCGTGAGACGGTCCTCGGGCAAGCGTAGGTCGTCAAGCGATGTGTTATGTACAAGTATCACTGCTCGCGGCGTGGAAAGGGGCAGGATGACCGTCGGAGGAATAATTGCTCCGCGCAAAGCGGCCACATGAAAGGTATTTGGCCGGCTGCGCTCGCTGTAGCGTTTCTATCCACCCAGGTATGGAGAGTCCGATCTGGCGGGCTCCATTTGCTGCGTTGAGCATGGACGTAAGAAACTTTCTGGGGATGTCCAAAACCGGGGTCGTCACGTCAAATGTCTGCGATCCCTGCTGATGCCATGTCGACTTCTTTCCCCCCTCCAATGCCTTCTGAGACGACCATCCTTCTACTTCGTGTCTCTTCTGAGCCGCTTGAGCAGGAGGAAATGATTCCTTGTCGTGAAGCGCTTGTGCAGCGGTCTGGAAAGTCCAATTTGACGTCCCACCCGTCGACGGAAGTCAGCATGAGACAAGCCGAACAGGAGGGCACCCGAGAAAAGGCGCAGGTCCTGATCGAGGAACCGAGAGAAGTCTGAGGTCGCAGAAGCTAGGTTGCTCACGCTCTATCTCAGACACACGGCAAACCCCAGTGTCGACCGCGGCAGCTTGAATCACTGCGAGTACTCGTGTCCATCCAATCGAGCTGGCCCCGTTGTCAGATTCTGCTGCCCTGGAAGAACCCTGTCCACAGATGGTCTCTTCCAGCTCTTTTGAATTTGCCTAGAATCTAATCAGCCTCTAGCATGGCATTCCCCAGTCCGGCATAGCACTACATTGATTTAACACCACCTGATATTCTTGTTTACTACTCCCCAACGTACCTTCTCCAGCCGTAATGACCTATATAGAGAAGCCACTACGGCGTTTATAAGTATCTTAGTATAGGGGTAGACGATTTGGAACGCCAAGGTAGGGAATCTCTCTCCGTCTGCTGCTTTATTTCAGCCCTTTTCGAACCCCAGGCTCGCGGCAGGCGCTCGTGAGAGCCAGTGCCATAGGAGAAAGAATCAGAGAGTCTCCGCGTTCCAGCGTTTCCACTGCTACGTGTGTCACGAGAGACAAGCAGGCCAGCTGCTGCAGGGATGGGGAATCAAACGAGGACTGATGTGAGCCAGTCTTCACCGATGGCACCTTTCTACAGTGCCGGCCTTGGGTGATTCGCATCCTGTTCAGAAACCGTCAGAGTCTCGCAGTTCCCGTGAAAGATGAAGATGCCTCGAGTAGTGTAATCAATCAACTTTCCAGGAAAAAGGGAAAACAAGGAAAAAAGAAAAAAAGAGATAGAGCTTCAAGCAGCATTTTGTTCTCGACGAGAATCGAACTCGTGACCTTCGGATAACTCTTGCGTTTGAGGCACAAGATCACAGTAGATACTATGAGACCGACGTCATAACCGACTAGACCACGAGAACGAACTTTCGCAAGCTCGTTCCATCTTGATGGAAGAATTTAGCGAAATTCTGGTGGTTTGATATTATGAAGTTCGTTCCGCGGAGCTTAGTCTAGGAGGTGTTAGTGGCTAAATATGCACGCTAACGTCTTAGCGGCTGCTATGATTAGTACATAAAATGCACCGTCACGTACTTGGTGACCTGCCCATCGTGTTCCTGTAAAAGATTAATAATAACAACAATAACAACAGACCTACCTCGCAAAAGGTTTACTCTTCGTACAATACTTCAAGACCCCTACAGCTATTTGAGAAGAAGTCGGGTACCTGCTGGGCGGCCTGCATGCCCTAAATTACACTTCGTGGTCTGGATTAGGTGACGAAGCTTCCTCTACGAAATTAATCTACATTAGGCCCTATATCGACAGTCGAGGGCCGCGTCCTCCGTCCAGTATAATGACCGTGGTGTCCGAAGGCCTTGATGCTGGTGACGGCGCCGCGAGAGAGGAGCTGCCAGGAGTGCAGGAACGGAGACGGACCGTAATTAGCGGGCCACGGACGAAGACTTGAGACAACCTCGTCGGCGTGCCTGACGTCGACCTGCGTGCTCGCCCAGGACCCCGCGGCCGCGGTCCTACGCGTCATCTACGGCTCCAGCGGCACCTTGCCGTCGAGCATCCCACCTTCTGCATCCTGCAGAGACCTAGGTGGACCTGAACAGGGGTGGGCCGTCAGAGAGTCCAGCAGGTAAGGACAGAAGCTGCCGAGCAGGCCAACAGACGGCCCTAACAGGCACGTTCTCATTTGTGCTACAGGCAGGGCCGCACGGGCGAAAGCTCTCGGCCGGTGACCGATCTACCTGCCCATCCCCGCCCTCAAAGATCCTTCCAGTACATGAAGAGCGCCGTGGCGTTGTTGCAGTTACCGTACAGAGCGTGTGCCAGCGCCAGAGCGCTCTTCCGCAAGGTATCGCCGTCTACCGACTCACCCATACCTTCCAACAGCGAGTAGAGGTTTTGTGCCTCCGACACGACGTCGCCCTCGAGTCTGATCTGCCGACCCAACCGGTCCGCACCCTTTTGGACGTGCTCCCTGGCCTCGTCGATGCGCGGGAGGCAGATTTTTTCCTGGTTGCGCCACTCCCGCGAAAGGTCGGTGACGCTCTGGGACGAAGATGCGGCAGCCGAGCCGTTGCGGTATCGAGCCCGCCACTTTTTGTTTTCTTGGTCGATCACGGTCCTGGTCCGGTTGCGGAGTCGCTCAGTGCAGCTCTCGGTGCCGTTGTATCGATGTTGGAGCGCATACAGCGCGTCGACCCTCGCGGGTGTCAGGTGCGACTCGATGGCCCCGATGCTGACACGGATTCGGGTCTCGTTGCCCCCGAGGACGCCACGTTTCAGCGCGGCGAGGTGGGGGTTGACACTGTCGAGGACCTCCTCCCACCTGAGGCTCTCGGCCACAGTGGCAAGTTCGAGTTTGGCCACGCAGGCCACAAGTTCGTCGTGGAGTATGCACGGCTGGCAGGGACCCGAGACGGACCCCAGGTGGGTGCGAGCCTGCAGCAGATAGTTGTCCGCCGAGGGCCGAGGGCCCGACCGCCTCCAGGGCGTCCCTGGGAGCCTGAGAGGGCAGGCGGACTGACCCACGCGTGCTATATGGGCCCAGATGAACGCGCCGACCAGGACACAGGCCATCGACACGGCGAAAATCCGGGCCGACGTCGCCAGGGCCACGATGGGCGTGGATTGGAATTTCGGTTTGCTGGCGCCGCGCTGGACTGCTCGGGGCTTCGCCAGAGATTGCCCGCCTTCGACCGGCTCAGGCTTCAGCGAGGGCCGATTGCGCTGCCGAGGGTGGAGGTCACCGAGCAAGCTGCCCAGGCCGTCCGACTTGACGATGCCCACCGTAGCTCGATCATCCTCGGGATGCCGATTGGACCCACGCGGGGCGGCTTCGTGGCGCGTCTGTTTGGTCCGTCGGAGGCGCGTCGATGCCAGCGAGGGTAAGCCGGGGACGTGCACAGTGGTGGTCGTCGGCGAAGCTGAAGAACCCGCTTCCCGTGGCCGGGTCGGTGAGAGCTGAAGCCTCCCTTCGCCGTCATCCTCCACCTGCACGGCACGAGATCGTGGCGCGTCCTGCGTCCTGGCGAACGCTGGCGGCGTCAAAGTTGAATGTCGGGGGGCCACGGTGACGGATGATGCAGAGCCGTAGGCGTCTGCGGTGGCAGCGGCGCCGTCAGGGGTCAAATCGAGCGTTGCCGCGACGGCTGGTCCAGCATGGCCAGGCTGCCGCAACCGCTTAGGCGGTATTTCGTACCCTCCCCTAACCGTCCGGTTCGAGGAAGACTGAGGCGTCATGTCTGCGTGGCCGCCGTCGACCAGCTCGGTCAGTCGAAGACGCAGGGATGTAATGCGTAGTCGCCCGTCGAGGTGCTCCAAGCGACGGCCGGCACGAGTCGGTGGAGGCAGCAGTACAAAGCGCACGGCGTTTGGCACTTTGGCGCAAACACGGAATGGCTGGGGACAAAGATCAAAGCGAGCCTTTCTGGCCGTCACGACAAAGGGGCAGACATTCCTTTGCCGGATTCTGGCAATGGTCCAAGTGAGGGAGAAAACACCTCTCCTGCCTTTTTGACTTCGCGAGCTTGCCTTCTGCCACCTCTGACGCCTGGCCAGCAGGTGGCTGGTGAGAAAGGTACTTTCACCGGTCCTACCCTCTGAAGCATCTCTATCTGGCATTAGGCCGTATTATTGTCATGAATACGCAGGTGCGGCAGAGCACCACCGCGTGTTGCTGTGTATTCGACCCTTCACTTACGCCTCCCAGTTTGCAAAGTGCGAGCTGCCGCTGTGTCTCAAGTCCTTCTGCCAGTTCAATCTTTGGGCCGACGTATGCTCGAAATCCGACTAAAGAAGTGTCCACTCTCTTGCCCCTAAGGTGTCATCCCTCCACTCCCAACCTGCTAGACGACATTCTGCCGTTACGGACTTGCAGTCGCTCTGTCCTATATCGCCAGAGTCTTGTTTTTCATCTGTCTCGAGTTCCCCTTACTCTTTAAGTTCGATTTCCCGATAACTCTCTTCTCTGACATCCTCCGATAGATCATCATGGCCAGCAGGAGTCAACTCCAGTATGAACTCGCTCAGATTGAGCTTGAGAAACGTCAGCTGAACCTGGAAGAACGCCACTTGGCACTCGAGCGCAAAGAACTCGCGGTCAAGCATCGCTTGAAGCAGTTGAATGTCGTCGATCTCACCGAAGATGACGTCCAGTTGAAGTTCGAGTCACATAATTACAGCAGTGATGACACCCAATCCACCATCTTCAACACTTCCTCTGCGGATCCACAGCCGGCGAGTGAGACTCGAGCTACCTCGACTATGAGCAGCGCGCAGCGAAATGAAGAGAAAACGCTTGTGGAGGAGCAGCAACAGGATTCAATCCCTGCAGGCAGTACTGTCGCGGCTACCACAACAGGTGAGTCTAATATCTCTGGCCGATCTATCAAGTCCAAGGAATTCCAGCTAACAATGTCTCAGGACCATTGCTCCCAGTAAAAGACAGTCCTTCAAAAGAAACAGAGCCTGAGCAGCAGCGACGTCATTCACCCGTGCCTGCTCCCACTCCTGCTTCTGCTCCTACTCCCACATCCGAGCTTGTGGACACTCCTACGAATGAACAGAGCCTGCTGGAGATGTTCATGGGCAAGCCCAACGATACCATGCCGAAGTCGCAGTCTGGAGTCAAGCGACTTCGTACCTCCGGAGACGGAGCGAGCCCCACATCCAGCGAACCGAGTAGAATAACAAACAAAAAGATCAGAGCCGAAAGCACCTGCAATAACGCAGCGACACGGAAATCGAGGTCCAAGGCGAACAAGGAGCCAGACTCGCCGATAGATGGTCGTTTGACTGATGTTGAGCAATACGAGCTCATCGGCCGGTACAAAGACGTCTTCTTCGATCGCATGCAGGCTACTGAACGAGCATTGCACCCACTGTGGAGCCATTCAGTCACCTCCAGGATGCGCAGACTCAACGTTGGGTCAACACACCCAAGTATCACACTTCTGCATCGAGAATTCGACAGGGTCGCTACCAGGCATGCCAAATCCACCAAGGTACGCCGCGGATTACAAGCAGAATTGGGGAGGTTCGAAAACGCCCTGCCGTATTGGTCACCGAAGTGCAAGGCCCTACCAGAACAGAGTGCCAGGTTGGCGATGGTCCGCGAAGTGGTTGACAACATTGCAAAGGGCACTTTCAACTCAGAAAACTACAAGGACTGTTATGATCCGTATGATGAGCTTTGAGGACGGAGTCGACGGGCTTTCGATGTTGGCGAGGGAATTGAATCACTACCTGTGGCATCTTAATTGGAAAGGTGGGTCACAGGACACCGTCCACAGAGGCCGGGAAATGATGCGGAGAGTATGTGCTGCGTGCAGAGGAATCAGGAACCAATCAGACTGACACGGCGACACGGGGCAGATGGGCTCCATCAAGGTGGTTTCGCCTTGAAATGCTTAGACTGACTGAGTGTGGCTGAGAGAGGAAGAAAGGAATAATGCGGTCCATCACTGACGCTGAATAACATGGGTGCACAGACCATTTTCGATCTGATGTCCGCCTCTCTGATGTCTTTGGATGATGACAATAATGGAAGAGTGGTGATCCTGCACCATCCTGGCTTGAGATGGAACAACTGGAGATGGAAGCAGAAGTCAAATTGCTTTCAAGAAGTAATGAGTGCAGGACACGCGACAGTAATGGAACTGACCACTCACCCCAGTGTCATAGAAGGACTCTAACTCTTTCTGCCTACCTTCACTGGTAGATCATCAAGTCCCTCTCTGTCTTCTTGGTTTCCTTCCATTTTCGTTTTTTAGCTCTTCATACCTCAGTTGTTCATGTTGACGTTTTCTAGCCGAAGAGACCTCCTGCTTGAATACCTAATCCCACAGTGATTTCTCTCACCATCAGAGCCCTGGAATAGTGCAAACAATGAACGCCGAAGAGAGAGACAGGACCAAGGGCGAGCTTGCTCGCCCTTGACCTATAGCAGCGACAGTTGGCGATCGACAACCGACGACTTGAGCTTGAAGAGCAACTTGCCATGTTTGGCGGTGAGGTCGCAGAGGCTGTCAACGATCCTGTCGCCCTGTGCCTGAACATCGGCAATGATGGGGCAGAAGTGAGGGTTGAACAGCCTGGTCAAAGATATGCCTCTGGGGATGCTGGATTGTCTGGAAGCGCGCAACCGAATGATGGCCCCGTGGATCCAACCATGGCGGCACATCACCATCAAGAACGTGATTTACACTACTCGGTACCCCCGTTTGGCTCAACCGATCAATCACGGCGCAGCTTCAAGCGATGAGGTTCACCCGAATCTAAAGCTCCGGGTGACTGATTAGCACGCAGGAACAGCCACACGCCATGAAACGAACATGCAACTTCCGCCTGCAGTTTCAAAGCATAATCAAGCCTCAACTTTGGATTGTCGAGAAACCGGGGCCCCAGACACGCCTCCCCAGAATAAGAGTGGCGGAATTGAAATCACTCTTCAATGACCCAGAGCCCTAAGTCCAGTCCTCAATGATGCACGCTCACGACGCAGAAGCCGGTGAAGAGAGCGATGATGACGAAGAAAGAGATAGCGAGAGCGAAGGCAATGTCAGAGAGGGACAAAATAAAATGTATCCATACAGCGTACGGATCTGACAACAACGAACTCAGGAGAGTAAAGCTCAAGAGCGGCCGCCAGGTTTTCGTAGTCCATCCCGACCACATGGTACTGCATCTACTCAGACCCAGGGTCCCTGTTCGAGGCGGGAGCCGCTTGTGTGCCGAGCCCTTTCTACATCTCGACAATTGCTTACGTCTGACTAATGCATCCGGTACTTAGTACTACGACTTGTACACCTTGACCTTCTACGCGCGAAGGCGCGACATTCGACAATCTTCCTTGCGAGCGAACTTCTATCTCTGACTCCGTGCGTATGCTAGACGCAGAAATGCCGGGTGTTCAAACATCCAATGCGTTCATCGCCGAAACTCTCGCCCAATATACTCCCCGCGCCGCCACCTACGACACCTCAAACGGCGGGTGGCACGCCGAACTAGGTCGCGACTATGTTGCCTGGCTTCCGCCACCGAGAGGGGGTGCTGTTCTCGACCTGGCATGCGGAACGGGCCTGGTGGCCTTGCCGTACGCGGAGGCCGTCGGGCCCGACGGGCTTGTCGTCGGAGTCGACGTCACCGAGGCGATGCTCAACGAGGCGCAACGGAAACCTCGTGCGGAGGGAAGTGGGAAGGTAGAATGGATTCTCGGGGACGTCATGGACGTTTCGTCCCTCGACGCCGTGCAAGACGTGGTCAAATCCAGGGGCGGGTTCGATGTCATCTCGTGCTGTTCGGCGCTCGTGCTGCTCCAGAATCCAGCCCGGGCAATCAAGGAATGGGTTGCCTTGCTGAAGCCCGGGACGGGGAAATTGATCGTCGATGTCCCTACCGAGGACCGCACGTTGCAATACCTGCTCAACTATCCGCTCCGGCGCGCGTTGGGAAAGGCCATGACGTACGACTTTGAATGGGTAAAAGACATGCACACCGTGGAGGAAATGTTCGCAGAGGCCGGCTTGGAGGTGGAAACATCTTTCCGCACGAGAAGTTATACGCCGGAGACGTGGTACGGCGCGGACCAGGCCGCGGAGGTTCTTGAACGCAAGACAAGGGAAAGTGGCTTGTGGAAGGGCGTTATCGAGAACTGGAAGAGGGAAGGCGGGGATGGAGGCGCTGAGAAGATCAAGGAACTGTGGGCTCAGATCTGGGAGGAGAATCTCAATGGAGAGGGCAAGTTGTGGGACGGACATGCCCTCTATGTCACCATCGGAAGGAGGAGAGAGTAGCCTCTGGGCGTCCGCGGCTCCCCGACGTTACAACCCCGACAACCTGACTTCATCGCTTCACAAAGACCACACCGGCGTCCTCCGGCCGGCGCATTTTTGGCGTGATCACGTTAAAGGAATCCTCCACCACCTCGAGGAGCGTCGAGCTGGCCTCCTGTTCCGTCTTGCCACCCAGTGCCAGCGGCTTCAGGCGGTAGTCCTTGAGCAGGGTCGAAATGACGGCGACGAACTCGACTTGGCTGAACTTCTTGCCCGGGCAAACCCTGTATTCTTGTCAGGATGTGGGGCTGACGCCGCTCATGGAAAAACACGACCCGACGTCGAGAAAACAGCGCAGCGTCTACGGAGGACTCACCTGGGCCCGACACTCCACGGCACAAACGTCGCCCCCGCCGGTGGGGGAGCGATCGTCTCCTTGCCCGTCTTCGGGTCGACCTTGATCCATCGCCGCGGCTTCCATTCCAGGCCGTCTTCTCCCCACCATTGCGGGTCGCAGTGGACGCCGTAGAGGTTAACCGAGACGTAGACCTCAGGAGGGACCAGCAGCTCCGTGTCACCCACGCGTAGTGTCGCTGGCTGGCCGACACACCACCGCTCTGTGGTCGGAGTGGGACCCCACAGGCGGAGAGTTTCATACTGCAAGAAACACATGAGCTCGCGGAAAGGATCACGTCGGCGCACGTACCATGAGAGCCAAACACCTCACGAGGGAGGGGAAGACATCCTCATAGGCCAGCTTTTCCATATCACGCCCTTTCAGGACCGCGTCTACCTCTTCACCTGCCCAATCCTGCACGTCGCGGTTGACGGCAAGGAACGGGATCGTGTAGGTCAGGGCGTTTGCCGTTGTCTCAAACCCGGCCAGGTTGAAAATGTAGAGATCGCCCAACAGCTCCGCATCAGTCAGGTGCATCGGCTTCGCCGTGATACCGTGTGCTGTATTCTTCTGGTCTCTCTTGGCCGCCTCGTCAGCTTCAACCAGCGCACTGACGATGTCGGCGGTGTAGCTGTTGCCGCCGCCCTGTGTGATGGCTCGGTTGTACGCGATCAATTCCTTCATGTACTGTCTGAACTCGTTGCCCATGTCTCTCATTTGCCGGGACAGCGCCGGGAAGACCCAACGGAGCAGCGGCACGTTCTGGAACAAGACCCCGAAAATGATGTTCTGCAGGAGAAACTTCAACGCCTCCGCCAGGCTGGCGCCGTGTCCCTCGGGGACGTCGCGGAAGCCGCCGTCAAAGTCGTGCACGTGCCCAAACCCGGCGGCGGAAAGGACGTGCATGGCGATCAAGACACAGTCGTTGCGCACGTCCAGCATGGTTCGGCGGGCGCCCGGCCGCTCGGTCGCCACGCGGAGCATCTGCTTGGCCTGCCTCGACGACTCCTCCCAGACGAGCTTGTTGTTCTGCTCCCGAAAGGCGGGATTGACGATTCGGCGGTGGCGTTGCCAATCCTCGCCGTTGAGACTGAGCACGTTAGGACCAAACCCGTCGAAGATGTCGTACAGGTCCCCGGGCTTCAGCCACGTCTTGTAGTGCGACTGCACCTCGACGGCGGCGACGGGGTCGTTGACGACGATTTCCGTCCTCTTCGGCGACACGACGGCGAACACGTTGCCGTACTTTTGATGGGGCCGAAAGCGCTCATCCTGTGGCCAGGCAAAATCGCCAAAGGTGAGAACGTTGCGCAGCCCGGGCACGTGGCGGAATCGCCTGAGGTACGGATGGACGATGATCCACAGCGCCTCCTGCGACGAAACCGGTGTCACGACGATGGGGATTCCTAGCTTCCTCGCCTGCAGGTAGTTCGCGACCAGCGCATAGGTGCGGGCCACCGCGAGCGCGAGGAAGGGGATCAGGAGACACGACAGGAGCGTGCTGGTTGAAGGCATCGTGCAGGAGAATCCCCGGAGAAGACGACGGTGAGAACTCGGAACATGGTGGAAGTGGTGGATTTTGGGTTATTATCTATCCCGCGATGCGTTCTTTGATGGACGCCTGAACTCTTGATCAACTCGAGACGCAGCTGCGGACTCGTACGTCGTATTTCCTGCCCGTTTAGCGTATTCCGCGATCCCGGATTGGCTGAATTCCGCCCCTCAGCGTTCACGCGCTACTTACCCCACACTACCTCGTAATATTTTTATTATATGTGCGGAGTACCGAATAGAAATCCTTCTTTTTCAATTATTCTCGACAAGGGTCTTGTAGTCTAGACTCGGGGCAAAGCCTATACTCACACCTCTATGGATCATAATAAGCTCCTCGACCACAAGGCTCTAGACCGATAGGAGACATGCTTATGCGACACGATCCTTGATACGGTCGAACTTCAGACAGATGTCCCAGAAGACTAGACCCCCGTCTCTTGGGCCGCACAGCAATATTATTGTATGCTGCCTTGCGAGACCCCGAAAGGGCTTTACTGAGGCGTGTATTCCCGACATGTCGGCTAACCAACACCTGCTTCCAGTCTCGGGTGAAGCAATATGCGACCATTGACAAGCTAGTCTGTTTGCATTTGATCAGGTCACCATTCCGCTGCGGCTGATATTGGATTGCCGATACTAGCGGTGCCAGGGAGGAAGGGAAAGGGAAAAAACGCCCGACACAGAAGAATGTGCCCACTTCGCCAGGTCATTATGTCTTTATACAAGAGGTCTACTTAGCCACCTCGCGGTATGCAGTATGTACTCCGTGGTCTGGAAACTATCCGCTCGCGTCACAAGCGACCTGGAACGCGAGCGACGAGACGCCCCCCACCTCCGGTACCAACGCCAGGGCGGCACCCACGGTATCTTTCAAGGCATCTGAGGATTGGAAGCCGGACGGGGGCGGAATCGAAGTGCATTGACTCTCGACGCTGAGGGTCATGGACGCCTGGAGGGCCTTGTTCTTGTCCGTGACTGGACACCGACAAAGGAGACCGGCGCCGGAATCTTGTCCAAGGCCTTTTGCATCAGGCCTTTCATGTAGTCTCGTTGGTTGTGGTCGTTGAAGCCTCCGGCCAGGGAGATCGTGGTGTGGCAATCTTCCGTCGTGCATGCTCCTGGGTTGAGCAGTTGGAGTCCAGCGCGACACGCGGGATTGGAGGGTCCGAAGGACGAGCTGAGGGTGAGCTTGTTGGTGGGATCGCACGCGGACCCGCTTGTGCATGCCTGGTCGACCAGCTGGTTGATCCGGCTCTGTAGCGTGTCGCCGCCGAAGACGGAGACGGTCAGTTTGCCGACCGCGACGTGGGCCGTCGATTCGACAAACGGGTTGGAGAACGCGGCTTGGTTGAAGCAGACGGCGCCCTGGCCGATCACGGGCGTGCACGCGACCGTCGACACGGATTCGAGGAAGTTTTGGCACGCGCTGTCGCCGTAGATGTTGCACTGGAAGCCCGGGTCGACGCTGACCACGTTGACCGAACTGAATTGGCCCTGGGCTTGACACTCGCTGCTGTCGGAGACACCCTTGCCGCTGGCGTGGATGTTTTGGATGGCGCTGCCTCCGCCGCCCCCACAGGTGTTGTCGGTGAAGGTCTGGAGGGAGATGTCGCCGGCCACTGCCAGGGTGAGGAAAGAGAGGCGCAAGAAAATCTTCATGGTCGATGCGGCTGCGCCTGCTTTGGGCATGAGGCAAGGAGAGCCTCGCTGTCGGAGATGCCGGTGGGGGGTGGTGAGAAGAGAATCTGAGATGAGGCTTGGACTGAGCAGGACCGCTCAGCCTGTGAGTCCGCACCCTGCGAGCTTGTACTTATACGCCGCTCATGCGCCATCGCAGGGGAACAGGCCAGCATGTTTCTACTCTGGACAAAATTAGAGCCCCCCGAGATCTTTGGCCGATGCAACCTCGAAGCGGAAAGTATTACACTCGACTCTTCGTCTATGGCTCCTCTACCAACTACCGGCCGCCAATAGAAGGACCTGACGGAAGCGAAGTGAGATATGGGCCCGCACTGCCGCAGACAAGATGATCAGACTGCGACACCGCCGAGGGTCTCTGGGAGAGTGGCGTACCGTGTAAGGGTAACTTAATTTTCAAACAAAGCCCTGCCGGATACCTGCTCCGAACGTGGGCCTGTACCGGGAATTCTCCGGACCAACTGGCATTGTATAGCCGGATTGGGTCTCGAAGTATCGCACGCCTACCAATGGCGCGCTCGGCAGCGGACAAAACGCGTTGGTGCCTTTGTTCGTCAGATTTTGGTCCAAAAGATAAAACACCACGACACCTCGATTCGATTTGTCGACGGTGCCGCCCCCTGCTGGCCACAAGAGCCGCAGAGTGAGTGTGGGCTGCTCGTCCGACACCTCCCCCCTGTCGACCCGGCTCCGACCCAGCTCAAATGGTCTGTCCATGACTCGCGTGGTGTTCAGCACGGCGTCAGCTTTGATGGTGTATACCCTTAGTCCTGCGACCCATCCGAGACAGTCCCGTGCAAATGTATCCTACTTGGTTGTCAACTGTCGGACTGTGCAAGCGCCTTGTGCAAGAGTCCGAAAAGCGACTTGCCGCATTCTCTAGGTATCTATTCACTCGGATTAAGTCGACCAACTCCATGACTTGGCACAGGGGTATTTAGTAAAATGAGTTGAGAGGCGCTCGAAGACGCTTGCACAGCCTTGCGGTTGACAACCACGTACCTCGTACTATACAGCCGAGATCATGGGGAAAGAGTCTGGGCGGTCCGTACCTTAACCCTGATCAGCACTAATGGAGCAATCCACTCTACCAAGCTTCATGATAAGCACTTTGGGATCTTGCAGGGATGGGAGTGATGGGCAAACATACGGGCACACCTGGTTTTAGAAAATTGGTCATACTTGTGGTCGCCTGTACCCACGGAGTCGCCGCTTGACATGTATCGAGTCGACAGTGTCGAGAGGATGACCAACCCGATACGTCAAATAGTGTAGCATTCAGGGGCCGATACACCTGTCCAAGAGCATTCAAATGCAGCGATATCCATCTCACATGCCCGGCCTCGCTTGCATCCCTTTAGCAGATCTTCTTCGATTTACCTCGATCACTCTTTCCATCCACCTACTCATGGCAGAAGCCGTCGAGCCCGAGTCAAACCCCCTCGAAAGCCCCCAATGGATCCTCGCCAGGCTTCCTACGAGCCGTTTCGGCTCGCCCGAGACAACCACGACGGCGACAGACACGTGGACGCTGCCACGGACGACGAGACCCTTCTGAAGCAGGGAGACTACTCGCGCCAGGAACAGGCTCTGGACCAGCCGAGCGGTCAAGGCGGCCGTCTCAACCATGAACGCGCCCCTTCTGCTCGTTTCCAAACCATCCGCGCCGTCTTCAGGGTCCTGTCGCTCGTCCTGGCCATCAGCGTCCTCGGTATCCAAGCCTACTCCATATACATCTGGCTGAAGACGCGACATGAGTCGACGAGAAACCTGACGACGGGCTTCCAGACCAGGATCTGGGCAGTCATCGATACCTGGCCGACGTGGGTCATGTTGGGCGCCGCCGTGGCGGCCGCCGTCGTCCATTTAATAGCCTTTGGAAGTCTCTGTGGTTGTGTATGTCTCGATCCGTCCTCCGCTTTGCAGTCCTTCCCCCTTCTTATCTAGTGGAATCAAAACTGACCTTGTCGGTTGCCCATCCAGTGTCAGAGCGTGCGCAGAGGTGTAACCCACGTCTGGGCCGTCTACTTGAGCTCCGGCTTGCTGCTGGCCGCGTGGATCGCTGCCGTGGTGTACTTCAAGGTCGTCGACAGCATGGGCGACAAGAAGAAGAACCGGGACCTCTGGTCGTGGAGCTGCCACAAACGCTCGACCAAGGGTGGAGAGGTGGCCTGGAACGCCCTCTGCGTCGAGAACGTACGTCCAAACCCCGGATCCGATATCCCTTTGATGCAATTTTCGGGGATAAGACGAAGACCTTCTCGCTCTCTGTCTACGTGCGCGCAGGGAATGTGTACTGACGCATCTCGATGCTTTCCAGAGCTATACCCTTTATGCGGCAATCGCCGTTGTGCTCTTGGAGGGTGTCGGTCTCATTCTGTTCATCGCTTCGCAGTCCCCTGCCAACATGAAGATGCCCACGATGAAGATGCCAAAGTTCTCAGGCTACCGCCGTTTCTAAAGCAACGACGAGGCCTGGTCAAGGTCAAGGAAACGGGGAAGTGGAAGGGAGAAGAGCCATGACAAAGAGACAACCGAGACCGACTGTTGACTGAAGCAGGGCTCTGTAGACCTACGGCCACGGAGCCACGACGGAGCCGCGGATGATGAGTCGCAAACTGAAGAAACGAGCATGTAAATGACGAGCTAGAATAATGTAGTTGCAGAGGGTGAGACCGGGTTAGTCCGGTTGACTTCTTTGTATCGTTGTCAGCGTCAGAAGCCCACGCTTTACAATGAATGATCTTATCTTGTCCTTTCCGCAAATCTCTGCTTCGGTACATCCTCGACAAACCTAAAGGAGTCGAAAAGGAGACGAATGCGGCCGCGAACCATCTCCATGTAACCTCCTAGTCTTGGCGTGTCTTCGTTCTCTCCCCTTCTTATCTTTAATACCTCAGTAGAAGCTCTTGGTGCGATTCACTCGCCATCGTCAACAGGAACCCTTCCGATGTTAGCGATCTCGAATTGCACCACCGGATTCTCATCCCTTACGCAGTTGGATCAGTGGCACTGACGAAACAAATCGCGCTGTCGACCGAGTCAACCCACGAAGCGTCGAGGATGGCCGACTTTGCCCCCGATTTCATCGTTGTCGACCCGCAGGTCACCGAGTCTCCGTTGGTTCCGCCTCGATGGCCGCAGGTATAGTCGCAAGTGACGTACGGGGCATCGGACGTGGTCGAGATTGCTTGTACAGATTTGGGTCTTTGGGAGAGAACTGTCGATCAAGAAAGGTGAGCATTGCGTGAGGATGGGTCGATCGGTTGGACAGACCTTTGAGCGCCTGGGGAGTTCTATCACCCTCCAAGTCGATGGTGACGGTCGTATCGACAAAGGCGTCGCTGTTCTCGGCGGATTGGCGGATGACGACCGTTCCACCAAGAGCGCGTGTCGCAATGGGAGAACCACACGCCAGTTGAACGCCGATCGAAAGGAGAGAAGCTATGATCGTGGCCTTCATGCTGTCTTCACGGGGCAAGGCAGCCTGTTATCGACGGAGAAAGAGGACGAGGCTACTCGGTTCGATGTTACAAGACTGCGCGTCACCCAGCCAGGAGTGGTGTTGTGGATGATATATGACATTCTTCGACATGGCGCAGGGGAAGACGTGGTCGAAAGCAGATCTACATGTTCCAAACCCTGCATGGCAACTCCATGAAGAAGGCCGTCGGGCAATACTTGACCAAACGCTGACACCGGTGCCAAGCGCCGCGTCCGGTGGCTGACTGAATCACTCAGCTCGCCTCGTATTTTACGCATTGTACTCCAGGCCGCATGTCATCCGCCGCCAGCCCAGCCAGAACGGTTTCTCGAAATTGCAGGTGTTGGAGGACAGACATACTCCGGACCAACACAGGCATCCTGCCGGCCTGTCGAAGAACAGCTTCCAGCGCGTAAGCATTCAGATGAGCCAATGGGAAACGAGTACCTTCGAAATATCGACCAGCCATAGGGAGCAATATCTACTACGACTGAAATTCGATCGTCATGTGCTCCCCTCGTGGTGAGCGAGAAGCCTTCGAGACTACGCATGTTGATTGAAGTGTAAGATCGGATGCCTGCTGACACAGTACGCCTTGTCCTGAACGAGGCTGAGGTAAGGGCGGGGTAATTCCTTCCGCAAGAAAATGTCATTGTTTGGGAAACAAACGCTTTTGAAGTCGATCTGGGATCCTGTGAGCGGATGAGAGAGAGGTGAGAATCGGGAGCGAGCATTGAAATGGCACATGGGTACAAAGGTCTACGGTAAGCTAGACACCCCGACTGGCAGTGCTAGGGCGGAGTATTGCCGTCATCCACAATTATCGTCGAAGCTCTGGTCTCCCACTCTCTTCTCACCAGCCCATATGCTGCACTCTGCTCACAGAGATCCGGCGTCCTCTGAGCACCATTTGGGAATATGGACTCGGGAGGAGATGCACCGAATCGTCAGGTCTTTTAGCCGGCTCACCGGCGAATAATGACGTCTCACTCGCGAGGGGGATTTCCTGAGTGCCTGGCGATCGCATGCACCATTCTTTTAACCGGTCCATTTGCGGAGAACCAAATCCCCGGTTTTCGGCACATCACCGTCTCGATGCTTGATCCCACAATGGCTCGCTTCTATAATACGGGCGAGAGGCAGCCTCATGATGAGTCGCAGAAACTCAAGGGCAGAACAAGGCAGGTACGATGCTGACCGGACGGGTGTTCGTGTGCCTGGCGTTGAGCCTCCTCCCCGTGGCTCTCACCGCGCCAAACTCGACCTACACGAATCCCATACTCCCAGGGTTCTTCCCCGACCCCAGCTGCACGTTCGTTCCGGAGTGGGATGAGACCTTCTTTTGCGCGTCCAGCAGCTTCAACGCCTTCCCCGGCATACCGATCCATGCCTCCAAAGATTTGACCAACTGGAAACATGTCAGCAACGCCCTCAACCGGCCAGAACAGCTCCCGGCCCTGGCCATTACCAACAAGTCCACGAGCGGAATATGGGCCTCCACGATCCGCTATCACGAAGGAACCTTCTTCGTCATGACGACTCTGGTTTTCGACGACCAGCCCCAGACCAACTTTTCACGGTGGGACAACATTGTGTTTCACTCTACAGATCCCTTCGACTCCTCGTCATGGTCAGATCCGGTCCACTTCAATTTTACCGGCTACGATACGTCGCCCTACTGGCTCGACAACGGCACCGTGCTTGTCACCGGCTCTCATCCGTGGCAAGTCCAACCGGGCATAACTCAGACAACGCTCGACCTGACCACCGGAGAGGTCGGACCCGATTTCCGCTATATCTGGAACGGCACGGGTGGCCTCGCTCCAGAGGGACCACACATCTACTTCAAGGACGACTGGTATTACCTGATGATCGCCGAAGGTGGCACGGGGGTGAACCACATGGAGACCATCGCACGTTCTAAAATGATCGACGGCCCTTACAACCCGAACCCGAACAACCCGATACTGACCAACGCTAATACGAGTCAGTACTTTCAGACGGTCGGACACGCCGATCTGTGGCAAGACGCCGCCGGCAACTGGTGGGGGGCAGCTCTTTCCACTCGGTCGGGACCGAACTATACGACGTACCCAATGGGCCGTGAAACAGTTCTGTATCCCGTGACATGGACCGCCGGCGACTGGCCAGTATTGCAGCCGGTACGTGGCCAGATGAGTGGGTGGGAAAAGCCGGCCACGAATCTCAGCATCGCTGGAGAAGGGTAAGTCATGAGCATACAACGTCGGGTTCTGCAAACTGAAGACGATGATCTAGACCGTTCGCGGATGCCGCAGACTACCTCACTTTTCCACCAAACTCCGGCCTGCCGATTCATTTTGTCCACTGGCGGATTCCCGTCGATGGGTCTTACACCGTCTCTCCTCCCGGCCATCCAGATACACTCCGGCTCAGTCCATCCAGACTCAACCTTACAGCCCTGGACGGGAACTACGCCGGACCCGAGGGCCAGACGTTTGTCGGCCGCCGTCAGACGGACACGTTGTTCACTTACAGTGCAAACCTGGAATTCTCGCCACAGCAGCAAGGAGACGAAGCCGGTGTCAGTGTTTTTCTCACTCAGGTAAGCACCTTTAGCAGCGCTGTGCTCGTCAACCCCATAACAATGGTGGTGCAGAACCACCATATCGACCTCGGCGTCGTCCTCTTACCCAACACAAGCTCCTCTGCGTCACCACGGCCACTTGCGCCGTACTTCCGCTTCTCGGCGACATCCTACCTAGCCGTGCCGCCACCACTGCTTGTCCCCATCCACTCCTCGTACCCGAACTATACGACCCTTTCGAATCGAAACGCCACGTCACTGAACTTGTATCTCGAGATCAAGGCCATCAATGTGACGCATTATGCTTTCTCTGCCGGCCCGACAGATGCCATGTCGGATGCCATCACCATCGGTTACGCTCCTGCTGCGGACGTCAGCTTTGGGTTTACCGGTACGTATACATGGCTGAAACTTTTAGCCACACGGGCAAGTGTATGTACTGACACACATCAGGGACACTGCTGGGTGTTTATGCCACCACTAATGGACGGAGCGTCAATGCCTCGTCGCCTGGTGCGCCGGCATATGTCTCCGAATGGAGATACACTCCTCAAGGACAATTCTTGAGCTAATAGATGTTGGACGCACACGAGGGAATATGCTATGGATGACACAGATGAGGCCTTCCTGGGCGGCTTGATCAACTGTCCTGTACACAGCACGGCGTAGGAGTTGCGCATCTGACCCGATCCAACGCAACGATGGAATAATATTTGTCCGAACCATATCCTTCTCGATGTGCTTTACGCGGTATGTATGTAGTGTCACCTCCCGCAAGTCGCGTCTCGAAGTGGAGGGTAGAACAATCATATCATCCACGTTCACATAGGGTTTGCTCGTCGTGCCCATATTCTCTCCTTACAGGTCTTTATCGACTCCTCCTAATTCATCCACGCTACTGGAATGTACGTTCCCATCCTTCGCCAAGGTTACGGCGCTGACCAGTATTTCTAGGAACAGCATCTCCCACCCTGGTGTCCCTTTCACGCCACGAGCTCTGGCCGTTGAACTCTCGTCGAGTCTTGCTCTAGAACCACGTATAACTCTCAGCATCCAGGTGTTCGACATCGTCATCAGCGCTGAAATCGGCACATCTTCCGACTCACCCGAGGCAACTAACCCCGTGACCCAACTCGCCACAGATCTGAACCACCGTCAATGCAAGAAGTCTGCTGGATAAGGCGTGGAGCCGGCCTTATCAGACAGACTTCCAGCACCTCGTGCAAGACCTTAAACATCGCTACGGACGTCAAGCTCGGGTCTGGTTCGAAACGCAGTGCTGGGACTGGTGAATTTCCACAATCGGATTTCCCGAGCCGACCGAGCTCACGATCGTGCTCATTGCAGCATTGCTGATGCATTCTCTCCTTTCAAGAGTGTTGCCATTTCAGTGGTGGTTTTAATTACCGGCAGTACCGGCGCTCTAAGTCGTGCAGATGCATGCCTCTGCTTTTGCTCTTCTCGGTCGATCGGTGCTCAACCGGGCGAGGCGTGTCCGGTTCTTCAGCCAAGAGCGGTGCTCCGCCCAGGTGGAAGTATTTCCGCTTGCATTCCAGGCCATGTATAAATCCGGATTTGCCCTCATCGTGTGTCATTCCATGAATCCGTGACCAACGGCGATATCCTTAGCCATGGGTGTGGCAAGACCGGCCTGAACCAACCAGACATGTCTTCTTGATTGTAGACCTCGGGCTTAGCGCCTCGATCCAGATTTGTCTTCCGTCAATGCGACACCGCAAAATGCACGGATCATCTCGACGGGCTGAGTGGCCGATTGAAACCGCCCACACGATTCATATACTGCCTGTATTCCGTCTTCTTCTCCTTTCTGACGCCGTAGATCTGGTTTCCCGGCACCTTGGTGTTCTGCGTGGTCTTGAAGGTCGTGAACCCCATCATCTTCCGAAGTAGAGCATTGTCGTCGTCCTCGTCAACGGCCATAGTATCGCCATTGGTTGTTGGATTAGGCGGTCTGTTCGCAATGCTCGCTTCTCCTTCCTTTGGTTTTGTGGTCCGCGATTCTTCCTCGTCCTTTCTCGATGGCCGCTCCCGCGCTCGGACCCGGTCGTGGTCGTTTCGGCGGAGAGGGGACCGTGTACGGACGGAAGGACCGCCACCGTTTCGCGCCGGAGAGCGAGATCGTGAGTGTCGATTGGGCCGCTCGCCTCGGTGATCTGTATCGCGTGAGCCAGAGGGTTGACCACCGGTAAGTGAGTAGTTCGTACCCTTGGGATCTCGGGGCCGCTCGCGGCTCCTACTTCTCTCGCGTCGGCTCTGTCCGTTCACGTCTCTGTTTCTTCCGCCTCGATCTCTGTCTCTGTCCCGGTCCTTGTCCCTGTCTCTCGGCCGGTCTCGGTCGCGGTCACGCTCACGTTGTGGCCGTTCTCTCGATCTGCTGCGCTCCCGCCTCTTGTCCGGCGTATCTCGCGACCTTGACCTGCGTCTTCTCTCGACCTCCCTTCCCGAACCTCGGCGGTCGTCGTCTCTGGTCTCGCGGGGTTGGGCCTTGAAATCTCTTCCGCTCGGACTGGGCCGTGACCCTATTCTCTTCTCGTCATCTAGACCGGCAGTGCCTGCTGTGCGCTTTGCGCGTTTGGAGGGAGGTTCCGCCATGGTCCACAACTCAAGCAGAAGCCGGGTAGAAGCTGAGACGTGTGTCAAGGATATGAAGTCTAAGTGAAGGGAAAATGAAAGCTGGCACAAGGAAATTTCGCGGCTGTGATGCATATTCACGCTTGGGTTTTGCTGCACAGACGTAGTCGCAGTTACGGCCGAGCATTAAGCGCAGTTCAGCGAGTGTCCGTTTGAATCGAAACTCAAGTCAACATCACACCCTCATCACTCCGCATTCAAAAGGCGTCAATACTGCTTTCGACTTCGATCCAGACAGCCATGTCTCCGCCTTGTAAGGCGCGGAATGTTGTCAATGCCTCGTTCCGCACCACAGTTCATCTGCCAGATAGCAACCGGCCGCCTGCCTTGTGATGGCCAGGAATGAGTTGCGATTGACTGATGACCCGCGACTACTTCAGGGAAGCAGCAAGCCTGCCACTTATGAAGACTGTCGGACCATGGATACCCTTGACGCTACGAGATACGACTGTCGGACCCGTTGAATACCTCGGTTGGAGGCCGTCCGATTTAGAACCACACTCCCTCCATCAGTATCGCCGCCATGTTCCCCGTCCAGGTCTCACCCAGCTGATAAGACCTTCGTTACCCCTTCCGCTACAGCTTGTCTCCCATGTTCGAACTCGACTAAAATCTACTTTGCCGCAATGAAGTCTGCCGCGCCGTCGAGTGCGGAAGCCAAGCTACTCCATCTCGTGACGAACTGAAGACTGATCCAAGAGAAGTGATTCGGGCCGCCGGGCGTTTGGGGACGGAGTTGGTTGCTCCCACATCGTTCCCAGATGAGGCCTCCACGTCAATTTGGAACCACAATTTGAATGCACGGGTTAGGTTTCCGTCCCCATCGTCAACGTCAAAACAGCGCTGAGTAGGACGAGCCCAATATCAAAGCTACTCCGGCGAAGACGTCTCGAGGATCCCGCGTAACTTGGCCAAGCATGTCGTCTTCGTCCGTGATCGGTCCTTGCTGAGAAACTTAGGAGGCTTGCCAGTCCTGTTTGAGTCAACGAGCCGGAGTCCTGACGTCTGCGCTGCGAGAACCACTGCCTGGGAGTAGGTTCGAAGGATCGCAGTGGCAGGCCCTGTCTGCAACTGAGGATCCGGCGATACAGCGCAGACATCAATCCCTAGATCTCTTTCGATATAGCCAGCGTTGGAGAGAACGGCTCGTCACCGGATAGCTTTCATTGCGCCATGACGCTCGACATACCACAGAAGTCAAGGTGCAAGGAAAGACAAAATTTCTGGGAAGTGCTAGCGCGCGCGAGCCAGCGTCTAGATAGATCCCTTACCTGACAGACAGTTGTACTGGTGCCGGTTAGAAGCCATCCATGCGTAAGCCTCGTGTCGCACCTCACGAGCCGAGGAGACGTTCGCCAAGCAGGAGATGTCGGTCTCTGACAGATGTGGGCCATGCAATGCAGAGGCCCAGTACAGTCTTTGAGAGTTTTACTAGCACCACAGCTGTGACTGCACGACCCAGAAAATGAGTATGTGCTGGAGGCCTACGATGCATTGGAGCGACCGATACTGCAGAAGATAATTAAGCACTGACCAAACCGCGGATCAGGCACAAAATGCCAGTGCTGTCGTATGACGACCCTCTTCGTGCACCGCACCCAGCGTCTTTCCACCTCCAACGGCATTGAACTCGTGAACGAGGTCCGGGCGGCAGATTACTGGAATCAAAGGATGCTCGAAGCACGAGTCTGCTGCAATATCAGGTACCCATGAGGCAAGCGGCAGACAAAGCTGTCTGTTCCCGAATCCATGACACTCAGTTTTGTCGACCGCAATCACGACCAAGGAAAAAGGAGGTTGCGCCCAACCTCATTGCCCACCGGGACGTCGTCGGGCTTGAGTGGTCTGCTACCCCTCCACTTAGCAACCGGTATTTCCTTTCGACGGATTGAGGAATCTCAGAGCGTACTGTGTCATGACACGTTGCCACCAATCTATCGCCTCCGCAGTTGACTCAGAACAGAAATCGCAGCCAAAGCAACCAGGGCAATATCCCCCGTGTATTGCTTGCCTGCTTTCAGCTGAGCAACTAGACCTACAGCGATCAGCCCCAAGCTGATACTTGCGGCACTCAACCTCAGCGTTCTGTTCCCGAACAAGAGGCTCAATCCCACGACTAGGTCGATGACGGGGGTGATTTTGGCGACTGTGGAACCATCGTCGGGGGCATGGTATTCCTGAAATGCGTAGAATTGAGGTGTATGTTCGCCGTGGGTGAAGCGGGAGAACGCGCCCAGCAGCACGACTGACGAGAGGAGGTAAGTCGGGAGATTTGTGAAGAAGGATGGCATGGTTCTGAACAAATTGCTCTTTGATAGAACTGGATCGACTGTTGCACTCTGGATTCCTGCCTGGATGAGAATGGCTTTCTATATTGCCTCGCGAGCAGAACGCCGTCAGCTTACTTGGCCGACGAATAGGCGGTGATTGATTTGGAAACACGCGCAGGTTAGAGACGGGGCTGCTTGGGCACAATCTTCCGGATTGCGTCTGGAGATAGCGGTTGAAGGGAAGAACTGATCGAAAAGCTGGATGATGCCAAATTACGACCCTTCATCGAAAACTAGCACCGTTGTGAGATCGAATAGGAAGCTCTGACCCTTTCTACACGGCCTTGTCGTAGGCACGACGAGGCTGGAATGCCAAGAAAGGCCGGAACAAATGCTGCAAACGATGCAAACGCCGCAAATGCCGCAAACGGACCCTGCGTGTCCTCCTCGCCCCCCTCACTGCCAGGCGGCCAGGTCACGAACACGGTCAAATCGCAGGCTACACTGCGATCACTCGTCACTCTCTACATCCTTCCTCTCTTTCCCCAATACCTATCACCTTGAATCTGCAACCCCTCTCTTCAAACACTATTACACATCCTCGCGAGTGGTTTTGAACGCTCTGCCGATCCGTTTCAACCCCGATATCACCCCGCCATACACGGTCGATACAACCATGCAATACCTCCGTTCGGGCCTGGACCAACTCCGCGACCGTTACGCTCCCGTCAGTCACAAGTCCACCTTCCGCAACACCGGCCAAATCACGCCGGAAGAGTTCCTCCTTGCAGGCGACTATCTCGTGTACAAGTTCCCCAGCTGGTCGTGGTCCGACGCATCGAGTCCCGCGCGGCGGGTGTCCTACCTGCCTCCGAACAAGCAGTTTCTGGTAACCCGCGGGGTACCGTGCCACAGACGGTTAGACGAGAACTTTGCAGGCGGACATGGCGCCGCCGACGATCTGGTGAGGGATGGTTTCCTGGGTGGACCGGACGATGAGACGGAGAGCAAAGGAGGAGGCGAGGATGAAGGCTGGCTCAGGACAGGCGGCACGACGGAGAAAGAGCAGGAAGGCCTTAGGGGGGAAGTCCGGACGATGAGCGAGAGTGGGCAGCTGGGCAAGAAGGCCGTCGAGGACGAGGACGAAGAGATTCCGGACATGGAAGACGAGGACGACGACAATGAAGCCATCATCAGAGACAAAGGCGAGGGAGCTGCTGCGTACGTCTTCTCCCTCCCCCATCCTAGCCTTCTGTCACCAAAAGACACCGGTAACTGACCTGTTAATGCAGACCCCTCCGCACATACACCCTATACATAACCTACACACCCTACTACCGCACGCCGAGGATGTACCTCTCCGGCTACCTGTCACCCAGCGAGCCCCTCCCTCCGCAATCCATGATGGAAGACATTGTCGGCGACTACAAAGAGAAAACCGTCACGTTAGAAGACTTCCCGTTCTTCGAGAACAGCGTGAAGATGGCGAGCATTCACCCTTGCAAACACGCCAGCGTGATGAAGATCCTGCTCGACAGGGCGGACGCGGCGCTGAAATTGAGACTGGACAGGCAAAAGGCCGGCGGCGCCGACTCCAAGAAAGAGATCTCAGGCATGGAGGGCCTCATCGACGACGTCTCGAACCTCAAACTCTCGGAGCAGAAACGGGGCCACGACGCCGGCGTCAAAGCCGCCACTGGCGGCGCGGGCGACGAGTGGGAGGTCCTGGACGAGCAGGAGAGTGCCGAGGACGAGAGTGAAAAGGTGGCCATCCGGGTGGATCAGTACCTGGTTGTGTTTTTGAAGTTCATGGCCAGCGTGACGCCGGGGATTGAGCATGACTTTACGATGGGCGTCTAAAGGTCGGGCATCAGGTTGCGGGCTTTGACGCTGACATTAATATGCGCGACGCAACGAGTGGTCCAAGTATGGGTAGTCAGCATACATACAAGACCGAGGATATTCTTCCGGCTACTTTGGCTGCCAGCCAGCCAGCGTGACGCCGGGGATTGAGCATGACTTTACGATGGGCGTCTAAAGGTCGGGCATCAGGTTGCGGGCTTTGACGCTGACATTAATATGCGCGACGCAACGAGTGGTCCAAGTATGGGTAGTCAGCATACATACAAGACCGAGGATATTCTTCCGGCTACTTTGGCTGCCAGCCAGCCAGCCGTGCACTCGAAACTCTGCAGTCTCTAACCATGTACAGAGTTTTGTGTGTGCATAACAATGCTCCAGTATTGGGTGGGTAGTGCAAGCTAAGAAATGCTACAACCTTTCCCCGATGCTGTATCGGCTTGACGCCCAAGTATGCGCCGCGCCCGACTTGTAGTACTCGTAGTCACAGTCATGCCTTATAGATAACGTAGGTCGGTAAGGCAAATACGTCGATAACCACTTAACATGAAGACGCTACAACAACTCCATCCATTACAGTAAAAGCCGCGGTGCGGGCAAGTCATACGGCTCATCGCCCATCATACCGCCCTTCCTGGCCTGGCCCCCCTCCTCCTCCTCCTCCTCCTCCTCCTTCTTCATCCTCTGGCTGTCCCAGACCCTGTGCCACTATCGTCGCCAGCGATCCCTGGCTTTGGCCCTGATTCGGCATGCCCGGTCTGGGTCCCATTGGTCTCTGCATCTGCATCTGCGTCTGAGCTCCTCCTTCGCCTTGTCCCTCCCCCATTCGCTGGGAGGGATCCATCATGTTCGAGCCAGGTCCAGGTCCTGGTCCGGCTCCGGGTCCCGGACCGTAGGACGGCGGTCTGGTCAGCGGTCGTCGCTGCTGGAGGGTGGGATCGCCCTCGGGGGGGCCGCCACCGCTGCCGCCGCCTTGATTCATGCCGCCTGCGCCGGCGGTGCCAGGTGGTCCGGACACGGCGCGCATGGCCGTGGGTGTTGCGCCCGGCGGGGGAGGTCGAGACATGGGTCGTTGCTGGGGAGGGCCGTTGGAGGATGCGTTCATCGGGTTCATTGCGTTGGGTCCGGGTCCTGATCCAGGCCCTGGCGCTTGTCCTGGTCCTGGTGCCCCGTTGGAGGGAGGAGGCGGTCTACTCATTGGTCGCGGAGCGGGAGAACCCTCTGAGGCTCCGTTTCCGTTTCCGTTCCCGTTGGGCATTGGGCCATTAGGCGCTGCTGGTCGGGCTACAGGTCTTGGGGCTTGCATCTGCGCGTTGTCTCCGCTTGCATGTTGGTCGGGGTTGCCCGGACCGTTCGGAGATACAGGTCGAGCCATGGGCGTGGCCTGTCTGGGCTGGAGGTGGTTCGGGTTTCCGTTCGCCTGTTGTTCGACCGGACCGTTCGTGTCGGGCAATTGGTCCGACGAGGGGGACCTGCTAGGGACGGGTTTTCTCTGCTGCACTTGGCCGTTCATTGGCGATGGTTGGGTTTCCGGGCCAGATGGGCCGTTCGGTGCAGGGGATGGCGATCGCGACACGGGCTTTCGAGCGGGAATTGGACTCGGCGGCATGGGCTGTGGGCTTGGGGGTGGACCTGAAGCTGAGGCAGGACCCGGTCCTGCAGCTGCTGGGTTCGGTCCCGATCCCAGAGGAGGCGGGCGTTGTGCTGGAGGTGGTCTGTTCGCCGAAGGAGGAGGATTCCCGTTGACGGCTTGGGGCGGCCGATTCTGCATCGCGCCACCTGGGTTACTCGCGCCCTGCGGATTCGCATTCATGGCGCCTGCAGCTCTGACCAGTCCGGTCTGCACATTGGCCGGTCCGCCCGCGCCGTCTTTCTGTTGAAAGCGCCTGAAGATCAAGTACGCCCCCACACCCCAGAGCCAGACGAGGACAGCGGCTCCGGTGGTGAAAAACAAGATCGGCAGGAGAACCAGCAATGAGAAGCCCATTGCACAGGCGACGAACAGGAGAGCTCCCAGCCCGCCCATCATGACACCGGCCAGCAACGCGAAGACGAAGGCAATGGCCGTCATGAGGACAAGCGGAAGGCCGCTGATTGCGAGTTGCGACAGCAGAAAACTGGCGACGTAGGGCCGCTGGGCCGCGAAGGCGGCGGCTGCTTGTTGCCATTGCTGGCGCTTCTGGGGCGGGAGCACGAGGTTGAGATATTTGCTGGAGTTGGTCGTGAGGGCGCTGACGCCGCCTTGTATTGGGCCGGGGACTTTACTGGCGTTGGGAGCGGGAGCAGGAGCCGACATGCCTCCTCCACCGCCGCCGGGCGGAATGTTGGGCCGGGGAGCTGCGGACATTGCGGGTTTGCGTGTTCACGAGATTTGATACTGATTCATGGCAGGAAAGGAAACTGTGATACTTAGAGTGTAGAAGCTTTTTCGAACGCTGGCTCGGTTCAGGAATGAATTATGTGTGAGGTCGAGGTCAATCTGAGGTTGCGGCGTCCGGGCTTATCAACCAGGCCCCGAGTTTGCGGTCGATGCACCGCCATAAGCTTATTCTATTCTTAAGCTCTCGTCCGCGGTAGCCCCCGTCATCATAAGATCCTTCGATGGCTCTCGCTTAGGTGGCCAACACCACTACTAGGCGAGAAAAGGACCATGACAAGAGCATAGCACGGGTGGCGCGACAGTGCAAAGCTCACCAAGCTTTGAGGGTGAAATTGGCGTGTCCGTGTTGTTGATCAGCTACGGTGGAGCACTTGGAAAGACCTCCTCGACGCAGCCCCAGCAACGAGCGCGTCGCCTCTACGCGACTTAATGACAAGATGGGATCTTGCGACGTTCAAGGTTGATAGAGCTGTTGTGCACACAGGTCCCCTGCGAGCGGAGACGCGTAAATGCTTGGAGAGAGTATATTTGTGGCCTAGAGAATGACGCGTTGCTTGTCAAAGAGGTTTGAACGAGATGCACAAGGGAGCAAAAGCCCGATGTTGTTGATCTTCCGACAAGGCGTCATCGCCTTCGAGCACGAACTCATTGGTGGCTGGAGCTGGATCTATCAATGCCTGAAAGTATATCATTTTTGAATATACGGGCGTCGTAGCTGACGTCGTCCCGCCGCACGAGAGAAGCTATACCGGCAGGGTTTGCCCTAATCGTGAACTCTCCCTCGCGAGCTCGACCAGCCGAATCACACCGACAGCCTCCTCGGGAGGGACAGGTATCTTCGACGCATCGCCGCCCAAGGCCGCCGCAAGCCGGCGATAATACTCAACGTACGTAGGCGGCTCGACAGTCGGAGCGACCTCGCTGACAATGTTGCCATTGCCCTTGTCGATGTTCAACACGCCGTGGTGGTCCTCGCTCTCGACGCCGTATCCTGTATCACCGGGCCCGAGGCCTTCCTTCCTCAATTGATCCTCCTGCGGGTCGAGATGGAACTTCTTAAACGAGCCTTTCTCGCCACGGACCCAATACCGCAATTGATTCACCTCGGGACTGACGACGCCGGCCTTGACCGTGACAAGGAGCTTGCGGGCGTCGTAGTGCAAAAACACCGTGCAAGAGTCCTCCAGCCCCAAGGGGTTGACTTCTCGCTGCGAGCCCACGAACCCCGTGACCCGCTCGGGCATGCCGAAGAGATGGACGACCTGGTCCATCAGGTGAGTGCCCAGGTCATACACGGCGCCCGTGCCGGGAGCGTGGTATGCCTTCCACGTGCCGCTCGGTGCCTCAGGCCGGTGGCGGTCGAAATGCGTTTCAAATTCGACCACGCGGCCCAGCGTGCCGTCGTCGATGTACTTCTTCAGGGTCAAGAAATCAGAGTCCCACCGTCGGTTCTGGTAGACCGTGAGGACGCGGTCCTGGGATTTGGCCAGGTCGACGAGTTCCTGCGCCTCGGCCGAGGTGGGTGTGAAGGGTTTCTCGACCACGACTTCGCACCACAGTCAGTTGCCATGATTCCAAGAGTCCCACATCGGCCGAACTGCTGAGGTTGTGTAGTAGACGTACCGTGCTTCTTGGCCGACAGGGCCAACTTGGCCAACTGCAGATGTGATTCTGGTGCCGTGGTCACGATGACCACGTGCACCTGCTCGTCCTTCACCAAGTCCTCGGCAGAATGATAGAGCTTGATGTTCGGCCAGTCTTTGCTCGCATCGTCGTCCGGCTTGGGACTTCGCTGCACGATCGCATACAGGTTGAAATCGGACACGGCGTTGACAAAGGGGATGTGGAAGGTCTTTGCACTCAAGCCATATCCGACGATGCCGACGTTGTACTTCCCGCCCGCCATGTCTTGTCCTTCAACTCCGGTCGCAGAGAAATCCGGCCGGCTTGGATACGCAGGAGTCTTCAGGGTTTCTTGCACAACTGCTCGAGGCTGTGCTATTCCTCTTCACTCACTCGGCGGTTTTCACGGTCCCTATATTCCTCGAGTCGAGAGACGTGCACCCGTCCAACAGTTTCGAATAGGAAAGCTACCCGACAAGAATGTTGCTGGCCATTGAGAAATTTCTGCATTGTATCAACGACGTCGTATTTACCCCACGAGCTCACGTCACGCAACGGCCAAACGCTGAAAATCTCGATCGTCCAGGCACGGCGGGGGGAATTACTCCTTTTGTCGCAGGCCACAGCAGAACCACTTTCGTGCTGCCAAAGAAAGCGAGTGGCCGCATAAGGTTTCCGCTGACGGTTCAAGATACATTGGCTTCGTCGCCTGTGGAGCAAAGGCGCTCTTCTCTACGGAATATGCCCCTCCGACACTCCAACCTGTTTCTTGGTCGTCCTGCTACGAGTATGCTGCCCTGTTGTACTACAAACAGCATATCAGAGGTCAATCGACCTGCTTTCATGGTGAGACGGCCCACTGCCGGTCGCTGGACATATGGGTTCCGCCCTCCAGTCTTCTCTGTTCTGCTGATGTGCTACAGACCCAACATTAAGACGGCATCCGTGTCTCAAGTAGCCTGCTCTATCGGCCCATCCTGAAGATGTAGTGGTACACAATCTCCCAGCTGTCCGATCTTGCTCCTCCCTCAGGTGACCGCTACCGCTGCTCATCTCGCCGTCGAACCAATCCTACAAATACAAGCCTTCCGGCTCACCCTCATTCTTGGTCTTCATCACACTATCCCGGGCGCTCCTGAAATCCGCCATGTTCACCCGCATCCTCCGTTCTCTGAGCGCCCTCAAGCCGGCCTCGCTGCAGATGGCTTTGATATCCGCACCACTCAAGTCATCTTTCTGGGAGATGAACTCGTCGAGATCGACGTCCTCGGCCAGACTCATTTTGCTGGTGTGCAGTGTGAAGATCTTCTTCTTGGTCGACGTGTCGGGGTTCTCGAAGAGGATCTTCCGATCAATTCGGCCAGGCCGGATCAGGGCCGGATCCAACGTCTCGATCTTGTTGGTCGCCATGATGACCTTGACGTCGCCGCGGTCGTCGAAGCCGTCGAGCTGATTGAGCAGTTCTAACATCGTACGTTGAATCTCGCGCTCGCCACCGGAGGTAGACTCGTAACGTTTGGTGCCGATGGCGTCGATTTCGTCAATGAAGACAATGGCCGGGGCATTTTCGGCCGCAACTTGGAAAAGTTGTCTTACGAGCCGGGGACCATCGCCGAGGTATTTCTGAATCAATTCAGAGCCGACGATCCGTAGGAAGGTAGCGGACGTCTGGTTTGCTACGGCTTTTGCAAGCAATGTCTTTCCTGTTCCGGGAGCACCGTAGAGGATGACACCTTTGGGCGGTTTGATGCCCATTTCTTCGTAGAGTTCGGGGTGTAGCAGGGGCAATTCGACAGCTTCGCGGACTTCTTGAATCTGCTGCTCCAGGCCGCCTATGTCGGCGTAGGATTCTGTGGGGGCTTTGTCGAGTTTCATAACGGACACGAGCGGGTCGGCGTCATCTGTCAAGACGCCGACCACGGAGACGGACTTGTGGTGTAGCAGAATCGAAGCGCCGGGTTCAAGTAGGTCTTTGTCGACGAAAGACATGATGGAAACGTAGTATTCTGGGCCGGTGGCGGAGGAAACAATCGCGTGGTCATCGTCGATCAACTCTTCCAAATTACCGACACCCATGGGACTGCCGCGCATGTCGTCAACTTTACTTCGCTCGTCGGAGTTGCGGTCCAGGGGTTCTGCTCCCTCGGTCGCTGCGGCAGGGGCTTGTGTCTGGGCGGCTTTGGTCTTGCGGAGTCGCTCTTGGTTCTCGACGTATTCCTCTTCTAGCAGCAGGTGGTCGTGGACTCTCTGCATGCGGAGATATCGCAGCTTGCAGCGGGCGGTCGGGTAGATGGTAGGAAGTTTGGCGGCGGCATTTGGCCCGGCTTGCTTGCGCTTCCTGCGGCCGATTCTGGTCGTCGGTTGCGGAGGTGGCTCATACTTGGGTTTCTCTTTCTACAGCGAGACTCAGCAAGAAATAGCACGACGGTTAATGCTGACTTACCTTCTTCTCTTGTTCATCCTTGCCTCCACGGCCGCCAGGAGCTTGCTGTGATGATTGCTGGTTCCCCTGCGGAAGCTGTTAGTATGCTGGTGAAGCATGTGAAATATAACCCTCACCATTTTCAAGTTGTAGCGAAAAGGGCTTCGTCGCACTCAGGGAGCAAAGACTAATGGGTGATGGAAAGGGGATGAAAGAGTGAGGGAGATAGATGGCAAGACGATTGATTACAACAAGTCCGAAAGATGCGTGACGAGGCTCGATCGCGCCTGTCGGACCGCGGAAATACCTTTCTCCGGCCTGCACTGGAAACCCCCCGGAGTGAGGCTGTATTTCTTTGCAATCCACAAACCATCAGGCAACACGTCCGCAGTGGCTGTGTGACATCTCCTCCGAATCAGACATTTCTTCCCCAACTACGAGTACGGCGCCATCTGCCAGTTTTGTCCGGATATTCAGGATAGCCCAGTCTTACAAGCATCCTCCGTGTATCTTCCGGCCATCGTCTTCGATGTGATTCTAGCGACTTACAGCCTCGTTCGCTCAACCCTGCCTTCTGACACTTAACTGCCTCCGCTTTGCCTGGGTCTAGTACGGAGCTTCACCGAGCGTCTCAGACTATTTCTGCTACACCTCAACTCAGCTCCACGGCCGTCAGCCGCACGAATCTTTCCTCGAGTAGCTACTCGCACAAAAAGAGAAAGAACATCAAGAGATGGCAGGTCACAAGGCTAGACGGATAGCCAAAGATCTGGCGGACATCCGTGCCGACTCGACCTCTCAGATCTTCGCAGACACCGTCGGAGACAGCATCACGGACCTGAGAGGATCATTCAAAGGTCCTTCGGGAACACCATATGAAGGCGGCACATACGAAGTATCTATCAAAATACCCAACGAGTATCCCTTCAAACCACCCATCATGAAATTCACTACCAAGATCTGGCATCCCAACATCTCCAGTCAGACAGTAAGCCGGACAGCGCACCAAGTCTGGGACCTGAGGAGCTAACCGCGTGGCAGGGCGCCATTTGTCTAGACACCCTCAGCACAGGCTGGTCACCCGTCCTGACGATAAAATCGGCTATGATCTCATTGCAGTCCTTACTCAGCTCACCCGAACCCAAAGACCCTCAAGACGCCGTGGTGGCCAACCAACTGATCAAGAATCCCAAAGAATTCGAGAGGCAAGCACGTGAGTGGGCGGTCAAGTACGCCGGGGCACCAAAGTCGTTCATCGGTGAAAGCAGTGGCGGGGCTACGGATAAGGACATTGAGGCCGCCGAGAAAGAGAGCCAAGAACGAGAGGCGCAGGCCAATATCGCCGTCTACGATGGGTACAACAAGGAGCTGATCGATCGGTTCGTCCTGATGGGCTTCGACGTGGAACGCGTGGTCGAGGCATTCAACTACGTCGGAATCGACCGGAACGGAGGGCAGGACTATGAACTAGAAGAGGCGTACATGGGCGATATCACCGCGAGACTGCTGGGCGAGCCTTGAGAATGCCGTGGTCTTGACGGCGTTTCTTGGTTGAGTAAATTGCATAAAAAGCGCCGGTGTCGGTATGGATATGGTTCTAGGGACTCGCATCGGCCGGTGGTGGCTTGTGTATATCACGATTATCATGACCATACGGTAGAATTGAACTTGTCTATTGAGATAACAGTCCAATTGCTGTTTGTTGGAAGATGAGGTACGTAAGAACCGCCAGTTCGGTTTGAAGGCTGTCATCGGTGCGTAGCCATGGGTAATTCGTGGAATGCTGGAGAGTACGGAGTGTCACCTTTCGACTTTCATTTTCTCACCCTCCAATCAAGCAACATCGTCCAAGGGCACTTTAAACAAAGTAATACCCTAAGCTAATCTACGTCGACGCCCACCACATCGTTTTGAGATCCGATCACATTCCCCACCAACACGGAGCCACCTTCTCCCGCGTAATTACGGAATCAGTAGACTCGACTCAACTCCACCACTTCCGCTCCCACTACCACTTCAAAACCAGCAACACTATGATCCAGCAGCTCACCACGAAGTAAGGGAAAGGAGAAGAGAAGAGAGTCGAAACGAAACGAAACTGCCCGCCGGCCCGCCACGCCATCATGATCGAAGACGACATCTACCGCACATCCAGCCAGTACCGGCTCTGGTCGTACACGCGCGAGTCGTTGGCCCGGATCCGGCAGGAGACCAACGAGCTCGCGGCGCAGAGGGTGCGCGCTGCGTTCCGACGCGCCAGGTCGTCTGCGCAGAACGGCGGCGGTCCGCACGGTGCTGGCGAGGGTGAGGGTGAAGGTGAGGGTGATGCCGCGGCGTCGGTGGCGGCGGCGGCAGGGGAGGATGGGCCGGCGATCGACACGTTGACCGTGGAAGAGGAGTTGAAGATCGTGGAATGGGGGTGTAGCAAGATTGTGGATATGGGGGAGGCGATGAATCCGCGGATTCCGAGCCACGTCGTGGTGAGTGTGCGTTGTGTTTATGTGGTTTTTTATTCTTCGTGTTCTGTTCCTTGTGTAATCGATCCGATCTACTTCAAGAGGGTCTTTGGTTTTGTTCTCCCATTCCCGTACATACCGAAGGGGCCTCAGCAGAATCGGGGGGTCAGGATCAGGACGAAGCGACTACTGTTGCTGATGCTACCCTTTGCTACGTCTTGTGTTGTCTTGTCTCCTCCCGTCTCGTTGTGGCCGCTACCAGTCTGCTTGAGTCTACTTCAATATGACCCCCACCCCGACGTTTGATCCAGTGATGATCACAGCATCTGGACTAACTCCCATGTTCCTCCCCTTTTCACAGGCCACAGCGACGCAATACCTGCGACGGTTCTACCTCACGCAATCGCCCATGACGTACCACCCCAAGGCCATCCTCCCCAGCGCGCTGTACCTCGCGACCAAGGCCGACCACTTCTACCTGCCGCTCTCGCGGTTCGTGGCCGAACTGCACAACATCTCCGAGGACGACGTCAAGGCCCCGGAGTTCCTCCTCCTGCAGGGCCTGCGGTTCACGCTCGACGTGCGCCACCCCATGAAAGGCCTGCAGGGCGGCCACGTCGAGATGAACGTCCTCGCCGAGGAAGGCAAGCTGGGCGCCGCCGCCCTCGCCCCGGGCCGGGCCAGCGAGAAGCGCATCGGCGTGGCCGCCGACCAGGCCAAGAAGCTGCTCGCCACCGCCGCCCAGCTCACGGACGCGTACTTCCTGTTCACGCCGTCGCAGATCTGGCTCGGCGCACTCATGGTCGCGGACCGCGACCTGTGCGAGGCCTACTTGAACCACAAGATCGAGCGGATCGTCGAGGTCGCGGAGCGGCAGGCCGACCAGGCGACTGACGTGGACGTCGCGGCGTTGCAGGCGAAACTGCTCGCGACCATCAACTCGTGCGCGGAGCTCTTGCAGTCGTACACGCCCCCGGAGGAGGAGTCCGCGACGCAGCGCAAGGAGATGCGCCGCATCGGGAAGAAACTTAACGTGTGTCAGAATCCGGAGAAGACGGACATCGTGGCGGTGGCGCGGGCAAAGGCCGCGGAGAAGAGGGAGGGCAGCGCGACCGGCAGTGGGAGTGACGCGGAGAAGGTGGCGAAGAAGCGGAGGTTAGAGCGCGAGAGGGCAGAGAGGGAGGGCGACGTGTTTGGGCCCGCGCTGAAAGATATTGCGGGCAAGGATGGTGGGACGGAGGGTGGGATGCGGTGACGGTGGGGAAGGGAAGGGAAGCGACGGCGGTCAAGGTGCCACGAAAGGCCCACCGCTTATGTATCAGGGCCCGCGAGGCGTGGCATCAGTTCTCTCGGCGCCCCTGCTGACCTGAAACTTGGTTCCTTGCGACGGTCGGCAAGAGGGGGACGACTGGTCACAGTAGCCAAGGGCACGAAATGAGTGTACGGACCAGAGGAAACGGAAAAATAGATGAACATGGACGTGTGCTCCCGCCATTCTGTCGTTCGCCAGATTCTCGTCGAAACCGTCTATTCTAGCTGGTCCTTGAACATAAGCCAGAGACCAGCGGTGGCTCGCTTCGTCGCCAATCATTCAGAGCGTGCAAAAATGCAGAGTCTAGTCAGAATTCGAGCCCTTGTCGCAACCGATGCGACCGAGAAGCTCTTTCCGATCGCTGCTTGGTCCCAGCAGGTTGACGCCAGAGGAGTGCGCCGAGTCATGCTTCTGTTTCCGCCTCACACCGCTCGTTGACGACGCGGTCACGGACTCTGAACTAGATCTTCGGCTTTTCGACGAAGAGGGCGACGTTGATTTCGACTTGGATCGGGATTTCGTCCTTGACTTCGACGTCTTCGAGATTGAGAAATTGGGATCCGTGCTGAGGACCTCGGTCTCGAGATACCCTTCCTGTGGATCGACGCAGAGTTTGACCTTGTCCACATAATCTCTAGGGGACTCGCCATCCTCCACCTCTTCACTATCTTCATCGTCGGAACGAACATCTTCTGCTCCTTTCCCGGTGATGACCTTGTAAGCGACTCTGACGATCATGCCAAACCAAATGATCAGGATGACCTGCAGCGCTGCAAGCATGCTCAGGAATCCCCATTTGATGCTATTGTTCCAGCAGACTAGTCCCACGGGGTTCTTGAACGGCTGGATAAGGTGATCCCAGTCATTGGGGGTGGGGATGGGGCCCTCGAGATCCTGTGCACTCCCCCTGTAACAGCCGTACCGGATTTCTTGCGGAATGTGCGCGTAGATGCTATACCAGACCATGCTGTACAGGACATGTCTCAGGGCAAACCAGGAGACCATGAAAACGCCAAACGCTACGTCGCAAGCGACTTCGAAATGGAGATACTTGAGTACTTTGGCCAACGGGAGAATAATGTCCGCAAAGTCCATGAGGCAGAGGATCAAGGTGCCGACGCGGTATTGATGATAGCCATAGGAGGTAAAGATAAGCGAGCAGGTGAAGATGTGGTGAGTGAACATCTGCCAGTGGTCCTTGCGGCGCTCTTCGATGTTGACCACGACGATCTGTTGGAGCCAGAAACCAAATTGAACAAGGTAGTACCACTTTGCAATGCCCTCCATCTCACGGGCGGGCCAGGTACGCCACAAGGCTCGCAGATTGAGCCAGTAATCCGAGTTGTAAATGATGTACATGCCAATGCACCAGGAAGCGGTGTAGTAACAGAGGATCCAGGCCTGTTCCGCGAAACGCACCTTTGGCTTCTTCTTCTTGATGCCCAGGATCCCAGCCAAAGGAGCAAGAACATAATCCATCGTGGCGCATCGGAGTCCGGTAAAGGCTATAGTCCAGTAGAAGACAAAGAATATGTCGTCCCAGCCGAGGGCGAAGTTCCCTGTGGTAGGGTTGTAGTAGGAGATTCGGAAGAATTTCTGGGTGTGGTGTCTGGCCGATGGGAAGAATATGTGGAGGAAGAAGAGCATCGATATGAGGCTCAGCGATATGCCTGGCTTGATGTCAGTATAGAACCCTCGCTGCTGTTCGTTCGGGGTGCACTCACTGATTTGGTGGTCTACAACCCATGTGCACATGCGGGCTACGGTGCTCTTCTCTTTGCCTTTTCTGTCCCACCTAGGCCAGGCCGTTTTCTGCGAGGGCGACTCATTGTGCTGCCGCAGTCCCGGCGTTGTATGTGGTATCGGTTCTAGTTTCTCTTGGTCCATTTTCGGTGTATTGGCGACAGCGCCGACGACAGAGGTTGCAGCGAGAGTGTCCAGCCCTAGGCCGGGTGACTGAAGAAGCCGCTGATAACGAGGGGAGGGTTCAATATGAGAGCGACCAGCGCAACGAGCGTGGAGTCGGAGCGGGAGCGGGAGAATCGCAAGCGAATGACAGATCCGACCGAAAGCACACGCTCACCAACGTCGAACACACTTCTCGCTAACCCAGAATGCCAAACCGACGCATGAGTCCATTCGGACAGGTGCAAGTGGACTGATATGGAATGGCAAAGGAATATTTTCAGTGCGTTCAATGGCGGGGGACCAACTGGCGGTGTCGGTGTAGCTGACCCGCCGCCAAACATGATTGGCGGTTAAGCTTCCGGAGCTTAACGAGCTGCATTGGGCGGTACGTACTAGGCGCTACTTGGTTCCTTGCTTACCAGCTTCGGTAGTGAGGAATGGGGCAGTTCCTGGTTAATGATTTCGGGACTTGTTCATTGTACAGTACGCAATCTGATCCCTGTTCTGAGATGCAGCGTCCTCTCGTCCTTCGAAGCTCCCGATGCCCGTCGTCCCTGCATGAAAGTATTCCAATTGGCAAAGCCCATTGCTCGCTTTCAGGTCCCAGGCTCCAAGTAAGCACTTGCCCAATAGCAGGTATTTCCGGCCCTTCTTTCTGTCTTGAGCAGCATCCACCCCTGAGGTACTCGGGCTACCCCTTTACGCCATACCCAGCACCATCGCCCTGATCGACGCACTTGTGACCCGGAACAGTTCGGCTTGGCCATATATGTTACATGATGCTTGACAAGGCGGCATTGGACTCATTGGAGCAACAGTCTCGACACTCGTCAGGCGAGGAATTGCATCCGTCCAACTGTTCGACCATGGCCACTTACGGATGGCGTGCTCGGCCTGTCTGGTTTGCCATAGTCTTGTGTTGCGCTCAACGCCACAGACCATATGGCTCTTTGCAAGCTTTCCACAGCTTGATTGTTCCGTCCTCGCTTCCAGTTGCGTAGAGCTTGCCGTCAGGGGAGAACGAAACTGACCAGATCGGGCCATGGTGCCCTTTCAATACCTCTGTTTACGAATTAGCTTGACCTTCGATCTTGAAGTGTAGGTTCGTACCCAGTTCTTTCTCTTGCTCGAAATCCCATACCCGGACCCAGGTATCCTTGCCGCCGCCCGTCACGAAACGTCCGGTGCTTGGATTGATGGCCACACTGGCTACTTCATGATCGAACTTGACTTGCTTGATGAGCTCTCCCGGTCGTCCGGCGTCGAAGAACAAACACGAATGCCCGGCTGCCACGCTCAGGATACCCGGATCGCTATCCTCCGCCTTGTTGGTAGAAAGCTCGCACGAAGTGATGTCCCGGTCGGTTTTGACAGTGGCGATCACCCGCTGGGTCCTCAGATCCCACCAACGAAGAGTCTTATCGTCGCACGCAGTGGTTAGAACGTTGTAGTCGACGTTCCAGACGATCGATTTGATGCTGCCCCCATGTTCTCCGGTTCCAATCTCATGTCCTTCTGAAGCGGTGGTCGGCGTGATGGGCGATGAACCGTTGACCTGGTCGGGAGAAGTCGCACTACCTCCACGGGTCAAGTCGAAGATCTTCAACTTTTTATCCTGCGCCCCGGTTGCTACACACTGTGGATTGATCTGGTTCGGAAAGGCAACGGCGCGAACAATGTGATTGTGGGTCAATATGTTCAGGCACTCTCCGGTCTGAGGATCCCAGATTCTCCTGGTCAACCGTCAGCGTGCGCCATCTGCAGTATGATTAGATCGGTGTTACGCGGTGAAGTCTGCTGATCCAGTTGCCGCGACCGAAGCATCCGAAGAGAGTCTCGAAGTCCAAACAGCACCCTTGTGTCCGATGAATGTTCCGATCCAATCCCCAGTCATGCCGTCTCTCAGCATCGGATTGTTATCTGACGCGAGTCAGAACCGTCTTCATGGAAGCGCAGGCCTTACCTTTGCACGCGGAGATGAGATAGTACTGGTCATCGTCCACGATAGAGGAGAAATTCAAGTGTGTCACTGGTCGGGAGTGTCCGTGGCAAGTCAGCGGGACAACGCGTGGAGTGTCTGTAGATCGAGTCAGGTATTTTCATAACCAGTTTTTCCCACATGCAGTCATTACCTGCGGACATGACGCTAAGATCACGCGCGCTACCTCAGGTGAAAACCTCGCAGAGTACTGGTTTGGAATGTCGTGTAGTTGGCTGGGTCTTGAGTGCGCCAGTATTGGATGCGAACAAAGTGCGGTCAGTTTCTCTCACGCAGATAGCCGGCGTGAAGACTGTGAAGCAGACTGATCAGGAGAGAATAAGCCAAAATTGATTAGAAAGCGACGCTGCCAAACGTCTTCTCGTCGTGAGAATGAAATGAAAATAAGAGTGCAGTAAAGGGGAGGACTTGCCCTCGCAGGCCGTCTCAAAATGCTCTAATATCTAGGGTACCGAAGGTAATGTCATTAGGTCAAAGTCATGAAAGCGAGAAGGGTCCGAAGAGATGTCCTGAACAATATCCTGATGGGTGTTTGTCGTTGTCGGGTTCATCAGGTTCCCCTTCCTTACTGCTCAAACAGCGGCCATGCCAAATTGGGAATAGCACCGATTGGCAGTGACTCTCGCTTCACGGTATCCAATTGTCGACTGATTTTGCGTCCGTCAGCCTGACCTTACTTCGCCGTCCCATAATCCTGTCTAAGTATCTCAATTCGTGCCCGGTGATGGCTACTGTCTGTTAAAACCCTACACTCCTTTCTTTGGAATTCGACCATCTTGAGAAAAGGCGGGCGGATCCAGCGGCTTGCTGCTTAATTTTCTCAGAACAGCACAGCTGGAACAAAGAAACCGATACGCCTAGCTACAGCCGAGCTCACACCGATCTGGTCCAGCTTCTTTGTCTCGTAACTAATGCCCCTTCTGTCCTTGCCTTCCCACCATCCTCCTTCCTTGGTTCTGTCCGCTATCTCAGTCCAGATGTCCCATCATCCAAAGGACAAACTCCGCACTTTTCCACTATTATTGCTCAATCACAAGGGTACTATCAGACCTTCTGCTCTTCTCTTTGTTGTGATTCACGTTCGCCAGACTAACCTGTGACGATGTCCTCTGACGTGTCTTCTCGACAACTGTTGACGGGGTGCAGCTGATGTGACCTTTACAATATTCCTCCGCTACGCCTTGCTATGTATTCTGATCACAAGCCGTCAGCAGTGAAATATCTCTTTGCTTTTCAAATGGAAACAATACGTATCATCCTTCACTGTCAAGCAGCAGTGAGGGCTTCACGAGCAAGGCAGCGGCACAAGCTCTCCGACGGCGTTACCGTGTTAACTGTGTGTCGCGCAGTTGCCTCCGCTTCACACTGAGATGTCCTTTTTCCTACATCTCGACACCGGGAAACCTCATTCGTTGCTCGCTATCCGTCTTGTTTCGAGCACTGCCAGTGAACTACTCTCTGAACACTGCTTCCGCCATCCTTCAAGAACATCCAGAACTCCCGGGATGTCAGTGGAGCGACGCCGGTACCTACTAGACCGTTCCCTAGAGTAAGGCGCAACAGTGATAATGCATGGTCGACAAAGCTAACCTCCCTAGCGGTCTCAAACAAGTACTCTTCACATCGCTCTAGGCAATGGTACCTCCGACTCCTCTTCGGCACTCATGCGCCGAGGCTTCCGATCTCGGATTGTCTTTCTTTATTCATTATGGAGCTGAAACTGTGCCAGGAGGGTCTAGCAGTCCAGGTGGCGACTGGGCACTCTCTCAAACCACCCCAAGACTGGGACACCGGCTCGTAGACTCATGCCGCTCATTCCGCCAAGACGCAGCTCGAGGTCAATCTTCCGATACATAGCGACAAGCTATACAGATAGCACAAGCGAGGCAGATTTCTCCTCTCCGAGATCTCCATCTCTATCTGTACAAGGATCGCAACAGCGCCCCACGGGCGGACGGATTCCATCCGAGGGATATTTTTCTGGCCAAGGACGCCAAAGACACGAGGACAATGACGCATTACAGCGCCTTGGACGGGAATCTACTTTCACTCACCGGTCAGATGTCTGGTCATTCGAGACGAGCTCCTGGGACACCATCATAGACAAGCCAACTACAAAGGAACCAGATCACGACCAAGCAACCTCGGACGAAGACACTGGCAAGGTACTCCATCCGCCTGCAGAACAGCAGCGCGTGTCCCATGCCACAGAAATTACCCAACCCGCAGCAACAACTATGAAGAGCTCGCAAAGACAGTGGTCATATTTATCCCGTTGGTCAGACGAGTTCGATCAGTTTCCAGGCACCCAACCGGACTCCCTGATCCGACCGCATGCTCCAGGAGCCTATAGTGTGTCCAGCTCTAGACTTGAGCAATTAGACCTTGGCTTTGTGGTCTCAGCCCATCTGAACACCCAGCAGCGGAAACCAACCACACGGGTTCAGCAACACTATGCGGAAACCAGACACAGCATACCTGCAGGAGGTGATGACCATGCGGTTGCCGTCAAAGGTGCTGGAGAGAATGGTCCTTCCTCGCCACATGATGTATCCGTGGAAGTTAACGCTGAGGCATCAGCCTTTGCGGATCATGTACAACCCCACCAGGAATGCCACCCTACGACACGGCCGAGCCTTGTACCACCCGGAGCCCGACGACAACTTTTGGCTCCTGGCGTCGCTGTGCACAATGCCACTGGGTTGCTGTCGCAGATGCAGGAGCACATCCATCAGCTTGCGTTTGAAGAGCAATCTCACAGTGAGGAGCTCCGAATTGTGATTGGTGAAAACTGTCTGTTGCGCAACAACTAGAAGCAGCACGCGGCGCAACAAGAGAGCGTGACAGGGAGATCGCTCGCCTGCGCGGCCTGCTGGGAGCAGACGAAGGCCCACGGCCTCCCCAGTCGTCGTACCTTATCCCATCGGCAACTCGAGACGCGGGGCCTGTCCAGCATGTTGATGGACGGTCTCAGATGGATCTTGGGGCCCAGGAGTCTGAACAAGAGTCCTACTTCGATGCCAGCGAGTTACCCTGTCAAGCTATTACACCCCCACAAGTCATGTCAAGCGCCCCAATCTACAATCATGGTTCACCAGAGCAACGAGTCATTCCTCGTGGTCGACCCGCACCGCCACCTCGACGACTACGATTGTGCTCTGGCCTTGTAGATGACGATGCCGAAGACGTGAGCGAAAAAGAGAGGACCGACTCTTATGCCAACGTATGGGGGGAAAGAGTCATTCAACGAGAATAGGCGTGCCGACCAAATTGATAGCGAGACCGGAAGCGTTGTCCGTTCACGAGTCTAGACAATCTGTTGTTGACGGAGATTCCGAACACGACGAATTCGCTGGTCTTCAAGCAATCGAGGCGACTCCATCAACAGTCTGAACTTCTCTCATCTGAATTGCTTGTTATGTGAGGAAATGCACAAGAGGCAAAAAGCCGCTGGGTACATTACTGTCCAATCTTATGGAGTCTCGGCTTTTGCGAAGATTCGAACGGGAGGAACGGCGAAAAACGCAACCGAGAGCACAGGAGACTTCCGGAGGCTGGAAGTGTGCATTACGGACCATCGATCTGAATTGATGCATGTGTTCTTCCAGCTACACAAGTGAGGAGTTTCCGCCGGTCAGCTTTCCCAGGACGAGCTTCGAGTCTATGCAGCCACTCAGTGTATGCCACTCCGTACCGGCTTCCTACCTTCTGTTCTGACTACCGCGCACACGTCATATGGTCTAGGTAACCTTGCATCAGAGCAAGTGCACACTATGATTCTCTGAACTTGTACTGGGTAACTGATTACCGTAGCGTCAGGGTTCATTCTCGCATTCGAGTGTCTGGCAAAGGCAGCTGTCCGACTAGCGACTTCCGCATCCAGCATCCGCTGCCTCACAAGTTCCATTGCCTCAATGCGCCACTCATGGTGATGGTGATCTTCAAAGCCTCTATCCCGTCTAACCTATCTCGATCCTCTTGTTTATATATGTGGCAACAAGAGTCAACTGGCGAAATCTCCAGCAAGTGTCTGACACAGTCCAACGACAGCCGGCCACCGTGGCCAAGTTTCAATCCATAATCCTTCCGCCCTTTTTGTCGCTATGGACAAGTGCAAGTCGCCGTGAAAGCGGTGCGGCCAGATCTGACAACCAAAGTCGACCAAAATGGAGGCTCGAATCAACACATCGCGGAGACCGACAACACAGATGACAATTGGAGTCCAATTTCCAGCCGTTCACATCAGCTTCACGTGACACCAGGAGCCAGTGTGCAGGCCTTTGCAACCCATCATATCACTTCCAGAGGACACGAGGCGGGAAGCCCTCTGACTGTCAGCGGTCGGAGCCTTGGACCTGGTGCGTCAACCGACGCTTGCACTCTCTGGCTGCATCGCAGACCTGATGATGGTTTGACTGACCTTGGAGCACTCTCCGATCCCTTCAGCCCATCCTGCAGAGCAGGGAGTGACCGGTTTCGGAATGAGTCGTCCACGACCGCAATTTACAGGCTCCCGACGCCGCCACAGAGGCCCAATCGTCAGCATCTGGAGATGACGAAGCGTCAACGGCGTAGCGAGTATGAAGACTCACGCATGTCAGTGGGACCACGCAACAACGAGGTCAAGGAACCGTCAAAGAGGTACGAGCGCGCACAAGACCAACAGGTACGGAAACCTTTGAACAACGCGATCAAAGAACAAGTAAGCGAAGATGTGCCTGGGCGAGGCAATGGCGATGAAGAGCACCCGGCTTCTTTCCAAAATCGTACGGCGCTGTACAATACAGCACGACCTTATTCGGCCCACAGTATGGTCTCGCTCATTGTATTCCTGCTGATATTGTCCGTGTTACTCCTGAGGATATTATGGGTCAAATTCACTGGCAGATTCAAGATCCATTGAATCAGCCTACAAGCAGCTTTGGTTCCCAAAACGGCCTGGGGCAAGTTCTTTCAACACAACCTTGGTATGCCAAAGGCTAGGGTACAGTGACGCCAGAGCAGACCACCACATCGAGGACGCAAGTGCGGCATTACGAGTACTCGAGACCAGTTCAAATACTGCCCGGAAACACCGAGGTGTTACGAGCTCCCAACTTTTCGTTCAGCAGCTTTACCCAGCGCCTAGATGCACTCTCAAGGAGTCCTACGAGGTCCGACTCTTCTCTCATCGGACTTGATCTAGTCGGATCCCGAGGCACTAGCGCGAGTCAATTTAATATCAAGGGGATCTATGGATCAAACGCAGACCAGATGTGCTGCTCAACTTCTGAGAAGTGGCTGACGAGGCAACCCAATCCGACGCTTCTGAAAGACCTTTCTTTCTCCCTAACAATGGATTTGTGGCTCGACTCTATTCTGTCTGTCTGGCCAAGGCAGTTACAGGGGCTCTGCAACTGCGCCCGACCTCCTTTCGGATCTGACCGCCTCGGCTACTGCCTGCAGAGGGTATTAAGAATGGACGAAACTCCTTCTCGAGCAAGACCTCGCATCTTCTCTCATGCACTTGCTTTCTCGCCGATATCCCACAACAGCACATTGCTGGCGAAATCCTCTCCTCTATTTCGCAAGGACCCACCCACCAGTTTCCGGTCAACTACTGATACCACCAAAATCATTGCGACAATGTCTGTCAAGTCTGCATCCCGACGGGGTAAGCGACACACCCACTTCGACGACTGCAAGATCAAGAGTCTTCTCAAACGTGCCCGAGCAAAATCACGTTCTGCGTTCCGCAGAGTCAAGCCTGCCCAGCACCCTGAAACGCAGCAGGAAGTTACCTGTGCAAATCAAGAGCCCAATATCGTCAGTGACGATCTATTCCAAGGAGCATCGACTATATTGGATGTCACTCGTCTCTCCCAGACCCGTTCCCTACCACAACTGACTGAGCAGTCTGCTTCACGGCCATTGAGAGTGAGGTACGTCATCCGTAGTCGGACACATCACGCTTCCCAATCTCAATCTAGTGACTTGCCTGACGCCTCGGCCTCGAAGTCACAGCGGCCCTCTAACAAACTCAGTGAGATTTCAGCGCGTTCACTCGCTCAGCCTTCGGTGTATTTTGCACCTCCTTGCCAAAGAGCTGAAGAGCAACATGCTGCCGAGCTCGCGGCACCCGCAGAACTGTTTGGAGCCGATAAAGATGATGACCTCGCCATTCAGCCCACAAGTCCCTCTACGGAAGCCCGACCAGAGCATGCGGCAGTTGACAGAGCCGGAGAACTAACCCTATACCGTACCAAGCAAGATTCATTTCATCTCCCGCGGCCCAGCGTTTCCGAGGAGGTGAACGCTCAGATTCTCGGCGGTGCGCCGCTCGAATCTGACTCGACAAGCCATTCTCTGTCTCCCCTGGTGTCTTCCCGGCACTTGGCTTCTGGGGCCTCGAGCAATGACACGTTTGCCCTCTGGAAGATGCGGAAACCTACAAATCCTGATGCGAAAAGCATCTATTTTGGTGGCCTCGAAGCTCTCAGTGACCCGTTTTTGCAGTCAGCGCCACGGAAGGAGTTTCCAGGGGAAACAACCTTCCACGTAACCGCGGCCCATTCAAACAGACAAACCCAGAGAATCACAAACGTCGACGCAATTAGCGCTGCCGAAAACCGGACCCCGAAATCTCCGGCACGTTGGTCTGATGATTACGACCAGTTCTCGTCAGATGGGCAAAATCGCCGCTTGACGAAAATTGCACCAGGACAGTACGAGCTCCTGGACAGAGGATACCACCTGAACCCACCACCGGTACTTACCACTCGCATCCCGCGCGTCCCCAGGTTGGTTGCAGATGACTCGTCTGACGAGGGTGAAGCTACGGCGCCACAGCCTGAGCCTTTGTTTCAAGAACAACAGCGGGCTCCACAGGAACAAACTCTTCCTTAGCCCATTCCAGTAATGGTGCCGTTGGCCGCTACAATTGGGAACACCCAGTCAGCCGTGAACTATTTGACTGAGCAGCTGAACAACCTGGTCTATCAGGCCCAGACGCATTTCTGGAATGCTGGAGTCTTCGCTAGGAGAGTTGCGACTCGCAACCAGGAACTAGCAAGAGCTCTAGAGAGTGTCGATGTGAGAGATGAAGTGATTGAGCAACTACGAGATCTCCTTGACACAAGAGAGGCAGAGATTGCAACATTACGGGCTCAAGATTTACCCGATAAGCATCCCGCACCATTTGGCAGTGATTACGGTGACGAGTGTGAGACATCGGATCTCTATGGTGGAAGCAGCCATCATGCAGGTATTGAAGATGGAGGCAATGAAGCTGGCGGCGGCGTCCCCATTGACACCATAGAGTGTCCGTTGCTTCAGGAGTATCAGGGGACCGACGGTGATCAACTCTATGAATCCGACGACGAAGATGAGGTTCTGTTGAACCCGGCTACGGACACTCGTCGATACCGTCTTGACCTACTGGAGACGGCTTCGGACGGCGCTCTGCTTGCCTTCCGCGAATCTTCCAGCCCTCCACGGTGTATCCAACCACACTCTGCTTGATTCAGGGTCAGACGACTTTCTTTTCTATGAGATTTGGGCCGAAAATAACACGAAGACGTGGTAAGCGAAGCTTTGGGGAATGTGGAACATGTAACAACAAAACAGAGTCTGTGGAATAGTTGAGATTCTAGGACTGCAAGGCAGAATCCTCACTACACACAGAAAGATCCCGACAATGATATTGCTGCATGGTAAGTGGCTTTTGTTCGTAGATGAGACTATCATTCAGAATACTTCAGAACATGGCTAGAAGACTGACCAGCCACAGCTTGCTTTTCGCCATTGTCTTGGACAGTTTTATTGAAGATGACAAGGAGTGGCAGAAATGCGCTTGCCCGGCATCGCCTTGGAGCTCCCGATTCACACGTACCGATCACAGCGGCTTGGTGTCCGATCTTTGTCAACACAATGGAGGCAGCGACGAGTAAGCTAATCCAAGAGTCTTTGTTCGTTTTCTCCAAGATATCTGACTGAGGGTTTTGTACCTCAGGCATTGAGATCCAGTGGCCTAGGCAGGTACACAACTGCCATGACACAAGCAGTTGCCTTGTTCGCTGCCCACAGACCACGACGGTGGGGCTATGCTCTCCCTTCTCCCCTGTCCTGGTTCCTTCATGCTTCAGCAGCCTTCATAACCAGTCTTGGTGGGAATCGTCCCCAGTGCGCAAACACAAGACCTAGGACATCGACACAAGTCTCTGGACTCATCCGCATTCCCTCCGTCATTTGAGCCAAAGATTACCATGTCAAACAATTATCGGAACCGAGGCTTTGGCAAGAATTATGTCCAACCCAATGTCTCCAGGGCTAAGGCCTACCTCAAGGGAAAGATGATTACTGTTCTGGGTAAGTTCAAACTTGCTCGCGGAGCTCAACGGCCTCAACAGCATCGTACACCCGGTGTTTACAGTGACCCTCTGCCTCGCCCATTGCCTGCCGCAACGCGTTCAGGAGATGAATCCCAGATACCTGCACTTCCGCCAACACCGAGTGCTGACAGCGCACCGCGATCGAGAACCTATGTCATAACGGGCTTGGTTGACGGCTCTGCTAGTCCAGCAATGCACTCGAGCGGCCGCGAGCAGACCTCGACGTCACCGGTCGTCCGAACCCCGGCAGTCTCTGCGTCTCGGTTTCAACTTCGCCGTGATCTATCTGAAGGTAATCCCTCTACGCAGCCAGAGAGTCTTGGATCTGAGGACTCATCACTGCACACACCTCAAACGTACCAGTCAAGGCATGAACAACATTTGAGGGTAGCCGGAGAATTGGACTCTCGGATAATTGGGGCGTCCTCACACGAACCTGGTGAAGCTCCCATGGTCGGTTCATTCGCTGAGCGCATGAGTCGTAGACAGGTTCCCGCCCGCACTCCTGGATTCGTGATCTACGGGGTTGATAATCTCGATGACCCATTCTTGGAGCATGGTAGAGCGTCTGCAGATGCTCCTAGTCCACCCCACGTTCCGACGTATCAACGACAACGAAATGCGTCAGACAATTGGTCGGACGATGAAGCGAGCACAGCTCCTGCTCCAGAGCCCGCGCCTGCTCGGCAACAAGACCCTCCTCCGCGAACATTGGTTCCGCTGTTGTCACACGAATTCGCCCCCAGAGTTGCTGTCCGTAACATCCAGTGGGCCATGCTCGACTTGACCGAGGCCTTGAACGACCTTGTCTTGGATAACAGAACTCACCACCGCAATGCCAGAGTTCTTGCCAGCAGCCTCAGGATTCGTGATATGCAAGTTGAGCAGTTACGAAGCCGACTTGTAGCAGCGGAAGCGGAGGTTGATATGTTGCGGGATCTGCGGAGACGCTGAAATGTGAAGATCAGAGGGACGGCGTGTACGTGCGGAAAGAGACAATGGATCCAGGTTCATCATTGACGGCGGGTTTATAATAGTAAGTTCAGGTATCATGTTGTTTGGTACGCCAATTGGTTACTTACAGCTCTACGCTTCCAGGCCTTCAAATATCGGATTGCAACCTCGTGCTGCGAAGTGACAACATGGCCGCTGGGCTTTTTCCCAACAGCCCTCAGTCTACCCCCTTTCTTATATATATACCTACTGCCAGACATCTGCAAAATGTCGTTGTCTCTTCAATCCCGAAACCAGGTAAGCCGACGTTGAACCGCCATCTCTCTCCTTTTGTATCTAACAATGACCTTTACCTCCCTGAAACAAATGCAATATGCTGAGCAGGGGTCCAGTTGATTTCACACCAGGGACAATGTCTCTTTGTGCAGCATCGCTCCTCCAATGCCAACAAAGGAACAATGAAGGCTCAAGATGCTTCGTCCAGCTTCGTCGATAAAAAGGAGTCTGTCGCTCCATGCATCTTTCGATTTGCTCAGAGAATTCCAGCAGAGACAATTTGCAGGTACCTTGTAGCAGTCGCAAGGTCTTGACCAAATTGCTCTGCTTGGATTCTGTACCAACACTCGCTCGCCAGTAAGTCTGAATCTTCAGATCAGGATGGCCGCGACAAAGTCATCCCGTCTGTTCAGCCGCGCGAAGAAGGGTGTTTCATCACTTCTTCGAAGAGTGTTCCAATCCGAGCATCAAGACCACACCAACGGTTCACTGTGGTCGTTAGCGAGCAGGATTCGTTCTGTGAGGCTAACTCTGACAGGTCTGAAGAGGAGGATACTGTCTCAGAATTGCCGACTCCTCCACTGATCCAACGCTTCCGCGTGCGATGTCCTCGTACCGATGTGGCGTTCCGCGGACGCCTGAATTGATCTCCAAGAGCCAGTCCGCGTCGCCTACGTGAACATCATTATGAAGCCCGATCGATTGCTGAGGCTACCTCCGATGCTCAATTGCCCTTTTCCACTGTGTCTGGAAAAGATACAGACATCTTTTCTTCAACAGACCGTGTACATCGACGACAGGCCATCCGTGCCGAAGAGCGAGAGCCATGGCTTTGACGTTGGTTGCTGGACGAGACGGGGAGATTCAATGGCTCCGAGACCGCCTTCAGAATCCTCAGGGTTGGACTCCTTCACGGCCAAGCCGACGGCTGTCATTCTGAGTGTTCGGCGCATACGCAAGTGAACGTGCGGAGTCTATTTGCAATAGTAAGAGAATGGAAGAAGCCAGGTGAGTACAGGACGCACTTCGAAACTGCATATGGTTCTAAAACTTCAAAATAAACTTACTGACCATCTTTCTATTGAAGACTAATGCGGCCGTCCCGCTATATTATATATTTCAATCTCTCATAAGACCAACTCGGGCAAGCTCCTTGATGCGCAGAATCGGTGTCGAGGTGAGTAAATTCTGTATGTTCGAACTTCCATTCTTCCTTTCATTCTTCTGCCTTTGGCCAAACCTGGGTCTGGCCATTGTTTCGCGTCCTTCATAGTCAAGCATGTTTCAGTCATCAAGACAGCTTCATCGACCCAACTGCCTTGCTTCAGCACAAGGCGTCTCCTGTCCTCCATCTTTCAGTCATCAAGGCGCCTTTGTTGACACAACAGCCGTGCTTCAGCACAAGCCACGTCTCTCTCATCCAACGCGTCTTTGTGGAAATGACTGCCTTGCATCAGCATAAACCTGTCTTCAATTTCCTACAATCTTCTCCTTTTCCACAACATCTCACCACGGGAAAGTTGCTGATACTTTGCGATATTCAGCCAAGGTACTCAGCGGTTCTCCCAACCCTGCACTACTCAGCCCAAAGTCGATCTCAAAATGGGCAAATCGAAGTTCGGCTTCCTTCGTCGGGCCAAAGGCAAGCTGGCCTCAGCCCTTGGTAAGATCGCTGCTCGGGTGCATCGAAGAGGCAACCCGCAACCTGAGAACCCTCAGTGGGAAGGGTTCTCGGACGCTTTTTATGCTGGGTCGGCGCAGTTCAGCTTTGCGACGACCCCAGAAGCGGTATATCGTCACCACAGCCCCCTTGTGCGGTCGTCCACTGGCCTTTTTATCAATCATTCTGACCCAACTCAGGGTCTGTTTTGGCCGGAGCCGATCGAGGCACCTTCTGCCGCCAATTTCCCCTCCGCCGATTTGCGTTACCTCGGCGCCAACTATGAGGACGGTTCCAGCTGCGCCGCCCTCGACTCCTCTTCGAGCTCTTCTTCGAGGTTTGAGGCATCTTCGGATGCTCTCATGTCATCCTTGCTGGGCGGTCTTCCGGAGATTCCTCGTCTTCGGCGAAGATCAGGCCGAAGAAACCTCCTGTCGAGCCGACCTTCAAGCCAACAGGACGCGGCCTCGACTTCCGACATCTCCAGCGTCGGACACGGTCAAACGGCGCAAGCCGTAGACTCCCGGCAACAGCGTCAACCTCTGCTGGACAATAACTTCGTTCCCGAACGCAGTGTTTCGGGATCTGTTCAGGCTCAGGTACCGACTTCGCCTACTTCCGGAGGCGTGTATGGCTCGCCTGGACCTACCATCCGCGAAGGTTCTACCTCCTCTTCGCCTCGACCCTCTCCGGGCGCCACCGCCTCTGAGGCATCCCACATTTCGGTCCCTCAGAGACCGCAAAACCCGCTGGTGCAAACCTTTGCTCTCGGAAGCGATTCATTGCCTGATCCATTTGTGGTAGGCCCGACACAGGCTCAGGCAAACGCGAATTCCAATACCGGTAGTCACCAATTATGGTCCGAGTTCTCGAGCTCTTCAGATTCGAGGCCCAGTCCAGTGTATCTCGGCTCGGGAAGGTACCTTCTTCACGACGGTACCGTCCATGATATTCAGCATGGATGTCGGCGCCTTCAGGAGCCACCGATCAATGCAGTCCGCTCTGTTCGAGGAGAAGTGCGACATGCTTCTTCCAATGAGGCAAATGATGCTGACAGGTCCGATTCTCTTAATGGCGAAAGTGAGTCATTCACATCAAGTCCTCCGCGGGTCGCAATCCGTCATCTGCTCGCCGCAGTGTCCGACCTCGACGGGTTCACCGCACCTTCTGCACGAGAGGCCATAGAGGGCCTGGAGCAAGCAGTCGACGGCATCGTAGAGGTCGTCAACACTCTCCTGGGCGACATTGAAATACACGCATACAACGCAGAAGAGCGCCGGCGGAGACTCGATGAGCGGACTCAAGACCTGGCCGAGGCGGACCAAATAATCCAAGAGCGGAATGCGGAAATCAACCGGCTCAGACACCCTGAGCTGTACGGTGAGCACACTACACCCCCTAGGTACGCATCTGACGTTCAGGAAGGCCACCTTTCTGTCACCCGAACTCCCGGCGTCGTCCGAGACAACATCAATAACGGCCCACCAACGCCAGCGACTGTAGTTCGTCGCCCGGAGCCCGAAACTGACAGTGCCAGTGACCGACAGGTATCAGTGACAGCGCAATATGGATCCGCTGCACCGTCGTACCGCACTTCTCCAGATACTGAAAGTGTCGCTGCGCCATCCTATCGCACCTCTCCGGATACTGAAAGTGTCGTCCAGCCGCTGACTCCACAGGTGGTCGCGCAGGGGAGCCCAGCCTCCAGCCAGTCCAGGGAGTCGGACAACATGATGCTCAGGCGGACGCCACTCTTCCGTCGTCCAACCATTTAATGAATGACACGGGTCCTGAAGGTGGGTGAATCTCTGCAAGTCCGAGTTCCTAAGGCCATGAAATAAAAGGTAGGTCGATTCAAGGGTTAGAGGAATAGTTAGCAAGATCATTTATACTTGAAGGTAAGACTTGAGGTAATATATACACCGTATCTATATCTTACTGGAACTTGAATCAATTAATTGGCGGTGAACTGAATTTCGTCCAGTGTAAGGAGGAGATTGTCATCGACGGTAGCTTGGGTCCGTGGTATCACATATCGAGTTTCAGAGAGACGTTTGGTTCGCCAAAATGAGAACGAAACTAGGATGAGATTGTTCCCCGTCTGGCAAGTCGTGAAGATAGAATGAAGAGCAATGAGCTGTGTATTGCATAACTTTGGATCGCTTCGGTCAAGAATGACAAGTCCAGGGACCTCTGCTTGAGGTTGAATCTTGTCACAAATTTTAAGTTCATCCATGTTCTGTACCTCTTATACATTATGCGTGGACCCCAGCCCTGGCGACGGCTGTATTGAGTCAATCTCAGCCACTGAGACTGCGAAGTCCGCAACGATCCATCTCTACACGTATGGAAGAAGTCTAAAAGAGACTCTGCTCTCACTGTCGGCGCCTGTCCACCGCCGTGCCTTCCAGGAATGGAAGGAAAGGCGCGCGTGCCCGACCGCGACATCCTCATTGTTTGGCTTCCTTAGGTCGAGGGCCTTACCCTCGTCGCCAGTATCATGGTGGGGAGTTGCCCGATCGCATAGCCCGCGGTGAAGCAGTTGCCCGCGTAGGTCAACTCGCTGCCACACATGTGCAAGGCTTCTTTCATGCCCGAAACGTAGGCATTGTTGATGTTCGCTTGGTCGAGGGGTTTTGCTGAAATACCCGAGGCAGGCGGCCGAGAAGGGGAACACGTCGAGCTCGAAGAGGAACCATTTCTCGCGCTTGGTTTATCCGGGTCGTCTCCCACATGTAGCGTTGGATGCAGCGCAGGCCCTTCACGGCCTTGTTTCGTGCATGAGGCTGTGCTGGAACAGGGGTCGCGTTACCGGAAGAGACGTCTTCGCTACCGGTAGAGACTTGCGCAGCTGCTTTGATATCATTTCGCTCCCGCTCAGGAGACATCTCGGCTAGCGAAGACGGGCTAGAGGATTTGCAGATAAACTAAATCGCACTCGTCGCTGCCGGGGCAGTCCGAGCAACTCGAGCCGTTACATACTAATAGAATGTGTCCCGAAACAGCCCTTAGAGCCCGTTGCGCCATACTCCATCGCAAATTGACCATCAAGCCCAGAACCCAGAAAGCTGGACTGGGTGATGGCGCCATATCTGAGACGCTGATACCTTGCAGTTGAGCTCTTCGTTATCTCGTGGGTATGTGCGCAAGTCGGTGGACAGACTCCCCGGCGCGAGTCGTGCAAGTGTCGGACAAACAGACGGACGAACACTTCGTCGTCTCCTGATAGTATCCTCGATGAGAAAGCAATGCGACAACGCAACAAATGTACCGACAATGCGGGTGGGAAGTCTCGATATTCGCCTTGTTTCGACGAATGGCATCGTGAATGATGTGATGGCGACATTTGGAGAGTAACTGACACAACTTCCTCCGCATCTGAAGCTCTGATAAGAAGGGGGACTGGTAATGCCATGCGTTTTGATGGAGGGAGCGATGTCGGCGCCCTTCGCGAGATAAATGGCCTGTCCAGTGCTAGATTGTAGATAAACGTCGTGCCTACAGACAGAGGATCTCGGTAATCGTCACACAACTTGAATAGATATCCAACACCAACACCATGGCAACCACCACGACTGAACAAACCAAAGCCCAGTCCCAAACACCTGACTACAGTCAATATGACTTCAGCAAGCTAGAGCCATACGTGCACCCTCCCGAGACAAAGGCAGACTTGCCATGGTCCGAACTGGTCACGCTGGACTTGGAGGACTATCACCGACCAGGGGGCAAAGAACGACTGGCCTCGCAGCTTTCCCATGCCGTCCACCACGTCGGCTTCTTCTACGTCAAGAACTTCGGCATGGACCAGGAGACCGTCGACCGCCAATTCACTCTCGCAAAGCATTTCTTCGACTTGCCCACAGAGGAGAAGGCGAAGTATGAATGCAATTATGCTGAAGCTGACTACAACGGCTGGCGACGACCAGGTCGTACCTTGCAAGAAAGAGCCTTCAACAACGTCGAGATATTCAACATTCCCAAGTTCACACCGGACTTTCTGGGAAAGTATGATTACCCGGATCTGCTCAAGGCACATATTGATGAAATCGAGGTATTCCAGAAAGCGCTGCACTCCAACGTGGTGTTGCCGCTTCTGAGGCTGTTTGCCATTGTGTTGCAGTTGCCGGACGAGGACTACCTCGTCAAGCAGCATACGTACGAGGAGAAGAGCGAAGACCATTTCCGGTACATGCTGTACCATCCTCGAACGGAGGACGAATGGAAAGCGGCCGACTATGGCAAGAAAGGCGGCCATACCGATCTGGGAACCGTCACGCTCCTGTTCAGACAACCTGTCGTTGGCTTGCAAATCCTCGGCGAAGTTGGCAACTGGACCTATGTCTCAGCTCAACCAGGCACAATCACCGTCAATCTGGCAGATACCATCTCGCACTTGACCGGCGGTTGGCTGAAGAGTTCTGTACATCGTGTCGTTGCTCCACCAGAAGATCAACGCCAGTACAAACGTACAGGCTTGTTGTATTTTGCCCGTCCTCACAACAAGACGGTCCTTGTCCCCATCACCGACTCTCCCGTGTTGGCGCAAGCAGGCGTCAAACCCCGGTTCGATAAGAAGGTGACCATGGAACAATGGGTCAAAGCCAAGCAGACACTCCAGCTGAACCCTGATATTGCGGCCAAGAGATGGGCTGAGAGGGGAGACGGAACAGTCGAGGTGATTTCAGGCTTCTTGGACAGGCGTTATAAGGAGTAGATATTGCTACGAAGCATCATTCTCGTCTGAACTGACGATGCCACGCATAATCCAGCATTGCCGCAAAGTGCCTTGTGTCGTGCTGTAGCTTGACCTCGTATCGTGGACATGAGTTGTTTCTCTCCTTTCGCTCCTCAGGGTACGGCGAATATGCCTATCTGGATTGTCCCGCCATTGTTGGCGGGTTGGACTACTCTCCTTCTTTCTGCTCCTCGAACTCAACCAAGTCCACACCGGCGCCAACAACCTCACCTTCACCATGTGCCACTCTCTTCACCTTTGCCCCGTCAACTGGACTCCTAATCACTGTCTCCATCTTCATACTTTCGATGACGACCAGCGGTTGTTCTTTCTTCACGACATCGCCAGGTTTGACCAACACACGCAGGATTTTTGCAGGCATGGGAGAGACCAAGCTGTTGGCGGATTCGCGGAGGCCGAGGGCTTTAGCCAGGAAAGAAGGCGGCGGTGAGGTTAGCAGCACGGAGCCGTGCGGCGTAAAGAGGTGGATCACCTGTTGGTTACTGGCCGAGGACACCTGGAAGATGACCCGTGAGGTATGCCTTGTGTGCGGGAAATAGGTGGTCAACGTGTTCGATTCGCGATCGAAAGAGGATGTCACTGTGATTGCTTCACCACTGGCTGGCGTTTGTATAGAGAAATTGCCTGGGCCGAGTTGGCGGAGCTGGACTGTATGGATGTCCGGTGTCTTTCCAGGGCCAGGCTCAAAACTTGCCGAGTGGAAATGGAAAGTGCGTGGTTGGAAGTCGGAGGAGGTGTTGAGCCACGAAGAAGATTCCGAAGGAAGCACCCATGCTGGAGGAGAAGAGTTCGGTTGTGGTGAATGGCGCAGGAACGATGCTATCGCAGCCTCGGCGAGAACTTCAGGCGTGAAAGACACTTCAGGGAAGAGCTCCGGTCGGTGTTTCTCGATGTATCCCGTCTCAACATTGCCACCGACGAAATCAGGGGATCTGCAGATTCTTTTGAGGAAGTCGATGTTCGTGACTGGTCCTGCCACCTCGTAGTCTTGCAATGCCGCTACCATTTTGCGCAGCGCATGTTCTCTCGTCTCGCCTCGCACGATCAATTTCGCAATCATCGGGTCGTAGTGGCTGGATACTTCGTCTCCTTGCACAAAACCGCTGTCCACTCGCACATCCGCCGATTCATTCGGTAACTTAACATGCGAGAGCTTGCCAGAGTCGGGCATGAAACCCTTGTCTGGATTCTCGGCGTAGATTCGAGCCTCAATGGCATGGCCCCGTTGGGCGATCTGTTCCTCAACTTGGTCCTGTGTTAAAGGTAGCGGTCTGCCCTCTGCAACTTGGATTTGCCAATGCACAAGGTCCAGCCCAGTCACCATCTCGGTTACAGGATGCTCGACTTGCAGCCTGGTGTTCATCTCCATGAAGTAGAAGTCACCACTGTCATTGTCGAAGATGAACTCGACCGTCCCAGCGCCCTCGTACTTTACAGCCAATGCAGCCGCCCGGGCCTTCTGCCACAGATCCTTTCGTATCGAGTCGTCCAGGTTGGGGGCGGGAGACTCCTCAAGAATCTTCTGATGGCGTCGTTGGATGGAACAGTCACGTTCACCCAGGGCCAGGCAATTGCCATGTTTGTCTGCAAACACTTGAACCTCAATGTGGCGCGGGGTTGTGATGTACTTCTCAACCAGTACTTCATCATTGCCGAACGAGTTCCTGGCCTCGCTTTTCGCACTTTCTAGCATATCTGGGAACTCCCGGGCGGACCTTGCGATTCTCATGCCCTTGCCTCCACCGCCCCTCACGGCCTTGATGAGGACAGGATAGCCAATCTTCTCTGCCTCCTGCGCGAGCGTCTCAGGAGCCTGGTCAGAGCCGTGGTAGCCAGGGACGCAGGGTACGCCGGCGGCGTTCATGATCTCCTTGCTCCTGGCTTTGTCACCCATAGCTTCAATGGCGCTCGCAGGTGGACCAATGAAGGTGACACCTTCTTGTGCGCATCTCTTCGCAAAGTCGGCATTTTCCGACAGGAAGCCATAGCCCGGATGTATCGCCTGACAGCCTTGCTGCTTTGCTATCTGAAGGATCTTGTCTTGGTCCAAGTACGCAGCCGTTGGGCCGAGGTTGAAGGAGAAGGGAGAGGAATGGGCATGCTGTGCGAGAGCGTCCGGGTTCGTATATAGGGTGGTCGTGCGGATGCCGTGCTGGGCAGCTGTCCTGTTCACTCGTATTGCGATCTCCCCTCTATTTGCGATGAGGATCGAGTCGATGCTCTTGGTCGAATATGATCGAAGAGAGGTCCTCGTTCGCAGAGCTGCAGCCGCTCGCGGGAGCCGACGATGTGACATGGCGATGTCGAAGCAAGATACCCAGGTGATTCCTGTCACATTTCATGCAAGGTCCTTTGTGTGTGTGAGCTCTTATATGAGAGTGCAGAAGGACTTGCCGCGGCGCGGTTGTCGTCGCCTGGCGTCGGAACGGCAGCGAGCGGGGAACAAACGAGACGCGTTTCGCCTTGCGCAGCATTCCTGCCCGCACCGTTTGTCACACTGTTGTTGATTCGTCCTACCCGCCTGCACCACTCTGCACCGACACCGACTTGCATGACTGCTCGAACAGAGGGCCGAGGCGTTGCAGGAGTCGAGACCAACGCTTTCAGGTCGAGTTGACCGTCCTTTCAGCGACCTTTCCCAGAGTACATGCTCGATCCAGCACGCACCCCTCCGCCCTGACCTGATGGGGCTCAATACATCTCGATCTCATCCCCAACATGTCTGACATCGAAGACTACGCCTACTCGCCCTATGACGACCTTGACGACATTTTGTACGACGCCGACCCGGACCCAGAGTTGGCCGACGACTTGGCCGAACATGCGATACACAGCCCTGTCTACCACGACGAAGATGGCGTCAAGAACGAGTTGCAGGAATACTTTAGCGACTGGGAATATTACTCGGACGACTACTTGGATGATGACCCGACGCTGTTGAGCAAGGATCCTCAAGACGGTGGCCCTCCCGTGCGGTTAGCAAACACCAAACAAGCGCCGAAGCGTGGAAAGAAGAGGAAGTTTGTCGAGACACGGGACATCCCTGCATTTGACCTGAACGAGGACCAACTGTTGACCCGTTGTATCAAGGGCGTCATATGGGCTCAGCCTTCCGAGCTGAGGACCCCACAGTACGAAGAGGGCCAAGAAAACAAAGTGGCGCTGATGAAGGACTGGAAACAAGTGTTTGCTCTCAAAGACAACGGCTGGACTCGGTCATCAGGACAAGGGGAGGAAGATGAGTCTTGGGCTAATGACTTGAGTCTCGCCGATATGGGCCTTCGGAATTTACCGAGGCAATCGTCCTTCAAGCAAGACGCCCAAGAAGAGGAAGCAGGTTTTGAAGAGGACGAGGGAGCAGAAGACATTCCAGATGGAAGCGAAGGAGAGATTGTGTCCAACGAGGATCCGCCTGGACCTAGACCCTTGAAGCTCCGTAAGGCGATGCTCCTGGACGACGATGACGGGGAGACAACTCAAGTCTTAGCAGCGGCAGAAGATTTGGAGGACGAGCGAGGGCCCCGGAAACGACTTCGAGTCAACCCAACCCTCCCGTCTCCGCCAGATTCAAACGAAGCCGTCACACTCGACGTGGAGGACCCCCAAGTCATCTCGAAGATAAAAGCTGCAGCCAATGCTGACGACACTGTACAAATCAAAGCGACCATCTCCGCTGGCTCGGAGATCCAGCAGATCAGGAAGAGAAAGGCGACAGAGGAGCCCGAGGATAGTGCCACGAAATCGACCGCCAGTAGTCGAGCGAAGAGAGTTGCGTCGTCCGCGGCGAAGAACCCCACCAACTCACGAACAACACGAGGCACCAAGGCGAGGTAATCTCAGAAAGACAAGGGCTTTTACCCAAGAGTTCACAATACATACTCACTCCATAGTCCATGTAGGACAGATTCAGTTCACAGTTCAAAAGCTGTACACGGGCTGTAGTTGCATAAGGCAATAAGATGACGATTACAAGGCGTCATCCCTGAGACACATCTCGGTCGTGAAGCACACGGTGGCATTGTGAGACAGTAATAGGGGTCGTCCAGCAGAGGGGGGAAGCTGAGGATGAGCTGAGACAAGGCGAGGCTCCGGTTCGGCAAAAGTCGCAGGCTTGGCGGCCGTTATGATCTTGAACTCGAACTGAACAGTGAACATGTACTCCATCTCCACCAGCAAAGCTTTTCGCTTCACCATCTCCAGCCAGTCTCGGATGACCAGTAGACATTGTCCTCCTCTCTGGCTCCTTCACTAGCTACTCGCCATCGAGCCTTGGGTATCACACCGAACAGAACCACCGCTGCATGACTGTGGCCCAGACTTGCGTATTCGCTGAATAATTCAGTTGGGGGGTATGTCCAATCTCAATTTGGATAGAACCAGCATCAAGCAGACCACGAAGATTGTCCCGCTGCCTCTTCGACCGCTGACTGACTCTTGTGGGCGTCCAGGATCCGGCATCAAATTCGCAACCCACATGCGGCCCAGCCAGAGAAAGTCCTGAACCAACAAAAGGAGGAATCACTTTTTACCATGGCGTACAGTATGTCTCTGGAGAGAGCAAGATATCCATCCTGTCTTCTCTTACAGCATCGTTAACACTCGACAATCTAGACACGTCCTACTTGTCGTCTCCTGACACACCGTCGACGATCTTCCCCGAGCGATTGATCCGACCACTACCCAAGAGATCCATCAAGTCACGGCTATCCCAAGAAGCTGTCGAAGCTATCCAATACCCGCCTACACTACCCTCATCCAGCTTGCCATCATATTCGAACTATGGCGAGAATGGAGAGGAGATCAACGACAGCAAAGTGTTAGAGCATCAACACAGTGACGGCTTTGACCATGACCATGACCACGACCACGACCATGATCATGATGACGACGACGATTGTCCCCACCATCATCACCACTGCCACCACGACGAATACGAAGACGATCTGGATTCCCAAGACGAGCGTATCTATCCTCCCCGCCGCTTCATTGTCTCTTCCCCCCGCTCGCCACGATCAGGACGCAGCAGATACTCGACACGAGGTAGCACGTCGGGGCCGGACGGTTACGAAGCATTCGAGAACACAAACAACAAGAAAAAGAGGAAAATACCGACCTCCGGCAGTCTGAGCCTACATCAATCCGCCGTCACCGATCAGTTGGCACATATGGGCATTAGTGGCACTAAAGACGGCACGGCAGATGATGGGTTCTACACTGGCGCCCACCCGGGAAATAGCTCGGGTCTGGGGGTGCAAGGTGCTGGTCGAGGGCGCGGTGCAAGAAAGGCTTCAGGTCGGAATCCCCTCGGTGTGTCGGTCAATGGCTCCAACGCTCGGAGCGGTCCTTCCAAATACGACCAGAACATGACCACCAACGCGAAAGGTAAGACCGAAAGATCAAGCCTGCGTGGTACAGAGACTGATTTTAGGGAAGCCGAAGAGTCCAAGGACCAAGGAATAATTTCTGCGGCCATCGCAAACGCTACAGCCCTGCTCCGGAAACCGCTCAGCAAGGGACAAGAACACGTCGGCGTGCTCGACCAAGAAGCCAAACAAGGGCACAATAATTCGCAATTCACTTTCACATGCGAGGCCGACGCCAAGGGAGTAACATTTCCAGAGCAGAGTTTATATTCGCCAGGGTACACCCAGAGGAACAACCTGACTCATTCCACCCACTCTCCGGCGACTGAGAAGGTCAATGTGCAGGCAAACCAAACCACCGCAAATGCCACTGCACCCGCGGCTCAGCCAGCGCCTGCTGCACCCGCCGCACCAAACGCCAACGCTCAGGGCAAGAAACCTCGAAGACGGAGAGGCGACGTGTATGCGTTGGCAGCCCGACAGAGGAAGCTTCAACAAGAGTACAACAACCTGCAGCACCCGCCAGCACCCGAAGACATCTGGATCTGCGAATTCTGCGAATACGAGAGCATCTTTGGCCAACCGCCGCATGCTCTCATCCGACAGTACGAAATCAAAGACCGAAAGGAACGCCGTCGGCTGGCGGAGAAGAGGAGATTGTTGGAGAAGGCGAAGCTCAAGGGCAGAAAGGGGAAGAAGCAGACCAAGAATGCAGCCAAAGCTGCCAGCCACAATGCCGGCAATGTCAACCAGCAAACATACGACAATCAGCCGTTGGATCAGCTTGCTGATGATGATCTCGACTACGGTTACGACGATGATCCGATTCCAATGCCGGCACCACCAGTAGCGACAACCACAACGAAAGCTGCTGCTGGGACGCGGAATGCAACTACGGACAAGGCAGGAGGAACAACAGGAGGCGGAGGGATCCGATGACAGCTGGGCTTGATCAGCTCTGTCCGAGTCCCCAGTCTCCTTTTCTGTTCTGTTTCGCGTCTTGTTTCTGTCTCTGCTTCCGCGTCGCATTGGTTTCCCCGTGGCCATTCGTTCTGGCTGCCTTGGATTTTGCTGTTCTGCATTTTGATCTTTTTCTGTACCTAGCTGCGATTCACCCCTTATAACCCAACCCTCCTAGCATAGCCTGAACATACATACTCCTCTCACCAGAAGAATAATCGACCTGTCCTTGTTTTATATTGGCCACCCTTAAGAGGCGAGATTTCGTTTTCTTCTGGGGTGCGATTGTCGAGCTGGGCAATACCAAGAGGGTTGCTTCAGTTGGCATTGCGTGTGCACTGCCGAGAAGCAGGTCGTCTGACAGGGATCATGGCTTGATGCTGAGGGACGATCCGAGGTGCAGGCCAACGACAATTGCAGCCGCTAAGCCTCAGCCACGTTTGGTCCCTGAAACGGGCCGTCAAGCCACCTCGAGGACCCCCTCTGCCCCCCGCTGCCCCGGCAATTTCAGGGACATTCTTGCCGACAGTGACGCACATGCAGCATTCCAAGATCGATGCATTTCAAGATAGCCCAAGCATGCCGATGATCTTCGGGACACCACCCACGCTGTCTTCCGTTGTTGACTCGGACAGTGATGCCTGTATTACCTTTACTCGGCATCGCCATCAAGGAACCGTTTTGTCGACATCTCGTCGTCGTGGCCATTCGGACAGCGCTCTAAGCGACAACTCGGATTCGGATACAACACGAACAAAGCGCTTCCACTGCCAGACTCGAGCCGTGAATGAGTCTTTGTCCAAGGCACAAAACGTTGACAAAGCGCAAACGCTGCCTTTGTCACTTCCTACTGCCAGGTCACGGAGTGCATTCGAAGTGACAACGCCGTCCCACCATCCATTGTTTGGATGTCGCAGGTTACTTAGCCAGTCAAGCAGCTCGCTCAACTGTGTTTGCCTTCTCTAATATCTCAGACATAACCCAAACTCTGCCCATCGACAGGACCAACACTGAGCAAACCCAGCAAAATCCAGGTCTACAAAACTGATCAGACTCCAACCAATATCCCCGAACCATCCCCTTGTCCAAACCACACCACCGCAAATCAACATGGGATTCTTGTCAATCTTCTCCGGCTTCCGCAAATCCAACTGGCTCAACCTGATCCTCCGCAGCTTCCAGTTGATCGATGCCCTCGTCGTCATTGGGATGTACGGAGTCGACCTGAATGCAGCGATGAAGGCGTCGAAATATGCCGATGGGAAATGGGTGAGTTCAAGCGATCCCAAGACCGGCGCACTGACTTCCTACCCACCCGAAATGGTACGTGTACTCACCGGCATCAAGGTCTTCGCCGTCACCACCGGCAGCTTGGCCGCGGTCACGGCTCTGATCTTCAGTCTCGCATCCATCGTCATCCAGTATCGGACCGTGGCGCTACTATTCGCCTGGGATTGGATCATCACCATCCTCTTCGCCGTGCTTTCTGGAATCTTCGGCTCCATGTATTTGAATGTACGTTGCCCTCCCATCCTTTCTGTACGATATTGTCGAATGTATGCTAACGATTTTTGATTTTTGATTTTTTCCACAGGAGAAAGTCGAGATGGAATCCGGCATCCACCGCATGAAGACCGCCGTTGGCTTCGACCTTGCCGGGCTTGTCCTGTGGACCATGACCGCCAGCTTCGGGACATGGTGGTTCTTCAGCGAGCGACGTAAGTCTTCCGGTCCCCGTCGCGAGATCCCCGGTGGTCAATGGGAAGGCAACGCGGGGCTTCCCGAGCTCTCCAAGGCGTTCCGCACCGGTGGTTCGATGGCCAGCCGTTCGTTTCGCGATGATTCTGTTCGCGACCGCTAACTTGAGACGCCCAGGTGGAGAGAGACAGGTCAAGCGCAGCAGGAGTGTCAAGGCTTAGGAGTCTCGACATGTGGGTGAGTCGAGGTGTGCCCGGGCACGAGAAGACGGGGATACGACAGCCCTGAAAATGAGGCGGCACTGACCGCGGAAAGTAGATGTGGATGTCACGAGGATGGCCGGACAGTGTGGCGGTGATGGTGATACAGACGAGCATTAGCCACCGGTTTGTCTGTCTCGCACGCTGTCTTCGCCGGGCTAGACGCGACAGAGCGCAAGACGTGAGCAACCCGCAGGATTGGGCATCCGAAATTCCGTACGTTGGCATTCTACAGACTGGCTGGCTGGCAAGCTGGCGGCCGAGGCAATATGCAACACGGGCTGACCTGACCTCACCTGACTTATGTAACCTGACCTCAGCTGCTGAAAGGATACCCACACCATACCTTCGATACGATTGCCGATTGTCCATCCAAACCTGAAGTGTCCCATTCCATTTGCAGGTCCCGATTCCAGTCCCGGTACAGTTACTGTGTCCCTGCGTGTGCGTGCGCGTGTGCATGTACGTGCGTGTGTCTCTTGGCATCCTCCTAGACTAACGTTGCAAAGAATGAGAAACGATATGCTCGCTTGGTTTTAGAATCTTTGTTGATTCCTCGCCATCTCGAGGACGGCTCTAACTTTGGCTGTAACTGTACAAAGAAGCTACTTCCACTTGAAGTAGTCTCGCTGGCTGACTGACTGACTGACCGTCTGACTTTCATATGAGAAATTTAACATGAGGGTATCGAGACTTGAAACAACTCCAATCCATCCCATCCCTTTGCCTTCCCTTCTCTCCCGGCACGTGATGGTCCGGAGACACGAAGAAACGGAGATAATCGCTTGCATGACATGAATATGACGCAGACATAGAAAAGGAGCTCCCCAAGAAAAAGTGGGAAGCGGTGAAGCAGCGGTGTGAACGGCAGCAGCGACAGGCTCCCTCGCTTCGTAGCTGTGCCGTGATCGTGAGATCCTGGGGTTCTGCAAATGTGATCCCTCTCTGTGGTAGGTCGTGATATGTGCACCTTTCTTTTCCCAACTCGGCCAAACCAAATATCCCAAGCTGTGGGCTGAGGCTTAGATTGCATAGTTCTCTGCATGCAAAAACACCTCGTCCATGCTACTGCTGGTCATGACATCCCACTGTAACCTCGCGACACTATTACTCACGTCCGTCCTCATCTCCGGCGGGCCACATACGTAGACACACGTCCGCCGTCCAAACTCTCTGGACAGTCCTTTAAGCATGTATGGGATATCTGGGCGGCCGTACTCTGTGCGCCAGCCGTCCCGTTTGTGCCCGCCAAGTCCAGATGAGCCGCCCACGTTGGTTGGCAGGAAGGCGAAGCGCATTAGGTTCTTTTGGAATTTCGTGGGTGTTTGAGGGAAGCCGAAGTCGAAGGTACGGGTGGCTTCCATTTGGGCTTGGGAGATTGTTGATGTGCGTTTATCCGTGGGCGGGGGTGGGTAGTATAGCTGTGCCTGGGCGTCTGTTGCGCCAGGAGGAGCAAGATGGCGCGGAGGTGCGAGGAATGCTTGCGGCAGGGCGGTGATGCTGTCTTCGAACTCGCGCTTGAGGTCTGGTTCTTGCTCCATCATGATGAGCGCAGAGTTTCGCTTCGAGCCGCTCGTCGCTTTGTCAATCACATCGGTGATTTTGTCTCGAATTCCGCTGAGACGGTGTTCTTTCGTCTCGGCGGGTGGATCGTACCGCCTCGCAGCGGTGATGAAGAAGTGGCATTGCACCGAGCCAGGAGGCGCACATTCTCTGCATATCCGCAGTTCCTCCTTGAACCACTCCATGATGTCGGGTCGTTTCATGGCCCAGATCACGTGGACTTTCGTCGTGGTAGCCTTGCCGTCACGCATGCGCTTGATCAGATCGAGGAGCTGCGATGCGATGGCGGTGATGCCGCTGCCGCCAGCAAAGAAGATGACCTGGTCGAAGGAGGCCATTTGTCGCTGCATGCCGCCGTAAGGGCCTTCAATGAAGGCTCGGTAGGTCTTGTAGGGTCCCTTCTTGATCGACGTGTCGCGGACTTTGCGGGTGAAACCTGAGAATGGGCGGAAGACGAGCATCATGTCCCTATACTGTTCGCCGTACTCGGAGGGAAAGTCTTCGCTGCAGAGTGAAGCAATGGTGAAGGGATGGTTCTCGAGGGGAGAAATACCGGGCATACGCAGGTACGCATATTGCCCAGGGCGCCATCTCTTCTGCGTTGGGATGGTCACCTTGACCGCGTTTTCCGGCAGGATGGTGACGGCTGATTCTTCTCCAATGAGCCACGATGACCGGAGCGGATTCGTCCAGTTCAGGAAGAAGAGGCGGGTGACCAGGGATACAAGCATCAAGGCCACAGTGGAGTAAAGGTACGCCCATGATGTCAAGTAGTTGTTGCAGTGCCAGAACATGAGGCCGATGAAGGCCCAAGCGACGGGAATGTGGAGGAAGACGAAGAGCTCGTACGCCTTGTGTCGTAGGATAGGTACAGAGTGGAGGGCAAGGAATAGGAGCGGTACAATGGCAGCGATGCCAGTGGTGTAGACCCAGTATTGCTGACTGAAATAGAGTTGGAAGGTTGCATAGCCTTCAGGGTCGTTGACGGACTGATACCAGTATGGAACAGCATGGATGATGGCGAAGATGATGCACAAATATGCTGTCCAGCGATGCATAACAACAAGTCGCTCAGCACCAATTCCAGTCAAGAAGGCGACCGGATTTGCCTTGTTGGCGAGGACCACAGTCCAGGGTAATAGCGAGACAGACATCATACCCGCTCGAACTGCCAATGGGGGTGATCCATATGACATTGAGGCGTAGAACAGCGGTTTCGGCAGGAAACAGTAGAGTATCGACGAGACGAGAGAGATGAGCACGACTGCAAGCACTCCCGGCGAAGGGAATGTAAATCTGAACTTGCCGATCCTGATGGTTGGAATTGGCCGGTAGAAAATCCACCGGAAGAAGGCAATTGCATTGTTCAGAGGTGCAATCGCAGAAACAGCTGCTTGTTGCTTCGCTTTTTCTGCTACCAGCGGTCCTTTGTCCGGAAAGAAGTGCCTGGTCGAGGCATCGGTCTGAGCACTGATTGCGCTGGGCAACTCGTAGGTGCCAAATCCTGCGCGAGGCGAGAAGCCTACCGGGCTGAGTGTCGACGCCGAGTTTATGACTTCCTCCTTGTACAGCGCCGTCCGGATCTTATCGCCCCAGTAGTAGTATAGCCGCTTTATCGTCGTCGTGACCACCAGTATGATCCCAACGTAGACGAATATCAGTCCGTACTTGTCTGCCTGCTTGAACGGATCATGCTGTATCGCATCGAGGAGGGCAGGAGGAGTCGTGCTGTTGACAGGGATGTTGACTCTCTTCACCAGTTCCTCCATTGTCTGCTCCGTCGTTCTCCCGATCAACAGCGCAATTGCTTCGGACGGTACAGAAGGCATCGTGGACGAATATAACAACTGCCCATGTATCCAGAGAACAACGGCAGGCTCGATTTCCGTTGAAGGGGAGCTGGGGCGCTTCTCCCGTCTAGGTGGTCTTTGTGTTGGTCGTGAGGATGGTCGACCCCAAATGACCCAGCGTCTCTATTGGATATGCGATCGTCTCAGCAGGGCGGTCGTGAATGGCCTGACCGCTTTTGGACCCGCCTGGGTGAAATATGTAGTATTCGCAACGTTTCGCGGGGACCAGAGAGCCTGCTCTTTCGGGGACGAAGGGAGTGACGAGGTAGCGATTGTAAGGAACGAAAAGTATGGAGGTTCTCAATGCCTCTGGGACAAGGAGAGAGAGGGAGAGGGGCGGAAAGGTGCGATATAGTGCGTTGAAACATGCGAAGGCGGAGGTTATCCAGACATCGAAGCGACTGGGTGATAGAACAATCGCAGCGCGCGTGTGAGCGACGCACACCCCGCTCCTCACCTACTCACTGTGATATCGACAGATGAGGTATCGAACCAAGAAGCTATTGAGTTGAGGGCAGCAATAGCAGCACAGAAAGAGCAGAGCTACCGAGCTTGGGGTCTCCCGGGGATCCCTCCATCATGTGGACGTCTCTGGGAGTCCTGGTGCTCAGCGGTAGCGGGAGAAGAGTCAGCGCTTCGAAGAGAGCTTGCATTGGTTGTGCGATGAGACCCGAAGTAGGATGCATACTGGACTCGGTAGAGGACGGTGGAGATCTGGAGCGGACCGAGACCCTCTTGGTTAAACGGCATCAAAGGTGAAGCGAATAACAAGCGAAGGTTGAGGAAAGGCAGCATGAAAACACACGGCCCCGGGGCGTGATTGGATGTGCGAGGTGATGAGCCAGGAACATTTTGCATGAATCGTGCAGTTTTGTGGCTTGCATGGGAGGATGATGATGAGCCAACGGCAGAGGAAGATGCACAAGTGACGAAAGCAGGCAAGGCCAAAAGACAGTTGTCCCTGTGGACCTGGCCAGTCCGTCCAATGGGCGCCCCCAGCCTGTTGCCGCTGAGGTGTGACGGCCTAGGCGGCACCTCTAGTGCGCAGGGCCCTCCACCAACCACACCGCGAAGCCCACAAAGTCAGCTTCGGGGGCTGGCCCTAGACTGGCCACGCTCATCGTTGTCCTCCCCACATTCGAGAATCGAGTGGTCGATGTGCTGTTGGTACATTTTCTCCCCGAGCGCGAGGATATCACTGTGGTGCTCGTGCGGATTACCCAGTATACGGCACGGAACGGCCATGAAACTCTCTGATATTATCTAGGAAAATCGAGTATTTCAAATGCAGCTGGATGAGAATATTCCGGCTTCCCGAGCAAACGACGCACCCTGGAACTCAGCTGTCGATCTCTCGTTCATATGCAGCCGTATCTGGCAAATGACATCGCGCTTATGGTTACGTCGAGATGCATCCTATGCAGCAATGTGTCGCAGCTACATGAACATGCCTGCACACTGGACGCCTAAGTGTTGATAACAGACTTCAGCTGGTCAAGTCGCCAGGCTGACTGAGTAAGCTCACTGTCGTGCCTCAGGCATCGTGCACGATTGCATCAGTGCGACAATAAAATCTTCCAGTGTGTGACCGACTACATAAGAAATTCACCTGACGCTACAGAGTAGCACTGGGGAGAGGAACAAAAGACAAAGTCTAGGAAATCCGATTCGTCAGAAGGTTTGCGGAAAGGGAAGAATTATCGTCGTTTCAAGAGTCAGGCCATATTCAGGTGGCCAACACATATTTTGATATGCGCACGCTCACCATGACTCCGATCGGCAGGATCCAGCACGTCCTTGTGGTCGCCGCTTGGTTGACTGCATCATTGACAGGAGCAAGATGCCAGTGTGCATTACCAGGCAAGGGCTCTTCGCCATAGTTTTCAGTAACGCCACACTCCTCCCTTCGCCCTCCTCAATTCGCTCAGTGACCGCAACGTTGTAATAGTTCTTCACGCACAAGCACATTCCAGGAGCCTGGGCGGCCATCACGCACCGATGCCTGTCCTTCAGAAGTGACGAGCAGGTACTACTTTACTTTACATTGACAGCAGATCCCAAGCAGAGAAATGCGGATAGACATCCGAATCCGACTATGCTGCAGAGTTCGGAGAGTAAAGCTGCATAGTAATACCCCGTAAGATAGCCGCCCTTGCCAAGCAGAAATAGACTTTATGATGGAGCAAGGCAGGGCGAGGCTCCATGTCGCAATATCCGGGGCCAACATATTGGATGCCTGCAATAAGCGCCCAAGAAAGCATCCCTACCTCGTGCTCAGCACCACCGAAATCTTGCAGTAGTGGCTCTCACAACGACGGTAGGTTCCAGGTCCCTGGGAACATCACCTCGACTCGCGGGCGCTTGAGACATCAAGTGTTCCAGCTGCCGAAATAGGTGGCTGCGAACGGAAAGGGGACAAATCCAGAGACCACTTCAAGCGCCCTCAAAAAGCCATGGCGTGAATCTGCCCTATATCCAGGGGCCAGCTACCTAACGCCATAATTCTAGCCGTACGAGTAGGATACTGGTTAATTAATTACGGGCAAGCATAATACACACACCAGGCTTGAATGCATGTTCGATACTCGTGCTTTGACTGCCTGGACTACTGTAAGGTAAGAGTATTATCTCACTACCAGTACATAGTACGTATTAATATTCAAGTTGTTAAACAGTTGGTCTGGCTGACGTGCTCTCTTCGGCATGCTAACTAGCCCACTTCGAGTGTCGTGCAATTCTCGTTTACATTTCAGGCCTGTAGGGGGGTCCGGGTTGGACAAGCTTGGGCCAAGCTCAGTGACGTCTCGTCGGAGACAAGTCATTGTTAGCCAGGCACCAACACTGGATTGAGATTGTGTAGCGGTTGGCGACTAACAAGCGCTCGTATCGAGCGAAAGTGAAAGCTCGTGCAAGCTCGTACTCGCCGCTGAGGGGAAAAGCTTGTGAAAAGGCTCGCCTGGATGACGACATGAGAACGAAAAGGCGGCGTGGCGACGCTAACGCTTTCCGGCTGCTCTCAACGAAGTGGGGAATCCCATTCAAGCTACTCGGTACTCGGTGCTTGTACGGAGCACTAAGCCTATTTCATCTCCTCCCAATCATACGAATTCTTAAGCCGCAGATTCTACTCGTACGAGGGACACGAGTCAGTCCTTGATACTCTGCTAATATTTGAGCTACGTCATTGCAGTAAGAACCCAGATACCTAATCACGTGTCAATTGAAGAGTCACCTACGTACTCGGTAGTTGTACCTCATACGCTACGGCGGATTACTGGATCCACGACGACAATACTTCGTCGGCGCATCCTTACCAGAGGGCAGGGGGACTCGCATGCGGCGCCACAGTGGAGTTGCGTCACCTTCCAGATACAGAAGGATCGCACTTCCTCTTCCAGAACACGGTCTCGTAGCAAACGGGGCTGGTGTTTTCTTTTGTGGAACAAATGGAGAATGGGACGCAGAAGTGGTTCTGTTGTGAAGGCGCTGCCTGAAGACTGATGGCGGCGGAGGACCACCGAGTAGCTCCAGTAATAGCTAGTTGTTCAGTGAACCATGGAAGGAACCAAGTGCTTATGCTGCAGGGCAATGAATATGTATTGGCGACAAGATTGTTAACTTTCGTACACGGTATACTGTCATTCCCTATCGACCAGCGTCCGGTGCAGGACATTGGCGTACTTCTCGATATCTTTCCTTACCTCATCGCTGTCGTATTCCTGGCGCTGTCCTGTGTATTCCGATCCGGCACGGCAGATATCAGCTCTGCCCTCAGCATTCTCACCATCCGTGCCGCGCCTGACTATTCTTCGTGGGCCGTCCGCTGACATGGTATAGTCATCCTTTCACCACGTCTCCATCCCGTTTGCTCGCAGACCACGTACCAGCAAAGCCAACCGTCATTGAGTTGTCCACCTGATTCCAGTCGGCAAGGTAGACCTTTGAAATGTACCATTAGGATTTGTCACTCCGGTTGCATGGTGTAAACTGGATCGGAGAATCTGGGATGTCCAAGTGGTGTCTGTGTTGGTGACTGTGATATCATGTCGGAAGTACATAGCTTGTACTCAATCAATTGTAGACATTCCATTTGTCGGGCAGCCATGCCGGGACGGCCCTATGAGCTCAATTTCCGTCTGAATCGATCAATCTTGGTATGGTCAGAAGCACAGAGTCTGCTCGAGGGGGGAAGAACCAAAACGAACTCGAGAGAGTGGAGTATGTTTATAGGTTTGTATGTGTCTTTCTCTGAGCCTGTCTCCGACAGCCTGTATCCAAAGGGCTCCACCAGCTCTTCGTAATCTAGATCGAGGTCCCTTCATGCTGCGACAACAACTCAGTTCCCACTAAAGACTCAGCATCAGTGGGCACAGCGAATAGGGAGCAGGTCTGGTTACTTGGCCTGACAGTGAGCTTGAGGCTGAGCTGGAGACTCGTTTCCTGTTGCGGGTGAACCATACATAGGATTTCCGCCTCGTTGGGACAACCGCATCACCAGGCAACACGCCTCGCTCCGCAGTCATTCTGAAGTACTGTAACTGTCCGGACAGAAGTGAAGTCCACTGACGACCAATCCCGACGACACCAGGGTTGACGGACAGCCGAGTAGGGCTGAATATCGGCTATGCATCCTTTGTCATAGGGTGCTTGGAGTCACTCAAAAAGGTTAGTATCTGGCACCAGCTCTTGGAATAATGCTTCGGTGTCCATGTCAGTGTCAACGTCTTCCGAACCACACAGAAAGATGGTTCGTTCAAGGTCACTCCAGCTTGGAAGCAGGTGCCTTTTCGCCACCCAATCTGCCGCGTAGATGAAATTCTTCATCACATTGTGGAGGGCTCTTGGTCCATTTTTCAAATCGGTCCAGTTTGTGACATCGCCCCTGATGTTTTCAGTGAATTGCTGGTAGCGCATAGCAAGCTCGGCTGCGAAACAGTTCTGCCCTTTGCCAACCGATGTTCCCACGAGTAGCAGCCACAAGAACAAGTCGCGGCGGTAGCGCCAACGATCTTGGCTGTTTGTCTTTTCAAGATAGGCCAGGAGCTTCTCTGCTAGGCGCAGAGGGACAAAAGCGCTTTTCCACGCCGCCGAGCTGCTGATGTAGCTGACAATGTAGACCGCAACACGACAACATTCTGCTATCGGGCCGAATTCCTTGCAGCTTTTTTCGTGAAAGACTAGCCGCGCCTCAACACGGGCTTGTAGGTCTTCAATCATCGTGGGATCGGATGTACCGGGGCCGGCAAGATTCTGGAGCTGCAAGATGATGCGGATGGACAGCAGCACGTCGGGACTAATCACTTCTTCGTGTAACTCGAATCCCACTGGTACCGTCGGCAGTGAGTTGAGGATAGGAAAGTCTTGAGGACGGTTGAGGAGAATTTGAAAGTCCGGCTGCAGAAACCTGTGCTGATCACAAACTAACGCAGTACCCAGAAGATGCTGCCTACATCCACAAGTCAGTCTGACATGGCTCGAGTAGGTGACTAGGTGCATTACCAGAAGATTGCACGAAGTACCTCCGCTCGCAAGCGGATGCCGTCCGTATGGCAGTGCTCCAAGAGCTTGTACAGGCCTTCGGAATGTGCTGTAGATTCGGCAAGGTCTCCGCAATGGTACTGGGCACCTGTTAGACTATGACAATAACTTCGAAGGGTTCACATACAGCAACGCATGATAGCAGGAGGATGGTGCCAATGGTCAGGGCTCGAATGTTAGGATCATCTTTGCGGAGATCTCCTCTCAAGCACTCAATAGCTTTCGTCTTGAGGGCCAGTGACTCGTTTGTTGCAACGCACGGATTGTGGATATGTAGGATGGAGTAAAGGAAGGCGTACAGGAATGCCGAGTTGGATAAGCATTCCGGGAATAATGGGAGTGCCGAGACGTCGCCATCGGTCGCGCTGGAAGAGAGCAGAGGTTCGGCCGCTACCTGGAAAGCACCTAGAACAGTCAGCTGAAATACCTCGACTCCCGTAAAATAGAGACCCACAGCTTCTGAGCAAATCGTTGATCCGCGCTTCATCGACATCAATAGCATTCGCTATCTGAGCTGCATGTGGATGTATTCCACTGCTCGGGGGGGATTCAATTGGGGACGACCGCTGGCTCTGGCCCGGCGATTGGCGATGTGGCGGGCTCGCCCTGTTGCAGTTGCACCCTTTTGGCAGGAACTGGCCATCCGGAGTCGAGAGGCACTGGAAGGCTCTTGTAGGAATCTCAGGGCTGCTAGGGGCAAGCGGACAATCCTGTGGCGGGTCTTCTCCCGACGGAAGGTTTTGAATTTCCGTTTCGAGCTGAGTGACATCGGGCTGGGACGACTGTTTCTTCTTGGCACCTTTCGCCTTCCCAGTCTCAGAGAAGTCGGTGATGGTCAAGGAGCGAAAGTTCTCCAATCGCCGCGTACTTTTCTGGTTGGACCTTTCCAGATTGACCTTCCGAACGTGCGATCGCAGTGCACGTACTTGGCTCGAGTCTAAAGCTGTTCCGGGCTTTGTCTCCACAAAATGGATCTGTTGAGACATGTCGAGAAGGCCCCTGGTCCGAGAGTGCTGCATCGTAACAGGGAGAGATTAGTTCATCCGAGGAGGTAGATATATGAGAGTAGGTCTGGCCTGACTCGTACGATCCTTGATGAGCAAGAACGGCAGACGCCTCCAAGGCTCATTAGCAAATGCCTTGCAGTATCAAGTAGCCTCACGGTGACTCGCTAGGGCAATTTCCTCCAATCTCGTAGTCGGGAGTGCATACGAATATCCCCAGAGACATGACTAATGAACCCTAGCGATAGAGGATCCCGATCCATAGCTTTGGTAATATTCGATCTTCCATAGCCGATTATGGCATCTTGCCGATGAGCAGCTGCCGGTAGTGTGGCATTCGGCCTTCACGACGAGTCTGATACGGGCACGACGACCAATGTGCTTCGCGGACTCGAAGAATCGTCAGGCTCCGCCCGTGACAGACTGCATTAGTTCTTTGGTAAACCATGCAGCGCAAGCGCACGGGATCAACGCCCGGCCGGTGTATCCGATTGATGTTCCCGAAGCGCCATAAGAAGTCTCGACTCTCCACCTCCACGTCTGCTCTCTCATCTTCCATGTGCAATTGCTAAGTCGTCCAAGCGACATCCAAGTGGCGACAGCGGTGGGATTGCCTCTTTGGATCCTGCCATGAGAAGCGTCTCGCCTACTGCTACTCTCTACAGTCAAGCGAGCTCGAGGAAGTTGACGATACGTTACCACAACCCTCGACCTGGTGGCTCAATCAGGTGAATCCGGACGAGGGCCATAGGACTGCCTGACCAAGCACCGTAAACCGGCACCAAGGCCAAGGGACACGGGCTCGTGTCTCCACGGAAGGTGTGCAGCGCAAATCGTCGCGTTGTCGAGAAGTTGCGCGCATCAACACGATGGCTTGAGGTTTTTCGAGACAGGTCAGGGTCATCGGCACGACATTTCCAGGCAGCCTGCGCGAGCTTGGCTGCATTGGAGCTCGGCGGCGATCGTTGGCTGCTGAGATAATGACTGCGATTCCGACACGAGCGAATTACGGACACGTTAAAGCAGCATCTTCGGCCGACCAATCAGCGCTGACTAGCGGCTTGGCGCCCGTCGACCTCCAGCTGGCTTCTCCTCGCACTCTCCTCGCGCTGTCGCCTCGCTGCCGCTTACCCATCCGAGACAATTCCAACACCGCCGTCTCCAGATGTTAGGCTCAGATGTCGGATTCGAGTTGAAGTCGCGCAACGCCATGTTGGCGACACGATGATGAATCCCGAGCACTAGCAACGTCGCTCAACTTCGCCGAGCCTGTCTCGACGATCAGCCATGCCTCCTCCCTCCTCTGGCTTCTCCGAAGTCCAGAGGCCACAGCCGGGCAGAGATTCCCTCGAGCTTGCATCCCTCGCAGACTCGGAGCAAGACGACTTACCCAGCTCTGGAGCATCATCACGATCGGGCATCTCCTCCTCCCGACGACTGTCCCTCGAGACCGACGATCCCCTCGATAGTGCGAACCCAGCTTCAGAGCGGAGGGCGCTGCATGGACGATCCTACTCCGTGTCTTCCGCCTTCGACTTCACCCCTGCACTGTTCCCTCTTTCCTCGACTGCGGGCGGAGGCTACACTGCGCTAGGCAATCCCTCGGCCGTGTCCCTTTCTCTCGAGCGACGGGGCAATTTGCAGAACCTGGAAAAGAACAAGACTTTGACATACCTGAACGGCCTGTCTTTGGTGGTCGGCTTGATAATCGGGTCGGGGATCTTTTCTTCGCCGGCACAGGTCAATTCACATGTCGGGTCCCCGGGCGCCGCCTTGGTGGTCTGGGCGATTTCGGGGCTGCTGGCGTGGACAGGAGCCGCCTCATATGCGGAACTCGGCGGCGCGATACCACTGAACGGAGGCGCGCAAATCTACCTCGCCAAGATCTTTGGGGAGGTTGTTGGGTTTCTCTTCACTTGGAGCGCAATCCTGGTCTTAAAACCCGGTGGTGCGGCCATTATCGCAATCATCTTCGGCGAATACATTGTCCGTGCAGCAATCGGAGCCGAAGTCGAAGACGTCAACCCGTGGATCAACAAGATCCCCGCATTGGTTGCACTCATGCTGGTCACGCTGTTCAACTGTGTCTCGACGCGCTTTGCCGCGCGCCTGGGCGATCTCTTCATGTTCTTCAAATTCGTTGCGCTTATTGCGGTAACAGTCATCGGCGTCATCGTGGCCGCCACGGGCCTCTCCTTCAACGGTCCCGCGAACACGGACTGGCGCAATCAAAGCTGGTTTGCGAACACGTCAACCGACATATCCAGCTGGGCCGTTGCCTTGTATGCAGGTCTTTGGGCGTTTGATGGTTGGGACAACACAAACTATGTGACGGGAGAATTCAAGAATCCAAGCCGGGATTTACCACGTGTGATACACACTGCCATGCCTGCTGTGATCATATGCTACATTCTTGCCAATGTGGCGTACATTTTCGTTCTCCCTCTGGAAACAATCAACAAGTCAAACACCGTCGCCGTGCAATTTGGCAGCAAGGTCTTCGGCCCCATAGGCGCACTCATTCTCGCCCTGATCGTCGGCGCCTCATGTTTCGGCGCGCTCAATGCCACAACATTCACCTCCGGTCGCTTAGTCTACGTTGCCGGCCGTGAAGGATACATTCCCGCCGTGTTTGGCAAGATTGGGTTCGGATATTCGTCCGGACCAGAGCCAGCAACGCCGCTCAATAAGACCCGGAAACGATTTTGGCTGTCGAAATCTCTGGCAAAAGTATTTGGCGACGAGTCCATCGGGATGGGCTATACACCGGTCAACGCAATGTTGTTGAATATGCTTCTCACCATGATCTACGTTGTTCTGGGCGAGTTCGGAACCCTGATCACATTCTATGGCGTGGCGGGGTATTCGTTCTACTTCTTGACCGTCCTTGGCCTGATTGTCCTGCGCATCCGCGAACCGCACCTGGAGCGGCCGTACAGGACCTACATCACCACGCCTATTATCTTCTGCTGTGTTTCTTTATTCCTGGTGAGTCGAGCGGTGGTCAATCAGCCGGTGCAGACGGTTATCGTAATCGCCTTTGTGGTATCTGGAGTGCCAGTGTATTACTGGCGGGTCGCCAAGAAGGATGAGAACAGCCTACCCAGGGGTCAGAGGGGCAGGGAAGGACGCTTCTGGCGGAGATGGGGTCGGTCGTAGGGGTTGGCGAACCCAACATACGACATGGCCGTACTTTTCATGTGTTTGTGCATGTGTTTTGGGTATACACATGTGCTAGGGGGTCGTCAGTCTCGCAATACCCATAGCCGGTGCCATCAATTGGATAGCAAGAGCAGCGACTTGAGGGCGACGAAACAAGGCAACACCCCTTGCTACCATTCCTGCGATCTTAATCAGCACTTCAAGGCGCCAGCAGCCTCGTGTTCCGATGAAGTCCAATGCATGCATTATTTTGTCGGATTGAGTTTCCGCTCCGTCCCCTACAGTCCCACCAGTCTGGGGCCCTAGGAGGAGGAGGACGGCCCTCTCCAACGCTTAATGCATCAACCCGGACGGTAAATCGTTGATCCTGTCCATGCCTCGCTTTTAATTTCGCCCAATTACCTCGTACCTGTTTCAACAGAGCTCAAGCATACAGTATTCATGAAGTAGGAAAATCTGCTTATGCATTGACAGGACACAACCAGGAAGGGAAGGCAGTCTCGACACTTACACGCAGCCGCACGCACGCCACCGACAAATAAGTCATCAGCTGAGATCCGCACGCCGATGCCAGACGCAGACGTTACTTACCGAGACTACGAGTATTACTGGGGGTAGGTTTTCTGATACAGTAGAGACCCAGGCAGGCAGGCGGGGCACGACTAAACCCTTCGAGGGCCCTCGTACCCTTGTCTGGCGCGGGAAAAGCTTGAATTTTGCGGGTCCGCTTGCCTGTACGACTAGGATAAGCGGAACTTAGTTACTGTGAGCTAGAGGATTTCATGTCCGTAAACCACAAGTACACAGAGGCACCGGGAGAGGACAGGACGGAGACAGAGTACAGAGGACAGAGTAGTATCCACGTACAGTACCCACCCTGGCGTGCCGCCGCGTTGCGCACATCACTTTGCGTGCCGGATATGCGTTGCATGTTGCATGTGGCGAATACTCGTATGCGGATCGATTGAAGGGGATTGGAAACCTTTCAGCAACTTCAATTGGACTTGACTATTTGCCCAGTTCGGTAGGATACACCTCAGACCACCCCACACCTCACTTCAACTCGCCTCCCCGAGCGAGTTCCAGCCCGCTGTCGCTTAGTTACATCGACCACACCAGAGCAGACCAGTCCAGTCGTGTCGTGCTTGATGACTAACTCCTCATTCCCAAGGCAGAAGATCCGTACTCTGTAGGTACACAGTGAGTGACTCGAACGCGTCGGGCATCGCAAATGACGTCACACGCGATCCCCAGACCACCACGACACCAACCACTCGACTGGACCTAACTACGAGTAAGCAAACACCCTTTCAGGCATGGATGATGTAGCGTACCCAGTACTGGGTAGCGTGGCTTTATTTGGCGTAACGTCGCCGTGCAGGCTCCTCCTGCGTTGCGTAAGGTAGTCTGGCTATCCGGTATGTACACAGTAACTTTACTCGTAGGTAAGCATGCCATGCCATGCCATCCACCGACCCTCCCCTTCCATTCCCAGCTATTAAGTAACACATTACTGTATCGGTACTCTGCACAATACTGCGTACTGTGTTTAGTATAGTATAGTATAGTATAGTCTGCGGGTGAACTCTGGAAGTCTAGTCCCCGGCCCGGCAGAACGTTTCCCGAAACAGAGAGAGAAAAGGGAGAGAAAACCGTCAGTACATATGTACTAAGTATGTGCTTGTGTGTGCCTGCGTATAAGAGTATGTATATATATAAACCGGATAGGAATATCAAAATCACACAGTCTATGGACGGATGGAGACCCTCTTCTTCCGGCCTGGACGCAGGGGAGAGGACCTGAACACCATCCTCTCGGCATGTTATGCGGCAAAAAGGGTGAAGAAAAAGGGAGAGCCTCGCGAAAGGCGTGAGTGCCCAAGGCAGGATCAAGTACGTACGACACGGTAATCAGTTGCCTGCCGACATACAGTAAGTTGCACGTCCCTTCGTACCTTTGTCCGGGTGTAATTCCTCGTTCGCCCACTCAGTCACCGGGACGGGTACGAGTATATGCGGCGCGGGACAGAAGTTGCAACGGAGGTATACTGACTCTCTCGTCCTCGAATACAGTGTCCAGTGGGGACAGGCCCGCTCAGAGGTGGACGTAGCAAAGTGCCGAGCGTTTTGATGCACCGACGCTGGGCACAGGTACGAGTACAGGAAACTGTAGTTCCTCTAGAGAGGAGGTAGCCATGACGGAGAAGCATTCATTGGTACAGTACATACATGTAGTGTGTCTACCACGCACCGCCGTCTTTCGCTATATACTATATGTGATGTGTGATGTGTGATGTTTCCTGCACACCCTACAGTATGCTGCTGATGCAGATCGCGCGCTGGAGACGTGGACTTGGTGAGCAATATAACTAGGTACATGCCACTGGAGCGGTAGATGGCTTAGCAGGAGCAGTGGAGGATAAGGCTCTTCGCGAAGTCTAACGTCTGCTGTACATGAGTGTTCACCAGCCACATATCGTCTCCGGAGGGACTGGAAATAGACATACAGTACTGAGGATGATGGTATTCTCCTCGGTACACTTCAAGTACACACAGATTGTGAGTCAATCCATTCAAGCCACGAACATGGATTGATTTCGTTGGGCTTTCTCCCATCCACGCATGTCCCGTCATGCTATCTATGGTATCCTTCACTGGAGGCTCATGCTACCATTTTGTTCAACATGGTGCAGGCGAGAGGAAATGGGGGCGGCCGAATCAAGCTCGCCATATCCTATCCCATGTCAATGCCGTGTCCAGCTTCGAGGATGGAACAGGGAGATCAGCTCTCACTTCCCGTGCCACCAACTTTATTCTCTGCCTGAACTCTGCGGCCTAACTCTGATTCGCACCTTCGTCATCCTCAACCTTGGTCGTAGCTCCACCATACCTGCATCTTCTCGTCCCACGTTGTACGTCCGTGTGTAGAATACCTTACGCGACTCTGCAATTGGACCAGCTTTGGCAGCTTCCGCCGTACCGGCGTCTGTTCCGGGCGCCTTGGTGTCAGCCGCGCTTTACGGTCAAGGGTCTTATCCTCCTCCTGCGCTGCGCGAGTGACAAGCCCTCCATAGTTCGAACTCTTCTAATATTTGGAGAAATCAATGTCCCGCCCTCCCCGGCGTTGCTGAGCGTGCCTCGAGTCGCACCATTGGCGTGGTTTGGCAATTCCGCTTTCCTCGACATCCATGACTTCCCATCCTTGCTCATGGTTCGCTGCTTCAACTGCTTATGACCGTGCGGTTTTACTGGAGGCTTTTCGTCGACCAGATGAGAATCAGGCGTTAGAGAGGCAGATGTATCTTCGGATTGTTGCTGGTCCCCTAGGTTGCATTCACGCTTGACCGAGCTGTCGCCTGATCTTTGCCTGCAGTCTTCTGCGCTCCACCCTGTTCAACCTATCAGTGGCAAGCCTTCTGATGGGTATACTATCAGAGTCAAGCCGCCAGTTGCCCGAGGGAAGGGCCTCCAAGGAGGGGGAAGCAGATAGATCGGCAAGTCGTGAAATTTGCTTCCTCGAGGCTAGTCTCGCAATCGACAATCTCTTTTCTTTTGCAGGAGGACCCATCGGCTTCCACGCCGCTTGTGCTGTTGTGGCACTCGTAGGTTCGGCTTTTTGGCTTGGCCTTGTAGGAGCAATGTATGACCTTGCTCGTACAGGGATTTCCCGAGCAGACTTGATGTTCTGGATCGGAATATCCTCATGGTTAATCTTCCGATCACGCTCAAGTAAGGCGGCGTCCATCGTTCGCAGTGGCAGCTTTGCGTGATCGACAATGGCAAGGATATTCGACGCAACCTGGGGCATCGCTAGAATCTCTTGGATGGTCTCAAGGCGCTCGTTGAAGGTTGTGAACAGAAAGTAAGCTGTCAACCGCTTCTTTTGTAGAAGTCTTGACGTTTCATCTGTTGCCCGAAAGTCCAACTGAGCCCAGAAGTTGGTCCCGAGGGCAAGGAATTGCGCCATAATTCTCAGGTACTTCATCCGCGAAATCCGAAACTCCGGGTTTTTCCCAGGATCTCGGGCCTGCCCGTAGACCTCGACGGGGCCGAGCGATGGCCGGGCACCTTGTGCCGAGGACACGGAGCCCCCCTTCGTGGACGCTAAATAGATTCTCAATACAGCGTAGGCTCGTGAGGCAAGATCTATCATCAATATCAGTTGAGGACAACGTAAAGGAAGAATTTCCGTAACCTACGGGTCAGGAACTGCATAGCATTGGCTGACTCAGTAGCATGGATGCGGCGAACAACTCCGAAATCGAGCATATCTTTGACCGCTTGGTCCAGATCCAATGGCGGTAACGAAAATCCGAGAGATCGCGCAGCCATTGACGAGATCTTCCGACCGTGATCATTATTGGGAGATATATTGTGGGTAGAACCGCCATCGGCCTCCGGCATGTGGAGCTCGACCAGACCCTCCACCTCAATACCTGGGCCGTCTACCAATATTCGCCGTTGCGACTCGACGTCCACGCCCACTTTGAGGATCGAGGGGTTTTTCATGACGTCCACGAATGTTTCATCCTGAAGAAGCCGAAAGTAATTGATTGAGCCGAGTTGGATAACTGCAACCTCGCGTTCGCTTGCGAGGGTTAGAAATTGGACCAAGGGATGGCGTCGTGTGCCGGGTGTCTGAACAGTATCGAAGCCCAGATGCTTGCACTGTCCAGGATTGCGGAAGCGGTGTAAGACACTGACGAGGCTAGCAAAAGTCGTAACATAGAGGATGGGGATTGCGGGCCCGAGGGGATAAAGGGGGGTTGGGGTCGCCCATGGAGCTGGCTCGGCAACAATGACTTGAACAGGACGCACAACGGCGCGGATGATAGAAGATGCCGGGGGACCCGTGCGCGCGTGATCCGCCGAGGCGTCATAGTCAGTCGAGCAGTAACGTTCGAGGGAAGTGGCTCTAGACAGACCTGACCAGAGCCACGTAAAGTCGTAAAGCAGTCGGAGATCTCTCTGGATTTCGGAATGCCTTGCTGCAAAGCTCAGGAGTTTTCCGAATGAACGGTCGCGAGCGGCGCGTTCCAGGTCATTCCTTAACTGCGGGAAGTATGCGTTGTATTCGATAAGAGGCTGGTACCTCGCGAACAGTCCCCTCTGTAGGACCGACGCAGAGATCTGTGAGAGCTCGTGCCGAACTTCGCGCACGACGACCCTGCTCAGCCAGTGCAGTTTCCCGATGTGGTGGAGGATTCGATCATCGACGATCTTCGCTAGCCGAGGCGAGGATGAATGGTACAGCAGCGTGGCCCTATTTTTGAATTGAATATAGCCGTTCCTGAAACGTGTGGCCGCCAGGTTGATCGCATCTGCAAGGAATTCTAGGGGGAGATTGAATTTGTGATAGCTGTAGACTTCTGAACACCAGGACATTTGGAGTCGCGTTCTTCTTAGCTGACGCAAGTCATGCAGATGCACACATATCATCGAAGCTGTGTCAACCATATCCTTTTGGAGAGTCACGACACTGATCAATGAGCATTTCATACCGGAGGGCAAGGGTGGACGAGGCTTTCCCTCTCTCGGAGAGGGGAACCGCCGCCTACCTGGTCGGCTCTCATCGAGGCGCTGCTGGATCCAGGCAAGATCCGGATGGGCAAAGGCGTCCACAAGGGAATTCCGCGCCCAATTGGCAACCTCCCGGGTACGGTGATTCAAGCCGCTCTTCCTGTAGGAGGCTTGCAGGCGGCGCTCGAGTTCTTTTCCCCTTTCCACCAGTGAACAAAGCTTGAGGTAACGGTCGACGCTTGTCTTTTCGCTCCAGCCGAAGCTTTCAATGAGATCAGCGATCTGCTCGGCTTTCCGTAGCTTCCTCGTCCAGGCTTGTTGCCTTCTGGCCTCTGCCTCTCGCCTTCGCGGGGCCTCTGTCTCTTCCTGCCGCCGTCTTCTCAGGAAGCCTTCGACGAGATCAGCGATTTTTTCAGCTTCATGCAGCTTTTGCATCCAGGCCTGTCGCATTCTTTCAGTCTCCTCCTTCTCTTGTCTCGCGGCCTCTTCTTCCGCGCGTTGGCGTTCCTGAATCGGACTGTTTGGTAGTGAAGGATCCGGGCCAACCATCCTGCCATCCCTATTCTTATTTCCCGCCGGATGATCGGGCACGGCAACAGGAGGCCGTGAACGGTTCGGTCGCTTCGAAAGACTGGCCTGCGGAGGGAGAAACGAAGTCGAGGGCGATGCAGAGACAGGCTTTCTAGGCACACTGGGGGCAGGTACGCATTTCACCCCAGCATTTCTCAGCGACAATGTTGAGGTGGTGTGCAAAGCCCGCCGCCTGACCTTCGCCTCGGATTGTTTGCTCCAAGGGACCGGTGGCATGCTCCTTCCGAGCCCGCCAGGATGTGCATGGTTGGCGGCAGCATATTGACGGGAGCGCGGCTGGGATTGGGATCTAGAACAGCAAGCACTCCCCGTGGCTCGGTTTTGTTCAAGTCGCAATGCATGGCTGAGGGAAATCTCGTGGTAACAGCAAGTCGTGCGAAAGGTCAAGGTTGGAGCGACCAAACTGGACGCAACCGAGCCATGGATGAGCCGGTTGTATCCATTGGACATGGAAGTTGAAGGCAATAACGCAGCGCCCTGTATGATACAATACTATTGGGATCGTCTGTGGCATCCAGACTTGTACACCTGGTTGAAGGACAATTTGTTTGACTGCTTGATGCCCCACGCGTCGTTTCTTTGTGGTCATAAGTGCAAATGCTTTGCCGTAGCTACTGCTGTGCATTTCATCCTCCATCACCTTCTTCTCATTTGCTTCTGAACCATCTCAAAGGCTGCCTGCCGAGAAACAAGGTTGGGGAAATAGAACAGTCATGCAGTGAAGCTGTTATCATTGTTCTATCAGAGCCTCAACACCCGCCAAACATGGGTGAGTTGCATATTAGCACACCAGCTCATTGTGAGCTGTATCTGCCATGTCAAACCAGCAGAGATTCCATGACAATCATTCACATTCCCAGTACCGGCCTGGTTTCCCACAGACACGTGTCCGGGAATAACACATTACAGTAATTGAAACGAATCCCGAACACTGACGACGACGGGACTCGACGCCCTTTCGTAATCGCTATGCACCTTTCCCAAGCTCCGAGTACCAACCCATCCAATGCCTTCGATATGCTCGATCTAATTTTTTGTTCACCAAGCCCAGTGCCGCCAATTCGATATGTCCAATCCGCCGGCGACCGCCTCATTCCGTACTGAATTAGCAGGCTCAGAGGGGTGCTCTCCGTTCCAAACGCCATTCACAATCCTCCAATAGGTACCAAGAGCCATTTTGCTCAAGTGATGAGATCCAACTCGTCTTCGATCATAAGCATGTCGATGAGGCTCACCAGGTTGCGGACACCACCGTCAACTTTGTGTTCTCCATCTTCGTCGTCTTCATCGATGTCATTTTCTTCGGAGCTCCGATAAACACGGAAACTTTCCGGAAGGGGCAGAGGGGGTGATGCCAATTTGTGCTCGAAGAAATCAGCGCCGCCAGATGTCTCGCTTGCTGTTTGACAGTCTTGCAGCTCTGTCTCGGGCTTCTCGGCCAACCTGGATGTCTGGCACTCGTCGTTCTTCATCTGACCCAAGACGTTGTTGAGGCAGGTCTTGGTATTCTTTCTCTTTGCATCAAGTTTCTTTACTTGAGTCTGGATGTCCGCCTTGAGGTTTCTGAACTTGGCAGTCCGCTTGATGTGTGCAACCTTTACCTTTCTCTTCTCCACCTTCAGCTTGTTGTTGGCAACTTTCAGCTCTCCCTTCTTGGTCTCGAGCTTGGCGTTGGCAATTTCCAGCTCTCTCTTCTCGGCCTCGAGCTTGGAGTTTTCAACCTCTAGGTTGTATTTGTGGGCATCGAGTTCGCTGAACTCGTCGATCGCCTCACGGAGATCGTTATCTCGGGCGACATACAAAGTGTGAAGATTGTTGCGGTCCGTCAGCAGAGCGTTGTATTGGATCTGAAAATTTTCCAAGTGGAGTTGCATGCTCTGCTTTTCCTGTCGGAGTGACAGGCACTCATCCGCAAGCTGTTGATGCGTGGTGACAGGATTGGTGCAATGCTTCTCGAGCCAGTTGTATCGGAAGACGAGGACTTTGAAAAATTGGTGTGCCTTTTCGCCCTGCGTCTTCCACTGGTCAATCTCATTGTTGAGCACTGTGATCTTTGTGTCCTTGTCCTCGACGACCTCCTCGAGGCGATGGATCTGTTGGCGTGAGTGGTTCAGCGCGCTGTCTTGTCGTTCCAGATGGGACTCGAGCCGGTTGATCTCAGCGTGCGCATCCTGTGCTGCAGGTTCTTCTTGCCACTGTGGTACGGCTCTGTATGAGAATGGGTCGACGCTGTAACCAGCAAGGGATCTCCACTTTTCGGCCTCGGATTTCACAGCCTTGAGGCGAGTCACACCAATTGCAATGAACCGATTCTGTGTGTGTACCTTCTTCTTCAACATGGTATTCTCGGCCGACAACTCACGAATCCGATCCTCCAGTGCCAACTTCTCCTCCCAACCTAGATGCCAATGCACATGGTCTTGCTCATGTTGTTGGAACTGGAGGTCGTTGTATGAGAGAGCGCTCACTGGTGAGGAAATAGTGGTGGTCGTGTCAGGGTCTTGTGGACGAGGGGAGAACTGAGGGAGTGGTGACGAACTCCCAGAGCTCGAGCTTGCAGGGGACTCTTCTGCTGGCTCGGAAATGACACCGGCGAAGTCAAAATTGGCGGGTACAAGCCAGAGATTGCTTGGTACGTCGCTTTCATTTGCCGTTGTGTCGACGACTTGCTGTTTGGTCTCCGGAGTAGGACTGCCACTGGTGGAGTCGACATTCAAGTATGAGATGTCGCAGTCATTGTGCAACGTACGAGGAGTAATCACCAATGCCAATGATGAGGCACGGCGTTGGGGAGCGTTGTGTGGGAGGTTCTGTGATACGATAACACAAGGGAAGGCAGTTGATGTTGGCACTGCAACTGAGGCAGATGCCTTTACGCTGATGGCAGCTGGAGACATCGGGCCAAACGGGCCAGAGTTGAGGTGAAAAGGCCTCAAAGGGCGAGGGACGTGGGATTGTGGGCGGCCAGCGACGCGGTTGCGGTCGGAGGCCTATAACAGCAACGAGTCAGTGACCATCACAAGCAAACAGATGCCTCAAGCATGGAAGAAGATGTCAGGGATGTTGAACCCGGCGGTTACTCACCTTCTGTGCTTTCTTGGGACGGCCCCAGCTGAGAACCCACAGTGGTGAGAACACCGACCACATGAGAATGGCTGCGGTCACGACGACAAAGCCCTCAATGTCGAAAGCCATGGCGGATGAGTTGTGCAGGGAAAGGGAAAGGGAAAGGAGAGAAGGGTGGTGGTGTCGGAGGGGTTGGGTTTTGAGGGACGAGAAGATAGATCAAGTGAGAGAAAAGAGAAAACAAAGGTCATCGATCAGCGAGGAGGAATATATCCTCGAGCACGCAGGCAGTAGTTGCGCGCAAAACCCTTGGCGGGGTGACCGTGAAGAATTGATGTATTGGTGAAGTGCCGGGCAGTGGGCAGTGGGCAGTGGGCAGTGGGCAGTTTCGCGGTTACAAGTGAATGTGACCATGGTGAAAGTGATCACATCACGCCGCCGGCCGCGAGATCAGAGGCAAGTGAAAGAGCAGCAGCTCGGAAGATCAGAGATGAGTATAACATCCTTCGATGCGTTCCCCTACGCTCTCAATCAAAACTCCCAGACGAAGGTGGCGTGCATTTATTGAACTTACCAGAAGAGCCAGAGCCTCGCGAGTCGCGCGCCTTCTGGTCCCGAGTTACGAACGTCGGGACTGCACTGCACTGCACGTCTCTCAAAGCACAGCACTATGCCGCAATGTAATGGAATGGAATGGATAGAATAGGTGGAAACCTACAAGACGCGGCCGAAGAGCCTCCCGAAACTACCTACCTAGGTAGGATACAGCGTGTTTGTATTGACGAGATCAGGGGCTACTCACGAGCGAACGAACTTCGGCTTCACGTTCAGACAGCCGTTCCTCGTCCTCATGCTCGACAGCGGCTCGATCCGCTGGGCAAACGACGAGATCGTATCTTTACCCGGGCATCCATCTTGTGCATGTATGTACAGGGGCACTCCACGGCCAGGACGAGAAAGGAGATTATCAGTCGCGCGCCCCAGGCCAGATCAGACTCGAGAATTGGATACTGTAACACTCTAATTGTGGTGACATACGGAATAGATACAGTATGTCTCCTAGGGTCGGTGGCTGTCCCTATATAACATGCCCCATCAACACGCAGATAAGGCAGTTGAAGACCTTGAGGCTTCTTATGCGGCTCTCATGGCGGCCCAGCGCTGGTCCTTGCCGTGCTGCGTGAAGTTTGACCTCCAGAGCTCCGGACTGGATGCTGAATGGCATGTGAAGTTGATTGAGCATCATTCGGGGGAATGTCTATCTGGGAGCTTCGACCGGTGGATTCGGCCGGAGAACGGTGCTGTACTGTATATTGTGTAGCTGGCTGCGCCATGGCATTGAATATGAGTAGTGTCGGCGAATCCTGCGTTCAGAACTCACTGAGATATTTCCACTCGAATTCTATGTAGTCGAGGAAGGGGTATTCTATTCTTCACTAACATCGTCTTGGTGGCTTCCTTTTCGTGCTGTAGCAATCCATGGTCGCGCGCTATCAATCCCATAGCCAGCATGGGGTGCATCACTATCCTGATCATGGTCCCGTTTCCTTCTGCGTCGTGCCTAAATGGCAGACATGTGGCCTGGCCGAGGTACCGTTATGTCATGCACACTTGCAACTATGGCCATGACCTTTCTTTGGGTATTGAAGGTTCGAACCAGGCCTGAGCCCTTGCCGGAGTTGAGCAGTCTTCGGTCCCCTCGAGACACGATCTCAGCAGGGATTGCGTGCTCGTGAGATCATGCTCAAATCACATTGCGAATATTCCGGTCAAGGCTGCCTCAGAGTCTCCAAAGCCGGCCCAGAACAGTTCATTAAAAGGATCCACGTCAAAGGCGTTCTCCATAAATGTAACGCCAGAGGTTTGTTGCTGCGTCTGCGCCGATAAGTGCGGCTGCTGCGCTGTGTTTGCCGCCGTGGTGGCCGACAGGGTCCTCTGAATGGTGTTCTGGTGATACATCTTGATGTTCGCCCATTCGTGGGCGAGCTTGAGAAAGTAACTGCCTTTTTCTCCTTTCATACGATGGAGTTCCTGTGCTCGTAAGCATAAGGTGTCGAGGCACTTGCCCAACCACGCAGCACGCTGGGATGCCTCCGTGCTGGCGTATGCCGAGTCCAGGATAATCGAAGACTTGGTCGACAGCATGATGCCAAAGTTGAGTGCCCGCCAGTCAAGCGACGTCCAGTCAATCATGTCGTCGAGGGCAGTCTCAAGCACGACAGAGAGGTACTTCACCGTTGCGTTGAAACATTCATACAGGATTGACACTCGGGTCACTGAGGGCGTTTGACCTTGGAGAAGGCCGTAAAGGCCAACTTCGAGGATGTAGCCTCTGCTGCTGTAGTACGCGCGTTGGAGCCGGCCTAAATGCGCGTCGATGGTAAGCGGGAGGCTTTCACAACTTGAGAACCTGGGCTATGCTACACGTACCGATGGTGAAATCACTAGGTGACAGAGACGCTCTCCACTCTTCTGTCTGCTTGGCCAATACTCCAACCAGGGTTTCGATCTTCTCGTCGCTCAGCTCGCCAATTTTCTCCTTCGAACCGTGATCGAACGTATGGGTGGTTTCTTCGGCGAGACGCATGCCCCGGACCAGGTGAATCAGAGTCGGGTCAGAGCAATACTGAGGGTCTGTGGCAAGGGAAGACGCGCACTCTTCGAGATATTGACCGTATGGTAGCATGGATGGTCGCCTGAATAATAACAGGCCACTAGAACAAGTTAGTCGTCGGCGGCGGCGTTGCCCATGAGAACTTCGTACTAGGTAGAGATTGTGTACGCGCCCAGATACGCCCTTCGAGCCTCATAGCCCCAGAATTTTGATGAAACAGCCTCGCTGCCGTGCTCGAGCGCGGATCCGGGGCCAATGATGATCTCATGCTGGGTGACGCTCGTCGGTTTCTGGTTGATGCCGAGTTCGACGGCGAGCGAAACAACAAGAGAACCTAGCCTGTAGACTTGAGTGGCGACAGGGGTAGTATACCAATGACACCTGTAAAGCATCAGTACGATCCCTCCCTAGTCTGGATGCTCAGCTTACCAGGCGGAATATACAATTAGTGCCTGTAACAGATCCAATGATCTTTCCGATTTGACGAAGTATCTATGGCTCAGGTCCAGGAGGAATTTGTCCTTCAGAGCACACTGCCGCTCTGGGAAGCGCCATGTAGTTGCAATAAAGATCGCCTGAGCGAGCATGGGTCGTTCCTCTATCAAGGTAGCAACCGGACAGGCCTCGGGGATGATGACATAGGGGAAATGGTTGGTTGACATGCGCCGGTAGTCATCGACGAGAATATCACATTCCTCGAGAGGTATCTCGAGCAAATAGCTGTTAGGCGCATTCGAACGTGTTGATTCGAAGCACATCGGGGACGTGAGACTGGTGGCATGCGATACCCGAGACGTGTCTGTATGTGATGGCGTCGAGGTGGATACCGAAACCGCCACGTCGGTCTCGGACTGCGGCCTCTGTTTTAGCAGCGACAGGATCTCCGAGTAGCTGCTTTCCAGCTGTTCGACGCGGCCTCGCACTGCCACAGGGTTAGTGGGAGGCTCCGGAGATAACATGGCGGCTGGCACCCCTACACCGAGCTTTTCGTTTCCTCTGCTTGACCTCAGGTATGTGACAGTCCCTGCCCAGTCTTGTGCATCTGCTTACGCAGGGCCATCTGATTAGCAAGAGAGCATCGAGAGATCGGGCATCGTGATTCATTGCGCACCTGTGGCAGGAGTCGCCCCCTTCCTCGCTGGGCACACACTTTAGCTTCTTCTCGCGGCATTCTGCGCAGGCTGCGTGTTTCCTCTCGATTTCGGCCATGGTTGCGAGCTGGCAAGGGGACCAAGCAAGACGCTATTGAACATTTCGTCGCCGGGGCCGGTGCAGGAGAAGGGCATATAAGCATTGTGGGCCTCTATTAATAATTCATGCCTGAGCTGACGGGTGGCGCTGAGGCAATGAGAGTCGGCGTCCGGGACCAAAAAGACAGCCGGACGAGCCGAAGATCCGCATCCACGCCAGCCGACGACGCATCAAGGCGCTCGCAGCACCATGTGCTAGACCAACAACGTGCAAACCTCCCTCCTCCCCCGCATCAATGCACAGAACCTTGAGTCACGACACAGCATGGCCCTCGGGGGCCGATCGCGTTTTACTGACTCTGAGGCCGAAGGGGAGATCATGCTTGTATCGATGCCGTGTCACGGAGGATGGAAGCCTCAAAGGGTTTGTGCGGCTTTGTGTGCTGCATTAATCTGTCTTCCTGTTAAGAAGCAACGACTGTCTCTTCGTCCGGAGCCGACGTCGTTGCAAGATCGCGCTTTCCAACATGCAGACTACTGCGCAGGGCTCGTCCCAGTCTCTCCCTTTACCCGGCCACCATGAGTCTTCACCAGCCCAGTTATCCGACGTGGACGAGAAAGCTCTCGAGCTCCCCGCGAACACTACCGGAACACCCACGGGGACCTCGACTGGCCACGGCCTTGCCGACTGGTCACAGTACACTCTTCAGAAAAGGCCATGGCGACGGAGAGTGACCGACTTCGAACAGATTGTGGAATCCAAATATCGAGGAAGCGGAACTGTCGGTGACCCTTTCGTCGTGCAATGGCTTGACCATGACCCGGAGAACCCCAAGAACTACAGCAACTTGTTCAAGTGGCTGACGACATTCCTCCTTGCCTTCATGACTCTGTGCGTGTCGTTGGCTTCGTCGGCTTATACTGGCGCCGCCGGTCTGATCATACCCGAATTCCACTGCAGCCGGGAGGTCTTCCTGCTGGGCTTGAGTCTTATGGTTATGGGCTTCGCGCTGGGACCATTGATGTGGGCGCCACTTTCAGAAGCCGTATCTCGTCGAATCATCCTTTTGATCGCCTTGGTGCTCTACATCATTTTCACCGCGGTCTGCGCCGCCGCACAGAGCATCACGGCACTCATCATCCTGCGCCTGTTGTGCGGCACCTTTGGCTCGGCTGTCTTCGTCATCCCACCGGGCCAGCTCTCCGATATGTTTGAAGCCGAGCAGTAAGTCCTAATCTTGATGCGAGTGTTTCATACAGGTGCTGACATCTGGACCACCAGGCGAGGCATGGCGCAAGCTGTCTTCGCAGCGGCTCCCTTCTTGGGCCCGACTCTGGGGCCGATGATCGGCGGCTTCCTGAGCCCAGCTGCAGGATGGCGATGGCTCTTTGGGTTTCTCGCTCTGTATGCTGGAGTTTTGACGTTGCTTGGAGTTATCTTCGTCCCGGAAACATATGCCCCGGTCTTGCTCCGACAAAGGGCAAAGCTGCTGTCAAAAGCCACTGGAAAAGTTTATATGACAAAAATCGATATTGAACAGCCGCTTGTATTGAAGGAGGTGGTGAAGCGGTCTCTTGCTCGACCATGGGTTCTTCTCTTCCGGGAACCGATTGTATTACTTCTCTCAGTAAGTCCACCCCAACCCTCGCAGCGGCCGTTCAAGCTGCTCACTTTCTAACAACAGACTTACATGGCCGTCATATACGGCACGCTTTACCTGTTCTTCGCAGCATTTCCGATTGTCTTCGAAGAAGGCTACGGTTGGAATGCGGGAGAAGAAGGCCTCGCATTTCTGGGGATCATGGTGGGCAATCTACTAGCCGTCGGCATGATCATCCTTGACAACAAGCGATACATTCGCATTTCGAAAGCCCACGGCGGCTTCGCACCGCCCGAAACGCGCCTCCCGCCCGTCATCTTTGGAGGCGTTATCGCCATTATCGGTCTCGCTTGGTTTGCCGCTACTGCCGACCCTAGCATTCACTTCATCGTTCCCGTTCTTTCGGGAGTACCGTTCGGAATTGGGTTTATCTTGATCTTTATGTGCTGTTCGAATTACCTGTGAGTTTAACCAAGGCCTCTTTCCTTCTCCAGGATAAAAAGCGACCATGCCAACTAACTAACTCTACGTCAGTGTCGACTCCTATGTAATCTACTCTGCCTCGGTCTTCGCCGGCAACTCCATCCTCCGCTCGACGTTCGGCGCTGTCTTTCCCCTGTTCGCGACTTACATGTACAACGATCTTGGTGTCCACTGGGCATCCGCCGTCCCCGGCTTCATCGCTCTCGCGTGCTTCCCGTTCCCCATCTTCTTCTACAAATACGGCCCGGCCATCAGACGGAGGTGCAAATACTCAGCAGAGGCGGCCAGGTTTCTGGATAGTTTGAGGAGTGACCTCGAACGCCAACGGAGCCGGGCGAGCGAGGCCGACGGAGTGGCAGATGGAGTGGTAGAGAGAGGAAGAATGGACTGATGAGTCTTCCTGAGCAACCGTGCGTCAGCAGTCAAAGGCAACGAGAGAATGTACGCTCCTCATCACACGCCGCGCAGATCGATCTTTCAGAGACACGCCTCCTTCTCCTTGAGAGATCCCCAGACCAATCGACCGACCAATCAATCGACCGACCGAACGGGCGAACAAAACAAAAGCCTCGTGGGCGAACAATACAAGAGCAAGGTGCGCGAACAATACAAAGGGAAGGATGCGCCACTGTCACAATGAGGCACCACATGCAACATCCTCGACAAGTGCCAGACATAGCGTACGATGAACATCCTCCTCTCCGGGCGAGATGAGACCTGCCATGCGCCCCAGGTCGACTCGACTGTTGCGCATCAAATGGAACCAAAGCATAGATTTTAAGTTTATTGTAGGATACGCCGTGCTGATACGGTTGGTTTGAGTATGGAAGGAAGGAAATCCCCGACCGGTGCCGGAGACCGTGGTCCAGCATCACGAAGTTGCGCGCTGAATGGTACGGCACCGATACGGGGAGGATCATGGAATTGTGTACAGTACATTTGCTGGGGCGCCGGTGGCGGACACGTCAAAACATAGAAATAGACAAGGGGTGAGGATAGAGAATCAAAAGCCATAGACAACAAAAAGAAATTGAGCCTGAAAAAGCGGGTCATTCTTCCCCCTGCGAGACTTCACCAGAGCCGATACTTAATTCAGTCCTTGTTGAATATCTCGCCCACCCATTTCATGGCCACTTCCTGCATGTAACCGCCTATCCCCAACCCCGGAGAAGACGGGTCACAGAGACGAAGCTGGACTCTCTCTTCTGCAAACCCCTTCTCCCGCCCAATGAAACAAGCTCGGCGCATCAGTTCGGCCATTTCGGTGCCTTGGGCGCGCATCAGCGCCGCGTGGCCCCTCGGTATGTCGGTGGCATTACTTCCTGTGCCAGCCACGTGAGATTGCACGAAGATGCGGACATGTGGCAACGTGACGGACTCGGGCGGATCAACGGCGGGCCAGCGGCGCAGGACTTTCCGGCGACGACGGGGCATCGCGGCAGGTGTTCCGGGCGCGGAGGCACCAACCTCGTCAACAGCGGAGGTGACTCCGGAAGCAGAACCTGATGTTTCTGCAGAACTCGGCACCCTTGACGCACTTGATGGCTGCGGATCGTCGGCGTCGTAGTCTACGAATTCACCGTGACCGTCAGTGTCGTCCAAACTCATCTCGCTGAGCAGTTGATCTCCCAGGGTGCTGTCAGCGAGGGGCGTATCCCTTCCCGGCGCGCGGAGAAATAAGATCGGAGTCGCGAACGGATCGAAATATGCGGACGGCGTGTTGAACAGTTTTGAGCGCAGCTTGACCAATTCCTCAGCCGCAGCTACGAGGGATGGAGCGCCCAGGTCGTGCAGCTCCGCAATTTGGGCCGCACGCGCCTGCTTCCGTGCTTGTTTCTGCGCTTGCGTCTTCGAAGAAGATGTGAGAGATTTGGCAGCCGCCGCGGCGCGCAATTGTTCAAGCGCCTCGTCCAATCCTACCCAATCTACCATTGGTTCGGCGACCGCGAGGGCGTGAATCGCATTCGGCTCGGTCAGGGCAAGCATAGTTGCTAGTGCGCCGCCGATATGCCTTCCCAGGAGGCATATCTTAGGGGCTTCGTCATGGTCTGCGTTGAATGGGGAGGTGGAAGAAGTAAGGTAATCGAATGCGGTTGTGACTTCGTGGACGGGGGTCGGAAAGACTGCCAGCTCGTCTGAAGTGGATGGAGAGTTCGTTGACGTCCCCAGGCTGTAGTTGATCCTCACCAGCGACGTGGATGGCGGAAGGACATTCTGAAGCTGGGTGACCGTGCTCTGCAACAGGTTTGAAGAGCAAGGGCCTGGAGGGATATGGACTAGCAGGTTCCGCGGCCCTTTCGGTCTCTCGCGTAGTTCGTGAGAGGAGAATACACTGGGGCTATGGTCAGAGGGTTATGTACTGCGGTTATGTGCCACCTACTCGAGCTTGACGCGGCCGCTGACTCCGATCGGCACATCGACGGAATCGTGTTTCCACGCGTCGTAGGGCGGAGCTGACGCGATAGATCTTCCGCGGGGAGGTTGGAAACGGTATAGACACCTCCAGGTGTTTCTGCAGGACTTGATGAGGCCAACGCGGCCGTGGGATAGGAGCATTACATGTTGAGTGCTTACATCAGAAACGATGACTGCGGCAATCCGAGACGGGAGGATGAGATCTATACAGACTGCGGATCGATTGCAATTGCGCCGCCGGCCGCATCTACGGCGGATGCCATGAATGGCAAGCGCAGTTTCTCTCCGCTGTCATTGTGAGGCTTCTCTGTTCTTTATTGACGCCGGGGCCATGCCGAAACCCTCGGCTCTGTCGTCTCAGCAGTCGAGATGGGGCGTTCTCACATCCTTCTTGGCCGGTCGAGGTGAAGTTTTCTTATTCATTTGAAAGAGATGCGTGGTTCCTAGCATCGCAGCTTCTCCCTTGCTGGTTTCCGCGCTTCGTCGACTTCTCGAACTGGAAACCGTTGCGACGCATGCTGCCAGCTAAACTCTCAAAATGGGGAAGCCCGAGAAGTTCTACACTAAGGACTATATGTCGCGGCCTGGGATGTCCTTTGCACTTGACATTGAAGACCCGGTTGGGAGAATACAAGACTTCATGGGCAGGTACAAGAGAGAGCCGGTCGCAGAGGTGGGCTCCATCTGTCCAGGACAATCTCGTCCAGCGCGAACAGCGCAGTAACCTTTTCTAGGGCTTTGAAGAGTCTCTTATGACGAAGGACCTCACCATCATTGGGGCGACCGGGCCACCACATGTCACAGCAGTTTTCGAGATGGAAATGACGCCCATGTATGGAAGTCGAATGGGCAACGCTCAAGGAGCTGCCATTTCGCTTATTCACGACATGTGTACGACAATGGCCATGGCACCTTTGGCGAGGGAGGACTTCTGGCATTTTGGCGGAGTGTCGAGAGTGCTGAGCGTGACATATTTGCGACCCACCAAAACAGGCACACGCGTGGTGATCGAATGCGAAGTCCTGCAGGCAGGCAAGAGATTCGGTGTGTATCGCTATTCTTTGCCTACGTGCGACCAGCAAGCACTTACTTGAGCAGCTACGATTCGAGGGACCATGAAGGACAAAGCCACCGGCGACCTGCTCTCAGTGTGCGAGCACAACAAAGCCAGTATCATCTTTCGCGAGAATCCGAAGCTCTGAGTACCGCTCTACCACGATCCGACGTGGAACCATTTATCCTCCCAGTACCGCTTCTTGTATTGATGATATTGTGCCCGGGACACTGGATTAGTACTATGCACGCTCAGTCCGCCGATCGCTAGTCCTTCGCATCGATGCACCAGCACTGCGCCGCATGCATCCTCCACTAATGAGAAATGGATGTCGCTCGCTCAATCCAGACAGCGCATTCTTGCCTTGGGAGGATGGCAAACTCACAGCTGTGGCGCAGCCCAACATTTCCTGGCACATGTCCGAATCGCCTCTTGGGTGCGCCTCATTGGTCAAGGCTTCTTTTTCCAGGTGCGATGATCTCATACATTCGCCCAGCACGAGCGCCGAATAGAGTTTCGATCACTTTTCAAGGAAGCTGAATGGTACGAGTACAGTTCCATACCTGGGCAGCCCTGGGTGAATTTTCCCACATGCAAGATCCAGCACTCCCTTGATGTCATCCAGTGCCAGGTTGCAGGTGGATTTTCTTTATCACTCCTATCTATATATTGCCTCTTTACGCTTCCTCTTCGACTTTCGCGATAGAGCATAGATTATCTTAGACCATTTCCGAGTATTACTATATTTATTTCTGGCTGAGATGGGTCGCACACCGGAAAATTATTGCATGTTGCAGGGCTTCGAGTGGAACGTCCCTGCCGATCAGAAACATTGGATCCGCCTAAAGAATGTACTCCAAGACCTGAAGGACATCGGTGTGGACAACGTCTGGCTTCCGCCTGCGTGCAAGGGCCAGGGAGGCGACCAGGCGAACGGCTACGATATCTACGACTTGTACGACGTCGGAGAATTCGACCAAAAGGGCTCGAAATCGACCAAATGGGGGCCAAGGGACGACCTGGACCAGTTGTCCAACAAAGCGCAAGAACTCGGCATTGGGCTCTACTTCGATGCTGTTCTCAACCACAAGGCTGGCGCAGACAACAAGGAAAAGTGCAAGGTTATCGAGGTAGACCAGAATGGTAGGTCGGCCATCGAAGCATACGGGCTACCAGCTAATTGTATCCTCATAGATCGCACCAAGGAAATTGGCGAACCTTTCGAGATCGAAGCATGGTTGGGCTTTGACTTCCCGGGTCGCGGCGACAAATACTCCTCGCAGAAGTACCACTGGTATCACTTTTCAGGAACCGACTACGATGCGGGCACAGAGCGCACCGGCATCTTCCGCATTCTGGGCGACAACAAACACTGGTCTCGGTCCGTCGGGAAGGAAGGGGGCAACGCAGATTTTCTCATGTTCGCAGATCTAGACTACGCCCACGACGAGGTTGGGCAAGACGTTATCCACTGGGGTGAGTGGGTGGTCAACGCGCTCAAGCTGAAAGGGTTCCGTTTCGACGCGTGCCAGCATTTCTCCGAAACATTCACCAACGGCTTCGTGGACCATTTGGAGCAGACGTTCGGAAAGGACTCGCTGTTCCTAGTTGGCGAATTCTGGTCTGGTAACACTGGAGAGATGCTCGAATACCTGAAGGGCATGCATCACCAATTCAGCTTATACGACTCGCCCATGGTGTACAAGTTCTCAGAGATCTCCAAGACAGAGAAGGGGGACTTGCGGAAGGTGTTTGATGGCACGTTGGTTCAGGCGAAACCCGAGAGTGCCGTGACCGTGGTCATGAACCATGATACTCAGCCAGGACAGACAGTTGAGACGCCCATCGAGGGCTTCTTCAAGCCTCTGGCCTACTCCCTGATCTTGCTGAGGCAAGAAGGGTATCCCTGTGTCTTCTACGGCGACTTGTACGGCATGAAGGGAAAGCACCCGGAACCACCATCGTGTGGGGAGAAGCTACCTCATCTGGTTTTGGCAAGGAAGCTGTTCGCCTATGGAGACCAGGAAGACTACATCGACGACGACCCCAACTGTTACGCTTTCGTGCGCAGAGGTACCGACGACCGAAAATTCGGCCTGGCATGTATCATGTCCAACGCCGACCCGAAAACAAGGAGGATGGCTGTTGGGAAGGAACACTCTGGAGAGACATGGACCGATATCCTGGGTTGGCAACCCGAAGAGGTCAAAATTGATGACGACGGGTTTGGAGAGTTCATGTGCTCTGGAACAAGTGTCAGCGTGTGGGTAAACAGGGACGCAGACGGCAGGGACAAAATCGACAATCTCCAGTTTGACACGGACATTTACGCAAAGGCTTAGGTCGGCTACCATTTTAGAGCATGCTAATGACGTTGGGATAGGAAGACAGGACTCCAAATTTTCTAGCCATATATTTCGAAACCCAACTATGCTACTCTGGGGCATGTTTCAAGGCACGCGGCCGCGGCTCAGGCAGAGGCAGGAGATGCGGACGCTGCACGAACCACCATTTGACACCATTTGCCCGATTAAGAACCTCACCGCCAAGTCCCGCCCACGAGGCTAAGATCTCACTGTTTCTCCAACTCGACCTTCAACCTCACCATGAGTTGGTGCAGATCTGCGCAACCGAGTGAGAGCCTGACATTCAAACCAACAGGGTAGGGAAGGCCCTGCTTGGATGGCCATCTCAACGTGGATCCAGCCTATGGAATCCCAAGCTCGAATCCAATCGCCGGCGGCACTGTACGAGTATAATATTGCCTCCCATTCGCGGGGAGTCTCACTCGGCCGCCTTACATCAGCCTTCAATACAGGCCGCCTATGAGAATTCGCCCTTAAATACTATAATGAGCGCAGTGTCTGTGTCAGAGGTGCTCGGGTTGGCGTGCTATCATTTTAGAATTATGCGATGGATCTATCTTATATGAAGAAGATGTCCTGCTCGATGCTCGCTTTCCTTGTGCATCGCCTCCCATTAGAACTCAGCCAGTATACGCCATGGTCGTTAATCTAATGGACATCAGGCTAGTCCTCGCAGCCGCAGTAGCATGCGTGCTTCTTGTGAAGCTCTCGAAGATTGGAATGCGAGGTCGGAACTTGCCGCCAGGTCTGTACACACTATCCTTTTAAACCACAGACTGACAGTCTCCAGGCCCTCCTACTCTGCCGCTGATTGGGAATATGCATCAATTGCCGAAGAAAGACATTCACGTACAGCATCTCAAATGGGCGCGAGAGTGTGAGTCCGGGCATGTCGCCGGCACCATGCCATGAGAACACAAGCATTAACATTTAGGCATCGGAAGACGGCCCTATCTTCTCCCTTAAACTAGGCTCTCAGACCGTCATCGTCCTCGCGAGCGGCTCGGTCATAAGGCGTCTCGTCGACAAACGCAGCGGTAACTACGCGGACCGTCCTTCTCTCTTCATGCAGGACGTCTTCGAGGGCTCCCGGATCATCCTACGCGGCTACGACGATCTCTGGAAGGTTGAGCGGAAACTATACCATGGATTCCTAAACAGCGCCAAAGCAGCTCGGTATGCACCTTACCAGGATCTGGAGTCGAAACAGTTGTGCTTCGATCTCCTCCATCAACCGGAGGCCTTCGAGACGGTGATCGCCAGGATGACATTGAGCGCGGGCACCAGTATGGCTTACGGGTTTCGCGTCACCGATCCGGAGAATCCGGTGATGAAGGAACTGCTCAAAAACGCGCATGGGTTCTTTACCATGGTGCACAAGAGCCAGCTGTTCGATTGGTATCCGCAACTGAGGCCGATTGTGAAATGGTTGCCCTCGTTCATGTACCCCATGTACCGAGATGCGAGAGAGGTGTTTCGGCGGGAGAAGATCCAATTCCACCAGCTCTTGGAGGACACGCGGAAGGCGATGAACGATGAGAACGCCCGGCCAAGTATGTTCTACTCGACCTTGCTCAAAAGTCAACCCACGCTCATCGTCTATCTAGGTTTCGCCGCCGATATAATTCGTGCCCAAGAATCCTGGAAGGGGAAGCAGGACGGCGCCATCTTGACAGATCGGGCTGCGGCTTATATTGCCGGAATTGCGATGGAAGCCGCCACCGATACGCAGAGCAACCAGCTAGTGTCCTTCATCAAGGTACGGGGGGTCCATTATTCTGCACCCGCTGCCACATTTGTCCAAAACTTTGCGCTTACCAATACCGAGTCTTCCAGGCCATGATGCTCTATCCGGACTGTCAGAAGAAGGCACAGACCGAGCTAGAAGAAGTCGTCGGTCCGGATCGCCTTCCCGACCCCAGCGACGTGGAAAAGCTGCGGTATATTCGTCAAATCATGAAAGAGACGTTGCGATGTAGGACCGTCCACTCACTCCGCTCGCTCATTTGAATGTTTTCAATATGCTAATCCCGCCACAGGGATGCCAACGGCAACGACCGGAGCAGTGCCCCATGCCGCACGAGAGCAAGATGAAATCGACGGGTACGTTATCCCCAAAGGTGCGACCATCCTGCTTTCGACTTGGTCCGCAAACAATGACCCGACGCTCTTCCCCAACCCTCGCGTCTTTGACCCGTCGAGACAAAACCCGGACCTGTCAATGAGTCAAGCAGCGCTTGCCGGTGACATCCACGACCGCGACCACTGGACATTCGGGGCCGGCAGACGAATCTGTCCCGGCATCCACGTCGCCGAGAGCACCATGATGTTGACCATGGCAAGGATCCTGTGGGCTTTCCAGATCGACAAGGCCAAGGACGAGCAGGGCAGGGAGATTGAAGTCGATCCCGACGCGATCACACAGTCGATTGCGTCGCGGCCAGTTCCGTTCAAGTAAGTGAGCCTGAGCATGTGCATGAGAACGAGTTCCATCGGGAGCACAGACAAGAAGAACTAAACCTGCTGACGCCAACCACAGATGTGATATCAAGCCCAGAAGTGAGGCACGGGCAGAAATGGTAAGAAAGGCTTGGGAAGAAGCACAGCACGTGTTGGACGAGGCGGGCAACTTTAAGACGAACGTGCTGTGATCAACCGGGGTTACGAGTATAGATCTCTCCGTTAATCAGGTACTGTCCTTGTGTACGGAGCTATAACATGCGAGCATGCTCAAGAGACCTGTCCCCTGCCCCCTGTCCCACTCCAGTTGCCTCACGAGCACGTCCGCCTTCAATGCCGAGTGATCTACATAATTATTCGATGCCCCCTGGCTACGAGTATCATATCGCACCCATTCATTCCCGACACACCACACAACCTTTCCTCTTTCAAGCAGCCGGACCACAGCGGCCAGAACGGGCAACCACGGCATCCATCTGCGCTGATCAGACTCGGACCCATTCACCCATCCACCCATCCACTCCCCACGATCTACATAGCTCGTAATTTAGCTCGTCCCGTTCCCCTTCCCCGCATCATCAAGCCTCGAGACCGTGGCGCCGTCTGTATCCATTTCCCCGCGAACCAAACATTGGTGGAGGGCATGCTCTCTCTTCGTGCTCACTGGCCCCGTCGACGTCAAAAACATTGCAAACATACGTGCCGAGTATTCCAGATTCCATTCTCGGGCACGCTTGAACCCCGCGCCGCAGTTGACGTGGCCCTGGACGAGGACGTAGTTGTGCTAACATATGCACATGGAGTGTGCGTGTGCGAATGTACGTACAGTAGCTGATGGGGCGGGACCATGAGGAGAAGGAGAAGGAGGAGGAGGAGGTAGACTGCTTGCCTGCTTGCCTGCTTTTCTTCACATACGTACATACGTTCATACATTCATACGTGCAAGCTAACAGTAACTCTGCGATAATCATACGACACATACAACAACGTGGTTAGGTATCCTCTGCAGGGCGACCGTCGCGTACTGTATCGTTCATTCAGTCAGTCAGTCTACAGACCCGGGCTTGGGATTGTGGGTATGTACTGTATATGCACGAGACGGAGTGAACTTGCGCCAGTCCGTCGGTATTAAGGAAAATAGCTTTGGAATATAGGTAGTATTGTAAGGTGAGCGTCCGATCGTTCTTGAGGAAGTCTGCTGCCTACTGCTAACGCCTGCGGCATATTATGTAGCCCTGGAGATTAACAGCAAGGCGAGGCATCGAAGGTAGCATACTGACTTACATACTACGAACACAGAGGGACGAGCACATCAAATATACTTACTGCACTTCACACCAAGCATACTCACTGCGACCTCCACCTCCACCATGAAGGTCGTCCGCCTCGTCGACTACCACCAACCGCTCCAACTGCAAGACGCCCCCGAACCCGAAATCACCAACCCGCTGGACGTGATTGTCCGGATCGGCGCCGCGGGAGTGTGCCGCACCGACATCAGTTGAATCCTCTGTCACGTGACACTCTGCTGCCCCTTGGCAGCATAGGCAGTGTGCGCACTTACCGCGTTCAGAGGGCATAAACAGCCCTTTCACACTTGTACATACTTTCATAGCATCATACACATAAGTTAGCTGTCAGTTCCAACTACATCCACATCCTCGAGGGGCAGTGGGCGGTCAAATCGAACGTCAAGCTGCCGTACACGATCGGGCACGAGAACGCGGGCTGGGTGCACGCGGTGGGCAACGCCGTCACGGGGCTGAAGGCAGGCGACAAAGTCATCCTCCACCCGCTGGTGACGTGCGGGCTGTGCCGGGCCTGTCGCGCGGGCGACGACGTGCACTGCGAGGCCAGTTCCTTCCCGGGCATCGACACGGACGGCGGGTACGCCGAGTACGTCAAGACCGGGGCGCGCAGCGTCGTCAAGCTGGACGACAGGCTCGAGCCCGTGGACGTGGCGGCGCTGGCGGACGCGGGGCTCACGGCGTACCATGCGTGCGCCAAGGCCGCGAGGGCGCTCCGGCCGGGCCATTTCGTCGTGATGATCGGCGCGGGCGGGCTGGGCCACATCGGCGTGCAGGTCATGAAGGCCATCAGTGCCGCGACGGTGATTGTCGTGGATCGGAACGACGGCGCGTTGGCGCTGGCGGGGGAGCTCGGTGCCGATCATGTGGTGTTGGCTCGCGATAATAGCGATGCCGGAGCAGGAGCAGGATCAGGCGACGCCGTTGTGGACGAGGTGCTCAGGTTGACGGCGGGCAAGGGCGCCGAGGCCGTGATTGATTTCGTGGCCGAAGGCGGCTCGACGGCCAGGGGCGTCAAATTGCTCCGCAGGGCGGGCAACTACTACGTCGTCGGATATGGCGAGAACATCAACGTGCCGACGATCGATATCATCTCCACGGAGATCAACTTCATCGGGAACTTGGTTGGGTCGTACAATGATTTGGCGGAGCTGATGGTGCTGGCCGCGCAGGGGAAGGTCGTCCTGCATACGTCGGTGTATAAGTTGGACGAGTTCCAGAGGGCGATCGATGATCTGTCCGCCGGCAAGGTGCGTGGACGGGCTATTCTTGTCCCGTGAATCGCCAGCTGGCGAGGGGCGCGGGACTGGGTTGAAGCTGGTCCAGGAATCTGAAGAAGCGGAGAGATGGACGAAAGAGCCGTAGAAGTGTCGGGAACGGAAATGCGCGGGACTGTACGCCAAATTGCTATATTGAAAAGGTTTCAGACTAGCTGGCTCAATGGCTTGGACACCAAGATGGCGTCCTAGTGTCATCAACCGTCTTTGTTCGTCGTAGAATTCCCAGCGCCAGCAAAGAGGTAAACCGTCGACAACACCACATCATCAACGCTTGCCCGAGGACTCGATGGCTGACCCGGATTCCAGCCTTGGGAGAAGAGAATCTCAGTTTCGCACCATTGTCGTCTCGTGATCTCCGCTCGTGAAGAATTCATGCACCACTTCTGTCCAGCATCTCGGCCGCAGCTCCGCCAGGTATTCTTTCCCACTGCAAACGACGTCTCTACCTGGAAGCTGATCCTCGTCTGTCTCTTTGATCTCAAACCCGCCAAACCCGAGACTTCTTCTGTATGCGGCAATCTTCGGTTGGAGGCTGCTGTGCGATTCTTTGGATTTGTGGTTGTAAGACGAATCGTGCTTCAGGTACGTCACGTCGATCGGGCGGCGGAGGACGTAAGAGATTGCATCGTAGAGAGAGGATGCGGGCATGGCGGAGCCTGCGAAGCGAACGTGTCGCCTCATGCTGAGGCTGTGGAGATGTTGAGGGAGGAGGCTCCTGACAATGACTTCGGCTACACTACCAAGACTGTCAAAGGCCGTGACATGTAGGCAAACACACGATCCAAGTGGTCAACTCACTCGTCGCTGTAGGTCGTTGAAACCTTCGCATCAGGATGTCCAAGGCATGTAGCAGACTTCCTGTCTTGGCTCAAGCCCAGGAGGTTGGCTTCCAGAAGAAGGTCCGCCTGCACGCCTGTCATCATGTATGTGTACCCCAGGGAATCGTCAGTCTGGGCCCGCGCCTCGAGATACTTCCGCACAGAGACCTTGTCGGCGATATATGGCTCGTCTCGAACGAGCGCATGGGTCAGGTCTGGTCCGTCTAGCGAGAAATCAGCGACACCCATACTGGACGGCGGAAAATGACTCGGTAGCGCTGACATTCCGCAGGGTAGAAGTGCTTCACGCAGCCGACAATTGCCGCATCAATGTATTTCTTTTGTGCAGCGCAATCTTCATCTTCAACCATAGATAGGACGACGTCGAAGCCCCGGTAGGAATCGGGGTCGGTCAGGCTGCCAGCGACGCATTCCAGTTCATTTGAAGCCGCTCTTGCTTCATTTTCCGTGTCACCACCGGTCAATACTGCGATCCTGCCAAAGTCCTGTGCTCGGAGGGACAGGAATCGGGCAACCTTGTGTCCAAGCGTAGTAGCTACACCGAGCAGAAGGATAGAGTAGGTCATCTTGGCCGTTTGGTCTCTTTGGGGCGTCGATCATGGTTTGTCAACAGGATGAGGAGCATAATTGAGGGAGATGCTGAAATGAGCATGCGAGCATAGGACACCCTCGCATCGGAGTGCGACCGTGACGTTACTGGCGGCCAACCAGGGATCGTGACAGGTCGCCGGAAGAGGTATTAGGACTGCCATGTGAACATACTCGGATCTCGGACGCCTGTTCCACTGAGCTTGCTGGTGTTCCCGCAACAAGCACCCTGCAAGGCTGAAGACGACGCACACGTCTGAGTTTCAGATGGACCCTGAATACCTGCGCTTTTAGCCGCAAAGACGCCCCAGAAGCAGCCAGGTGTCACAGCAACTACCGCTTTAGGAAGAGTCGCTCTGCAGTCGATCGAAGGAATTTGCAGAGCCTGGAGCGCAGCGCAGCCGCTCCTACAGGTTAGCGAATGCGATCACCCAGAGAGCCTCGGTCTTGTTAGTAATGTGCTGTGATCAGGTCAGGTAAGGGCCAGAAGGGGAAATTTCACGGGCATTGAAGATTCCAGTGCTCCGCTTCAGAGACTTGTTAAAGCCGTGCAGAATTCCTCGTTGCGGGCAAACGTACAGACCTGGGTCGACCCCGTGAGCTAAAGCCTGCCCACCTCAAGCTAAAGAAGCTCCGATCTCGAGTGGGAGGATCCCACGCTGTTGATTGCATTCAGTCTTGCTCGCAGGATTTCAACGTCTTTACGCAGTTTAACAGGCCGAGCCGTGCGAAGTGACCATGCATGCGCAAGCTGCCACTAGAGGTCTTCCTGGAGCACCGCAATCAGGTCCTAGGATCCTGCAAGGTGACAACTACTCAATACGAAGGAAAGCAGAGTAGACGTTGCAACAACGCACGAGTCAGGATGATTGCGAAAGTCATAGAAGTGCAAGGCTGAGGAACCGATTCCTAATCTGCAGCCAGCCAATCAGGCGCCCGTCACTCTCAGCCTTGTGCGCCAACCACAAACGCATGCGTCAACACCCAATTGTTGACATCGCGGTTGCCGACCCAAGATTCCTGTGACGCCTGTCAAATCGAGCGCCGACCGTCCCTAGAATTGTACACGGTATCTGCCAAACATCCTGCCTCCCTACAACGATGGATCGTAACACTACATCGACGAAACCGTCCCTTCCCCGCCCCTCCTCTGTCACCTCCAGCAACGCAGCATCTACAAACAAGAACCGCCAGTATGCCCATCTACACGCGCAGTTGGCTCAGCTGAACGCGCATCTTGCGGATACAGAGAATTTGTTGAGGATGACGGCCGTGCAGGCTCAAGATATGCGCTTTCTGGGAGGCTACGTGGGCGCACTGTTCATGGGCAGCGCCAAGGTCCTGGGGGAAGAGAGTGTGCAAGGAAGAGGAAAACAAGGCGAGGAAGGCACGGAGATTTGATCAAGTCTACCATGTTGAAGTGGTGCTTGTTATCAACACATTGAAAGCTATACGCGGCCCGTTGGTGGGCCGTCTTGGGTCGTGGGCGATGTCCATCCCATCCAACTTCACTACAGACACTGCTTGCTCGTCTGTCCGTGTCTGTTCACTCAAGGTGGACCTACAACCTAGAGAGACACGCTCCTTCCATGCTGCCTTCCTTCCAACGACACGGTGAAGACACAGTTGGCGAATGCAGTCTTTGGCAGCGGCGACGTCCAACAACCGAAATCCCAGGTTCGAGGGCATCCGGACCACCGATTCATGCGCAGAATCAGAGTCAACAGTCCAAGCCGATATGTTCACCGAATCTGGCTTTACTCCTCTTAGTGTCCATATCTTTGCTTCTGGTCTGAGCTGCGGAAAATTGGACCGTCGCATGCAGGACACCTCTGCCCGATCAAGGAGGTCGATAGTATAGCGGCCGGCTGTCATCGATGGGCAGGTGGTCCGCTAGTTTATGCGTCCCAGAAGGTAACGCGGAGTTACTCATTCCGTTACGTTCTCTTCATGAAGTTGTGCCAGGAGAGGGTGTGGATCGGACTCCAACGTCGCGGACAATCTCGCGGCACGTCTCTTGCCAGCCACCCACCGCATGAACTCAGAGTAACTTTGTGGCAAGACATTGACGGTCGCCGGTGTCAGGAACGTATAGAAGAATGTCCCCGTGGACTTTCTCTCCTGATCTTGATGCTCCACAGGGCGGACATGCGTTCGTACCATAACCTGAATACGCGTACCGCCATTGGGGTCGGGCTCTGTATACGACACACCAGCTGACACGTAAAGCACGGAACCGACGGGCACGGCTTCCTCGAATGTACTTGGGTCGAGGTTCAGGAAACGAGGGCGAGTGTGCGAGAATGATGCTGCGCAGGTGAACGCCAGTTCGAAGGTCTGTCTGAGCAGATATCCTCCGAAGATCATGAAATGGTGGCGGTTTCTGTTCTGTGGTTGCATGATCTGTGTCGAATGAATGGTGGTCTTGGACATGGCCTGGACGTTGGCGGGTTGCTGCATTGGGTTCCTGGAATCTGCGTACGCGATCGAATCCGTCCACATCTTGTGGATTAAAGCTGATTCTTCAGCGTCAGGGGCCTTGGCCATAATATCCGTCGACTTGATGGTCTTTTTGTTCCTGTAATTCTCCTCGCCCTTGGCATACAGAGCTTTTTCTGCCGGAGTATTGACCTGGAGCGGAGCAATATTAACGGGCCTCTTGGTTTGCGGGTCTAGGGCGACCATTGTAAAAGCACAAGTCATGAAGATGTCTTCCGGGGCAACTTTGTGACCAGGTTCTGGGGCTTTGGCAATTTGAAGGGTCACTTCCATGCTGCTCCTCCCGGTTGCAAACGATACCTGTCCGCTCAGCTCAAGGTCACAAATCTCCTTGATCGGGTTTTTGATCGTAATTCTGTCAACAGCCGCGGTCACATTGCTCACTCCTTCACCCGTATGCTTGTACGCGACTACGCCGGCCAGCGCATCCAAGTCCATCAGCAAGGTGCCGGTACGAATCTGGCCGGTGTAGTTTGCGTAAGTGTCGAGCAGCCATGGATCTTTCTGCACACATCAATCGTTGGCAAGTGGAAAAGTATAATAAGTAGCGATTGTACTGACAGAGAGCGGGAGAACGAGGCTAACGTAGGAATCCGACATCTTCTTAGGGGTCAAGTCGGGCTTGACGCTTTGCACTTGTGATGGCTGGGGGTTCTTCTCCGCCTCTTTCCTTTCCTTGAGAGCTTGAATCCAAGGCGTCCGCACTCGCATTTCCGTCAGTTCCTTGTAAACCCCATCCGTGCAAGCAAACGTGGTAGCGTGGAACGTCCGCGCCACAGGGCGTCTCCCGAGTGCCACCCTCTGACTCGATGCTGGAGCGAGCCTTGCTCGTAGCACGCAAGATACTAGGTGTCGACCCATGGTCCCAGACGGAAATGAGAACATCAGGTGAACTACTGCTCGCGGTAGCAGATCATGGTCGTGGTGGCATGACACCAACCACGTTTTAAGGTGGGAAGAAGGGGTGCTTGTCACCGGTGCCAGCAGAAGTACCTCATCCGTCTCTTGCGGAAGTGCTGATGCCCTGGACCAGTGTTCCTGGAATACCCGACGTGAGGAAAAGATGGGATGAGGCTGATCGGACCGCAGCCGGATTAAAGTAACTCCGGTCCGAAGGCGTGTTCCAGTTCACCACATCGCGCCGTCACCGTCGGCCGTTTCATTCACGGCACACCACACTCGATTCTCGCTTCCTCGAAATGTTGAAGCATGACATCGAGCTAGGAGGGAGCCTGTTTACTCATCGGAAATCACATGTCCATCTGCTAACAAAGGTGTCGACTACAATCTTATGCAAGAACGCTGATCACCATGCCTCGTTGTCTGATGAAATGCTTCAGCCCTGCCGTTTGTGGCTTCCGAGAGCAAGAGCCTTCCGTTTGTCTCTCCGACTCCGGTTTGCTGATGATGTAGATCTTACACCAATCGTCTCACAAGGTATTGACTCAATCATTACAGATCTCATTGAGAGTGCTGAGGTAAGCCTAACAGTGTCCTGAGCGTTTCTAATCCTCACCCATCCACAATAGTTGTGGGCGCAGCTTGGCTACGAGGCATCCCGGGTAGAATGTGAGAGAATTGAACGCCGTGAGGGCGATCGCTGCCTGCAGGTGGACTTCGAAATTCAGGTACGGCACCGTCCTCCTGCGCAATACCGCTGACGTGACGTAGAGCCAGCGAGACTTTGACACCCAGTCGTGGTGTCCAGCTGGAACTGTTTCCTGGGATCTGCAGTCCGTGCAACTAAGCCTATACTTCACCGGAGACCGCCGCATAGATGCGGTCCCAAGAGAGTGGACTCCAAAGATGGCGCAGTATCAGGTCCATTGCCACCTGCAAAGCGCTGGCAGCGGTGACGCTGCTGGCAAATCTCAGTCCTGTAGCGTGACAGGAGACGAACTGGCAGACTTTCAGCGTCAAGCAGGCCCAGCTGCTCATTCTACAGCCATGAATTTCCAGTCGAGTAGTCGGGTTCACCTAAAGCAGCCGACACCCGAACAGACACCGTTGGACGAGGATGTGTTCTCTGCTTTGCTTGACGCGGGCTTCCGCACCGGCATATGCCCCAAGCCTATTCGCCTGGGTGCAGGCGTCAAGTGCTTGATTGATCAGGACGGTCATCATCTCTGCGACCTGGCACCTACTTCATTCGCACTAGACTACCTTCAAAGGTTGAAAGAGCAAGCCCAATTCATTCCAGGTATATCCAGACTGTTACAGAATTTTGTCACCCTTGCATCATCATCATCGGAATCAAGCAGTGATCCATCTCATCAAGGATCTCACGGCAATGTAACAAGGGGACACGCCCCAGAAGGGCTCCAGACACACCTGTGGCATCTCCTCAGAAATGGGATGCGGAGTCATGAGTCTGCTCGGAGGCTGTGTCCCTTGAAGTGTTCAGACAGAGTCAGAGTAACCGATTCCATGCTGATCTTTCCCCATGATTTCAGGCGGTCGTCACATGTTGAACCTCAAGATGAAGCTTGCCCACAATCCGAATTTGGGTCGTGTGAGGCTATTGGTGACGATTACCTGATGGATTTTCGCCTTGATCTCGATCACCAGGCTAATATCAATCCTATCCCGATGGTAACAGCGGAAGCTATCAATGGCGGTGACAGGCGACCTAGGGAAGGCTTGCATGATGGAAGCGGTGGGCAAGGCATGGGTGAAATCTACGGTTGCCCTTTTGAAGGAGAGGCAGCCACAGGTCCACCCAAGCACGAAAGCAGAAAGTACTCGAAAAGCGTGTCACAGATGAGTGATGTGTCAATGCTCCTCCCGTGCGAAAGACCTATGAAAGATGGCCGCATAGTTGGGCAGCCTCAAGCCATTGGTGGGAGGAGCTGGCTTACTCAGAATGTCATCCGCATGCATCCGCTGAGGCAGCAACAGCACCAACACGACGAGGCGGACCAACAAAGCTCGGCTCGGAAAAGGCACAGCTTATATGAGAGGCCCGACCTCGGGTGGTGGTCAGATACGAGTGATGCAAGCGATCTACCCCTCGAAGAGTCCTTTGAGCAATATACAAACTCACACCTCGACGACGCCTGCTTATTTTCTCTTTGGCCTGGCGAAAAGGAAAGAGTCCACGACTATCTGGACGTACAACTTGACCCTGGAGAGGAGCAATTTATAGCCAGCGTATCGCCGATGTCAACACGCCAGACCCGGGAAGGTTCGAGCGGCTCTTTGGCGGAAGTAATTGGGAACGACCATTTATTGTGGCATATGTGGAAGCGGCGTGCAAGTGTGGCACCTCGGGGCGAAGAGGATATCACCGACATGAAAACACTGTTCGCAACAGACCCAGACATGAAACTGTTCAGTTCGAGATGGGACCTTGACCCCAGTGACATCAGCTCCAGCAGTAACGAAGACCCGATGCTGCAAGAAACCACATACAACCAGTCTTCTCGGGATAAAGCCAACTCTCCAATGACACCTAATTCGGAAAGACGGTCATACTTTGCCCCTACACGATCCTCATCATCCTCGGGATACGTCGGGCGATCGACTGCGGATCCGAAACGGCGATCAAGCATGATCAAAAGATTCACATGGGGAGGCCGGCAGAATACGCCTCAAGCACCAGGGCTTGATGGATCAAAGCTCGACCAGAGAACGATGGAGGTGAAGAGAAGGAAAACCATGGATGACTATGAGATGATGGACAGAGAGGCTAGTAACGACGATTCCAGCGACATGCTCTTCTAGACGAAGGCGACACCCCATTCTCTCGGCGTTCAGGACAGACCCGGCACATGGCGACTGAGGGAGGTATTTTGAGCGACTTAGTATCATGGAATTTTTCAACGGTCTGGGGACAATCCAGCAGGTATGGACAAAATGAACGGGTCGGGCCCTCAGAATGAAAGCATCAGACAAAAAGGTTGGAATCTTGGGAAAGCAGGTGAAGGAACTGCATGTACTATCAACAATGGTGATTCAGGCAAAAGTTCTCGCACGTCTGTATAGTATACCCTAATCACGAGAACATTGTAAGAAGATCGACGCCACACCCTGAACGTCGCTTGAATTCAACCGGCAATCTGTGCCCCGAAAGCGCATTGGCCTTGACCTCCACTTCTAGGGGCAATTGATGCTCCTTGACCCAGGCACATGGCAGCCCGGGCACGGGCTCCGGGGCCCCTAAGCTCCAGCTGGTTAGGGGCCCCACCAAAATCTGGCAGACGACATCATCAATCGTCAATTCCTCCTCAACAGTTCATGCCATGCGCCCAAGAGTTCCATCCAGGGATGCTTTGGACACGAGCTGCAGCATCACTCCGCATACTACGTTACCTTTACCTAGAATCATCCAATGTCTAAGCACCGCTACTGGTTGACCCCTCCTTGACAGCCTGAGATTTCTTGTTCGCGGTGGCCGCTGCCCCTCACTTTCGTTTCTTCTGTCATTCATGCCCAAACCAGTTTCAAGAAAGCTGGCTGCTGCTCCGCCTGGTCAGAGTCACATACAAGAAGCTCAGCATTTGACCTTATGGCAACACAGTCTTAGTTGGATACCTGGCACTCAGCAATACAAAGCTCAAGGCAAGCTGAAATCCCCGTCGGGCATCCCTGTCCTCTACTCTATCTCAGGTGTGGTCCTTGTCCTTGTCCTACTCATTCAGTTCTTCGGCGCACGAGACCTTCAGCCGCGCTCGTTTACGCCCTCCCCCTCCCCCAAGCCGACGCGGAATCCTCTCGACCCGTTTGGTGACAGTGTCTACCGACAAGAGGCATACTTTGACCTCCTTGAGCCGGGCACCCAGTGCAGACCGAAGCCTCCCTTCTCCTCAGACCTTCCTGTTACACACGCCTTGACCAATATGGCCCTCGAAGCCGAGGCCAAGCGCATGATTGCGCAGTTCGAGTATTCTACAGAAGATGTGAACAAGGGGGTGAAAGAGTTCATTCGGGAGATGGAGGAGGGTCTGGAAAAGCAGGGGACATCCATAAGTCAGATCCCTACCTACGTCACATCCGTTCCCAACGGCACCGAGAAGGTAGGAAGAGAAGCCATAATGCGACCGAGCTAATACCTGCAGGGTGTATATCTGGCCGTCGACCTAGGCGGCACCAACTTCCGGGTATGCTCCATTACTCTGCACGGGAATCAGTCGTTCTCGTTACAGCAGTCGAAAGTCCCTGTCCCTCGGGCTCTTATGGAAGCCAAGACCTCACACGAACTCTTCTCGTTCCTGGCGAAACAGATAGAGGCCTTCCTCAAGACACACCATCTGGACCACTTTGAGAAGCACAAGGAGCAGCCTGGCGAGGTGGATTTCTTTGACCTGGGCTTTACTTTCAGTTTTCCTGTCAACCAAGTCGGCATCAACAAGGGCAAATTGATGCGCTGGACAAAGGGCTTCAACATTGACGAAGCTTTGGGCCAGGACGTTTGCGAGCTGCTGCAGAAAGAGATAGATTCTCTTGGCCTCCCTGTGAGAGTTGCAGCTCTAGTCAATGACACAGTCGGCACCCTCATGGCAAGATCGTATACCTCACCCGGCAAGACCAGCACGCTGATTGGCGCCATCTTCGGCACTGGAACCAATGGCGCCTATGTTGAGAAGTTGGACAGGGTGAAGAAGATGAAGGAGATCGACGAGGCTTCTGGAGGCGCAGGCAACTATGACGCGTCAACGGGCCTCATGGTCATCAATACGGAGTGGGGCAGTTTCGACAACGCCCTCAAAGTTCTTCCCAATACTCCGTATGACGTTGACCTCGACAAGGAGTCGGTGAACCCAGGCATCCAGATGTTCGAGAAGCGGGTCTCTGGCATGTTCCTGGGTGAGATCCTGCGGCGAGCTCTGTTGAGTCTATATCAGCATCCAGACGCGGGGGTGGCATTGTTCAAAGACGAATCGTCGCATACCAACGATATTAGAAGTACCACAACGGTTGCTGACGACAGTCCTCTGTTTAAGCAGTGGGGGATTGACACGTCGTTCCTCTCGATTGTCGAGGAAGACCATTCGGATCATCTGCGCATCACCAAGCAGGTGCTGGAGAAGGAGCTCAAAGTTGAGGCTGCTTCCACCGAGGATTGTGTGGCAGTGAAGATGCTGGTGCATGCGATCGGTAAGCGCGCGGCGAGACTCGCTGCGGTTGCGCTTGGCGGCGTGGTGCTGTCGACGAACAAGTTACAAGAAGACGAGACTGTGGACATCGGGGTGGATGGCAGTCTGGTCGAATACTACCCTGGTTTCGAAGAGTACATCCGAGAAGCATTCAGAGAGATTGAAGGCATCGGTGAAGAGGAGAAGCGGATCAGGATCGGACTGGCGAAGGATGGCAGTGGTCTCGGAGCGGCTCTCATTGCCCTGGTCGCTCACAACGCAGACCAGCCATTGTAGTGAATGGCATGGCATTCATCACGCGGCGCACGAGGCCCATACAGGCGACTTTTGCCTCCTTCAGGTGCTGATTTGACATACAAAAACAATATTAGCCTTATAGTAATGATTGTAAAGTGTTACAGGTCCAATCGTCCAGAAGTTTTCTCGAGGTGGTTGCAGCGCATTTTCCCTAGGATAATTAGTGACTGACTGCTGGGGCCTGGACGTTGTCTCGATTCACCCCGGAAGGTTGGATGAGGATCCCTGACTCATGGAACTTAATGTCACCAATCCTCACACGGGCAATATTTCGACAATCGCTACATCAATTGGATCCAAATTGAGTCTCACCCGAATTGTACTTGGTCGCTCCGTAAAACTAGAACAAAGAACAGGCTGCAGACCCGCCCGCAAGGTTTCAGATCTCAGTACAACCCGACATGAGTGGCGACTTACAGGGTTGGGCTCTACCGCGTCTCCAGCTTTTGCTGCCACTCGACGATGAGTCGCTCAAAGAAGTGATCGCATACTCGTCGACATTGTCGAAGGATGCCGCCGCTGAACATCTGAAGAACTTACTCGGCGACTCCCCGCAAGCGCTGGAATTTATTTCGTCGTTCAATTCGCGACGTGGCAACGGAAAGCCTTACACATCAACCGCTGGGGAAACCGGAGTGCCCAAGACGCAAAAGAAGGCCGCTAAGAAAGCGAAAGCGCCTCTCCATGCTCCCGGCCCAGCACGCCGTCCAGAAGGCTACGGTGACGTCGGAGGCGGCTACACCAAGCATTACAACACTGACAATGACTTCGGCTCCCCTAGCAGGCGACCTGCTTCGCGAGATCAGAATGTTACGGTGATCTCCTCAACCCCGGAGGCGCTTCAAGTGCCGCAACCCAGCACAGGCGGACTGATCCCTCGCTCTTCCACCGCCTCTCGAGATGCCTCCCCTGCAAAGAAATCGCAAAAGCTCCCTCCATCAGCGGCCGGGAACTTAATCTCTGATTTCGGGTTTGCGAATGTGAAGTCGAAGCAAGCCAAACGGCCAGCGCACAGCGGTCTCTCACAGCCCCAGTCTGGCACATCCACGCCGCAAAGGAACAGCGCTACGACGACCACCTCCAGTGTGGCAGACTTGACAGCGGCTATTGCAGCCCTCGAACTCTCTACGAACCCAACACTATCCAAAGAGAGGAGAAAATGCCCCTGCAATGCTTCGATACACCCGCTCTTTGCAACTGCGCCGAATTGCCTCAACTGCGGCAAGATCATCTGCGCGCTTGAGGGGCTGCAGCCGTGCTCATTCTGTGATTCACCGATCCTGACCAGAGAGCAGGTCAACGGCATGATCAAGGCGCTCAAAGAAGAACGTGGAATTGAGAAGATGGCTGTTCATAACGCAGGCCAAACTCAATCTGGACGTGGCACACCAATCTTCGGAGGCTCGACGCCGGACAGCGCTTCGGGAGACGAAGCGTCGTCTGCGGCAGCGCGGGCACGAGCCCATCGAGACAAGCTACTAGCATTCCAGCGCGAAAACGCTCAACGGACCCGTGTGCATGATGAAGCTGCCGACTACGATGCTACGCTGACTCCTGGAACGACGCAGTGGATGAGCCCTGTCCAGCGAGCTGCGGCGCTGAAGAAGCAACAGAAGTACCTTCGCGAGCTGGAGGAGGCAAATCGACCAGAGTGGGAGAAGAAGCGGACGGTGATGAGCATGAGCATCAAGAATGGGAAACTGGTGAAAACTTATGGGCAGGAAAAGGCGGCTCCGCTTGTAGCAGAGCAAGCAGATCAAGACGAAGATGAAGACATGGAAGATCAGCATTTGAGTCTGAACTCGGATAGGAAGAAAGGCGCGTTTAGCAACAATCCCCTGCTAGCTACTGGGAAGCTGATTCGGCCTGTATGGAAGGCGCCCGAGGGGGTCGAAACAGACAAAGGGAAAGGCCGGGCGGCGGAGAGAAAGAGTGTCTGGCGAAGAGTGCAGGATGACAATGAGGACAATGAGCAGTGGATCTTAGATGGTGGACTGCATGGCTATGGGACGGAGACGAGGCTGATGGAGGACGGCTCGCAACAAGAGTCCGGCTAAGGATCAGCACAGGGAGACGTATGCACATAAGGACACAAAGACATAGATGGGTGGCAACATAGGTAGCCTTGTCCCGCCTTGTCAGCCTCGTGCAGGAACGACGAGCCTTGCCTGTTCCTGGTCCGGTTCCTGGACGCTAGCCTCTTTCGTCACTTGTGCCCAAACTTCTTCAGACGCGGCGCCAAAGCGTGGATGAGAGGTAACTGATTCGAGCACACCGACACACCGGGGCGACAGGCGGCAACAAGTTGTTACTCGTCACAGTCCCATTCACATCATACCGCTTCAACAGGCTTCGGTAGCACACTGATAGCCCTCCCTCTGCAATCGACAGTCACGATCCCTTTGTCCTACGCTTCACCTCACTCGCCCCTCGCCTCACGACAATGCAATCCGATCACAAGACCCGGGTTTAGGCCGCGGTACGAGACTGGCCACGTCCGAGCTTTACGAAATAGAATCCAGGCGGCGGGGGAATTTCATATCTGACAACTTGCATGCTGGACGGGCACACCCTGACCTTCTCCCTTCCTCCGCCACAATTCCGTCGACGATGCTGTGGATGCGCCGGTCGCAATCCTACCGCATAAGTCTCATTCCTGATGCTGGCCATTGATACTTCTTCCGCTCTTGGGTTCAGAGATACCAATCTGGCCCAAATCATGGAGCCCGATCTCGCTCTCATTATGAACCCTCCCTCGCGCACCATGCTACGTCCCGAAGACGCCTCCCGGCTAGGCCGACCATTTCGAAACGAAGACAACGATCGGAATCGGGCAGCCAGCGAGGATACTAGGTTGAATGGAGAAAGAGGAGGCTCCGCTTCAAACTTGGATGAGTCCCTTCCTCGGGCGGACGAGAAGCCGGTCACGCAAATGACTACCAGTCGCGAGCCACTTCTGTTGTCACTCGAGGATACCACCGAGCTATTCAGGAGTAAAGTCGCCGACGCCAGACAAGACACGGAGCATGCCCTCGCCGGGAGTGAGGCGGTCAGCGAGGTAGTCAAGCCAAAGCTCACCTTGGATCTGGGCCACTCCAACATCGCAAGGTTACCAGAGAGCGTCGTCGATCTGATCAAGACCGAGGTGGAAAGGCTCTCGTTATCGCACAATCAGATCTGGCACATCCCCCTGCGATTCTCCGAATGCACGCACCTGCGATATCTCAATATACGATCGAACGTCTTCAGGGAGATCCCGCGCGGAGTATACAAGCTCAATCAGTTGGAGATCCTGGACATCAGTCGGAATAAGGTTCGCAAGATATCTGGCGACATTAAGAATCTCCAGTCCTTGCGAGTCTTCTCAATAGTACACAACCGGGTGGAAGATTTGCCGACCGAGCTGTGTGAAATGACCAAACTCCAGATATTGAAGATCGCCGAGAACCCTCTGCGCTTCAAGTTGAAGAAGATTGTTGAAGCAAAGGAGTCCGAAGTCTCATTCTCGGAAATGACGGACCATGAGAGGGAGACGGCCATCACCCGTGAGATCAAACGCTATCTAAGGGAATCGCATCCTGTGGTCACGCCTGTTGATGTCGAGACATCTCTGCAGGTCGACGAGAGCCCAATGGAGACGACGCCAAAACCTCTCAAACGGTCTCTCAGCAGCAGGTTCCCCGTCATACCGAGCACTAACAGTATGGAGCCTGCATCAGAAGGCAGCAAGTCATCGCCTATCCAGACGATTGTCAACCCACCGCCAGTACCAACTCGCTCGCACTTTCGTATGGCGTCCGGAGCACAATCCATCGCGCTTCGACGGCCCGGGATAGCACCTCTGATCAGTCAGAATAACGAAAGGAATCGGAGCAACAGCGAGAGCGTCTTACAAGCATCTGCCGCGGCTCGACAAAAGAGAATGGGCATGCTTCGGAAGGAGAGGCCTGAATTGGACAGTATTGACGAACTCCGGGTCAATCGGAACAGTCACCTCCGAGGATTCAGTCACGGCTCCGTCCTGAAAAGGAACGGCGCATTATCTTCCCCAGGTGGGAACAGCTCGTCGAGTCCCAGCAGCCCACGCGATCCCAGGAGACACAGACTCGCTTTTGTGAAACGGCTGTCAAGTCTGCCTGAGCACAAGGTTGAGCCCGAATGGAACAACCCCGTCATCGAAGGTGCCAAAGGTATCCTGTATGCCCTTTACCAGATCCATCCGCAAATCTCCGGTCTCATTGCCGCCATCCGAGGGAAGGACGTACGGAGGAGTACGCTGGAATTCACCTTTTTCAATGCGTCGACGCATGTCGACCGACTCAATGAAGCCTTGGAACAAGCTGACATATTGGACACTGCAGATCATGATGCAGTTGAAAAGATTGAGGACACTGTCCGCAGGGATTGTGCTACTTGTATCATGGCCTATACCCACGTAACCGCACAGCTGCAGGATAACGTCAAGAAAATCGTCGCCGGGACTGATGCTCGATACGTCCGAACACTCATGCTTCTCCTGTACGGAAGCATGATTGAAGTCAGAAACGCGATTGAGGGCTTCGGGGCAGATGTCAGAGTCACACAAGGTCTCGGACATAGAAGACAAATGTCAAGTGGAAATGCGCATGCCATCCAGACAATCCCCGAGGAGTATACCAGTCCTTCGCAGCTGCTAAGATCCGTGACTCCGTCCCGAGAGAGAAACTTGGCTTCCAGACAAGCTGGGAGATTGCGAAGTGACACGGCCATCCAACACCCAGTGGTGGAAAACATCCCGGCGTATCAACCGAATCCTGTGCAATCTGCACTTCCGACGCCGATCCACTTGACCGGAACAACTTTGAACGGCGGGATTCTGACTGGCACGTCTTCGACTTTTTCCAACAGTGGCACCCTGAACTCGACCTCGAGTTCTGGGTTAAGATCACGGTCGAGTTCGCGGACTGCAGGGATGATCAACGGACTGGGTTCGTCTTCTGTAGCGAGCACTCCTCGATCGGCCGAGGTTTTCAGTCTACCGCCTGCGAATTCCTATGTCGCCAGAGTCAATCCATCCACAGGCATGACCGATTCGCAAGAAGAAGCCGTTTTCGAGCAGATTTTCCTCGCTCTAACAAGGGCGTACGATGCTGCGCTACGTACTATCCCCGTTGCCAAAGCACAATTCCTGCGCTGCCTCGAGGCGGCGGAGGAGAACCGACAGCCCAAGGCGGTGCACGATCTCTGGTCGACCCTTGTCTATCGCTGCAAGTTGTGTGTCGACATCAGCGAAGCCTTGCAGATTAGACTGGTCAACATGCGTCTCAAGGACCCCAGTTTCCATGTGGTTGCGGGCAGTGGTCGAAACGATCCTTCGCTGTGGCTCTTGTGCAAGAATTTCCTCATGAGCTTCATCGAACTTTTGACGGAAATGCGAATTGCCAAGTCATTGAGACTCCTATCGCAGGAGCTGATTACCATGCTCAGGCCTGTGCAGAAGGCCAGTCGTGAGGCGGGGCGCTTGATAGAGACGAGCCCCTGGAGGTATTTGACAGACAGTGCGGCTGCGGCAATGCCGCCGCCGAGTGTCTTCAGCTCATCGAACTCAGGTCATCCACCCAGCGGCGTGGTGAATGGTAATGGATATCACGGCGTCCTGGGAACGAACATCAGCAATGGCGCTAATGGATCGGTCTACCCGCTCAATTCTGCGGCTTCCACGATTTCGAACTATCCGCTTCAGAGCCCGTTTCCGCCACCGCTTGTCCCCGTACCACCTGTGCCCGGGTCAGCCAGTGGCACCACGCCCAACACGGCGACAAAGATGCTCAACGGTATGGTCATCCCCTCCGCATCGTCGACAAGCGTTGCTGGCGGTGCGACTGTCAACGGGATCAGTCCTGTCTCCGTCCCTCTCCCAGCGACACCCCTCTCCGCGGCACTCGGCCCCGCTGCTCAGGCGACACTACCTACCACCAGCGCAGCAGGAGGTAGTTCATCCGCCCTGCAAACGCCGACTACTGCATCCTCCTTTTCCTCCGCCCTGCCCACGCCAACGACAGCCACAATGATCCCGAGCACGCCGGCCTCGGCATACGGAGATAGTTTCTTCAAGGGAGATGTCTTTCAACGCGCGGATAGTTTGCTGAGTATGCAGAGTCAGGTGGGGCTGGGTGGGTTCTTGAGGAGGGGATAACCAGCGTTGGCCGAGGAGGCAGACGACCGATGGTGGGGGCATACAACCCTAAAGCAGGACTTCAGGAGGGATGTGGACTATAGTGTAACTCTCCCAAGTTGGGTATCGGGTCGAGAGGGACACTGGGGATCAGGTATGAAAGGTAAGACGCCTATTGTAGACCAAGGCTGGATGACATGACCAGTCCCTTACGCCAGCTAGACATGATGTACCATATCCTATACTATACCGCCCAATGAACTGTACTATTGCCGATTCCTGATGCTGATATTCCCGTCGATGCCTTTGACTTGGTCCTTGCCGTCTAGACGGGGCGAGAGAAAAGCTCTCGATCCGCTCAGACAGGCAGGCAGACAGACAGAACGGATACGACATGATTGTGGTGCCGGACCGAGATCGGACTCCACCGACAATATATCAGGGTGGGTGTGGAGTGATTGATTGGATCGGATCGGATCGAATCGTATTGGATAGGTAGGTTCACAGTATGTACATACATGATTTTGTGGCACGCCAGATCGTTCTACAAAGTATAGAGTACCGATCACCTCCACCTCCACCTTCAGCCTCAGCCTCAGCTTGACCTTGACCTTCAGCTTGACCTTGACCTTGACCTTCAGCTTGACCTTCAACTTGAGCTCGAGCTTGATCTCGATCTCGGCATGGGTTGCTAACTATGTACATACTATACTGTACTGTACGTGGGCAAGTCTACTCTACTCCGTGCTCGCACTCAGTGTCTCATTCTTGAAGTCTTCTCTACCACCTTGCTGCTTGAAGACAGTTTCCCGCTCCCGGTTCCGTTCAGGCTGCTGCTGCTGCTGTGCATGTGTGGCCATCGTCCACTAACAGACAATGACTCGCCGATGGATCGTCGCTGCGCTGGGATGACTTGGTGAGCGGAGCTACATAGCTCAGGTGTCAAAGGAGATGGGTATGTACTACTGTTGCAGTCGCGAAGGAACGTTCTTGAGACATATCTCGGTATGGGCTCTCGGAAAGGCGTGAAGTGTGGGAGAGAGGAAGACGAAGACGCGATGCTCGCCGGTGACCGTTCCCTGGCCCGTTGGGTCAAGAGCCCAGATCGCCAGCCATATCCAACATCCAAGATCGTTTTCGCCACGTCTGGTCTCCGTCGTAATCGTGGCCGGACCTTGCTTGATGCTTGAGCCAGCCTAGGACCGATTCTTTCAGACGTTTCCGTATATTTGAAAATCTCTTGCCCGTATAGTCGGCGTTGTGGAGCCCAGTCGGAGCACATCTTATAGATGCATGGATGGCTTCTCGGTATGGACAGCTGCTTGAGATGAGAACCTGGGTACGGCCGAAGGTGCTGGACGGTGATGACGCCGATCGGATGGCATACCGGGCTTCAACACACGGTCCTGGCTCTAGTGACTTCCCTTGCACGTGCTCAATATGTTGCTTGCAAGCTGATGGAGCGTCGAGGTCTCCCAAGGTACTTCCAGATGGGGTAGTAGTCCTTGGGGATTCCTAAGAGGTACGGGCTTCAGAGGCAGCGCCGAGCCTTTATTCCGCATCGCCTCCTCTTCGGGGGAGCGATGTGGCAACGTAAGTTCCCGTTTGTGCTGACCGTCATGCAATCAGGATCCTGACACCATATCAGACGTCAGTATCACTATCACAGTTCTCAACTGGATATACAGGGTCCGCGGCTCGTTGCAGCTATCAGTCGGAGTAACCAGAGGTGCCTCCGTCCGACGGTCTCCTGGAATAGGTGAGTGCAGCGGTCGATCGAGCATGGAGAGCCGGGCCGAATGCGATGTTAACCGTCTCTTCAAGGGCCTCGCAGTTTTGGCGAAGGTGTTTCGTCATCCCTAAACGCCAGCACGCGATCGAGCTCTTGCTCGCATAGTGAGAACTCACTGAGCGATTGCAGGTCCGGGGAGGAAAAGACCAGGACGGGTTCCGCGCTTGTTCTTAGGAGGGGCGAATCTGCCGGTGTCTGCTGGGACTGCACGAAGCTGATCAAGGCCTCGTACTCCTTCTGCACCGCCTTGTATTTCTCGTCCAAGTGGTTGTAGTTTGCCTGGAGGGCGAAGTATCTCTTCTCGAGCTGAGCAACATAGCGTTTCTGGCGATCTCGGTGTGCGCGCTGCGCAGCACGATTTTGAGCACGTCGACGCTAGACAGGATGTTAACGGGTGGGATTCGTGGGCGCCGTGCTGTTTACGTACTTCTCCTGAAATGTCCATCATCATGTCTGGCAGAGGCGAACCATGGTCAGATGCGCCCTTTGACCCGCTCTTCGCGATAGGTGTTAGGGTGCCACTCGGGTCCATACTGCCAGGGAAGACGGCAAAACTTGATGGGGTGCTCCTCTCGTGATTTGACTCAACCTCGGAAGCAACCATCAGCCTGGAGCGTGTCTGGTAGAGAAGTGTAGGGGGATTACCACATCCATGAGAAATTTCTCCATTTTGTCAGGGTCGAAAGGCTCAAAGTCTCCATATGTGAGCACCGTCGACGTGTCACTGTGCATGTCAATCACAGTGCTTGCGGCATCTGTTGGGTCGAGGTGGCCCGAGTCATAAGGGAGAACGGGCCACGAGTCGTATGTGTCGATCTGAAGTCGATGCTGAGATTCCATCATGCTGGTTGCAGATCGCAGCCAAGGATTTGGAGATGAACCGAACCCTTATGAATATATCTTCGCTAGTGACTCGTCTAGCATGTTGGTGGGGACAATGGAGCGCGAGGCGCTGTGAAGAAAGGTGGAGATTTGCCGAAATGGTACTCTGCAAGGGTCATCCAAACGGTTCTTCGACAGTCGTTTCGGCGTTTGATGTGGGATATCACATGCACCAAGACGGAGCTAGAATGCTTGCTCTCCTTCAATTGACACCGATCGTCGCCGTGGAGCCCGATCCCAGCCTGGGCTTTGGTGTTGGAATATGTAGTGCTGACTGAGGAATTCCGTAAGGATCTTCCCTTAGGGTCGAGGATGACTCTGGCGACGGCGCGCTGAACTACAAGTCAAGCCATCCACTATCGCTGCTGAATCCCATCTTTCGCTTTGTCTCTGCAGTAGTCTGAGTCAGGAAAGACGAGTCCTGCAGGCTCGTACTGCCAGTGGCTATGCTGCTGTAGCGGTCCTTGCATCGCTTAGTCACCGGAGTAGTCATTGTGGTGACATCCGCACAGGACGCCGCGCTTCGAACTGCTCGAAGTTGGGCTGTGGAGGTGTCTCGACACGACAAGGCTGCCAATGAAATGTCAAGCTCGTTCGGTAGATCTGTCTGTGGGGGTAGCCGTGGCCCAAAAGAGAAGGTAAACTTTGCCTGTTGTGGTAGTGGCCGTTCCCATAAATTTCTCGTGCTTCGTACATTGGAGGGGTACATGGACAGGCGGAGTGACATACATCCCGATGATCGTCCGTAGGCCGTGGATGCCAACTGCTTCATCCGAATGAAGTTGAGCACGCCATGGGAGGGCCCAATAGCATGTCTTGTTGCCATGTCTAGACTCAGTGTGCGGCTGCGCTTGTACGCGTCGTGCGGTCTCGAACATCACAGGCCGGTCCACAGGGATTGTTCACACGTCCAATACCGCAGGACCTCGCAGACCCGATGTATGCGCTGCGTTGTATCTGGAACTTGTCGGCTCGAAGCATGCCGACTGAGCAACACCGGTGCCTTCCTAGTGCAGAATAACCAATCATGAAAGAGCAGTACCTGTATGCGGCAGAACTCGGGGGACAGCAAAAAGGGCAGATGTGCTCTCGAGTGTGATATGAGAACTTGATAGGACATCCGCTCGAGGCATGTGGTCAGTAGATGTCACTGGGAGAGCAAAAGTCCTTTTGATCCTATGGAGATCTAGATCGCAGGGGATGGGATCGCTAGCTTGACAGCATTCTTCACGGCTCCACAGAGCGGCGCGCTCAGCGTGCTCGGCGCAATCCACGAAAGCGAGGTAATTAGACGCTCAAGATTCCAACTGTCGACCACATTCCGACCTCCAACAACGGCCAAGCGAGGGAAGAAAGCGCGGAGGCAGTGTAGCTGAAGGATTTCTTCAAGTCGTCGTTTGACGCAGTGCTTGACCTTCACTTGATCAAGTTAGATCCAGGATGTTGCACGCCAACTTTGGCAGAAGGCTGAACCGCAGCCACATCCAGCCGAGCAACGCCAGGTGGGCTGTCGAGTCAGTCTCGCCAGTTCAGGTACCTAGTGTGTCGCTCGCACAAGCTTTTGGTTAGATACTAGTGGTCCTGGAACACGAAGTTGGCTTGATTCGAGAGATCCAAGTTTTATCGAAGGTATCCTTGCGGGAGGCCGTCGTGACAGGGTCGTGAAGCTATCGCAGAACCTCCCCTTCAATCAAGGTCGGTCTCCACGTCGATGGTTGACACAAGCTCAAACAGGCTACAACCTCACACGGGTATCGTAGTAGAATGGATGCAGTCGGATGGCGGCATTTCAGGTTATGCCAAAGCCACGTGGAACCGAGCATGCTTGGTGAACGACAAATCTGCATCAACATACGGCAGCCGCAAGGAGGATACCTGTCATCAAAGTCAATTTGCTGCAGAGCCCACAGAGCCCGGATGCACGTGGCTTTCCGGAGGGCAGCATCAACCTAGTGTAGCATCCCATGTAGTAGTAGTGATCGGCTGTGGTTTCAGATATGTGAAACACCAGCAATTGACGGGCCATCATCATCACGCCGAGCTGGTTCCTCCGACGACACGTGTCGTGTTACAGAAGTTGCGGCGATTGGTTGGATTCACGAGCACACAACGTGCGTCTGCTGTATGTCGGCCAGCATCACAATGCCAACTGGGAAGCTCGCCTGCAACAAGTTGTATCACTCTCGGAGTCCAGCCTCTTCAGTCACCAAAGCAACGAATTGATCGAGACATGGGCTGTTCACCAGAAGGCATCCCCAGCCTCGTCAGGCTGTAACCCTCACTCACCAAACGTTTAGACTGCTCGGGTGTCGGTGGCACGACGACTGTAGCAGCGTAAGTCTGGAATAGGCCAGTTACTGTAGAAGAAGCGTTGAACAAAGTGCGTCATTCATAAATATCCAGAAAGACAATAGCCTTTGCCAAGCGTGACGCACGTGCACCACACGTGACCAGAAGCGCCATCAAGAAGAGTCGACTACATGTTGGTGCCGGCGTGCGCGAATCTTCTTCCTCCTCAGCTGGTGGCAGGGAGCGTGAGTGAGGTACTCGTATATGTAAGCCACTGTGCCCACCTCGAGTCCAACTTTGCGCCGGCCTAAGGCTGTCCTTCGGGCATCCTGCTTGCAGTCAGCTGTCCTCTGAATCGGACGTAGACAGAGCGGCTCAAGACCACTCTAGGAATGCAGTCGCACAGGTAGAGAGAGGCAGTAGACAGTGCTTGATGTACAGATTGGTTGTCACTTCACTATGGGTCCTTTCGCCGATCTGTGCTTGCCTCTGCTTATTACCTGCTTGCCTTCACTCCTGCCCTGGTTGCGATCCTGCTGCAACCTCTTGTTGTCTGTCTCCCTCCACCCCCCGGTCCGGCTCCTGATGTGAGAAGCAGAAATCTAGCATGGTTTGATTATTCATTTCCGGTCCCATCGTGTTCGTGCCTGAAAAGTGTATCTTCCCAATGTATGCAATACAAAAATTCCTCTCCAACCCAAGCACAATGGAGAGACACAACAAGCCTTGACATGGTCTTCAGTTGTTTTCCATGCCTCAGCTATTGCACCACTTCTGTGGCGCAACAATTCATGTGCAAAAAAGGAAGCCCTTTCTCCTGCAATGCTGTATGTACTCGAAAGAGCAAAAGTCGAATGTTTCAACATCTCCGTTCAACCGTGTGCCAGCCCCCAAAGAGTCGTCTCAGGTACTTTTTGCTGAAGTGACGGACAGTCGCAGCCCATCTCGTCATAAGAATTGCGTGAACCAATCATTAAAATATATGTGGAAGAGGGTAAGAACCAATGGTATATGCGATACTGTGCGGAAAGGACGAGTCCTCGTCATGTTGCTCGCCAAAGTGCTGCAAGATCGACAGACCATTGGTGCTTGGCCACAACGCGCGCTTAGGACTCGCTACCGCATGCTCAGCATTTGTCGAGGCGCGAAGCTGCTTGTACTGCTATGCGCCGATGGTTCCGAATCGATATTGGCACTTCCGCTGTCGCCACTACCGGCGCTAGCACTGGCACTCCCAGTCAGACTCTTGACCGGCGGTTTTGGTGGTGGGAAAGGTTTGCTCACCCCGGCCTGTTCCATCTGGTGCGGAGGCATCATGTTAGCTTGACTCGGAGGGTATCTCGGGACGGGCGCTGGCATCCCTCCTGGTGGTGATGGCCTGCCATTGGGGCGGGGACCCGATTGCATGTAAGGATCATTTGGTGGCGACGGCCGGTTTGGTACTCGTCCTGGTGGCCCAAACGGGTTGCCAGGCGAGCGACTTGTCCGCCTACTAGGCGGGGCAGGGTATGGTCCTCCGTTGACACCACCCAATTCCTGCAGTCGGCTCGCCGTCAGGGAATTGGCACGGGATTCGTCGGCCATTTCTTTGCGATCTACCGAGCCGTACCGGTTGGACGAGAATCCCATCATTGGATTGTTCAGAATGTTCTCCCCCAGCATTGGCATATCGGACATGAGCTGGGCGCTGGTTCGATGCCTGCTGAGGTTGGGGCGTCCATAAGAGCCCGGCCGCATGCCACCACCGTTCCCGAAGGCATCCTTTCGAAGTTGGTTTTGGCTGGTCGTCCGCTTGGTCCGCCTGGACGTGACGCTCATCATGTCAAAATTGTCTGGGTCTATCGGCGGCATAGGCGGGCCCCGGGCTTGCATCGGATCAAAGTAGTCGTCATCATCGTCGTCATCGTCAAAGTCTTGATGACGGTTGTGCGAGGGCCTTCTACCGCCGCCGCCACCACCCCGGCTTCTCATCGCCATTTCTTGCTGCCTCAACTGGAGCTCCTTCTCCCGTAGCATGAGTTCTCGTTCTCGCAGCGCGACCGCAGAAGGCCCTCCGTTCTCTTGGAGGTTAGCAGCCACATCACCGTCTGGCAGTTCATCGTAAAGTACTACGTGGCTGAATTCGTCCAGGTTCGTTTCATCATATGATGGTCGGCGTTGCATTTGGCTAGGACCCCGAGGCGGGTAGCTGTTCGGTGGCCCACGGAAGCCATTGACCGGAGGAGGTCCGCGTCTGCCTGGCGGGCCCATTGGAGGGCCCATGGGTGGGCCCATCGGAGGTCCACGCATTGGCCGCGGAGCCCCATTGGGAAGTCCATTTGGCTGTCGGGGTGGAGGAGGATTCGCCAGGGACATGGTTCGTGGGGGTGGTTGAATGGCTGATGGGGATTGTGGATTGTTTCCCGGAGCTGATGAAGCAAGGGGACGGTCTTTGTTGACAGTGTTCACGTGTCGTAGCATGGCATACAGAGTCGCGAGTCGGGGAGTTCTGACGCCTGCGGCCTTCGCAAGTTCCACCGGGGAACCCAGGTATGTCTCGACTTCCATTGGACGTCTTGCTGTGAAGTCCTGGTACATGGTGCTGGGGTCTTGACTCGATGAGTTGATCATAGACTGAATTGTGGTGTCTTTGAATTCGCTCGGGAATGTGCAGTCTTGTCCACCGGCAGTCTCAATTAACTCGGCAATCACATCTGATATGAGGTCGTGGACGCCGGGTAACCGAATCAGGTCTGGCAGGACCGGGGTCTCAAAGAGGACGCTCGCGGGATGGAAGGCAATGGGCCTGGTCAGATGTCAGCTTTTCTGAAAATGCAGAGCGGTGTGGCGGTACGAACCCTATCATTCTTTCAAACTGCTGTTGCTTTATATTCGGAGAAACTTTGCAGTCGACCTGGGCCGTTGTCAGGGTCATGGCTAGAGCTTCTGACATGTCCCTTTGGATCGATTCCGGTATCGCCGAGTTCTTGCTTGCCGGGCCGACCCAGATTTCTGTAGATCCGCTGTGTTCAAACTCGCTGGATCCAAGCTGTGTCAGATCGGCACCAGAGACAAGAGAAAGGACGACATTCGTGGGAAATCGGTCCTCGAGCTGTTTCTCCACCCCCAACGTGTTTGTGGTATTGACAAGGATACATGTATGCTGAGGAGTGACGACCGATTGAATTATGTCCGCGAGATTGTAGACGTCGGGAAGGGCTTTAACACAGAGGAGGACGTAGTCGAAGGCGGCTTGCTGGTTTGCGGCGTCTTCAGGGCTCTGGACAACTGTGAAGGAGTCAGTTGCGTCCTCGGGGGAGGACTTTGCGCGACGTACCAAACCGAGGTTTAAATCGTTCATTTCCATAAAGTTGAGACCTGGCCAAGTCAGCGACGCGCAGTTACTCTCGGCGAGTCGGGACACTCACTTGAAGGAGACACCATATTGTGCAACGGTCTGGTAGTTGGCTTTCCAGACCAGTGTCACGTCGCAGGCGTTGGTGGCCTGTAGTCGCCATGACAGGAAGGCAGAAACTGCATTCCCGCCCACTATGCAGCAACGTCTTAGCTCTCGGTTCATCTCAAGTGGATTCGGCGGCGAAGAGAAAGGTAACAGAGAAGGGCGAGAGGCCAAAGACTCAATCGTGCTCAGCGGGTACCTGCTTGAAGCAGGAAAGGTAGGGTCAGCAAATGTCATGCTCACCTGAGAGAATTCGCAATCGAGGCGGAGAAGGTGCCATTGTGTGTCGGGGCACCGAGGAGACTGGTTCGAGAATATTAAACCCAGGCGGCCTGAGAAGGCACGTCCCGGTTGTGCGAGGTGCTCGCGACTGAAGCTGGTGTAATTATGTGTGATGCCTTTCCAAACAGAACGATCGTCTTTTCAATACAAACACCAACTTTTATTCCGGTGAGTTGTGGTACAGATGAAGCGAGTGAGGAAGAAAAGGAGTCGCGATTAGATCGACGGCAACATCGAGTCGGAACGAGGGACGTCGAAGTGAAGTAGATTCGGCGGGAGATTGAATCGGGGGTTGATGGTGGTGAGGGATGTTTCAACACACCAGCAAAGCTGCAGGCGTCGTTTCTGAGGCGAGGACAGGGAGGATCAATGTCGCAACAGAGGCTATGCCATCAGATTTGCATGCTGTGATGCTCGAGCTGAGATAAAAGAACGTCGTTGAAAGAAGGCCAAGAGTTAGTGGTACAGCAGAGAGGTGAGGTGAAGTGTTGGTGAGGGAGCGAGTGATGGTGTCGATGGGTCGCGGTGCAGCAAAGCAGGATGGCTGTGATTGAAAGGGAGACTCGGACTTGCGTGCAGGGGATCCAGTTAGCGGGTGGTGGACAAAGTAGAGTGCGTTAGGTGATGCGCAATTCGAAACGACACCAACGATAGGCCAGGAACCCGCTGAAAAATAATCCAAAGACGCTCCTCGAGTGGCCCCGTCCCCAGTTGGACCACTTGTGAGACGCCATTCAGGCACTGCGCTGCTTAACTCGTCGTGCAGGCTCGGCTTGTCTTTCCCTCCGGCGGATCACTTAAGCCGCCTTCTGCGGATTTCACATAAAAATACGGAGTACCGCTCAACTACCTACTCACTACTGCCACCACTGCCAATCAAAGCTTTCAAGTTCTTGCTGCTGGCAAGCTATAGATAGGCCAAGCAAAGACTCAGCTCATAACTCTCCGGCTTGTGCCCCAGTCCGTGCAAAGCTGCATTGTCAACACCGCATCTTCCCGTGAGTGCGCCTAACCAAGCACGAATATCTCAAGGGAATCCGGCCTGCATAAATCTGGGAAGCCTTCACTACGTTGCCTGGAGCTCGAGACCGCGCGAGGTGTCGCTCGGGGAATACCCTCAGGGGTGCCATAACCGGACGCCATCGACTGCTAGCTCACGCTCATAACTATTCTCGAACAGAAAGAAGTCGGCGTCGGCCATCTGTTGGCTCTTATCGGCGGCGTTGTGGGTAGATCAGGGACTACCCAGTCGTCTGGGTAACTGGATGCGGAAGACACCCGTAGCCCTGTTGTGCCTTGTTTGGTGATCAAGGCCACGTAAATGGGCACCACGGCGTATCTCGCTGCCCAGATATCGCACAAGCATTACCGGAAACTACTCCAACTAGTCAAGTGTCGGATACCGCCACACCTTGTGTCGTGGTCGCTTTGAACCCATGTATCTATCCACTTCCTGCTTCTTCCGATGCAAACCTCCCAGACCAAGATCCATTTCTACTCCTGCGAACATGGTATTTCGCTAGCTTATATGCCCACTGGTATCGGCTACAGGATTAGTCGAGAAGTACAAGGAGTATCAACTACTACTTATCGGCCGCCCGACCGTTCTTGATGACTCTTACGACAACAACCTCCCTCGTGCGGCACCGTAACTCCGGGCAGTAGCGCTACGTGACGTGTGCCCATTGCCCCATTATTCCGCCGCACAAGGAAGTTCAGCACTCTCGGAGCCAAACCCACAAAGAGCTTCGGCGACGAGCTTGTCCCTCGTCGTTAACAAAATGCGAACACGCGTATAAGAAGTGGGTCTCCGATCCCCTTGGTTGCACATCCCGACACTCTGAGACTTGCTTGCATGCATGGTTACTCAGATTCGGTCTTCAAGCAGTTTATTTCCGGTCTGCAGCATTGTTGTTTCATCTGTCTTTTCGACCTGCAATGACGATTTCAGTCGCAGAAGACAGCTCTGGGCTCGAACGACGTTCTCGCCACATGCCGGCCGCCACATGCACAACCCTGGTCGCTCGGACCTGAGACACGAGGGACCACGATGAAAGACTTACCCAGTGCGAGTACCAAGCTAGCGAATTTGACAATGCTTATTGGGCCACTCGCGTCATGCTTTGCTGTGGATACCCTGATTGGCACACCCAAAAAAGGTTGACTGATAACATCATTGATGCGCTGCAGTGGGGTTCATGTGCACCTTATATGCAAAGCAGATGTGGCCTCGGGGCTTCAAAGGTCCGACACGATATCGATTGCGGAAAGTTCAGGCCGCATATCACCTCAGGAAAGGCAGTGTTCTGTCTGTTGCAGCCCGCCATAGCAGGCTCTACTATGCGTTACCATGGTAGCGTCGACCTCTGTCGCAGTTTCAACTTAGTGTCCCAAGGGTGAGCGACTTTATGCGCAATACTTGTAATTAGATCAAGTGTTTAGCCGGTTCATGATCATCTCGGAACTGACGCCCTCCGCATCAAGGGCCTCAGCAAGCGAGATAGTCCTTATCCGGCTGGCTCGGAGGTTGCTGTGGCTAGTGCGCCTAAAAAAGAACAGGGCGCCAAAATGGCAATTTGAGATGAGCAGGGAATATTCCTTGAACGCGCATCGCTGCTAATCTTCGCACGCTCTAGTGGCTCGCTGCTCCGCAAAGCTAGGGCATCCCTCCTGCAGATCATTTTGTGCCTTCAGCATGGTGAACTTGGCCGAGAAATTGAAATATTTCGGTGCCACGAGTGCGCTTCCAGCATGACCACAGAAGTAGATTCCCCGCCAGCAATTACCACAGGACGATGAACCGATGGCCCCGGGGAGAACAGCTTTCTCGGTTGAGCTGCTCTCTCCTTGACAATCTTAAATCTTGACTTCCTGGGGCTCCTGGAACTTTGCTGACGCGGACTACGTAACAATTATGAAGAGCAATTGAACGCCACAGCAGTACGGAGTACTAACACCTATCTTCATTCGTTTCTTCGGAATCTATCTCCGGGAGACTATGATGGATCCAAACCTATATCTGTCAAGATACCTCGTACGTATAACCCCCATACCAGCTCGACTCAGCCGAGATACGACTCAGATGTACATACTCCTTGAGCTCTCTCATGCCCACCACTGTGCCCAGTACACAGCGGTCGAAGGAGTCCTTCTATCACCGCCACTTTTCATCATGCCCTGCCCTAATACTACAGTCCTTTGCATGACAGCGTATCTGTCCCGTCGACTTTCTCGCTTGAATTCCCAGTTAGCTGGCATTGATGTCGGATAATCTTTAGGATTATATCTTTCCGAGTCCCTTCGATCCTACCTCGAAAATTTTGCCCCTGCTTTGTTTGCCCGTTACGGACACCTTCTGATGACTGCGGCTCAGTTGTCAGAAGTCTCGTGGCCGGATGTCCACCATGATTACCTACTGGAAGAACGGCCTCCAGCGAGCGCAGCATCTTGCTTCGTGGGACCCAACTTCTTGCAAGGCTTGATTAGAGTGCTTGGAACAATAACTCGAGCTGAATATGGCATGATTTGGCATCGACGCACGCTTCATGGGGCCCTCGTTACGATCCGGCTTTTTGGCTCACAAGACGGAGGTGAGAAATTTCGACTGAAAGCGAAGCAGAACAGGTATCACAGTCATATCGCGAGCTGCGAGCCTTTCGGCTTTTTACTCCGACTTGCGGCTGCTAATCATTGTTTACAGCGCATGCTCTAGGACGACAGGCTCGTATGCGATGTGGGTCGACCTATGTAACAAACTGGGCGTACGTCGAAACGTGACATGGACTTATTTTCTGTTCGGGGATGAGATATCAGAGCATTCAACGATCGGGCTCTTTTCCAAGGTGTAATGTGTGAATGCTTTTCGCGTTCTCAGGACGTGTCAGCTGTAGGGCAACGAGAGAAAGGAAAGTGCCTGGTGTGGAATCATCATGGCATCAAACTGCGTGTCAACGATACGTCAAGGAATCCTGGACGGTCACAACGGTCACAACAAGAGAAGGCCATGCTGCGAAGATCAAGCGCACGTAACTTCACTTGCGAGTTGAGGCAGTGCTGTCCTTTCGAAAAGGTTTGTCATGATGAGTGTGATCACCGAGCTGGCAACGATTACCACAGTTGGGAGCTCTTTATGCAGCTAGGGTGCGTGGATATGACTCAGCCGCAGTGCTGACCACCTCAAGCGGTAGGTGACTTGGCTGATATCCCTTGCGAAACTAAGGTTGTGGAAGAGACACTAGAAAGCGAGTATTAGAAGTTGTTGTGCGGGAATAGTCTCCTGTGGTCGAGGGCTCCTTGACCGGACTGACATCTGAACCATTGACCGAGTAGTAGTAAAATGGAATGGACTCATTGTGCACGTTTCCCTCACCGCGCGGTGGTCTCTGCGTGAGCTGCTCACCCCGCACTAGTAGTGCCATTTCGAGGAAACGGGCGCGTCGACGCCGCTGCATAACGGTAATGCACTCGGGTCTCGCGAAAAGGCGAGACCCTGCGTTGCGCAACATCGGCCTATCTGGGCACGAGATCTCGCGGAGTTTGGCTGGAGCACTGTCTGCTTGGTCAGCTCGAGCCCCGGGGAGTGCTGAGAGTGGCTGGAGGGGGCCTGGACGTTTGATCGTCCCACCGAGCATTGGCAGTCGCGCTGAGCCCGTTGGCTGATTCGCGCCCGGCAGGCTCGGGAGAGCCGGAACTGTACGAGCATAGGCACAGGGCAAAAAAGAAAGTACGTAGCCTGCGGGTGAGAGATTCGTGAACAACGAGCACCGTTGGGCCTGAGTTATATGGCAGATACTGTAGTAAGCGGGTTGCGCGCTGTCTGTATCGCCCAAAAATCATCATTGACATCAAATCCCATTGTGAATTATTGAATGTTCAACCGATACCTAGAATCCCCCCCTTTTTCCATTTCTGCTATTCACGGACGACACTCACGCTTCGTCCGCGCGGTGAAGCTCGGAGTTTAGAAGACGCAGCATCGACCTCGCCGAGTCGCGGCGCCCTTTTTTGAAACGAAGCACGCCTGCCGCCCCTGCGCTCCAAGGAATCAACTAGCATTGGCATCTTATTGTCCTTTCCATTCATCCAACCTCCAGCCTCTTCCTCTCAGCCCGTCTATCCCACCGAATTACAGCAGACGGCCGCTTTTCCCACGACGACGGCGGACGACACAGGCACATCAGGACCCCTGTCCTGCATTTTCCAGCATCGAAACCCTCCGAGCATACGGAGTCGAATCGGCCCCGTCCCGAAGCCCATCCTATTCCACACGGATCCTTACCCTCGATCATTCTTCCCCTCGACCACCGAGGACACTCTTCAGCATACCGGTCTCGAGCGCGACATCGTCGTTGTCGCCTTCTCTCATTCCGCCTTCAATGATGCGCGTTTTCTCAGATTGCTGACGTGAGCCGACTCTTCCGGGCCATCCCCCAGCCTCATAACGCGGAAACCCGAAACCCTCGCCTCGACCGTCGAACGTGGTCAACACCTAAGAATAGCAGACCGGATCTGGATCTCGACTTTGCGAGTTCCCACCTTCTTGTCAATCCCCCATCCCAAAAGTCTCCTCCTCCGCCCCGTGGTGACGGATTGGAGCCGTTGCTGGGAGCTGCATCCGCAACTGCGCCATGGCGCGAATACACTTCACGAGCGGCGAGAGCAATACCAATGTCTCCAAACCAGTCAAGAGAATGCGCTGGGCCACAACCCGGAAGCCTGGCCAAAGCGGAACAAAGAAAAGGTTATCTCTGATCCAGAGGGTACCTAAGGTGCATGTATCGTCATATGAAGAGAAGCCCGCTGAGCCCAAAAACACTGGCTTGATAACCGATGACAGCCCTATGGGAGAGCAGCAGATACAGGAACACTCGCAGGGACGCAAGATCTACGTCAATCAACCTCTGCCACCCGAAGCCATATCGGAAGACGGCCACATCAAAGCTCAATATTCGAGGAATAAAATCAGGACCGCGAAGTATACCGCCCTCAGTTTCGTGCCGAAGAACTTGTGGTTTCAACTCCACAACATTGCTAATATCTACTTTCTATTCATTGTTATTCTCAGTGTAAGTTTCGCTGGCAACTGCGTGCTCGAGGCCGATCTGACCCTTGCAGATTTTCTCGATCTTCGGCGCTTCTAATCCGGGCCTTGGATCTGTGCCCTTGATCTTCATCCTGACCGTCACTGCTATCAAAGATGCGGTAGAAGATTGGCGCCGCACGGTGCTGGACACCGAATTGAACAACTCGCCAGTTTATCGACTAGTCGACTGGGAAAATGTGAACTCATCGGATGATGATATCTCTGTTTGGAGACGATTAAAAAAGGCTTGCACGAGGTTGGTCGTCTCGACCTATCGTTCGATCAAGGGTCTCCGAAAGGGGCATCCCAAGCGTTCGGAAAAGGATGCGGACAGCGACCACCCAGGCTTACAAAGGGGCAACTCCATCGCTACAAGGGGCACTATCCGGAGCTCCCACTATTCGGAACATGAATCCTTCCATTCCTCTCAGAGCCAGAATGGCGACGACATCGCCATGACCCCCGTACCATCTCCGGGCTACCGATCCAGCTTGTCACCAGATGCCAACGGAGGCCCTCCGAGCAGTGCGTTGTCTTACGAGACTGCAGACGAGCCTCACGCCGGCGGAGATAATGCGCCCTCCATGCTCCGGACGCAAGACCCGGCCAAAAGGAGGAGCGTTCCGCCGCCGAAGAAGGACTACGGCAGCGTCATTAACTTCCACAAGGATGTTCCAGACACGGCTCGCTTCAAGAAAGACTACTGGAAGAACGTCAAAGTTGGCGACTTTGTTCGTATCTACAACGACGAACCTGTTCCCGCCGACATTATTGTCTTGTCCACCTCTGATCCTGATGGCGCATGTTACGTGGAGACGAAGAACCTTGACGGCGAGACAAACTTGAAGGTCCGGCAAGCCGTCCAAGCAGGGCGCAAAGTCAAACATGCCAAAGACTGCGAATACGCCGAATTTGTAGTCGACAGCGAGGGGCCCAGTCCAAATTTGTATTCCTACAACGGCGTCATTCGGTGGCAACAACATGACCCACGGGAGCCCACTGGTCAGACCCGCGAAATGGCTGAGCCGCTCACTATCAACAACATGCTTTTGCGTGGTTGCAGCTTAAAGAATACGGAATGGATTCTCGGGATAGTCATTTTTACAGGGGGAGAGAGCAAGATCATGCTCAACTCGGGCATCACACCCAGCAAACGTGCCCGTATGGCCAGGGATCTGAATTGGAACGTCATCTACAACTTCATCATCCTGTTCTTCATGTGCTTGGTTGCCGGTATTGTCGAAGGAGTCACATGGGCTGATGGGGGCAATTCTCTGGACTTTTTCGAATTCGGCTCGATTGGCGGCAATCCTGCAACGAATGGCTTCATCAGCTTCTGGGCCGCTGTGATCCTGTTCCAGAACTTGGTCCCGATCTCGCTCTACATTACGCTGGAAATTGTCCGGTCGATTCAGGCGTTTTTCATCTGGTCAGACGTTCACATGTACTATGAGAGGCTCGACTACCCCTGTACTCCGAAGAGTTGGAATATCTCCGATGATCTGGGACAGATCGAGTACATCTTCTCTGACAAGACCGGCACCCTGACCCAGAACGTCATGGAGTTCAAGAAGTGCACCATCAATGGGGTTCCCTATGGCGAGGCGTACACCGAGGCTGAAGCGGGGATGCGACGCAGGCAAGGAATAGATGTCGAGGCCGAAGCTGCCCGGGTACGTCAAGAGCTCGCCGAGTCACGCGTTGAGACTTTGAGATTGCTCCGGAAAACTTACGACAACCCGTATCTCCACGACGAGGAGCTTACATTTATTGCGCCCAACTTTGTGGCGGATTTGAATGGTCAGTCAGGCGAAGCGCAGCAGGCTGCCCTCGAGCATTTCATGATTGCATTGGCTCTCTGCCACACCGTCATAACGGAAACGACCCCTGGTGACCCGCCGAAGATCGAATTCAAAGCACAATCTCCTGATGAAGCTGCGCTTGTCGCTACAGCCCGAGACATGGGTTTCACTGTTCTGGGTCGCTCGAATGAGGACCTCCATGTCAATGTGCTCGGTGAGGACAGAACCTATCGTATTCTCAACACACTCGAGTTCAACTCTACTCGGAAGCGGATGAGCGCCATTGTGCGGATGCCTGATGGAAGGATTAAGCTATTCTGCAAAGGTGCGGATAGCATGATCTATTCCCGTCTGGCTCGGGGCGAACAGCAGGAACTCCGTAAAGCAACGGCCGAGAATCTGGAAATGTTCGCCCGTGAAGGTCTTCGAACGCTCTGTGTGGCAGAACGGGATCTCGATGAAGATACTTATCGAGAGTGGAACAAAGACCACGATTTTGCCGCCCAGGCATTAGCTGACCGGGAGGACCGTCTTGAGGAGGTGGCCGACAGGATTGAAAGAGACCTCACGCTTCTTGGAGGCACAGCTATCGAGGATCGCCTCCAAGACGGCGTGCCGGACACGATCGCTCTCCTTGGCCAGGCTGGTATCAAGCTCTGGGTTCTCACTGGCGACAAGGTCGAGACTGCCATCAACATCGGATTCTCCTGCAATCTGCTCTCGAACGACATGGATCTAATTCTATTCGATATCCCCGAGTCCTCTGTCCAGGAGGCTGGCAAGCTATTAGACCAACACCTCGCGACCTTCGGACTGACCGGCTCAGACGAGGAGCTAGCAGCTGCGCGACTGGTGCATGAACCCCCGCCGGCCACCCATGCCTTGATCATTGATGGCGAGTCTCTGAAGTTGGTACTCTCTGACGCCTTGAGGCAGCGCTTCTTGGTTCTGTGCAAGCAATGCAAGTCTGTTCTCTGCTGCCGTGTCAGCCCAGCGCAAAAAGCCGCCGTCGTACAGCTGGTCAAGAACGGTCTCGACGTTATGGCGTTGTCTATTGGCGACGGTGCCAACGACATCGCTATGATTCAGGAGGCTGATGTTGGGGTTGGTATTGCTGGTGAAGAAGGACGACAAGCCGTCATGTCCTCCGACTACGCAATTGGACAGTTTCGTTACCTTCAAAGACTGGTCCTCGTCCACGGTCGCTGGTCTTATCGACGTCTCGCCGAGAGCATCGCCAACTTCTTCTATAAGGTAAACGCAATGGTCATTCTGTGGTGCAGGTGTGCTAACTCTGCGATATAGAATTTGGTATGGACCTTTGCTCTCTTCTGGTCGCAGATATACACCAACTTCGATATTACCTATCTCTTCGACTACACCTACATTCTGCTTGTGAACTTGGCATTCACATCTGTGCCTGTCGCTCTCATTGGTTTTCTGGACCAAGATGTGAGTGACAAAGTGTCGCTCGCAGTGCCTCAACTATACCGCCGCGGCATGGAACGGAAAGAGTGGACGCCAACCAAATTCTGGTAAGCCAACCACATTGTTCCCCGAAGATTGTTCTAACCAAGATCTAGGCTATACATGGCCGACGGCCTCTACCAATCCGCCATTTGCTTCTTCATGGCCTATCTCTTGTTCCAACCTGCAACTTTCGAGAGCGAGAACGGACGAGGCATCGCGGACCGGGAGCGCATGGGCGTCTACGTGGCATGTGTCACTATCCTCGTGATCAACTCCTATATCCTCCTCAACACGTACAAGTGGGATTGGCTCATGGTGTTGATCACCGTCATCAGCTGCCTCTTGATCTTCGCCTGGACCGGCATCTACTCTTCATTCGAGGCATCCTTCCAATTCTACAAGGCTGGGGCTGAGGTTTACGGACAGTTGACGTTCTGGGCATTGACGCTTCTGACCTTCACCATCTGCCTGTTACCCCGGTTCTGCATCAAATACGTCCAGAAGAACTACATGCCCTACGACATTGACATTGTTCGCGAGCAGGTCAGGCAGGGCAAGTTCAAATACCTGGATGACTACGAGGCCTATGTGCCGCCCAAGCTCGTGGATGTTTCTGGCACGACCTCAGAACAGCCCGAGGAGGCACCAGCTGCGGCCAACGGGCAGCAGAGTCATACAAGGTACGGGAGTATGGCCGAATCCCAGCGGCCGATCTATCCGCCCTCGGAAGCACCAACGCGAGATCCGCGTCATCCCCATAGCCAGACAGGGAGCGACGGCACGGATAGAACTAAACCGTCATTCGACATTACAGGGCCCCACGGGGAGCCAGCCACGCCCGACAAGCTAAGGAGGAGAAGGCCTTCCCTTGATCGTGTTCGCTCATCATTCGAGAGACAACGGCAATCTTTTGACAAGCTCAGGCCGAGCTTCGAGGGCAGCCGGGACTTCACTAGTGCCGCCATGCTCCAGAGAATGGAGTCTCAATACTCACAGCCAGGGCTGTCCGAGGTCAACACGAGGGTGATCCCAGAGTAGAATCCATGAGGACACCGAAATCAAGGCAACACTATCTCACGACTTGATGCCTTTTGATATAGTTATGATGGGCGGGCGTTGTGCGTGCTCCACGGTGGCTAGACGTTATCCCACCAGCGTGGGGACTGGAAACATTTAGCGAAGCTTTGGCGCTGTATATATTCTAAGTTAGAATACCACAAAATGGAGGCCTGTATCAGATTCGGTGGGAACGTCCCAGTAATTATGATTCTTCTGGTGGACTGAGTCCTGCTGAGTCCAATGTGAGGAGTTGTTTCAACTTCACTTCCGACTGTCTTCACTTTACCTACCTAGGCACTGTATCCTTGATTATTTCACTTACTTATCCTTGGCTATTTCCTCACTTCGAATCTTGATTCTTTCCTCACTCACTCTGGGGTTGTGCCCTATCTATAAAATCGGGAGTGTGGTCCACGTGAGCGCGCAGGCACTTTAACGAGTCATTTGAGTCGAAGCGAGGCACTTCACGCGACTTTTCATTGACGCGCCGTGCCCGCTCTGCCCTTCAAATGAGCCCGAGTGCAACAACGACCCAAATCATTGTCAACCATGACCTTTCCTTTAGACCGGTTTGTCTCTCTACAACATTGACACGTCGCCGATGTGGCCCGACTGCTACCACTATGAGAGGTCTAACATCTCCCTCGTGCGTACCGTCATCCATCAGCAACCGCTCGACTTCCTCTTACCGCGCCGCCCGCAGCTATGGCGGAATTTATAGCAATCTTAGAGTCAGTCCACCCCTAGATTGAGATAACCAAGGTGAAGCCATTCGCTGACATGGATTGTTACTCAGAGAGTTCAAGCAACTTCCGCCTGAACAACACATCTTCTGTCCCCGCGAGAGCGACGACGATACAGATCGATACGAAGACGAGCGAGATGTGAACACAGCAGTGAAGGCGGACCCATACCGTCTCGCCAAGATTGAGGAGGCCAGGAAACGACGGGCGAGGTTTGTGTCGGCGCTGCAACTGCTGGCGTACGATGGCAAAGAGAGCGAACAGTATCAAAGCTACATCTGGAAATGTCTGGACGAGGCACTGGGAAAATGCGATATCTGCATCCGCGAATACTACATTGCAAAGATCGCTCTTCAGGAGCAGCTGAGACAAGAGTACGAGGACGGTGATATTACCAATTTCTTCTCCCTCATCAACAGAAGAGATATCGTGCGAATTGTGCGGGGCCTTGACGCAGCAGGCGAGACTCTACGAGATGCTCCGGAACAGAAGCGGGTCTCTTCTTTGCTCGACAAGATACATTTGCACGCCTTGTTTGAGGCGCTGGTGTGTCAGGCATTCCTAGAAGACGAAGACAAACTCAAGAATCACTTCGACGGCCCGTTCAAGATGGTGCAGACCAGAAAGCCGCTTAAGATGCGGGAGATCTTACCTGCCGCCGCGCAATTCCTTTTCTCCTCTGATCCCATCCGTACATATTGGGCCAGTCTAACCTGGAAGCGACTCGAGAAGCCTCCGTCAGAGCTCGAATGGGACTGGGCAGTAAAAGACTACCTGCAGAAGAAGCTCCAGCATGTCTCCAATGACAGTGACATTTTGAAACTGTGGAGTGCCCTCGACCTTATCGTCAGCAAGCTTGATTCACACATGATTACCTACAAGCTGTTCGACCTGAATCCGAACCTTGCCACCACCGCATTGAACCACTTAGCCAAGACAACTCTAGCCGTCCCCTACATCCTGTCCACGCTCAAGCAAATACTGGAGAAGGCGCCTGAGGCATTTTGGGACAAAATGGGCTCCATCTCCTCGCAGACCATCATCGAACAGATCTTCGCGACCCTATCCTTCAACAAGCTCCTTCAAGAGTCGACGGCGGCAGCTGATGGATCGGGGCAGAACCTGCTATCGTGGACCAATTTGCTGTTGGATTCCCTCAAGCCAGCGAATAGACCTTTTGCCGCACAGACTCTGCTCCACCAGTTGTTTGAAAGGATAGAAAACAGCTCCATTAGCCTCCCAGCAAGGAGGGCATGCTTCGAACAAGCAGTCAAAGTCTTGTTGAAGACCCTCACCAGCTTCTCTGGCGAGGAAGAAGATAGTCAACCCCCGGTTGAGCGGTTGGTCTACATTGATTCGCTGAACTTGGTTGGGCACCGCCTGGACACGATCCTGAAGCCCCGGGATTCTGCCCTGGCTCAGTCACTGTCGCAAGACACGAAGCAGGAGATCGTCGACGTTGTCAGAAACGCGGTCGCCTTGGAGTGCAAGTGCCTCAAGCTCGACTTTGAGAACCTCACTCGCAGTGAACCTCGGCGGCAAGACTCCAGCACCTACACCCCAGAGATCTGGAATGCAGTCGTTGACAATCTACGGGAAGACGATCGGAAGTTGTCCCCTGCGGCGTTGCTTGGAATCATGCCCCTTCCCGGCCTCGAGCAGTTCCGAATCCGACAGGGCGACAAATTGGCGAAAGAGAAGCAGTCGTACAACTCAATCTTCGACAAGGTCAATACAATGGTCGGTAGGATTCTCGAGCGCATCTCAGGATTTGATTCGCTTCATCTCGATGCACTCTTCAAACAACAGGAAACGGCCATGTCCTTGGTGGCTGCTCTGTTCTCCCCTGATCAAGGTATATACGAGGCAGCCATTACCATGGTCAAGAACATCAGCGGAGAGTTTGGTAGGAAAGAAGCACTTTCTCATCTGATCGCCTCGTTTACCGGGACGACCATCTACGGTATTTGCTGGCTATTCAGACGGGTTGCAAATTACAAGACATTCGCTTCTGTGCCGAGGATGCTGAAGACCGGCATGGAAATTCTTGATGCGCTCTGCAACCCTACAGATGGCCATCTGCGGCGAATGCCCCTCTCCCCGCGAGATGTTCTGGCTGTGCAGAGATACTGGTCCTACCAGTGGGTCGCTCTCAAGACAATCTACGGCCATACGGAACGTTGGTCAATCGAGGTGCACAGCAAAGAGACCATGAAAGAGGTCTGTCGAGACGCCATGCAATATGCCGAAGAGCTCTTCAATCAATACGACCTCTTTGCCAGCATTGTGGTGAGTTCAAAACCGGAGCAAGCCGACGAAGTCCGGAAAACGCTCTTGGACTCAAGCAGTTCAAATGAGAAGAACATGGGCTCGCCCTTGAGTACTCTCGACACCATGTGCAAGTGGCTGAGACTGAGGGACGACTATTTGGCTGATACGCTCGTGACGCTGATATGCAACATGCTCGGTCAGCTCAAGCGACACCGCGCTGTCAACACCAACAGCGAGGGACTAACATATGTGGAGGAAGTTGCGACGGGAACCTCCATCAGAACCATGCTCTCGGCTTCCCAGAAGGCTAGATTGGTGCGTGCATTGGAGAACTATTTCGACCGCCAGCTCGAGAAGCCCGTCAAGAAGCAGGCCACGCTGAACCTGGATAAATGGACAGACTCCGCTGCCGCTTCAAGAACGACAACACCAAATTCAAGAGAACGTAGCGCCGAGGACTTCGGAGACGACGGCATAGATGACGATGACTTGGTTGAGATCACCAATAAGGCCCTGGGCACCTCAAAGTCAACCGTTGCTCCCCATGACAAGAGCAAGATCAAGTCACTCCTGATGCAAAAGGTTCCGGGGAAGCCGAAGCCTACACCAATGTCCATGGTCGAGATTCAGGCCAAGAAAGCACAAGAAGCGAAATCCTTCATTGAGAATCGTAAACGGGAGGAGGCTGCCCGGAAGCTGAGAGACAAAGAAGCTGCTGCCCGATTGCGAGGGAAGACAGGTATTGGTGCCCAAACAGCTGGCCAAGGTTCTGGTTTGGCCGGTCTTGGAGTCATTGGCAAAGACCACTCGGCAGGCCCGAACAGTCTGATGGTCTCTAGCGAGTCGGAAGCCGATTCGGATTCGGAGGACGAGCTGTTCGGCCTTAAGGGCAAAGGGCCTGCAGTCTCTGCTCAGGCTGGACAGAGAAGGCCGTTGCATGCTGGCCCCGTGAGGAAGGTCAAACAACAACGATCACACAAAGATATTCGCGCTCGACTCGCGCCAGATCTCAGTGAATTGCACCGAACGATGCTCGGGTGGGACTTTTTTGCAGACACCGACACTCCGCCGAATTCGACCAAAGACGATTACACCTTGGTCACGAATACGTTCCGGACTCCACAGGATTACCAAAAGACCTTCGAGCCCTTACTGGTACTCGAAGCCTGGCAGAGTTTCCGTTCCGCGCGTGAAGACCGCGAAGAAGGGAATTCCAGGCCATTTGAAGTCAAAATAGCGAATTCTTTGATCGTTGACAGCTTCTTCGAAATCAACTCGCTAATGTCCTTTGCAGACGGGAAAGATCTCGGCGTCGGAGTGTCAGATGTGGTGCTGCTCTCAAAGTCAGCTAGACCAATCCAACAGCCCGGGGAGCCGCATTGTTTGGCTCGGGTGAAAGAGATCACGCGGAAACGGGGTGAAGTCCAGGTCGTCTATCGAGTCAATGCTGCTAATAATCCTCTTCGACCGTACCTGAGCGACAAGGCCGTGGTCTATGGTGTTCAGATTCAGTCTCTGACGCCTTTGGAGAGAGAATACGGCGCGTTGATGGCATTGCAGTACTACGACCTCTGTGACGAGATCATCCGGGCGAAACCTTCACCGATATTAGACTATGCGGATGAGGTGCTCCGGCCGATCAAGAGGACCTACAATGTGAACCTTGCACAGGCCAAGGCTGTGAAGTCCGCACTTGACAACGACGCCTTCACCTTGATCCAGGGTCCACCTGGGTCCGGCAAGACCAAGACTATTTGCGCGCTGGTCGGCGCCATGTTGACGGGGTTCGTCAAGAAGCCGAGTACCGGTCCCAAGCCAAACACGACTCAAGGTGCACCGCGACCGCCGCCAGCCAGCAAAAAATTGCTCGTCTGCGCCCCCAGCAATGCCGCAGTTGATGAACTGGTGATGCGATTCAAGAATGGTGTCACAATGCTAGATGGCGCGTTCGAGAAAGTCTCTGTTGTTCGCTTGGGTCGTAGTGAGGCCATCAACAACAATGTGAAGGACGTGACTCTCGAGGAGCTTGTCAACGCCAAACTTGCTACCGCGGGACCCAAGGCTCCTGGAGAAGACGTCCATGCGTTGATGATGGAGCATAAACAAGTCTCTGAAGAACTGAGAAACTTGCGGGACAACGTCAGCGAACGTCGAGGCAAAGGCGAGACGTCGTTGTTGAAGGAGGAACAGCTCATGGATGCTCTCATACGTAAGCAGAGAGGGTTGGGCGGCAAGATCGATGACATGAGAGAGAAGCAAAACACGGCATCTCGAGACATGGATCTCACACGGAAACGGGTTCAACAGGAGATCCTCGACGGAGCCCATGTCCTTTGTGCCACCTTGAGCGGGAGCGGCCACGAGCTATTCCAAGGCCTCAACGTCGAATTCGAAACGGTCATCATCGATGAGGCGGCGCAATCCATTGAGCTGTCGGCCTTGATACCTCTCAAATACGGCTGTTCAAAATGTATCCTTGTTGGTGACCCGAAGCAATTGCCTCCGACGGTGTTGTCACGCACGGCCGCCAAATTCCAGTATGAGCAAAGTTTATTCGCTCGCATGGAGAACAACCACAAGAAGGACGTGCATCTGTTGGATACGCAATATCGTATGCATCCCGAGATCAGTCTATTCCCGAGCAAGACATTCTACGACTCTCGATTGAAGGACGGCGAAGGCATGGCCAAGCTCCGAAGAAGACCATGGCATCACAGCGACATCTTTGCGCCGTACCGATTCTTCGACGTTCAGGGCATGAGCCAGGCAGCAACGAAGGGCCATTCTCTGGTCAACCCTGCTGAAATCATGGTTGCGATGCAGATATATAGGAGACTGACAACGGACGTCCGCAAGTACGACTTCGCTGGAAAGATCGGCATCATCACGCCGTACAAGGGTCAGCTGAAAGAACTTAAGCGACGCTTCCAGAACGAATATGGAGAAGGCATCTATTCCAAGATTGAGTTCAACACGACCGACGCCTTCCAGGGTCGAGAGAGTGAGATCATCATCTTCTCGTGCGTCAGAGCTTCCACAAAGGGCATTGGATTCTTGAACGATATTCGACGTATGAACGTCGGTCTGACTCGTGCTAAATGCTCGCTATGGGTCTTGGGTAACTCCCAGGCGTTGATGCAGGGCGAGTTCTGGCGTGCGTTGATCACGGATGCCAAAGGCAGGAACCTCTACACAGACGGAGATATTGCCAAGTTGCTCAACCGGCAAATATTAAGCGAGGACATGATGAAGGATGACGTTGAGATGATGGATTCCAGCGCGTTGGTGTCTGAGACCGTGAAGGGCTCGACTCAGTCCGAAGGGTCTTCTACCGCCACTGCCGCTTTCAAGGAACCCTCTCCAACGTCGGTGAAAGGTGTGCGAGACGCTGCTCGATCGGCTGACACATCAAATCGAGGCACGCCTTTACCTTCCAGACCGAGCAGTGCCCTCTCGAGGCAGTCCTCGACAGCTTCGGTCGCAAAACCTGAAGCCAGGCGACAGGGTTCCGCCCAGTCGGTTAGCAGACAAGAGTCAACGAAAGAGGAAGTGAGCCGCGTGCAGCATGCCACGCCAAGCAGACCGCAACTCGAGCCGAGGACGCAAACCTCGAATACGGCAGCCGGTGCGAGCGATTACACTCCGTCTGGCGGTGCCAATGGACTCAACGACCTTCGCAATTGCGGGATCTGTGGATCATACGAGCATTTCAGCTCCGCTTGTGACAACGAAGCAGCCTTGGCCGATCAATACGGGTCGTGCCGGCGATGTAATGGCACCGGACACACTCTGACTAATTGCATTGACCCTCGCTGCCTGTCCTGCGGTGAAGTCGGCCACACTACGGAGCAGTGCAGAGCTCCACTTGACAGACGACTGGGCAAGGCACAGCAGGAAAGACTTCGTCAAGAGGAAGTCCGGTATGGAAACATGCGCGATAAGGCGCGGCAGCGACGAGCAGACAAGGAACATGAAGCACACACTATCCCGACCATCAAGAGCACAGTCTCGACTCTCGGCAGAGCCGATGGAGCCAAACGCAAACGCGACCCGTCAAGCAGCTCCTCTGACAGAGCGAAGATACCGAGAGCCAACCAGGAAAGCAGGTCTCCAGGAATGACCAACAAGGAACGGCCTCCTGTTAGTGCCCCGACCGGTGCTCGAGACGGGATTGGAGCCGGACGACCTCCTCCCGCATCAGCTGGGTTGCCGCCACGACATCCGCCACGCCCTGGCATGCCAAATGGTGGAGCGCCAATGGTGAGAAAGAAGAAGGTGAATGCTGAGGACATGTTTGTGAAACGAAAATAGAGCTTCGGTCATGAGCATTGAGCGCAGCACGAGCTAGGAGATCTTTTCGTCTCTTTTTCCCCTTTCGGCTGGATATGGAAAGGAAAGAAAGTGCTACTGATCAGACGGGTATGTGTCGACTTTATGTGACGGTGTAGGAAACACCGGTAACATACCGGCTGGGAGATGAAAACCATTAGAGCGTAGCATAGCGAGCATAGCATAGCATAGCGACAGGCGTCCAGACACGAGGTGGTGATGGAACGCATAGTCGCCTCCTTATGAGGCGCGGACTGAAACCGGTTAGTCGAGAATGTCACTGACTGGGACAGACGCGGTGAGTCAACCCGATCGCATCTAGAATGCCTCCCGATCCATCCCTGCGTTCCCTCTTCAGGGCGTATGAAGCTCGAGATTGTAGTCAAACGGGTGTGCTGAGGAGGACAGTGTACAGTAAACCTCTTCCTGGCAGGCTTAGGGGTCGTGCCTGGGAGGGAAGAGGAGACTAGCCAGCAAGTTCCTCAACATGATCAACAATGAGAGCGCCTAGGCTTCTACTCGGTAAGCCAGTAGCCATCTAAGGCTTTCGGGCACCTGTATAGGGAATACCTCGTTCATAATCGCGTCTGGCTACCTATATTTCATAGAGATCTATACAACAATCACCTGGACGGGGCGGCACGCGTTGCGTTAGCTCTGTCAGAGTTGTGCTGCGACAAAGGTCAGGGAAAGGTAGGCCAACCCCTCAGCATTCGAAGGAGAGGGTCGCGGGTGGCCGAGGGATCCTGCGTACGCTGGACGCCTTGTAGAGAAACGGGCCATCTACTGGAGAGGAATGTGTCACGACATATGGGATATTGGTTGGGAGGTTATTTGCAGCGTCCCGTGAGGCGGCGGGGCAAGTTGAGGTTGTAGAGAGCGGTGACGAGGTGTGACAGGTTGCAAAAGCGTCTCTGGTCTGTTCGCAGTGGCACGGTGGCGCCACAAGTCACAGGCTCGAGGCTCCAGCAGTGATGGACAAAGTAATCAAGGAACACTAGATGTCTGATGGGGGACGTGGGCTGTATGGCGCCGTCGGTATTCCCGGGGTAAAGCAGTAAATTCCGGCTGAAATTCCGGTGGCTCTAATTCGTGGTACACGACGTTCACCGTACGCAGTCGTATCTAGAAAAGAAGACGGGTCGCACTCTCAAGTCGCTACGTAGTGTTCTCCCACCATATTTACAGTCCTGCTCCGGGTTCCGACGGGGTGAGTCTAATAGTGTGGATCCCTAGAGGTCATACTGACAGAGCGTAGAACATGGCGAAGTTTGACGCAGAACGAATAGAAGAACTGTCACAGTACGATGACCTCAACACCGAAAAAGGCAGAGCCTTGTTCATCGTTCTCGTCGTGGACTACATGAGATACCTCAAGTCAGATCCGGCCAGACATCGCTAACCGGGATGAACCAACGGAGGTGGAGGTGGAGATGGAGATGGAGATGGCCAGCAAGTTCCTCAGGATGATCAACAATGATCGCGCCTGGCCTTTTGCTAGGCAAGTCATCCAAGATTTTCGGACTCCTATGTAAGGACAACATCTAACCTACATACGTACTCGCAATGGTAGCTACCTACTGTACTTTACTGAGATCCTAGGCAGGCGACTGATACTCTTCCGTACCCGCTAAGATGTATTATGGAAGGTGTCAGTCAAAGATTGGTAAAGGAATCAGTATCCAAGTCATCAACAGAGGATACACTTCTTCAGTACGAGAAGAAGCTAAAATGGCGAAATATAAGCGTGAGGTTGGAACATTTAATGTAGCGTCTGTGCTGGGCCCGCCGGGCCATACAGAGGAAGAAGTGGTAAAGGCGTTGACAACACTTGCGTAGGCATAAAATACCTATATTAGACTTGGATACTTGATACTATTGGTAATCTATAGTCGGAAAAGCTATTTTAACACTAAGTAGAATAAGGTTAGGCGTAGAAAGGGTCTTCCGTCAACCTAGGTTAATGTTTGTGTATATAAGTTTGAACTTGAGAAAACTCAACCCAAATACAACAACACGAACCCTACATGGTTTCCAAGCGCAATTGGTCTAGTGGTATGATTCTCGCTGTACGTATCGACTCGAATCAAGGAATTGAGCGACAACTAACAACTCCAACAGTAGGGCTTACTCTAAGCATAAATGCGAGAGGCCCCAGGTTCGAACCCTGGATTGCGCCCAACTTTTTGTTCCTTTTTTTTTCTGGGCCGCGAGTACGGAGTACAGACTGCTCCGGGAACCGCCCTCCCCACATCTAAGTAAGCCACGATCATTATGCCGAGGTTCCGCCCGGGACCTTCAAAACAGGGACGGTCGTTGGAGATGGCGGGCGGAGTTGGTTTACGAGCAACAGCTACGTACCGAGTACTGTATCACGTTACGTGTTATGCTGCAGCAACGGATGTAGATCACGTCTTCGAGAGAGACTCTCATTGAGGTTGTTACCCAGACTCGTGCGTGTTGAAGTCAAGTAGGTAAGGAGGATGGGATGTAGGATCATCAACCTACGCAGGCGCTGGTGGGATCACTAACGCTGCGTCTCACTTCTCCTTGGAAGATACCACCAAGAAGCTTCACGATGAGCGAATCAGATGACCGATGATCCGCTCATTAGTTCTCTTATGTTCAGGAACACCGCTCGCTGTCTGTCCTTGCACACTTACAGGTTGTTTCTTTTCGGTGGCGAACTAGCAGCCGAGATGACAGATGAGATGCTAGAGATATCAAAGTATAGAACACGTGGCGTAGAATAGACTCATCTCTGGGACAGAACAGCTTGCATAAGAAGGCATATAAGAGGGCTGAATTGTCTGTCTGTTCTTATGTACAGTGGCCTCTTCGTCCTTGCATATGCACGTCAATATGCATAATTGCGATGGACAGGACGTCCTCCTGTTGTGCGTTCAGAGCATGCCCTATTGCGTCTAACTATCACGCCTTAGAAGGCCCTGCGAAAAATCATCGGAAGACGAGGCTGAGCATGGCTGAAGTATCAGTATAGGGTTACGCAGTGCTGACAATGGTGGTAAGACATGCCGTCGCAGAGGCGTCTGGGGGGTTGCTCGAGTGTTTCATGGAGCACTCCGTTCGACGTCCAGAAAACATGGCAGCCTCAAGACTTCCCCGCTCCTAGGAGCCGTGTCCCGTCGCATCAACTGATTGATTCATGCCATTATACGTTGTTCCAGTCTCCTAAGGACGGTCGATCGGAGGGGACGAAAAGTCGTCGACGCCGTAGGAGAGGTATTGGCTGGCAAGCCGCCAAGCTAGATCCTCTTGCTGGTATCCAGGATGGGAGCTGACTGAAGGTGTGAAGGAGGCCTCGTAGTGGGGCTAAAAGGTGGCACGGTCTGGGTGAGTCGCACGATGGTGTCTGTTGCGGTAGTAAAGCTGGTTGTATGAGGTACGGTTGTGGTACGGTGTTGGGTCCACACAAGCAGAGATAGACCGTAAGGAAAGCAGGCCACGGTTGCCATTGAACCACAACATGAGCTCAGAACGGTTTTTACTCGTCTCTATTCCCCATGGCCGAGCTCAAAACTCACCAAATGCGGATAGTGCAAACATCAAGCCAAAGCTGATCTTGAAAGCCAGGTTGTCGTTGATGGCACTTCGCAAATTGATGTTCGTGAAATATCTCTGCAGTCGATCCACCGGGATCAAGTTATATCCCCTTCGCGCGGCCAGCTGCCATGCCACGATGCCCAATCCAATCAATAATGTTAGGCTTGTCGAGAAGGCGGAGACAACCAGTCCGGCACCCAAGCCTAAGATGGAGCCCAGACTTATTTGCTTGACGGCAGCGGGGTTGATGGACTTGCCATCTCTTGTGAGTGGGGTCTTAGCGTTGCGGGAATGCGAGTAGGGCGTGCTGCTGAACTCTGCAGCTGGAGGGGAGGCGGGTGATGAGTCGAGGCGGATGAGGGAGGAGGGTTGGAGGAAAGGGAGCGAAGCGGTGAGGCCGAAAGCGACGAGTACAGGGCGCTTCAAAGCTGTCCGAGATATGGGATCTGGGATAGATCGGGCAATCGAAGGAAAAGAGGAGCAGGAGCGTGCGAGAGGTCGAAGAATCATGGTTGTGATGGTGTGGGTGGTCACCGCCAGCGACGGAAATGAGACTCAGGAGGCTAACTGTGTCTGACCGAGCGAACGAACTCCGATGAATTGGTGACGAATGCTATGGAGCGACTGACGGCAAAGCAGTTGTCAAAATCGACACGCTGGTAAGAGATGGAGCGCAGCTGTGCTTCTGAGGTTGTTGTGAGGTGAGAGTCAAGAGCCGATGATGTCATTCAGTCCCGGCGGGAGGATTCGGTGAGGATTCGGTGAGGATGGGCTCGGAATCTGTTCATTTCCGCACGCCTCGACCGACACAGAACTGGTGTCTAAACAGGCCACTGGAAATCCAGTCTGAGGTGATTACGATAGGCTTTGCGAGCACCATCTGATGTGATCCTGTTTCAGCAGATTGGCCCCCTCGACCCCTTCCCGACCCGCTGCCGGAGGGTGTACCACGACGGCAAACAGCAGACTCTCCCCACCTCCCGCACCGTGCAGTGCTGTGGATCCGGGGAAGGGGGTTTTCCCGAGGGTACGTCGAGAACTGTTCGAACGTGTATATTATGATAAGACGACGGCAATGTCAGAGTTTTCCTTCAAAGTTCATATCTTCTGCCTTCGTCCCATCCTCCGAGCACTTCAAGTCCCTATATCGCGTCACGGTTGTCAATATGTCCGGCTCGGTGGTTCCCAATGGCGTTCCGGAGATCAAGTCGAAGATTGTTGAAACGCCGTTCCTCATTGTCGGGGCCGGGCCAGCAGGTGGCTCGCTGGCATGCTTCCTCTCATACCCACCCTACTCCATGACGGGCATCTTGATTTCTGCAGCACCGACCACATCTCAAACGCCCAGAGCACATATCACCAATCCCGCCGCCTTTGAATGTCTCAGAGACATCGACCTAGAACAGTCATGTCTGGCTCAGGCAGTGGAAGGTGACTGCATGGTCCACACCCGCTGGTGCCATGACATGACCGGAGAGGAGTATGGCCGCATCTATTCTTGGGGCAATGACCCGAAGCGTCACGGAGAGTACGAAGCAGCCACTCCTTGCCATCATGTCGACCTCCCCCAAACGATATTCGAGCCTATTCTGGTGCAAAGGGCGTCCGCACAAGGGTGGGACGTCAGGTTTCGCACCAGCATCGTCGACTTCAAGAAGGAAGAGGATGGCAAGATCCTCAGCCGAGTGCGCGATGAGCTGACTCAGACCGAATACTTCATTCGCTCACAGTATCTGTTCGGATGCGACGGCGCAAGAAGCCAAGTCATCCGCGAACTGAAGATTCCGCTGATCAAGAAGCCCGGCCAAGGCCTGGCCCTCAACGTCTTGGTCAAGGTGGATCTGAGCGATTACGTTGAAGCCAGAAAAGGTAATCTACACTGGGTATTCCAACCTGAACGCGAATATCCCGATTTCGCCTGGAGTGGTCTGATCAGGATGGTCAAGCCGTGGAACGAGTAAGTTTGACATCTGCCGCGTCCGAAAGAGGAATATATCACTAATCACCGTCCCCAGGTGGATGTTCATCCTCTTCCCCAAGCCCGGCGCCGAGTTCAAGGAGCCTACTCACGAGCAATACCTGCAGAGATGCAAAGAAATCGTCGGTCGAGATGATCTTCCACTAGAGATCCTCGATGTCTCAAAATGGTACATCAATGAGATTGTTGCCGAATACTACTCCGAAGGCAACATTTTCTGTCTGGGAGACGCCGTGCACAGGCACCCCCCCTTCAATGGTCTCGGATCGAATACCTGTGTGCAGGATGCATTCAACCTGGCATGGAAGATCAAGTATGTCCAACAAGGGCTGGCTTCGCCCTCCATCCTCGAGACTTTCAGCCACGAACGACAACCTGTCGGTCTGGGCGTGATCACCCGCGCGAACCAGGGGATCCGGGACCACGCCCCCGTGTGGAGAGAGATGGGTCTGATGGAAGAGACGGTGGAGGAGAGGATGAAGATCTTCAACAGCTTGAAGTCTGTGTCGCCCGAAGCTCGAGAGCGGAGGAAACGGGTCAACGCGGCCATCGAGGGCACCAGTCACGAATTCCACGGCATCGGCGTGGAGATGAACCACAGATACGACTCCGCGGCAGTGTACCTGGACGATGAAATCAAGGCCGGCACCCCGAAACCTGAATGGCCGGAGGACCCGATACTACACCACAAAGCCAGCACCTACCCAGGCCACCGGCTACCGCACGCGTGGTTGAACAAGACCATGCCAGTTAAGGACCATGTCTCGACGATTGATCTCGCTGGCCATGGGAAGTTCTCGCTGATCACCGGCATTGGTGGTGACAAGTGGATCGAGGCTGCGGACAAGCTCGGCAAGGAGCTTGGGATCGAGATCAGCACACATATCATCGGCTGGGGACAAGAGTGGGTTGATGTTTATCGTGATTGGTAAGTCTCTCTCGGTCGCGTTGTGCATCGAAGACCCCGTGCTAACACGACTCGTGGCAGGGAACACAAACGAGAAATTGAAGAAGATGGATGTATCCTCGTCCGGCCCGATCGATTCATCGCCTGGAGGTCGATGAGTCTGCGGGATGACTGTGAAGAAAAGTTAGGCGAGGTCTTGAAGAAGGTCCTTGGGCGATCATAACGAGACGGGCAGCTAGCTAGCTAGCTGTTCTTTTCCCTTGTGTTTGAAAGACCCTTTCAGCAGCATCTCGAGGTTGCTTCCGATCTTAGCGTTGTGGAAATGTATTAGGAACATTCCGGCGCGCACACATGCATTGTATATACGGAGATGAACGTTTCCCATGGTCCCAATTCGGGTGGGATGATGCAGATATAATGTCCACAGCATTAGCAAAAGCAGAGACCTGAATGCTTTGCCTATACTGTATTTGGGAGCACGCATATACTCAGACAGGCACTCAGAAAAGCCACCCAGCGATAACTAGAGAAGGGTACTATATGTACGGAGTACAATTACGGTGTCCTCGAAAGCGTTGACCCGGACCGAATGCCTTGGGTGCCCTTACCCTGCGTGCCCGCTTAAGCCTCGGTACAGTACACCATAGTCCCCACCTCCAAGTAAGAACTATAAGTAAAGACCACTAAGGTTAGAGGCCCAGCCAGTACGGATCATTCCGTGGCAGCATTAGTGTTAGATATTTTGAGGGAAAATTTCATCCCAACAATCAGCACAGAGAATTCCGTTCTCTCTGATTTGCGCGCATCAGTGGTTTAGTGGTAAAATCCATCGTTGCCATCGATGGGCCCCGTGTTCGATTCACGGCTGATGCACACAACGCTTTTCTTTTTTTCCGTTTGGTTTCTTTTTTGGATACCTTGGACTTTACATTACAGGTTCCATTTGGAATATATTTTGTGCAACTTTTTTAAGTGTGTGGTGACACTCTTTTCTTATATTTTTCTCAACAAATATTCTACTCGGTAGGATAGTGGGAATGCAGTCATGTTCGTGCGAATACTACTGTATGCATGAAGACGCGGCGCCAGTGCAGTGCATTAATTCCCCCACGATCAATGTACAGTACATACATGTATATTGAAGTTCAGACTACGCTGTGTCGGTTCGTCGCCATAACTCGCGTACATACTTAAGGCATAGAAGGTCGTCCTTGACGGATCAACTCACCGTCCTCCGTATGGGTGGCCGCCTTGCTTGCCATGTACTGTATTACTCACTCACAACATAGTACGGAGTATGTCGTATATTGTCTGGGTACCTATGTCTATTGGGATCGTTCTGTCTCGTAGAGCCTGTACTGCATGACCGCGTTCATCGAATCGCCGGTTCCGCGTGAATCAAGTGCCAGTACGTCGCCGCGGCAAGGACATGACATGCAAACTTAACGAGCGCTCGTCTTTGTACGCGATGTGGGATGTGGGATGTAAGAGCCGAAATGCCCCGTCAACAGAAGGGGGGGTTTTCCCGGACGCAGCCCCGCCCACTCGTTAGAGGATTCGAGTAAAATGCGAGGTGAAGTGCAAAGAGACGAGACGAAGGATCCCAGTGCGGAGCGAGTATTTGCTTCTAAGCGGTAGCACGTGCTATCATTCGCCATCGGATCCGAAACACAGTAACTAACTAGCCGCAACATCCCCTTCGCATTCGCGTCACGGTTGCTGGAAAAACCCGGGGGGACAAAAACCAGCACCAAGGGGTTAGATAGGTAGGAGAAAAGGACTACTGATCACCGTGTAAGCGCAAACCCAGGATCGCAAACAGAGATACCTTTGGCACCATTCAGTAGTCGTCTCCGCGACTCAAGACTTCCTTGTGCGTCTCACGGAGGAGAAAAGTCTGATGAGATCATGGTCAGCCGCCGGGGTCCTGCAGTCGCCTAGAGTGTCCAAGGGGTGGACTTGGACTTACATGTTCAAACTGGGCCGAGTAGGAGCCCTGAATATCCGCGAGCGGGAGATAAGTCTCGACGATCCCGTGGGAGACAAGAGAGTTCATCTGTCCGAAGTGTGTCAATCAGTATGGCGCTGGGTTCCCTCGATGGCAGAGAGAGAGTCTCGCGGGGATTTTACTCACGCCGGCGAGATACCTCTCCAAACCGAGCCGGTCGAGATAGCGACGGCAGAAGACTATGGTGCCGAAATTCTCTCTGATCGTCTTGTGCAGACGCCTGGCCGAGGCCAAGGGGAGAGGTACCGTCAATGGGGCGTCGTGGTTCAGCCCGTAGCCGTAGACGCCCACCTGGTGCGCGTTAGCTTTGGCAATACGAGCGCGTCTTACTCGTATTGGGGGATTTGGAAAGGGAAGGGAAAGAAAGCCCACATCATCGTACACGTAGCCGCGGCCGGTCGTGCCGAACGTCTCGACGGCGAAGACCTCGCCCTCCTCCATCTTGGTTTGGTCCGAGTTCTTGACAAACGGGATCGACTTCCCGCCGTGGATGCGGTACTGCTTGATGTTGTGGGCAGAGAGGTTCCGCACGGGTTTGATCGGGAAGGTCTTGCCGCGGATGTCAACCTCGTAGCTCTCCATCACTTCTTGGATCGCGGCGCTGACGTCGCTCACGCGCACGTCGATCCCTGCGGTCTAGGATCGCTCGTTAGCCAGCACTTGAGACGCAGGTGGGAAGCTCGTCACCTTGACCCCTGTATTCGTAGCGTCCTTGACTGCTGCGAGAAGATTGTCGTAGGTGTGGTCAAAAGCCATGGTGAAGGCGCTGTCGACAATCCAGCCGTTGATGTGGACGCCAAAGTCGACCGTCACGACGTCCTGTTGCTGCAACACGACGTCCTTCTGACCCGGGTTGGGCGTGTAGTGCGCGACCTGATTGTTGAGGCAGACACCGGTGGGAAAGCCCATGCCGGCCTTGAGGCTGTCGCCGGGTTCCAGTCCCGCGTGGCCCAGCAGTGCCCTCACGCTGTCCTCGACTCCCTCGGCGACGGAGAGGACGGTGTGGCCTGGCTTGACACTTTCCTGCACCCAACGTCGAGTTTGGCGGTGCACCTCCGCGGCCTTGCGGTAGTTCTGGAGGAAGGCATCGTCTACCGAGTTCTGACGGATGTTGTACCGTGCTTCGGCAGCTGCTGTGCGCGTCTTGGTGTAATGTTGCACTTCGCCCTCGGGATAGTCGCCGGACGGGAAGAGGTCGGTCAACAAGACTCTGGGTGGCGACGTCTGCGCTGTGGGCAGTGGTGCCGTCCCCTTCTTCTTTTTCTTCTTGGGCTTCTTCCGCTTCTTCTGTGCGGCCGAAACCCCGGCAGGTGACGTGGCGTTCAGCGGCCCCAGGCTCCTTTCCCCGCCATCGCCGTCACCGTCGCCGTCGCTCTCATCATCGCCTCCCCCGTCTCCGAGACAGCCATCTCCGTCCCGAGACGTGTGTGAGCCCCGAGGCTCACCGCCCACGCGACAGGTTCCATCTGAGTTGGATGGGCCGCCTTGATGTGGAATCAGCGTCCGTAGCTCGAGTATGAAAGTGAGGGCTGACTACGTACCGTTGTCTCGACGATCCTCGTTTTGCGGAGTCTTGGATCCCATGTCGACATTGACGGTCAATAGTGGAATGATAGAAGTCGTTAGGAGTGAAGAGGCGTGGTTCAAGTCAAACACCCCGCTCGCCAGGCGCCCGGCGATGACTAATCAGCTTTGGAATGGCTGCTCGATCGACGAGGCAGACGGAAGGAAAAGAGGCTATATCATTGCGCCCGACTACGCTTTACATACAGTTCGTCACCCCAGCCTCACCTTCCTCCACAACCGGAGACATTCCAGCATATCGAGCCCAACTTTCCCCATGCCGGCATTGCTCGAGTTCAGGGACTCGGCAATCACTGCCACCAGCGAGACAGCCAGGCAGAATGATACCTTGTCCTTCTGGCCCTCGAGCATGTGGTATTGTTGCTTCTTCATTCCTCCTGCGGTCGCCCAGGACATCCATTCATCCAATATCCGGACAATCCTCACGGCATCCCCCGGATCCTCATTCTGGCCTTCTTCAGCCTGCTTTTGGTGGCTTTGCAGGTCGACGACAATCAGGTAGAGGACGGCGTCGGCAACTTGCTCTACAGTCCATTCTCTACCTACCTCACCCTGCTCAATGAGCCATACCAAACACGTCTCTGCCACCTTCTTGATGCTCATCCTTGGACTGGCAATCGCGTCCTTGATCATCCTCTCTTCCCGCTCGCGTCTGGCCGTCGTACTTGCCACCATCTCATTGTGGAGTTCTTGCATTTCTTTCGCCTGCCTGTTTGCGCGGTGTATCCTCGATTGTTCGGGCGGCATAGTGGCCTCCAACCGTTCAGCAGCCAAGCGAGCCATGAACCTTTGATGGTGCAGCCGCCCTCGTTCGGTGGTTTCGTTCCGATTGTCCCCTTCGCTTGACCATTCAGGTGCGTCTTGCTCCGGGAGCAGGCCCAGCGTAACCATCACACCACAGGGTATACTGTCTTTCCGCACGAACGCCTTGATCTCAGAGGGGAGCTCGAATGCCCAGAGACCGCCCCATTGCTTGTGAGACAACAGGGCCGAAGCCGCGCAGGTGAACCAAAGTCCGGCTGTCGACTGCTCGTAGTAGCGGAAGGGTTCGCAAACGAACCCTGTCTCGACGTTGTTGTTTTCCCAGAGGAGTCTCTGGATGCGATTATCTTCGGCATGGAAGCGAAAGCTGGTGCTGCTCATGCTGTGTTTATGAGCCGACTTCAGCTCCTCTATCCGAGCCGGTAGATCTTTCTCGTTCTCTGCCCTTTTGTCGTTGGGCTCCAACAACGCCGGCTGCTTGAGCCTTGCCCAGCCCGGCGGCAAGCTTGCTGCTCCACGCATCTCCGCCACTGAACCTGCCACATCATCCCTCGTCCAGCGTATAGTGAGGCTCAAGATCCCATCGCTGTCATCCGGCATACTCGTCCTCAACACCCAGTCGTTCCTCTTCTGTCTCCTCTTCTCCTCGCCATCGTCATCCTCACTGTCCATCTTCCTCAACAACACCGTGCCACTCGGCGTCCACAATCCCCCGCTCCTCAACTTCTCCCACCCCATACTGTCCGGCACGGCGCCCCAGTCCAGCAAAAAGACCACCAGCTCCTCAAAGCCGACCTCGGCCGGAGGCTCCCTCAATTCATCTTCATATTGGATGCGGTACAACTTTCGCCCCACGATCAGTTTCCTCCAATGGAAGGCGCGCCACGACCCGCCTCTCAAAAACCCTTTCACCCGGCCCTCCTCGATCATGCTCAGCGTGCTCTCCGCTCGATCTCCCCTCTCGAGCAGGTGGTGATGTTCCTCGCCTGCATCGAACCCCTCGTTCGTGCCCGCCCAGTATTCCTCCTCGTGCCGATCCAGCGGCGCAATCGTGTACCGCGGCAGCTCCACCTCCACCATACTCGTCATGGGCGAGCTGCGCAGCGTAAAGCCATCGTGCGGCCGGGAGGTCGACACGGGTCGGTGACCGTGGTGCACGAGCAGCGAGCGGATCCGTCGCTGCGTAAGCACCGAGAGCATAAACGTGTAGAGAATGGGCAGGACGCCGAGCACGGCAAGCGGGACGCCGATGTATGTGATGATATCGCTTGCGTTGGCCATGTCGTCGGTCGTCGTCGAATGCGGAACGTGGCATGTAGGATGTGCGGTACTCTATACTGTGTATGCAATGGCCCTATCGGCCTTGAACGAGATATGTCTTATCCTTCTTTTTCTGTATTTCTTCTGTATGTGTTGCGCTCCAGTGTGAGGGGTGGTGTCACCGTGCTGGTCTTCTCAACGCTTCCGTCTCCTTGCCCATGTACACTAGTAGCGAGCGATTCATGCTGGGCAGAGCATAATAATTGTGACGACGCGCCCGATGCGACGAGAGTCGAGAATCGGGAGACTGCATTTTGGACGGTTTCTGCATGGGATATGAGGTGCGTGGCTGCGGCGCGACGGGGCGCTCGCGGCTCTGCATCGCAAGCCAGGAGGCCAGGGGTGAGAAAAAGGGGCAGGCCATCTTCCTCGGCATTTTTGCCGCTTGTGCAGGTACGAAAATTACTAAGCGGAGGGGATTTCTAGGCAAGGCTTGAGCATTGGGGAAGAGGTTGTGTTGGACTCATGTAGCATGGTTATATATTTGGGTACTGTATCAGAGGTCGCCGTCGCTGCATCCTATGAAACTGATTGTCCGTCGACTCGCCTTTATAGACTTTAACTCCTTGCAGCCTGACCACAAAGACATAATTTAAGCCTCCCATTTGCGCCAGACAAGGGACCCTTTGTACGGAGCGCTGTTGCCTTTGGAAGGTATCACCTCTAAGCAAACCTCTTGTTTGCTGCCACTCTGACATGGAGACCGTAGAGTATGAGCGGAGGCGGATCTTGCGTTTTCCATATTTATATGTATGCCCATATACAGCTGGACCTTCGGATTGTTAGCCATCATGGTGCAGCTTCCTTACCCGAACCTTCTTCACTGTGCAATCCGCAATCTATGCTGCTCGTAAGAACTCCCACCCCCGGAAATGCTCGTCGAGATGCTTCGAGCGACGGCCGGGACGTCAACGCCTCCTGGTGGACCATCCTCCAGCCATACTGTAGGTAGGTCGTGACAACCTCATCGGGTTGGGCTTCGTCCACTCCAAAACATCCAACTTCACCTGCGAACGCGGCTTGCTCGATATACACATCCATCACGCCTTCACCTTCACTCCTCCAGCGTTCTCTGAGCAACGAGGCGCGCACAAGTGAATCTCAAGATGGGTTCTCCCAGCAACCATAACGACTGCTTGAGCAGTTGCGCGTTTAGTTGTTGATATCTTTCTCTCGACCTCGCCCAACTTCCTACCACTTCTTCCTACCTTTCCATCATCCGGACTCCTATTCAAGATCAATCTCAGACAACAGATACAACTCAGAACCTTCAGTGACCACTCCTAGCCTGTTGCCAACATCTTCTCCATATTAAAGACGCTTGCAATCTCTTCCAAGGTCGCCAAATTAGATCCTCCACCTCGAACACCAAGATCGTCGCGCATTAACAAGTCAGGATGGCCTCCCGATCATTCTCCGCCGTGGTTGTTGGGGGACTCGCGGTCGTGATCGGCTGTTCCCTAATTGAGACGACAAGACAGGTAAGACACAAATCCGACTCTTACCGCTATCAGGTCTAACGCCCACTCAGATCAAGGCTCTCAGTGCCAGAAAGCAAGACGAATGCCTTGAGGCAACCTCCCTCGGAGATGATATTGATACTGAGACGTCGGCCACATCTCTCGTCCTTCGAGGCTGTCTTCAAGATGTTAACGAAGAGCCGAAATCTGGTGATGAAGACACTTCCCACGTGCAAGACTCGGAAGCACTGGTCGCATACAGACCCACCTCAACAGCCATGACCTTGTACAGGCCTTTCACCTACCGCCATACGTTGACACACCTCAACATCAGGTCTCAACCACCACTGTCAGTATCATCCCACGTGTCGAACCCAGCAGCACTTGTGTTGCACGAATTTCCAGCCCACCTTGGTGTCACGTTCATCTACCATCAGGTGTGGGATCGTCCTCTCGCCACTCCTGCTTCTCATACCCAGCAATTCTGGCAAGGTGTCTTAAGAAGGTCTTGTGCCAGGAATTACCGGCAGTGCTTTGCACATGATAGCTTGGCATCTCTCCATCAAGCTGATGATGAAAACATTAACTTGACTCATCAATTGGAGAGCTTCTCTGATGCCGCACAAGTTGCCATTCAGGTTGTTGAAGAGGACGATGTGCCACCCGAAGACTCTTCGTTGCAAAGTGACAGCGGCGATAGCTCCAGCATGGTTCAAGGACCTTACCATGTCTTCTCGGAAAATGAAGACTCTTTCACTTCAGCTGGAGACTCAACTCCACCCACCAGCCATGGAGATGCCGATGAGTCTCTCAATGTCGAGGAACATCGTGACGATTCCCTGAAAGACGGCATTTCTGGTGATTCAACCTCCCGTCTTCCTGCATCAGAAGAAAGCCCTTCTTGTGACCTTGCTGAACAAGCCTTCGAGAAGCGCCAGCTCCAAGAAGCGTTGCAACATCAGCAACTCCTGTCCTCAGGCCTCCGCTCACAGCTAGTTGACTGTGAAGAGAAGCTTGAGGACACCCAAGCAAAGTTGCGTGAGGCCGAACATCAACGTATGTTGTATGAGGCCGAATCGGATGAAACTTCTCAGCAGGTATCGAAGTTGCAGCAAGAATTAAATTCCGCCAAATGCCAACTTGCTGAAGAGAAGGAAATATCTTCCGCCCCATCTCAATCTCAGCATGTCGCCAATGGTGCTGCTGCTGGTTTCGATATCCCAGCAATCATGGCCGCATACAATCATGCTTGCGAAGTGGCAAAAGCAGCAACAGCTGACTCCGAATATGTCCGAGGTATGTTGCAAGAGGTGATCAAGGAACGAGATTACTTGATGCGCCAAGTACACCAGAAAGATGACGGTGCCAACGAAGTCAGCCAATGGCTCCAAAGGCAGCTTTCAGAAGCCAATGACCTGAATGCCCATCTTCGTGACAATATCGGAGGGCTGGAAGGCCAGATCAACCACCTCCTTCAAGCCAAGGAGGTATCTGACGAGCTCAACGGCGGGTTGCAAGCTCATGTTGCGGAGCTTGCAGCAGATAATCAGACCTTGTTGCATGACTTCACCAACAAGCTGATTGCCGATCCTCAAGACATCATCGACCCGGTCAAGTGCACGTACAACGAATCCAGAGACCTCCGCAACCAAGTTGAATCAGCGCAGGCAACGTCCGGCCAGTTCGTCAAAGCCAATCAGAACTTGAGCAAGGAGCTCCAAGAAGAGAAGGAGAAGTCAATCAGCCTCCAGACCGACAGGGATCTTCTCAACAACAAATGTGCCAGACTCGCAGCGAGCTACGAGGTCTTGGAAGACAAAGTTGAGCATTGGATGGAGATCCTGCCCAAAGTCCTGAGAGGTCTGCCTGAAGTGTCCGAAGAGGAATATGCGACCTGGAAAGAGTGGTACTTGCTTCAGTCTCGAGCGCATGTCGCCAAGACGAAGAGAAAGCTCAAGTCCGCAGCACTCGACGTGTCCAATCTTGAGTCCAGGCTAGCCACGATGGAGCGAAAACACAAGGCGGAAGCGGCCCGTCTCGAGGGATCCGTGTCAGAGGTGACAAGCAAGAATGTTGAACTCGAAGCGGAGAACTTCAACCTTGGTCTGAACGTTCATGATACCCAGGGACAAGTGAAGTTACTGGAAAGTCAGCTCGCCAGGTCCAATCAGGCTGGCCAGCTGTGGAGAGAACAGTGTGAGAGTCAGGTCTGGGGGGATACAGCTGTCATCGTCCGGAACGCGTACCGAGACGAGGTCGAAACGCTGAAGAATCAGAACTATGCCCTTCAGCATGTGAACACCGAACTGAGACTCGGAAAGGAGGTTGCCGCACGCGACGTCTGCCTTTTCAAGTGGAATTTCGCAGAGACAATGACGAGAATGCGCGAGTTTGAAGCCGAGTGGGTGTTCGCACGCGCCAGAACCGACGCATTGGAAGAAAGATTCGCCGAGGCGCTGAGAGAAGAGCCCTTGCGCATCCAGAGGCGGGATGCATTTGAGGAGCTGAGTCACGAGCAGAAGCAGCAGCTGCTCCGAACTGAGGATGCTTGGATCGTCATCGCCACAGGCATCAACCTCGGACGGGGATATGACCCTGAAAAGGCGTCGCCGGCAATGGGTGTTTGGGAGGCCTTCATGGCCGAGGTCAAGGCATACCAGGAGAACCACGGCAAGGAGGCTTCAGTAAACGCATAGTCGAAGTCGCAGGGTGGGAAGATTGGTGTAAAGCATGGTGGAGTGCAAGGGGATTCTGGCTGAGAATGGCAGACTGAGTCCGAATTGCTTGCATCGGGTTCTGAAGAGTCTCTAGCGAGGCGGTCTCAATGAGCCAGAGAAGAGTCAAGTGCGACCTGGATGAAGCTGGCGGTGGGAGGTAAAGGTAGAGGAAGAGGTCAATACGAGGAATGGCTCGCGTCCATTTTGATTTAGGATTAGGCCAAAACGTTATGGCTTTGGGTGAGGGCGGCGTGGTTTGATTTTATAAAGGGCTGCTGGAGGTCGCTTGAGAGGTGGGCAGTATCGGAAAGACAGCGAGACGGGGGCGCTCTGTGACTGAGGTCGTATATCGTTCAAAGCTGGAAGCAATGCAATAAGCAAGAAGTGAGGTTGACCTGACGCTGACCTGATGTCGAGCTGGAGTCGAGGACCAATAATGAAGGGGGTTTACACGTGACTGTACATCCTCACTTCCATCAAGATCATTATTCTCGGTGCTCTTAGATCGGAGGCTCGAGTTGCAGTTGCTTCGTCACACGCATCAGAGTTTTGCATGGCTGAGAATTTTTGCGGTGCTGGTGATTGGCTGAATCGTGGACTCCGCCTGCGCCCACGGTCTATCGTGAGGGGCGCTCCAATCGACAAGCCTCACCAATCTTTTGCACTCCATCTCCACTGACCTACGTCTTTGCTCAGAAGAAAAGAATTTTGTGCAGACGAGCTTTGCAAAATCTACTTGCCTTGATAAGGCGTTGATACTTCTGTTTACCCTGCCTGCAGAGGAATTGCCATCGCGTTCATGTGCTTCTTCCCAAGCATCTTCACCTCTCAAGTAAGTCGTCCTCCACGTCCCGCCGAGCTACTGATAAGCACCTCATCCTATTGTGTCACCGCGAAAATCAACGTCACCGAACCTGTGCTAACATGCGAGTTCAATAGGATTACATTAGTGGTACTTACTGGCCCTTCCTCTCCCATTTTCATCATTCTAAACCCCCGTGATAGATCATTTGTGGAAGGCCCAAGCCAACTAGCGGTCAGGAGGAACAAGAGCAACAGTCATAATTGTGCAATATGTTTTTCAGGACTTTGAAACAGAGCGGCGTTGTGCCCAAGGCGGCCAATGCCTTTGTAGGCACCTCTTCGCTACGAGCTCGGTCTCTGGCTACAGTGTCGAACAACACTCCTCGACAACAAGAGCTGCCCGTCCACAAGACGGCCAAGAGCACCCCGGTCTCGCACGACCGGGCGACCTTCACCATTCGAAATGGTCCCATCTTCCACGGAACCTCCTTCGGTGCTCGAAGCAACGTCTCAGGAGAGGCCGTGTTCACCACCTCCCTCGTGGGCTATCCTGAGTCACTCACCGACCCCTCGTACCGTGGCCAGATCTTGGTCTTCACCCAGCCTCTTATTGGCAACTATGGTGTCCCCTCTGGCGTGCGAGATGAGCACGGTCTGCTAAAATACTTCGAGAGTCCGAACATCCAGGCCGTAGGAGTGGTGGTAGCTGATGTTGCCGAGAGATACTCCCACTGGACTGCTGTGGAAAGCTTGAGCGAGTGGTGTGCGAGGGAAGGTGTCCCAGCCGTCACCGGTGTCGACACCAGGGCTATTGTCACCTACCTGCGAGAGCAAGGCTCTAGTCTCGCTAGAATCACCATTGGAGACGAGTACGATCAAGATCAGGATGAGGACTTTATCGACCCCGAGCAAATCAATCTGGTCCGGAAGGTCAGCACCAAGGCACCCTTCCACGTCAGCGCTCCTTCACCGACTGCTCATGTTGCCGTTATCGACTGCGGCGTCAAGGAGAACATCCTGCGAAGCCTTGTCAATCGGGGTGCTAGTGCCACCTGCTTTCCATTCGACTACCCGATACACAAGGTTGCACACCACTTCGATGGTGTCTTCATTTCCAACGGCCCTGGTGATCCGACCCATTGCCAAGATACCGTGTACAACCTTCGAAAACTGATGGAGACTTCGCAGATTCCCATCTTTGGAATTTGCCTCGGTCATCAACTTCTCGCTCTTGCCACTGGAGCCAGGACCATCAAGTTGAAGTATGGTAACAGAGCACACAACATTCCGGCTTTGGACTTGACCACCGGAAAATGCCACATCACCAGCCAAAATCACGGTTATGCTGTTGATGCCTCGACGTTGCCCAAAGGCTGGAAGCCCTACTTCCTTAACCTGAACGACAACTCCAATGAAGGTCGGTAGTCCTGGTATTTGTTGCGTTGCCGATGCTGACATTCGACATAGGTCTGATCCATGAGTCTCGTCCCATCTTCTCTACGCAATTCCATCCGGAAGCCAAAGGTGGCCCTCTTGACTCGTCTTATCTCTTCGACATGTACTTGGAAAACGTTCACAAGTACAAGGAAAGTCAGGCGGCATCCCAGCCTTACAGGGACAGCAAGCCAAGCCCGCTTTTGGTGGATCTCTTGTCGAAGGAGAGAGTCGGTGTCGACTTGACCCAGGGTATCCGCAATATGATGGCATCGACCACGCAGGAACCCGAGCGGGTGTACGCAGCTGGCGCTGCATGATGACCAAATTGACGATTACGGGAGTGGGCGCAAGGTGGTGAATAACGGTTGTTTTTGGACCATGTGGATTTCAAGCTTGAGGTGCCCTTTTTGATTAAGCGACGAAAGAAACATATGAGTATTGCTTGCGCCAGACGCCTTCGCTACTGCTACATCTGAGCCCTTAACCATGCCTGCACCATTTGACAGCGTGCTGCTACTACCATGTCCGTTATCACAAACTCCCGAGGTGAGCCTGCTCAACTTCTATCCCGATGCTTCCCAACTTCCCTCATGTGATGATCGGCCTATGCGATAAACCTATCCTGTTGCATCAACAACACATGTTCGAGGCTTTCACAGAAACTCTTCGGGTGATGACGAGCCGTCTGAGACTTGTTTGACCGCATCCGAGTCGTACTGTGGTTGTATCATCGGACGCTCGGGGGACCTCCTTCTTCTCACTTTGGGCAGCTTGTAGAAGCCGAAGCCAAAGGTGTTGCCGCCGGTCCCGTATCCCCTGGTTATCTGAGATGCATCAAGCATAGACTTGATCCACGCCAGGTATTCGATGTGATCTTCCAACGCTCTGCTTGCCATACCCAGCGGGAACAGCCAGAACAATGCTGAGTCGTGGCTCTTTCCCACATTCAGAAGTTGATACTCGAAAGCCCGGCAAATCTCGACGGCGGGCTCTACCAATGAATCAATGTCACCGGGTAGGTAAAGGGAGGACTGCGAGAGACGAAGGGGCTCAGGAGAGTTGGCGGCAGGAGGCTTCAGGGTCCACAATACTCCCAACAAGAACAAGAGGATGGCATTGTACAAGCAGAGCTCTGTCGCCTTGCTGAAGGAGGAGAAGAGCAGAACCTTTCGGATGGGGCGATCCTGGGTGAGCATCTGTCCCGATGGGAGAAATTCTGGATCCACCTCCCACGCAACATCGGGGTTCGTCTCTTCCCACTGCCACCGCCAGTTGTGGGCTTTTGCGATCTGATACTCGATGCGCTGGATCAGATCGAGTCGAAAGTGCTCCGAGGGGGCCTGCTCGAGCTGTGCTTGATCCTGAAGAAATCCCGGAATATGCACCATGATGTCAACGAGGCGGTTCTGTGCGTTTTTGTTCATTTCTCCGCAGACTGCCCACGGTTCACTGAGCCATTCTGCTTGTTCCAGAAATGATCTCGTCTTCGTGATCAAAGAGATGGTGATCTATACGGTTAGAAGTCATATCAGCAGGGCATCGGAGCGACACGGTCTGAGATGCTCACCAGAGTAGCTCGGCACGACTCGAAAGCCTGTCTCAGAGGTTCGGTCGCGAATCTCTCAGGGCCGCAGATTTGAATCAGTTTCAGCAGTCCCTGGATATGGAACGCAGCGGCCTGAGGATCGGGAGTGCTCGACTGTGATTTTGTAAGCCTGCGGGAGTGCCCAAGCCCCCGGTGCAGAGTTGGGGCTAACTTACGGCATGCATCAGGAGGATCATGATAGGTACGATCATGGCCTCGCTGCCGGGTACCCCCACGTTGGACAGGCGCGAGGACAGGGCACGAACTGTCTTGTCATAATGTACGGCGCCGCTAACTTCTATCTCGCTCTGATGGTGGTGGCGTCCAAAAATGCTGAGAGAGAACGCTCGACAAGCCTCCAAAGACAGAGCATCCAGCTTACCTTCGGCCGACATCTGTAGCCACGGGGAACCATAACTGCTCCACACAAAGTTGTCGAACAGGTAGGAAAATTGGATGTTCTCCCGGAAGGCCACAAAGCTCAACTCCGGGGACAGGGGGTTCGAGCTCTGCTGGGCGTCATTCGACCGGAGCACAAGCCTTTCCGGGACATTGTCGCTTGACAAAGGAGGCTCTTTGCTCGTCTTCGCCGGGCCTGCCTCGATTTGGTCGGCGAACGTGTGAAAACGCATCTCGAGTTTTCGTTCATACCCAGCGCACGCGTATCCGGCTTTCTCGCATCGCTTACAGGCTGGACGAGTCTCATCTGGGGCGCCACGGATTATCAGCCATTGGTTCACGAGCACCTTCGGGCGTGATGTGCAGCAACGTACCGCACTTGACCCTCCTCTTCAGACATGTATGACAGCCTTTGCTTCGTCCAGGAACACCAACCATGTTGTCGAAGAAATTGGATTGTCTGCACGTCGTCCATTGCTGCCTCAAATGGGAGGAGTACAGTTTATATTGAAGCCCGATGAGTAAGAGACCGAGATAGCCTGTTCGGGTTTTTGTCACGGCCCTGGACAAAGTTCGTAGCCTGTTCAGGGGCACTCAGACTGGCGAGTATGTACACCAGCATCCAAAGACAATCATTCGCGGATTCGCGGGGAATGGGTCTCAGCCGCAATGGGCAGCTGTAGTACCTACCAAGTCACGGCTGTCCATACTCGATGCAAGGCTTGCGGAGGGTCCAGAGCCCAACGGTTGGGGTCTCGAGGCGCACGGGGTTTCCGATATAAGCCGTGGTGGCACCTTCCAACGGCGGGTTAGTCACGGCAAGCTTGAAGCGCAGGACTGAAATGACTTGCAGACGGGCAAGAAGTAGAAGCGTAACAAGGACCCTGAGAGGCTGATGCTCGTCGTCTCATCAGGAAAGGCGCGGGCCTCGGCGACTTGGGGGGCGGTGCTTCAAGCGGTTCTCAAATACTACCTACCGTCGAGACGGCATTGCGCGGACTGACGGAGGGCCATTTCACCACCAGTTGCATAGCATACTGTGGCAGTTGACTTTTCATTTGCTACTCGTCGGCAGCGCGCCAGTGATTCAAGCTTCTGACAAATTAGGCCATGCCTACTATGTACTGTACCACCACGATTGAACACCTTTCAAGGCTAGTTAAGGGCCTCTCCCCTCCAGACGCCTATGGATGTTCACAAACCGCTGCTGCTGAAACCCGGCGATGGCGATAACGACCGCTACAAATTCCCTCCCCACATTGTCACCGCTTGAGTTTTCGGGATACGAGCCTCGAGGCACCCATCTCCTATTCGAGTACCAGCATCGCAGCCCTTCTTGGCAAACTGCTGTATTGGCTCGACTCGGCCAGCCATGACGCCTATACTTATGTACTTACTCGTACTTGTACAGTACTACTGGGGTATTTGCCATCCGTACTCCAGGCTAGCCGTGTCTGGCAGGAGCCACACTCCTGTGTACTAGTAGTACTACCTTCGGGCTGCCGAATGGTTCGGGGAATGGCGTTTTCTCGAGCAGGTCTAGCCGGGCCGTGCATTGCATGCGTGCTGCATGTTAGTACTAGTATCTAATTCCACGCGCGTCTTACATTTACTGTTAGCGGTGGTTGTGATGCTCAAATGCACGGCTGAAGCCAGCTCGTTCGCGCCATCATCATAGACCAACGACATTGCTGCAGTACGTACGAGGTACACACTGCGACGAGGCTGATTCTTTGCAAGATATTTGTCACCTTGGGCCGAGCGGGCTCATAAAAAACACCCGTATTGGCTAGAGATCGATCGCAGCTTTGACGATCGAAGCGTGCTGCCCTTTCAGAATAGGAAGGTCCCGCTTTAGCTGAGCCTTTAGTTTTTGCATCTAGTAGGTATTCCGTTTCATCTCCTTGTCTGCACCAGGATGGGATCTTCCTTCCTCGCATGTCGGCCCCGTATCGCAGGGCTGGGCCGGATCTCCAGAGGATGTCTTCAGGCACCGGCTGGGCTGACCGTATCCAATCCTAATGGAACAATTGACTTGATTCACGAACACTCACGCGGTCCTCCTTGCGCATCCAATCCTGGTGGGAACAATGGCTTGGGTCTCATGGTAACGGCTTTCATGCTTGCGACCTAAAAGAAACCGATCCGCGGGTTCTGCGCGAAGTTCCATCGCTGTCAAGAGGAGTTCACCTTTCCAATGATTGCCAGCCAGGTTAGATTCGTAAAGACTAGTACAACGGGCTCGGAACATGAATGATGAGCGGGTGTGATTTTTGACATCGGCGATACTATACGTTTTGCGTAGAGTCGAGTCAGCGGGGGTCAGTTAACGACACGCTCTGGACTTGTGCGTGCCGAAACCAGCAAGCAAGATTGAAGCTCTCGTATTATCCGCTCAAGAACTGTTCCTACGGTACGCATGAACTGTGCATTAGAGGCCGTAGGGTTTCGGATGGTAGTCACCGACATGGATATCGACATGGATATCAACGTCATTTGGCGGCCTCCCATTGATGCTGTATGAGAGCTTCTGAACGCAGGCAAGAATAGGCGGCTGTGGCTGCATTGGCGGGACGCATGTTACAGTAGGTACAGTAAGGAGTTCCAGGGAGGCCGACGATTCGCGGGTACGTATCTTGTACTATGCATGATATTGTCATTGTGGAATTTATGGCGGATTCTTGATAAGGATCGAGTTTGTGAATCGGCTCGGACTTGCCCAGGGCTGTCCACGGCTGAGCAAGCCCTGAGTCATTGTACCTGTGTCCTAGTCCAAGTCGAGAAAGAGGTCGATCTGAGGCTTGCAGGAGCGACGTCTTGATTCTTGTTTCGCTTATGTAGAAGCATCCGATGAATAAGGAGGACTATGCGTGCCACAGCCGTGGAATTTGCCCCTCGGGGCCCGGTGGTGCTGAGAAAGCTTTTTCGCCCCGGGGAGTTTACTTACGTATCGCCAGTCCTTGCAGCAATTAGTGCGTCGTCCCTGGCCGTCCTATTTGGGTGCGTGCTCTGTGTAACTTGGCCTTACTGCACCTGCCTGCACCCGCCCCTTGCCCCTGCACCTGCATGAGTAACGACGAAACTTGGTGTAGGCGGTGTCCAATAATACGCACCTTTGTCCGTAGGACGGACGTGCCCAAACAGCCTCGCTGACCTAAGAAACTTTTCGAGCAGGCGACACCTACACAGTCCTGTTGTACAGTGGGTGACAATTAGTGGGCGGTTGGGGGCGCGGGATGAAGCTTGGCTGGCTGATCCCGGGTGGATGATCTCGGGTGGTCAAGGACCCTTTTACCCTCTGTGGCGTACACTTTCGTGAGTACGTATCTACTCCGTACGGAGTACTCCTACGTAGGTACGGCGCGTTCCATTACTACTCGTTAGGTTCCGCTCGGGAGGCGGGCCTGTGTGAAAACAAAATTTCTCCTTCTCGCACTCTGTTCCTCCTGAGCCACAAAATAACCAAATACACACCCCCCCTCCCAGCGCGCCGGAACGTGAAGCAACGCCCCGATATCCAGCTCAGGACCACACACAAGGTCAATGAGCACGGGTAGAGCACAAACACCAGCGTCAGCAGCAATACCAGCATGAACGGCCGATAACCGGTTAGTCGGGTAAGTGAGACGGAAAAGATATCGGGATGAAGAGACGTCTCTATGTCAAGGACCAGTCTTCAGCACCATCAGTCTGAAATGACACGGTCGACAAAAAGACAAGAATCATGGCGATGTTCCGAGTAAGTAATTATATATTTGCTGTCGAAAGGGTTTCAGGTTGCAGTTCAGTTCAATTTGACAGCTCTGAGAGATTCATACGTTTCAAGAGATCAGCCAAGTCCGCCGGCTGGAACCCCTGCGCGATCAGCGATCAACGATCGGCGTCGTCAAACACGCGAGATGCGGTCAGGGTCTACTCCTATCACCCACGGGCTTTAATCTGAATGAATTGTCTGGAGACACTGACACTTAGGTGATTGTCATCCACGCGCCGGTCTTCAACCTCGCGTGTATCCGGGATCAGCGCCCACATGGTATGATCAATTCATGGCAACCATGGATCTACAAGTATCAAGAACTACTCGGCGCTATGGTCGCACGTTTGAAGTTCATAAGGACTCAAACAGAGTCAGACACTTGAGAGAGCTTCGGGTCATCAGTCTGCCATCTGGAGAGGACATACATCAGAGCATTGAAGCGATCAGATGACCGGTCTGATCGAAGAGGTTGGGTTCCCGGCAAGACTGCTGCGCGGCCGGATATTCTGAGTGAACTGGCAGGTGTCAAGGTCTCCCAGTGAGGTCCCTCACGTCAGAAGGTGGATAAACAAGGAGCTGGGCGGGAAGGATATCGGTTAGATTCCCGAGCCCCAGTGCGTAATTATGAGGCCATTGGTTGCAAGCCGAGACACCGAAATGTCAGTGACAGCGATGATGTGGAGGAAGCGCAAACTGTGGGCTGTAGTAGTCAAGTCGCCTCCACTGTACCTCACCTCTTTCTCACTTGTTCCTCACTTTTTCCGCAGTAACGTAGCAGAGCGCGCACACAGTCGCGAGGGCACGCCAACTTCTCTACTCCCCTCTCATCTGGCAGTTAGAGCGTAGCGAAATTGTGCTCCGTAAAATACCCCTCCTTCCATGCGTTCATTTCGCTTTCAATGCGGTCATTCGCTTATCTGAGCGAATCCGTCATAGATGTAGACCGCCAGCGAAGGTTTGTGACAGGTCACCCAAACCACCTGTTGGGGGTCGCCACTTTCGGAAATCGCGCCCACATCGTTCCTCGGCAATGCAAGCCATCTCATAGTCCTGGCGAGAGACAATCTGGGAACCTCGCATTATGGGTCGATCGCAGCAGGGAAGACCTGTGTGCCGACGAGCCGCAGTTGGTCACTGGTTGAGCAGCAGTGAGTTCCTCGTAAGACGCAAGCAAGCAGCCCCAGAAAGTCCGGCGCAGCTAGATCCCTTGCGTCACGCGCCAGTAGTAACACTCTTCCCCAGACGCCGACTACCAGACTCTCACCCTTTCTGGCGACACCTTTGCGACACATCTCTTTACAGCGACCACAGAGTTTACACTGTGGTCCCCGACTCCCAGAAACTGCGGTGCTAGTACATATCATATACTCTGCTAGGTGGGTGCACACCCAATTCAGTCCCCCGCCACCTGTCAGAAGATGCACCCTGGCCAATTGTCAAGTTTCGCCCCATGCATCATGTGCAGCCCTTGCTTGCATTCGGCTCTCCGAGTACCCCCCCATCATGCTTGAGGACGTAGTTCGAGAGACCCGTCCGGCAAAAATGGAAAGTCCACAGCAGGATGCTTCCTTGACAACATGCGGACGCGACGTCTCGGATGGCATAAGTCAGGAATGTTCCCCTCCAACCCCCGTGCCGGAGCGCACTGACTCTTCTGCACTGGCGCAGCGATCGTCAGTTCAGTTCTTACTCGACTGTGCTCCTTCGTTCAATTTCTGCTGTACCACGTTCCACGAAGATCAGGGTCTTGCATGTACGCTCAGCAGCTTGATGCGTGAGTCGGCCTGCCACGAGGCTGATCAGCTTGCCCATTGCAACCCCATGCGGATCACAAAATCCGGATCACGATGATGGCCCACGGTTTCGTGACTACGCCTACGTCTGTTAGTTACCTCGACAAGTGTGTCCCAGGATTCCCAAACATCACGGTTAAGACCGGCGAAAAGCGTTGCCAACCCCATCAAGGCGCCGTCGTTTTACAATGCGACGCAGCAAGGAATCCGTCAATCCAACGCGCACGCATTCCGCAATTTCGCCAGTCGAGAAGGTGGGCAAGAATGCACGGCTGGGTAGAACCACCGACACCTCCGCCAAACCCCCTGCGTCCCAGAGACTCGTTCATGGACAACAATCCAGCACCAGATGATGTCAAAGACCAGCAACTCTCTAAGCGCGAGATCTCCTTTGAGCAGCAACGCGCTCTCCCGAGACAGGCTCTCCTTGAGCGCGCCAACCCTGTCGGTGAGTCCAAACGACCGAACAACGACAGGACCATCACTGCGAGCACTTCAGACTCTCAACTCGACGGCGCGGGCTGGAATCGCACCGCCGAGTGTTGGCGCTTAGTGAAACCAACTGTTATGCGACTTCCTCGCGCGGGTTCGAAAGTGTGGCAGCGCAAACGCTCCAAGAGCAGGAAAGCGACAGTAGCAAGAAGGCGAGACGCAGGCCGTGGATCGGCAGCTATCATTTCGTTGCCCTCGGGGGTACGCAAGGAGAACGTGAGCCAGGTCATGCAACGCGACGGCGTCGCCACCAAGCGAGTTACCTCGAGCCTAGCTCGTCGGAGGTCCCCATCGGTTCTTCGGGGGCGGAGCAACCGGCAGACCGAAGGTGCTCGAAGCAACCTTGCCATATCTCTCATTCCCTCGCTTCATGATCCCTTGAAAGACAGGGCATTTTCAGATGAATGTAGGGAGATGTTGAGAAGTTTGGGCTCCAACAGTGACTGGGTGCTGCCAGTTGCCTCGTCCCCGGGTGCGGTCGCCGGACGATTAGCATCGAGAAGGAGCCTTCCTTCCAGCGGCTGGGACTTGACACAAGGGGCCACACAGAAGCGAGCATCGTTACAGGTTCGACATTCACATCCGCACTTGCAGGAAGACACCAATAGCGGCAATGAATGTGTCAATGCCGGACCCCTGCGTTCCTCCGTCGTTTTGCAACACACGGGACCTCTTGCGAAGCCCTCGAGTGCAGCCCTGGAGAGCCTTACAAGCATGCTTCACGAAAATCAGACCAGGTCAACCTCGCATAGTACGAGCGAGAATGTCCCTGCCCGGTCCGATGCTCATAAGCAGCCCAATCAGCACCAGGAGAGCGCCATGCCTTCTCTGCAGCTTAAGAAAGCGCGCCTGGCGATGCGCTTACCTTCTGCGCGGTCGGTAATGAGCACTGATACTCTCGCCGGTATTGAGGCGCAAGTACACGGTGCCTTGCGACCCAGAATTGACTCAGCTCCGAAACCAAGCTCGATAGAGGACTCCATTGGCAATGCGGTCCACAGATACAGCGGCCCTCCGCCCAACATACCCCTACCTGCACTGCCACCAGAAGCCCAAGACCAGCAAAGTGATGCGTCAAGGAGTACTGCAGATGATGGGAGCCTGCTGCGTCGCGGAGAGAGCTCTGCAACTTCTGTCGAGTTTACGCGTCACCTATTCAGAAGTCCCCGTGCCGAAAAGGTCCGGTTGCGGAGACTGCGCGACCTTGCCGATTCACGCTGTCCTTCAATCAAGCCTGGTCTCCGAAAGGACGAGGGGCTCGCCCTCAAGCGGATGCCTGCTGATATGGATAGACGTCCAACACCTGTCAACGAGATTTCAGACGAGCTCGATCGATTCCCCGCCGTCCCGGATTCCCGTCCCACCAGTGTGAGTGGTACATCTGTGCAGTCGACTCACAGTCGTCCGCAGAGTCCACCCAAGAAAATCGGCCATCAGCTCCGCCGGGTGTCAACAGCCAGCTCGGCAGGCCATCGGTCGAAGCCTCCTTGTCAGGTTCTGAGCCAGAGCAATATTTTCGTGGTCGTTGACTCTGATCCCGTTACAGCGCGTTTTCGAGCTGGCGCAATGAGTCCGACCCCAAGTATTGGCGGCAGTAGCCCCGAGCGGAGGACGCCACGTAAGATGCATAAACCTTCCAAGCTGAAGGAGGTCATCGTCGACAAACAGGGTCCGCTGGAGAGCTCCAGGCCCGGAACAACTTTACACAGTCCCAAAGGGCAGCAGATCTTGACCCCTGGACGGCCCGCCTCGCACCCAAGCGGAAACAACAAGCGACCGGCCACAAGTGACAGCGGCCACCTACACAGTCCTAGTGGAGAGCTTTCGCCGTCAAGCTCAGATCCGGCTTTATCCAGCAAAATAACTGCCAAGCCCAAGAAAAGACGAAGATGGAACAGCGGCGACATTAACCTGATGAAGATGCTCAATCAAGATCTCGAGGCGTACTACTCCAAAATTCGAGACCAAGAGGAAATCCTTCGAAAGCAAGAGGAGAAGATCAGGTGGCAGTCGCACCAGATTCAGATGATGTCTCGAGCGTATGCGCCGACGAGCCGTCTTCGAGGTGTAATGGCTTCGTCGCATCTTGAGGATTCTCCCGAGCTGCCCCCAATGGCAGTAGAGGCTCAGCCCCTCCGCCCTGTTAACAGAAGCTCCTGGTCTGGTTCGAGAGACTGGCGACAACGGAATATCGGACTTCAATCACCTCCGTTGAAGATCACCGAGGAGCAAACACCCAACAGCCAGGTCCAGAGAAAGCCGTTGGGACAGTCTAATACGAGCAGAACCACGACCACTACAGGGGCGTTGCCTGAGTTAATGGAGGAGAGCGCCCGAGGTGATTCCGAAGGCCGCCGTGGTTCATGAATTACAACACCACGGCAGAACCAAGCTACGACACATCATGAGTCTGTTGTCGTGTAATGGTGCTGAATATGAAGTGCGATTGGGAAAGGAGAGACTAGAAGCTGATGGGCTCTTGTCGCCAGCGATGAGCATGAGTTATGTACTAGGACGAAGCTACGCGGGATAACAGCACGATCTTCCATAGTTGCACCGGTTAGGACATCTAATGACAAGACGGTATCCTAGTAAGCGAGGGCGAGGCACTGTAGATGACCAACTCTCAGTCAAACGCGCGAGAATCTTCCAGCAAGGCTGCCAATCACGTCACGCCAAGCGGCACAAGGCTGCGTGGCGATGATGACTCTGATTTCTATCAAAGAACTCAAGACATTAATTGTTCGTCGCTATCTCCAAGCTAATCAAGACCAAATATTTCGGACAAGCACATCCTCATACCATGACCGAACTACAGGAGCAAGAGAAGCTGGAACAAAAATCGCCCATGACCACATTGCCCTTCCCTCCAGTAACCCCCCAGCACATCCTCAACACGTCCTTCCACTCATGGTATCCCCGTTTCCGATCCCTGACACCCAAAGCAAGGCTTATCCCCCTCTCGCAACCGTTTCTGGACTATCTCCGCGCCGACGGCATCATCCTGCCTCCCGAACATAGATCCCCAACCACCGATGCCGAAGACTCAGGCTATGACGACGAAGGCCCCGACGATGCAGACGCAGAGCCCGACCCTTCCGAAAGTTGGCTGGACGTCCACGCCGCCATTGCCGCGACAATCAAAGACCTAGGCGGCAAGGTGGTCCCGAAGCTGAACTGGTCGGCGCCCAAGGACGCCACCTGGATCGCCCCCACCAACGACATGGAGTGTCGGACCCCGAATGACGTCTACCTCCTCCTCAAATCTAGCGACTTCATCACCCACGACCTGGAGCACGCCTTTGACGGGTGTGTCCTTCCCTCTCCGGCTGCGGCAGGAGATGGGGAGAGTGGATCCCTCCCGAGCGTGCCCTACCACTTGGTCCTGCGCAAGGCGTTCAACCTCAACCCCAGTCTGGAATTCCGGTGTTTCGTGCGCCAGCGTCGCGTGATCGCCATCTCCCAGCGCGAGATGAACCACTTCGACTTCCTGTTCGAGTTGCGCGAGCGGTTCGGCACGCTGATATGCGACTTTGTGGACGACAGGCTGGGCGGGTTTCCGGACGAGAACTTCGTCGTGGACGTGTATATCCCGCCGCCGCACGACAAGGTGTGGCTGATTGACGTGAATCCGTGGGCCCCAAGGACCGATCCGCTCCTGTTTTCGTGGTTGGAGCTATTGACCTTGGAGGTTCCTGATGTGGAGCGGGGAGAACAGTCGCAGACAGAGTCGCACTCATCACGGCTACAGCCAGAGACACAGTCAGCAGCGGATGGGGACTTCGGACGCGAAGATTTCGTGAGACTGACGATCCAGTCTCAGAGGACGTGTCGGGCATTCTCGGAGCGGGAGCAGGATCAATCTCAGGACGATGAATCGGCCGCGGAATCCGACGCCGATGCTGATGTCGAAACAATCTTCATTCCTGAATTCCGGCTCGTCAACCGCGACGATCCAGAAGCATACCAATTCTCGGCGACAAAATACTCGGCGCATAAACTGCCCAGGGATGTCGTGGACGCTAGTCTCGCCCCAGGAGGCATGAAGGACATGATGGAGGAGTGGAAGAGGGTCATGGAGAGACAACAGCGGGGGACGGATACGGACACGGACACGGACGCAGATGATGAACGGACTTGACGACTAAATGCGGACTTATTAACACCGTTGTCAAGCCACATGCGTTAGCGAGGGGCTATGTGGGGGGGGGGGGGGGGGGGGGCGGCGCCGGGGGCCGGGCGGGGGCGGGGGGGGGGCGCGGGGGGGGGGG